>OZ022449.1:15000-1391666 GCA_963989345.1 Clangula hyemalis
GGTCCTTGTTTCGATAACACGCACCGACCCCTAGTACCCGGGTCGGGTACGTTCCCCAGTCCTGGGAACGAAGTTCGATTCCGCACTCCTGCCCCGGGTCCCCGGGTAGACTGTTGTCCCCGGATCGGGTCCCAGGTTCCATACCCTACACCGGCTTCTAGTCCCAGTGTCGTGTAGGATCTCCAGCCCCGGGTACCAGCTTCGATTCCTTAAAACGGCCCCTAGACCACTGGTACAGTCGTGCCCCGGATAGGGTCCTTGGTTCGATTCCACGCACCGACCCCTAGTCCCCGGCTCGGGCAAGGTCCCCAGCCCTGGGAACGAAGTTCCATTCCGCACTCCTGTCCCGGGTCCCAAGGTAGAGTTGTGTCCCCGGATCGGGTCCAAGGTTCCATACCCTACACCGGCTTCTAGTGCAAGGGTCGTGTCGGTTCTCCAGCCGCGGGTACCAGGTTCGATTACTTAAAACGGCCCCTAGGCCACTTGTACAGTCGTGCCCCGGACATGGTCCTTGGTTCGATTCCACTCACCGACCCTTAGTCTCCGGCTCGGACATGGTCCCCAGCCCTGGGAACGAAGTTCCATTCCGCACTCCTGTCCCGGGTCCCAAGGTAGAGTCGTGTCCCCGGATAGGGTCCCAGGTTCCATACCCTACACCACCTTGTAGTCCCAGTGTCGTGTAGGGTCCCCAGCCCCAGGTCACTATTTCGTTTGACCGTATCGACCCAAAGACCTCTGGTAGGGGAACAGTCCCCAGCCCTGGAAACGAAGTTCCGTTCCGCACTCCTGCTCCGCGTCCACAAGTAGAGTCGAGTCTCCGACTAAGGTCCCAGGTTGGATTTCCCACACCGGCTTCTAGTGCCAGGGTCGTGTATGGTCTCCAGTCCCAGGTACCAGCTTCGATTCCTTAAAACGGCCCCTAGACCACTGGTACAGTCATGCCCCGGACATGTCAAGGTCAGGGTCAGGGTCACGGTAAGAAATAAAGTCAGGGTCAGGGTCATTGTCAAGGTCAAGGTCAAGGTCAGGGTCACGGTCAAGGTCAGGGTCAGGGTCAAGGTCAAGTTCAAGGTCAATTTCGGGGTCAGGGTCAAGGTCAAGGTCAGGTTCAGTATCAGGGTCAGGGTCAGGGTGAGGGTGAGGGTGAGGGTCAGGGTCAAGGTCAAGGTCAGGGTCAGGTTCAAGGTCAAGGTGAGGGGTAGGGTCAAGGTCAAGGTCAAGGTGACGGGTAGGGTCAGCGTCTTGGTCAGGGTCATGCCAGGTGCAGGGTCATTGTCAGGGTCAGGGTCAGGGTCAAGGTCAAGTTCAAGGTCAGGGTCAGGGTCAGGTTTAGGGTGAGTGTCAGGGTCAAGGTGAGGGTCCAGGTCAAGGTCAGGGTCAGGGTCATTGTCAAGGTCAAGGTCAAGGTCAGGGTCACGGTCTAGGTCAAGGTCAAGGTCAGGGTCAGCGTCAGGGTCAGGTTTAGTGTGAGGGGCAGTGTCAGGGTCAAGTTCAAGGTCAGGGTCATGGTCAGGGTAAGCGTCAGACTTAGGGTCAAGGTCAAAGTCAAGGTCCGGGTCAAGTTCAAGTTCAGGGTATGGGACAATGTCAAGGTCAAGGTCAGTGTCAGGGTCAAGTTCAAGGTCAATTTAAAGTTCAGGGTCAATGTCAAGGTCAAGGTCAGGGTCTGGGTCTGGGTCAAGGTAAGGGTCAGGGTCAAGGTCAAGGTCAGGGTCAGCGACAGGGTCAGGGTCAAGGTCAAGTTCAGGGTCAGGTTCAAGTTCAAGGTCAGGCTCAGGGTCAGGTTTAGGGTGAGGGTCAGAATCAAGGTCAGAATCCAGGTCAAGGTCAGGGTCAGGGACAAGGTCAAGGTCAAGCTCACGGTGAGGGTCATTTTCAAGGTCAAGGTCAGGGTCAATGTCAAGGTCAAGATCAGGGTCAGGGTCAAGGTCAAGTTCAGGGTCAGGTTCAAGGTCAAGGTCAAGATGAGGGATAGTGTCAGTGTCCCGTTCAGGGTCAGGCTTAGGTTCAGGTTCAAGGTCAGGATCATGGTCAGGGTAAGGGTCAGACTTAGGGTCAAGGTCAAAGTGAAGGTCCGGGTCAAGTTCAAGGTCAGGGTAAGGGACAATGTCAAGGTCAAGGTCAAGGTCAGGGTCAAGGTCAAGGTCAATTTAAAGTTCAGGGTCAATGTCAAGGTCAAGGTCAGGGTCTGGGTCAAGGTCAAGGTAAGGGTCAGGGTCAAGGTCAAGGTCAGGGTCAGGGTCAGGGTCAGGGTCAAGGTCAAGTTCAAGGTCAATTTCGGGGTCAGGGTCAAGGTCAAGGTCAAGGTCAGGTTCAGTATCAGGGTCAGGGTCAGGGTGAGGGTGAGGGTGAGGGTCAGGGTCAAGGTCAAGGTCAGGGTCAGGTTCAAGTTCAAGGTGAGGGGTAGGGTCAAGGTCAACGTCAAGGTCAAGGTCAAGGTCAGGGTCAAGGTCAGGGTCAGGGTCAAGGTCAAGGTCAGGATCAGGGTCAGGGTCATATTCAAGTTCAGTGTCAGGGTCATTGTCAGGGTGAGGGTCAAGTCCAAGGTCCGGGTCAGGGTCAGGGTCAGTTTTAGGTCAAGGTTGAGGGTCAAGGTCAGGGTCAGGGTCAAGGTCAAGGCTCAAGTTCAAGGTCAATTTCAGGGTCAAAGTCAGGTTCAGGGTTAGGTTCAGGGTCAGGCTGAGGATTATGGTGAGGGTCAGGGTTAGGGTCAGGGTCAGCATTAGGATCAGGGTTAGGGTCACGTCATGGTGATGGTAAGACTTAAAGTCAGGGTCAAGGTCAGGGTCAGGGTCAAGTTCAAGGTCAGGGTCAGGGTCAGGTTTAGGATGAGTGTCAGGGTGAGGGTCAGGGTCAAGGTCAAGTTCATGGTCAGGGTCAGGGTCAAGGTCAAGGTCAGGGTAAGGGACAGGGTCAAGACAAAGGTCAGGGTCATGGTCAGGGTCAGGGTCAGACTTAGGGTCAGGGTCAAGGTCAGAGTTCAGGTCAAGATCAGGGTCAGGGACAATGTCAAGCTCAAGCTCATGGTGAGGGTCAAGGTCAAGGTCAAGGTCAGGGTCAATGTCAAGGTCAAGGTCAGGGTCAGGGTCAAGGTCAAGTTCAGGGTCAGGGTCAAGCTCAAGGTCATTGTCAGAGTCAGTGTCAGGTTCAGAGTGAGGGTCAGCGTCAGGGTCAAGGTCAAGGTCAAGGTCAGGGTCAGGGTCAAGGTCAAGTTCAAGGTCAATTTCGGGGTCAGGGTCAAAGTGAAGTTCATGTTCACTATCAGGGTCAGGGTGAGGGTGAGGGTGAGGGTCAGGGTCAGGGTCAAGGTCAAGGTCAAGGTCAGGGTCAGGGTCAGGTTTAGGGTGAGTGTCAGGTTGAGGGTCAGGGTCAAGGTCAAGGTCAGGGTCAGGGTCAAGGTCAAGGTCAAGGTGAGAGTTAGGGTCAAGGTCAAGGTCAAGGTGAGGGGTAGGGTCAGCGTCTTGGTCAGGGTCAGGTCAGGTGCAGGGTCAAGGTCAGGGTTATTGTCAGAGTCAGTGTCAGGTTTAGGGTGAGGGTCAGCATCAGGGTCAAGGTCAAGGTCAAGGTCAGGGTCAAGGTCAGGGTCATTGTCAAATTCAGTGTAAGGGTCATTGTCAGGGTGAGGGTCAAGGCCAAGGTCCGGGTCAGGGTCAAGGTCAAGGTCAAGGTCAAGGTCAAGGTCAAGGTCAAGGTCAGGGTCAGGGTTAGGTTTAGGGTGAGGGTCAGGGTCTGGGTCAAAGTCAAGGTAAAGTTCAAGTTCAAGGTAAGGTTCAGGCTCAAGTTGAAGGTCAGGGTCATTGTCAAGTTCAAGGTCAGGGTCAGGGTCAAGGTCAGGGTCAGGGTCAGGGTCAAGGTCAGGGTCAGGGTCAGGTTCAAGGTTAAGGTCAAGATGAGGGATAGTGTCAGTGTCCCGTTCAGGGTCAGGGTTAGGTTCAGGTTCAAGGTCATGGTCAGTGTCAGGGTCAGACTTAGGGTCAAGGTCAAAATCAAGGGCAGGGTCAAGGTCAAGGTCAGGGTAAGGGACAAGGTCAAGGTCAAGGTCAGGGTCATGATCAGGGTGTAGGTCAGGGTCAAGGTCAAGGTCAAGTTCAATTTAAGGGTCAATGTCAAAGTCAAGATCAGGGTCAGGGTCAAGGTCAAGTTCAGGGCCAGGGTCAATTTCAAGGTCAGGGTCATGGTCAGGGTCAGGGTCAGACTTAGGGTCAGGGTCAAGGTCAGGGTCCAGGTCAAGGTCAGGGTCAGGGACAATGTCAAGATCAAGCTCAGGGTGAGGGTCAAGGTCAAGGTCAAGGTCAGGGTCAATGTAAAGGTCAAGGTCAGGGTCATGGTCAAGGTCAAGTTCAGGGTCAGGGTAAAGGTCATTGTCAGAGTCATTGTCAGGTTTAGAGTGAGGGTCAAAGTCAACGTCAAGAGCAAGGTCAATGTCAGGGTCAGGGTCAGGGTCAAGGTCAACTTCAAGGTCAATTTCGGGGTCAGGGTCAAGGTCAAGGTCAGGTTCAGTATCAGGGTCAGGGTCAGGGTGCGAGTGAGGGTCAGTGTCAGGGTCAAGATCAAGGTCAAGGTCAGGGTCAGGGTCAGGGTCAAGGTCAAGTTCAAGGTGAGGGGTAGGGTCAGCATCTTGGTCAGGGCCAGGTCAGGTGCAGGGTCAGTGTCAGGGTCAGGGTCAAGGTCAAGGTCAAGGTCAGGGTCAAGGTCAACGTCAGGGAAAGGGACAGGGTCAAGGTCAAGGACAGGGTCATGGTCAGGGTCAGGGTCAGGGACAAGTTCAAGGTCAAGCTCAGGGTGACGGTCAGGGTCAAGGTCAAGGTCAGAGTCAATGTCAAGGTCAATGTCAGGGTCAGTGTCAGGTTTAGGGTGAGGGTCAGCATCAGGGTCAAGGCCAAGGTCCGGGTCAGGGTCAGGGTCAGTTTTAGGGTGAGGTTCAGGGTCAAGGTCAGGGTCAGGGTCAGGGTCAAGGTCACGTTCAGTGTCACGGTCACGGTCAGACTTAGGGTCAGGGTCAAGGTCAGGGTCAAGGTCAATGTCAAGGTCAAAGTCAGGTTCAGGGTTAGGTTCAGGGTCAGGCTGAGGATTATGGTGAGGGTCAGGGTTAGGGTCAGGGTCAGCATTAGGACCAGGGTTAGGGTTAGGTCAGGGTCATGGTCAGGGTGAGGGTCAGGTGCCGGGTCAGGGTCACGGTAAGACATAAAGTCAGGGTCAGGGTCATTGTCAAGGTCAAGGTCAGGGTCAGGGTCAGGGTCAGGGTCAAGTTCAAGGCCAAGGTCAAGGTCAGGGTCACGGTCAAGGTCAAGGCCAGGGTCAGCGTCAGGATCAGGTTTAGTGTGAGGGGCAGGGTTAGGTTCAGGTTCAAGGTCAGGGTCATGGTCAGGGTCAGGGTCAGACTTAGTGTCAAGGTCAAGGTCAAGGTCCCGGTCAAGTTCAAGTTCAAGGTAAGGTTCAGGCTCAAGTTGAAGGTCAGGGTCAGGGTCAAGTTCAAGGTCAGGGTCAGGGTCAAGGTCAGGGTCAGGGTCAGGGTCAAGGTCAGGGTCAGGGTCAGGTTCAAGGTTAAGTTCAAGATGAGGGATAGTGTCAGTGTCCCGTTCAGGGTCAGGGTTAGGTTCAGGTTCAAGGTCAGGGTCATGGTCAGGGTCAGGGTCAGACTTAGGGTCAAGGTCAAAATCAAGGGCAGGGTCAAGGTCAAGGTCAGGGTAAGGGACAAGGTCAAGGTCAACGTCAGGGTCATGGTCAGGGTGAGGGTCAGGGTCAATGTCAAAGTCAAGATCAGGGTCAGGGTCATGGTCAAGTTCAGGGTCAGGGTCAAGTTCAAGGTCAGAGTCAGGTCAGGTGCAGGATCAGTGTCATGGTCAGGGTCAAGGTCAAGGTCAGGGTCAGGGTCAAGGTCAACATCAGGGTAAGGGACAGGGTCAAGACAAAGGTCAGGGTCATGGTCAGGGTCAGGGTCAGACTTAGGGTCAGGGTCAAGGTCAGGGTCCAGGTCAAGGTCAGGGTCAGGGACAATGTCAAGATCAAGCTCAGGGTGAGGGTCAAGGTCAAGGTCAAGGTCAGGGTCAATGTAAAGGTCAAGGTCAGGGTCATGGTCAAGGTCAAGTTCAGGGTCAGGGTCAAGGTCATTGTCAGAGTCATTGTCAGGTTTAGAGTGAGGGTCAGCGTCAGGGTCAAGGTCAAGGTCAATGTCAGGGTCAGGGTCAGGGTCAAGGTCAACTTCAAGGTCAATTTCGGGGTCAGGTTCAAGGTCAAGGTCAGGTTCAGTATCAGGGTCAGGGTCAGGGTGCGAGTGAGGGTCAGGGTCAGGGTCAAGATCAAGGTCAAGGTCAGGGTCAGGGTCAAGGTCAAGTTCAAGGTGAGGGGTAGGGTCAGCGTCTTGGTCAGGGCCAGGTCAGGTGCAGGGTCAGTGTCAGGGTCAGGGTCAAGGTCAAGGTCAAGGTCAGGGTCAAGGTCAACGTCAGGGAAAGGGACAGGGTCAAGGTCAAGGACAGGGTCATGGTCAGGGTCAGGGTCAGGGACAAGTTCAAGGTCAAGCTCAGGGTCAAGGTCAAGATCAAGGTCAAGGTCAGAGTCAATGTCAAGGTCAATGTCAGGGTCACGGTCAAGGTCAAGTTCAGGGTCAGGGTCAAGGTCAAGGTCATTGTCAGAGTCAGTGTCAGGTTTAGGGTGAGGGTCAGCATCAGGGTCAAGGTCAAGGTCAGGGTCAGGGTCAGGGTCAGGGTCATTGTCAAGTTCAGTGTCAGGGTCATTGTCAGGGTGAGGGTCAAGGCCAAGGTCCCGGTCAGTGTCAGGGTCAGTTTTAGGGTGAGGTTCAGGGTCAAGGTCAGGGTCAGGGTCAGGGTCAAGGTCACGTTCAGTGTCACGGTCATGGTCAGACTTAGGGTCAGGGTCAAGGTCAGGGTCAAGGTCAATGTCAGGGTCAAAGTCAGGTTCAGGGTTAGGTTCAGGGTCAGGCTGAGGATTATGGTGAGGGTCAGGGTTAGGGTCAGGGTCAGCATTAGGACCAGGGTTAGGGTTAGGTCAGGGTCATGGTCAGGGTGAGGGTCAGGTGCCGGGTCAGGGTCACGGTAAGACATAAAGTCAGGGCCAGGGTCATTGTCAAGGTCAGGGTCAGGGTCAGGGTCAGGGTCAGGGTCAAGGTCAAGGTCAGGGTCAGCGTCAGGGTCAGGTTTAGTGTGAGGGGCAGGGTTAGGTTCAGGTTCAAGGTCAGGGTCATGGTCATGGTCAGGGTCAGACTTAGGATCAAGGTCAAGGTCAAGGTCCCGGTCAAGGTCAAGGTCAGGGTAAGGGACAAGGTCAAGGTCAGGGTCAGGGTCAGGTTGAGGGTCAAGTTCAAGTTCAAGTTCAGGGTCAATGTCAAGGTCAATGTCAGTGTCAAGGTCAAGGTTAAGTTCAAGTTCAGGGTCAATGTCAAGGTCAGGGTCAGAGTCAGGGTCAAGGTCAAGTTCAAGGTCAATTTCGGGGTCAGGTTCAAGGTCAAGGTCAGGTTCAGTATCAGGGTCAGGGTCAGGGTGCGAGTGAGGGTCAGGGTCAAGATCAAGGTCAAGGTCAAGGTGAGGGGTAGCAGCGTCTTGGTCAGAGTCAGGTCAGGTGCAGGATCAGTGTCAGGGTCAGGGTCAAGGTCAAGGTCAACGGCAGGGTCAAGGTCAAGGTCAGGGTAAGGGACAAGGTCAAGGTCAGGGTCATGGTCAGGGTGAGGGTCAGGGTCAAGATCAAGGTCAAGTTCAATTTAAGGGTCAATGTCAAAGTCAAGATCAGGGTCAGTGTCAAGGTCAAGTTCATGGTCAGGGTCAAGTTCAAGGTCAGGGTCAGGGTCAGGTTTAGGGTGAGTGTCAGGGTGAGGGTCAGGGTCAATGTCAAAGTCAAGATCAGGGTCAGGGTCAAGGTCAAGTTCAGGGTCAGGGTCAAGTTCAAGGTCAGAGTCAGGTCAGGTGCAGGATCAGTGTCATGGTCAGGGTCAAGGTCAAGGTCAGGGTCAGGGTCAGGGTCAAGGTCAAGGTCAAGGTGAGGGGTAGGGTCAGCGTCTTGGTCAGGGCCAGGTCAGGTGCAGGGTCAGTGTCAGGGTCAGGGTCAAGGTCAAGGTCAAGGTCGGGTCATGGTCAACGTCAGGGAAAGGGACAGGGTCAAGGTCAAGGACAGGGTCATGGTCAGTGTCAGGGTCAGGGACAAGTTCAAGGTCAAGCTCAGGGTGATGGTCAGGGTCAGGGTCAAGGTCAAGGTCATTGTCAGAGTCATTGTCAGGTTTAGAGTGAGGGTCAGCATCAGGGTCAAAATCAAGTTAAAGTTCAAGTTCAAGGTAAGGTTCAGGCTCAAGTTGAAGGTCAGGGTCAGGGTCAAGTTCAAGGTCAGGGTCAGGGTCAAGGTCAGGGTCAGGGTTAGGGTCAATGTCAGGGTCAGGGTCATGGTCAGGGTGAGGGTCAGGGTCAAGGTCAAGGTCAAGTTCAAGTTCAGGGTCAAGGTCAGGGTCAGGGTCAGGGTCAAGGTCAAGGTCAAGGTCAATTTCGGGGTCAGGGTCAAGATCAAGGTCAGGTTCAGTATCAGGGTCAGTGTCAGGGTGCAAGTGAGGGTCAGGGTCAGGGTCAAGATCAAGGTCAAGGTCAGGGTCAGGTTGAAGTTCCAGGTCAGGTTCAGGGTCAGGGTCAGGTTTAGGGTGAGTGTCAGGTTGAGGGTCAGGTTGAAGTTCGTGGTCAGGGTCAGGGTCAGGGTCAGGGTCAAGGTCAAGGTCAAGGTCAGGGTCAAGGTCAAGGTCAAGGTCAGGGTCAGGGTCAAGGTCAAGTTCAGGGTCAGAGTCAGTTTTAGGGTGAGGGTCAGGGTCAAGGTCAGGGTCAGGGTCAGGGTCAAGGTCACGTTCAGTGTCACGGTCACGGTCAGACTTAGGGTCAGGGTCAAGGTCAGGGTCAAGGTCAATGTCAGGGTCAAAGTCAGGTTCAGGGTTAGGTTCAGGGTCAGGCTGAGGATTATGGTGAGGGTCAGGGTCAGGGTCAGCATTAGGATCAGGGTTAGGGTCAGGCCAGGGTGAGGGTCAGGTGCCGGGTGATTTTCAGGGTCACGGTAAGACTTAAAGTCAGGGTCAAGGTCAGGGTCAGGGTCAAGTTCAAGGTCAAGCTCAGGGTGAGGGTCACGTCAAGGTCAAGGTCAAGGTCAGGGTCAGGGTTAGGTTTAGGGTGAGGGTGAGGTTCAGGTTCAGGGTCAGGGTCAGATTTAGGCTGAGGGTCAGGGTCAGGGTCAAGGTCAAATTAAAGTTCAAGTTCAAGGTAAGGGTCAGGCTCAAGTTCAAGGTCAGGGTCAGGGTCAAGGTCAAGGTCAGGGTCAGGGTCAGGTTTAGGGTTAGGGTCAGTGTCAGGGTCAGGGTCAGTTTCAGGGTCAAGGTCAGGGTCAGGGTCAAGGTCACGTTCAGTGTCACGGTCAGACTTAGGGTCAGGGTCAAGATCAGGGACAAGGTCAATGTCAGGGTTAAAGTCAGGTTCAGGTTTAGGTTCAGGGTCAGGCTGAGGATTATGGTGAGGGTCAGGTTTAGGGTCAGGGTCAGCATTAGGACCAGGGTTAGGATTAGGTCAGGGTCACGGTCAGGGTGAGGGTCAGGTGCCGGGTCAGGGTCAGGGTCAGGGTCATTGTCAAGGTCAAGGTCAAGGTCAGGGTCAGGGTCAGGGTCAGGGTCAGGGTCAAGTTCAAGGTCAAGGTCAAGGTCAGGGTCACGGTCAAGGTCAAGGCCAGGGTCAGCGTCAGGGTCAGGTTTAGTGTGAGGGGCAGGGTTAGGTTCAGGTTCAAGGTCAGGTTCATGGTCATGGTCAGGGTCAGACTTAGGGTCAAGGTCAAGGTCAAGGTCCCGGTCAAGGTCAAGGTCAGGGTCATGGTCAGGGTGAGGGTCAGGTGCCGGGTCAGGGTCACGGTAAGACATAAAGTCAGGGCCAGGGTCATTGTCAAGGTCAGGGTCAGGGTCAGGGTCAGGGTCAGGGTCAAGGTCAAGGTCAGGGTCAGCGTCAGGGTCAGGTTTAGTGTGAGGGGCAGGGTTAGGTTCAGGTTCAAGGTCAGGGTCATGGTCATGGTCAGGGTCAGACTTAGGATCAAGGTCAAGGTCAAGGTCCCGGTCAAGGTCAAGGTCAGGGTAAGGGACAAGGTCAAGGTCAGGGTCAGGGTCAGGTTGAGGGTCAAGTTCAAGTTCAAGTTCAGGGTCAATGTCAAGGTCAATGTCAGTGTCAAGGTCAAGGTTAAGTTCAAGTTCAGGGTCAATGTCAAGGTCAGGGTCAGAGTCAGGGTCAAGGTCAAGTTCAAGGTCAATTTCGGGGTCAGGTTCAAGGTCAAGGTCAGGTTCAGTATCAGGGTCAGGGTCAGGGTGCGAGTGAGGGTCAGGGTCAAGATCAAGGTCAAGGTCAAGGTGAGGGGTAGCAGCGTCTTGGTCAGAGTCAGGTCAGGTGCAGGATCAGTGTCAGGGTCAGGGTCAAGGTCAAGGTCAACGGCAGGGTCAAGGTCAAGGTCAGGGTAAGGGACAAGGTCAAGGTCAGGGTCATGGTCAGGGTGAGGGTCAGGGTCAAGATCAAGGTCAAGTTCAATTTAAGGGTCAATGTCAAAGTCAAGATCAGGGTCAGTGTCAAGGTCAAGTTCATGGTCAGGGTCAAGTTCAAGGTCAGGGTCAGGGTCAGGTTTAGGGTGAGTGTCAGGGTGAGGGTCAGGGTCAATGTCAAAGTCAAGATCAGGGTCAGGGTCAAGGTCAAGTTCAGGGTCAGGGTCAAGTTCAAGGTCAGAGTCAGGTCAGGTGCAGGATCAGTGTCATGGTCAGGGTCAAGGTCAAGGTCAGGGTCAGGGTCAGGGTCAAGGTCAAGGTCAAGGTGAGGGGTAGGGTCAGCGTCTTGGTCAGGGCCAGGTCAGGTGCAGGGTCAGTGTCAGGGTCAGGGTCAAGGTCAAGGTCAAGGTCGGGTCATGGTCAACGTCAGGGAAAGGGACAGGGTCAAGGTCAAGGACAGGGTCATGGTCAGTGTCAGGGTCAGGGACAAGTTCAAGGTCAAGCTCAGGGTGATGGTCAGGGTCAGGGTCAAGGTCAAGGTCATTGTCAGAGTCATTGTCAGGTTTAGAGTGAGGGTCAGCATCAGGGTCAAAATCAAGTTAAAGTTCAAGTTCAAGGTAAGGTTCAGGCTCAAGTTGAAGGTCAGGGTCAGGGTCAAGTTCAAGGTCAGGGTCAGGGTCAAGGTCAGGGTCAGGGTTAGGGTCAATGTCAGGGTCAGGGTCATGGTCAGGGTGAGGGTCAGGGTCAAGGTCAAGGTCAAGTTCAAGTTCAGGGTCAAGGTCAGGGTCAGGGTCAGGGTCAAGGTCAAGGTCAAGGTCAATTTCGGGGTCAGGGTCAAGATCAAGGTCAGGTTCAGTATCAGGGTCAGTGTCAGGGTGCAAGTGAGGGTCAGGGTCAGGGTCAAGATCAAGGTCAAGGTCAGGGTCAGGTTGAAGTTCCAGGTCAGGTTCAGGGTCAGGGTCAGGTTTAGGGTGAGTGTCAGGTTGAGGGTCAGGTTGAAGTTCGTGGTCAGGGTCAGGGTCAGGGTCAGGGTCAAGGTCAAGGTCAAGGTCAGGGTCAAGGTCAAGGTCAAGGTCAGGGTCAGGGTCAAGGTCAAGTTCAGGGTCAGAGTCAGTTTTAGGGTGAGGGTCAGGGTCAAGGTCAGGGTCAGGGTCAGGGTCAAGGTCACGTTCAGTGTCACGGTCACGGTCAGACTTAGGGTCAGGGTCAAGGTCAGGGTCAAGGTCAATGTCAGGGTCAAAGTCAGGTTCAGGGTTAGGTTCAGGGTCAGGCTGAGGATTATGGTGAGGGTCAGGGTCAGGGTCAGCATTAGGATCAGGGTTAGGGTCAGGCCAGGGTGAGGGTCAGGTGCCGGGTGATTTTCAGGGTCACGGTAAGACTTAAAGTCAGGGTCAAGGTCAGGGTCAGGGTCAAGTTCAAGGTCAAGCTCAGGGTGAGGGTCACGTCAAGGTCAAGGTCAAGGTCAGGGTCAGGGTTAGGTTTAGGGTGAGGGTGAGGTTCAGGTTCAGGGTCAGGGTCAGATTTAGGCTGAGGGTCAGGGTCAGGGTCAAGGTCAAATTAAAGTTCAAGTTCAAGGTAAGGGTCAGGCTCAAGTTCAAGGTCAGGGTCAGGGTCAAGGTCAAGGTCAGGGTCAGGGTCAGGTTTAGGGTTAGGGTCAGTGTCAGGGTCAGGGTCAGTTTCAGGGTCAAGGTCAGGGTCAGGGTCAAGGTCACGTTCAGTGTCACGGTCAGACTTAGGGTCAGGGTCAAGATCAGGGACAAGGTCAATGTCAGGGTTAAAGTCAGGTTCAGGTTTAGGTTCAGGGTCAGGCTGAGGATTATGGTGAGGGTCAGGTTTAGGGTCAGGGTCAGCATTAGGACCAGGGTTAGGATTAGGTCAGGGTCACGGTCAGGGTGAGGGTCAGGTGCCGGGTCAGGGTCAGGGTCAGGGTCATTGTCAAGGTCAAGGTCAAGGTCAGGGTCAGGGTCAGGGTCAGGGTCAGGGTCAAGTTCAAGGTCAAGGTCAAGGTCAGGGTCACGGTCAAGGTCAAGGCCAGGGTCAGCGTCAGGGTCAGGTTTAGTGTGAGGGGCAGGGTTAGGTTCAGGTTCAAGGTCAGGTTCATGGTCATGGTCAGGGTCAGACTTAGGGTCAAGGTCAAGGTCAAGGTCCCGGTCAAGGTCAAGGTCAGGGTCAGGGTCAGGGTGAGGGTCAAGGTCAAGTTCAAGTCCAGGGTCATTGTCAAGTTTGATGTCAGGGTCAAGGTCAAGGTAAGGGTCAGGGTCAAGGTGAAGTTCAGGGTCAATTTCAGGGTCAGTGTGAAGGTCAAGGTCAGGTTCAGTATAAGGGTCAGGGTCAGGGTGAGGGTGAGGGTCAGGGTCAAGATCAAGGTCAGGGTCAGGTTCAAGTTCAAGGTCAGGGTCAGGGTCAGGTTTAGGGTGAGTGTCAGGGTGAGGGTCAGGGTAAAGGTCAAGGTCAGGGTCAGGGACAAGTTCAAGGTCAAGCACATGGTGAGTGTCAGGGTCAAGGTCAAGTTTAGGATCAGGGTCAAGGTCAAGGTCATTTTCAGAGTCCGTGTCAGGTTTAAGGTGAGGGTCAGCGTCAGGGTCAAGGTCAAGGTCAAGGTCAGGGTCAGGGTCAGGGTTTTTGACAGGGTGAGGTTCAAGGCCAAGGTCCGGGTCCGGGCCAGGGATTGGTTTAGGGTGAGTGTCAGGGTCAGGGTCAAGGGCAAGGTAAGGGTCAGGCTCAAGTTCAAGGTCAGGGTCAGGCTCAAGGTCAAGGTCAATGTCAGGGAAAAGTTCAAGGTCAAGCTCAGGGTGCGGGTCAGTGTCAAGGTCAAGGTCAAGGTCAAGGTCAGGTTCAATGTCAAAGATAAGGTCAGGGTCAGGGTCAAGGTCAAGTTCAGGGTAAGGGTCAAGTTCAAGGTCATTGTCAGAGTCAGTGTCAAGTTTAGGGTGAGGGTGAGGGTCAGGGTCAAGGTCAAGGTCAAGGTCAGGGTCAGGGTCAGTGTCAGGGTCATTGTCAAGTTCAGTGTCAGGGTCATTGTCAGGGTGAGTGTCAAGGCCAAGGGCCGGGTCATGGTCAGGGTCAGGGTCTGTTTTAGGGTGAGTGTCAGGGTCAAGGTCAGGGTCAGGGTCAAGGTCAAGGTCAAGGCCAAGGTGAGGGATAGTGTCAGTGTCCCGGTCAGTGTCAGGGTTAGGTTCAGGTTCATGTTCAGGGTCATGGTCAAGGTCAAGGTCCGGGTCAAGGTCAAGGTCAAGGTCAGAGACAGTTTCAAGTTCAATGTCAGGGTCAGGGTCAGAGTCAGGTCAGACTTAGGGTCAGGGTTAAGGTCAAGGTCAAGCTCAGGTTGAGGGTTAGGGTCAAGGTCAAGTTTAAGTTCAGGGTCCATGTCAATGTCAAGGTCAGGGTCAGGGTCAAGGTCAAGTTCAGGGTCAGGGTCATTGTCGGGGTGAGGGTCAAGGCCAAGTTTCGGGTTAGGGTCAGGGTCAGTTTTAGGTTGAGGGTCAGGGTCAAGTTCAGGGTCAGGGTCAAGTTCAAGGTCAGAGTCAAGTTCAGGGTGAGTGTCAGTTTTAGTGTTAAGGTCACGGTCAGGTTTAGGGTGAGCGTCAGGTTCAGTTCTAGGGTCAGGGTCAGGTTTAGGGTGAGTGTCAGGGTGAGGGTCAGGGTCAAGATCAAGTTCAAGGTCAGGGTCAGGTTCAAGTTCAAGGTCAGGGTCAGGGTCAGGGTAAGGGTCAGGGTCAAGGGCAGGTTAAAGATCAAGGTCAAGGTCAGGGTCAGGGTCAAGGTCAAGGTCAGGGTCAAAGTCAGGTTCAGGGTAGGGTTTGGATTAGAGTCAGGGTTAGGGTCAAGTTCAAGTTTACAGTCAGGGTCAGGGTCAGGGTCAGGGTCAGGGTCAGGGTCACGGTCAGACTAAGTGTCAGGGTCAAGGTCTGGGTCAAGTTCAAGGTCAGGGTAAGGTCAAGTTCAAGGTCAGGTTCATTGTCAGGGTCAGTGTCAGGGTCAAGGTCAAGGTCAGGGTCAGGGTCAGGGTCAAGGTCAAGGTCAGGGTCAGTGTCAAGGTAAAGGTCAAGGTCTAGGTCAATGTCAGGGTCAGGGTCAAGGTCAAGATCAAGGTGAATGTCAATTTCGGGGTCAAAGTCAGGTTCAGGTTCTCGGTCACGGTCAGGGTCAAGGTCAAAGTCAGGGTCAAAGTCAGTTTCAGGGTTAGGGTCAGGGTGAGGGTGAGGATTAGGGTCATGGTCAGTGTTAGGGTCACGGTCAGGATTATAGTCAGGGTTAGGGTCAAGGTCAGGGTCACAGTAAGCGTCAGGGTCAGGTGCAGGGTCAGGGTCACGGTCAGACTTAGTGTCAGGGTCAAGGTCAAGGTCAAGGTCAGGGTCAGGGTCAGGGTCAAGTACAAGGTCAGGGTCAGGGTCAGGGTCAAGTTCAAGTTCAAGGTCAGGGTCAGGGTCAGGGTCAAGGTCTGGGTCAAGGTCAAGGTGAAGGTCAGGGTCACGGTCAGGGTCAAGGTCAAGGTCAGGGTCAGAGTCAGCGTCAATGTCAGCGTCAAGCTCAGTGTCAAGTTCAAGGTCAGAATCACGGTCAAGGTCAAGGTCAGGGTCAGGGTCAGTTTCAGGGTCACGGTCAGGGTCAGGGTCAGGGTCACGGTCAGAACAAGTGTCAGGGTCAAGGTCTGGGTCAAGTTCAAGGTCAGGGTAAGGTCAAGTTCAAGGTCAGGTTCATTGTCAGGGTCAGTATCAGGGTCAAGGTCAAGGTCAGGGTCAGGGTCAGGGTCAAGGTCAAGGTCAGGGTCAGTGTCAAGGTAAAGGTCAAGGTCTAGGTCAATGTCAGGGTCAGGGTCAAGGTCAAGATCAAGGTGAATGTCAATTTCGGGGTCAAAGTCAGGTTCATGTTCTGGGTCACGGTCAGGGTCGGGGTCAGGTTCAGGGTCAAGGGCAGGTTAAAGATCAAGGTCAAGGTAACGGTCAGGGTCAAGGTCAAGGTAAGCGTCAAAGTCAGTTTCAGGGTTAGGGTCACGGTGAGTGTGAGGATTAGGGTCAGGGTCAGGGTCAGGGTTAGGGTCACGGTCAGGATTATAGTCAGGGTTAGGGTCAAGGTCAGGGTCACAGTAAGCGTCAGGGTCAGGTGCAGGGTCAGGGTCACGGTCAGACTTAGTGTCAGGGTCAAGGTCAAGGTCAAGGTCAGGGTCAGGGTCAGGGTCAAGTACAAGGTCAGGGTCAGGGTCAGGGTCAAGTTCAAGTTCAAGGTCAGGGTCAGGGTCAAGGTCTGGGTCAAGGTCAAGGTGAAGGTCAGGGTCACGGTCAGGGTCAAGGTCAAGGTCAGGGTCAGGGTCAGCGTCATGGTCATGGTCAGACTTAGGGTCAGGGTCAGGGTCAAGTTCAAGGTCAAGCTCAGTGTCAAGGTCAAGGTCAGGGTCAGGGTCAGGGTCAAGGTCAAGGTCAAGTTCAAGGTCAGTGTCAAGGTCAGCGTCAAGCTCAGTGTCAAGTTCAAGGTCAGAATCACGGTCAAGGTCAAGGTCAGGGTCAGGGTCAGTTTCAGGGTCACGGTCAGGGTCAGGGTCAGGGTCAAGGGCAGGTTAAAGGTCAAGGTCAAGGTAAGGGTCAGGGTCAAGGTCAAGGTCAGGGTCAAAGTCAGGTTCAGGGTTAGGGTCAGGGTCAGGATTAGAGTCAGGGTTAGGGTCAAGTTCAGGTTCACAGTCAGGGTCAGGATTAGAGTCAGGGTTAGGGTCAAGTTCAGGTTCACAGTCAGGGTCAGGTGCAGGGTCAGGGTCAGGGTCAGAGTCAAGTTCAATGTCAGGTTCAGGGTCAGGGTCAAGGTCAAGGTCAGGGTCAGGGTCAAGTTCAAGGTCAGGGTCAAGGTCAAGTTCAGTGTCAGGGTCAAGGTCAGTGTCAGGGTCAGGGTCAGGGTCAGGTTCAGTTTTAGGGTGAGGGTGAGTGTTAGATTTAGGGTCAAAGTCAACGTCAAGAGCAAGGTCAGGGTCAGGCTCAAGGTCAAGGTCAGTGTCAGGGTCAATGTCAGTTTTAGGGTGAGTGTCAGTGTGATTGTCAGGGTCAAGGTCAAGGTCAAGGTCAGGGTCAAGGTCAGGGCCAATACAAGGTCAAGGTCAGGTTCAGTGTCAAGGTCAAGTCAATGTCAGGTTCAAGGTCAAGATCAAGTTCAGGGTCAGTGTCAAGGTCAAGGTCAACGTCAGGGTCAATGTCAGTGTCAAGCTCAGTGTCAAGGTCAAGGTCAGGGTCATCGTCAAGGTCAAGGTCAGGGTCAGGGTCATTGTCAAGGTCAAGGTCAGGATCAGGGTCAGGTTCAGGTTCAGGGTCACGGTCAGGGTCAGGGTCAGGGTCAAAGGCAGGTTAAAGATCAAGGTCAAGGTAACGGTCAGGGTCAAGGTCAAGGTAAGCGTCAAAGTCAGTTTCAGGGTTAGGGTCAGGGTAAGGGTGAGGATTAGGGTCAGGGTCAGGGTTAGGGTCAGGGTCAGGATTATAGTCAGGGATAGGGTCAAGGTCAGGGTCAAGGTAAGCGTCAGGGTCAGGTGCAGGGTCAGGGTCACGGTCAGACTTAGTGTCAAGGTCAAGGTCAAGGTCACGGTCAGGGTCAATTTCAAAGTCAGGGTCAGGGTCAGGGTCAGGGTCAGGGTCAATTTCAAGGTCAGGGTCAGGGTCAGGGTCAGGGTCAATTTCAAGGTCAAGGTCAGGGTCAGGGTCATGGTCAGGGTCAATTTCAAGGTCAAGGTCAGGGTCAGGGTCAAGGTCAAGGTCAGGGTCAGGGTCAAGGTGAAGGTCAAAGTCAGGGTCAGGGTCAAGGTGAAGGTCAAAGTCAGGGTCAGGGTCAAGGTCAAGGTCAGGGTCAGGGTCAGGGTCATGGTCAGACTTAGGGTCAGGGTCAGGGTCAGTGTCAGGTTTAGGGTCAGGGTTAGGGTCAGGGTCAGGGTTAGGTTTAGGTTCATGGTCAACTTCAGGGTCAGGGCCAATGTGATGATCAGGGTCAGGGTTAGGATTAGGGCCAGGGTCAGGGTCAGACTTAGGGTTAGGTTCAGGGTCAGGTTTAGGGTCAGGGTCAGCTTCAGGGTCAGGGTTAGACTTATGGTTAGGGTCAGGGTTATTGTCAGGGTCATGGTCAGGGTTAGTGTCAGGGTCAGTGTCAGGGTAAGGGTCAGAGTCCCAGTCAGGGTTACGGTCAGGGTCAGGGTTAGGGTCAGGTTTAGGGTTAGAGTCAGGGTTAGGGTCAGGGTAAGGGTCAGGGTTAGGGTCAGGGTGAAGTTCAGGGTCAGGTTCAGGGTCAGGGTCAGGGTTAGGGTCAGGTTCAGATTCAGGGTCAGGGTCAGGGTCAGGGTCAGGGTTAGTGTCAGGGTCAGGATCAAGATCAGGTTAAGGGTCATGGTCAGGGTCATGGTCAGGGTCAGGGTACGGGTCAGGTTTAGGGTCAGGGTCAGGGTCATCATCAGGGTTAGCATTAGTGTTAGGGTCAGGGTCAGGTTCAGGGTCAGGGTCAGGGTCAGGTTCAGACTTAGGGTTAGGGTCTGGTTCAGACTTAGGGTTAGGCTCAGGGTCAGTGTCATGGTTAGGGTCAGGGTCAGGGTCAGGTTTAGGATCAGGTTTAGGGTCAGGGTCAGGATCAGGTTTAGGGTCAGGGTCAGACTTAGGGTTAGTGTCAGCGTCAGGGTCAGGGTCAGGTTTAGGGTCAGGGTCAGGGTTAGGTTCAGGGTCAGGGTCAGTGTCAGTGTCAGGGTCAGGTTCAGGGCTAGGGTCAGGGTCAGGGTTAGGGTCGAGGTCGCAGGTTCGATTCCCCATACCGGCCAAAAAACCCCGGGTCGGGTCGGGTCCCCAGGTGGCGTCACAGGGTAATGTCTGGACTCTGGCACCCGAGGTTGCAGGTTCGATTCCCCATACCGGCTAAAAAACCCTGGGTCGGATCGGGTCCCCAGGTGCCGTCACAGGGTAATGTCTGGACCCCGGCACCCGATGTCGCATGTTTGATTACCCATACAGGCCAAGAAACCCTGGGTCGGGTCGGGTCCCCAGGTGCCGTCACAGGGTAATGTCTGGACTCTGGCACCCAAGGTCGCAGGTTCGATTCCCCATACCAGCCAAAAAACCCCGCGTCGGATCGGGTCCCCGAGTGTCGTCACAGGGTCATGTCTGGACTCTAGCACACGAGGGACCACCGACATACTCATAGCATCATCACACCATCACAACATCATCATCGTAGCATCATCAAAGAATCATGACTGCATCATCACAGCATCATTACAGCATCATCGCTTCGTCATCCCTGCATCACCACTGCATCATCACATCATCAAAGCATCATCACAAAATCATCACTGCATCATCACTGCATCATTACAGATTCATCACTGCATCATCAAAACATCATCACAGTGTCATGACAGCATCATCACAAAATCATCACTGCATCATTGCAGGGTCATTACAGCATCATCACAGCGTCATCACTGCGTCATCAAAGCATCATCACAGCATCATCAGATTGTCATCAAAGCATCATTACACTCATGATAGCATCATCACATCATCATGAAAGCATCATCGCAGCATCATCATTGCATCAACTCAGCATCATCACAGCATCATTACTGCATACTCTCTGCATCATCACAGAATTATCTCAACATCATCACAGCATCATTACTGCTTACTCACTGCATCATAACTGCATCATCACATCATCATCACAGCATCATCACTGCATAATGACAGCACCATCACAGCATAATCGCTGAGTCATCACAGCGTCATCACTACATCATCACAGCATCATCACATCATCATCAGAGTCATCATAGCTTCATCACTGCATCATCAATGCGTCATCACATCATCATCACAACATCATAGCTGCATTATCACAGCATCATCAGAGCGTCATTACAGCATCATCACAGCATTATCACTGCATCATCACATCGTCATCACTGCATCATCAGAGCGTAATAACAGAATCATTAAAGCATCATGACTGCATCATCACATCATCATCATAGCATCATAGCTGCATAATCAAAGAGTCATCACAGCATCATCACTACATCATCAAATTGTCATCACTGTATCATCACAGCATCATCATAGCATCATCACTGCATAATCACAGTGTCATAACAGCATCATTACAACACCATGACTACGTCATCACAGCATCACGACAGCGTCATTACAGTGTCATCACAGCATCATCACTGCATTATCACAACATCATCACAACATCATCACTGCGTCATCAGAGCATCATCACTACATAATCACTTCTTACTCAGTGAATCATCACTGCATCATCATATCATCACAGCATCATCTCAGCATAATCACAGTATCATCACAGCGTCATCACTACATCATCAATGCATCATCACTGCATCATCACAGCATCATCACTGCATCATCACAGCATCATCAGAACATCATCACAGCATCCTCACAGCATCATCACAGAGTCATCACAGCATCATCACTGCATAATCACTGCATCATCACAGCATCCTCACAGCATCAATACAGCGTCATCACAACGTCAACAATGCATCATTACAGCATCATCTCAGTATAGTCACAGCATAATCACTGCATAATCACTGCATCATCATATCGTCATCACTGCATCATCACTGCATCATCACAGCACCATCACAGCATCATTACTGCAGAATCACTGCATCATCACAGCATCATAGCTGCATAATCACAGCATCATCACATCATCATCGCATAGTCATCACAGCGTCATCACTGCATCATCACAGCATCATCACAGCATCATTACTGCAGAATCACTGCATCATCACAGCATCCTCACAGCAACATCGCAGCATCATCACAGCATCATCGCATCATCATCACAGGGTCATGACAGCATCATCACTGCATAATCACAGCATAATCACAGCATCATCACAGCATAATCACAGTATCATCACAGCGTCATCACTACATCATCACTGCATCATCACAGAATCATCACTGCGTCATCACAGCATCATCAGAGCATCATCACAGCATCATCACAGCATCATCACAGCATCATCACATCATCATCTCAGCATCATTACTGCTTACTCACTGCATCATCATAGCATCATCACATCATCATCACAACATCATCAGTTTCATGTCAGCATCATCACTGCATAATCACTGCATCATCACAGCATCCTCACAGCATCAACACAGCGTCATCACAGCGTCATCAATGCATCATTACAGCATCATCTCAGTATAGTCACAGAATTATTACAGCATAATCACTGCATCATCATATCATCACTGCATCATCACTGCATCATCACTGCATCATCACAGCACCATCACAGCATCATTACTTCAGAATCACTGCATCATCACAGCATCCTCACAGCAACATCGCAGCATCATCACAGCATCATCACACTGTCAGGACAGCATCATCACTGCATAATCACTGCATAATCTCCGCATAATCACAGCATCATCACATCATCATCACAATATCATCACAGCGTCATCACTACACATCACTGCATCATCACTACATCATCACAGCATCATCACTTCGTCATCATCAGAGCATCATCACAGCATCATCACTGCATCCTCACTGCATCATGAGTGCATCATCATCACAGCATCATAACTGCATCATCGAAGCATCATCTCGGCATAATCACAATGTCATAAATACATCATCACTCCATCATCACAGCATTATCACATCATCATCACAACGTTTTCAGTGTCATCACAGCATCATAACAACGTCACCAAACTGTCATCACAGCATCATCACCAAATCATCACAGAATCATCACAGCATCATTACTGCATCATCACAGCATCTTTGCATCGTCATCAGAGCATCACCACTGCATCATCACATCATCATCTCAGCATCATCACAGCATCATTACTGCTTACTCACTGCATCATCACAGCGTCATGACAGTGTCATCACTGCATCATAACATCATAGCTTCATCATCAGAACATTATCACAGCATCATCACTGCATCATCACATCATCATTATAGCATCTTCACTGTCATCAATACATCATCACAGCATCATCACATCATTATCACAGCATCATCAGTGTCATCTCAGCATCATCACTGCATCATGACTGCATCATAGCAGCATAATCACAGCATCATCACAGAATCATCACAGCATCATCATAAGGTCATCACAGCATCATCACTACGTCATCAGATTGTAATCACAGCATCATCACAGTGTCCTCACTGAATCATCACTGCACCATCACTGCAACATCACAGCATCATCTCAGCATCATCATGGCATCATTACTGCATCATCACTGCTTACTCACTGCATCATCACAGCATCATCTCAGCATCATCACAGAATCATTTCTGCATAATCATTGCATTTTCACAGCGTCATCACAGTATCATCACTGCATCATCACAGTGTCATCACAGCATCATCAAAGCATCACGACAGCGTCATCTCACCATCACGACAGCGTCATCAAAGCATCATCACTGCATCATAACAACATCATCTCAGCATCATCACAGAATCATTTCTGCATAATCACTGCATCATCATAGTGTCATCACAGTATATTCACTGCATCATCACATCATCACAGTGTCATCACAGAATCATCACTGAATCATCCAAGCATCATCCAAGCATCATCACAGCACCACCAATGCATCATCACAGTATCATCACTGCATAATCACTGCATCATCACCGCATCATCACATCATCAACACTGCATCATTGCTGCATCATCACATCATTGTCACAGTATCATCAAAATATCATCACAGCATCATCACACCATCATAACAACATCATCACAGCGTCATCACAGTATCGTAAATGCATCATCACAGAATCATCACTGAATCATCATAGCATCTTCATATCATCATCACAATATCATCACAGCATCATCACTGCATCATCACAGCATCATCACTGCATAATCACTGCATCATCACCACATCATCACAGCATCATCACTGCATAATCACTGCATCATCACAGCATCATCACATCGTCATCAAAACATCATTACAAGTATCAACACAACATAATCACAGTGTCATCACAGCATCATCATTGCATCCTTACTGCATGATCACAGCATCTCCGCATCGTAATCACATCATCATCACTGACTCCTCACTGAATCATCACTGTACCATCACTGCATCATCAGAGCATAATCTGAGCATAATCTCAGCATAATCACAGCATCATCACAGAATCATCACAGCATCATTACTGCATCATCACAGCATCTTTGCATCGTCATCAGAGCATCACCACTGCATCATCACTACATCATCACATCATCATCACAGCATTTTAGCTACATAATCACAGAATCATCATAGCGTAACGACAGTATCATCACAACATCATTACAGCATCATCACAGCGTCATCGTAACATCATGACTGTATCATCACAGCATCATCACAGCATCATCACGGCATCGTTACAGCATCGTCATATCATCATAACTGCATCATCACAACAACATAACAAAATCATCAAAGCATCGTCACAGCATCATCACCGTGTCATCACAGCGTCATAACTGCATCGTCACTGCATCTAAACTGCATCATCACAGCTTCATCACTGCAGCATCACAGCATCATCAAAGCATCATCGCAGCATCATCACATCATCATCACTGCATCATCACAGAATCATTACTGTTTACTCACTGCGGCATCACAGCATTATCACGGTGTCATAACTGCATCATCACTGCACCATTACTGCATCATCACAGTGTCATCTCAGCATCATCACAGCATCATTACTGCCTAATCATTGCATTATCACAACGTCATCACAGTATCATCAGTGCATCATCACAGCATCATTACTGCATCATCACATCATCATCACAGAATCACGATAGTGTCATCACAGCGTCATCACTGCATCATCACAGCGTCATCACTGCATCATCACTGCATCACCACAGTATCATCACAGCATCATCACAAAATTATAAGAGCGTCATCACAGCGTTATTACTGCATCATCACAGCATCAATAGAGCATCATCACAGCGTTATCACAGCGTCATCACAGCATCATCACAGCATCACGACATCATCATCACAGCTTCACGACAGTGTCATGAGAGCATCTTCACAGCATCATCACTACATCATCACAGCATCATCACTGCGTCATCAGAGCATCATCACAAAATCATCACAGCGTCATTACTGCATCATCACTGCATCATCACAGTGTCATCACCGCATCATCACTGCATTGTCACAACATCATGGCGTCATAATAACTGCATCATAACAGCACGATCAAAGCATCATCACAGCGTCATCACAGCGTCATAACTGCATAAACACTGCATCATCAAAGAACCATCACAGCATCATCACAGCGTCATAACAGCATCATCAGAGCATCATCACATCGTCATCACATCGTCATCAAAGAATCTTCACAGCATAATCGCTATGTCATCATAGCATCATCATAATATTATCACAGCTTCATCACAGCGTCATAACAACATCATCACTGCATCATCACAGCATCATCATTATTGCATCATGACTGCATCATTACAGCATCATCAGAGCAGAATCAGTGCGTCGTCACAGCATCATTACTGCATCACCACATCATCACTGTGTTATCGCAGCGTCATCACAGCATCATCACAGAATCATCACAGCATCATTGCAGCATCATCACATCATCATCACAGCGTCATCACAACATCATCGTAGCATCATCATGCATCATCACAGCATCATTACTGCATCATCACAGCATCATCACAGCATCATCACTGCATCATCACTGAATAATCACAGCATCATCACTGCATCATCACGGCATCGTTACAGCATCGTCATATCATCATAACTGCATCATCACAACAACATAACAAAATCATCAAAGCATCATCACAGCATCATCACCGCGTCATCACAGCGTCATAACTGCATCGTCACTGCATCTAAACTGCATCATCACAAAATCATCACTGCATCACATCATAATCACAACATCATCAAAGCGTCATCACAGCATCATCACTGCGTTATCACAGCATCATCTCAGCATCATCACAGTATCATTACTGCTTATTCACTGCATCATCACAACATCATCACAGCGTCATTACAGTGTCATAAATGCATCATCACAGTGTCATCAAAGCGTCCTAACTGCATAATCACTGCATCATCGCAGCTTCATCACAGCATCATGACAGCGTCATCACAGCATCAAAAATGCATAATCACTTCATCCTCACATCATCATCATAGCATCATAGCTGCATAATCATAGAGTCATCACAGCATCATCACTACATCATCAAATTGTCATCACTGTATCATCACAGCATCATCATAGCATCATCACTGCATAATCACAGTGTCATAACAGCATCATTACAACACCATGACTACGTCATCACAGCATCACGACAGCGTCATTACAGTGTCATCACAGCATCATCACTGCATTATCACAACATCATCACAACATCATCACTGCGTCATCAGAGCGTCATCACTACATAATCACTTCTTACTCAGTGAATCATCACTGCATCATCACATCATCACAGCATCATCTCAGCATAATCACAGTATCATCACAGCGTCATCACTATATCATCAATGCATCATCACTGCATCATCACAGCATCATCACTGCATCATCACAGCATCATCAGAGCATCATCACAGCATCATCACAACATCATCACAGAGTCATCACAGCATCATCACTGCATAATCACTGCATCATCACAGCATCCTCACAGCATCAATACAGCGTCATCACAACGTCAACAATGCATCATTACAGCATCATCTCAGTATAGTCACAGCATAATCACTGCATAATCACTGCATCATCATATCGTCATCACTGCATCATCACTGCATCATCACAGCACCATCACAGCATCATTACTGCAGAATCACTGCATCATCACAGCATCATAGCTGCATAATCACAGCATCATCACATCATCATCGCATAGTCATCACAGCGTCATCACTGCATCATCACAGCATCATCACAGCATCATTACTGCAGAATCACTGCATCATCACAGCATCCTCACAGCAACATCGCAGCATCATCACAGCATCATCGCATCATCATCACAGGGTCATGACAGCATCATCACTGCATAATCACCGCATAATCACAGCATCATCACAGCATAATCACAGTATCATCACAGCGTCATCACTACATCATCACTGCATCATCACAGAATCATCACTGCGTCATCAGAGCATCATCACAGCATCATCACAGCATCATCACAGCATCATCACAGCATCATCTCAGCATCATTACTGCTTACTCACTGCATCATCATAGCATCATCACATCATCATCACAACATCATCAGTTTCATGTCAGCATCATCACTGCATAATCACTGCATCATCACAGCATCCTCACAGCATCAACACAGCGTCATCACAGCGTCATCAATGCATCATTACAGCATCATCTCAGTATAGTCACAGAATTATCACAGCATAATCACTGCATCATCATATCATCACTGCATCATCACTGCATCATCACTGCATCATCACAGCACCATCACAGCATCATTACTTCAGAATCACTGCATCATCACAGCATCCTCACAGCAACATCGCAGCATCATCACAGCATCATCACACTGTCATGACAGCATCATCACTGCATAATCACTGCATAATCTCCGCATAATCACAGCATCATCACATCATCATCACAATATCATCACAGCGTCATCACTACACATCACTGCATCATCACTACATCATCACAGCATCATCACTTCGTCATCATCAGAGCATCATCACAGCATCATCACTGCATCCTCACTGCATCATGAGTGCATCATCATCACAGCATCATAACTGCATCATCAAAGCATCATCTCGGCATAATCACAATGTCATAAATACATCATCACTCCATCATCACAGCATTATCACATCATCATCACAACGTTTTCAGTGTCATCACAGCATCATAACAACGTCATCAAACTGTCATCACAGCATCATCACCAAATCATCACAGAATCATCACAGCATCATTACTGCATCATCACAGCATCTTTGCATCGTCATCAGAGCATCACCACTGCATCATCACATCATCATCTCAGCATCATCACAGCATCATTACTGCTTACTCACTGCATCATCACAGCGTCATGACAGTGTCATCACTGCATCATAACATCATAGCTTCATCATCAGAACATTATCACAGCATCATCACTGCATCATCACATCATCATTATAGCATCTTCACTGTCATCAATACATCATCACAGCATCATCACATCATTATCACAGCATCATCAGTGTCATCTCAGCATCATCACTGCATCATGACTGCATCATAGCAGCATAATCACAGCATCATCACAGAATCATCACAGCATCATCATAAGGTCATCACAGCATCATCACTACGTCATCAGATTGTAATCACAGCATCATCACAGTGTCCTCACTGAATCATCACTGCACCATCACTGCAACATCACAGCATCATCTCAGCATCATCATGGCATCATTACTGCATCATCACTGCTTACTCACTGCATCATCACAGCATCATCTCAGCATCATCACAGAATCATTTCTGCATAATCATTGCATTTTCACAGCGTCATCACAGTATCATCACTGCATCATCACAGTGTCATCACAGCATCATCAAAGCATCACGACAGCGTCATCTCACCATCACGACAGCGTCATCAAAGCATCATCACTGCATCATAACAACATCATCTCAGCATCATCACAGAATCATTTCTGCATAATCACTGCATCATCATAGTGTCATCACAGTATATTCACTGCATCATCACATCATCACAGTGTCATCACAGAATCATCACTGAATCATCCAAGCATCATCCAAGCATCATCACAGCACCACCAATGCATCATCACAGTATCATCACTGCATAATCACTGCATCATCACCGCATCATCACATCATCAACACTGCATCATTGCTGCATCATCACATCATTGTCACAGTATCATCAAAATATCATCACAGCATCATCACACCATCATAACAACATCATCACAGCGTCATCACAGTATCGTAAATGCATCATCACAGAATCATCACTGAATCATCATAGCATCTTCATATCATCATCACAATATCATCACAGCATCATCACTGCATCATCACAGCATCATCACTGCATAATCACTGCATCATCACCACATCATCACAGCATCATCACTGCATAATCACTGCATCATCACAGCATCATCACATCGTCATCAAAACATCATTACAAGTATCAACACAACATAATCACAGTGTCATCACAGCATCATCATTGCATCCTTACTGCATGATCACAGCATCTCCGCATCGTAATCACATCATCATCACTGACTCCTCACTGAATCATCACTGTACCATCACTGCATCATCAGAGCATAATCTGAGCATAATCTCAGCATAATCACAGCATCATCACAGAATCATCACAGCATCATTACTGCATCATCACAGCATCTTTGCATCGTCATCAGAGCATCACCACTGCATCATCACTACATCATCACATCATCATCACAGCAATTTAGCTACATAATCACAGAATCATCATAGCGTAACGACAGCATCATCACAACATCATTACAGCATCATCACAGCGTCATCGTAACATCATGACTGTATCATCACAGCATCATCACAGCATCACCGCAGCGTCATCACTGCATCATCACAGCATCATCACAGCATCATCACGGCATCAATACAGCGTCATCACAACGTCAACAATGCATCATTACAGCATCATCTCAGTATAGTCACAGCATAATCACTGCATAATCACTGCATCATCATATCGTCATCACTGCATCATCACTGCATCATCACAGCACCATCACAGCATCATTACTGCAGAATCACTGCATCATCACAGCATCATAGCTGCATAATCACAGCATCATCACATCATCATCGCATAGTCATCACAGCATCATCACAGCATCATCACAGCATCATTACTGCAGAATCACTGCATCATCACAGCATTCTCACAGCAACATCGCAGCATCATCACAGCATCATCGCATCATCATCACAGTGTCATGACAGCATCATCACTGCATAATCACCACATAATCACAGCATCATCACAGCATAATCACAGTATCATCACAGCGTCATCACTACATCATCACTGCATCATCACAGAATCATCACTGCGTCATCACAGCATCATCAGAGCATCATCACAGCATCATCACAGCATCATCACAGCATCATCACATCATCATCTCAGCATCATTACTGCTTACTCACTGCATCATCAGAGCATCATCACATCATCATCACAACATCATCAGTTTCATGTCAGCATCATCACTGCATAATCACTGCATCATCACAGCATCCTCACAGCATCAACACAGCGTCATCACAGCGTCAACAATGCATCATTACAGCATCATCTCAGTATAGTCACAGAATTATTACAGCATAATCACTGCATCATCATATCATCACTGCATCATCACTGCATCATCACAGCACCATCACAGCATCATTACTTCAGAATCACTGCATCATCACAGCATCCTCACAGCAACATCGCAGCATCATCACAGCATCATCACACTGTCAGGACAGCATCATCACTGCATAATCACTGCATAATCTCCGCATAATCACAGCATCATCACATCATCATCACAATATCATCACAGCGTCATCACTACACATCACTGCATCATCACTACATCATCACAGCATCATCACTTCGTCATCATCAGAGCATCATCACAGCATCATCACTGCATCCTCACTGCATCATGAGTGCATCATCATCACAGCATCATAACTGCATCATCAAAGCATCATCTCGGCATAATCACAATGTCATAAATACATCATCACTCCATCATCACAGCATTATCACATCATCATCACAACGTTTTCAGTGTCATCACAGCATCATAACAACGTCATCAAACTGTCATCACAGCATCATCACCAAATCATCACAGAATCATCACAGCATCATTACTGCATCATCACAGCATCTTTGCATCGTCATCAGAGCATCACCACTGCATCATCACATCATCATCTCAGCATCATCACAGCATCATTACTGCTTACTCACTGCATCATCACAGCGTCATGACAGTGTCATCACTGCATCATAACATCATAGCTTCATCATCAGAACATTATCACAGCATCATCACTGCATCATCACATCATCATTATAGCATCTTCACTGTCATCAATACATCATCACCGCATCATCACATCATCAACACTGCATCATTGCTGCATCATCACATCATTGTCACAGTATCATCAAAATATCATCACAGCATCATCACACCATCATAACAACATCATCACAGCGTCATCACCGTATCGTAAATGCATCATCACAGAATCATCACTGAATCATCATAGCATCTTCATATCATCATCACAATATCATCACAGCATCATCACTGCATCATCACAGCATCATCACTGCATAATCACTGCATCATCACCACATCATCACAGCATCATCACTGCATAATCACTGCATCATCACAGCATCATCACATCGTCATCAAAACATCATTACAAGTATCAACACAACATAATCACAGTGTCATCACAGCATCATCATTGCATCCTTACTGCATGATCACAGCATCTCCGCATCGTAATCACATCATCATCACTGACTCCTCACTGAATCATCACTGTACCATCACTGCATCATCAGAGCATAATCTGAGCATAATCTCAGCATAATCACAGCATCATCACAGAATCATCACAGCATCATTACTGCATCATCACAGCATCTTTGCATCGTCATCAGAGCATCACCACTGCATCATCACTACATCATCACATCATCATCACAGCATTTTAGCTACATAATCACAGAATCATCATAGCGTAACGACAGCATCATCACAACATCATCACAGCGTCATCACAGCATCACCGCAGCGTCATCACTGCATCATCACAGCATCATCACAGCATCATCACGGCATCGTTACAGCATCGTCATATCATCATAACTGCATCATCACAACAACATAACAAAATCATCAAAGCATCGTCACAGCATCATCACCGCGTCATCACAGCGTCATAAGTGCATCGTCACTGCATCTAAACTGCATCATCACAAAATCATCACAACTTCATCACTGCAGCATCACAGCATCATCAATGCATCATCACTGCATCATCACAGCATCATCACTGCATCATCACAGCATCATCAGAGCATCATCACAGCATCCTCACAGCATCAATACAGCGTCATCACAACGTCAACAATGCATCATTACAGCATCATCTCAGTATAGTCACAGCATAATCACTGCATAATCACTGCATCATCATATCGTCATCACTGCATCATCACTGCATCATCACAGCACCATCACAGCATCATTACTGCAGAATCACTGCATCATCACAGCATCATAGCTGCATAATCACAGCATCATCACATCATCATCGCATAGTCATCACAGCGTCATCACTGCATCATCACAGCATCATCACAGCATCATTACTGCAGAATCACTGCATCATCACAGCATCCTCACAGCAACATCGCAGCATCATCACAGCATCATCGCATCATCATCACAGGGTCATGACAGCATCATCACTGCATAATCACCGCATAATCAAAGCATCATCACAGCATAATCACAGTATCATCACAGCGTCATCACTACATCATCACTGCATCATCACAGAATCATCACTGCGTCATCACAGCATCATCACAGCATCATCAGAGCATCATCACAGCATCATCACAGCATCATCACATCATCATCTCAGCATCATTACTGCTTACTCACTGCATCATCAGAGCATCATCACATCATCATCACAACATCATCAGTTTCATGTCAGCATCATCACTGCATAATCACTGCATCATCACAGCATCCTCACAGCATCAACACAGCGTCATCACAGCGTCATCAATGCATCATTACAGCATCATCTCAGTATAGTCACAGAATTATTACAGCATAATCACTGCATCATCATATCATCACTGCATCATCACTGCATCATCACTGCATCATCACAGCACCATCACAGCATCATTACTTCAGAATCACTGCATCATCACAGCATCCTCACAGCAACATCGCAGCATCATCACAGCATCATCACACTGTCATGACAGCATCATCACTGCATAATCACTGCATAATCTCCGCATAATCACAGCATCATCACATCATCATCACAATATCATCACAGCGTCATCACTACACATCACTGCATCATCACTACATCATCACAGCATCATCACTTCGTCATCATCAGAGCATCATCACAGCATCATCACTGCATCCTCACTGCATCATGAGTGCATCATCATCACAGCATCATAACTGCATCATCAAAGCATCATCTCGGCATAATCACAATGTCATAAATACATCATCACTCCATCATCACAGCATTATCACATCATCATCACAACGTTTTCAGTGTCATCACAGCATCATAACAACGTCATCAAACTGTCATCACAGCATCATCACCAAATCATCACAGAATCATCACAGCATCATTACTGCATCATCACAGCATCTTTGCATCGTCATCAGAGCATCACCACTGCATCATCACATCATCATCTCAGCATCATCACAGCATCATTACTGCTTACTCACTGCATCATCACAGCGTCATGACAGTGTCATCACTGCATCATAACATCATAGCTTCATCATCAGAACATTATCACAGCATCATCACTGCATCATCACATCATCATTATAGCATCTTCACTGTCATCAATACATCATCACCGCATCATCACATCATCAACACTGCATCATTGCTGCATCATCACATCATTGTCACAGTATCATCAAAATATCATCACAGCATCATCACACCATCATAACAACATCATCACAGCGTCATCACCGTATCGTAAATGCATCATCACAGAATCATCACTGAATCATCATAGCATCTTCATATCATCATCACAATATCATCACAGCATCATCACTGCATCATCACAGCATCATCACTGCATAATCACTGCATCATCACCACATCATCACAGCATCATCACTGCATAATCACTGCATCATCACAGCATCATCACATCGTCATCAAAACATCATTACAAGTATCAACACAACATAATCACAGTGTCATCACAGCATCATCATTGCATCCTTACTGCATGATCACAGCATCTCCGCATCGTAATCACATCATCATCACTGACTCCTCACTGAATCATCACTGTACCATCACTGCATCATCAGAGCATAATCTGAGCATAATCTCAGCATAATCACAGCATCATCACAGAATCATCACAGCATCATTACTGCATCATCACAGCATCTTTGCATCGTCATCAGAGCATCACCACTGCATCATCACTACATCATCACATCATCATCACAGCATTTTAGCTACATAATCACAGAATCATCATAGCGTAACGACAGCATCATCACAACATCATCACAGCATCATCACAGCATCACCGCAGCGTCATCACTGCATCATCACAGCATCATCACAGCATCATCACGGCATCGTTACAGCATCGTCATATCATCATAACTGCATCATCACAACAACATAACAAAATCATCAAAGCATCGTCACAGCATCATCACCGCGTCATCACAGCGTCATAAGTGCATCGTCACTGCATCTAAACTGCATCATCACAAAATCATCACAGCTTCATCACTGCAGCATCACAGCATCATCAATGCATCATCACTGCATCATCACAGCATCATCACTGCATCATCACAGCATCATCAGAGCATCATCACAGCATCCTCACAGCATCAATACAGCGTCATCACAACGTCAACAATGCATCATTACAGCATCATCTCAGTATAGTCACAGCATAATCACTGCATAATCACTGCATCATCATATCGTCATCACTGCATCATCACTGCATCATCACAGCACCATCACAGCATCATTACTGCAGAATCACTGCATCATCACAGCATCATATCTGCATAATCACAGCATCATCACAGCATCATCACATCATCATCGCATAGTCATCACAGCGTCATCACTGCATCATCACAGCATCATTACTGCAGAATCACTGCATCATCACAGCATCCTCACAGCAACATCGCAGCATCATCACAGCATCATCGCATCATCATCACAGGGTCATGACAGCATCATCACTGCATAATCACCGCATAATCACAGCATCATCACAGCATAATCACAGTATCATCACAGCGTCATCACTACATCATCACTGCATCATCACAGAATCATCACTGCATCATCACAGCATCATCAGAGCATCATCACAGCATCATCACAGCATCATCACAGCATCATCACATCATCATCTCAGCATCATTACTGCTTACTCACTGCATCATCAGAGCATCATCACATCATCATCACAACATCATCAGTTTCATGTCAGCATCATCACTGCATAATCACTGCATCATCACAGCATCCTCACAGCATCAACACAGCGTCATCACAGCGTCATCAATGCATCATTACAGCATCATCTCAGTATAGTCACAGAATTATTACAGCATAATCCCTACATCATCATATCATCACTGCATCATCACTGCATCATCACTGCATCATCACAGCACCATCACAGCATCATTACTTCAGAATCACTGCATCATCACAGCATCCTCACAGCAACATCGCAGCATCATCACAGCATCATCACACTGTCATGACAGCATCATCACTGCATAATCACTGCATAATCTCCGCATAATCACAGCATCATCACATCATCATCACAATATCATCACAGCGTCATCACTACACATCACTGCATCATCACTACATCATCACAGCATCATCACTTCGTCATCATCAGAGCATCATCACAGCATCATCACTGCATCCTCACTGCATCATGAGTGCATCATCATCACAGCATCATAACTGCATCATCAAAGCATCATCTCGGCATAATCACAATGTCATAAATACATCATCACTCCATCATCACAGCATTATCACATCATCATCACAACGTTTTCAGTGTCATCACAGCATCATAACAACGTCATCAAACTGTCATCACAGCATCATCACCAAATCATCACAGAATCATCACAGCATCATTACTGCATCATCACAGCATCTTTGCATCGTCATCAGAGCATCACCACTGCATCATCACATCATCATCTCAGCATCATCACAGCATCATTACTGCTTACTCACTGCATCATCACAGCGTCATGACAGTGTCATCACTGCATCATAACATCATAGCTTCATCATCAGAACATTATCACAGCATCATCACTGCATCATCACATCATCATTATAGCATCTTCACTGTCATCAATACATCATCACAGCATCATCACATCATTATCACAGCATCATCAGTGTCATCTCAGCATCATCACTGCATCATGACTGCATCATAGCAGCATAATCACAGCATCATCACAGAATCATCACAGCATCATCATAAGGTCATCACAGCATCATCACTACGTCATCAGATTGTAATCACAGCATCATCACAGTGTCCTCACTGAATCATCACTGCACCATCACAGCATCATCTCAGCATCATCATGGCATCATTACTGCATCATCACTGCTTACTCACTGCATCATCACAGCATCATCTCAGCATCATCAAAGAATCATTTCTGCATAATCATTGCATTTTCACAGCGTCATCACAGTATCATCACTGCATCATCACAGTGTCATCACAGCATCATCAAAGCATCACGACAGCGTCATCTCACCATCACGACAGCGTCATCAAAGCATCATCACTGCATCATAACAACATCATCTCAGCATCATCACAGAATCATTTCTGCATAATCACTGCATCATCATAGTGTCATCACAGTATATTCACTGCATCATCACATCATCACAGTGTCATCACAGAATCATCACTGAATCATCCAAGCATCATCCAAGCATCATCACAGCACCACCAATGCATCATCACAGTATCATCACTGCATAATCACTGCATCATCACCGCATCATCACATCATCAACACTGCATCATTGCTGCATCATCACATCATTGTCACAGTATCATCAAAATATCATCACAGCATCATCACACCATCATAACAACATCATCACAGCGTCATCACCGTATCGTAAATGCATCATCACAGAATCATCACTGAATCATCATAGCATCTTCATATCATCATCACAATATCATCACAGCATCATCACTGCATCATCACAGCATCATCACTGCATAATCACTGCATCATCACCACATCATCACAGCATCATCACTGCATAATCACTGCATCATCACAGCATCATCACATCGTCATCAAAACATCATTACAAGTATCAACACAACATAATCACAGTGTCATCACAGCATCATCATTGCATCCTTACTGCATGATCACAGCATCTCCGCATCGTAATCACATCATCATCACTGACTCCTCACTGAATCATCACTGTACCATCACTGCATCATCAGAGCATAATCTGAGCATAATCTCAGCATAATCACAGCATCATCACAGAATCATCACAGCATCATTACTGCATCATCACAGCATCTTTGCATCGTCATCAGAGCATCACCACTGCATCATCACTACATCATCACATCATCATCACAGCAATTTAGCTACATAATCACAGAATCATCATAGCGTAACGACAGCATCATCACAGCATCACCGCAGCGTCATCACTGCATCATCACAGCATCATCACAGCATCATCACGGCATCGTTACAGCATCGTCATATCATCATAACTGCATCATCACAACAACATAACAAAATCATCAAAGCATCGTCACAGCATCATCACCGTGTCATCACAGCGTCATAACTGCATCGTCACTGCATCTAAACTGCATCATCACAAAATCATCACAGCTTCATCACTGCAGCATCACAGCATCATCAATGCATCATCACTGCATCATCACAGCATCATCACTGCATCATCACAGCATCATCAGAGCATCATCACAGCATCCTCACAGCATCAATACAGCGTCATCACAACGTCAACAATGCATCATTACAGCATCATCTCAGTATAGTCACAGCATAATCACTGCATAATCACTGCATCATCATATCGTCATCACTGCATCATCACTGCATCATCACAGCACCATCACAGCATCATTACTGCAGAATCACTGCATCATCACAGCATCATAGCTGCATAATCACAGCATCATCACATCATCATCGCATAGTCATCACAGCGTCATCACTGCATCATCACAGCATCATCACAGCATCATTACTGCAGAATCACTGCATCATCACATCATCCTCACAGCAACATCACAGCATCATCACAGCATCATCGCATCATCATCACAGGGTCATGACAGCATCATCACTGCATAATCACCGCATAATCACAGCATCATCACAGCATAATCACAGTATCATCACAGCGTCATCACTACATCATCACTGCATCATCACAGAATCATCACTGCGTCATCACAGCATCATCAGAGCATCATCACAGCATCATCACAGCATCATCACAGCATCATCACATCATCATCTCAGCATCATTACTGCTTACTCACTGCATCATCATAGCATCATCACATCATCATCACAACATCATCAGTTTCATGTCAGCATCATCACTGCATAATCACTGCATCATCACAGCATCCTCACAGCATCAACACAGCGTCATCACAGCGTCATCAATGCATCATTACAGCATCATCTCAGTATAGTCACAGAATTATCACAGCATAATCACTGCATCATCATATCATCACTGCATCATCACTGCATCATCACTGCATCATCACAGCACCATCACAGCATCATTACTTCAGAATCACTGCATCATCACAGCATCCTCACAGCAACATCGCAGCATCATCACAGCATCATCACACTGTCATGACAGCATCATCACTGCATAATCACTGCATAATCTCCGCATAATCACAGCATCATCACATCATCATCACAATATCATCACAGCGTCATCACTACACATCACTGCATCATCACTACATCATCACAGCATCATCACTTCGTCATCATCAGAGCATCATCACAGCATCATCACTGCATCCTCACTGCATCATGAGTGCATCATCATCACAGCATCATAACTGCATCATCAAAGCATCATCTCGGCATAATCACAATGTCATAAATACATCATCACTCCATCATCACAGCATTATCACATCATCATCACAACGTTTTCAGTGTCATCACAGCATCATAACAACGTCACCAAACTGTCATCACAGCATCATCACCAAATCATCACAGAATCATCACAGCATCATTACTGCATCATCACAGCATCTTTGCATCGTCATCAGAGCATCACCACTGCATCATCACATCATCATCTCAGCATCATCACAGCATCATTACTGCTTACTCACTGCATCATCACAGCGTCATGACAGTGTCATCACTGCATCATAACATCATAGCTTCATCATCAGAACATTATCACAGCATCATCACTGCATCATCACATCATCATTATAGCATCTTCACTGTCATCAATACATCATCACAGCATCATCACATCATTATCACAGCATCATCAGTGTCATCTCAGCATCATCACTGCATCATGACTGCATCATAGCAGCATAATCACAGCATCATCACAGAATCATCACAGCATCATCATAAGGTCATCACAGCATCATCACTACGTCATCAGATTGTAATCACAGCATCATCACAGTGTCCTCACTGAATCATCACTGCACCATCACTGCAACATCACAGCATCATCTCAGCATCATCATGGCATCATTACTGCATCATCACTGCTTACTCACTGCATCATCACAGCATCATCTCAGCATCATCACAGAATCATTTCTGCATAATCATTGCATTTTCACAGCGTCATCACAGTATCATCACTGCATCATCACAGTGTCATCACAGCATCATCAAAACATCACGACAGCGTCATCTCACCATCACGACAGCGTCATCAAAGCATCATCACTGCATCATAACAACATCATCTCAGCATCATCACAGAATCATTTCTGCATAATCACTGCATCATCATAGTGTCATCACAGTATATTCACTGCATCATCACATCATCACAGTGTCATCACAGAATCATCACTGAATCATCCAAGCATCATCCAAGCATCATCACAGCACCACCAATGCATCATCACCGCATCATCACATCATCAACACTGCATCATTGCTGCATCATCACATCATTGTCACAGTATCATCAAAATATCATCACAGCATCATCACACCATCATAACAACATCATCACAGCGTCATCACAGTATCGTAAATGCATCATCACAGAATCATCACTGAATCATCATAGCATCTTCATATCATCATCACAATATCATCACAGCATCATCACTGCATCATCACAGCATCATCACTGCATAATCACTGCATCATCACCACATCATCACAGCATCATCACTGCATAATCACTGCATCATCACAGCATCATCACATCGTCATCAAAACATCATTACAAGTATCAACACAACATAATCACAGTGTCATCACAGCATCATCATTGCATCCTTACTGCATGATCACAGCATCTCCGCATCGTAATCACATCATCATCACTGACTCCTCACTGAATCATCACTGTACCATCACTGCATTATCAGAGCATAATCTGAGCATAATCTCAGCATAATCACAGCATCATCACAGAATCATCACAGCATCATTACTGCATCATCACAGCATCTTTGCATCGTCATCAGAGCATCACCACTGCATCATCACTACATCATCACATCATCATCACAGCATTTTAGCTACATAATCACAGAATCATCATAGCGTAACGACAGCATCATCACAACATCATCACAGCATCATCACAGCATCACCGCAGCGTCATCACTGCATCATCACAGCATCATCACAGCATCATCACGGCATCGTTACAGCATCGTCATATCATCATAACTGCATCATCACAACAACATAACAAAATCATCAAAGCATCGTCACAGCATCATCACCGTGTCATCACAGCGTCATAAGTGCATCGTCACTGCATCTAAACTGCATCATCACAAAATCATCACAGCTTCATCACTGCAGCATCACAGCATCATCAATGCATCATCACTGCATCATCACAGCATCATCACTGCATCATCACAGCATCATCAGAGCATCATCACAGCATCCTCACAGCATCAATACAGCGTCATCACAACGTCAACAATGCATCATTTCAGCATCATCTCAGTATAGTCACAGCATAATCACTGCATAATCACTGCATCATCATATCGTCATCACTGCATCATCACTGCATCATCACAGCACCATCACAGCATCATTATTGCAGAATCACTGCATCATCACAGCATCATAGCTGCATAATCACAGCATCATCACATCATCATCGCATAGTCATCACAGCGTCATCACTGCATCATCACAGCATCATCACAGCATCATTACTGCAGAATCACTGCATCATCACAGCATCCTCACAGCAACATCGCAGCATCATCACAGCATCATCGCATCATCATCACAGGGTCATGACAGCATCATCACTGCATAATCACCGCATAATCACAGCATCATCACAGCATAATCACAGTATCATCACAGCGTCATCACTACATCATCACTGCATCATCACAGAATCATCACTGCGTCATCACAGCATCATCAGAGCATCATCACAGCATCATCACAGCATCATCACAGCATCATCACATCATCATCTCAGCATCATTACTGCTTACTCACTGCATCATCAGAGCATCATCACATCATCATCACAACATCATCAGTTTCATGTCAGCATCATCACTGCATAATCACTGCATCATCACAGCATCCTCACAGCATCAACACAGCGTCATCACAGCGTCATCAATGCATCATTACAGCATCATCTCAGTATAGTCACAGAATTATTACAGCATAATCACTGCATCATCATATCATCACTGCATCATCACTGCATCATCACTGCATCATCACAGCACCATCACAGCATCATTACTTCAGAATCACTGCATCATCACAGCATCCTCACAGCAACATCGCAGCATCATCAAAGCATCATCACACTGTCATGACAGCATCATCACTGCATAATCTCCGCATAATCACAGCATCATCACAGCATCATCACATCATCATCACAATATCATCACAGCGTCATCACTACACATCACTGCATCATCACTACATCATCACTTCGTCATCATCAGAGCATCATCACAGCATCATCACTGCATCCTCACTGCATCATGAGTGCATCATCATCACAGCATCATAACTGCATCATCAAAGCATCATCTCGGCATAATCACAATGTCATAAATACATCATCACTCCATCATCACAGCATTATCACATCATCATCACAACGTTTTCAGTGTCATCACAGCATCATAACAACGTCATCAAACTGTCATCACAGCATCATCACCAAATCATCACAGAATCATCACAGCATCATTACTGCATCATCACAGCATCTTTGCATCGTCATCAGAGCATCACCACTGCATCATCACATCATCATCTCAGCATCATCACAGCATCATTACTGCTTACTCACTGCATCATCACAGCGTCATGACAGTGTCATCACTGCATCATAACATCATAGCTTCATCATCAGAACATTATCACAGCATCATCACTGCATCATCACATCATCATTATAGCATCTTCACTGTCATCAATACATCATCACAGCATCATCACATCATTATCACAGCATCATCAGTGTCATCTCAGCATCATCACTGCATCATGATTGCATCATAGCAGCATAATCACAGCATCATCACAGAATCATCACAGCATCATCATAAGGTCATCACAGCATCATCACTACGTCATCAGATTGTAATCACAGCATCATCACAGTGTCCTCACTGAATCATCACTGCACCATCACTGCAACATCACAGCATCATCTCAGCATCATCATGGCATCATTACTGCATCATCACTGCTTACTCACTGCATCCTCACAGCATCATCTCAGCATCATCACAGAATCATTTCTGCATAATCATTGCATTTTCACAGCGTCATCACAGTATCATCACTGCATCATCACAGTGTCATCACAGCATCATCAAAGCATCACGACAGCGTCATCTCACCATCACGACAGCGTCATCAAAGCATCATCACTGCATCATAACAACATCATCTCAGCATCATCACAGAATCATTTCTGCATAATCACTGCATCATCATAGTGTCATCACAGTATATTCACTGCATCATCACATCATCACAGTGTCATCACAGAATCATCACTGAATCATCCAAGCATCATCCAAGCATCATCACAGCACCACCAATGCATCATCACCGCATCATCACATCATCAACACTGCATCATTGCTGCATCATCACATCATTGTCACAGTATCATCAAAATATCATCACAGCATCATCACACCATCATAACAACATCATCACAGCGTCATCACAGTATCGTAAATGCATCATCACAGAATCATCACTGAATCATCATAGCATCTTCATATCATCATCACAATATCATCACAGCATCATCACTGCATCATCACAGCATCATCACTGCATAATCACTGCATCATCACCACATCATCACAGCATCATCACTGCATAATCACTGCATCATCACAGCATCATCACATCGTCATCAAAACATCATTACAAGTATCAACACAACATAATCACAGTGTCATCACAGCATCATCATTGCATCCTTACTGCATGATCACAGCATCTCCGCATCGTAATCACATCATCATCACTGACTCCTCACTGAATCATCACTGTACCATCACTGCATTATCAGAGCATAATCTGAGCATAATCTCAGCATAATCACAGCATCATCACAGAATCATCACAGCATCATTACTGCATCATCACAGCATCTTTGCATCGTCATCAGAGCATCACCACTGCATCATCACTACATCATCACATCATCATCACAGCATTTTAGCTACATAATCACAGAATCATCATAGCGTAACGACAGCATCATCACAACATCATCACAGCATCATCACAGCATCACCGCAGCGTCATCACTGCATCATCACAGCATCATCACAGCATCATCACGGCATCGTTACAGCATCGTCATATCATCATAACTGCATCATCACAACAACATAACAAAATCATCAAAGCATCGTCACAGCATCATCACCGCGTCATCACAGCGTCATAAGTGCATCGTCACTGCATCTAAACTGCATCATCACAAAATCATCACAGCTTCATCACTGCAGCATCACAGCATCATCAATGCATCATCACTGCATCATCACAGCATCATCACTGCATCATCACAGCATCATCAGAGCATCATCACAGCATCCTCACAGCATCAATACAGCGTCATCACAACGTCAACAATGCATCATTACAGCATCATCTCAGTATAGTCACAGCATAATCACTGCATAATCACTGCATCATCATATCGTCATCACTGCATCATCACTGCATCATCACAGCACCATCACAGCATCATTACTGCAGAATCACTGCATCATCACAGCATCATATCTGCATAATCACAGCATCATCACAGCATCATCACATCATCATCGCATAGTCATCACAGCGTCATCACTGCATCATCACAGCATCATTACTGCAGAATCACTGCATCATCACAGCATCCTCACAGCAACATCGCAGCATCATCACAGCATCATCGCATCATCATCACAGGGTCATGACAGCATCATCACTGCATAATCACCGCATAATCACAGCATCATCACAGCATAATCACAGTATCATCACAGCGTCATCACTACATCATCACTGCATCATCACAGAATCATCACTGCGTCATCACAGCATCATCAGAGCATCATCACAGCATCATCACAGCATCATCACAGCATCATCACATCATCATCTCAGCATCATTACTGCTTACTCACTGCATCATCAGAGCATCATCACATCATCATCACAACATCATCAGTTTCATGTCAGCATCATCACTGCATAATCACTGCATCATCACAGCATCCTCACAGCATCAACACAGCGTCATCACAGCGTCATCAATGCATCATTACTGCATCATCTCAGTATAGTCACAGAATTATTACAGCATAATCACTGCATCATCATATCATCACTGCATCATCACTGCATCATCACTGCATCATCACAGCACCATCACAGCATCATTACTTCAGAATCACTGCATCATCACAGCATCCTCACAGCAACATCGCAGCATCATCACAGCATCATCACACTGTCATGACAGCATCATCACTGCATAATCACTGCATAATCTCCGCATAATCACAGCATCATCACATCATCATCACAATATCATCACAGCGTCATCACTACACATCACTGCATCATCACTACATCATCACAGCATCATCACTTCGTCATCATCAGAGCATCATCACAGCATCATCACTGCATCCTCACTGCATCATGAGTGCATCATCATCACAGCATCATAACTGCATCATCAAAGCATCATCTCGGCATAATCACAATGTCATAAATACATCATCACTCCATCATCACAGCATTATCACATCATCATCACAACGTTTTCAGTGTCATCACAGCATCATAACAACGTCACCAAACTGTCATCACAGCATCATCACCAAATCATCACAGAATCATCACAGCATCATTACTGCATCATCACAGCATCTTTGCATCGTCATCAGAGCATCACCACTGCATCATCACATCATCATCTCAGCATCATCACAGCATCATTACTGCTTACTCACTGCATCATCACAGCGTCATGACAGTGTCATCACTGCATCATAACATCATAGCTTCATCATCAGAACATTATCACAGCATCATCACTGCATCATCACATCATCATTATAGCATCTTCACTGTCATCAATACATCATCACAGCATCATCACATCATTATCACAGCATCATCAGTGTCATCTCAGCATCATCACTGCATCATGACTGCATCATAGCAGCATAATCACAGCATCATCACAGAATCATCACAGCATCATCATAAGGTCATCACAGCATCATCACTACGTCATCAGATTGTAATCACAGCATCATCACAGTGTCCTCACTGAATCATCACTGCACCATCACTGCAACATCACAGCATCATCTCAGCATCATCATGGCATCATTACTGCATCATCACTGCTTACTCACTGCATCCTCACAGCATCATCTCAGCATCATCACAGAATCATTTCTGCATAATCATTGCATTTTCACAGCGTCATCACAGTATCATCACTGCATCATCACAGTGTCATCACAGCATCATCAAAGCATCACGACAGCGTCATCTCACCATCACGACAGCGTCATCAAAGCATCATCACTGCATCATAACAACATCATCTCAGCATCATCACAGAATCATTTCTGCATAATCACTGCATCATCATAGTGTCATCACAGTATATTCACTGCATCATCACATCATCACAGTGTCATCACAGAATCATCACTGAATCATCCAAGCATCATCCAAGCATCATCACAGCACCACCAATGCATCATCACAGTATCATCACTGCATAATCACTGCATCATCACCGCATCATCACATCATCAACACTGCATCATTGCTGCATCATCACATCATTGTCACAGTATCATCAAAATATCATCACAGCATCATCACACCATCATAACAACATCATCACAGCGTCATCACAGTATCGTAAATGCATCATCACAGAATCATCACTGAATCATCATAGCATCTTCATATCATCATCACAATATCATCACAGCATCATCACTGCATCATCACAGCATCATCACTGCATAATCACTGCATCATCACCACATCATCACAGCATCATCACTGCATAATCACTGCATCATCACAGCATCATCACATCGTCATCAAAACATCATTACAAGTATCAACACAACATAATCACAGTGTCATCACAGCATCATCATTGCATCCTTACTGCATGATCACAGCATCTCCGCATCGTAATCACATCATCATCACTGACTCCTCACTGAATCATCACTGTACCATCACTGCATCATCAGAGCATAATCTGAGCATAATCTCAGCATAATCACAGCATCATCACAGAATCATCACAGCATCATTACTGCATCTTTGCATCGTCATCAGAGCATCACCACTGCATCATCACTACATCATCACATCATCATCACAGCATTTTAGCTACATAATCACAGAATCATCATAGCGTAACGACAGCATCATCACAACATCATTACAGCATCATCACAGCGTCATCGTAACATCATGACTGTATCATCACAGCATCATCACAGCATCACCGCAGCGTCATCACTGCATCATCACAGCATCATCACGGCATCGTTACAGCATCGTCATATCATCATAACTGCATCATCACAACAACATAACAAAATCATCAAAGCATCGTCACAGCATCATCACCGCGTCATCACAGCGTCATAACTGCATCGTCACTGCATCTAAACTGCATCATCACAAAATCATCACAGCTTCATCACTGCAGCATCACAGCATCATCAAAGCATCATCGCAGCATCATCACATCATCATCACTGCATCATCACAGAATCATTACTGTTTACTCACTGCGGCATCACAGCATTATCACGGTGTCATAACTGCATCATCACTGCACCATTACTGCATCATCACAGTGTCATCTCAGCATCATCACAGCATCATTACTGCCTAATCATTGCATTATCACAACGTCATCACAGTATCATCAGTGCATCATCACAGCATCATTACTGCATCATCACATCATCATCACAGAATCACGATAGTTTCATCACAGCGTCATCACTGCATCATCACAGCATCATCTCAGCATCATCAGAGACTCATCACAGCGTCATCACTGCATCATCACTGCATCACCACAGTATCATCACAGCATCATCACAAAATTATAAGAGCGTCATCACAGCGTTATTACTGCATCATCACAGCATCAATAGAGCATCATCACAGCGTCATCACAGCGTTATCACAGCATCATCACAGCATCACGACATCATCATCACAGCTTCACGACAGTGTCATGAGAGCGTCTTCACAGCATCATCACTACATCATCACAGCATCATCACTGCGTCATCAGAGCATCATCACAAAATCATCACAGCGTCATTACTGCATCATCACTGCATCATCACAGCGTCATCACCGCATCATCACTGCATTGTCACAACATCATGGCGTCATAATAACTGCATCATAACAGCATGATCAAAGCATCATCACAGCGTCATCACAGCGTCATAACTGCATAAACACTGCATCATCAAAGAACCATCACAGCATCATCACAGAGTCATAACAGCATCATCAGAGCATCATCACATCGTCATCACATCGTCATCAAAGAATCTTCACAGCATCAATGCTATGTCATCATAGCATCATCATAATATTATCACAGCTTCATCACAGCGTCATAACAACATCATCACTGCATCATCACAGCATCATCATTATTGCATCATGACTGCATCATTACAGCATCATCAGAGCAGAATCAGTGCGCCGTCACAGCATCATTACTGCATCACCACATCATCACTGTGTTATCGCAGCGTCATCACAGCATCATCACAACATCATCACAGAATCATCACAGCATCATTGCAGCATCATCACATCATCATCACAGCGTCATCACAACATCATCGTAGCATCATCATGCATCATCACAGCATCATTACTGCATCATCACAGCATCATCACAGCATCACCGCAGCGTCATCACTGCATCATCACAGCATCATCACAGCATCATCACGGCATCGTTACAGCATCGTCATATCATCATAACTGCATCATCACAACAACATAACAAAATCATCAAAGCATCGTCACAGCATCATCACCGCGTCATCACAGCATCATAACTGCATCGTCACTGCATCTAAACTGCATCATCACAAAATCATCACAGCTTCATCACTGCAGCATCACAGCATCATCAAAGCATCATCGCAGCATCATCACATCATCATCACTGCATCATCACAGAATCATTACTGTTTACTCACTGCGGCATCACAGCATTATCACGGTGTCATAACTGCATCATCACTGCACCATTACTGCATCATCACAGTGTCATCTCAGCATCATCACAGCATCATTACTGCCTAATCATTGCATTATCACAACGTCATCACAGTATCATCAGTGCATCATCACAGCATCATTACTGCATCATCACATCATCATCACAGAATCACGATAGTGTCATCACAGCGTCATCACTGCATCATCACAGCGTCATCTCAGCATCATCAGAGACTCATCACAGCGTCATCACTGCATCATCACTGCATCACCACAGTATCATCACAGCATCATCACAAAATTATAAGAGCGTCATCACAGCTTTATTACTGCATCATCACAGCATCAATAGAGCATCATCACAGCGTCATCACAGCGTTATCACAGCGTCATCACAGCATCATCACAGCATCACGACATCATCATCACAGCTTCACGACAGTGTCATGAGAGCGTCTTCACAGCATCATCACTGCATCATCACAGCATCATCATTATTGCATCATGACTGCATCATTACAGCATCATCAGAGCAGAATCAGTGCGCCGTCACAGCATCATTACTGCATGACCACATCATCACTGTGTTATCGCAGCGTCATCACAGCATCATCACAACATCATCACAGAATCATCACAGCATCATTACAGCATCATCACATCATCATCACAGCGTCATCACAACATCATCGTAGCATCATCATGCATCATCACAGCATCATTACTGCATCATCACAGCATCATCACAGCATCATCACTGCATCATCACGGCATCGTTACAGCATCGTCATATCATCATAACTGCATCATCACAACAACATAAAAAAATCATCAAAGCATCTTCACAGCATCATCACCGCGTCATCACAGCGTCATAACTGCATCGTCACTGCATCTAAACTGCATCATCAAAAAATCATCACTGCATCACATCATAATCACAACATCATCAAAGCGTCATCACAGCATCATCACTGCGTTATCACAGCATCATCTCAGCATCATCACAGTATCATTACTGCTTATTCACTGCATCATCACAACATCATCACAGCGTCATTACAGTGTCATAAATGCATCATCACAGTGTCATCAAAGCGTCCTAACTGCATAATCACTGCATCATCGCAGCTTCATCACAGCATCATGACAGCGTCATCACAGCATCAAAAATGCATAATCACTTAATCCTCACATCATCATCATAGCATCATAGCTGCATAATCATAGAGTCATCACAGCATCATCACTACATCATCAAATTGTCATCACTGTATCATCACAGCATCATCATAGCATCATCACTGCATAATCACAGTGTCATAACAGCATCATTACAACACCATGACTACGTCATCACAGCATCACGACAGCGTCATTACAGTGTCATCACAGCATCATCACTGCATTATCACAACATCATCACAACATCATCACTGCGTCATCAGAGCGTCATCACTACATAATCACTTCTTACTCAGTGAATCATCACTGCATCATCACATCATCACAGCATCATCTCAGCATAATCACAGTATCATCACAGCGTCATCACTACATCATCAATGCATCATCACTGCATCATCACAGAATCATCACTGCGTCATCACAGCATCATCAGAGCATCATCACAGCATCATCACATCATCATCACAGAATCATCACTGCGTCATCACAGCATCATCAGAGCATCATCACATCATCATCACAACATCATCAGTTTCATGTCAGCATCATCACTGCATAATCACTGCATCATCACAGCATCCTCACAGCATCAACACAGCGTCATCACAGCGTCATCAATGCATCATTACAGCATCATCTCAGTATAGTCACAGAATTATTACAGCATAATCACTGCATCATCATATCATCACTGCATCATCACTGCATCATCACTGCATCATCACAGCACCATCACAGCATCATTACTTCAGAATCACTGCATCATCACAGCATCCTCACAGCAACATCGCAGCATCATCACAGCATCATCACACTGTCATGACAGCATCATCACTGCATAATCACTGCATAATCTCCGCATAATCACAGCATCATCACATCATCATCACAATATCATCACAGCGTCATCACTACACATCACTGCATCATCACTACATCATCACAGCATCATCACTTCGTCATCATCAGAGCATCATCACAGCATCATCACTGCATCCTCACTGCATCATGAGTGCATCATCATCACAGCATCATAACTGCATCATCAAAGCATCATCTCGGCATAATCACAATGTCATAAATACATCATCACTCCATCATCACAGCATTATCACATCATCATCACAACGTTTTCAGTGTCATCACAGCATCATAACAACGTCACCAAACTGTCATCACAGCATCATCACCAAATCATCACAGAATCATCACAGCATCATTACTGCATCATCACAGCATCTTTGCATCGTCATCAGAGCATCACCACTGCATCATCACATCATCATCTCAGCATCATCACAGCATCATTACTGCTTACTCACTGCATCATCACAGCGTCATGACAGTGTCATCACTGCATCATAACATCGTAGCTTCATCATCAGAACATTATCACAGCATCATCACTGCATCATCACATCATCATTATAGCATCTTCACTGTCATCAATACATCATCACAGCATCATCACATCATTATCACAGCATCATCAGTGTCATCTCAGCATCATCACTGCATCATGACTGCATCATAGCAGCATAATCACAGCATCATCACAGAATCATCACAGCATCATCATAAGGTCATCACAGCATCATCACTACGTCATCAGATTGTAATCACAGCATCATCACAGTGTCCTCACTGAATCATCACTGCACCATCACTGCAACATCACAGCATCATCTCAGCATCATCATGGCATCATTACTGCATCATCACTGCTTACTCACTGCATCATCACAGCATCATCTCAGCATCATCACAGAATCATTTCTGCATAATCATTGCATTTTCACAGCGTCATCACAGTATCATCACTGCATCATAACAGTGTCATCACAGCATCATCAAAGCATCACGACAGCGTCATCTCACCATCACGACAGCGTCATCAAAGCATCATCACTGCATCATAACAACATCATCTCAGCATCATCACAGAATCATTTCTGCATAATCACTGCATCATCATAGTGTCATCACAGTATATTCACTGCATCATCACATCATCACAGTGTCATCACAGAATCATCACTGAATCATCCAAGCATCATCCAAGCATCATCACAGCACCACCAATGCATCATCACCGCATCATCACATCATCAACACTGCATCATTGCTGCATCATCACATCATTGTCACAGTATCATCAAAATATCATCACAGCATCATCACACCATCATAACAACATCATCACAGCGTCATCACAGTATAGTAAATGCATCATCACAGAATCATCACTGAATCATCATAGCATCTTCATATCATCATCACAATATCATCACAGCATCATCACTGCATAATCACTGCATCATCACCACATCATCACAGCATCATCACTGCATAATCACTGCATCATCACAGCATCATCACATCGTCATCAAAACATCATTACAAGTATCAACACAACATAATCACAGTGTCATCACAGCATCATCATTGCATCCTTACTGCATGATCACAGCATCTCCGCATCGTAATCACATCATCATCACTGACTCCTCACTGAATCATCACTGTACCATCACTGCATCATCAGAGCATAATCTGAGCATAATCTCAGCATAATCACAGCATCATCACAGAATCATCACAGCATCATTACTGCATCATCACAGCATCTTTGCATCGTCATCAGAGCATCACCACTGCATCATCACTACATCATCACATCATCATCACAGCATTTTAGCTACATAATCACAGAATCATCATAGCGTAACGACAGCATCATCACAACATCATTACAGCATCATCACAGCGTCATCGTAACATCATGACTGTATCATCACAGCATCATCACAGCATCACCGCAGCGTCATCACTGCATCATCACAGCATCATCACAGCATCATCACGGCATCGTTACAGCATCGTCATATCATCATAACTGCATCATCACAACAACATAACAAAACCATCAAAGCATCGTCACAGCATCATCACCGCGTCATCACAGCGTCATAACTGCATCGTCACTGCATCTAAACTGCATCATCACAAAATCATCACAGCTTCATCACTGCAGCATCACAGCATCATCAAAGCATCATCGCAGCATCATCACATCATCATCACTGCATCATCACAGAATCATTACTGTTTACTCACTGCGGCATCACAGCATTATCACGGTGTCATAACTGCATCATCACTGCACCATTACTGCATCATCACAGTGTCATCTCAGCATCATCACAGCATCATTACTGCCTAATCATTGCATTATCACAACGTCATCACAGTATCATCAGTGCATCATCACAGCATCATTACTGCATCATCACATCATCATCACAGAATCACGATAGTGTCATCACAGCGTCATCACTGCATCATCACAGCGTCATCTCAGCATCATCAGAGACTCATCACAGCGTCATCACTGCATCATCACTGCATCACCACAGTATCATCACAGCATCATCACAAAATTATAAGAGCGTCATCACAGCGTTATTACTGCATCATCACAGCATCAATAGAGCATCATCACAGCGTCTTCACAGCGTTATCACAGCGTCATCACAGCATCATCACAGCATCACGACATCATCATCACAGCTTCACGACAGTGTCATGAGAGCGTCTTCACAGCATCATCACTGCATCATCACAGCATCATCATTATTGCATCATGACTGCATCATTACAGCATCATCAGAGCAGAATCAGTGCGCCGTCACAGCATCATTACTGCATCACCACATCATCACTGTGTTATCGCAGCGTCATCACAGCATCATCACAACATCATCACAGAATCATCACAGCATCATTACTGCCTAATCATTGCATTATCACAACGTCATCACAGTATCATCAGTGCATCATCACAGCATCATTACTGCATCATCACATCATCATCACAGAATCACGATAGTTTCATCACAGCGTCATCACTGCATCATCACAGCATCATCTCAGCATCATCAGAGACTCATCACAGCGTCATCACTGCATCATCACTGCATCACCACAGTATCATCACAGCATCATCACAAAATTATAAGAGCGTCATCACAGCGTTATTACTGCATCATCACAGCATCAATAGAGCATCATCACAGCGTCATCACAGCGTTATCACAGCATCATCACAGCATCACGACATCATCATCACAGCTTCACGACAGTGTCATGAGAGCGTCTTCACAGCATCATCACTACATCATCACAGCATCATCACTGCGTCATCAGAGCATCATCACAAAATCATCACAGCGTCATTACTGCATCATCACTGCATCATCACAGCGTCATCACCGCATCATCACTGCATTGTCACAACATCATGGCGTCATAATAACTGCATCATAACAGCATGATCAAAGCATCATCACAGCGTCATCACAGCGTCATAACTGCATAAACACTGCATCATCAAAGAACCATCACAGCATCATCACAGCGTCATAACAGCATCATCAGAGCATCATCACATCGTCATCACATCGTCATCAAAGAATCTTCACAGCATCAATGCTATGTCATCATAGCATCATCATAATATTATCACAGCTTCATCACAGCGTCATAACAACATCATCACTGCATCATCACAGCATCATCATTATTGCATCATGACTGCATCATTACAGCATCATCAGAGCAGAATCAGTGCGCCGTCACAGCATCATTACTGCATCACCACATCATCACTGTGTTATCGCAGCGTCATCACAGCATCATCACAGAATCATCACAGCATCATTGCAGCATCATCACATCATCATCACAGTGTCATCACAACATCATCGTAGCATCATCATGCATCATCACAGCATCATTACTGCATCATCACAGCATCATCACAGCATCATCACTGCATCATCACTGAATAATCACAGCATCATCACTGCATCATCACGGCATCGTTACAGCATCGTCATATCATCATAACTGCATCATCACAACAACATAACAAAATCATCAAAGCATCATCACAGCATCATCACCGCGTCATCACAGCGTCATAACTGCATCGTCACTGCATCTAAACTGCATCATCACAAAATCATCACTGCATCACATCATAATCACAACATCATCAAAGCGTCATCACAGCATCATCACTGCGTTATCACAGCATCATCTCAGCATCATCACAGTATCATTACTGCTTATTCACTGCATCATCACAACATCATCACAGCGTCATTACAGTGTCATAAATGCATCATCACAGTGTCATCAAAGCGTCCTAACTGCATAATCACTGCATCATCGCAGCTTCATCACAGCATCATGACAGCGTCATCACAGCATCAAAAATGCATAATCACTTCATCCTCACATCATCATCATAGCATCATAGCTGCATAATCATAGAGTCATCACAGCATCATCACTACATCATCAAATTGTCATCACTGTATCATCACAGCATCATCATAGCATCATCACTGCATAATCACAGTGTCATAACAGCATCATTACAACACCATGACTACGTCATCACAGCATCACGACAGCGTCATTACAGTGTCATCACAGCATCATCACTGCATTATCACAACATCATCACAACATCATCACTGCGTCATCAGAGCGTCATCACTACATAATCACTTCTTACTCAGTGAATCATCACTGCATCATCACATCATCACAGCATCATCTCAGCATAATCACAGTATCATCACAGCGTCATCACTACATCATCAATGCATCATCACTGCATCATCACAGCATCATCACTGCATCATCACAGCATCATCAGAGCATCATCACAGCATCATCACAACATCATCACAGAGTCATCACAGCATCATCACTGCATAATCACTGCATCCTCACAGCATCCTCACAGCATCAATACAGCGTCATCACAACGTCAACAATGCATCATTACAGCATCATCTCAGTATAGTCACAGCATAATCACTGCATAATCACTGCATCATCATATCGTCATCACTGCATCATCACTGCATCATCACAGCACCATCACAGCATCATTACTGCAGAATCACTGCATCATCACAGCATCATAGCTGCATAATCACAGCATCATCACATCATCATCGCATAGTCATCACAGCGTCATCACTGCATCATCACTGCATCATCACAGCATCATTACTGCAGAATCACTGCATCATCACAGCATCCTCACAGCAACATCGCAGCATCATCACAGCATCATCGCATCATCATCACAGTGTCATGACAGCATCATCACTGCATAATCACCGCATAATCACAGCATCATCACAGCATAATCACAGTATCATCACAGCGTCATCACTACATCATCACTGCATCATCACAGAATCATCACTGCGTCATCACAGCATCATCAGAGCATCATCACAGCATCATCACAGCATAATCACAGTATCATCACAGCATCATCACTACATCATCACTGCATCATCACAGAATCATCACTGCATCATAACAGCATCATCACAGCATCATCACAGCATCATCACATCATCATCTCAGCATCATTACTGCTTACTCACTGCATCATCAGAGCATCATCACATCATCATCACAACATCATCAGTTTCATGTCAGCATCATCACTGCATAATCACTGCATCATCACAGCATCCTCACAGCATCAACACAGCGTCATCACAGCGTCATCAATGCATCATTACTGCATCATCTCAGTATAGTCACAGAATTATTACAGCATAATCACTGCATCATCATATCATCACTGCATCATCACTGCATCATCACTGCATCATCACAGCACCATCACAGCATCATTACTTCAGAATCACTGCATCATCACAGCATCCTCACAGCAACATCGCAGCATCATCACAGCATCATCACACTGTCATGACAGCATCATCACTGCATAATCACTGCATAATCTCCGCATAATCACAGCATCATCACATCATCATCACAATATCATCACAGCGTCATCACTACACATCACTGCATCATCACTACATCATCACAGCATCATCACTTCGTCATCATCAGAGCATCATCACAGCATCATCACTGCATCCTCACTGCATCATGAGTGCATCATCATCACAGCATCATAACTGCATCATCAAAGCATCATCTCGGCATAATCACAATGTCATAAATACATCATCACTCCATCATCACAGCATTATCACTTCATCATCACAACGTTTTCAGTGTCATCACAGCATCATAACAACGTCACCAAACTGTCATCACAGCATCATCACCAAATCATCACAGAATCATCACAGCATCATTACTGCATCATCACAGCATCTTTGCATCGTCATCAGAGCATCACCACTGCATCATCACATCATCATCTCAGCATCATCACAGCATCATTACTGCTTACTCACTGCATCATCACAGCGTCATGACAGTGTCATCACTGCATCATAACATCATAGCTTCATCATCAGAACATTATCACAGCATCATCACTGCATCATCACATCATCATTATAGCATCTTCACTGTCATCAATACATCATCACAGCATCATCACATCATTATCACAGCATCATCAGTGTCATCTCAGCATCATCACTGCATCATGACTGCATCATAGCAGCATAATCACAGCATCATCACAGAATCATCACAGCATCATCATAAGGTCATCACAGCATCATCACTACGTCATCAGATTGTAATCACAGCATCATCACAGTGTCCTCACTGAATCATCACTGCACCATCACTGCAACATCACAGCATCATCTCAGCATCATCATGGCATCATTACTGCATCATCACTGCTTACTCACTGCATCCTCACAGCATCATCTCAGCATCATCACAGAATCATTTCTGCATAATCATTGCATTTTCACAGCGTCATCACAGTATCATCACTGCATCATCACAGTGTCATCACAGCATCATCAAAGCATCACGACAGCGTCATCTCACCATCACGACAGCGTCATCAAAGCATCATCACTGCATCATAACAACATCATCTCAGCATCATCACAGAATCATTTCTGCATAATCACTGCATCATCATAGTGTCATCACAGTATATTCACTGCATCATCACATCATCACAGTGTCATCACAGAATCATCACTGAATCATCCAAGCATCATCCAAGCATCATCACAGCACCACCAATGCATCATCACCGCATCATCACATCATCAACACTGCATCATTGCTGCATCATCACATCATTGTCACAGTATCATCAAAATATCATCACAGCATCATCACACCATCATAACAACATCATCACAGCGTCATCACAGTATCGTAAATGCATCATCACAGAATCATCACTGAATCATCATAGCATCTTCATATCATCATCACAATATCATCACAGCATCATCACTGCATCATCACAGCATCATCACTGCATAATCACTGCATCATCACCACATCATCACAGCATCATCACTGCATAATCACTGCATCATCACAGCATCATCACATCGTCATCAAAACATCATTACAAGTATCAACACAACATAATCACAGTGTCATCACAGCATCATCATTGCATCCTTACTGCATGATCACAGCATCTCCGCATCGTAATCACATCATCATCACTGACTCCTCACTGAATCATCACTGTACCATCACTGCATCATCAGAGCATAATCTGAGCATAATCTCAGCATAATCACAGCATCATCACAGAATCATCACAGCATCATTACTGCATCATCACAGCATCTTTGCATCGTCATCAGAGCATCACCACTGCATCATCACTACATCATCACATCATCATCACAGCATTTTAGCTACATAATCACAGAATCATCATAGCGTAACGACAGCATCATCACAACATCATTACAGCATCATCACAGCGTCATCGTAACATCATGACTGTATCATCACAGCATCATCACAGCATCACCGCAGCGTCATCACTGCATCATCACAGCATCATCACAGCATCATCACGGCATCGTTACAGCATCGTCATATCATCATAACTGCATCATCACAACAACATAACAAAATCATCAAAGCATCGTCACAGCATCATCACCGCGTCATCACAGCGTCATAACTGCATCGTCACTGCATCTAAACTGCATCATCACAAAATCATCACAGCTTCATCACTGCAGCATCACAGCATCATCAAAGCATCATCGCAGCATCATCACATCATCATCACTGCATCATCACAGAATCATTACTGTTTACTCACTGCGGCATCACAGCATTATCACGGTGTCATAACTGCATCATCACTGCACCATTACTGCATCATCACAGTGTCATCTCAGCATCATCACAGCATCATTACTGCCTAATCATTGCATTATCACAACGTCATCACAGTATCATCAGTGCATCATCACAGCATCATTACTGCATCATCACATCATCATCACAGAATCACGATAGTGTCATCACAGCGTCATCACTGCATCATCACAGCGTCATCTCAGCATCATCAGAGACTCATCACAGCGTCATCACTGCATCATCACTGCATCACCACAGTACCATCACAGCATCATCACAAAATTATAAGAGCGTCATCACAGCGTTATTACTGCATCATCACAGCATCAATAGAGCATCATCACAGCGTCATCACAGCGTTATCACAGCGTCATCACAGCATCATCACAGCATCACGACATCATCATCACAGCTTCACGACAGTGTCATGAGAGCGTCTTCACAGCATCATCACTGCATCATCACAGCATCATCATTATTGCATCATGACTGCATCATTACAGCATCATCAGAGCAGAATCAGTGCGCCGTCACAGCATCATTACTGCATGACCACATCATCACTGTGTTATCGCAGCGTCATCACAGCATCATCACAACATCATCACAGAATCATCACAGCATCATTACAGCATCATCACATCATCATCACAGCGTCATCACAACATCATCGTAGCATCATCATGCATCATCACAGCATCATTACTGCATCATCACAGCATCATCACAGCATCATCACTGCATCATCACGGCATCGTTACAGCATCGTCATATCATCATAACTGCATCATCACAACAACATAAAAAAATCATCAAAGCATCTTCACAGCATCATCACCGCGTCATCACAGCGTCATAACTGCATCGTCACTGCATCTAAACTGCATCATCAAAAAATCATCACTGCATCACATCATAATCACAACATCATCAAAGCGTCATCACAGCATCATCACTGCGTTATCACAGCATCATCTCAGCATCATCACAGTATCATTACTGCTTATTCACTGCATCATCACAACATCATCACAGCGTCATTACAGTGTCATAAATGCATCATCACAGTGTCATCAAAGCGTCCTAACTGCATAATCACTGCATCATCGCAGCTTCATCACAGCATCATGACAGCGTCATCACAGCATCAAAAATGCATAATCACTTCATCCTCACATCATCATCATAGCATCATAGCTGCATAATCATAGAGTCATCACAGCATCATCACTACATCATCAAATTGTCATCACTGTATCATCACAGCATCATCATAGCATCATCACTGCATAATCACAGTGTCATAACAGCATCATTACAACACCATGACTACGTCATCACAGCATCACGACAGCGTCATTACAGTGTCATCACAGCATCATCACTGCATTATCACAACATCATCACAACATCATCACTGCGTCATCAGAGCGTCATCACTACATAATCACTTCTTACTCAGTGAATCATCACTGCATCATCACATCATCACAGCATCATCTCAGCATAATCACAGTATCATCACAGCGTCATCACTACATCATCAATGCATCATCACTGCATCATCACAGCATCATCACTGCGTCATCACAGCATCATCAGAGCATCATCACAGCATCATCACATCATCATCACAGAATCATCACTGCGTCATCACAGCATCATCAGAGCATCATCACATCATCATCACAACATCATCAGTTTCATGTCAGCATCATCACTGCATAATCACTGCATCATCACAGCATCCTCACAGCATCAACACAGCGTCATCACAGCGTCATCAATGCATCATTACTGCATCATCTCAGTATAGTCACAGAATTATTACAGCATAATCACTGCATCATCATATCATCACTGCATCATCACTGCATCATCACTGCATCATCACAGCACCATCACAGCATCATTACTTCAGAATCACTGCATCATCACAGCATCCTCACAGCAACATCGCAGCATCATCACAGCATCATCACACTGTCATGACAGCATCATCACTGCATAATCACTGCATAATCTCCGCATAATCACAGCATCATCACATCATCATCACAATATCATCACAGCGTCATCACTACACATCACTGCATCATCACTACATCATCACAGCATCATCACTTCGTCATCATCAGAGCATCATCACAGCATCATCACTGCATCCTCACTGCATCATGAGTGCATCATCATCACAGCATCATAACTGCATCATCAAAGCATCATCTCGGCATAATCACAATGTCATAAATACATCATCACTCCATCATCACAGCATTATCACTTCATCATCACAACGTTTTCAGTGTCATCACAGCATCATAACAACGTCACCAAACTGTCATCACAGCATCATCACCAAATCATCACAGAATCATCACAGCATCATTACTGCATCATCACAGCATCATCACAGCGTCATGACACTGTCATCACTGCATCATAACATCATAGCTTCATCATCAGAACATTATCACAGCATCATCACATCATCATCACATCATCATTATAGCATCTTCACTGTCATCAATACATCATCACAGCATCATCACATCATTATCACAGCATCATCAGTGTCATCTCAGCATCATCACTGCATCATGACTGCATCATAGCAGCATAATCACAGCATCATCACAGAATCATCACAGCATCATCATAAGGTCATCACAGCATCATCACTACGTCATCAGATTGTAATCACAGCATCATCACAGTGTCCTCACTGAATCATCACTGCACCATCACTGCAACATCACAGCATCATCTCAGCATCATCATGGCATCATTACTGCATCATCACTGCTTACTCACTGCATCATCACAGCATCATCTCAGCATCATCACAGAATCATTTCTGCATAATCATTGCATTTTCACAGCGTCATCACAGTATCATCACTGCATCATCACAGTGTCATCACAGCATCATCAAAGCATCACGACAGCGTCATCTCACCATCACGACAGCGTCATCAAAGCATCATCACTGCATCATAACAACATCATCTCAGCATCATCACAGAATCATTTCTGCATAATCACTGCATCATCATAGTGTCATCACAGTATATTCACTGCACCATCACATCATCACAGTGTCATCACAGAATCATCACTGAATCATCCAAGCATCATCCAAGCATCATCACAGCACCACCAATGCATCATCACAGTATCATCACTGCATAATCACTGCATCATCACCGCATCATCACATCATCAACACTGCATCATTGCTGCATCATCACATCATTGTCACAGTATCATCAAAATATCATCACAGCATCATCACACCATCATAACAACATCATCACAGCGTCATCACAGTATCGTAAATGCATCATCACAGAATCATCACTGAATCATCATAGCATCTTCATATCATCATCACAATATCATCACAGCATCATCACTGCATCATCACAGCATCATCACTGCATAATCACTGCATCATCACCACATCATCACAGCATCATCACTGCATAATCACTGCATCATCACAGCATCATCACATCGTCATCAAAACATCATTACAAGTATCAACACAACATAATCACAGTGTCATCACAGCATCATCATTGCATCCTTACTGCATGATCACAGCATCTCCGCATCGTAATCACATCATCATCACTGACTCCTCACTGAATCATCACTGTACCATCACTGCATCATCAGAGCATAATCTGAGCATAATCTCAGCATAATCACAGCATCATCACAGAATCATCACAGCATCATTACTGCATCATCACAGCATCTTTGCATCGTCATCAGAGCATCACCACTGCATCATCACTACATCATCACATCATCATCACAGCATTTTAGCTACATAATCACAGAATCATCATAGCGTAACGACAGCATCATCACAACATCATTACAGCATCATCACAGCGTCATCGTAACATCATGACTGTATCATCACAGCATCATCACAGCATCACCGCAGCGTCATCACTGCATCATCACAGCATCATCACAGCATCATCACGGCATCGTTACGGCATCGTCATATCATCATAACTGCATCATCACAACAACATAACAAAACCATCAAAGCATCGTCACAGCATCATCACCGCGTCATCACAGCGTCATAACTGCATCGTCACTGCATCTAAACTGCATCATCACAAAATCATCACAGCTTCATCACTGCAGCATCACAGCATCATCAAAGCATCATCGCAGCATCATCACATCATCATCACTGCATCATCACAGAATCATTACTGTTTACTCACTGCGGCATCACAGCATTATCACGGTGTCATAACTGCATCATCACTGCACCATTACTGCATCATCACAGTGTCATCTCAGCATCATCACAGCATCATTACTGCCTAATCATTGCATTATCACAACGTCATCACAGTATCATCAGTGCATCATCACAGCATCATTACTGCATCATCACATCATCATCACAGAATCACGATAGTGTCATCACAGCGTCATCACTGCATCATCACAGCGTCATCTCAGCATCATCAGAGACTCATCACAGCGTCATCACTGCATCATCACTGCATCACCACAGTATCATCACAGCATCATCACAAAATTATAAGAGCGTCATCACAGCGTTATTACTGCATCATCACAGCATCAATAGAGCATCATCACAGCGTCATCACAGCGTTATCACAGCGTCATCACAGCATCATCACAGCATCACGACATCATCATCACAGCTTCACGACAGTGTCATGAGAGCGTCTTCACAGCATCATCACTGCATCATCACAGCATCATCATTATTGCATCATGACTGCATCATTACAGCATCATCAGAGCAGAATCAGTGCGCCGTCACAGCATCATTACTGCATCACCACATCATCACTGTGTTATCGCAGCGTCATCACAGCATCATCACAACATCATCACAGAATCATCACAGCATCATTACAGCATCATCACATCATCATCACAGCGTCATCACAACATCATCGTAGCATCATCATGCATCATCACAGCATCATTACTGCATCATCACAGCATCATCACAGCATCATCACTGCATCATCACGGCATCGTTACAGCATCGTCATATCATCATAACTGCATCATCACAACAACATAACAAAATCATCAAAGCATCTTCACAGCATCATCACCGCGTCATCACAGCGTCATAACTGCATCGTCACTGCATCTAAACTGCATCATCACAAAATCATCACTGCATCACATCATAATCACAACATCATCAAAGCGTCATCACAGCATCATCACTGCGTTATCACAGCATCATCTCAGCATCATCACAGTATCATTACTGCTTATTCACTGCATCATCACAACATCATCACAGCGTCATTACAGTGTCATAAATGCATCATCACAGTGTCATCAAAGCGTCCTAACTGCATAATCACTGCATCATCGCAGCTTCATCACAGCATCATGACAGCGTCATCACAGCATCAAAAATGCATAATCACTTCATCCTCACATCATCATCATAGCATCATAGCTGCATAATCATAGAGTCATCACAGCATCATCACTACATCATCAAATTGTCATCACTGTATCATCACAGCATCATCATAGCATCATCACTGCATAATCACAGTGTCATAACAGCATCATTACAACACCATGACTACGTCATCACAGCATCACGACAGCGTCATTACAGTGTCATCACAGCATCATCACTGCATTATCACAACATCATCACAACATCATCACTGCGTCATCAGAGCGTCATCACTACATAATCACTTCTTACTCAGTGAATCATCACTGCATCATCACATCATCACAGCATCATCTCAGCATAATCACAGTATCATCACAGCGTCATCACTACATCATCAATGCATCATCACTGCATCATCACAGAATCATCACTGCGTCATCACAGCATCATCAGAGCATCATCACAGCATCATCACATCATCATCACAGAATCATCACTGCGTCATCACAGCATCATCAGAGCATCATCACATCATCATCACAACATCATCAGTTTCATGTCAGCATCATCACTGCATAATCACTGCATCATCACAGCATCCTCACAGCATCAACACAGCGTCATCACAGCGTCATCAATGCATCATTACAGCATCATCTCAGTATAGTCACAGAATTATTACAGCATAATCACTGCATCATCATATCATCACTGCATCATCACTGCATCATCACTGCATCATCACAGCACCATCACAGCATCATTACTTCAGAATCACTGCATCATCACAGCATCCTCACAGCAACATCGCAGCATCATCACAGCATCATCACACTGTCAGGACAGCATCATCACTGCATAATCACTGCATAATCTCCGCATAATCACAGCATCATCACATCATCATCACAATATCATCACAGCGTCATCACTACACATCACTGCATCATCACTACATCATCACAGCATCATCACTTCGTCATCATCAGAGCATCATCACAGCATCATCACTGCATCCTCACTGCATCATGAGTGCATCATCATCACAGCATCATAACTGCATCATCAAAGCATCATCTCGGCATAATCACAATGTCATAAATACATCATCACTCCATCATCACAGCATTATCACATCATCATCACAACGTTTTCAGTGTCATCACAGCATCATAACAACGTCATCAAACTGTCATCACAGCATCATCACCAAATCATCACAGAATCATCACAGCATCATTACTGCATCATCACAGCATCTTTGCATCGTCATCAGAGCATCACCACTGCATCATCACATCATCATCTCAGCATCATCACAGCATCATTACTGCTTACTCACTGCATCATCACAGCGTCATGACACTGTCATCACTGCATCATAACATCATAGCTTCATCATCAGAACATTATCACAGCATCATCACTGCATCATCACATCATCATTATAGCATCTTCACTGTCATCAATACATCATCACAGCATCATCACATCATTATCACAGCATCATCAGTGTCATCTCAGCATCATCACTGCATCATGACTGCATCATAGCAGCATAATCACAGCATCATCACAGAATCATCACAGCATCATCATAAGGTCATCACAGCATCATCACTACGTCATCAGATTGTAATCACAGCATCATCACAGTGTCCTCACTGAATCATCACTGCACCATCACTGCAACATCACAGCATCATCTCAGCATCATCATGGCATCATTACTGCATCATCACTGCTTACTCACTGCATCATCACAGCATCATCTCAGCATCATCACAGAATCATTTCTGCATAATCATTGCATTTTCACAGCGTCATCACAGTATCATCACTGCATCATCACAGTGTCATCACAGCATCATCAAAGCATCACGACAGCGTCATCAAAGCATCATCACTGCATCATAACAACATCATCTCAACATCATCACAGAATCATTTCTGCATAATCACTGCATCATCATAGTGTCATCACAGTATATTCACTGCATCATCACATCATCACAGTGTCATCACAGAATCATCACTGAATCATCCAAGCATCATCCAAGCATCATCACAGCACCACCAATGCATCATCACCGCATCATCACATCATCAACACTGCATCATTGCTGCATCATCACATCATTGTCACAGTATCATCAAAATATCATCACAGCATCATCACACCATCATAACAACATCATCACAGCGTCATCACAGTATCGTAAATGCATCATCACAGAATCATCACTGAATCATCATAGCATCTTCATATCATCATCACAATATCATCACAGCATCATCACTGCATCATCACAGCATCATCACTGCATAATCACTGCATCATCACCACATCATCACAGCATCATCACTGCATAATCACTGCATCATCACAGCATCATCACATCGTCATCAAAACATCATTACAAGTATCAACACAACATAATCACAGTGTCATCACAGCATCATCATTGCATCCTTACTGCATGATCACAGCATCTCCGCATCGTAATCACATCATCATCACTGACTCCTCACTGAATCATCACTGTACCATCACTGCATTATCAGAGCATAATCTGAGCATAATCTCAGCATAATCACAGCATCATCACAGAATCATCACAGCATCATTACTGCATCATCACAGCATCTTTGCATCGTCATCAGAGCATCACCACTGCATCATCACTACATCATCACATCATCATCACAGCATTTTAGCTACATAATCACAGAATCATCATAGCGTAACGACAGCATCATCACAACATCATTACAGCATCATCACAGCGTCATCGTAACATCATGACTGTATCATCACAGCATCATCACAGCATCACCGCAGCGTCATCACTGCATCATCACAGCATCATCACAGCATCATCACGGCATCGTTACGGCATCGTCATATCATCATAACTGCATCATCACAACAACATAACAAAACCATCAAAGCATCGTCACAGCATCATCACCGCGTCATCACAGCGTCATAACTGCATCGTCACTGCATCTAAACTGCATCATCACAAAATCATCACAGCTTCATCACTGCAGCATCACAGCATCATCAAAGCATCATCGCAGCATCATCACATCATCATCACTGCATCATCACAGAATCATTACTGTTTACTCACTGCGGCATCACAGCATTATCACGGTGTCATAACTGCATCATCACTGCACCATTACTGCATCATCACAGTGTCATCTCAGCATCATCACAGCATCATTACTGCCTAATCATTGCATTATCACAACGTCATCACAGTATCATCAGTGCATCATCACAGCATCATTACTGCATCATCACATCATCATCACAGAATCACGATAGTGTCATCACAGCGTCATCACTGCATCATCACAGCGTCATCTCAGCATCATCAGAGACTCATCACAGCGTCATCACTGCATCATCACTGCATCACCACAGTATCATCACAGCATCATCACAAAATTATAAGAGCGTCATCACAGCGTTATTACTGCATCATCACAGCATCAATAGAGCATCATCACAGCGTCATCACAGCGTTATCACAGCATCATCACAGCATCACGACATCATCATCACAGCTTCACGACAGTGTCATGAGAGCGTCTTCACAGCATCATCACTACATCATCACAGCATCATCACTCGTCATCAGAGCATCATCACAAAATCATCACAGCGTCATTACTGCATCATCACTGCATCATCACAGCGTCATCACCGCATCATCACTGCATTGTCACAACATCATGGCGTCATAATAACTGCATCATAACAGCATGATCAAAGCATCATCACAGCGTCATCACAGCGTCATAACTGCATAAACACTGCATCATCAAAGAACCATCACAGCATCATCACAGCGTCATAACAGCATCATCAGAGCATCATCACATCGTCATCACATCGTCATCAAAGAATCTTCACAGCATCAATGCTATGTCATCATAGCATCATCATAATATTATCACAGCTTCATCACAGCGTCATAACAACATCATCACTGCATCATCACAGCATCATCATTATTGCATCATGACTGCATCATTACAGCATCATCAGAGCAGAATCAGTGCGCCGTCACAGCATCATTACTGCATCACCACATCATCACTGTGTTATCGCAGCGTCATCACAGCATCATCACAACATCATCACAGAATCATCACAGCATCATTGCAGCATCATCACATCATCATCACAGCGTCATCACAACATCATCGTAGCATCATCATGCATCATCACAGCATCATTACTGCATCATCACAGCATCATCACAGCATCATCACTGCATCATCACTGAATAATCACAGCATCATCACTGCATCATCACGGCATCGTTACAGCATCGTCATATCATCATAACTGCATCATCACAACAACATAACAAAATCATCAAAGCATCATCACAGCATCATCACCGCGTCATCACAGCGTCATAACTGCATCGTCACTGCATCTAAACTGCATCATCACAAAATCATCACTGCATCACATCATAATCACAACATCATCAAAGCGTCATCACAGCATCATCACTGCGTTATCACAGCATCATCTCAGCATCATCACAGTATCATTACTGCTTATTCACTGCATCATCACAACATCATCACAGCGTCATTACAGTGTCATAAATGCATCATCACAGTGTCATCAAAGCGTCCTAACTGCATAATCACTGCATCATCGCAGCTTCATCACAGCATCATGACAGCGTCATCACAGCATCAAAAATGCATAATCACTTCATCCTCACATCATCATCATAGCATCATAGCTGCATAATCATAGAGTCATCACAGCATCATCACTACATCATCAAATTGTCATCACTGTATCATCACAGCATCATCATAGCATCATCACTGCATAATCACAGTGTCATAACAGCATCATTACAACACCATGACTACGTCATCACAGCATCACGACAGCGTCATTACAGTGTCATCACAGCATCATCACTGCATTATCACATCATCACAACATCATCACTGCGTCATCAGAGCGTCATCACTACATAATCACTTCTTACTCAGTGAATCATCACTGCATCATCACATCATCACAGCATCATCTCAGCATAATCACAGTATCATCACCGCGTCATCACTACATCATCAATGCATCATCACTGCATCATCACAGCATCATCACTGCATCATCACAGCATCATCAGAGCATCATCACAGCATCATCACAACATCATCACAGAGTCATCACAGCATCATCACTGCATAATCACTGCATCATCACAGCATCCTCACAGCATCAATACAGCGTCATCACAACGTCAACAATGCATCATTACAGCATCATCTCAGTATAGTCACAGCATAATCACTGCATAATCACTGCATCATCATATCGTCATCACTGCATCATCACTGCATCATCACAGCACCATCACAGCATCATTACTGCAGAATCACTGCATCATCACAGCATCATAGCTGCATAATCACAGCATCATCACATCATCATCGCATAGTCATCACAGCGTCATCACTGCATCATCACTGCATCATCACAGCATCATTACTGCAGAATCACTGCATCATCACAGCATCCTCACAGCAACATCGCAGCATCATCACAGCATCATCGCATCATCATCACAGTGTCATGACAGCATCATCACTGCATAATCACCGCATAATCACAGCATCATCACAGCATAATCACAGTATCATCACAGCGTCATCACTACATCATCACTGCATCATCACAGAATCATCACTGCATCATAACAGCATCATCACAGCATCATCACAGCATCATCACATCATCATCTCAGCATCATTACTGCTTACTCACTGCATCATCAGAGCATCATCACATCATCATCACAACATCATCAGTTTCATGTCAGCATCATCACTGCATAATCACTGCATCATCACAGCATCCTCACAGCAACAACACAGCGTCATCACAGCGTCATCAATGCATCATTACTGCATCATCTCAGTATAGTCACAGAATTATTACAGCATAATCACTGCATCATCATATCATCACTGCATCATCACTGCATCATCACTGCATCATCACAGCACCATCACAGCATCATTACTTCAGAATCACTGCATCATCACAGCATCCTCACAGCAACATCGCAGCATCATCACAGCATCATCACACTGTCATGACAGCATCATCACTGCATAATCACTGCATAATCTCCGCATAATCACAGCATCATCACATCATCATCACAATATCATCACAGCGTCATCACTACACATCACTGCATCATCACTACATCATCACAGCATCATCACTTCGTCATCATCAGAGCATCATCACAGCATCATCACTGCATCCTCACTGCATCATGAGTGCATCATCATCACAGCATCATAACTGCATCATCAAAGCATCATCTCGGCATAATCACAATGTCATAAATACATCATCACTCCATCATCACAGCATTATCACTTCATCATCACAACGTTTTCAGTGTCATCACAGCATCATAACAACGTCACCAAACTGTCATCACAGCATCATCACCAAATCATCACAGAATCATCACAGCATCATTACTGCATCATCACAGCATCTTTGCATCGTCATCAGAGCATCACCACTGCATCATCACATCATCATCTCAGCATCATCACAGCATCATTACTGCTTACTCACTGCATCATCACAGCGTCATGACAGTGTCATCACTGCATCATAACATCATAGCTTCATCATCAGAACATTATCACAGCATCATCACTGCATCATCACATCATCATTATAGCATCTTCACTGTCATCAATACATCATCACAGCATCATCACATCATTATCACAGCATCATCAGTGTCATCTCAGCATCATCACTGCATCATGACTGCATCATAGCAGCATAATCACAGCATCATCACAGAATCATCACAGCATCATCATAAGGTCATCACAGCATCATCACTACGTCATCAGATTGTAATCACAGCATCATCACAGTGTCCTCACTGAATCATCACTGCACCATCACTGCAACATCACAGCATCATCTCAGCATCATCATGGCATCATTACTGCATAATCATTGCATTTTCACAGCGTCATCACAGTATCATCACTGCATCATCACAGTGTCATCACAGCATCATCAAAGCATCACGACAGCGTCATCTCACCATCACGACAGCGTCATCAAAGCATCATCACTGCATCATAACAACATCATCTCAACATCATCACAGAATCATTTCTGCATAATCACTGCATCATCATAGTGTCATCACAGTATATTCACTGCATCATCACATCATCACAGTGTCATCACAGAATCATCACTGAATCATCCAAGCATCATCCAAGCATCATCACAGCACCACCAATGCATCATCACAGTATCATCACATCATCAACACTGCATCATTGCTGCATCATCACATCATTGTCACAGTATCATCAAAATATCATCACAGCATCATCACACCATCATAACAACATCATCACAGCGTCATCACAGTATCGTAAATGCATCATCACAGAATCATCACTGAATCATCATAGCATCTTCATATCATCATCACAATATCATCACAGCATCATCACTGCATCATCACAGCATCATCACTGCATAATCACTGCATCATCACCACATCATCACAGCATCATCACTGCATAATCACTGCATCATCACAGCATCATCACATCGTCATCAAAACATCATTACAAGTATCAACACAACATAATCACAGTGTCATCACAGCATCATCATTGCATCCTTACTGCATGATCACAGCATCTCCGCATCGTAATCACATCATCATCACTGACTCCTCACTGAATCATCACTGTACCATCACTGCATCATCAGAGCATAATCTGAGCATAATCTCAGCATAATCACAGCATCATCACAGAATCATCACAGCATCATTACTGCATCATCACAGCATCTTTGCATCGTCATCAGAGCATCACCACTGCATCATCACTACATCATCACATCATCATCACAGCATTTTAGCTACATAATCACAGAATCATCATAGCGTAACGACAGCATCATCACAACATCATTACAGCATCATCACAGCGTCATCGTAACATCATGACTGTATCATCACAGCATCATCACAGCATCACCGCAGCGTCATCACTGCATCATCACAGCATCATCACAGCATCATCACGGCATCGTTACAGCATCGTCATATCATCATAACTGCATCATCACAACAACATAACAAAATCATCAAAGCATCGTCACAGCATCATCACCGCGTCATCACAGCGTCATAACTGCATCGTCACTGCATCTAAACTGCATCATCACAAAATCATCACAGCTTCATCACTGCAGCATCACAGCATCATCAAAGCATCATCGCAGCATCATCACATCATCATCACTGCATCATCACAGAATCATTACTGTTTACTCACTGCGGCATCACAGCATTATCACGGTGTCATAACTGCATCATCACTGCACCATTACTGCATCATCACAGTGTCATCTCAGCATCATCACAGCATCATTACTGCCTAATCATTGCATTATCACAACGTCATCACAGTATCATCAGTGCATCATCACAGCATCATTACTGCATCATCACATCATCATCACAGAATCACGATAGTGTCATCACAGCGTCATCACTGCATCATCACAGCGTCATCTCAGCATCATCAGAGACTCATCACAGCGTCATCACTGCATCATCACTGCATCACCACAGTATCATCACAGCATCATCACAAAATTATAAGAGCGTCATCACAGCGTTATTACTGCATCATCACAGCATCAATAGAGCATCATCACAGCGTCATCACAGCGTTATCACAGCGTCATCACAGCATCATCACAGCATCACGACATCATCATCACAGCTTCACGACAGTGTCATGAGAGCGTCTTCACAGCATCATCACTGCATCATCACAGCATCATCATTATTGCATCATGACTGCATCATTACAGCATCATCAGAGCAGAATCAGTGCGCCGTCACAGCATCATTACTGCATCACCACATCATCACTGTGTTATCGCAGCGTCATCACAGCATCATCACAACATCATCACAGAATCATCACAGCATCATTACAGCATCATCACATCATCATCACAGCGTCATCACAACATCATCGTAGCATCATCATGCATCATCACAGCATCATCACTGCATAATCACTGCATCATCACAGCATCATCACATCGTCATCAAAACATCATTACAAGTATCAACACAACATAATCACAGTGTCATCACAGCATCATCATTGCATCCTTACTGCATGATCACAGCATCTCCGCATCGTAATCACATCATCATCACTGACTCCTCACTGAATCATCACTGTACCATCACTGCATCATCAGAGCATAATCTGAGCATAATCTCAGCATAATCACAGCATCATCACAGAATCATCACAGCATCATTACTGCATCATCACAGCATCTTTGCATCGTCATCAGAGCATCACCACTGCATCATCACTACATCATCACATCATCATCACAGCATTTTAGCTACATAATCACAGAATCATCATAGCGTAACGACAGCATCATCACAACATCATCACAGCATCATCACAGCATCACCGCAGCGTCATCACTGCATCATCACAGCATCATCACGGCATCGTTACAGCATCGTCATATCATCATAACTGCATCATCACAACAACATAACAAAATCATCAAAGCATCGTCACAGCATCATCACCGCGTCATCACAGCGTCATAAGTGCATCGTCACTGCATCTAAACTGCATCATCACAAAATCATCACAGCTTCATCACTGCAGCATCACAGCATCATCAATGCATCATCACTGCATCATCACAGCATCATCACTGCATCATCACAGCATCATCAGAGCATCATCACAGCATCCTCACAGCATCAATACAGCGTCATCACAACGTCAACAATGCATCATTACAGCATCATCTCAGTATAGTCACAGCATAATCACTGCATAATCACTGCATCATCATATCGTCATCACTGCATCATCACTGCATCATAACAGCATCATCACAGCATCATTACTGCAGAATCACTGCATCATCACAGCATCATAGCTGCATAATCACAGCATCATCACAGCATCATCACATCATCATCGCATAGTCATCACAGCGTCATCACTGCATCATCACAGCATCATTACTGCAGAATCACTGCATCATCACAGCATCCTCACAGCAACATCGCAGCATCATCACAGCATCATCGCATCATCATCACAGGGTCATGACAGCATCATCACTGCATAATCACCGCATAATCACAGCATCATCACAGCATAATCACAGTATCATCACAGCGTCATCACTACATCATCACTGCATCATCACAGAATCATCACTGCGTCATCACAGCATCATCACATCATCATCTCAGCATCATTACTGCTTACTCACTGCATCATCATAGCATCATCACATCATCATCACAACATCATCAGTTTCATGTCAGCATCATCACTGCATAATCACTGCGTCATCACAGCATCCTCACAGCATCAACACAGCGTCATCACAGCGTCATCAATGCATCATTACAGCATCATCTCAGTATAGTCACAGAATTATTACAGCATAATCACTGCATCATCATATCATCACTGCATCATCACTGCATCATCACTGCATCATCACAGCACCATCACAGCATCATTACTTCAGAATCACTGCATCATCACAGCATCCTCACAGCAACATCGCAGCATCATCACAGCATCATCACACTGTCATGACAGCATCATCACTGCATAATCTCCGCATAATCACAGCATCATCACAGCATCATCACATCATCATCACAATATCATCACAGCGTCATCACTACACATCACTGCATCATCACAGCATCATCACTTCGTCATCATCAGAGCATCATCACAGCATCATCACTGCATCCTCACTGCATCATGAGTGCATCATCATCACAGCATCATAACTGCATCATCAAAGCATCATCTCGGCATAATCACAATGTCATAAATACATCATCACTCCATCATCACAGCATTATCACATCATCATCACAACGTTTTCAGTGTCATCACAGCATCATAACAACGTCATCAAACTGTCATCACAGCATCATCACCAAATCATCACAGAATCATCACAGCATCATTACTGCATCATCACAGCATCTTTGCATCGTCATCAGAGCATCACCACTGCATCATCACATCATCATCTCAGCATCATCACAGCATCATTACTGCTTACTCACTGCATCATCACAGCGTCATGACAGTGTCATCACTGCATCATAACATCATAGCTTCATCATCAGAACATTATCACAGCATCATCACTGCATCATCACATCATCATTATAGCATCTTCACTGTCATCAATACATCATCACAGCATCATCACATCATTATCACAGCATCATCAGTGTCATCTCAGCATCATCACTGCATCATGACTGCATCATAGCAGCATAATCACAGCATCATCACAGAATCATCACAGCATCATCATAAGGTCATCACAGCATCATCACTACGTCATCAGATTGTAATCACAGCATCATCACAGTGTCCTCACTGAATCATCACTGCACCATCACTGCAACATCACAGCATCATCTCAGCATCATCATGGCATCATTACTGCATCATCACTGCTTACTCACTGCATCCTCACAGCATCATCTCAGCATCATCACAGAATCATTTCTGCATAATCATTGCATTTTCACAGCGTCATCACAGTATCATCACTGCATCATCACAGTGTCATCACAGCATCATCAAAGCATCACGACAGCGTCATCTCACCATCACGACAGCGTCATCAAAGCATCATCACTGCATCATAACAACATCATCTCAGCATCATCACAGAATCATTTCTGCATAATCACTGCATCATCATAGTGTCATCACAGTATATTCACTGCATCATCACATCATCACAGTGTCATCACAGAATCATCACTGAATCATCCAAGCATCATCCAAGCATCATCACAGCACCACCAATGCATCATCACCGCATCATCACATCATCAACACTGCATCATTGCTGCATCATCACATCATTGTCACAGTATCATCAAAATATCATCACAGCATCATCACACCATCATAACAACATCATCACAGCGTCATCACAGTATCGTAAATGCATCATCACAGAATCATCACTGAATCATCATAGCATCTTCATATCATCATCACAATATCATCACAGCATCATCACTGCATCATCACAGCATCATCACTGCATAATCACTGCATCATCACCACATCATCACAGCATCATCACTGCATAATCACTGCATCATCACAGCATCATCACATCGTCATCAAAACATCATTACAAGTATCAACACAACATAATCACAGTGTCATCACAGCATCATCATTGCATCCTTACTGCATGATCACAGCATCTCCGCATCGTAATCACATCATCATCACTGACTCCTCACTGAATCATCACTGTACCATCACTGCATCATCAGAGCATAATCTGAGCATAATCTCAGCATAATCACAGCATCATCACAGAATCATCACAGCATCATTACTGCATCATCACAGCATCTTTGCATCGTCATCAGAGCATCACCACTGCATCATCACTACATCATCACATCATCATCACAGCATTTTAGCTACATAATCACAGAATCATCATAGCGTAACGACAGCATCATCACAACATCATCACAGCATCATCACAGCATCACCGCAGCGTCATCACTGCATCATCACAGCATCATCACAGCATCATCACGGCATCGTTACAGCATCGTCATATCATCATAACTGCATCATCACAACAACATAACAAAATCATCAAAGCATCGTCACAGCATCATCACCGCGTCATCACAGCGTCATAAGTGCATCGTCACTGCATCTAAACTGCATCATCACAAAATCATCACAGCTTCATCACTGCAGCATCACAGCATCATCAATGCATCATCACTGCATCATCACAGCATCATCACTGCATCATCACAGCATCATCAGAGCATCATCACAGCATCCTCACAGCATCAATACAGCGTCATCACAACGTCAACAATGCATCATTACAGCATCATCTCAGTATAGTCACAGCATAATCACTGCATAATCACTGCATCATCATATCGTCATCACTGCATCATCACTGCATCATCACAGCACCATCACAGCATCATTACTGCAGAATCACTGCATCATCACAGCATCATAGCTGCATAATCACAGCATCATCACAGCATCATCACATCATCATCGCATAGTCATCACAGCGTCATCACTGCATCATCACAGCATCATTACTGCAGAATCACTGCATCATCACAGCATCCTCACAGCAACATCGCAGCATCATCACAGCATCATCGCATCATCATCACAGGGTCATGACAGCATCATCACTGCATAATCACCGCATAATCACAGCATCATCACAGCATAATCACAGTATCATCACAGCGTCATCACTACATCATCACTGCATCATCACAGAATCATCACTGCGTCATCACAGCATCATCAGAGCATCATCACAGCATCATCACAGCATCATCACAGCATCATCACATCATCATCTCAGCATCATTACTGCTTACTCACTGCATCATCAGAGCATCATCACATCATCATCACAACATCATCAGTTTCATGTCAGCATCATCACTGCATAATCACTGCATCATCACAGCATCCTCACAGCATCAACACAGCGTCATCACAGCGTCATCAATGCATCATTACAGCATCATCTCAGTATAGTCACAGAATTATTACAGCATAATCACTGCATCATCATATCATCACTGCATCATCACTGCATCATCACTGCATCATCACAGCACCATCACAGCATCATTACTTCAGAATCACTGCATCATCACAGCATCCTCACAGCAACATCGCAGCATCATCACAGCATCATCACACTGTCATGACAGCATCATCACTGCATAATCTCCGCATAATCACAGCATCATCACAGCATCATCACATCATCATCACAATATCATCACAGCGTCATCACTACACATCACTGCATCATCACTACATCATCACTTCGTCATCATCAGAGCATCATCACAGCATCATCACTGCATCCTCACTGCATCATGAGTGCATCATCATCACAGCATCATAACTGCATCATCAAAGCATCATCTCGGCATAATCACAATGTCATAAATACATCATCACTCCATCATCACAGCATTATCACATCATCATCACAACGTTTTCAGTGTCATCACAGCATCATAACAACGTCATCAAACTGTCATCACAGCATCATCACCAAATCATCACAGAATCATCACAGCATCATTACTGCATCATCACAGCATCTTTGCATCGTCATCAGAGCATCACCACTGCATCATCACATCATCATCTCAGCATCATCACAGCATCATTACTGCTTACTCACTGCATCATCACAGCGTCATGACAGTGTCATCACTGCATCATAACATCATAGCTTCATCATCAGAACATTATCACAGCATCATCACTGCATCATCACATCATCATTATAGCATCTTCACTGTCATCAATACATCATCACAGCATCATCACATCATTATCACAGCATCATCAGTGTCATCTCAGCATCATCACTGCATCATGACTGCATCATAGCAGCATAATCACAGCATCATCACAGAATCATCACAGCATCATCATAAGGTCATCACAGCATCATCACTACGTCATCAGATTGTAATCACAGCATCATCACAGTGTCCTCACTGAATCATCACTGCACCATCACTGCAACATCACAGCATCATCTCAGCATCATCATGGCATCATTACTGCATCATCACTGCTTACTCACTGCATCCTCACAGCATCATCTCAGCATCATCACAGAATCATTTCTGCATAATCATTGCATTTTCACAGCGTCATCACAGTATCATCACTGCATCATCACAGTGTCATCACAGCATCATCAAAGCATCACGACAGCGTCATCTCACCATCACGACAGCGTCATCAAAGCATCATCACTGCATCATAACAACATCATCTCAGCATCATCACAGAATCATTTCTGCATAATCACTGCATCATCATAGTGTCATCACAGTATATTCACTGCATCATCACATCATCACAGTGTCATCACAGAATCATCACTGAATCATCCAAGCATCATCCAAGCATCATCACAGCACCACCAATGCATCATCACCGCATCATCACATCATCAACACTGCATCATTGCTGCATCATCACATCATTGTCACAGTATCATCAAAATATCATCACAGCATCATCACACCATCATAACAACATCATCACAGCGTCATCACAGTATCGTAAATGCATCATCACAGAATCATCACTGAATCATCATAGCATCTTCATATCATCATCACAATATCATCACAGCATCATCACTGCATCATCACAGCATCATCACTGCATAATCACTGCATCATCACCACATCATCACAGCATCATCACTGCATAATCACTGCATCATCACAGCATCATCACATCGTCATCAAAACATCATTACAAGTATCAACACAACATAATCACAGTGTCATCACAGCATCATCATTGCATCCTTACTGCATGATCACAGCATCTCCGCATCGTAATCACATCATCATCACTGACTCCTCACTGAATCATCACTGTACCATCACTGCATCATCAGAGCATAATCTGAGCATAATCTCAGCATAATCACAGCATCATCACAGAATCATCACAGCATCATTACTGCATCATCACAGCATCTTTGCATCGTCATCAGAGCATCACCACTGCATCATCACTACATCATCACATCATCATCACAGCATTTTAGCTACATAATCACAGAATCATCATAGCGTAACGACAGCATCATCACAACATCATCACAGCATCATCACAGCATCACCGCAGCGTCATCACTGCATCATCACAGCATCATCACAGCATCATCACGGCATCGTTACAGCATCGTCATATCATCATAACTGCATCATCACAACAACATAACAAAATCATCAAAGCATCGTCACAGCATCATCACCGCGTCATCACAGCGTCATAAGTGCATCGTCACTGCATCTAAACTGCATCATCACAAAATCATCACAGCTTCATCACTGCAGCATCACAGCATCATCAATGCATCATCACTGCATCATCACAGCATCATCACTGCATCATCACAGCATCATCAGAGCATCATCACAGCATCCTCACAGCATCAATACAGCGTCATCACAACGTCAACAATGCATCATTACAGCATCATCTCAGTATAGTCACAGCATAATCACTGCATAATCACTGCATCATCATATCGTCATCACTGCATCATCACTGCATCATCACAGCACCATCACAGCATCATTACTGCAGAATCACTGCATCATCACAGCATCATAGCTGCATAATCACAGCATCATCACAGCATCATCACATCATCATCGCATAGTCATCACAGCGTCATCACTGCATCATCACAGCATCATTACTGCAGAATCACTGCATCATCACAGCATCCTCACAGCAACATCGCAGCATCATCACAGCATCATCGCATCATCATCACAGGGTCATGACAGCATCATCACTGCATAATCACCGCATAATCACAGCATCATCACAGCATAATCACAGTATCATCACAGCGTCATCACTACATCATCACTGCATCATCACAGAATCATCACTGCGTCATCACAGCATCATCAGAGCATCATCACAGCATCATCACAGCATCATCACAGCATCATCACATCATCATCTCAGCATCATTACTGCTTACTCACTGCATCATCAGAGCATCATCACATCATCATCACAACATCATCAGTTTCATGTCAGCATCATCACTGCATAATCACTGCATCATCACAGCATCCTCACAGCATCAACACAGCGTCATCACAGCGTCATCAATGCATCATTACAGCATCATCTCAGTATAGTCACAGAATTATTACAGCATAATCACTGCATCATCATATCATCACTGCATCATCACTGCATCATCACTGCATCATCACAGCACCATCACAGCATCATTACTTCAGAATCACTGCATCATCACAGCATCCTCACAGCAACATCGCAGCATCATCACAGCATCATCACACTGTCATGACAGCATAATCACTGCATAATCTCCGCATAATCACAGCATCATCACAGCATCATCACATCATCATCACAATATCATCACAGCGTCATCACTACACATCACTGCATCATCACTACATCATCACTTCGTCATCATCAGAGCATCATCACAGCATCATCACTGCATCCTCACTGCATCATGAGTGCATCATCATCACAGCATCATAACTGCATCATCAAAGCATCATCTCGGCATAATCACAATGTCATAAATACATCATCACTCCATCATCACAGCATTATCACATCATCATCACAACGTTTTCAGTGTCATCACAGCATCATAACAACGTCATCAAACTGTCATCACAGCATCATCACCAAATCATCACAGAATCATCACAGCATCATTACTGCATCATCACAGCATCTTTGCATCGTCATCAGAGCATCACCACTGCATCATCACATCATCATCTCAGCATCATCACAGCATCATTACTGCTTACTCACTGCATCATCACAGCGTCATGACAGTGTCATCACTGCATCATAACATCATAGCTTCATCATCAGAACATTATCACAGCATCATCACTGCATCATCACATCATCATTATAGCATCTTCACTGTCATCAATACATCATCACAGCATCATCACATCATTATCACAGCATCATCAGTGTCATCTCAGCATCATCACTGCATCATGACTGCATCATAGCAGCATAATCACAGCATCATCACAGAATCATCACAGCATCATCATAAGGTCATCACAGCATCATCACTACGTCATCAGATTGTAATCACAGCATCATCACAGTGTCCTCACTGAATCATCACTGCACCATCACTGCAACATCACAGCATCATCTCAGCATCATCATGGCATCATTACTGCATCATCACTGCTTACTCACTGCATCCTCACAGCATCATCTCAGCATCATCACAGAATCATTTCTGCATAATCATTGCATTTTCACAGCGTCATCACAGTATCATCACTGCATCATCACAGTGTCATCACAGCATCATCAAAGCATCACGACAGCGTCATCTCACCATCACGACAGCGTCATCAAAGCATCATCACTGCATCATAACAACATCATCTCAGCATCATCACAGAATCATTTCTGCATAATCACTGCATCATCATAGTGTCATCACAGTATATTCACTGCATCATCACATCATCACAGTGTCATCACAGAATCATCACTGAATCATCCAAGCATCATCCAAGCATCATCACAGCACCACCAATGCATCATCACAGTATCATCACTGCATAATCACTGCATCATCACCGCATCAACACTGCATCATTGCTGCATCATCACATCATTGTCACAGTATCATCAAAATATCATCACAGCATCATCACACCATCATAACAACATCATCACAGCGTCATCACAGTATCGTAAATGCATCATCACAGAATCATCACTGAATCATCATAGCATCTTCATATCATCATCACAATATCATCACAGCATCATCACTGCATCATCACAGCATCATCACTGCATAATCACTGCATCATCACCACATCATCACAGCATCATCACTGCATAATCACTGCATCATCACAGCATCATCACATCGTCATCAAAACATCATTACAAGTATCAACACAACATAATCACAGTGTCATCACAGCATCATCATTGCATCCTTACTGCATGATCACAGCATCTCCGCATCGTAATCACATCATCATCACTGACTCCTCACTGAATCATCACTGTACCATCACTGCATCATCAGAGCATAATCTGAGCATAATCTCAGCATAATCACAGCATCATCACAGAATCATCACAGCATCATTACTGCATCATCACAGCATCTTTGCATCGTCATCAGAGCATCACCACTGCATCATCACTACATCATCACATCATCATTACAGCATTTTAGCTACATAATCACAGAATCATCATAGCGTAACGACAGCATCATCACAACATCATCACAGCATCATCACAGCATCACCGCAGCGTCATCACTGCATCATCACAGCATCATCACGGCATCGTTACAGCATCGTCATATCATCATAACTGCATCATCACAACAACATAACAAAATCATCAAAGCATCGTCACAGCATCATCACCGCGTCATCACAGCGTCATAACTGCATCGTCACTGCATCTAAACTGCATCATCACAAAATCATCACAGCTTCATCACTGCAGCATCACAGCATCATCAATGCATCATCACAGCATCATCACTGCATCATCACAGCATCATCAGAGCATCATCACAGCATCCTCACAGCATCAATACAGCGTCATCACAACGTCAACAATGCATCATTACAGCATCATCTCAGTATAGTCACAGCATAATCACTGCATAATCACTGCATCATCATATCGTCATCACTGCATCATCACTGCATCATCACAGCACCATCACAGCATCATTATTGCAGAATCACTGCATCATCACAGCATCATAGCTGCATAATCACAGCATCATCACATCATCATCGCATAGTCATCACAGCGTCATCACTGCATCATCACAGCATCATCACAGCATCATTACTGCAGAATCACTGCATCATCACAGCATCCTCACAGCAACATCGCAGCATCATCACAGCATCATCGCATCATCATCACAGGGTCATGACAGCATCATCACTGCATAATCACCGCATAATCACAGCATCATCACAGCATAATCACAGTATCATCACAGCGTCATCACTACATCATCACTGCATCATCACAGAATCATCACTGCGTCATCACAGCATCATCAGAGCATCATCACAGCATCATCACAGCATCATCACAGCATCATCACATCATCATCTCAGCATCATTACTGCTTACTCACTGCATCATCAGAGCATCATCACATCATCATCACAACATCATCAGTTTCATGTCAGCATCATCACTGCATAATCACTGCATCATCACAGCATCCTCACAGCATCAACACAGCGTCATCACAGCGTCATCAATGCATCATTACAGCATCATCTCAGTATAGTCACAGAATTATTACAGCATAATCACTGCATCATCATATCATCACTGCATCATCGCTGCATCATCACTGCATCATCACAGCACCATCACAGCATCATTACTTCAGAATCACTGCATCATCACAGCATCCTCACAGCAACATCGCAGCATCATCACAGCATCATCACACTGTCATGACAGCATCATCACTGCATAATCACTGCATAATCTCCGCATAATCACAGCATCATCACATCATCATCACAATATCATCACAGCGTCATCACTACACATCACTGCATCATCACTACATCATCACAGCATCATCACTTCGTCATCATCAGAGCATCATCACAGCATCATCACTGCATCCTCACTGCATCATGAGTGCATCATCATCACAGCATCATAACTGCATCATCAAAGCATCATCTCGGCATAATCACAATGTCATAAATACATCATCACTCCATCATCACAGCATTATCACATCATCATCACAACGTTTTCAGTGTCATCACAGCATCATAACAACGTCATCAAACTGTCATCACAGCATCATCACCAAATCATCACAGAATCATCACAGCATCATTACTGCATCATCACAGCATCTTTGCATCGTCATCAGAGCATCACCACTGCATCATCACATCATCATCTCAGCATCATCACAGCATCATTACTGCTTACTCACTGCATCATCACAGCGTCATGACAGTGTCATCACTGCATCATAACATCATAGCTTCATCATCAGAACATTATCACAGCATCATCACTGCATCATCACATCATCATTATAGCATCTTCACTGTCATCAATACATCATCACAGCATCATCACATCATTATCACAGCATCATCAGTGTCATCTCAGCATCATCACTGCATCATGACTGCATCATAGCAGCATAATCACAGCATCATCACAGAATCATCACAGCATCATCATAAGGTCATCACAGCATCATCACTACGTCATCAGATTGTAATCACAGCATCATCACAGTGTCCTCACTGAATCATCACTGCACCATCACTGCAACATCACAGCATCATCTCAGCATCATCATGGCATCATTACTGCATCATCACTGCTTACTCACTGCATCCTCACAGCATCATCTCAGCATCATCACAGAATCATTTCTGCATAATCATTGCATTTTCACAGCGTCATCACAGTATCATCACTGCATCATCACAGTGTCATCACAGCATCATCAAAGCATCACGACAGCGTCATCTCACCATCACGACAGCGTCATCAAAGCATCATCACTGCATCATAACAACATCATCTCAGCATCATCACAGAATCATTTCTGCATAATCACTGCATCATCATAGTGTCATCACAGTATATTCACTGCATCATCACATCATCACAGTGTCATCACAGAATCATCACTGAATCATCCAAGCATCATCCAAGCATCATCACAGCACCACCAATGCATCATCACCGCATCATCACATCATCAACACTGCATCATTGCTGCATCATCACATCATTGTCACAGTATCATCAAAATATCATCACAGCATCATCACACCATCATAACAACATCATCACAGCGTCATCACAGTATCGTAAATGCATCATCACAGAATCATCACTGAATCATCATAGCATCTTCATATCATCATCACAATATCATCACAGCATCATCACTGCATCATCACAGCATCATCACTGCATAATCACTGCATCATCACCACATCATCACAGCATCATCACTGCATAATCACTGCATCATCACAGCATCATCACATCGTCATCAAAACATCATTACAAGTATCAACACAACATAATCACAGTGTCATCACAGCATCATCATTGCATCCTTACTGCATGATCACAGCATCTCCGCATCGTAATCACATCATCATCACTGACTCCTCACTGAATCATCACTGTACCATCACTGCATCATCAGAGCATAATCTGAGCATAATCTCAGCATAATCACAGCATCATCACAGAATCATCACAGCATCATTACTGCATCATCACAGCATCTTTGCATCGTCATCAGAGCATCACCACTGCATCATCACTACATCATCACATCATCATCACAGCATTTTAGCTACATAATCACAGAATCATCATAGCGTAACGACAGCATCATCACAACATCATCACAGCATCATCACAGCATCACCGCAGCGTCATCACTGCATCATCACAGCATCATCACAGCATCATCACGGCATCGTTACAGCATCGTCATATCATCATAACTGCATCATCACAACAACATAACAAAATCATCAAAGCATCGTCACAGCATCATCACCGCGTCATCACAGCGTCATAAGTGCATCGTCACTGCATCTAAACTGCATCATCACAAAATCATCACAGCTTCATCACTGCAGCATCACAGCATCATCAATGCATCATCACTGCATCATCACAGCATCATCACTGCATCATCACAGCATCATCAGAGCATCATCACAGCATCCTCACAGCATCAATACAGCGTCATCACAACGTCAACAATGCATCATTACAGCATCATCTCAGTATAGTCACAGCATAATCACTGCATAATCACTGCATCATCATATCGTCATCACTGCATCATCACTGCATCATCACAGCACCATCACAGCATCATTACTGCAGAATCACTGCATCATCACAGCATCATAGCTGCATAATCACAGCATCATCACAGCATCATCACATCATCATCGCATAGTCATCACAGCGTCATCACTGCATCATCACAGCATCATTACTGCAGAATCACTGCATCATCACAGCATCCTCACAGCAACATCGCAGCATCATCACAGCATCATCGCATCATCATCACAGGGTCATGACAGCATCATCACTGCATAATCACCGCATAATCACAGCATCATCACAGCATAATCACAGTATCATCACAGCGTCATCACTACATCATCACTGCATCATCACAGAATCATCACTGCGTCATCACAGCATCATCAGAGCATCATCACAGCATCATCACAGCATCATCACAGCATCATCACATCATCATCTCAGCATCATTACTGCTTACTCACTGCATCATCAGAGCATCATCACATCATCATCACAACATCATCAGTTTCATGTCAGCATCATCACTGCATAATCACTGCATCATCACAGCATCCTCACAGCATCAACACAGCGTCATCACAGCGTCATCAATGCATCATTACAGCATCATCTCAGTATAGTCACAGAATTATTACAGCATAATCACTGCATCATCATATCATCACTGCATCATCACTGCATCATCACTGCATCATCACAGCACCATCACAGCATCATTACTTCAGAATCACTGCATCATCACAGCATCCTCACAGCAACATCGCAGCATCATCACAGCATCATCACACTGTCATGACAGCATCATCACTGCATAATCTCCGCATAATCACAGCATCATCACAGCATCATCACATCATCATCACAATATCATCACAGCGTCATCACTACACATCACTGCATCATCACTACATCATCACTTCGTCATCATCAGAGCATCATCACAGCATCATCACTGCATCCTCACTGCATCATGAGTGCATCATCATCACAGCATCATAACTGCATCATCAAAGCATCATCTCGGCATAATCACAATGTCATAAATACATCATCACTCCATCATCACAGCATTATCACATCATCATCACAACGTTTTCAGTGTCATCACAGCATCATAACAACGTCATCAAACTGTCATCACAGCATCATCACCAAATCATCACAGAATCATCACAGCATCATTACTGCATCATCACAGCATCTTTGCATCGTCATCAGAGCATCACCACTGCATCATCACATCATCATCTCAGCATCATCACAGCATCATTACTGCTTACTCACTGCATCATCACAGCGTCATGACAGTGTCATCACTGCATCATAACATCATAGCTTCATCATCAGAACATTATCACAGCATCATCACTGCATCATCACATCATCATTATAGCATCTTCACTGTCATCAATACATCATCACAGCATCATCACATCATTATCACAGCATCATCAGTGTCATCTCAGCATCATCACTGCATCATGACTGCATCATAGCAGCATAATCACAGCATCATCACAGAATCATCACAGCATCATCATAAGGTCATCACAGCATCATCACTACGTCATCAGATTGTAATCACAGCATCATCACAGTGTCCTCACTGAATCATCACTGCACCATCACTGCAACATCACAGCATCATCTCAGCATCATCATGGCATCATTACTGCATCATCACTGCTTACTCACTGCATCCTCACAGCATCATCTCAGCATCATCACAGAATCATTTCTGCATAATCATTGCATTTTCACAGCGTCATCACAGTATCATCACTGCATCATCACAGTGTCATCACAGCATCATCAAAGCATCACGACAGCGTCATCTCACCATCACGACAGCGTCATCAAAGCATCATCACTGCATCATAACAACATCATCTCAGCATCATCACAGAATCATTTCTGCATAATCACTGCATCATCATAGTGTCATCACAGTATATTCACTGCATCATCACATCATCACAGTGTCATCACAGAATCATCACTGAATCATCCAAGCATCATCCAAGCATCATCACAGCACCACCAATGCATCATCACCGCATCATCACATCATCAACACTGCATCATTGCTGCATCATCACATCATTGTCACAGTATCATCAAAATATCATCACAGCATCATCACACCATCATAACAACATCATCACAGCGTCATCACAGTATCGTAAATGCATCATCACAGAATCATCACTGAATCATCATAGCATCTTCATATCATCATCACAATATCATCACAGCATCATCACTGCATCATCACAGCATCATCACTGCATAATCACTGCATCATCACCACATCATCACAGCATCATCACTGCATAATCACTGCATCATCACAGCATCATCACATCGTCATCAAAACATCATTACAAGTATCAACACAACATAATCACAGTGTCATCACAGCATCATCATTGCATCCTTACTGCATGATCACAGCATCTCCGCATCGTAATCACATCATCATCACTGACTCCTCACTGAATCATCACTGTACCATCACTGCATCATCAGAGCATAATCTGAGCATAATCTCAGCATAATCACAGCATCATCACAGAATCATCACAGCATCATTACTGCATCATCACAGCATCTTTGCATCGTCATCAGAGCATCACCACTGCATCATCACTACATCATCACATCATCATCACAGCATTTTAACTACATAATCACAGAATCATCATAGCGTAACGACAGCATCATCACAACATCATTACAGCATCATCACAGCGTCATCGTAACATCATGACTGTATCATCACAGCATCATCACAGCATCACCGCAGCGTCATCACTGCATCATCACAGCATCATCACAGCATCATCACGGCATCGTTACAGCATCGTCATATCATCATAACTGCATCATCACAACAACATAACAAAATCATCAAAGCATCGTCACAGCATCATCACCGCGTCATCACAGTGTCATAACTGCATCGTCACTGCATCTAAACTGCATCATCACAAAATCATCACAGCTTCATCACTGCAGCATCACAGCATCATCAAAGCATCATCGCAGCATCATCACATCATCATCACTGCATCATCACAGAATCATTACTGTTTACTCACTGCGGCATCACAGCATTATCACGGTGTCATAACTGCATCATCACTGCACCATTACTGCATCATCACAGTGTCATCTCAGCATCATCACAGCATCATTACTGCCTAATCATTGCATTATCACAACGTCATCACAGTATCATCAGTGCATCATCACAGCATCATTACTGCATCATCACATCATCATCACAGAATCACGATAGTGTCATCACAGCGTCATCACTGCATCATCACAGCGTCATCTCAGCATCATCAGAGACTCATCACAGCGTCATCACTGCATCATCACTGCATCACCACAGTATCATCACAGCATCATCACAAAATTATAAGAGCGTCATCACAGCGTTATTACTGCATCATCACAGCATCAATAGAGCATCATCACAGCGTCATCACAGCGTTATCACAGCGTCATCACAGCATCATCACAGCATCACGACATCATCATCACAGCTTCACGACAGTGTCATGAGAGCGTCTTCACAGCATCATCACTGCATCATCACAGCATCATCATTATTGCATCATGACTGCATCATTACAGCATCATCAGAGCAGAATCAGTGCGCCGTCACAGCATCATTACTGCATCACCACATCATCACTGTGTTATCGCAGCGTCATCACAGCATCATCACAACATCATCACAGAATCATCACAGCATCATTACAGCATCATCACAGCGTCATCACAACATCATCGTAGCATCATCATGCATCATCACAGCATCATTACTGCATCATCACAGCATCATCACAGCATCATCACTGCATCATCACGGCATCGTTACAGCATCGTCATATCATCATAACTGCATCATCACAACAACATAACAAAATCATCAAAGCATCTTCACAGCATCATCACCGCGTCATCACAGCGTCATAACTGCATCGTCACTGCATCTAAACTGCATCATCAAAAAATCATCACTGCATCACATCATAATCACAACATCATCAAAGCGTCATCACAGCATCATCACTGCGTTATCACAGCATCATCTCAGCATCATCACAGTATCATTACTGCTTATTCACTGCATCATCACAACATCATCACAGCGTCATTACAGTGTCATAAATGCATCATCACAGTGTCATCAAAGCGTCCTAACTGCATAATCACTGCATCATCGCAGCTTCATCACAGCATCATGACAGCGTCATCACAGCATCAAAAATGCATAATCACTTCATCCTCACATCATCATCATAGCATCATAGCTGCATAATCATAGAGTCATCACAGCATCATCACTACATCATCAAATTGTCATCACTGTATCATCACAGCATCATCATAGCATCATCACTGCATAATCACAGTGTCATAACAGCATCATTACAACACCATGACTACGTCATCACAGCATCATGACAGCGTCATTACAGTGTAATCACAGCATCATCACTGCATTATCACAACATCATCACAACATCATCACTGCGTCATCAGAGCGTCATCACTACATAATCACTTCTTACTCAGTGAATCATCACTGCATCATCACATCATCACAGCATCATCTCAGCATAATCACAGTATCATCACAGCGTCATCACTACATCATCAATGCATCATCACTGCATCATCACAGAATCATCACTGCGTCATCACAGCATCATCAGAGCATCATCACAGCATCATCACATCATCATCACAGAATCATCACTGCGTCATCACAGCATCATCAGAGCATCATCACATCATCATCACAACATCATCAGTTTCATGTCAGCATCATCACTGCATAATCACTGCATCATCACAGCATCCTCACAGCATCAACACAGCGTCATCACAGCGTCATCAATGCATCATTACAGCATCATCTCAGTATAGTCACAGAATTATTACAGCATAATCACTGCATCATCATATCATCACTGCATCATCACTGCATCATCACTGCATCATCACAGCACCATCACAGCATCATTACTTCAGAATCACTGCATCATCACAGCATCCTCACAGCAACATCGCAGCATCATCACAGTATCATCACACTGTCAGGACAGCATCATCACTGCATAATCACTGCATAATCTCCGCATAATCACAGCATCATCACATCATCATCACAATATCATCACAGCGTCATCACTACACATCACTGCATCATCACTACATCATCACAGCATCATCACTTCGTCATCATCAGAGCATCATCACAGCATCATCACTGCATCCTCACTGCATCATGAGTGCATCATCATCACAGCATCATAACTGCATCATCAAAGCATCATCTCGGCATAATCACAATGTCATAAATACATCATCACTCCATCATCACAGCATTATCACATCATCATCACAACGTTTTCAGTGTCATCACAGCATCATAACAACGTCATCAAACTGTCATCACAGCATCATCACCAAATCATCACAGAATCATCACAGCATCATTACTGCATCATCACAGCATCTTTGCATCGTCATCAGAGCATCACCACTGCATCATCACATCATCATCTCAGCATCATCACAGCATCATTACTGCTTACTCACTGCATCATCACAGCGTCATGACAGTGTCATCACTGCATCATAACATCATAGCTTCATCATCAGAACATTATCACAGCATCATCACTGCATCATCACATCATCATTATAGCATCTTCACTGTCATCAATACATCATCACAGCATCATCACATCATTATCACAGCATCATCAGTGTCATCTCAGCATCATCACAGCATCATGACTGCATCATAGCAGCATAATCACAGCATCATCACAGAATCATCACAGCATCATCATAAGGTCATCACAGCATCATCACTACGTCATCAGATTGTAATCACAGCATCATCACAGTGTCCTCACTGAATCATCACTGCACCATCACTGCAACATCACAGCATCATCTCAGCATCATCATGGCATCATTACTGCATCATCACTGCTTACTCACTGCATCATCACAGCATCATCTCAGCATCATCACAGAATCATTTCTGCATAATCATTGCATTTTCACAGCGTCATCACAGTATCATCACTGCATCATCACAGTGTCATCACAGCATCATCAAAGCATCACGACAGCGTCATCTCACCATCACGACAGCGTCATCAAAGCATCATCACTGCATCATAACAACATCATCTCAGCATCATCACAGAATCATTTCTGCATAATCACTGCATCATCATAGTGTCATCACAGTATATTCACTGCATCATCACATCATCACAGTGTCATCACAGAATCATCACTGAATCATCCAAGCATCATCCAAGCATCATCACAGCACCACCAATGCATCATCACAGTATCATCACTGCATAATCACTGCATCATCACCGCATCATCACATCATCAACACTGCATCATTGCTGCATCATCACATCATTGTCACAGTATCATCAAAATATCATCACAGCATCATCACACCATCATAACAACATCATCACAGCGTCATCACAGTATCGTAAATGCATCATCACAGAATCATCACTGAATCATCATAGCATCTTCATATCATCATCACAATATCATCACAGCATCATCACTGCATCATCACAGCATCATCACTGCATAATCACTGCATCATCACCACATCATCACAGCATCATCACTGCATAATCACTGCATCATCACAGCATCATCACATCGTCATCAAAACATCATTACAAGTATCAACACAACATAATCACAGTGTCATCACAGCATCATCATTGCATCCTTACTGCATGATCACAGCATCTCCGCATCGTAATCACATCATCATCACTGACTCCTCACTGAATCATCACTGTACCATCACTGCATTATCAGAGCATAATCTGAGCATAATCTCAGCATAATCACAGCATCATCACAGAATCATCACAGCATCATTACTGCATCATCACAGCATCTTTGCATCGTCATCAGAGCATCACCACTGCATCATCACTACATCATCACATCATCATCACAGCATTTTAGCTACATAATCACAGAATCATCATAGCGTAACGACAGCATCATCACAACATCATTACAGCATCATCACAGCGTCATCGTAACATCATGACTGTATCATCACAGCATCATCACAGCATCACCGCAGCGTCATCACTGCATCATCACAGCATCATCACAGCATCATCACGGCATCGTTACGGCATCGTCATATCATCATAACTGCATCATCACAACAACATAACAAAACCATCAAAGCATCGTCACAGCATCATCACCGCGTCATCACACCGTCATAACTGCATCGTCACTGCATCTAAACTGCATCATCACAAAATCATCACAGCTTCATCACTGCAGCATCACAGCATCATCAAAGCATCATCGCAGCATCATCACATCATCATCACTGCATCATCACAGAATCATTACTGTTTACTCACTGCGGCATCACAGCATTATCACGGTGTCATAACTGCATCATCACTGCACCATTACTGCATCATCACAGTGTCATCTCAGCATCATCACAGCATCATTACTGCCTAATCATTGCATTATCACAACGTCATCACAGTATCATCAGTGCATCATCACAGCATCATTACTGCATCATCACATCATCATCACAGAATCACGATAGTGTCATCACAGCGTCATCACTGCATCATCACAGCGTCATCTCAGCATCATCAGAGACTCATCACAGCGTCATCACTGCATCATCACTGCATCACCACAGTATCATCACAGCATCATCACAAAATTATAAGAGCGTCATCACAGCGTTATTACTGCATCATCACAGCATCAATAGAGCATCATCACAGTGTCATCACAGCGTTATCACAGCGTCATCACAGCATCATCACAGCATCACGACATCATCATCACAGCTTCACGACAGTGTCATGAGAGCGTCTTCACAGCATCATCACTACATCATCACAGCATCATCACTGCGTCATCAGAGCATCATCACAGCATCACGACATCATCATCACAGCTTCACGACAGTGTCATGAGAGCGTCTTCACAGCATCATCACTACATCATCACAGCATCATCACTGCGTCATCAGAGCATCATCACAAAATCATCACAGCGTCATTACTGCATCATCACTGCATCATCACAGCGTCATCACCGCATCATCACTGCATTGTCACAACATCATGGCGTCATAATAACTGCATCATAACAGCATGATCAAAGCATCATCACAGCGTCATCACAGCGTCATAACTGCATAAACACTGCATCATCAAAGAACCATCACAGCATCATCACAGCGTCATAACAGCATCATCAGAGCATCATCACATCGTCATCACATCGTCATCAAAGAATCTTCACAGCATCATCGCTATGTCATCATAGCATCATCATAATATTATCACAGCTTCATCACAGCGTCATAACAACATCATCACTGCATCATCACAGCATCATCATTATTGCATCATGACTGCATCATTACAGCATCATCAGAGCAGAATCAGTGCGTCGTCACAGCATCATTACTGCATCACCACATCATCACTGTGTTATCGCAGCGTCATCACAGCATCATCACAACATCATCACAGAATCATCACAGCATCATTGCAGCATCATCACATCATCATCACAGCGTCATCACAACATCATCGTAGCATCATCATGCATCATCACAGCATCATTACTGCATCATCACAGCATCATCACAGCATCATCACTGCATCATCACGGCATCGTTACAGCATCGTCATATCATCATAACTGCATCATCACAACAACATAACAAAATCATCAAAGCATCATCACAGCATCATCACCGCGTCATAACTGCATCGTCACTGCATCTAAACTGCATCATCAAAAAATCATCACTGCATCACATCATAATCACAACATCATCAAAGCGTCATCACAGCATCATCACTGCGTTATCACAGCATCATCTCAGCATCATCACAGTATCATTACTGCTTATTCACTGCATCATCACAACATCATCACAGCGTCATTACAGTGTCATAAATGCATCATCACAGTGTCATCAAAGCGTCCTAACTGCATAATCACTGCATCATCGCAGCTTCATCACAGCATCATGACAGCGTCATCACAGCATCAAAAATGCATAATCACTTCATCCTCACATCATCATCATAGCATCATAGCTGCATAATCATAGAGTCATCACAGCATCATCACTACATCATCAAATTGTCATCACTGTATCATCACAGCATCATCATAGCATCATCACTGCATAATCACAGTGTCATAACAGCATCATTACAACACCATGACTACGTCATCACAGCATCACGACAGCGTCATTACAGTGTCATCACAGCATCATCACTGCATTATCACAACATCATCACAACATCATCACTGCGTCATCAGAGCGTCATCACTACATAATCACTTCTTACTCAGTGAATCATCACTGCATCATCACATCATCACAGCATCATCTCAGCATAATCACAGTATCATCACAGCGTCATCACTACATCATCAATGCATCATCACTGCATCATCACAGCATCATCACTGCATCATCACAGCATCATCAGAGCATCATCACAGCATCATCACAACATCATCACAGAGTCATCACAGCATCATCACTGCATAATCACTGCATCATCACAGCATCCTCACAGCATCAATACAGCGTCATCACAACGTCAACAATGAATCATTACAGCATCATCTCAGTATAGTCACAGCATAATCACTGCATAATCACTGCATCATCATATCGTCATCACTGCATCATCACTGCATCATCACAGCACCATCACAGCATCATTACTGCAGAATCACTGCATCATCACAGCATCATAGCTGCATAATCACAGCATCATCACATCATCATCGCATAGTCATCACAGCGTCATCACTGCATCATCACAGCATAATCACAGCATCATTACTGCAGAATCACTGCATCATCACAGCATCCTCACAGCAACATCGCAGCATCATCACAGCATCATCGCATCATCATCACAGGGTCATGACAGCATCATCACTGCATAATCACCGCATAATCACAGCATCATCACAGCATAATCACAGTATCATCACAGCATCATCACTACATCATCACTGCATCATCACAGAATCATCACTGCGTCATCACAGCATCATCAGAGCATCATCACAGAATCATCACATCATCATCACAGAATCATCACTGCGTCATCACAGCATCATCAGAGCATCATCACAGCATCATCACAGCATAATCACAGTATCATCACAGCATCATCACTACATCATCACTGCATCATCACAGAATCATCACTGCGTCATCACAGCATCATCAGAGCATCATCACAGCATCATCACATCATCATCTCAGCATCATTACTGCTTACTCACTGCATCATCATAGCATCATCACATCATCATCACAACATCATCAGTTTCATGTCAGCATCATCACTGCATAATCACTGCGTCATCACAGCATCCTCACAGCATCAACACAGCGTCATCACAGCGTCATCAATGCATCATTACAGCATCATCTCAGTATAGTCACAGAATTATTACAGCATAATCACTGCATCATCATATCATCACTGCATCATCACTGCATCATCACAGCACCATCACAGCATCATTACTTCAGAATCACTGCATCATCACAGCATCCTCACAGCAACATCGCAGCATCATCACAGCATCATCACACTGTCATGACAGCATCATCACTGCATAATCACTGCATAATCTCCGCATAATCACAGCATCATCACATCATCATCACAATATCATCACAGCGTCATCACTACACATCACTGCATCATCACTACATCATCACAGCATCATCACTTCGTCATCATCAGAGCATCATCACAGCATCATCACTGCATCCTCACTGCATCATGAGTGCATCATCATCACAGCATCATAACTGCATCATCAAAGCATCATCTCGGCATAATCACAATGTCATAAATACATCATCACTCCATCATCACAGCATTATCACATCATCATCACAACGTTTTCAGTGTCATCACAGCATCATAACAACGTCATCAAACTGTCATCACAGCATCATCACCAAATCATCACAGCATCATTACTGCATCATCACAGCATATTTGCATCGTCATCAGAGCATCACCACTGCATCATCACATCATCATCTCAGCATCATCACAGCATCATTACTGCTTACTCACTGCATCATCACAGCGTCATGACAGTGTCATCACTGCATCATAACATCATAGCTTCATCATCAGAACATTATCACAGCATCATCACTGCATCATCACATCATCATTATAGCATCTTCACTGTCATCAATACATCATCACAGCATCATCACATCATTATCACAGCACCATCAGTGTCATCTCAGCATCATCACTGCATCATGACTGCATCATAGCAGCATAATCACAGCATCATCACAGCATCATCATAAGGTCATCACAGCATCATCACTACGTCATCAAATTGTAATCACAGCATCATCACAGTGTCCTCACTGAATCATCACTGCACCATCACTGCAACATCACAGCATCATCTCAGCATCATCATGGCATCATTACTGCATCATCACTGCTTACTCACTGCATCATCACAGCATCATCTCAGCATCATCACAGACTCATTTCTGCATAATCATTGCATTTTCACAGCGTCATCACAGTATCATCACTGCATCATCACAGTGTCATCACAGCATCATCAAAGCATCACGACAGCGTCATCTCACCATCACAACAGCGTCATCAAAGCATCATCACTGCATCATAACAACATCATCTCAGCATCATCACAGAATCATTTCTGCATAATCACTGCATCATCATAGTGTCATCACAGTATATTCACTGCACCATCACATCATCACAGTGTCATCACAGAATCATCACTGAATCATCCAAGCATCATCCAAGCATCATCACAGCACCACCAATGCATCATCACAGTATCATCACTGCATAATCACTGCATCATCACCGCATCATCACATCATCAACACTGCATCATTGCTGCATCATCACATCATTGTCACAGTATCATCAAAATATCATCACAGCATCATCACACCATCATAACAACATCATCACAGCATCATCACAGTATCGTAAATGCATCATCACAGAATCATCACTGAATCATCATAGCATCTTCATATCATCATCACAATATCATCACAGCATCATCACTGCATCATCACAGCATCATCACTGCATAATCACTGCATCATCACCACATCATCACAGCATCATCACTGCATAATCACTGCATCATCACAGCATCATCACATCGTCATCAAAACATCATTACAAGTATCAACACAACATAATCACAGTGTCATCACAGCATCATCATTGCATCCTTACTGCATGATCACAGCATCTCCGCATCGTAATCACATCATCATCACTGACTCCTCACTGAATCATCACTGTACCATCACTGCATTATCAGAGCATAATCTGAGCATAATCTCAGCATAATCACAGCATCATCACAGAATCATCACAGCATCATTACTGCATCATCACAGCATCTTTGCATCGTCATCAGAGCATCACCACTGCATCATCACTACATCATCACATCATCATCACAGCATTTTAGCTACATAATCACAGAATCATCATAGCGTAACGACAGCATCATCACAACATCATTACAGCATCATCACAGCGTCATCGTAACATCATGACTGTATCATCACAGCATCATCACAGCATCACCGCAGCGTCATCACTGCATCATCACAGCATCATCACGGCATCGTTACAGCATCGTCATATCATCATAACTGCATCATCACAACAACATAACAAAACCATCAAAGCATCGTCACAGCATCATCACCGCGTCATCACAGCGTCATAACTGCATCGTCACTGCATCTAAACTGCATCATCACAAAATCATCACAGCTTCATCACTGCAGCATCACAGCATCATCAAAGCATCATCGCAGCATCATCACATCATCATCACTGCATCATCACAGAATCATTACTGTTTACTCACTGCGGCATCACAGCATTATCACGGTGTCATAACTGCATCATCACTGCACCATTACTGCATCATCACAGTGTCATCTCAGCATCATCACAGCATCATTACTGCCTAATCATTGCATTATCACAACGTCATCACAGTATCATCAGTGCATCATCACAGCATCATTACTGCATCATCACATCATCATCACAGAATCACGATAGTGTCATCACAGCGTCATCACTGCATCATCACAGCGTCATCTCAGCATCATCAGAGACTCATCACAGCGTCATCACTGCATCATCACTGCATCACCACAGTATCATCACAGCATCATCACAAAATTATAAGAGCGTCATCACAGCGTTATTACTGCATCATCACAGCATCAATAGAGCATCATCACAGCGTCATCACAGCGTTATCACAGCGTCATCACAGCATCACGACATCATCATCACAGCTTCACGACAGTGTCATGAGAGCGTCTTCACAGCATCATCACTACATCATCACAGCATCATCACTGCGTCATCAGAGCATCATCACAAAATCATCACAGCGTCATTACTGCATCATCACTGCATCATCACAGCGTCATCACCGCATCATCACTGCATTGTCACAACATCATGGCGTCATAATAACTGCATCATAACAGCATGATCAAAGCATCATCACAGCGTCATCACAGCGTCATAACTGCATAAACACTGCATCATCAAAGAACCATCACAGCATCATCACAGCGTCATAACAGCATCATCAGAGCATCATCACATCGTCATCACATCGTCATCAAAGAATCTTCACAGCATCATCGCTATGTCATCATAGCATCATCATAATATTATCACAGCTTCATCACAGCGTCATAACAACATCATCACTGCATCATCACAGCATCATCATTATTGCATCATGACTGCATCATTACAGCATCATCAGAGAAGAATCAGTGCGTCGTCACAGCATCATTACTGCATCACCACATCACCACTGTGTTATCGCAGCGTCATCACAGCATCATCACAGCGTCATCACAACATCATCGTAGCATCATCATGCATCATCACAGCATCATTACTGCATCATCACAACATCATCGTAGCATCATCATGCATCATCACAGCATCATCACAGCATCATCACTGAATAATCACAGCATCATCACTGCATCATCACGGCATCGTTACAGCATCGTCATATCATCATAACTGCATCATCACAACAACATAACAAAATCATCAAAGCATCATCACAGCATCATCACCGCGTCATCACAGCGTCATAACTGCATCGTCACTGCATCTAAACTGCATCATCAAAAAATCATCACTGCATCACATCATAATCACAACATCATCAAAGCGTCATCACAGCATCATCACTGCGTTATCACAGCATCATCTCAGCATCATCACAGTATCATTACTGCTTATTCACTGCATCATCACAACATCATCACAGCGTCATTACAGTGTCATAAATGCATCATCACAGTGTCATCAAAGCGTCCTAACTGCATAATCACTGCATCATCGCAGCTTCATCACAGCATCATGACAGCGTCATCACAGCATCAAAAATGCATAATCACTTCATCCTCACATCATCATCATAGCATCATAGCTGCATAATCATAGAGTCATCACAGCATCATCACTACATCATCAAATTGTCATCACTGTATCATCACAGCATCATCATAGCATCATCACTGCATAATCACAGTGTCATAACAGCATCATTACAACACCATGACTACGTCATCACAGCATCACGACAGCGTCATTACAGTGTCATCACAGCATCATCACTGCATTATCACAACATCATCACAACATCATCACTGCGTCATCAGAGCGTCATCACTACATAATCACTTCTTACTCAGTGAATCATCACTGCATCATCACATCATCACAGCATCATCTCAGCATAATCACAGTATCATCACCGCGTCATCACTACATCATCAATGCATCATCACTGCATCATCACAGCATCATCACTGCATCATCACAGCATCATCAGAGCATCATCACAGCATCATCACAACATCATCACAGAGTCATCACAGCATCATCACTGCATAATCACTGCATCATCACAGCATCCTCACAGCATCAATACAGCGTCATCACAACGTCAACAATGCATCATTACAGCATCATCTCAGTATAGTCACAGCATAATCACTGCATAATCACTGCATCATCATATCGTCATCACTGCATCATCACTGCATCATCACAGCACCATCACAGCATCATTACTGCAGAATCACTGCATCATCACAGCATCACAGCTGCATAATCACAGCATCATCACATCATCATCGCATAGTCATCACAGAGTCATCACTGCATCATCACAGCATCATCACAGCATCATTACTGCAGAATCACTGCATCATCACAGCATCCTCACAGCAACATCGCAGCATCATCACAGCATCATCGCATCATCATCACAGTGTCATGACAGCATCATCACTGCATCATCACAGAATCATCCCTGCGTCATCACAGCATCATCACTGCATCATCACAGAATCATCACTGCGTCATCACAGCATCATCAGAGCATCATCACAGCATCATCACAGCATCATCACGGCATCGTTACAGCATCGTCATATCATCATAACTGCATCATCACAACAACATAACAAAATCATCAAAGCATCGTCACAGCATCATCACCGCGTCATCACATCATCATCTCAGCATCATTACTGCTTACTCACTGCATCATCACATCATCATCACAACATCATCAGTTTCATGTCAGCATCATCACTGCATAATCACTGCATCATCACAGCATCCTCACAGCATCAACACAGCGTCATCACAGCGTCATCAATGCATCATTACAGCATCATCTCAGTATAGTCACAGAATTATTACAGCATAATCACTGCATCATCACTGCATCATCACATCATCACAGCATCATCTCAGCATAATCACAGTATCATCACAGCGTCATCACTACATCATCAATGCATCATCACTGCATCATCACAGCATCATCAGAGCATCAATACAGCGTCATCACAACGTCAACAATGCATCATTACAGCATCATCTCAGTATAGTCACAGCATAATCACTGCATAATCACTGCATCATCATATCGTCATCACTGCATCATCACTGCATCATCACAGCACCATCACAGCATCATTACTGCAGAATCACTGCATCATCATAGCATCATCACATCATCATCACAACATCATCAGTTTCATGTCAGCATCATCACTGCATAATCACTGCATCATCACAGCATCCTCACATCATCACAGCATCATCTCAGCATAATCACAGTATCATCACAGCGTCATCACTACATCATCAATGCATCATCACTGCATCATCACAGCATCATCACTGCATCATCACAGCATCATCAGAGCATCATCACAGCATCATCACAACATCATCACAGAGTCATCACAGCATCATCACTGCATCATCACAGCATCATCAGAGCATCATCACAGCATCATCACAACATCATCACAGAGTCATCACAGCATCCTCACAGCATCAACACAGCGTCATCACAGCGTCATCAATGCATCATTACAGCATCATCTCAGTATAGTCACAGAATTATTACAGCATAATCACTGCATCATCATATCATCACTGCATCATCACTGCATCATCACTGCATCATCACAGCACCATCACAGCATCATTACTTCAGAATCACTGCATCATCACAGCATCCTCACAGCAACATCGCAGCATCATCACAGCATCATCACACTGTCATGACAGCATCATCACTGCATAATCACTGCATAATCTCCGCATAATCACAGCATCATCACATCATCATCACAATATCATCACAGCGTCATCACTACACATCACTGCATCATCACTACATCATCACAGCATCATCACTTCGTCATCATCAGAGCATCATCACAGCATCATCACTGCATCCTCACTGCATCATGAGTGCATCATCATCACAGCATCATAACTGCATCATCAAAGCATCATCTCGGCATAATCACAATGTCATAAATACATCATCACTCCATCATCACAGCATTATCACATCATCATCACAACGTTTTCAGTGTCATCACAGCATCATAACAACGTCACCAAACTGTCATCACAGCATCATCACCAAATCATCACAGAATCATCACAGCATCATTACTGCATCATCACAGCATCTTTGCATCGTCATCAGAGCATCACCACTGCATCATCACATCATCATCTCAGCATCATCACAGCATCATTACTGCTTACTCACTGCATCATCACAGCGTCATGACAGTGTCATCACTGCATCATAACATCATAGCTTCATCATCAGAACATTATCACAGCATCATCACTGCATCATCACATCATCATTATAGCATCTTCACTGTCATCAATACATCATCACAGCATCATCACGTCATTATCACAGCATCATCAGTGTCATCTCAGCATCATCACTGCATCATGACTGCATCATAGCAGCATAATCACAGCATCATCACAGAATCATCACAGCATCATCATAAGGTCATCACAGCATCATCACTACGTCATCAGATTGTAATCACAGCATCATCACAGTGTCCTCACTGAATCATCACTGCACCATCACTGCAACATCACAGCATCATCTCAGCATCATCATGGCATCATTACTGCATCATCACTGCTTACTCACTGCATCATCACAGCATCATCACAGAATCATTTCTGCATAATCATTGCATTTTCACAGCGTCATCACAGTATCATCACTGCATCATCACAGTGTCATCACAGCATCATCAAAGCATCACGACAGCGTCATCTCACCATCACGACAGCGTCATCAAAGCATCATCACTGCATCATAACAACATCATCTCAGCATCATCACAGAATCATTTCTGCATAATCACTGCATCATCATAGTGTCATCACAGTATATTCACTGCATCATCACATCATCACAGTGTCATCACAGAATCATCACTGAATCATCCAAGCATCATCCAAGCATCATCACAGCACCACCAATGCATCATCACAGTATCATCACTGCATAATCACTGCATCAACACCGCATCAACACTGCATCATTGCTGCATCATCACATCATTGTCACAGTATCATCAAAATATCATCACAGCATCATCACACCATCATAACAACATCATCACAGCGTCATCACAGTATCGTAAATGCATCATCACAGAATCATCACTGAATCATCATAGCATCTTCATATCATCATCACAATATCATCACAGCATCATCACTGCATCATCACAGCATCATCACTGCATAATCACTGCATCATCACCACATCATCACAGCATCATCACTGCATAATCACTGCATCATCACAGCATCATCACATCGTCATCAAAACATCATTACAAGTATCAACACAACATAATCACAGTGTCATCACAGCATCATCATTGCATCCTTACTGCATGATCACAGCATCTCCGCATCGTAATCACATCATCATCACTGACTCCTCACTGAATCATCACTGTACCATCACTGCATCATCAGAGCATAATCTGAGCATAATCTCAGCATAATCACAGCATCATCACAGAATCATCACAGCATCATTACTGCATCATCACAGCATCTTTGCATCGTCATCAGAGCATCACCACTGCATCATCACTACATCATCACATCATCATCACAGCATTTTAGCTACATAATCACAGAATCATCATAGCGTAACGACAGCATCATCACAACATCATTACAGCATCATCACAGCGTCATCGTAACATCATGACTGTATCATCACAGCATCATCACAGCATCACCGCAGCGTCATCACTGCATCATCACAGCATCATCACGGCATCGTTACAGCATCGTCATATCATCATAACTGCATCATCACAACAACATAACAAAACCATCAAAGCATCGTCACAGCATCATCACCGCGTCATCACAGCGTCATAACTGCATCGTCACTGCATCTAAACTGCATCATCACAAAATCATCACAGCTTCATCACTGCAGCATCACAGCATCATCAAAGCATCATCGCAGCATCATCACATCATCATCACTGCATCATCACAGAATCATTACTGTTTACTCACTGCGGCATCACAGCATTATCACGGTGTCATAACTGCATCATCACTGCACCATTACTGCATCATCACAGTGTCATCTCAGCATCATCACAGCATCATTACTGCCTAATCATTGCATTATCACAACGTCATCACAGTATCATCAGTGCATCATCACAGCATCATTACTGCATCATCACATCATCATCACAGAATCACGATAGTGTCATCACAGCGTCATCACTGCATCATCACAGCGTCATCTCAGCATCATCAGAGACTCATCACAGCGTCATCACTGCATCATCACTGCATCACCACAGTATCATCACAGCATCATCACAAAATTATAAGAGCGTCATCACAGCGTTATTACTGCATCATCACAGCATCAATAGAGCATCATCACAGCGTCATCACAGCGTTATCACAGCGTCATCACAGCATCACGACATCATCATCACAGCTTCACGACAGTGTCATGAGAGCGTCTTCACAGCATCATCACTACATCATCACAGCATCATCACTGCGTCATCAGAGCATCATCACAAAATCATCACAGCGTCATTACTGCATCATCACTGCATCATCACAGCGTCATCACCGCATCATCACTGCATTGTCACAACATCATGGCGTCATAATAACTGCATCATAACAGCATGATCAAAGCATCATCACAGCGTCATCACAGCGTCATAACTGCATAAACACTGCATCATCAAAGAACCATCACAGCATCATCACAGCGTCATAACAGCATCATCAGAGCATCATCACATCGTCATCACATCGTCATCAAAGAATCTTCACAGCATCATCGCTATGTCATCATAGCATCATCATAATATTATCACAGCTTCATCACAGCGTCATAACAACATCATCACTGCATCATCACAGCATCATCATTATTGCATCATGACTGCATCATTACAGCATCATCAGAGAAGAATCAGTGCGTCGTCACAGCATCATTACTGCATCACCACATCACCACTGTGTTATCGCAGCGTCATCACAGCATCATCACAGCGTCATCACAACATCATCGTAGCATCATCATGCATCATCAAAGCATCATCACAGCATCATCACCGCGTCATCACAGCGTCATAACTGCATCGTCACTGCATCTAAACTGCATCATCACAAAATCATCACTGCATCACATCATAATCACAACATCATCAAAGCGTCATCACAGCATCATCACTGCGTTATCACAGCATCATCTCAGCATCATCACAGTATCATTACTGCTTATTCACTGCATCATCACAACATCATCACAGCGTCATTACAGTGTCATAAATGCATCATCACAGTGTCATCAAAGCGTCCTAACTGCATAATCACTGCATCATCGCAGCTTCATCACAGCATCATGACAGCGTCATCACAGCATCAAAAATGCATAATCACTTCATCCTCACATCATCATCATAGCATCATAGCTGCATAATCATAGAGTCATCACAGCATCATCACTACATCATCAAATTGTCATCACTGTATCATCACAGCATCATCATAGCATCATCACTGCATAATCACAGTGTCATAACAGCATCATTACAACACCATGACTACGTCATCACAGCATCACGACAGCGTCATTACAGTGTCATCACAGCATCATCACTGCATTATCACAACATCATCACAACATCATCACTGCGTCATCAGAGCGTCATCACTACATAATCACTTCTTACTCAGTGAATCATCACTGCATCATCACATCATCACAGCATCATCTCAGCATAATCACAGTATCATCACCGCGTCATCACTACATCATCAATGCATCATCACTGCATCATCACAGCATCATCACTGCATCATCACAGCATCATCAGAGCATCATCACAGCATCATCACAACATCATCACAGAGTCATCACAGCATCATCACTGCATAATCACTGCATCATCACAGCATCCTCACAGCATCAATACAGCGTCATCACAACGTCAACAATGCATCATTACAGCATCATCTCAGTATAGTCACAGCATAATCACTGCATAATCACTGCATCATCATATCGTCATCACTGCATCATCACTGCATCATCACAGCACCATCACAGCATCATTACTGCAGAATCACTGCATCATCACAGCATCACAGCTGCATAATCACAGCATCATCACATCATCATCGCATAGTCATCACAGAGTCATCACTGCATCATCACAGCATCATCACAGCATCATTACTGCAGAATCACTGCATCATCACAGCATCCTCACAGCAACATCGCAGCATCATCACAGCATCATCGCATCATCATCACAGTGTCATGACAGCATCATCACTGCATCATCACAGAATCATCCCTGCGTCATCACAGCATCATCACTGCATCATCACAGAATCATCACTGCGTCATCACAGCATCATCAGAGCATCATCACAGCATCATCACAGCATCATCACGGCATCGTTACAGCATCGTCATATCATCATAACTGCATCATCACAACAACATAACAAAATCATCAAAGCATCGTCACAGCATCATCACCGCGTCATCACATCATCATCTCAGCATCATTACTGCTTACTCACTGCATCATCACATCATCATCACAACATCATCAGTTTCATGTCAGCATCATCACTGCATAATCACTGCATCATCACAGCATCCTCACAGCATCAACACAGCGTCATCACAGCGTCATCAATGCATCATTACAGCATCATCTCAGTATAGTCACAGAATTATTACAGCATAATCACTGCATCATCATATCATCACTGCATCATCACTGCATCATCACATCATCACAGCATCATCTCAGCATAATCACAGTATCATCACAGCGTCATCACTACATCATCAATGCATCATCACTGCATCATCACAGCATCAGCACTGCATCATCACAGCATCATCAGAGCATCATCACAGCATCATCACAACATCATCACAGAGTCATCACAGCATCATCACTGCATAATCACTGCATCATCACAGCATCATCACAGCATCAATACAGCGTCATCACAACGTCAACAATGCATCATTACAGCATCATCTCAGTATAGTCACAGCATAATCACTGCATAATCACTGCATCATCATATCGTCATCACTGCATCATCACTGCATCATCACAGCACCATCACAGCATCATTACTGCAGAATCACTGCATCATCATAGCATCATCACATCATCATCACAACATCATCAGTTTCATGTCAGCATCATCACTGCATAATCACTGCATCATCACAGCATCCTCACATCATCACAGCATCATCTCAGCATAATCACAGTATCATCACAGCGTCATCACTACATCATCAATGCATCATCACTGCATCATCACAGCATCATCACTGCATCATCACAGCATCATCAGAGCATCATCACAGCATCATCACAACATCATCACAGAGTCATCACAGCATCATCACTGCATCATCACAGCATCATCAGAGCATCATCACAGCATCATCACAACATCATCACAGAGTCATCACAGCATCCTCACAGCATCAACACAGCGTCATCACAGCGTCATCAATGCATCATTACAGCATCATCTCAGTATAGTCACAGAATTATTACAGCATAATCACTGCATCATCATATCATCACTGCATCATCACTGCATCATCACTGCATCATCACAGCACCATCACAGCATCATTACTTCAGAATCACTGCATCATCACAGCATCCTCACAGCAACATCGCAGCATCATCACAGCATCATCACACTGTCATGACAGCATCATCACTGCATAATCACTGCATAATCTCCGCATAATCACAGCATCATCACATCATCATCACAATATCATCACAACGTCATCACTACACATCACTGCATCATCACTACATCATCACAGCATCATCACTTCGTCATCATCAGAGCATCATCACAGCATCATCACTGCATCCTCACTGCATCATGAGTGCATCATCATCACAGCATCATAACTGCATCATCAAAGCATCATCTCGGCATAATCACAATGTCATAAATACATCATCACTCCATCATCACAGCATTATCACTTCATCATCACAACGTTTTCAGTGTCATCACAGCATCATAACAACGTCATCAAACTGTCATCACAGCATCATCACCAAATCATCACAGAATCATCACAGCATCATTACTGCATCATCACAGCATCTTTGCATCGTCATCAGAGCATCACCACTGCATCATCACATCATCATCTCAGCATCATCACAGCATCATTACTGCTTACTCACTGCATCATCACAGCGTCATGACAGTGTCATCACTGCATCATAACATCATAGCTTCATCATCAGAACATTATCACAGCATCATCACTGCATCATCACATCATCATTATAGCATCTTCACTGTCATCAATACATCATCACAGCATCATCACGTCATTATCACAGCATCATCAGTGTCATCTCAGCATCATCACTGCATCATGACTGCATCATAGCAGCATAATCACAGCATCATCATAAGGTCATCACAGCATCATCACTACGTCATCAGATTGTAATCACAGCATCATCACAGTGTCCTCACTGAATCATCACTGCACCATCACTGCACCATCACAGCATCATCTCAGCATCATCATGGCATCATTACTGCATCATCACTGCTTACTCACTGCATCATCACAGCATCATCACAGAATCATTTCTGCATAATCATTGCATTTTCACAGCGTCATCACAGTATCATCACTGCATCATCACAGTGTCATCACAGCATCATCAAAGCATCACGACAGCGTCATCTCACCATCACGACAGCGTCATCAAAGCATCATCACTGCATCATAACAACATCATCTCAGCATCATCACAGAATCATTTCTGCATAATCACTGCATCATCATAGTGTCATCACAGTATATTCACTGCATCATCACATCATCACAGTGTCATCACAGAATCATCACTGAATCATCCAAGCATCATCCAAGCATCATCACAGCACCACCAATGCATCATCACAGTATCATCACTGCATAATCACTGCATCAACACCGCATCAACACTGCATCATTGCTGCATCATCACATCATTGTCACAGTATCATCAAAATATCATCACAGCATCATCACACCATCATAACAACATCATCACAGCGTCATCACAGTATCGTAAATGCATCATCACAGAATCATCACTGAATCATCATAGCATCTTCATATCATCATCACAATATCATCACAGCATCATCACTGCATCATCACAGCATCATCACTGCATAATCACTGCATCATCACCACATCATCACAGCATCATCACTGCATAATCACTGCATCATCACAGCATCATCACATCGTCATCAAAACATCATTACAAGTATCAACACAACATAATCACAGTGTCATCACAGCATCATCATTGCATCCTTACTGCATGATCACAGCATCTCCGCATCGTAATCACATCATCATCACTGACTCCTCACTGAATCATCACTGTACCATCACTGCATCATCAGAGCATAATCTGAGCATAATCTCAGCATAATCACAGCATCATCACAGAATCATCACAGCATCATTACTGCATCATCACAGCATCTTTGCATCGTCATCAGAGCATCACCACTGCATCATCACTACATCATCACATCATCATCACAGCATTTTAGCTACATAATCACAGAATCATCATAGCGTAACGACAGCATCATCACAACATCATTACAGCATCATCACAGCGTCATCGTAACATCATTACTGTATCATCACAGCATCATCACAGCATCACCGCAGCGTCATCACTGCATCATCACAGCATCATCACGGCATCGTTACAGCATCGTCATATCATCATAACTGCATCATCACAACAACATAACAAAACCATCAAAGCATCGTCACAGCATCATCACCGCGTCATCACAGCGTCATAACTGCATCGTCACTGCATCTAAACTGCATCATCACAAAATCATCACAGCTTCATCACTGCAGCATCACAGCATCATCAAAGCATCATCGCAGCATCATCACATCATCATCACTGCATCATCACAGAATCATTACTGTTTACTCACTGCGGCATCACAGCATTATCACGGTGTCATAACTGCATCATCACTGCACCATTACTGCATCATCACAGTGTCATCTCAGCATCATCACAGCATCATTACTGCCTAATCATTGCATTATCACAACGTCATCACAGTATCATCAGTGCATCATCACAGCATCATTACTGCATCATCACATCATCATCACAGAATCATGATAGTGTCATCACAGCGTCATCACTGCATCATCACAGCGTCATCTCAGCATCATCAGAGACTCATCACAGCGTCATCACTGCATCATCACTGCATCACCACAGTATCATCACAGCATCATCACAAAATTATAAGAGCGTCATCACAGCGTTATTACTGCATCATCACAGCATCAATAGAGCATCATCACAGCGTCATCACAGCGTTATCACAGCATCATCACAGCATCATCACAGCATCACGACATCATCATCACAGCTTCACGACAGTGTCATGAGAGCGTCTTCACAGCATCATCACTACATCATCACAGCATCATCACTGCGTCATCAGAGCATCATCACAAAATCATCACAGCATCATTACTGCATCATCACTGCATCATCACAGCGTCATCACCGCATCATCACTGCATTGTCACAACATCATGGCGTCATAATAACTGCATCATAACAGCATGATCAAAGCATCATCACAGCGTCATCACAGCGTCATAACTGCATAAACACTGCATCATCAAAGAACCATCACAGCATCATCACAGCGTCATAACAGCATCATCAGAGCATCATCACATCGTCATCACATCGTCATCAAAGAATCTTCACAGCATCATCGCTATGTCATCATAGCATCATCATAATATTATCACAGCTTCATCACAGCGTCATAACAACATCATCACTGCATCATCACAGCATCATCATTATTGCATCATGACTGCATCATTACAGCATCATCAGAGCAGAATCAGTGCATCGTCACAGCATCATTACTGCATCACCACATCATCACTGTGTTATCGCAGCGTCATCACAGCATCATCACAACATCATCACAGAATCATCACAGCATCATTGCAGCATCATCACATCATCATCACAGCGTCATCACAACATCATCGTAGCATCATCATGCATCATCACAGCATCATTACTGCATCATCACAGCATCATCACAGCATCATCACTGCATCATCACTGAATAATCACAGCATCATCACTGCATCATCACGGCATCGTTACAGCATCGTCATATCATCATAACTGCATCATCACAACAACATAACAAAATCATCAAAGCATCATCACAGCATCATCACCGCGTCATCACAGCGTCATAACTGCATCGTCACTGCATCTAAACTGCATCATCAAAAAATCATCACTGCATCACATCATAATCACAACATCATCAAAGCGTCATCACAGCATCATCACTGCGTTATCACAGCATCATCTCAGCATCATCACAGTATCATTACTGCTTATTCACTGCATCATCACAACATCATCACAGCGTCATTACAGTGTCATAAATGCATCATCACAGTGTCATCAAAGCGTCCTAACTGCATAATCACTGCATCATCGCAGCTTCATCACAGCATCATGACAGCGTCATCACAGCATCAAAAATGCATAATCACTTCATCCTCACATCATCATCATAGCATCATAGCTGCATAATCATAGAGTCATCACAGCATCATCACTACATCATCAAATTGTCATCACTGTATCATCACAGCATCATCATAGCATCATCACTGCATAATCACAGTGTCATAACAGCATCATTACAACACCATGACTACGTCATCACAGCATCACGACAGCGTCATTACAGTGTCATCACAGCATCATCACTGCATTATCACAACATCATCACAACATCATCACTGCGTCATCAGAGCGTCATCACTACATAATCACTTCTTACTCAGTGAATCATCACTGCATCATCACATCATCACAGCATCATCTCAGCATAATCACAGTATCATCACAGCGTCATCACTACATCATCAATGCATCATCACTGCATCATCACAGCATCATCACTGCATCATCACAGCATCATCAGAGCATCATCGCAGCATCATCACAACATCATCACAGAGTCATCACAGCATCATCACTGCATAATCACTGCATCATCACAGCATCCTCACAGCATCAATACAGCGTCATCACAACGTCAACAATGCATCATTACAGCATCATCTCAGTATAGTCACAGCATAATCACTGCATCATCATATCGTCATCACTGCATCATCACTGCATCATCACAGCACCATCACAGCATCATTACTGCAGAATCACTGCATCATCACAGCATCATAGCTGCATAATCACAGCATCATCACATCATCATCGCATAGTCATCACAGCGTCATCACTGCATCATCACAGCATCCTCACAGCAACATCGCAGCATCATCACAGCATCATCGCATCATCATCACAGTGTCATGACAGCATCATCACTGCATAATCACCGCATAATCACAGCATCATCACAGCATAATCACAGTATCATCACAGCGTCATCACATCATCACTGCATCATCTCAGCATCATCACTGCGTCATCACAGCATCATCACATCATCATCTCAGCATCATTACTGCTTACTCACTGCATCATCATAGCATCATCACATCATCATCACAACATCATCAGTTTCATGTCAGCATCATCACTGTATAATCACTGCATCATCACAGCATCCTCACAGCATCAACACAGCGTCATCACAGCGTCATCAATGCATCATTACAGCATCATCTCAGTATAGTCACAGAATTATTACAGCATAATCACTGCATCATCATATCATCACTGCATCATCACAGCATCCTCACAGCAACATCGCAGCATCATCACAGCATCATCACACTGTCATGACAGCATCATCACTGCATAATCACTGCATAATCTCCGCATAATCACAGCATCATCACATCATCATCACAATATCATCACAGCGTCATCACTACACATCACTGCATCATCACTACATCATCACAGCATCATCACTTCGTCATCATCAGAGCATCATCACAGCATCATCACTGCATCCTCACTGCATCATGAGTGCATCATCATCACAGCATCATAACTGCATCATCAAAGCATCATCTCGGCATAATCACAATGTCATAAATACATCATCACTCCATCATCACAGCATTATCACATCATCATCACAACGTTTTCAGTGTCATCACAGCATCATAACAACGTCATCAAACTGTCATCACAGCATCATCACCAAATCATCACAGAATCATCACAGCATCATTACTGCATCATCACAGCATCTTTGCATCGTCATCAGAGCATCACCACTGCATCATCACATCATCATCTCAGCATCATCACAGCATCATTACTGCTTACTCACTGCATCATCACAGCGTCATGACAGTGTCATCACTGCATCATAACATCATAGCTTCATCATCAGAACATTATCACAGCATCATCACTGCATCATCACATCATCATTATAGCATCTTCACTGTCATCAATACATCATCACAGCATCATCACGTCATTATCACAGCATCATCAGTGTCATCTCAGCATCATCACTGCATCATGACTGCATCATAGCAGCATAATCACAGCATCATCACAGAATCATCACAGCATCATCATAAGGTCATCACAGCATCATCACTACGTCATCAGATTGTAATCACAGCATCATCACAGTGTCCTCACTGAATCATCACTGCACCATCACTGCAACATCACAGCATCATCTCAGCATCATCATGGCATCATTACTGCATCATCACTGCTTACTCACTGCATCATCACAGCATCATCTCAGCATCATCACAGAATCATTTCTGCATAATCATTGCATTTTCACAGCGTCATCACAGTATCATCACTGCATCATCACAGTGTCATCACAGCATCATCAAAGCATCACGACAGCGTCATCTCACCATCACGACAGCGTCATCAAAGCATCATCACTGCATCATAACAACATCATCTCAGCATCATCACAGAATCATTTCTGCATAATCACTGCATCATCATAGTGTCATCACAGTATATTCACTGCATCATCACATCATCACAGTGTCATCACAGAATCATCACTGAATCATCCAAGCATCATCCAAGCATCATCACAGCACCACCAATGCATCATCACAGTATCATCACTGCATAATCACTGCATCATCACCGCATCATCACATCATCAACACTGCATCATTGCTGCATCATCACATCATTGTCACAGTATCATCAAAATATCATCACAGCATCATCACACCATCATAACAACATCATCACAGCGTCATCACAGTATCGTAAATGCATCATCACAGAATCATCACTGAATCATCATAGCATCTTCATATCATCATCACAATATCATCACAGCATCATCACTGCATCATCACAGCATCATCACTGCATAATCACTGCATCATCACCACATCATCACAGCATCATCACTGCATAATCACTGCATCATCACAGCATCATCACATCGTCATCAAAACATCATTACAAGTATCAACACAACATAATCACAGTGTCATCACAGCATCATCATTGCATCCTTACTGCATGATCACAGCATCTCCGCATCGTAATCACATCATCATCACTGACTCCTCACTGAATCATCACTGTACCATCACTGCATCATCAGAGCATAATCTGAGCATAATCTCAGCATAATCACAGCATCATCACAGCATCATTACTGCATCATCACAGCATCTTTGCATCGTCATCAGAGCATCACCACTGCATCATCACTACATCATCACATCATCATCACAGCATTTTAGCTACATAATCACAGAATCATCATAGTGTAACGACAGCATCATCACAACATCATTACAGCATCATCACAGCGTCATCGTAACATCATGACTGTATCATCACAGCATCATCACAGCATCACCGCAGCGTCATCACTGCATCATCACAGCATCATCACAGCATCATCACGGCATCGTTACAGCATCGTCATATCATCATAACTGCATCATCACAACAACATAACAAAACCATCAAAGCATCGTCACAGCATCATCACCGCGTCATCACAGCGTCATAACTGCATCGTCACTGCATCTAAACTGCATCATCACAAAATCATCACAGCTTCATATCTGCAGCATCACAGCATCATCAAAGCATCATCGCAGCATCATCACATCATCATCACTGCATCATCACAGAATCATTACTGTTTACTCACTGCGGCATCACAGCATTATCACGGTGTCATAACTGCATCATCACTGCACCATTACTGCATCATCACAGTGTCATCTCAGCATCATCACAGCATCATTACTGCCTAATCATTGCATTATCACAACGTCATCACAGTATCATCAGTGCATCATCACAGCATCATTACTGCATCATCACATCATCATCACAGAATCACGATAGTGTCATCACAGCGTCATCACTGCATCATCACAGCGTCATCTCAGCATCATCAGAGACTCATCACAGCGTCATCACTGCATCATCACTGCATCACCACAGTATCATCACAGCATCATCACAAAATTATAAGAGCGTCATCACAGCGTTATTACTGCATCATCACAGCATCAATAGAGCATCATCACAGCGTCATCACAGCGTTATCACAGCGTCATCACAGCATCACGACATCATCATCACAGCTTCACGACAGTGTCATGAGAGCGTCTTCACAGCATCATCACTACATCATCACAGCATCATCACTGCGTCATCAGAGCATCATCACAAAATCATCACAGCGTCATTACTGCATCATCACTGCATCATCACAGCGTCATCACCGCATCATCACTGCATTGTCACAACATCATGGCGTCATAATAACTGCATCATAACAGCATGATCAAAGCATCATCACAGCGTCATCACAGCGTCATAACTGCATAAACACTGCATCATCAAAGAACCATCACAGCATCATCACAGCGTCATAACAGCATCATCAGAGCATCATCACATCGTCATCACATCGTCATCAAAGAATCTTCACAGCATCATCGCTATGTCATCATAGCATCATCATAATATTATCACAGCTTCATCACAGCGTCATAACAACATCATCACTGCATCATCACAGCATCATCATTATTGCATCATGACTGCATCATTACAGCATCATCAGAGCAGAATCAGTGCGTCGTCACAGCATCATTACTGCATCACCACATCATCACTGTGTTATCGCAGCGTCATCACAGCATCATCAAAGAATCATCACAGCATCATTGCAGCATCATCACAGCATCATCACAACATCATCGTAGCATCATCAGGCATCATCACAGCATCATTACTGCATCATCACAGCATCATCACAGCATCATCACTGCATCATCACGGCATCATCACAGCATCATCACGGCATCGTTACAGCATCGTCATATCATCATAACTGCATCATCACAACAACATAACAAAATCATCAAAGCATCATCACAGCATCATCACCGCGTCATCACAGCGTCATAACTGCATCGTCACTGCATCTAAACTGCATCATCAAAAAATCATCACTGCATCACATCATAATCACAACATCATCAAAGCGTCATCACAGCATCATCACTGCGTTATCACAGCATCATCTCAGCATCATCACAGTATCATTACTGCTTATTCACTGCATCATCACAACATCATCACAGCGTCATTACAGTGTCATAAATGCATCATCACAGTGTCATCAAAGCGTCCTAACTGCATAATCACTGCATCATCGCAGCTTCATCACAGCATCATGACAGCGTCATCACAGCATCAAAAATGCATAATCACTTCATCCTCACATCATCATCATAGCATCATAGCTGCATAATCATAGAGTCATCACAGCATCATCACTACATCATCAAATTGTCATCACTGTATCATCACAGCATCATCATAGCATCATCACTGCATAATCACAGTGTCATAACAGCATCATTACAACACCATGACTACGTCATCACAGCATCACGACAGCGTCATTACAGTGTCATCACAGCATCATCACTGCATTATCACAACATCATCACAACATCATCACTGCGTCATCAGAGCGTCATCACTACATAATCACTTCTTACTCAGTGAATCATCACTGCATCATCACATCATCACAGCATCATCTCAGCATAATCACAGTATCATCACAGCGTCATCACTACATCATCAATGCATCATCACTGCATCATCACAGCATCATCACTGCATCATCACAGCATCATCAGAGCATCATCGCAGCATCATCACAACATCATCACAGAGTCATCACAGCATCATCACTGCATAATCACTGCATCATCACAGCATCCTCACAGCATCAATACAGCGTCATCACAACGTCAACAATGCATCATCACAGCATCATCACTGCATAATCACTGCATCATCATATCGTCATCACTGCATCATCACTGCATCATCACAGCACCATCACAGCATCATTACTGCAGAATCACTGCATCATCACAGCATCATAGCTGCATAATCACAGCATCATCACATCATCATCGCATAGTCATCACAGCGTCATCACTGCATCATCACAGCATCATCACAGCATCATTACTGCAGAATCACTGCATCATCACAGCATCCTCACAGCAACATCGCAGCATCATCACAACATCATCGCATCATCATCACAGTGTCATGACAGCATCATCACTGCATAATCACCGCATAATCACAGAATCATCACAGCATAATCACAGTATCATCACAGCGTCATCACTACATCATCACAGAATCATCACTGCGTCATCACAGCATCATCAGAGCATCATCACAGCATCATCAGAGCATCATCACAGCATCATCACATCATCATCTCAGCATCATTACTGCTTACTCACTGCATCATCATAGCATCATCACATCATCATCACAACATCATCAGTTTCATGTCAGCATCATCACTGCATCATCACAGCATCCTCACAGCATCAACACAGCGTCATCACAGCGTCATCAATGCATCATTACAGCATCATCTCAGTATAGTCACAGAATTATTACAGCATAATCACTGCATCATCATATCATCACTGCATCATCACTGCATCATCACTGCATCATCACAGCACCATCACAGCATCATTACTTCAGAATCACTGCATCATCACAGCATCCTCACAGCAACATCGCAGCATCATCACAGCATCATCACACTGTCATGACAGCATCATCACTGCATAATCACTGCATAATCTCCGCATAATCACAGCATCATCACATCATCATCACAATATCATCACAGCGTCATCACTACACATCACTGCATCATCACTACATCATCACAGCATCATCACTTCGTCATCATCAGAGCATCATCACAGCATCATCACTGCATCCTCACTGCATCATGAGTGCATCATCATCACAGCATCATAACTGCATCATCAAAGCATCATCTCGGCATAATCACAATGTCATAAATACATCATCACTCCATCATCACAGCATTATCACATCATCATCACAACGTTTTCAGTGTCATCACAGCATCATAACAACGTCATCAAACTGTCATCACAGCATCATCACCAAATCATCACAGAATCATCACAGCATCATTACTGCATCATCACAGCATCTTTGCATCGTCATCAGAGCATCACCACTGCATCATCACATCATCATCTCAGCATCATCACAGCATCATTACTGCTTACTCACTGCATCATCACAGCGTCATGACAGTGTCATCACTGCATCATAACATCATAGCTTCATCATCAGAACATTATCACAGCATCATCACTGCATCATCACATCATCATTATAGCATCTTCACTGTCATCAATACATCATCACAGCATCATCACGTCATTATCACAGCATCATCAGTGTCATCTCAGCATCATCACTGCATCATGACTGCATCATAGCAGCATAATCACAGCATCATCACAGAATCATCACAGCATCATCATAAGGTCATCACAGCATCATCACTACGTCATCAGATTGTAATCACAGCATCATCACAGTGTCCTCACTGAATCATCACTGCACCATCACTGCACCATCACAGCATCATCTCAGCATCATCATGGCATCATTACTGCATCATCACTGCTTACTCACTGCATCATCACAGCATCATCTCAGCATCATCACAGAATCATTTCTGCATAATCATTGCATTTTCACAGCGTCATCACAGTATCATCACTGCATCATCACAGTGTCATCACAGCATCATCAAAGCATCACGACAGTGTCATCTCACCATCACGACAGCGTCATCAAAGCATCATCACTGCATCATAACAACATCATCTCAGCATCATCACAGAATCATTTCTGCATAATCACTGCATCATCATAGTGTCATCACAGTATATTCACTGCATCATCACATCATCACAGTGTCATCACAGAATCATCACTGAATCATCCAAGCATCATCCAAGCATCATCACAGCACCACCAATGCATCATCACAGTATCATCACTGCATAATCACTGCATCATCACCGCATCATCACATCATCAACACTGCATCATTGCTGCATCATCACATCATTGTCACAGTATCATCAAAATATCATCACAGCATCATCACACCATCATAACAACATCATCACAGCGTCATCACAGTATCATAAATGCATCATCGCAGAATCATCACTGAATCATCATAGCATCTTCATATCATCATCACAATATCATCACAGCATCATCACTGCATCATCACAGCATCATCACTGCATAATCACTGCATCATCACCACATCATCACAGCATCATCACTGCATAATCACTGCATCATCACAGCATCATCTCATCGTCATCAAAACATCATTACAAGTATCAACACAACATAATCACAGTGTCATCACAGCATCATCATTGCATCCTTACTGCATGATCACAGCATCTCCGCATCGTAATCACATCATCATCACTGACTCCTCACTGAATCATCACTGTACCATCACTGCATCATCAGAGCATAATCTGAGCATAATCTCAGCATAATCACAGCATCATCACAGCATCATTACTGCATCATCACAGCATCTTTGCATCGTCATCAGAGCATCACCACTGCATCATCACTACATCATCACATCATCATCACAGCATTTTAGCTACATAATCACAGAATCATCATAGTGTAACGACAGCATCATCACAACATCATTACAGCATCATCACAGCGTCATCGTAACATCATGACTGTATCATCACAGCATCATCACAGCATCACCGCAGCGTCATCACTGCATCATCACAGCATCATCACAGCATCATCACGGCATCGTTACAGCATCGTCATATCATCATAACTGCATCATCACAACAACATAACAAAACCATCAAAGCATCGTCACAGCATCATCACCGCGTCATCACAGCGTCATAACTGCATCGTCACTGCATCTAAACTGCATCATCACAAAATCATCACAGCTTCATATCTGCAGCATCACAGCATCATCAAAGCATCATCGCAGCATCATCACATCATCATCACTGCATCATCACAGAATCATTACTGTTTACTCACTGCGGCATCACAGCATTATCACGGTGTCATAACTGCATCATCACTGCACCATTACTGCATCATCACAGTGTCATCTCAGCATCATCACAGCATCATTACTGCCTAATCATTGCATTATCACAACGTCATCACAGTATCATCAGTGCATCATCACAGCATCATTACTGCATCATCACATCATCATCACAGAATCACGATAGTGTCATCACAGCGTCATCACTGCATCATCACAGCGTCATCTCAGCATCATCAGAGACTCATCACAGCGTCATCACTGCATCATCACTGCATCACCACAGTATCATCACAGCATCATCACAAAATTATAAGAGCGTCATCACAGCGTTATTACTGCATCATCACAGCATCAATAGAGCATCATCACAGCGTCATCACAGCGTTATCACAGCGTCATCACAGCATCATCACAGCATCGCGACATCATCATCACAGCTTCACGACAGTGTCATGAGAGCGTCTTCACAGCATCATCACTACATCATCACAGCATCATCACTGCGTCATCAGAGCATCATCACAAAATCATCACAGCGTCATTACTGCATCATCACTGCATCATCACAGCGTCATCACCGCATCATCACTGCATTGTCACAACATCATGGCGTCATAATAACTGCATCATAACAGCATGATCAAAGCATCATCACAGCGTCATCACAGCGTCATAACTGCATAAACACTGCATCATCAAAGAACCATCACAGCATCATCACAGCGTCATAACAGCATCATCAGAGCATCATCACATCGTCATCACATCGTCATCAAAGAATCTTCACAGCATCATCGCTATGTCATCATAGCATCATCATAATATTATCACAGCTTCATCACAGCGTCATAACAACATCATCACTGCATCATCACAGCATCATCATTATTGCATCATGACTGCATCATTACAGCATCATCAGAGCAGAATCAGTGCGTCGTCACAGCATCATTACTGCATCACCACATCATCACTGTGTTATCGCAGCGTCATCACAGCATCATCAAAGAATCATCACAGCATCATTGCAGCATCATCACAGCATCATCACAACATCATCGTAGCATCATCAGGCATCATCACAGCATCATTACTGCATCATCACAGCATCATCACAGCATCATCACTGCATCATCACGGCATCATCACAGCATCATCACGGCATCGTTACAGCATCGTCATATCATCATAACTGCATCATCACAACAACATAACAAAATCATCAAAGCATCATCACAGCATCATCACCGCGTCATCACAGCGTCATAACTGCATCGTCACTGCATCTAAACTGCATCATCAAAAAATCATCACTGCATCACATCATAATCACAACATCATCAAAGCGTCATCACAGCATCATCACTGCGTTATCACAGCATCATCTCAGCATCATCACAGTATCATTACTGCTTATTCACTGCATCATCACAACATCATCACAGCGTCATTACAGTGTCATAAATGCATCATCACAGTGTCATCAAAGCGTCCTAACTGCATAATCACTGCATCATCGCAGCTTCATCACAGCATCATGACAGCGTCATCACAGCATCAAAAATGCATAATCACTTCATCCTCACATCATCATCATAGCATCATAGCTGCATAATCATAGAGTCATCACAGCATCATCACTACATCATCAAATTGTCATCACTGTATCATCACAGCATCATCATAGCATCATCACTGCATAATCACAGTGTCATAACAGCATCATTACAACACCATGACTACGTCATCACAGCATCACGACAGCGTCATTACAGTGTCATCACAGCATCATCACTGCATTATCACAACATCATCACAACATCATCACTGCGTCATCAGAGCGTCATCACTACATAATCACTTCTTACTCAGTGAATCATCACTGCATCATCACATCATCACAGCATCATCTCAGCATAATCACAGTATCATCACAGCGTCATCACTACATCATCAATGCATCATCACTGCATCATCACAGCATCATCACTGCATCATCACAGCATCATCAGAGCATCATCGCAGCATCATCACAACATCATCACAGAGTCATCACAGCATCATCACTGCATAATCACTGCATCATCACAGCATCCTCACAGCATCAATACAGCGTCATCACAACGTCAACAATGCATCATCACAGCATCATCACTGCATAATCACTGCATCATCATATCGTCATCACTGCATCATCACTGCATCATCACAGCACCATCACAGCATCATTACTGCAGAATCACTGCATCATCACAGCATCATAGCTGCATAATCACAGCATCATCACATCATCATCGCATAGTCATCACAGCGTCATCACTGCATCATCACAGCATCATCACAGCATCATTACTGCAGAATCACTGCATCATCACAGCATCCTCACAGCAACATCGCAGCATCATCACAACATCATCGCATCATCATCACAGTGTCATGACAGCATCATCACTGCATAATCACCGCATAATCACAGAATCATCACAGCATAATCACAGTATCATCACAGCGTCATCACTACATCATCACAGAATCATCACTGCGTCATCACAGCATCATCAGAGCATCATCACAGCATCATCAGAGCATCATCACAGCATCATCACATCATCATCTCAGCATCATTACTGCTTACTCACTGCATCATCATAGCATCATCACATCATCATCACAACATCATCAGTTTCATGTCAGCATCATCACTGCATCATCACAGCATCCTCACAGCATCAACACAGCGTCATCACAGCGTCATCAATGCATCATTACAGCATCATCTCAGTATAGTCACAGAATTATTACAGCATAATCACTGCATCATCATATCATCACTGCATCATCACTGCATCATCACTGCATCATCACAGCACCATCACAGCATCATTACTTCAGAATCACTGCATCATCACAGCATCCTCACAGCAACATCGCAGCATCATCACAGCATCATCACACTGTCATGACAGCATCATCACTGCATAATCACTGCATAATCTCCGCATAATCACAGCATCATCACATCATCATCACAATATCATCACAGCGTCATCACTACACATCACTGCATCATCACTACATCATCACAGCATCATCACTTCGTCATCATCAGAGCATCATCACAGCATCATCACTGCATCCTCACTGCATCATGAGTGCATCATCATCACAGCATCATAACTGCATCATCAAAGCATCATCTCGGCATAATCACAATGTCATAAATACATCATCACTCCATCATCACAGCATTATCACATCATCATCACAACGTTTTCAGTGTCATCACAGCATCATAACAACGTCATCAAACTGTCATCACAGCATCATCACCAAATCATCACAGAATCATCACAGCATCATTACTGCATCATCACAGCATCTTTGCATCGTCATCAGAGCATCACCACTGCATCATCACATCATCATCTCAGCATCATCACAGCATCATTACTGCTTACTCACTGCATCATCACAGCGTCATGACAGTGTCATCACTGCATCATAACATCATAGCTTCATCATCAGAACATTATCACAGCATCATCACTGCATCATCACATCATCATTATAGCATCTTCACTGTCATCAATACATCATCACAGCATCATCACGTCATTATCACAGCATCATCAGTGTCATCTCAGCATCATCACTGCATCATGACTGCATCATAGCAGCATAATCACAGCATCATCACAGAATCATCACAGCATCATCATAAGGTCATCACAGCATCATCACTACGTCATCAGATTGTAATCACAGCATCATCACAGTGTCCTCACTGAATCATCACTGCACCATCACTGCACCATCACAGCATCATCTCAGCATCATCATGGCATCATTACTGCATCATCACTACTTACTCACTGCATCATCACAGCATCATCTCAGCATCATCACAGAATCATTTCTGCATAATCATTGCATTTTCACAGCGTCATCACAGTATCATCACTGCATCATCACAGTGTCATCACAGCATCATCAAAGCATCACGACAGTGTCATCTCACCATCACGACAGCGTCATCAAAGCATCATCACTGCATCATAACAACATCATCTCAGCATCATCACAGAATCATTTCTGCATAATCACTGCATCATCATAGTGTCATCACAGTATATTCACTGCATCATCACATCATCACAGTGTCATCACAGAATCATCACTGAATCATCCAAGCATCATCCAAGCATCATCACAGCACCACCAATGCATCATCACAGTATCATCACTGCATAATCACTGCATCATCACCGCATCATCACATCATCAACACTGCATCATTGCTGCATCATCACATCATTGTCACAGTATCATCAAAATATCATCACAGCATCATCACACCATCATAACAACATCATCACAGCGTCATCACAGTATCATAAATGCATCATCGCAGAATCATCACTGAATCATCATAGCATCTTCATATCATCATCACAATATCATCACAGCATCATCACTGCATCATCACAGCATCATCACTGCATAATCACTGCATCATCACCACATCATCACAGCATCATCACTGCATAATCACTGCATCATCACAGCATCATCTCATCGTCATCAAAACATCATTACAAGTATCAACACAACATAATCACAGTGTCATCACAGCATCATCATTGCATCCTTACTGCATGATCACAGCATCTCCGCATCGTAATCACATCATCATCACTGACTCCTCACTGAATCATCACTGTACCATCACTGCATCATCAGAGCATAATCTGAGCATAATCTCAGCATAATCACAGCATCATCACAGCATCATTACTGCATCATCACAGCATCTTTGCATCGTCATCAGAGCATCACCACTGCATCATCACTACATCATCACATCATCATCACAGCATTTTAGCTACATAATCACAGAATCATCATAGTGTAACGACAGCATCATCACAACATCATTACAGCATCATCACAGCGTCATCGTAACATCATGACTGTATCATCACAGCATCATCACAGCATCACCGCAGCGTCATCACTGCATCATCACAGCATCATCACAGCATCATCACGGCATCGTTACAGCATCGTCATATCATCATAACTGCATCATCACAACAACATAACAAAACCATCAAAGCATCGTCACAGCATCATCACCGCGTCATCACAGCGTCATAACTGCATCGTCACTGCATCTAAACTGCATCATCACAAAATCATCACAGCTTCATATCTGCAGCATCACAGCATCATCAAAGCATCATCGCAGCATCATCACATCATCATCACTGCATCATCACAGAATCATTACTGTTTACTCACTGCGGCATCACAGCATTATCACGGTGTCATAACTGCATCATCACTGCACCATTACTGCATCATCACAGTGTCATCTCAGCATCATCACAGCATCATTACTGCATCATCACATCATCATCACAGAATCACGATAGTGTCATCACAGCGTCATCACTGCATCATCACAGCGTCATCTCAGCATCATCAGAGACTCATCACAGCGTCATCACTGCATCATCACTGCATCACCACAGTATCATCACAGCATCATCACAAAATTATAAGAGCGTCATCACAGCGTTATTACTGCATCATCACAGCATCAATAGAGCATCATCACAGCGTCATCACAGCGTTATCACAGCGTCATCACAGCATCATCACAGCATCGCGACATCATCATCACAGCTTCACGACAGTGTCATGAGAGCGTCTTCACAGCATCATCACTACATCATCACAGCATCATCACTGCGTCATCAGAGCATCATCACAAAATCATCACAGCGTCATTACTGCATCATCACTGCATCATCACAGCGTCATCACCGCATCATCACTGCATTGTCACAACATCATGGCGTCATAATAACTGCATCATAACAGCATGATCAAAGCATCATCACAGCGTCATCACAGCGTCATAACTGCATAAACACTGCATCATCAAAGAACCATCACAGCATCATCACAGCGTCATAACAGCATCATCAGAGCATCATCACATCGTCATCACATCGTCATCAAAGAATCTTCACAGCATCATCGCTATGTCATCATAGCATCATCATAATATTATCACAGCTTCATCACAGCGTCATAACAACATCATCACTGCATCATCACAGCATCATCATTATTGCATCATGACTGCATCATTACAGCATCATCAGAGCAGAATCAGTGCGTCGTCACAGCATCATTACTGCATCACCACATCATCACTGTGTTATCGCAGCGTCATCACAGCATCATCACAACATCATCACAGAATCATCACAGCATCATTGCAGCATCATCACATCATCATCACAGCGTCATCACAACATCATCGTAGCATCATCATGCATCATCACAGCATCATTACTGCATCATCACAACATCATCGTAGCATCATCATGCATCATCACAGCATCATCACAGCATCATCACTGAATAATCACAGCATCATCACTGCATCATCACGGCATCGTTACAGCATCGTCATATCATCATAACTGCATCATCACAACAACATAACAAAATCATCAAAGCATCATCACAGCATCATCACCGCGTCATCACAGCGTCATAACTGCATCGTCACTGCATCTAAACTGCATCATCACAAAATCATCACTGCATCACATCATAATCACAACATCATCAAAGCGTCATCACAGCATCATCACTGCGTTATCACAGCATCATCTCAGCATCATCACAGTATCATTACTGCTTATTCACTGCATCATCACAACATCATCACAGCGTCATTACAGTGTCATAAATGCATCATCACAGTGTCATCAAAGCGTCCTAACTGCATAATCACTGCATCATCGCAGCTTCATCACAGCATCATGACAGCGTCATCACAGCATCAAAAATGCATAATCACTTCATCCTCACATCATCATCATAGCATCATAGCTGCATAATCATAGAGTCATCACAGCATCATCACTACATCATCAAATTGTCATCACTGTATCATCACAGCATCATCATAGCATCATCACTGCATAATCACAGTGTCATAACAGCATCATTACAACACCATGACTACGTCATCACAGCATCACGACAGCGTCATTACAGTGTCATCACAGCATCATCACTGCATTATCACAACATCATCACAACATCATCACTGCGTCATCAGAGCGTCATCACTACATAATCACTTCTTACTCAGTGAATCATCACTGCATCATCACATCATCACAGCATCATCTCAGCATAATCACAGTATCATCACAGCGTCATCACTACATCATCAATGCATCATCACTGCATCATCACAGCATCATCACTGCATCATCACAGCATCATCAGAGCATCATCACAGCATCATCACAACATCATCACAGAGTCATCACAGCATCATCACTGCATAATCACTGCAGCATCACAGCATCCTCACAGCATCAATACAGCGTCATCACAACGTCAACAATGCATCATTACAGCATCATCTCAGTATAGTCACAGCATAATCACTGCATAATCACTGCATCATCATATCGTCATCACTGCATCATCACTGCATCATCACAGCACCATCACAGCATCATTACTGCAGAATCACTGCATCATCACAGCATCATAGCTGCATAATCACAGCATCATCACATCATCATCGCATAGTCATCACAGCGTCATCACTGCAGCATCACAGCATCATCACAGCATCATTACTGCAGAATCACTGCATCATCACAGCATCCTCACAGCAACATCGCAGCATCATCACAGCATCATCGCATCATCATCACAACATCATCACAGTGTCATGACAGCATCATCACTGCATAATCACCGCATAATCACAGCATCATCACAGCATAATCACAGTATCATCACAGCGTCATCACTACATCATCACTGCATCATCACAGAATCATCACTGCGTCATCACAGCATCATCAGAGCATCATCACAGCATCATCAGAGCATCGTCACAGCATCATCACAGCATCATCACATCATCATCTCAGCATCATTACTGCTTACTCACTGCATCATCATAGCATCATCACATCATCATCACAACATCATCAGTTTCATGTCAGCATCATCACTGCATAATCACTGCATCATCACAGCATCCTCACAGCATCAACACAGCGTCATCACAGCGTCATCAATGCTTCATTACAGCATCATCTCAGTATAGTCACAGAATTATTACAGCATAATCACTGCATCATCATATCATCACTGCATCATCACTGCATCATCACTGCATCATCACAGCACCATCACAGCATCATTACTTCAGAATCACTGCATCATCACAGCATCCTCACAGCAACATCGCAGCATCATCACAGCATCATCACACTGTCATGACAGCATCATCACTGCATAATCACTGCATAATCTCCGCATAATCACAGCATCATCACATCATCATCACAATATCATCACAGCGTCATCACTACACATCACTGCATCATCACTACAACATCACAGCATCATCACTTCGTCATCATCAGAGCATCATCACAGCATCATCACTGCATCCTCACTGCATCATGAGTGCATCATCATCACAGCATCATAACTGCATCATCAAAGCATCATCTCGGCATAATCACAATGTCATAAATACATCATCACTCCATCATCACAGCATTATCACATCATCATCACAACGTTTTCAGTGTCATCACAGCATCATAACAACGTCATCAAACTGTCATCACAGCATCATCACCAAATCATCACAGAATCATCACAGCATCATTACTGCATCATCACAGCATCTTTGCATCGTCATCAGAGCATCACCACTGCATCATCACATCATCATCTCAGCATCATCATGGCATCATTACTGCATCATCACTGCTTACTCACTGCATCATCACAGCATCATCTCAGCATCATCACAGAATCATTTCTGCATAATCATTGCATTTTCACAGCGTCATCACAGTATCATCACTGCATCATCACAGTGTCATCACAGCATCATCAAAGCATCACGACAGCGTCATCTCACCATCACGACAGCGTCATCAAAGCATCATCACTGCATCATAACAACATCATCTCAGCATCATCACAGAATCATTTCTGCATAATCACTGCATCATCATAGTGTCATCACAGTATATTCACTGCACCATCACATCATCACAGTGTCATCACAGAATCATCACTGAATCATCCAAGCATCATCCAAGCATCATCACAGCACCACCAATGCATCATCACAGTATCATCACTGCATAATCACTGCATCATCACCGCATCAGCACATCATCAACACTGCATCATTGCTGCATCATCACATCATTGTCACAGTATCATCAAAATATCATCACAGCATCATCACACCATCATAACAACATCATCACAGCGTCATCACAGTATCGTAAATGCATCATCACAGAATCATCACTGAATCATCATAGCATCTTCATATCATCATCACAATATCATCACAGCATCATCACTGCATCATCACAGCATCATCACTGCATAATCACTGCATCATCACCACATCATCACAGCATCATCACTGCATAATCACTGCATCATCACAGCATCATCACATCGTCATCAAAACATCATTACAAGTATCAACACAACATAATCACAGTGTCATCACAGCATCATCATTGCATCCTTACTGCATGATCACAGCATCTCCGCATCGTAATCACATCGTCATCACTGACTCCTCACTGAGTCATCACTGTACCATCACTGCATCATCAGATCATAACCTGAGCATAATCTCAGCATAATCACAGCATCATCACAGCATCATTACTGCATCATCACAGCATCTTTGCATCGTCATCAGAGCATCACCACTGCATCATCACTACATCATCACATCATCATCACAGCATTTTAGCTACATAATCACAGAATCATCATAGCGTAACGACAGCATCATCACAACATCATTACAGCATCATCACAGCGTCATCGTAACATCATGACTGTATCATCACAGCATCATCACAGCATCACCGCAGCGTCATCACAGCATCATCACAGCATCATCACGGCATCGTTACAGCATCGTCCTATCATCATAACTGCATCATCACAACAACATAACAAAACCATCAAAGCATCGTCACAGCATCATCACCGCGTCATCACAGCGTCATAACTGCATCGTCACTGCATCTAAACTGCATCATCACAAAATCATCACAGCTTCATCACTGCAGCATCACAGCATCATCAAAGCATCATCGCAGCATCATCACATCATCATCACTGCATCATCACAGAATCATTACTGTTTACTCACTGCGGCATCACAGCATTATCACGGTGTCATAACTGCATCATCACTGCACCATTACTGCATCATCACAGTGTCATCTCAGCATCATCACAGCATCATTACTGCCTAATCATTGCATTATCACAACGTCATCACAGTATCATCAGTGCATCATCACAGCATCATTACTGCATCATCACATCATCATCACAGAATCACGATAGTGTCATCACAGCGTCATCACTGCATCATCACAGCGTCATCTCAGCATCATCAGAGACTCATCACAGCGTCATCACTGCATCATCACTGCATCACCACAGTATCATCACAGCATCATCACAAAATTATAAGAGCGTCATCACAGCGTTATTACTGCATCATCACAGCATCAATAGAGCATCATCACAGCTTCACGACAGTGTCATGAGAGCGTCTTCACAGCATCATCACTACATCATCACAGCATCATCACTGCGTCATCAGAGCATCATCACAAAATCATCACAGCGTCATTACTGCATCATCACTGCATCATCACAGCGTCATCACCGCATCATCACTGCATTGTCACAACATCATGGCGTCATAATAACTGCATCATAACAGCATGATCAAAGCATCATCACAGCGTCATCACAGCGTCATAACTGCATAAACACTGCATCATCAAAGAACCATCACAGCATCATCACAGCGTCATAACAGCATCATCAGAGCATCATCACATCGTCATCACATCGTCATCAAAGAATCTTCACAGCATCATCGCTATGTCATCATAGCATCATCATAATATTATCACAGCTTCATCACAGCGTCATAACAACATCATCACTGCATCATCACAGCATCATCATTATTGCATCATGACTGCATCATTACAGCATCATCAGAGCAGAATCAGTGCGTCGTCACAGCATCATTACTGCATCACCACATCACCACTGTGTTATCGCAGCGTCATCACAGCATCATCACAACATCATCACAGAATCATCACAGCATCATTGCAGCATCATCACATCATCATCACAGCGTCATCACAACATCATCGTAGCATCATCATGCATCATCACAGCATCATTACTGCATCATCACAGCATCATCACAGCATCATCTCAGCATCATTACTGCTTACTCACTGCATCATCATAGCATCATCACATCATCATCACAACATCATCAGTTTCATGTCAGCATCATCACTGCATAATCACTGCATCATCACAGCATCCTCACAGCATCAATACAGCGTCATCACAACGTCAACAATGCATCATTACAGCATCATCTCAGTATAGTCACAGCATAATCACTGCATAATCACTGCATCATCATATCGTCATCACTGCATCATCACTGCATCATCACAGCACCATCACAGCATCATTACTGCAGAATCACTGCATCATCACAGCATCATAGCTGCATAATCACAGCATCATCACATCATCATCGCATAGTCATCACAGCGTCATCACTGCATCATCACAGCATCATCACAGCATCATTACTGCAGAATCACTGCATCATCACAGCATCCTCACAGCAACATCGCAGCATCATCACAGCATCATCGCATCATCATCACAACATCATCACAGTGTCATGACAGCATCATCACTGCATAATCACCGCATAATCACAGCATCATCACAGCATAATCACAGTATCATCACAGCGTCATCACTACATCATCACTGCATCATCACAGAATCATCACTGCGTCATCACAGCATCATCAGAGCATCATCACAGCATCATCAGAGCATCGTCACAGCATCATCACAGCATCATCACATCATCATCTCAGCATCATTACTGCTTACTCACTGCATCATCATAGCATCATCACATCATCATCACAACATCATCAGTTTCATGTCAGCATCATCACTGCATAATCACTGCATCATCACAGCATCCTCACAGCATCAACACAGCGTCATCACAGCGTCATCAATGCTTCATTACAGCATCATCTCAGTATAGTCACAGAATTATTACAGCATAATCACTGCATCATCATATCATCACTGCATCATCACTGCATCATCACTGCATCATCACAGCACCATCACAGCATCATTACTTCAGAATCACTGCATCATCACAGCATCCTCACAGCAACATCGCAGCATCATCACAGCATCATCACACTGTCATGACAGCATCATCACTGCATAATCACTGCATAATCTCCGCATAATCACAGCATCATCACATCATCATCACAATATCATCACAGCGTCATCACTACACATCACTGCATCATCACTACAACATCACAGCATCATCACTTCGTCATCATCAGAGCATCATCACAGCATCATCACTGCATCCTCACTGCATCATGAGTGCATCATCATCACAGCATCATAACTGCATCATCAAAGCATCATCTCGGCATAATCACAATGTCATAAATACATCATCACTCCATCATCACAGCATTATCACATCATCATCACAACGTTTTCAGTGTCATCACAGCATCATAACAACGTCATCAAACTGTCATCACAGCATCATCACCAAATCATCACAGAATCATCACAGCATCATTACTGCATCATCACAGCATCTTTGCATCGTCATCAGAGCATCACCACTGCATCATCACATCATCATCTCAGCATCATCATGGCATCATTACTGCATCATCACTGCTTACTCACTGCATCATCACAGCATCATCTCAGCATCATCACAGAATCATTTCTGCATAATCATTGCATTTTCACAGCGTCATCACAGTATCATCACTGCATCATCACAGTGTCATCACAGCATCATCAAAGCATCACGACAGCGTCATCTCACCATCACGACAGCGTCATCAAAGCATCATCACTGCATCATAACAACATCATCTCAGCATCATCACAGAATCATTTCTGCATAATCACTGCATCATCATAGTGTCATCACAGTATATTCACTGCATCATCACATCATCACAGTGTCATCACAGAATCATCACTGAATCATCCAAGCATCATCCAAGCATCATCACAGCACCACCAATGCATCATCACAGTATCATCACTGCATAATCACTGCATCATCACCGCATCATCACATCATCAACACTGCATCATTGCTGCATCATCACATCATTGTCACAGTATCATCAAAATATCATCACAGCATCATCACACCATCATAACAACATCATCACAGCGTCATCACAGTATCGTAAATGCATCATCACAGAATCATCACTGAATCATCATAGCATCTTCATATCATCATCACAATATCATCACAGCATCATCACTGCATCATCACAGCATCATCACTGCATAATCACTGCATCATCACCACATCATCACAGCATCATCACTGCATAATCACTGCATCATCACAGCATCATCACATCGTCATCAAAACATCATTACAAGTATCAACACAACATAATCACAGTGTCATCACAGCATCATCATTGCATCCTTACTGCATGATCACAGCATCTCCGCATCGTAATCACATCGTCATCACTGACTCCTCACTGAGTCATCACTGTACCATCACTGCATCATCAGATCATAACCTGAGCATAATCTCAGCATAATCACAGCATCATCACAGCATCATTACTGCATCATCACAGCATCTTTGCATCGTCATCAGAGCATCACCACTGCATCATCACTACATCATCACATCATCATCACAGCATTTTAGCTACATAATCACAGAATCATCATAGCGTAACGACAGCATCATCACAACATCATTACAGCATCATCACAGCGTCATCGTAACATCATGACTGTATCATCACAGCATCATCACAGCATCACCGCAGCGTCATCACAGCATCATCACAGCATCATCACGGCATCGTTACAGCATCGTCCTATCATCATAACTGCATCATCACAACAACATAACAAAACCATCAAAGCATCGTCACAGCATCATCACCGCGTCATCACAGCGTCATAACTGCATCGTCACTGCATCTAAACTGCATCATCACAAAATCATCACAGCTTCATCACTGCAGCATCACAGCATCATCAAAGCATCATCGCAGCATCATCACATCATCATCACTGCATCATCACAGAATCATTACTGTTTACTCACTGCGGCATCACAGCATTATCACGGTGTCATAACTGCATCATCACTGCACCATTACTGCATCATCACAGTGTCATCTCAGCATCATCACAGCATCATTACTGCCTAATCATTGCATTATCACAACGTCATCACAGTATCATCAGTGCATCATCACAGCATCATTACTGCATCATCACATCATCATCACAGAATCACGATAGTGTCATCACAGCGTCATCACTGCATCATCACAGCGTCATCTCAGCATCATCAGAGACTCATCACAGCGTCATCACTGCATCATCACTGCATCACCACAGTATCATCACAGCATCATCACAAAATTATAAGAGCGTCATCACAGCGTTATTACTGCATCATCACAGCATCAATAGAGCATCATCACAGCTTCACGACAGTGTCATGAGAGCGTCTTCACAGCATCATCACTACATCATCACAGCATCATCACTGCGTCATCAGAGCATCATCACAAAATCATCACAGCGTCATTACTGCATCATCACTGCATCATCACAGCGTCATCACCGCATCATCACTGCATTGTCACAACATCATGGCGTCATAATAACTGCATCATAACAGCATGATCAAAGCATCATCACAGCGTCATCACAGCGTCATAACTGCATAAACACTGCATCATCAAAGAACCATCACAGCATCATCACAGCGTCATAACAGCATCATCAGAGCATCATCACATCGTCATCACATCGTCATCAAAGAATCTTCACAGCATCATCGCTATGTCATCATAGCATCATCATAATATTATCACAGCTTCATCACAGCGTCATAACAACATCATCACTGCATCATCACAGCATCATCATTATTGCATCATGACTGCATCATTACAGCATCATCAGAGCAGAATCAGTGCGTCGTCACAGCATCATTACTGCATCACCACATCACCACTGTCTTATCGCAGCGTCATCACAGCATCATCACAACATCATCACAGAATCATCACAGCATCATTGCAGCATCATCACATCATCATCACAGCGTCATCACAACATCATCGTAGCATCATCATGCATCATCACAGCATCATTACTGCATCATCACAGCATCATCACAGCATCATCACTGCATCATCACTGAATAATCACAGCATCATCAGTGCATCATCACGGCATCATTACAGCATCGTCATATCATCATAACTGCATCATCACAACAACATAACAAAATCATCAAAGCATCATCACAGCATCATCACCGCGTCATCACAGCGTCATAACTGCATCGTCACTGCATCTAAACTGCATCATCAAAAAATCATCACTGCATCACATCATAATCACAACATCATCAAAGCGTCATCACAGCATCATCACTGCTTATTCACTGCATCATCACAACATCATCACAGCGTCATTACAGTGTCATAAATGCATCATCACAGTGTCATCAAAGCGTCCTAACTGCATAATCACTGCATCATCGCAGCTTCATCACAGCATCATGACAGCGTCATCACAGCATCAAAAATGCATAATCACTTCATCCTCACATCATCATCATAGCATCATAGCTGCATAATCATAGAGTCATCACAGCATCATCACTACATCATCAAATTGTCATCACTGTATCATCACAGCATCATCATAGCATCATCACTGCATAATCACAGTGTCATAACAGCATCGTTACAACACCATGACTACGTCATCACAACATCACGACAGCGTCATTACAGTGTCATCACAGCATCATCACTGCATTATCACAACATCATCACAACATCATCACTGCGTCATCAGAGCGTCATCACTACATAATCACTTCTTACTCAGTGAATCATCACTGCATCATCACATCATCACAGCATCATCTCAACATAATCACAGTATCATCACAGCGTCATCACTACATCATCAATGCATCATCACTGCATCATCACAGCATCATCACTGCATCATCACAGCATCATCAGAGCATCATCACAGCATCATCACAACATCATCACAGAGTCATCACAGCATCATCACTGCAGAATCACTGCATCATCACAGCATCCTCACAGCATCAATACAGCGTCATCACAACGTCAACAATGCATCATTACAGCATCATCTCAGTATAGTCACAGCATAATCACTGCATAATCACTGCATCATCATATCGTCATCACTGCATCATCACTGCATCATCACAGCACCATCACAGCATCATCTCAACATAATCACAGTATCATCACAGCGTCATCACTACATCATCAATGCATCATCACTGCATCATCACAGCATCATCACTGCATCATCACAGCATCATCAGAGCATCATCACAGCATCATCACAACATCATCACAGAGTCATCACAGCATCATCACTGCATAATCACTGCAGCATCACAGCATCCTCACAGCATCAATACAGCGTCATCACAACGTCAACAATGCATCATTACAGCATCATCTCTGTATAGTCACAGCATAATCACTGCATAATCACTGCATCATCATATCGTCATCACTGCATCATCACTGCATCATCACAGCACCATCACAGCATCATTACTGCAGAATCACTGCATCATCACAGCATCATAGCTGCATAATCACAGCATCATCACATCATCATCGCATAGTCATCACAGCGTCATCACTGCATCATCACAGCATCATTACTGCAGAATCACTGCATCATCACAGCATCCTCACAGCAACATCGCAGCATCATCACAGCATCATCGCATCATCATCACAGTGTCATGACAGCATCATCACTGCATAATCACCGCATAATCACAGCATCATCACAGCATAATCACAGTATCATCACAGCGTCATCACTACATCATCACTGCATCATCACAGAATCATCACTGCGTCATCACAGCATCATCAGAGCATCATCACAGCATCATCACAGCATAATCACAGTATCATCACAGCATCATCACTACATCATCACTGCATCATCACAGAATCATCACTGCGTCATCACAGCATCATCAGAGCATCATCACAGCATCATCACATCATCATCTCAGCATCATTACTGCTTACTCACTGCATCATCATAGCATCATCACATCATCATCACAACATCATCAGTTTCATGTCAGCATCATCACTGCATAATCACTGCATCATCACAGCATCCTCACAGCATCAACACAGCGTCATCACAGCGTCATCAATGCATCATTACAGCATCATCTCAGTATAGTCACAGAATTATTACAGCATAATCACTGCATCATCATATCATCACTGCATCATCACTGCATCATCACTGCATCATCACTGCACCATCACAGCATCATTACTTCAGAATCACTGCATCATCACAGCATCCTCACAGCAACATCGCAGCATCATCACAGCATCATCACACTGTCATGACAGCATCATCACTGCATAATCACTGCATAATCTCCGCATAATCACAGCATCATCACATCATCATCACAATATCATCACAGCGTCATCACTACACATCACTGCATCATCACTACATCATCACAGCATCATCACTTCGTCATCATCGGAGCATCATCACAGCATCATCACTGCATCCTCACTGCATCATGAGTGCATCATCATCACAGCATCATAACTGCATCATCAAAGCATCATCTCGGCATAATCACAATGTCATAAATACATCATCACTCCATCATCACAGCATTATCACATCATCATCACAACGTTTTCAGTGTCATCACAGCATCATAACAACGTCATCAAACTGTCATCACAGCATCATCACCAAATCATCACAGAATCATCACAGCATCATTACTGCATCATCACAGCATCTTTGCATCGTCATCAGAGCATCACCACTGCATCATCACATCATCATCTCAGCATCATCACAGCATCATTACTGCTTACTCACTGCATCATCACAGCGTCATGACAGTGTCATCACTGCATCATAACATCATAGCTTCATCATCAGAACATTATCACAGCATCATCACTGCATCATCACATCATCATTATAGCATCTTCACTGTCATCAATACATCATCACAGCATCATCACGTCATTATCACAGCATCATCAGTGTCATCTCAGCATCATCACTGCATCATGACTGCATCATAGCAGCATAATCACAGCATCATCACAGAATCATCACAGCATCATCATAAGGTCATCACAGCATCATCACTACGTCATCAGATTGTAATCACAGCATCATCACAGTGTCCTCACTGAATCATCACTGCACCATCACTGCAACATCACAGCATCATCTCAGCATCATCATGGCATCATTACTGCATCATCACTGCTTACTCACTGCATCATCACAGCATCATCTCAGCATCATCACAGAATCATTTCTGCATAATCATTGCATTTTCACAGCGTCATCACAGTATCATCACTGCATCATCACAGTGTCATCACAGCATCATCAAAGCATCACGACAGTGTCATCTCACCATCACGACAGCGTCATCAAAGCATCATCACTGCATCATAACAACATCATCTCAGCATCATCACAGAATCATTTCTGCATAATCACTGCATCATCATAGTGTCATCACAGTATATTCACTGCATCATCACATCATCACAGTGTCATCACAGAATCATCACTGAATCATCCAAGCATCATCCAAGCATCATCACAGCACCACCAATGCATCATCACAGTATCATCACTGCATAATCACTGCATCATCACCGCATCATCACATCATCAACACTGCATCATTGCTGCATCATCACATCATTGTCACAGTATCATCAAAATATCATCACAGCATCATCACACCATCATAACAACATCATCACAGCGTCATCACAGTATCGTAAATGCATCATCACAGAATCATCACTGAATCATCATAGCATCTTCATATCATCATCACAATATCATCACAGCATCATCACTGCATCATCACAGCATCATCACTGCATAATCACTGCATCATCACCACATCATCACAGCATCATCACTGCATAATCACTGCATCATCACAGCATCATCACATCGTCATCAAAACATCATTACAAGTATCAACACAACATAATCACAGTGTCATCACAGCATCATCATTGCATCCTTACTGCATGATCACAGCATCTCCGCATCGTAATCACATCATCATCACTGACTCCTCACTGAATCATCACTGTACCATCACTGCATCATCAGAGCATAATCTGAGCATAATCTCAGCATAATCACAGCATCATCACAGAATCATCACAGCATCATTACTGCATCATCACAGCATCTTTGCATCGTCATCAGAGCATCACCACTGCATCATCACTACATCATCACATCATCATCACAGCATTTTAGCTACATAATCACAGAATCATCATAGCGTAACGACAGCATCATCACAACATCATTACAGCATCATCACAGCGTCATCGTAACATCATGACTGTATCATCACAGCATCATCACAGCATCACCGCAGCGTCATCACTGCATCATCACAGCATCATCACAGCATCATCACGGCATCGTTACAGCATCGTCGTATCATCATAACTGCATCATCACAACAACATAACAAAACCATCAAAGCATCGTCACAGCATCATCACCGCGTCATCACAGCGTCATAACTGCATCGTCACTGCATCTAAACTGCATCATCACAAAATCATCACAGCTTCATCACTGCAGCATCACAGCATCATCAAAGCATCATCGCAGCATCATCACATCATCATCACTGCATCATCACAGAATCATTACTGTTTACTCACTGCGGCATCACAGCATTATCACGGTGTCATAACTGCATCATCACTGCACCATTACTGCATCATCACAGTGTCATCTCAGCATCATCACAGCATCATTACTGCCTAATCATTGCATTATCACAACGTCATCACAGTATCATCAGTGCATCATCACAGCATCATTACTGCATCATCACATCATCATCACAGAATCACGATAGTGTCATCACAGCGTCATCACTGCATCATCACAACGTCATCTCAGCATCATCAGAGACTCATCACAGCGTCATCACTGCATCATCACTGCATCACCACAGTATCATCACAGCATCATCACAAAATTATAAGAGCGTCATCACAGCGTTATTACTGCATCATCACAGCATCAATAGAGCATCATCACAGCGTCATCACAGCGTTATCACAGCGTCATCACAGCATCATCACAGCATCGCGACATCATCATCACAGCTTCACGACAGTGTCATGAGAGCGTCTTCACAGCATCATCACTACATCATCACAGCATCATCACTGCGTCATCAGAGCATCATCACAAAATCATCACAGCGTCATTACTGCATCATCACTGCATCATCACAGCGTCATCACCGCATCATCACTGCATTGTCACAACATCATGGCGTCATAATAACTGCATCATAACAGCATGATCAAAGCATCATCACAGCGTCATCACAGCGTCATAACTGCATAAACACTGCATCATCAAAGAACCATCACAGCATCATCACAGCGTCATAACAGCATCATCAGAGCATCATCACATCGTCATCACATCGTCATCAAAGAATCTTCACAGCATCATCGCTATGTCATCATAGCATCATCATAATATTATCACAGCTTCATCACAGCGTCATAACAACATCATCACTGCATCATCACAGCATCATCATTATTGCATCATGACTGCATCATTACAGCATCATCAGAGCAGAATCAGTGCGTCGTCACAGCATCATTACTGCATCACCACATCATCACTGTGTTATCGCAGCGTCATCACAGCATCATCACAACATCATCACAGAATCATCACAGCATCATTGCAGCATCATCACATCATCATCACAGCGTCATCACAACATCATCGTAGCATCATCATGCATCATCACAGCATCATTACTGCATCATCACAACATCATCGTAGCATCATCATGCATCATCACAGCATCATCACTGAATAATCACAGCATCATCACTGCATCATCACGGCATCGTTACAGCATCGTCATATCATCATAACTGCATCATCACAACAACATAACAAAATCATCAAAGCATCATCACAGCATCATCACCGCGTCATCACAGCGTCATAACTGCATCGTCACTGCATCTAAACTGCATCATCACAAAATCATCACTGCATCACATCATAATCACAACATCATCAAAGCGTCATCACAGCATCATCACTGCGTTATCACAGCATCATCTCAGCATCATCACAGTATCATTACTGCTTATTCACTGCATCATCACAACATCATCACAGCGTCATTACAGTGTCATAAATGCATCATCACAGTGTCATCAAAGCGTCCTAACTGCATAATCACTGCATCATCGCAGCTTCATCACAGCATCATGACAGCGTCATCACAGCATCAAAAATGCATAATCACTTCATCCTCACATCATCATCATAGCATCATAGCTGCATAATCATAGAGTCATCACAGCATCATCACTACATCATCAAATTGTCATCACTGTATCATCACAGCATCATCATAGCATCATCACTGCATAATCACAGTGTCATAACAGCATCATTACAACACCATGACTACGTCATCACAGCATCACGACAGCGTCATTACAGTGTCATCACAGCATCATCACTGCATTATCACATCATCACAACATCATCACTGCGTCATCAGAGCGTCATCACTACATAATCACTTCTTACTCAGTGAATCATCACTGCATCATCACATCATCACAGCATCATCTCAGCATAATCACAGTATCATCACCGCGTCATCACTACATCATCAATGCATCATCACTGCATCATCACAGCATCATCACTGCATCATCACAGCATCATCAGAGCATCATCACAGCATCATCACAACATCATCACAGAGTCATCACAGCATCATCACTGCATAATCACTGCATCATCACAGCATCCTCACAGCATCAATACAGCGTCATCACAACGTCAACAATGCATCATTACAGCATCATCTCAGTATAGTCACAGCATAATCACTGCATAATCACTGCATCATCATATCGTCATCACTGCATCATCACTGCATCATCACAGCACCATCACAGCATCATTACTGCAGAATCACTGCAGCATCACAGCTGCATAATCACAGCATCATCACATCATCATCGCATAGTCATCACAGCGTCATCACTGCATCATCACAGCATCATCACAGCATCATTACTGCAGAATCACTGCATCATCACAGCATCCTCACAGCAACATCGCAGCATCATCACAGCATCATCGCATCATCATCACAGTGTCATGACAGCATCATCACTGCATCATCACAGAATCATCCCTGCGTCATCACAGCATCATCAGAGCATCATCACAGCATCATCACATCATCATCTCAGCATCATTACTGCTTACTCACTGCATCATCATAGCATCATCACATCATCATCACAACATCATCAGTTTCATGTCAGCATCATCACTGCATAATCACTGCATCATCACAGCATCCTCACAGCATCAACACAGCGTCATCACAGCGTCATCAAGGCATCATTACAGCATCATCTCAGTATAGTCACAGAATTATTACAGCATAATCACTGCATCATCATATCATCACTGCATCATCACTGCATCATCACAGCATCATTACTTCAGAATCACTGCATCATCACAGCATCCTCACAGCAACATCGCAGCATCATCACAGCATCATCACACTGTCATGACAGCATCATCACTGCATAATCACTGCATAATCTCCGCATAATCACAGCATCATCACATCATCATCACAATATCATCACAGCGTCATCACTACACATCACTGCATCATCACTACATCATCACAGCATCATCACTTCGTCATCATCAGAGCATCATCACAGCATCATCACTGCATCCTCACTGCATCATGAGTGCATCATCATCACAGCATCATAACTGCATCATCAAAGCATCATCTCGGCATAATCACAATGTCATAAATACATCATCACTCCATCATCACAGCATTATCACATCATCATCACAACGTTTTCAGTGTCATCACAGCATCATAACAACGTCATCAAACTGTCATCACAGCATCATCACCAAATCATCACAGAATCATCACAGCATCATTACTGCATCATCACAGCATCTTTGCATCGTCATCACAGCATCACCACTGCATCATCACATCATCATCTCAGCATCATCACAGCATCATTACTGCTTACTCACTGCATCATCACAGCGTCATGACAGTGTCATCACTGCATCATAACATCATAGCTTCATCATCAGAACATTATCACAGCGTCATCACTGCATCATCACAGTGTCATCACAGCATCATCAAAGCATCACGACAGCGTCATCTCACCATCACGACAGCGTCATCAAAGCATCATCACTGCATCATAACAACATCATCTCAGCATCATCACAGAATCATTTCTGCATAATCACTGCATCATCATAGTGTCATCACAGTATATTCACTGCATCATCACATCATCACAGTGTCATCACAGAATCATCACTGAATCATCCAAGCATCATCCAAGCATCATCACAGCACCACCAATGCATCATCACAGTATCATCACTGCATAATCACTGCATCATCACCGCATCATCACATCATCAACACTGCATCATTGCTGCATCATCACATCATTGTCACAGTATCATCAAAATATCATCACAGCATCATCACACCATCATAACAACATCATCACAGCGTCATCACAGTATCGTAAATGCATCATCACAGAATCATCACTGAATCATCATAGCATCTTCATATCATCATCACAATATCATCACAGCATCATCACTGCATCATCACAGCATCATCACTGCATAATCACTGCATCATCACCACATCATCACAGCATCATCACTGCATAATCACTGCATCATCACAGCATCATCACATCGTCATCAAAACATCATTACAAGTATCAACACAACATAATCACAGTGTCATCACAGCATCATCATTGCATCCTTACTGCATGATCACAGCATCTCCGCATCGTAATCACATCATCATCACTGACTCCTCACTGAATCATCACTGTACCATCACTGCATCATCAGAGCATAATCTGAGCATAATCTCAGCATAATCACAGCATCATCACAGAATCATCACAGCATCATTACTGCATCATCACAGTATCTTTGCATCGTCATCAGAGCATCACCACTGCATCATCACTACATCATCACATCATCATCACAGCATTTTAGCTACATAATCACAGAATCATCATAGCGTAACGACAGCATCATCACAACATCATTACAGCATCATCACAGCGTCATCGTAACATCATGACTGTATCATCACAGCATCATCACAGCATCACCGCAGCGTCATCACTGCATCATCACAGCATCATCACAGCATCATCACGGCATCGTTACAGCATCGTCATATCATCATAACTGCATCATCACAACAACATAACAAAACCATCAAAGCATCGTCACAGCATCATCACCGCGTCATCACAGCGTCATAACTGCATCGTCACTGCATCTAAACTGCATCATCACAAAATCATCACAGCTTCATCACTGCAGCATCACAGCATCATCAAAGCATCATCGCAGCATCATCACATCATCATCACTGCATCATCACAGAATCATTACTGTTTACTCACTGCGGCATCACAGCATTATCACGGTGTCATAACTGCATCATCACTGCACCATTACTGCATCATCACAGTGTCATCTCAGCATCATCACAGCATCATTAATGCCTAATCATTGTATTATCACAACGTCATCACAGTATCATCAGTGCATCATCACAGCATCATTACTGCATCATCACATCATCATCACAGAATCACGATAGTGTCATCACAGCGTCATCACTGCATCATCACAGTGTCATCACAGCATCATCAAAGCATCACGACAGCGTCATCTCACCATCACGACAGCGTCATCAAAGCATCATCACTGCATCATAACAACATCATCTCAGCATCATCACAGAATCATTTCTGCATAATCACTGCATCATCATAGTGTCATCACAGTATATTCACTGCATCATCACATCATCACAGTGTCATCACAGAATCATCACTGAATCATCCAAGCATCATCCAAGCATCATCACAGCACCACCAATGCATCATCACAGTATCATCACTGCATCATCACTGCATCATCACCGCATCATCACATCATCAACACTGCATCATTGCTGCATCATCACGTCATTGTCACAGTATCATCAAAATATCATCACAGCATCATCACACCATCATAACAACATCATCACAGCGTCATCACAGTATCGTAAATGCATCATCACAGAATCATCACTGAATCATCATAGCATCTTCATATCATCATCACAATATCATCACAGCATCATCACTGCATCATCACAGCATCATCACTGCATAATCACTGCATCATCACCACATCATCACAGCATCATCACTGCATAATCACTGCATCATCACAGCATCATCACATCGTCATCAAAACATCATTACAAGTATCAACACAACATAATCACAGTGTCATCACAGCATCATCATTGCATCCTTACTGCATGATCACAGCATCTCCGCATCGTAATCACATCATCATCACTGACTCCTCACTGAATCATCACTGTACCATCACTGCATCATCAGAGCATAATCTGAGCATAATCTCAGCATAATCACAGCATCATCACAGAATCATCACAGCATCATTACTGCATCATCACAGCATCTTTGCATCGTCATCAGAGCATCACCACTGCATCATCACTACATCATCACATCATCATCACAGCATTTTAGCTACATAATCACAGAATCATCATAGCGTAACGACAGCATCATCACAACATCATTACAGCATCATCACAGCGTCATCGTAACATCATGACTGTATCATCACAGCATCATCACAGCATCACCGCAGCGTCATCACTGCATCATCACAGCATCATCACAGCATCATCACGGCATCGTTACAGCATCGTCCTATCATCATAACTGCATCATCACAACAACATAACAAAACCATCAAAGCATCGTCACAGCATCATCACCGCGTCATCACAGTGTCATAACTGCATCGTCACTGCATCTAAACTGCATCATCACAAAATCATCACAGCTTCATCACTGCAGCATCACAGCATCATCAAAGCATCATCGCAGCATCATCACATCATCATCACTGCATCATCACAGAATCATTACTGTTTACTCACTGCGGCATCACAGCATTATCACGGTGTCATAACTGCATCATCACTGCACCATTACTGCATCATCACAGTGTCATCTCAGCATCATCACAGCATCATTACTGCCTAATCATTGCATTATCACAACGTCATCACAGTATCATCAGTGCATCATCACAGCATCATTACTGCATCATCACATCATCATCACAGAATCACGATAGTGTCATCACAGCGTCATCACTGCATCATCACAGCGTCATCTCAGCATCATCAGAGACTCATCACAGCGTCATCACTGCATCATCACTGCATCACCACAGTATCATCACAGCATCATCACAAAATTATAAGAGCGTCATCACAGCGTTATTACTGCATCATCACAGCATCAATAGAGCATCATCACAGCGTCATCACAGCGTTATCACAGCGTCATCACAGCATCACGACATCATCATCACAGCTTCACGACAGTGTCATGAGAGCGTCTTCACAGCATCATCACTACATCATCACAGCATCATCACTGCGTCATCAGAGCATCATCACAAAATCATCACAGCGTCATTACTGCATCATCACTGCATCATCACAGCGTCATCACCGCATCATCACTGCATTGTCACAACATCATGGCGTCATAATAACTGCATCATAACAGCATGATCAAAGCATCATCACAGCGTCATCACAGCGTCATAACTGCATAAACACTGCATCATCAAAGAACCATCACAGCATCATCACAGCGTCATAACAGCATCATCAGAGCATCATCACATCGTCATCACATCGTCATCAAAGAATCTTCACAGCATCATCGCTATGTCATCATAGCATCATCATAATATTATCACAGCTTCATCACAGCGTCATAACAACATCATCACTGCATCATCACAGCATCATCATTATTGCATCATGACTGCATCATTACAGCATCATCAGAGCAGAATCAGTGCGTCGTCACAGCATCATTACTGCATCACCACATCATCACTGTGTTATCGCAGCGTCATCACAGCATCATCACAACATCATCACAGAATCATCACAGCATCATTGCAGCATCATCACATCATCATCACAGCGTCATCACAACATCATCGTAGCATCATCATGCATCATCACAGCATCATTACTGCATCACCACATCATCACTGTGTTATCGCAGCGTCATCACAGCATCATCACAACATCATCACAGAATCATCACAGCATCATTGCAGCATCATCACATCATCATCACAGCGTCATCACAACATCATCGTAGCATCATCATGCATCATCACAGCATCATTACTGCATCATCACAACATCATCGTAGCATCATCATGCATCATCACAGCATCATCACAGCATCATCACTGAATAATCACAGCATCATCACTGCATCATCACGGCATCGTTACAGCATCGTCATATCATCATAACTGCATCATCACAACAACATAACAAAATCATCAAAGCATCATCACAGCATCATCACCGCGTCATCACAGCGTCATAACTGCATCGTCACTGCATCTAAACTGCATCATCACAAAATCATCACTGCATCACATCATAATCACAACATCATCAAAGCGTCATCACAGCATCATCACTGCGTTATCACAGCATCATCTCAGCATCATCACAGTATCATTACTGCTTATTCACTGCATCATCACAACATCATCACAGCGTCATTACAGTGTCATAAATGCATCATCACAGTGTCATCAAAGCGTCCTAACTGCATAATCACTGCATCATCGCAGCTTCATCACAGCATCATGACAGCGTCATCACAGCATCAAAAATGCATAATCACTTCATCCTCACATCATCATCATAGCATCATAGCTGCATAATCATAGAGTCATCACAGCATCATCACTACATCATCAAATTGTCATCACTGTATCATCACAGCATCATCATAGCATCATCACTGCATAATCACAGTGTCATAACAGCATCATTACAACACCATGACTACGTCATCACAGCATCACGACAGCGTCATTACAGTGTCATCACAGCATCATCACTGCATTATCACATCATCACAACATCATCACTGCGTCATCAGAGCGTCATCACTACATAATCACTTCTTACTCAGTGAATCATCACTGCATCATCACATCATCACAGCATCATCTCAGCATAATCACAGTATCATCACCGCGTCATCACTACATCATCAATGCATCATCACTGCATCATCACAGCATCATCACTGCATCATCACAGCATCATCAGAGCATCATCACAGCATCATCACAACATCATCACAGAGTCATCACAGCATCATCACTGCATAATCACTGCATCATCACAGCATCCTCACAGCATCAATACAGCGTCATCACAACGTCAACAATGCATCATTACAGCATCATCTCAGTATAGTCACAGCATAATCACTGCATAATCACTGCATCATCATATCGTCATCACTGCATCATCACTGCATCATCACAGCACCATCACAGCATCATTACTGCAGAATCACTGCATCATCACAGCATCACAGCTGCATAATCACAGCATCATCACATCATCATCGCATAGTCATCACAGAGTCATCACTGCATCATCACAGCATCATCACAGCATCATTACGGCAGAATCACTGCATCATCACAGCATCCTCACAGCAACATCGCAGCATCATCACAGCATCATCGCATCATCATCACAGTGTCATGACAGCATCATCACTGCATCATCACAGAATCATCCCTGCGTCATCACAGCATCATCACTGCATCATCACAGAATCATCACTGCGTCATCACAGCATCATCAGAGCATCATCACAGCATCATCACAGCATCATCACGGCATCGTTACAGCATCGTCATATCATCATAACTGCATCATCACAACAACATAACAAAATCATCAAAGCATCGTCACAGCATCATCACCGCGTCATCACATCATCATCTCAGCATCATTACTGCTTACTCACTGCATCATCACATCATCATCACAACATCATCAGTTTCATGTCAGCATCATCACTGCATAATCACTGCATCATCACAGCATCCTCACAGCATCAACACAGCGTCATCACAGCGTCATCAATGCATCATTACAGCATCATCTCAGTATAGTCACAGAATTATTACAGCATAATCACTGCATCATCATATCATCACTGCATCATCACTGCATCATCACATCATCACAGCATCATCTCAGCATAATCACAGTATCATCACAGCGTCATCACTACATCATCAATGCATCATCACTGCATCATCACAGCATCATCACTGCATCATCACAGCATCATCAGAGCATCATCACAGCATCATCACAACATCATCACAGAGTCATCACAGCATCATCACTGCATAATCACTGCATCATCACAGCATCATCACAGCATCAATACAGCGTCATCACAACGTCAACAATGCATCATTACAGCATCATCTCTGTATAGTCACAGCATAATCACTGCATAATCACTGCATCATCATATCGTCATCACTGCATCATCACTGCATCATCACAGCACCATCACAGCATCATTACTGCAGAATCACTGCATCATCATAGCATCATCACATCATCATCACAACATCATCAGTTTCATGTCAGCATCATCACTGCATAATCACTGCATCATCACAGCATCCTCACATCATCACAGCATCATCTCAGCATAATCACAGTATCATCACAGCGTCATCACTACATCATCACTGCATCATCACAGAATCATCACTGCGTCATCAGAGCATCATCACAGCATCATCAGAGCATCATCACAACATCATCACAGAGTCATCACAGCATCATCACTGCATCATCACAGCATCATCAGAGCATCATCACAGCATCATCACAACATCATCACAAAGTCATCACAGCATCCTCACAGCATCAACACAGCGTCATCACAGCGTCATCAATGCATCATTACAGCATCATCTCAGTATAGTCACAGAATTATTACAGCATAATCACTGCATCATCACTGCATCATCACTGCATCATCACAGCACCATCACAGCATCATTACTTCAGAATCACTGCATCATCACAGCATCCTCACAGCAACATCGCAGCATCATCACAGCATCATCACACTGTCATGACAGCATCATCACTGCATAATCTCCGCATAATCACAGCATCATCACAGCATCATCACATCATCATCACAATATCATCACAGCGTCATCACTACACATCACTGCATCATCACTACATCATCACAGCATCATCACTTCGTCATCATCAGAGCATCATCACAGCATCATCACTGCATCCTCACTGCATCATGAGTGCATCATCATCACAGCATCATAACTGCATCATCAAAGCATCATCTCGGCATAATCACAATGTCATAAATACATCATCACTCCATCATCACAGCATTATCACATCATCATCACAACGTTTTCAGTGTCATCACAGCATCATAACAACGTCATCAAACTGTCATCACAGCATCATCACCAAATCATCACAGAATCATCACAGCATCATTACTGCATCATCACAGCATCTTTGCATCGTCATCAGAGCATCACCACTGCATCATCACATCATCATCTCAGCATCATCACAGCATCATTACTGCTTACTCACTGCATCATCACAGCGTCATGACAGTGTCATCACTGCATCATAACATCATAGCTTCATCATCAGAACATTATCACAGCATCATCACTGCATCATCACATCATCATTATAGCATCTTCACTGTCATCAATACATCATCACAGCATCATCACGTCATTATCACAGCATCATCAGTGTCATCTCAGCATCATCACTGCATCATGACTGCATCATAGCAGCATAATCACAGCATCATCACAGAATCATCACAGCATCATCATAAGGTCATCACAGCATCATCACTACGTCATCAGATTGTAATCACAGCATCATCACAGTGTCCTCACTGAATCATCACTGCACCATCACTGCAACATCACAGCATCATCTCAGCATCATCATGGCATCATTACTGCATCATCACTGCTTACTCACTGCATCATCACAGCATCATCTCAGCATCATCACAGAATCATTTCTGCATAATCATTGCATTTTCACAGCGTCATCACAGTATCATCACTGCATCATCACAGTGTCATCACAGCATCATGACAGCGTCATCTCACCATCACGACAGCGTCATCAAAGCATCATCACTGCATCATAACAACATCATCTCAGCATCATCACAGAATCATTTCTGCATAATCACTGCATCATCATAGTGTCATCACAGTATATTCACTGCATCATCACATCATCACAGTGTCATCACAGAATCATCACTGAATCATCCAAGCATCATCCAAGCATCATCACAGCACCACCAATGCATCATCACAGTATCATCACTGCATAATCACTGCATCATCACCGCATCATCACATCATCAACACTGCTTCATTGCTGCATCATCACATCATTGTCACAGTATCATCAAAATATCATCACAGCATCATCACAACATCATCACAAAGTCATCACAGCATCCTCACAGCATCAACACAGCGTCATCACAGAATCATCACTGAATCATCATAGCATCTTCATATCATCATCACCACATCATCACAGCATCATCACTGCATAATCACAGCATCATCACAGCATCATCACAGAATCATCACTGCATCATCACGGCATAATCACAACATCATCTCAGCATCATTACTTCATAATCACTGCATCATCACAACATCATTACAGCATCATAGAGTCATAATCACGACAGCATTTCTGCATCATCACTGCATCATCATAGCGGCATCAAAGCATCATCACTACATCATCAAATTGTCATCACAGCATCATCGTGGCCTCATCACTGCATCATCACAGCATCACCATCATCACAGCATCACAAGGTATGATGACACTGTGACGACACTGTAAGGACGCTGTGATGATGCTGTGATGATGCGGTGATGCTCTGATCATGTGTGCTGTGCATCACAGCGTCATCACAGCATCATAGCGTCATCAAATTATCATCACTGCATCATCAGAGCATCACCAGAACTTCATCGCAGCATCATCAAAGCAACATCTCAGTGTCATCACAGCGTCACTACTGCAACATCATTGCATCATCAGAGCATTGGTGTAGATGCACTTCTCATCCTTGTTCGGCGGTCTATAGCAGACCCTGACCAGGACACTAGCCTTGATGTCCCTGCCGATCCTAACCCAAAGGGACTCGACCTTGTCATTCCTAGCCTCGAGTTCTACAACATCGAAAGACTCTCTAATATAGAGAGCCACACCACCAGCCCTTCTGTGCTGCCTGTCCCTTCTGAAGAGCTTATAGCCAGGCATTGCAGCACTCCAGTCATGACTGTGGTCCCACCACGTCTCCGTGATGGCAACCAAGTCGTAGCCTGCCTGCTGCACAATGACTTCCAGCTCCTCCTGTTTGTTACCCATGCTGCGTGCATTGGTGTAGATGCACTTCAGCTGGGCCATTGCCCTATCCTCCGGCCTTGCCATTGTTCCCCCTGGCACAGCCCCAATAATCCTTGCTTCAGCCCCATCCCCCTTCTTACCTAGTTTAAAGCCCTCTCAATGAGCCCTGCCAGCTCCTGGCCCAGGATCCTTTTTCCCCTAAAAGATAGGGACCCGTCTGCGGCCATCAGGCCAGGTGCTGAGTAAAGTGCCCCATGGTCAAAAAAAAACAAGATTTCTGCGTTGGCACCAGAAATGATGATGTTATGATGCTGTGGTGATGCTGTTGTGATAATGCTGTGATGGTGCTGTGATAAGTCTGTTATGACGCAGTGATGATGCTCAGATGATGCAGTGATGTTGCAGTAGTCACGCTGTGATGTTGCTTTGATGATGCTGCGATGAATTTCTGGTGATGCTCTGATGATGCAGTGATGATAATTTGATGACGCTGTGATGATGCAGTGATGATGCTGTGATGATGCTTTGGTGATGCTGTGATGATGCTCTGATGACGCTCTAATGACGGAGTGATGATGCTGTGATGACTCTGTGATGATGCTGTAATAATGCTGTGATGATATGATGATGCTGTAGTGATGCTGTGATGATGCTCTGATGACACGTTGATGACATGACGCCTGGATGATGCTGTTATGAAGCTGTGATTATTCTGTTGTGATGCTGTGATGATGTGTTATGATGCTGTGACGATGCTGTGATGATGCTTTGATGACAGTGTGACTATGTTCTGATGATGCTGTGATGACGCAGTATTGATGATGTGATGATGCTGCAATGATGCTGTGATGATTCTGTGATGATGTTGTGATGATGCTGTGATGACACTGCGATAACACAGTGATGATGTGGTGATGCAGTAATGATGCTGTGACGACGCACTGATTCTGCTCTGATGATGCTGTAATGATGCAGTCATGATGCAATAATGATGATGTGATGATGCTGTGATGATATTGTGATGATACTGTGATGACGCTTCGATGATGCTGTGATGATGCTGTGATGACGCAGTGATGATGCTGTGATGATGCAGTGATGATGCTGTGATGATGCTTTGATGATGCAGTGATGATGCTGTGACGGTGCTGTGATGATGCAGTGATGATGCTGTGATGACGCAGTGATGACTGTGATGATGCTGTGATAATGCTGTGATGATATGATGATGCTGCAGTGATGCCGTGATGATCCTCTGATGACACGTTGATGACGCTGTAATGCTTTGATGATGCTGTGATGATGCTCTGATGACGCTGTAATGATGCAGTGATGATGCAGTGATGATGCAGTGATGACGCTTTGATGACGCTGTGATGATTTTGTTATGATGCTGTTGTGATGCCGTGATGATGCTGTGTTGACGCTTTGATGACACTATGATAATGTTCTGATGATGCAGTAATCATGCAGTGATGACGCAGTGATGATGCTGTGATGATGCTGTAATGATGCAGCGATGATGATGTGATTATGCTGTGATGACGGTACGATATTGCTATTATGATGCTGTGATCATGCTGTGGTCATGCTGTGATGATGCAGTGATGATGCTGCGATGATGCTTTGATGATTCTGTGAAGATGCAGTGATGACGACGTGATGACGCTGTGATGACGCTGTGATGACGCTATTATGATGCAGTGATGATGCAGTGATGATGCTGTGACGATGTAGTGGTGATGCTTTGATGACTCTATGATGATGCAGTGATGACACTGTGATGGCACTGTGATGCCTTGTTGAAGCTCTGATGATGCATTGAAAATGCACTGATTATGCAGTGATGATGTTGTCTTGATACTGTGATGATGCTGTGATGACGGTTTTATGACACTGTGATTATGTTCTGATGACCCAGTGATGATGCTGTGATGATGCAGTGATGGCTCAATGATGATGCTGATGTGATGCTCTGATGATGCTGTGACGACGGTTTGATGACACTGTGATGACGTTCTGATGATGCAGTGATGACGCTGTGATGACGCTGCGATGATGCTGTTGTGATGCTCTGATAATGCTGTGATGACAGTTTGATGACACTGTGATGATGTTCTGATGATGCAGTGATGATGCTGTGATGACGCTGTGATGATGTTGTGATGATGCTGTGATGACGCTTTGATCACTGCATCATCTCTGCATCACCAATGCATCACCACAGCATCATCACTGCATCATAAAAGCATCATCTCAGTGTCATCACAGTATCATTTCTGAATAATCACTGCATTATCACAGCGTCATCTCTGCATTATCACATCATCTTCACTACATAATCCCATCATCATCACTGCATCATCACAGCTTCATCACAACATCTTCACAGTATCATCACTGCTTCATCTCTGCCTCATCACAGCATCATTACAGTGTCATGACATCATCATCACTGCATAATCACTACATCATAAACGCATAATCACAGCATCATGACAGCATCATCACTGCATTATCACAGTGTCATAACGGCATCATCAGAGCATCATCACAGCCTCATAACAACATAAACACTGCATCATCACAGCATCATCACTGCGTCATCACAGCGTCATAACAGCATCATCACTGCATCATCATTGCGTCATCACTGCATCATCTCAGCATCATAATAGTGTCATCACAGTGTCATCACAGTCATCACAGCATCATCAAATCATCATTGCACCGTCATCACAGCATCATCACTGCATCATCATTGCACCATCACTGCATCATCACAGCATCATCTCAGCATCATCACAGCATCATTACTGCATAATCAATGCATTATCACAGCATAATCAAAGCATCACCACTGCGCCTTCACAGCATCATCACGGCATCATCACATTATCATCACTACATCATCAGAGTGTCATCACAGCATCATCACTCTGTCATCACAGCGTCATCACAGTATCATCACAGCATCATCACAGCACCATAGATGCATAATCACTGCATCATCACAGCATAATCAAAGCATCACCACTGCGCCTTCACAGCATCATCACTGCATCATCACTGCATCTTCAAATCATCATCGCAGCATCATCACTGCATCATCAATGAATCATCGCAGAATCATCACTGCATCATAGCTACATAATCACAGCGTCATAAATGCATCGTCACAGTGTCATCACAGCATCATCTCAGCATCATCACAGCATCACGACAGGGTCATCACAGCCTCATCACTGTATCATTACAGCGTCATCACAGCATAATCACACCGTCATCACAGTGTCACCACTGCATCATCACAGTGTCATCACAGGGTCATAACTGCATCATCACTGCATCATCACTGCATCTCCACAGCATAATCTCAGCATCATCACAGTGTCATCACAGTGTTATAACAGCATCATCACAGCATCATCACATCATCATCAGATCGTCATCACAGAATCATCACAGCATCATCACTATGTCATCACAGCATAATCACAATATCATCACAATGTCATTAAAGCATCATAACTGCATCATCACTGCATCATAACTGCATCATCACTGCATTATCACATCGTCACCACAGCGTCATCGCAGCAACATCACAGCATCATCACTGCATCGTAACTGCATCATCACGGTATCATCACAGCATCATCACAGCATCACAACAGCATTATCAGAGCATCACAACAGCCTCAACAGTGTCACCACAGCAACATCACAGAATCATCACAGCATAATCGCAGCGTCACTACAGCATCATTACTGCATAATCACTGCATCATTACAGCATCATCACTGCATCATCACAACGTTATCACAGTATCATCACTGCATCATCATATCATCATCGCAGCGTCATCACTGCATCATCGCTGCATAGTCACAGCATCATCGCGTCTTCATACACGCATCATAACAGGGTCATCACAGCATCATAACCGCATAAACACTGCATCATCACAGCATCATCATTGCGTCATCACAAAATCATCAAAACATCATCGCAGCATCATCACAGCATCACGACAGCGTTACAAGAGCATCACAGCAGTTTCATCACAGTGTCATAACAGAATCATCACATAGTCATCACAACATCATCGCAGTGTCATAAATGCCTCATCACTACATCATCACAACATAATCATAGTATCATCACAGCATCATCACTGCATCGTCACAGCATTATCAAATCATCACTGCACCATCACATCATCATCAATGCATCATCAATGCTTCATCTCAGTGTCATCACAGTATCAATACTGCGGAATCACTGCATCAACACATCAAAATATCTGCATCATCACATCACCATCACTGCATCATCATATCATCATCACTGCATCATCACTGCGTCATCACAGCATCATCACAGTATTATCACATAATCACGATACGGTCATCACAGAGTCATCGCAGAATCATCACAGCATCATCACTGTGTCATCACAGCGTCGTCACAGCATCATCACAATATCATCACAGCTTCATCACAGCCTCATATCTGCATCATCATTGCATAATGACTGCATCATAACATCATCATAACTACGTCATCATATTGTCATCATCACAGCATCACGACAGCGTCATCACAACATCACGTCAGGGTCATCACAGCATCATCACTGCATTGTCACAGAATCATGACCGCGTCATCACAGCATCATCACATCATCATCCCTGCATCATCACATCATCATCACTGCATCATCACAGCATTATCACAGCATCATCAAAGCATCATCACGGCGTAATCACAGCATCATCACAGCAGGATCGAAGCGTCATCACTGCAGCATCACAACATCATCACAGTATCCTCAGAGCATCTTCACTGCATCATCACTACATTGTCACAGCATCATCACATCATCATCACTGCATCATCACAGCATAATCTCAGCATCATCACAGTATCAGTACTGCAGAATCATTGCATCATCACAACATCATTGCAGCATCATCATAGCATCACAACAGTGTTATCTGAGCATCACGACAGTGTAATCATAGCATCATCACAGATTCATCAGAGCATCATTGCAGCGTCATCACTGCATCATCACAGTATCATCACATCATAGCAACATCATCACAACATCATCGCAGAATCATCACTGCATCATCAGAGCATCATCTCAGCATAATCACAGCATCATTAGTGCAGAATCACTACATCATCACATCACCATCACTGCATCATCACATCATCATCAGAGCATCATCACTGCGTCATCACTACATCATCACTACATAAACATAGCATCATTACTGCGTCATCACTGCATCATCAATGCATCATCACAACGCCATCTCAGTATCATCACAGCATCATCACAGCGTCATCACAGCATCACAACAGTGTCGTCGCAGCATCAACACAGCATCATTACATCATGATTATGCGTCATCAGAGCGTCATCGCAGCATCCTCACAGCATCATCATAGTACCACTACAGCATCATCACAGAATCACTATAGCGTCATCAAAGCATCATCACAGCATCATCACATCATCACCACAGCATCATCGCAGCATCGTCACTGCGTCATCACAGCATCATCACTGCATGATCACTGCATCATCACAGCATCATCACTGCAGCATCACAACATCATCTCAGCATCACAGCATCATCACTGCATAATCAGAGCACTATCACTGCGTTATCAAATTACCATCACTGCTTCATCACTGCATCATCATATCATCATCACAGCATCATCTAAGCATCATCACTGCGTCATAACGATGATGCAACGATGATGCTGTTGTGATGCTGTGATGATGCTGTGATGATGCTGTGATGATTCTGTGATGACGCTGTGATGGCGCTGTGATGATGCTGTGATGATGCATTGATGACACTGTGATGATGCTGTGACGATGTAGTTTTGATGACGCATTGATTACGCTGTGATGACGCTGTGATGGCGCTGTGATGATGCTGTGATGACGCTTTGATGAGGCTTTGATTATTTGATGACGCATTGATTACACTGTGATGACGCGCTGATGATGATGTGATGACGCTTTGAAGACACTGTGATGATGCTGTGTTGATGCTGTGATGAAGCTGTGATGACGAGGTGATGGTTCTTTGATGACGCTCTGATGACGCAGTGGTGATGCTGTGATGACGCTGCGATGAGTCTTTGATGACGCTGTGATGGTTTAATGATGCTGTGATGATGGCGTGATGAATCTGTGATGATGCTGAGATGATGCTTTGGTGATGCCGTGATGAAGCTGTGATGACGCTGTGATGATAGGATGATACTGTAGTGATGCCGTGATGATGCTCTGATGACACTTTGATGACGCTGTGATGCTTTGATGATGCTGTGATGATGCTCTGATGACGCTGTGATGATGCAGTGATGATGCAGTGATGAAGCTGTGATGACGCTTTGATGACGCTGTGATGATTTTGTTATGATGTTGTTGTGATGCTGTGATGATTCAGTGATGATGCTGCGATGAATCTGTTGTGATGCTGTGTTGACGCTTTGGTGACACTATGATAATATTCTGATGATGCAGTAATGATGCTGTGATGACGCAGTGATGATGCTGTGATGATGCTGTAATGATGCAGCGATGATGCTGTGATGATGTTGTGATTATGCTGTGATGACGCTACGATAATGCTGTTATGATGCTGTGATGACGCTGTGATCATGCTGTGATCATGCTGTGATGATGCAGTGATGACGCTGCGATGATGCTTTGATGATTCTTTGAAGATGCAGTGATGACGACGTGATGACGCTGTGACGACGCTGTGATGACGCTGTTATGACGCAGCGATGATGCAGTGATGATGCTGTGACGATGTAGTGGTGATGACGCATTGATGACGCTGTGATGATGCTGTGATGATGATGTGATGATGCTGTGATGACTCTATGATGATGCAGTGATGACACTGTGATGGCACTGTGATGCCTTGTTGAAGCTCTGATGATGCATTGATAATGCACTGATTATGCAATGATGATGTTGTCTTGATACTGTGATGATGCTGTGATGACGGTTTGATGACACTGTGATGACGTTCTGATGATGCAGTGATGATGCTGTGATGATGCTGTGATGATGCTGCGATGATGTTGTTGTGACGGTCTGATGATGCTGTGATGACGGTTTGATGACACTGTGATGATGTTCTGATGATGCAGTGATGATGCTGTGATGATGCTGTGATGACGCTTCGATGATCCTCTTGTGATGCTCTGATAATGCTATGATTACGCTTTGATGACACTGTGATGCTGTTGTTGTGATGCAGTGATGACGCTGTGATGATGCTGTGATGCTCTGATGATGATGTTATGATGCTGTGATGATGCAGTAATGATGCTGTGATGGTGCTGTGATGACGCTTTGATTACTGCATCATCACTGCATCATCACTGCATCACCACAGCATCATCACTGCGTAATCAAAACATCATCACAGCATCAGCACAACATCATCACTGCATCATCACAGCATCATTACAGCATCATCACAGCATCATCACAGCATCATCACAGCATCATCACAGCCTCATAACTACATAAACACTGCATCATCACAGCATCATCACTGCGTCATCACAGCGTCAAAACAGCATCATCCCATCATCATCATTGCATCATAACAGCATCATCACAACATCATCACAGTATAATGAATGCATCATCACGGCATCATCACAGCGTCATCACAGCGTCATCTTTGCGTCATCAAAGCATCACCACTGCATCATCACAGCATTATAACAGTGTCATCAAAACGTCATCACAGAGTAATCACAGGATCATCATATCGTCGTCGCAGCGTCATCACAGCATCATAATAGCATCATCACAGCATCATAACAGAATCATCACTGAATCATCACTGCATCATCACAGCATCATCACAGCTTCATCACATCGTCATGACAGCATTATCAGTGCATCATCACTGCATCATCACAGCGTCATCACAGCATTGTAACTGCATCCTCACTGCATCATCACCGCGTCACCATCATCACATCATCACAAGCTGTGATGACACTGTAAGGACGCTGTGATGATGCTGTGATGATGCGGTGATGATGCTCTGATGATACTATGGTGATGCTGTGATGATGCTGTGATGCTCTGATCATGTGTGCTGTGCATCACAGCGTCATCACAGCATCATAGCGTCATCAAATTATCATCACTGCATCATCAGAGCATCACCAGAACTTCATCGCAGCATCATCAAAGCAACATCTCAGCGTCATCACAGCGTCACTACTGCAACATCACTGCATCATCAGAGCATTGGTGTAGATGCACTTCAGCTGGGCCATTGCCCTATCCTCCGGCCTTGCCATTGTTCCCCCTGGCACAGCCCCAACAATCCTTGCTTCAGCCCCATCCCCCTTCTTACCTAGTTTAAAGCCCTCTCAATGAGCCCTGCCAGCTCCTGGCCCAGGATCCTTTTTCCCCTAAAAGATAGGGACCCGTCTGCGGCCATCAGGCCAGGTGCTGAGTAAAGTGCCCCATGGTCAAAAAAAAACAAGATTTCTGCGTTGGCACCAGAAATGATGATGTTATGATGCTGTGGTGATGCTGTTGTGATGGTGCTGTGATGATGATTTGATGACACAGTGATGATGCAGTTATGATGCTGTGATGATGCAGTGATGATGCTATGATGACGCTTTGATTACACTGTGATGCTTTGATGATGCTGTGATGACAATGTTATTATGCTGTGATGACGCTGTGATGATGCTGTTATGACAATTTGATGATGCTGTGATTATACAGCTATGATGCTCTCAGGATGATATGACGATGCAGTGATGATGCTGTGATGATGCAGTCATGATGCTGTGATGACGCTGTCGAGACTCAATGATGATGCTGTGGTGACGCTGTGATGATGTTGTGATGATGCTGTGATGATGCTCTGATGATGCTGTGCTGATGTAGTGTTTATGCAGTGATGATGCAGTTATGATACTGCGATGAAGCTTTGATGATGCTGTGATGATGCTGTGATGAAGCTTTGATGATGCTGTGATTACACAGCTATGATGCTTTCATGATTATATGATGATGCAGTGATGATGCTGTGATGACACTGTTATGACGCAGTGATGACACTGAATACGCTGTGATGATGCTGGGATGGTTTCATGATGCTATGATGATGCTGTGATGATTCAGTGATGACGCTGAGATGATGCTGTGATGATGCATTGATAACGCTGCGATGATGCTGCGATGATGTTGTCATGATGCTGTGATGATATTATGATGATGCTGAGATGATGCTTTGATGACACTGTGATGATGTTGTGATGATGCTCTGATGACGCTGTGATGACAGTGATGATGTAGTGATGCTGCTGTGATGATGCTTTGATGACGCTGTGATGCGGTGAAGATGTATTGATGACGCTGTGATGATGCAGCGATAGTGCAGTGTTGATGCAGTTATGACGCTGTGGTGAGGCTGTGATAATAGTGTGATGATGGTGTGATGACACTGCGATGATGCTGTGATGATGCTGTGATGACTCTGTGATAACGCTTTGATGACACTGTAATGATGCTGTAATGACGCCGTGATGAAGCTGTGATGGTGCTTTGATGAGGCTGTGATGACGCAGTGATGATGTTGTGATGACGCTCTGATGACGCTGTGATGCTTTGATGATGCTGTGATGATGGTGTGACGATGCAGTGGTGACACTGCGATGATATTGTAATGATGCAGTGATGATGCTGTGATGATGCAGTGATGATGCTTTGGTGATGCTGTGATGATGCTCTGATGACGCTGTAATGACGGAGTGATGATGCAGTGATGATGCTGTGATGACGTTGTTATGACACTTTGATGATGCTGTGATGCTGTGATGATGTAGGTATGATGCTTTAATGAAGCAGTGATGATGCTGTGATGATGCAGTGATACCGCTGCGATGATATAGTGATGATTCTGTGATGATGCAGTGATGGCGACGCTGTGATGCATTGATGATGCTGTGATGATGCTGCGATGATGCTGTTGTGATGCTTTGATGATGCAGTGATGACGATGCGATGGTGATGTTGTGATGATGCTGTGACAATGCTTTGATAGCACTGTGATGATGTTGTGATGATGCAGTAATGATGCTGTGATGACACAGTGATGGTACAGTGATGATGTGATGATGACGCTGTGATGACGCTGTGATACTGTAATACTGTTGTGATGATGCTGTGGTGATGCTGTGATGACGCTTTCATGATGCAGTGATCATGATGTGATGATGCTGTGATGATGCTTTGATGACACTGTGATGATGTTGTGATGATGCAGTGATGAAGCTGTGATGATGAAGTGATGATGCAGTGATGATGCAACGATGATGCTGTTGTGATGCTGTGATGATGCTGTGATGATGCTGTGATGATTCTGTGATGACGCTGTGATGGCGCTGTGATGATGCTGTGATGATGCATTGATGACACTGTGATGATGCTGTGACGATGTAGTTTTGATGACGCATTGATTACGCTGTGATGACGCTGTGATGGCGCTGTGATGATGCTGTGATGACGCTTTGATGAGGCTTTGATTATTTGATGACGCATTGATTACACTGTGATGACGCTGCGATGATGCTGCGATGATGCATTGATGACACTGTGATGATGCTGTGACGATGTATTTATGATGACGCATTGATTACACTGTGATGACGCTGCGATGATGCTGCGATGATGCAGTGATGATGCTGTGATGATGCTGTGATGACGCTTTGATGAGGCTTTGATTATTTGATGATGCTGTGATGATGCTGTGATGACGCTGTGATGACACTGTGATGCTGTGATGATGTTGTAATAATGCTCTGGTGAAGCTGTGATGACGTTTTCATGATGCAGTGATCATGATGTTATGATGCTGTGATAATGCTTTGATGACGCTTTGATGACACTGTGATGATGTTGCGATGATGCAGTGATGATGCTGTGATGATGCAGTGATGATGCAGTGATGGTGCTACGATGATGCTGTTGTGATGCTGTGATGATGCTGTGATGACGCTTTGATGACACTATGATAATGTTGTGATAATGCAGTAATGATGCAGTGATGACTCAGTGATGATGCTGTGATGATGCAGTGATGATGATGTGATGATGTTGTTATGATGCTGTGGTGATACAGTAATCATTCACTTATGATGCTGTTATGATGCAGTGATGACGCTGCGATGATGCAGTGCTGACGCTGCAATGATGCTGTGTTGATGCTGTAATGATGATGTGATGACGCTGTGATGACGCACTGATAATGTAGTTATTACGCTGTGATGATTCTGTGATGACGCGCTGATGATGATGTGATGACGCTTTGAAGACACTGTGATGATGCTGTGTTGATGCTGTGATGAAGCTGTGATGACGAGGTGATGGTTCTTTGATGACGCTCTGATGACGCAGTGGTGATGCTGTGATGACGCTGCGATGAGTCTTTGATGACGCTGTGATGGTTTAATGATGCTGTGATGATGCTGCGATGATGCTGTGATGATGGCGTGATGAATCTGTGATGATGCTGTGATGATGCTTTGGTGATGCCGTGATGAAGCTGTGATGACGCTTTGATTATGCTGTGATGCTTTGATGATGCTGTGATGATGCTGTAATAATGCTGTGATGATAGGATGATACTGTAGTGATGCCGTGATGATGCTCTGATGACACTTTGATGACGCTGTGATGCTTTGATGATGCTGTGATGATGCTCTGATGACGCTGTGATGATGCAGTGATGATGCAGTGATGAAGCTGTGATGACGCTTTGATGACGCTGTGATGATTTTGTTATGATGTTGTTGTGATGCTGTGATGATTCAGTGATGATGCTGCGATGAATCTGTTGTGATGCTGTGTTGACGCTTTGGTGACACTATGATAATATTCTGATGATGCAGTAATGATGCTGTGATGACGCAGTGATGATGCTGTGATGATGCTGTAATGATGCAGCGATGATGCTGTGATGATGTTGTGATTATGCTGTGATGACGCTACGATAATGCTGTTATGATGCTGTGATGACGCTGTGATCATGCTGTGATCATGCTGTGATGATGCAGTGATGACGCTGCGATGATGCTTTGATGATTCTTTGAAGATGCAGTGATGACGACGTGATGACGCTGTGACGACGCTGTGATGACGCTGTTATGACGCAGCGATGATGCAGTGATGATGCTGTGACGATGTAGTGGTGATGACGCATTGATGACGCTGTGATGATGCTGTGATGATGATGTGATGATGCTGTGATGACTCTATGATGATGCAGTGATGACACTGTGATGGCACTGTGATGCCTTGTTGAAGCTCTGATGATGCATTGATAATGCACTGATTATGCAATGATGATGTTGTCTTGATACTGTGATGATGCTGTGATGACGGTTTGATGACACTGTGATGACGTTCTGATGATGCAGTGATGATGCTGTGATGATGCTGTGATGATGCTGCGATGATGTTGTTGTGATGGTCTGATGATGCTGTGATGACGGTTTGATGACACTGTGATGATGTTCTGATGATGCAGTGATGATGCTGTGATGATGCTGTGATGACGCTTTGATTACTGCATCATCACTGCATCATCACTGCATCACCACAGCATCATCACTGCGTAATCAAAACATCATCACAGCATCAGCACAACATCATCACAGCATCATTACAGCATCATCACAGCATCATCACAGCATCATCACAGCATCATCACAGCCTCATAACTACATAAACACTGCATCATCACAGCATCATCACTGCATCATCACAGCGTCAAAACAGCATCATCCCATCATCATCATTGCATCATAACAGCATCATCACAACATCATCACAGTATAATGAATGCATCATCACGGCATCATCACAGCGTCATCACAGCATCATCACAGCGTCATCACAGCGTCATCTCTGCGTCATCAAAGCATCACCACTGCATCATCACAGCATTAAAAAAGTGTCATCAAAACGTCATCACAGAGTAATCACAGGATCATCATATCGTCGTCGCAGCGTCATCACAGCATCATAATAGCATCATCACAGCATCATAACAGAATCATCACTGAATCATCACTGCATCATCACAGCATCATCACAGCATCATCGCATCGTCATCACTGCATCTTCACAGCATCACCACTGCATCATCACAGCATCATCACATCATCATCACAGCATCATCACTGCACCATCACAGCATCATTACAGCATCATCAGATCATCACCACTGCATCATCATTGCATCATGACATCATCATCACAGCATCATCACAGCATCATCATATCATCATCACAGTGTCATCACAGCATCATCACTATGTCATCACAGCGTCATAGCTGCATAATCACAGAATTATCACAGCATCATCACAGCATCATCATATCATCATCACCACATAATCACAGTGTCATCACAGCATCATCACTGCGCCATCACTGCATCATCACAGCATCTTCGCATTTTCATCACAGCATCATCTCTGCGTCCTCACTGCATCATCACTACTGCATCAGAGCATTATCTCAGTGTCATCAGAGTATCATTACAGCATAATCACTGCATTATCACAGCATCATCACATTATCATCACTACATCATCACATCATCATCACTGCATCATCAATCATAGAATCATAGAATCATAGAATATCCTGAGTTGGAAGTGACCCTTAAGGATCATGAAGTCCAACTCTTGACACCGCACAGGTCTACCCAAAAGTTCAGATCATGTGACTAAGTGCACAGTCCAATCTCTTCTTAAATTCAGACAGGCTCGGTGCAGTGACCACTTCCCTGGGGAGCCTGTTCCAGTGTGCAACCACCCTCTCTGTGAAGAACCCCCTCCTGATGTCAAGCCTAAATTTCCCCTGCCTCAGCTTAACCCCGTTCCCGCGGGTCCTGTCGCTGGTGTTAATGGAGAAAAGGTCTCCTGCCTCTCGACACCCCCTTACGAGGAAGTTGTAGACTGTGATGAGGTCTCCCCTCAGCCTCCTCTTCTCCAGGCTGAACAGGCCCAGTGACCTCAGCCGTTCATCGTACGTCTTCCCCTCCAGGCCTTTCACCATCTTTGTAGCCCTCCTCTGGACACTCTCCAACAGTTTCATGTCCTTTTTATACTGTGGTGCCCAGAACTGCACACAGTACTCGAGGTGAGGCCGCACCAGTGCAGAGTAGAGCGGGACAATCACCTCCCTTGACCTACTAGCGATGCCGTGCTTGATGTACCCCAGGACACGCTTGGCCCTCCTGGCTGCCAGGGCACACTGCTGGCTCATATTCAACTTGCTGTCTACCACGACCCCCAGATCCCTCTCTTCTAGGCTGCTCTCCAGCGTCTCATCGCCCAGTCTGTACGTGCAGCCAGGGTTTCCCCGTCCCAGGTGCAGGACCCGGCACTTGCTCTTATTGAACTTCATGCGGTTGGTGATCGCCCAGCTCTCCAACCTATCCAGGTCCCTCTGCAAGGCCTTTCCACCCTCATTCGAGTCCACAACTCCTCCAAGTTTGGTGTCATCAGCAAACTTGCTCAAAATACCTTCTATTCCTACATCCAGATCGTTTATAAAAATATTGAAAAGTACCGGCCCTAAAATGGAGCCTTGAGGGACCCCACTGGTGACCGCCCGCCAGCCTGACGCAGCCCCATTTACCATAACCCTTTGGGCCCTGCCCGTTAGCCAATTGCTCACCCATCGTATGATGTTTTTATTTAGCTGTATGGTGGACATTTTGTCCAGTAGGATCCTATGGGAAACCGTGTCAAAAGCCTTGCTGAAGTCCAAAAAAATCACATCAGCTGGTTTCCCTTGGTCCACCATACGGGTGATCTTATCATAAAAGGAAATCAGGTTAGTTAGGCAGGACCTACCCTTCACAAACCCATGCTGGCTGGGACCAATGACTGCTTTGTCCCCCAGGTGCGCCTCAATAAGTTCGAGAACCATCTTCTCCATGATTTTACCAGGCACTGACGTGAGACTGACAGGCCTGTAATTGCTAGGGTCTTCTTTCTGACCCTTCTTGAAAATCGGCACAACATTTGCCAGCTTCCAGTCTACCGGGACCTCTCCAAATTCCCAGGATCGTTGAAAAATAATTGAGAGAGGTTCCGCGATGACATCCGCCAGCTCTTTCAGCACCCGGGGATGAATCCCATCCGGACCCATGGACTTGTAGGGATCCAGGTGGAGTAGCAAATCCCGCACACTTTCAGGGTCGGTTGGGAGTTTGTCATCCCCACCATCCCGGTCCTCCAGCTCAGGGCACCCTGGGTCCCGAAGCCCATCATCGGCATTGAAGACAGAGGCAAAGAAGGCGTTAAGCATCTCTGCTTTGCCTATGTCATTGTCTGTGAGGAGACCTTCCCTATCAAGGAGCGGCCCTATGTATTCTTTAGTTCTCCTTTTTCCATTCACATATCTAAAAAAACCCTTTTTATTTTCTCTCACAGACACAGCCAGCTTCAACTCTAGGTGTGTTTTGGCCACACAAATTTTCTCCCTACAAACACGAACAGCATCCCTGTATTCTTTCCTTGACACCTGGCCCTCCTTCCAGTAGCGAACCACTCTCTGTTTCCGCCTAATCTCCATTAGAATGTGCCTGGTCAGCCACGCCGGCCTCCTGTCCCGCCTGCCTGACTTGCGATGTTTAGGAATTGCCTGATCTTGTGCTTCTAGGAGGCATCGCTTAAAGAATGACCAGCACTGGTGGACATCGAGGCCTTCAAGAGCAGTTTCCCAGGGGACCTTGCTGACTAGTTCCCTGAGCAGCCTGAAGTCCGCTTTCCCCATATCTAGGGATGAGGTTTTGGTGGCACTTTTCCTTCTGTCACCGTAAATTTTGAACTCAACCACTTCATGGTCGCTATGAAAATATGCATCATCACAGCGTCATCACTATATCATCACTGCATCATCACAGCATCATCAGAACGACATCAGAGCATCATCACTGCATCATGACATCATCATCACTGCATCATCACATCATCATCACATAATCTTCAATGCGTCATCACAGCGTAATCACAAAGTCATCACTTCATCATCAAATTGCCATCAGAGCGTCATCACAGCATCATCACAGCTGTATCGCAACGTCATCACAGCATCACCACAGCATCATCACTGTGTCATCACATCATCATCCCAGCATCATCACAAAATCATGACAGCATCATTACTGCTTACACACTGCATCATCACAGCGTCATCACAGCATCATCTCAGCATCATCACAGCATCATCACTGCATCATCTCAGCATCATCACAGCATCATCACAGCTTCATAGCTGCATAATCACAGCATCATCACCGCATCATCCCAGCATCATCACAACATCATGACAGCATCATTACTGCTGACTCACTGCATCATCACAGCATTATCACATCATCATAACAACATCATCACTACATCATCACTGCATCATCACAGCATTATCACAGTATCATCACTGCATCATCACAGCATTATCACAGTATCATCACTGCATCATCAGAGAATAATCACATCATCATCACAACATCATCAGAGTGCCATCACAGTATCATCACTGTGTCATCAGAGCGTCATCACAGCATAATCACAGCATCATCACAGCAGCATCAGAGCAGCATCATGGTGTCATGACAGAATCATCACTACGTCATCAAATTGTCATCACAGCAACCCACAGCATCATCACAGCATCATTGCAGCATCATAACAGCATCATCAAAGCATCTTTACTGCTTACTCACTGCATCCTCACAGCGTCATCACACTATTGTCAGTGCATCATCAGAGCATCATCACTGCATCAGCACACCATAATCACATCATCACACCGTCATCACCGTGTCATCACTGCATCATCACAGTGTCATCACAGGGTCATAACTGCATCATCATTTGCCGGTCATAACTGCATGCCATTTGCCGAGGTGATCGGCTCCGGGGCAGATGCATTCTGCAGCGGAGCGGGGGATCGGGCCAGGCAGGGCTAAATTTTCCGGCATCGAGCGTACTTGAGGGAGCCGCCAGGACCTGGCAGCCCTCGTGAGGGAGGCTGATGAGGCGAAGGTGGAGCCAGCAGCGCCTCCTCCGCAGCCGTTCAAAAGCTGCCCCTGGGGAGCGCGAGCGACCAGGACGGGCAAACAGGGCGTGGCGCGTCAGAAGGGAGTGGCGCGGCAGTTAGCGCGGCAGTTCGCGCAGGCAGGGCGAGCAGGAAGGGCAGAGCGCTCCCCCCCGCCCACACGAACACCTCTTAACGACAGCCGTTAGCTAGGTGATAATGGTCTCCACCAGGCACGGTGCGCTCTCCAGGAAGTCGGTACACACCCAGACCGACTACCCGTTAAAAAATGCAGCAGTTCAGGTCACCGGATGCAGGGAGTGTCTGAGCCTGTTGTTGCCATCGGCGGGCGGCAGAGACACCGCGTGCGTGAGGTGCGAGCAGGTGGATGACCTGGTCCGCATGGTGGCGGAGCTCAAGGAGGAGGTCGAGAGGCTGAGGGATATCAGGGAGTGTGAGCGGGAGATAGACTTGTGGAGTAACTCCCTGCAGGGCCTCAAGGAGAGGTACCGGGGTGAGACACCCCAAATGGGGGTGGACCCTCTGCCCTGCTGCTGTCGGGCAGAGGGAGGGGATCTGGGAGTTGAGGAGGAATGGAAACAGGTCCCTGCTCGACGTCACAGGCTATGCCCTCCCCTTCCGGCCCCACCTTCCCAGGTGCCCCTAAGCAACAGGTTTGAGGCCCTGGAGCTTGACAGACCAGTAGCTGAGGAAGAGGTAGCAAGTGTTCCCAGGAGGATGCCTAGGGCGAGGAGGTCGACTCCACGCCTCAGGACTGCCTCCATCAAGAAAGACAGGAGGGTTATTGTTGTTGGAGACTCTACTCTTAGGGGAACAGAGGGCCCTATTTGTCGGCCTGACCCTACCCGTAGGGAAGTCTGCTGCCTCCCTGGGGCCAGGGTCAGGGACGTTGCCAGGAAGCTTCCCAACCTGGTACGCCCCTCTGATTATTATCCTCTTTTGATAGTCCAGGCGGGCAGTGACAACATTGAAGAGAGAAGCCTGAAGGCTATCAAAAGAGACTTTAGGGGGCTGGGACGGTTAGTGGATGGAGCGGGAGTGCAGGTGGTGTTTTCGTCCATCCCTACGGTGGCAGGGAGGGGTACAGAGAGGACACGGAAAGCCCACCTGTTAAACACGTGGCTCCGGGGCTGGTGCCAATGCAGAAATCTTGGGTTTTTCGACCATGGGGCACTTTACTCAGCACCTGGCCTGATGGCCGCAGACGGGTCCCTATCTTTTAGGGGAAAAAGGATCCTGGGCCAGGAGCTGGCAGGGCTCATTGAGAGGGCTTTAAACTAGGTAAGAAGGGGGATGGGGCTGAAGCAAGGATTATTGGGGCTGTGCCAGGGGGAACAATGGCAAGGCCGGAGGATAGGGCAATGGCCCAGCTGAAGTGCATCTACACCAATGCACGCAGCATGGGTAACAAACAGGAGGAGCTGGAAGTCATTGTGCAGCAGGCAGGCTACGACTTGGTTGCCATCACGGAGACGTGGTGGGACCACAGTCATGACTGGAGTGCTGCAATGCCTGGCTATAAGCTCTTCAGAAGGGACAGGCAGCACAGAAGGGCTGGTGGTGTGGCTCTCTATATTAGAGAGTCTTTCGATGTTGTAGAACTCGAGGCTAGGAATGACAAGGTCGAGTCCCTTTGGGTTAGGATCGGCAGGGACATCAAGGCTAGTGTCCTGGTCAGGGTCTGCTATAGACCGCCGAACAAGGATGAGGAGTTCTACAGGCAGCTGACAGAAGTTGCAAAATCTTCAGCGCTTGTACTCGTGGGGGACTTTAACTTCCCTGACACATACTGGAAGCACAACACAGCCCAGAGAAAGCAGTCTAGGAGGTTTCTGGAGGGCGTGGAAGATAGCTTCCTGACACAGCTGGTTAGTGAACCTACCAGGGGTGGTGCCCCGCTAGACCTTCTCTTCACAAACAGAGAAGGACTGGTGGAGGATGTGATTGTCGGGAGCTGTCTTGGGCAGAGTGACCACGAAATGGTGGAGTTCACTATTCTTGGCGAGGCCAGGAAGGGGACCAGTAAAACAGCTGTATTGGACTTTCGGAGGGCTGACTTTGGGCTGCTCAGGACACTAGTTGGTGGAGTTCCTTGGGAGGCGGTTCTGAAGGGCAGAGGAGTCCAGGAAGGCTGGGCGCTCTTCAAGAGGGAAATCTTAATGGCGCAGGAGCGGTCTGTCCCCATGTGCCCAAAGATGAGCCAGCAGGGAAGAAGACCAGCCTGGCTCAACAGAGAACTGTGGCTTGAGCTTAGGAGAAAAAAGAGGGTTTATAATCTTTGGAAAAGTGGGCAGGCCACTAGGGAGGACTATAAGGATGTAGCGAGGCTGTGTAGGGACAAAATTAGGAAGGCCAAAGCTCATCTGGAGCTCAATCTGGCTACTGCTGTTAAAGATAACAAAAAACGTTTTTATGAATACATCAACACAAAAAGGAGGACTAAGGAGAATCTCCATCCTTTACTGGATGCGGGGGGAAACTTAGTTACAAGAGATGAGGAAAAGGCGGAGGTGCTCAATGCCTTCTTTGCCTCAGTCTTTAGCGGCAATACCGGTTGTTCTCTGGATACCCAGTACCCTGAGCTGGTGGAAGGGGATGGGGAGCAGGATGTGGCCCTCACTATCCACAAAGAACTGGTTGGTGACCTGCTACGGCACTTGGATGTGCACAAATCGATGGGGCCGGATGGGATCCACCCAAGGGTACTGAGAGAACTGGCAGAGGAGCTGGCCAAGCCCCTGTCCATCATTTATCAGCAGTCCTGGCTATCGGGGGAGGTCCCAGCTGACTGGCGACTAGCAAATGTGACGCCCATCTACAAGAAGGGCCGGAGGGCAGACCCGGGAAACTACAGGCCTGTCAGTTTGACCTCAGTACCGGGGAAGCTCATGGAGCAGATCCTCTTGAGAGTCATCATGCAGCACTTGCAGGGCAAGCAGGCGATCTGGCCCAGTCAGCAGGGGTTTATGGAAGGCAGATCCTGCTTGACAAACCTGATCTCCTTCTATGACAAAGCGACGCGCTGGGTGGACGAGGGAAAGGCTGTGGATGTGGTCTACCTTGACTTCAGCAAGGCATTTGACACCGTCTCCCACAGCATTCTCCTCAAGAAACTGGCTGCTCTTGACTTGGACTGGCGCACGCTTCGTTGGGTTAGAAACTGGCTGGATAGCCGGGCCCAAAGAGTCCTGGTAAATGGAGTCAAGTCCAGTTGGAGGCCAGTCACTAGTGGCGTCCCCCAGGGCTCGGTGCTGGGGCCGGTCCTCTTTAATATCTTCATCAATGATCTGGACGAGGGCATTGAGTGCACCCTCAGTAAGTTTGCAGATGACACCAAGTTAGGTGCGTGTGTCGATCTGCTCGAGGGTAGGAAGGCTCTGCAGGAGGATCTGGATAGGCTGCACCGATGGGCTGAGGTCAACTGTATGAAGTTCAACAAGGCCAAGTGCCGGGTCCTGCACCTGGGGCGCAACAACCCCAAGCAGAGCTACAGGCTGGGAGATGAGTGGTTGGAGAGCTGCCAGGCAGAGAAGGACCTGGGAGTGATGGTGGACAGTCGGCTGAATATGAGCCAGCAGTATTCTCAGGTGGCCAAGAAGGCCAACAGCATCCTGGCTTGTATCAGAAACAGTGTGACCAGCAGGGCTAGGGAGGTGATCATCCCCCTGTACTCGGCTCTAGTGAGGCCGCACCTCGAGTACTGTGTTCAGTTTTGGGCCCCTCGCTACAAGAAGGACATCGAGGTGCTTGAGCGGGTCCAGAGGAGGGCGACGAAGCTGGTGAGGGGCCTGGAGAACAAGTCCTACGAGGAGCGGCTGAAGGAGCTGGGCTTGTTCAGCCTGGAGAAGAGGAGGCTCAGGGGCGACCTTATCGCTCTCTACAGATACCTTAAAGGAGGCTGTAGTGAGGTGGGGGTTGGCCTGTTCTCCCACGTGCCTGGTGACAGAACGACGGGGAATGAATGGGCTTAAGTTGCGCCAGGGGAGTTTTAGGTTAGATGTTAGGAAGAACTTCTTTACTGAAAGGGTTCTTAGGCACTGGAACAGGCTGCCCAGGGAGGTGGTGGAGTCACCATCCCTGGAAGACTTTAAAAGACGTTTAGATGTAGAGCTTAGGGATATGGTTTAGTGGGGACTGTTAGCGTTAGGTCAAAGGTTGGACTCGATGATCTTGAGGTCTCTTCCAACCTAGAAATTCTGTGATTCTGTGATCACTGCATCATCACTGCATCTTCACAGCATAATCTCAACATCATCACAGTGTCATCACAGTGTTATAACAGCAATATCACAGCATCATCACATCATCATCAGAGCGTCATCACAGAATCATCACAGCATCATCACTATGTCATCACAGCATAATCACAATATCATCAGAACGTCATTAAAGCGTCATAACTGCATCATCACTGTATCATAACTGCATCATCACTGCATCATCACATCATCACCACAGCGTCATCGCAGAAACATCACAGCATCATCACTGCATCGTAACTACATCATCACAGCATCATCACATCATCATCACAGCATCATCACAGCGTCATTACAACATCATCAAATCATCATCACTGCATCATCACAGTGTCATCACAGCATCATCACATCATCATCACTACATCATGAAAGTGTCATCACAGCATCATCACATCATCATCATTGCATCATCACAGCGTCATTGCTGCATCATCACAGCATCATCACAGCATCATTACTGCATCATCACAGCATAATCACAGCATCATCACAACATCATAAGAGCGTCATTAGCATCATAACAGCACCATCACTGTGTCATCGCAGTGTCACCAGAACATCACCACATCATCATCGCAGCGTCAACAAAACATAATCATAGCATGATCACAGCATCATCACTGCATTATCAGTGCATCTTCACAGCAACATCTCAGCATCATCTCACCATCATTACTACTTACTCACTGCATCATCACAGCGTCATCACAGTATCATCACTACATCGTCACAGCATCACATCATCATCACAACATCATGTAAGTGTCATCACAGCATAATCTCTGTGTCATCACAGCATCATCACAGCATCATCACAGCTTCATAGCTCCATAATCACATAATCACAGCATCATCACTACATCATCACAGCATCATCATAAATCATCACAAAATCATCACAGTGTCATCACTGCATCATCACAGAATCATCACATCGTGATCAATGCATCATCACATCATAATCACAGCATCATCATAGCATCATTACTGCGTCATCACTACATCATCACTGCATCATCACTGCATCAGCACAACGTCATCTCAGTATCATCACAGCATCATCACAGCGTCATCACAGCATCACGACAGTGTCATCGCAGCGTCATCATATCATCATCATAGTACCACTACAGCATCATCACAGAATCACTATAGAGTCATCAAAGCATCATCACAGCATCATCACAGCATAGTCACTGCGTCATAACAGCATCATCACATCATCACCACAGCATCATCGCAACATCATGAATGCGTCATCACAACATCATCACAGCGTCATCACTGCATCATCACAGCATCATCACATCATCATAACAGCATCATCACATCATCACCACTGCATCATAGCAGCATCATAACTGCGTAAAAACTGCATCATCACAGCATCATTACTACGTCATCACAGCATCGTAACAGCATCATCACAGCATCATCACATCGCCATGACAGCATCATCAGTGCATCATCACTGCATCCTCACATGCAGTGCATCATCATTGCATCATCACAGAATCATCACAACATCATCGCAGCATCGTCACAGCGTTACGACAAGGTTATCAGACCATCACGACAGCATCATCACAGCGTCATCACAGAATCATCACATCGTCATCACAGCATCATCGCAGCCTCATAACTGCATCATCACAGCATCATCACAACATTATCTTAGCATCATCACAGCATTATCACTGTATCATCACTGCATCGTTACAGCATCATCTCAGCATCATCACAGTATCAATACTGCAGAATCACTGTATCATCACTGCATCATCAGTGCGTCATCACATCATCATCACTACATCATCACATAATCACCACTGCATCATCACAGCGTCATCACATCATCATCACAGCATTATCACGTCATTATCACTGCATCATCACAGCATCATCGCATCATCATCATGTCATCATCGCAGCGTAATCACTGCATCGTCACAGCATCATCACAGCATCATCACTGCATTGTCACATCATCATTGCGCCGTCATCAAAGCATAATCACAGTGTCATAACTGCATAAACTCTGCATCATCACAGCATAATCACTGCGTCAATACAGCATCATCATTGCATCATCACTGAATCACCTCAGCATCATAACATCATCATTACTACATCATCACAGCATAATCATTGCATCATCACAACATCATCGCAGCATCATCACAGCATCATCACAGCTTCATCAGAGCATCATCACAACATTATCGCTACATCATCACAGAGTCATCACAGCATCATTACTGCATCATCACTGCATCATCACTTCGTAATCAGAGCATCATGACTTCATCATCACAGCACCATTACTGCATCATCACAACATCATCACAGTGTCATCACAGCATCATCACAGCCTCATCACTGCATCATCATAGCGTCATCACAGCGTCGTAACTGCATCCTCACTGCATCATCACCGCATCACCATCATCACAGCATCACAAGGTATGATGACACTGTGATGACACTGTAAGGACGCTGTGATGATGCGGTGATGATGCGGTGATGATGCTCTGATGATACTATGGTGATGCTGTGATGATGCTGTGATGCTCTGATCATGTGTGCTGTGCATCACAGCGTCATCACAGCATCATCACAGCATCATAGCGTCATCAAATTATCATCACTGCATCATCAGAGCATCACCAGAACTTCATCGCAGCATCATCAAAGCAACATCTCAGTGTCATCACAGCGTCACTACTGCAACATCACTGCATCATCAGAGCATCATCAGAGCATTGGTGTAGATACACTTCAGCTGGGCCATTGCCCTAACCTCCGGCCTTGCCATTGTTCCCCCTGGCACAGCCCCAACAATCCTTGCTTCAGCCCCATCCCCCTTCTTACCTAGTTTAAAGCCCTCTCAATGAGCCATGCCAGCTCCTGGCCCAGGATTCTTTTTCCCCTAAAAGATAGGGACCCCTCTGCGGCCATCAGGCCAGGTGCTGAGTAAAGTGCCCCATGGTCAAAAAAAACAAGATTTCTGCGTTGGCACCAGAAATGATGATGTTATGATGCTGTGGTGATGCTGTTGTGATGATGCTGTGATGATGATTTGATGACACAGTGATGATGCAGTGATGGTGCTGTGATGGTGCTGTGATGACGTTTTGATGATGTTGTGATGATGCTCTGATGATGCAGTGATGATAATTTGATGACGCTGTGATGCTGTGATGATGCCGTGATGATGCTGTGATGATGCTGTAATGATGCTGCGATGATGCTGTGATGACGCTTTGATGACAATGTGATAATGCTGTGATTATGCCGTTATGACGCTGTGATGATGCAGTGTTTATGCAGTGATGATGCAGTTATGATACTGTGATGATGCAGTGATGACGCTATGATGACTCTTTGATTACACTGTGATGCTTCGATGATGCTGTGATGATGCAGAGATGATGCTTTTATGATGCTGGGATGATGCTGTGATGACGCTGTGATGATGCTTTGATGACACTGTGATGATGCTGTTGTGATGCTGTGATGAGGCTTTGATGACACTGTGATGATGTTGTGATGACACTGTGATGACGCAGTGATGATGCTGTGATGATGCAGTCATGATGATGTGATGATGTTGTGATGATGCTCTGATGATGCTGTGATGATGCTCTGATGAATCTGTGATGATGCTTTGATGACGCTGTGATGACGATGTTATTATGCTGTGATGACGCTGTGATGATGCTGTTATGACAATTTGATGATGCTGTGATTATGCAGCTATGATGCTCTCAGGATGATATGATGATGCAGTGATGATGCTGTGATGACACTGTGATGATATTGTGATGATGCTGTGATGATGCACAGATGACGCTGTCTTGATGCTGTGATGATGCTCTGATAATGGTGTGCTGATGTAGTGTTTATGCAGTGATGATGCAATTATGATACTGTGATGAAGCTTTGATGATGATGTGATGATGCTGTGATGATGCTGTGATGACGCTTTGATGATGCTGTGATTATACAGCTATGATGCTGTCATGATTATATGATGATGCAGTGATGATGCTGTGATGACGCTGTGATGATGCAGTGATGATGCTGTGATGACGCTTTGATGATGCTGTGATTATACAGCTATGATGCTGTCATGATTATATCATGATGCAGTGATGATGCCGTGCTGATACTGTGATGACACTGAATACGCTGTGATGATGCTGTGATGCTTTCATGATGCTATGATGATGCTGTGATGATGCAGTGATGACGCTGCGATGATGCTGTGATGATGCTTTGATGATGCATTGATAACGCTGCGATGATGCTGCGATGATGTTGTCATGATGTTGTGATGCTGCAGTGATGACACTGCGATGATGCTGTTATGATATTGTGATGACGCTGTGGTGATGCTTTGATGACGCTGTGATGTTGTGAAGATGTATTGATGATGCTGTGATGATGCATTTATGATGATGTGTTTATGCTGTGATGACGCTGTGATGATGCAGTGATAATGCAGTGTTGATGCAGTTATGACGCTGTGTTGAGGCTGTGATAATATTGTGATGATGCTGTGATGATGTTGTGGTGGTGCTGTGATGATGCTGTGATCGTGCTGTGATGATGCAGTGATACCGCTGCGATGAAACAGTGATGATTCTGTGATGATGCAGTGATGGCGACGCTGTGATGCATTGATGATGCTCTGATGATGCTGCGATGATGCTGTTGTGATGCTTTGATGATGCAGTGATGATGCTGTGATGACACAGTGATGGTGCAGTGATGATGTGATGATGACGCTGTGATGATTCTGTGATGATGCTGTGATGACGCTGCGATGATGTTGTGATGATGCATTGATGACACTCTGATGATGCTGTGAGGATGTTCTGATGATGCAGTGATGACGCTGTGATGATGCTGTTGTGATGCTCTGATTCTGCTGTTATTATGCTGTGATGACACTGTGATGATGTTGTGCTGATGCAGTAATGATGCTGTGATGACTCTGCGATGATGCTGTGATGATGCAGTGATGATGCTGTGATGACTCTATGATGATGCAGTGATGACACTGTGATGGCACTGTGATGCCTTGTTGAAGCTCTGATGATGCATTGATAATGCACTAATTATGCAGTGATGATGTTGTCTTGATACTGTGATGATGCTGTGATGATACTGTGATGACGGTTTTATGACACTGTGATTATGTTCTGATGACCCAGTGATCATGCTGTGATGATGCAGTGATGACGCGGTGATGATGCTCTTGTGATGCTCTGATGATGCTGTGATGACGGTTTGATGACACTGTGATGACGTTCTGATGCTGCAGTGATGATGCTGTGATGATGCTGTGATGCTCTGATTATGATGTTATGATGCTCTGATGATGTAGTAATGATGCTGTGATGATGCTGTGATGACGTTTTGATCACTGCATCATCACTGCATCATCACTGCATCACCACAGCATCATCACTGTGTAATCAAAACATCATCACAGCCTCATAACTACATAAACACTGCATCATCACAGCATCATCACTGCGTCATCACAGCGTCATAACAGCATCATCACAGCATCATCATTGCATCATCACTGCATCATCTCAGCATCATAATAGTGTCATCAGAGCGTCATCACAGTCATCACAGCATCATCACATCATCATCGCAGTGTCATCACAGCATCATCACTGCATCATCATATCTTCATCGCAGCGTCATCACTGCATCATCACAACATCATCACAGAATCATCACTGCATCATTACTGCAGAATCACTGCGTCATCACATCATCATCACTACATGATCACTGCATCATCACAGCATCATCACTTCGCCATCACAACATCATCATTGCATCATCACAACATCAATACAGCATCATTACAGCATCATCACAGCATCATCACATCATCACATCATCATCACAGCATCATCACTGCAACAGAACTGCATCTTCACAGCATCATCACATCATTCAGACTGCATCATCACAGCATCATCACTGTGTTATCACAACATCATCACTGCATCATAACAATATCATCACAGCATCATCACAACATAATCAGAGCATCATCACAGCATAAACACTGCATAATCACTGCACTATCACAGCATCATCACAGAGTCATCAAGGAAACATTACAGCATCATCACAGAGTCTTGGCATTGTCATCAAAGCATCATCACTGCGTCATCACTACATCATCACAGCATCATCTCAGCATTATCACAGAATCATTACTGCATAATCACTGCATTATGACAGCGTCGTACCAGTATCATCACTGCATCATCACATCATCATCATTGCATCATCCCATCATCATCATTTCATCATAACAGCATCATCACAACATCATCACAGTATAATCAATCTATCATCACGGCATCATCACAGCGTCATCAGAGCATCATTACAGCGTCATCACTGCGTCATCAAAGCATCACCACTGCATCATCACAAAATCATCACAGCATCATCACTGCACCATCACTTCATCGTCACAGCATCATTACAGCATCATCAGAGCATCACCACTGCATCATCATTGCATCATGACATCATCATCACAGTGTCATCACAGCATCATCACTGTCATCACAGCGTCATAGCTGCATAATCTCAGCATCATCACAGCATCATCACAGCATCATCACAGCATCATCATATCATCATCACCACATAATCACAGTGTCATCACAGCATCATCACTGCGCCATCACTGCATCATCACAGCATCTTCGCATTTTCATCACAGCATCATCTCTGCGTCCTCACTGCATCTTCACAGCATCTTCACTACAGCATCAGAGCATTATCTCAGTGTCATCAGAGTATCATTACAGCATAATCACTGCATTATCACAGCATCATCACATTATCATCACTGCATCATCACATCATCATCACTGCATCATCACAACATCATTACAACATCATCACAGAAAAATCACTGCATCATCTCTGCATCATCAGAGCATCATTAGAGTATCATGACAACATCATCACTGCATAATCACTGCATCATCAACTCATCATCACTGCATAATCACTGCATCATCAACTCATCATCACAGCATAATCACAGCATCATCGCAGCATCATTAATGCTTAGTCACTGCATCATCACAGCGTCATCACGGTGTATTCACTGCATCATAACACCATCATATCTGCATCATCACATCATCATTACTGCATCATCACAACATCATCACACCACCATCACAGTGTCATCACTGCATCATCACAGGGTCATCACAGCATCATCACTGCATCATAACAGCATCATCACAGAATCATCACTGCGTCATCACTGCATCATTACTGCATCATAACAGCATCATCACAGCGTCATCACAGTACCATAACTGCATAATCACTGCATCATCACAGCGTCATCAGGGCGACATCAGAGCATCATCACTGCATGATGACAGCATCATCACAGCATCATCACATCATCATCACATGATCTTCAATGCGTCATCACAGCGTAATCACAAAGTCATCACTTCATCATCAAATTGTCATCACAGCGTCATCACAGCTATATCGCAGCGTCATCACAGCATCACCACAGCATCATCACTGCTTCATCACATCATCATCCCAGCATCATCACAACATCATGACAGCATTATTACTACTTACACACTGCATCATCACAGCGTCATCACAGCATCATCTCAGCATCATCACAGCATCATCCCTGCATCATCACATCATCATCACTGCATTACCACAGCATCACCACAGCATCATCACAGCGTAATCACAGCATCATCACAGCAGGATTGCAGCGTCATCACTGCAGCATCACAGCATCATCACAGTATCCTCACAGCATCTTCACTGCATCATCACTACATTGTCACAGCATCATCACATCATCATCACTGCATCATCACAGCATCATCACAGCATAATCTCATCATCATCACAGTATCAGTACTACAGAATCATTGCATTATCACACCATCATCACAACATCATCGCAGCATCATCATAGCATCACGACAGTGTTATCTGAGCATCACGACAGCGTAATCATAGCGTCATCACAGATTCATCAGAGCATCATTGCAGCGTCATCACTGCATCATCACAGTATCATCACATTGTGAGGAATGTTTTAACAATTCGTGTCCATAAAGAACAGCCCTGTCTGCTTCTGTCTGCTTCGGAGCCCTGCAATGGCAGTTTGATTCCTTAACCACAGATGCAGTGTGCCCCAGTTTCCCCCTCATTCTAGTCAAGTTATCAAGTCTTCAGAAAATACTCCTCAAATTCTTGAGCTTGTTTGCCTTTGTTATTCCGGATTTCTATTTCTAACAGTTACAACCTTTTTTTCTGTTGTTTTGTCTTCTTCGAAATTAACTTAACGCGGCTATAGGTGTGGCTGTCCCTGTGAATGGCTGGTGAGGAATGTTTTAATTACTTGTGAAGTGTCAATAAGAAAGCTATTTGTGTTTGTATGACGTCTTTGATGTCTGGGAGCCTCAGAATAACTGATAACAATTAGTGACTGTTATGGAATACTATGCAGGCCTCTGATATCTGGCCAGGTGTCCAAGAGATTAAGAAGAGGAAAAAAAAGAAGCTGAAGGACGGCTAGGAGACAAGACCTGCAGGGGATGCTGTATAAACTTGACACGGTGCCAAAGGAGTACAAAGGGGAAACACAAGAAAAAACTTGGAGAGGAAGACTACGAGCCTTCAGCATGAAAGACCCCTAGAGACCCCCAGAGGGACCACCGGAGACTGATGCGCATGCTCCAGTAGGAGGGACTGGACCCCGGAAGCTAATTATAATAACCTATTTTTTTTACAAGTAGTAATGAATATGTATTAGTCGAGGAGTATAAAAATCAGCTCCTTGATGTGGCTGGTGTGCGTCCTGGTGGAGCAGAGACTCCCGGTGCACCCAGCGCTGTTTGCTTACTTCTATTCTTTTAATAAATCCTATTTTCTTATTTAAACCTATTTTGAAGACTGAGCTATTTATAACAACATCATAGTAACATCATCACAATATCATTGCAGAATCATCACTGCATGATCAGAGCATCATCTCAGCATAATCACAGCATCATTAGTGCAGAATTACTGCATCATCACATCAAGATCAATGCGTCATCACATCATAATCACAGCATCATCAGAGCATCATCACTGCGTCATCACAGCGTAATCACTACATCATCACTACATAATCATAGCATAATTACTGCGTCATAGCTGCATCATCACTGCATCATCACTGCATCAGCACAACGTCATCTCAGTATCATCACAGCATCATCACAGTGTCATCACAGCATCATGACAGTGTCATCGCAGTGTCATCACAGCATCATTACATCATCATTACTGCGTCATCAGAGCGTCATCGCAGCATCATCACAGCATCATCATAGTACCACTACAGCATCATCACAGAATCACTATAGCGTCATCAAAGAGTCATCACAGCATCATCACAGCATAGTCACTGCGTCATCACAGCATCATCACATCATCACCACATCATCATCGCAGCATCATCACTGCATCATCACAACAACATCACAGCGTCATCACTGCATCATCACAGCATCATCACATCATCATAACAGCATCATCATATCATCACCACAGCATCATCGAAGCATCATCACAGCATCATCACTGCGTCATCACAACATAATCACTGCATGATCACTGCATCATCACAGCATAATCTCATCATCACCACAGCATCATCACATCATCATCACTACTTCATCACAGCATCATCAGAGCATGATCACTGCATTATCGCATCACCATCACTGCGTCATCACTGCATCATCACTGCATCATCAGCATCATCACTGCGTTATCACATCACCATCACTGCGTCATCACTGCGTCATCACTGCATCATCACAGCACCATCACTGCATCATCACAGCACCATCACTGCATCATCACAGCATCATTACTACACCATCACAGCGTCATAACAGCATCATCACAGCATCACCACATCGTCATGACAGCATTATTAGTGCGTCATCACTTCATCATCACAGCATTATCATTGTATCATCACAGAATCATCACAACATCATCGCAGCATCGTCACAGCGTTACGACAAAGTTATCAGACCATCACGACAGCATCATCACAGAGTCATCACAAAATCATCACATCGTCATCACAGCATCATCGCAGCGTCATAACTGCATCATCACAGCATCATCACAAAATTATCATAGCATCATCACAGCATTATCACTGTATCATCACTGCATCGTTACAGCATCATCTCAGCATCATCACAGTATCAATACTGCAGAATCACTGGATCATCACATCATCATCAGTGCGTCATCACATCATCATCACTACATCATCACATCATCACCATTGCATCATCACAGCGTTATCACATCACCATCACAGCATTATCACATCATTATCACTGCATCATCACAGCATCATCGCAGCATCATAACAGCATCATCGCAGCGTAATCACTGCATCATCACAGCATCATTGCGTCATCATCAAAGCATAATCACAGTGTCATAACTGAATAAACTCTGCATCATCACAGCATCATCACTGCGTCAATACAGCAGCATCATTGCACCATCACTGCAGCACCTCAGCATCATAACATCATTATTACTACATCAACACAGCATAATCTTTGCATCATCACAACATCATCGCAGCATCATCACAGCATCAGGACAGAGTTATCAGAGCATCACGACAGTCATCACAGCGTCATAACAGAATCATCACAACATAATCACAGCATCATCAGAGCATCATCACTGCGTCATCACAGCGTAATCACTACATCATCAATACATAATCATAGCATAATTACTGTGTCATCACTGCATCATCACTACATCATCACTGAAACAGCACACCGTCATCTCAGTATCTTCACAGCATCATCACAGTGTCATCACTGCATCATCACAGCGTCACCACTGCATCATCACAGCATCATCACATCATCATAACAGAATCATCATATCGTCACCACAGCATCATCACAGCATCATCACTGCATCATCACAGCATCATCAGAGCATAATCACTGCGTTATCACATCACCATCACCGCGTCATCACTGCATCATCACTGCATCATCAGAGCATCATCACTGCGTTATCACATCACCATCACTGCGTCATCACTGCATCATCACTGCATCATCACAGCACCATCACTGCATCATCACAGCATCATCAAAACATAATCATAGCATCATCACAACATCATCTCAGCAACATCACAGCATCATTACTGCTTACTCACTGCATCATAAGAGCGTCATCACAGTATCATCACTGCATCATCACAGCATCATCACTACATCATCACTGCATCATCAATGAATAATCGCAGAATCATCACTGCATCATAGGTACATAATCACAGCATCATAAATGCATCATCACAGTGTCACCACAGCGTCATCTCAGCATCATCACGACAGGGTCATCACAGCATCATCACTACATCATCACAGCATCATCACTGCATCATCACTGCACAATCACAGCGTACTCACAGCATCATCACATCATGATCACAGTGTCATCACAGCATCATCACAGCATCATCACAAAATCATCAGAGTGTCATCACAGCATAATCACTGTGTCATCACAGCGTCATAAAAGCATCATCACAGCATCATTACAGCATTATAGAGTCATAATCACGACAGCATTTCAGCATCATCATAGCACCATCACAGCATCATCACCTCATCATCAAATTCTCATCACATCATCATCGCGGACTCATCACAGCGTCATCACTGCATCATCACTGCATCATCCCAGCATCTTCACATTTTCATCACAGCATCATCACTGTGTCATCACTTCATAATCACTGCACAATCACTGCATCATCACAGCATCATCTCAGCAATAACACAGCACCATCACTGCATAATCACTGCATCATCACAGCATTATCTCAGTGTCATCAGAGTATCACTACTGCAGAATCACTGCATCATCACTGCATCATCCTATCATCATCACTGCATCATCAAAGCGTCATCACAGAGTCATCGCAGCATCATCAGAGCATCATCACCGCAGTATCTCAGCGTCATCACAGCATCATCACAGTGTCATCACAGCATCGTAACTGCATCCTCACTGCATCATCACCGCATCACCATCATCACAGCATCACAAGCTGTGATGACACTGTGATGACACTGTAAGAACGCTGCGATGATGCAGTGATGACGCTGCGATGATGCTGTGTTGATGCTGTAATGATGCTATGATGACGCTGTGATGACACTGTGATGATGCTGTGTTGATGCTGTGATGCAGCTGTGATGACGCGGTGATGGTGCTTTGATGACGTTCTGATGACACAGTGGTGATGCTGTGATGACGCTTTGATGAGTCTTTGATGACGCTGTGATGCTTTAATGATGCTGTGATGATATGATGATGCTATAGTGATGCTGTGATGATGCTCTGATGACGCTGTAATGATGCAGTTATTATGGAGTGATGATGCTGTGATGACGCTTTGATGACGCTGTGATGATTTTGTTATGATGCTGTTGTGATGCTGTGATGATGCAGTGATGATGCTGCGATGAAGCTGTTGTGATGCTGTGATGACGCTGTGTTCACGCTTTGATGACACTATGATAATGTTCCGATGATGCAGTAATGATGCAGTGATGATGCAGTGATGATGCTGTGATGATGCTGTAATGATGCAGCGATGATGCTGTGATGATGTTGTGATTATGCTGTGATGACGCTACGATAATGCTGTTATGATGCTGTGATGACGCTGTGATCATGCTATGATCATGCTGTCATGATGCACTGATGACGCTGCGATGATGCTTTGATGATTCTGTGAAGATGCAGTTATGACGACGTGATGACACTGTGATGACGCTGTGATGACGCTGTGATGACGCTGTTATGATGCAGTGATGACGCATTGATGATGCTGTGATAATGCTGTGATGATGATGTGATGATGCTGTGATGACTCTATGATGATGCAGTGATGACACTGTGATGGCACTGTGTTGCCTTGTTGAAGCTCTGATAATGCATTGATAATGCACTGATTATGCAGTGATGATGTTGTCTTGATACTGTGATGATGCTGTGATGATACTGTGATGACGGTTTTATGACACTGTGATTATGTTCTGATGTCCCAGTGATCATGCTGTGATGATGCAGTGATGACACGGTGATGATGCTGTTGTGATGGTCTGACGATGCTGTGATGACGGTTTGATGACACTGTGATGATGTTATAGAATCATCGAATCACAGAATTTCTAGGTTGGAAGAGACCTCAAGATCATCGAGTCCAACGTTTGACCTAACACTAACAGTCCCCACTAAACCATATCCCTAAGCTCTACATCTAAACGTCTTTTAAAGACTTCCAGGGATGGTGACTCCACCACTTCCCTGGGCAGCCTGTTCCAGTGCCTAACAACCCTTTCAGTAAAGAAGTTCTTCCTAACATCTAACCTAAAACTCCCCTGGCGCAACTTTAGCCCATTCCCCCTCGTTCTGTCACCGGGCACGTGGGAGAACAGGCCAACCCCCACCTCACTACAGCCACCTTTAAGGTACCTGTAAAGAGCTATAAGGTCGCCCCTGAGCCTCCTCTTCTCCAGGCTGAACAAGCCCAGCTCCCTCAGCCGCTCCTCGTAGGACTTGTTCTCCAGGCCCCTCACCAGCTTCGTCGCCCTCCTCTGGACCCACTCAAGCACCTCGATGTCCTTCTTGTAGCGAGGGGCCCAAAACTGAACACAGTACTCGAGGTGCGGCCTCACCAGAGCCGAGTACAGGGGGACGATCACCTCCCTAGCCCTGCTGGTCACACTGTTTCTGATACAAGCCAGGATGCCGTTGGCCTTCTTGGCCACCTGAGCACACTGCTGGCTCATATCCAGCCGACTGTCCACCATCACTCCCAGGTCCTTCTCTGCCTGGCAGCTCTCCAACCACTCATCTCCCAGCCTGTAGCTCTGCTTGGGGTTGTTGCGCCCCAGGTGCAGGACCCGGCACTTGGCCTTGTTGAACTTCATACAGTTGACCTCAGCCCACCGGTGCAGCCTATCCAGATCCTCCTGCAGAGCCTTCCTACCCTCGAGCAGATCAACACACGCACCTAACTTGGTGTCATCTGCAAACTTACTGAGGGTGCACTCAATGCCCTCATCCAGATCATTGATGAAGATATTAAAGAGGACCGGCCCCAGCACCGAGCCCTGGGGGATGCCACTAGTGACTGGCCTCCAACTGGACTTGACTCCATTTACCAGGACTCTTTGGGCCCGGCTATCCAGCCAGTTTCTAACCCAACGAAGCGTGCGCCAGTCCAAGTCAAGAGCAGCCAGTTTCTTGAGGAGAATGCTGTGGGAGATGGTGTCAAATGCCTTGCTGAAGTCAAGGTAGACCACATCCACAGCCTCTCCCTCGTCCACCCAGCGCGTCACTTTGTCATAGAAGGAGATCAGGTTTGTCAAGCAGGATCTGCCTTCCATAAACCCATGCTGACTGGGCCAGATCGCCTGCTTGCCCTGCAAGTGCTGCATGATGACTCTCAAGAGGATCTGCTCCATGAGCTTCCCCGGTACTGAGGTCAAACTGACAGGCCTGTAGTTTCCCGGGTCTGCCCTCCGGCCCTTCTTGTAGATGGGCGTCACATTTGCTAGTCGCCAGTCAGCTGGGACCTCCCCCGATAGCCAGGACTTCTGGTAAATGATGGACAGGGGCTTGGCCAGCTCCTCTGCCAGTTCTCTCAGTACCCTTGGGTGGATCCCATCCGGCCCCATCGATTTGTGCACATCCAAGTGCCGTAGCAGGTCACCAACCAGTTCTTCGTTGATAGTGAGGGCCCCATCCTGCTCCCCATCCCCTTCCACCAGCTCAGGGTACTGGGTATCCAGAGAACAACCGGTATTGCCGCTAAAGACTGAGGCAAAGAAGGCATTGAGCACCTCCGCCTTTTCCTCATCTCTTGTAACTAAATTTCCCCCCGCATCCAGTAAAGGATGGAGATTCTCCTTAGTCCTCCTTTTTGTGTTGATGTATTTATAAAAACGTTTTTTGTTATGATGATGCTGTGATGATGCAGACATGACGATGTAATGATGCTGTGAAGATGCTGTGATGACTCTGTGAAGACGCTTTAATTACACTGTGATGACGCCGTGATGAAGCTGTGATGACGCTGTGATGACGTTTTGATGACGCTTTGATGACGCTTTGATTACACTGTGATGCTTGGATGATGCTGTGATGACACTGTGATGACGCTGTAATGATGGAGTGATGTTGCTGTGATGATGCTGTGATGATGCGGTGATGATGCTGTGATGATACTATGCTGATGCTGTGATGATGCAGTGAGGATGCTGTAATGATGCTGTGATGATGCTCTGATGACGCTGTGATGATGCTTTGATGACGCTCTGATGACGATGTTATTATGCTGTTATGACGCTCTGATGATGCTATTATGACAATTTGAAGATGCTCTGATTATGCAGCTATGATGCTCCCAGGATGATATGATGATGCTGTCATGATGCTGTGGTGATGCTCTGATGATGCTGTGCTGATGCAGTGTTTATTCAGTGATGATGCAGTTATGATACTCTGATGAAGCTTTGATGATGCTGTAATGATGCTGTGATGATGTTGTGATGACGCTTTGATGATGCTGTGATTATACAGCTATGATGCTGTCATGATTATATGATGATGCAGTGATGATGCTGTGATGACGCTGTGATGACGCAGTGATGATGCTGTGATGATGCAGTGATGACGCTGTGATGATGTTGTTATGATGGTGTGATTACGCTATGCTGATGCTATGATGACGCTCTCATAACACTTTGATGACGCTCTGATGCTGTGGTGATGTTGTGATGGTGCTGTGATGATGTTCTTGTAATGCTGTTATGATGCTGTGATGACGCTTTGATGACAATGTGATGATGCTGTGATGACGTAGTGATGATGTTGTGTTTATGCTTTGATAATGCTGTTACGATGCAGTAATGATGCTGTGATGATGCTGTGATGACGCTCTGATGATGTTGTGATGACGCTCTGATGATGCAGTGATGACGCTTTGATCACTGCATCATCACTGTATCATCACTGCATCACCACAGCATCATCACTGCGTAATCAAAACATCATCAGCACAACATCATCACTGCATCATCGTTGCATAATCACTGAATCATCACAGCGTCATTACAGAATCATCACAGCATCATCACTGCATCATCACTGCGTCATCACAGCATAATCAAAGTATCACCACTGCGCCTTCACAGCATCATCACAGCATCTTCAAATCATCATCGCAGCATCATCACTGCGTCATCACTGCATCTTCACTGCATCAACACTGCATCATCACTGCATCATCATAGCATCATAATTGTGTCATCACAGCTTAATCACAGCATAATCACTGTATCATCACTGCTTCATCACATCATCATCACAGCATCATCACAGCTTCATAGCTCCATAATCACATCATCACAGCTTCATCACTACATCATCACAGCATCATCATAAATCATCACAAAATCATCACAGTGTCATCACAGCATAACCACAGCATTATCACAGAATCATTACTGCATAAACACTGCATCATCACAGCATTATCACAGTATCATCACTGCATCATCAGAGAATAATCACATCATCATCACAACATCATCAGAGTGCCATCACAGTATCATCACTGCGTCATCAGAGCATCATCACTGTGTCATTAGAGCGTCATCACAGCATAATCACAGCATCATCACAGCAGCATCAGAGCAGCATCATGGCGTCATGACAGAATCATCACTACGTCATCAAATTGTCATCAGAGCAGCCCACAACATCATCACAGCATCATTGCAGCATCATAACAGCATCATCAAAGCATCTTTACTGCTTACTCACAACATCATCACACCGTCATAACAGTGTCATAACTGCATCATCATAGTGTCATCACAGTGTTATAACAGCATCATCACAGCATCATCACATCATCATCAGAGCATCATCACAGAATCATCACAGCATCATCACTATGTCATCACAGCATAATCACAATATCATCACAACGTCATAAAAGCGTCATAACTGCATCATCACTGCATCATTACAGCATCATCACTGCATCATCACAACGTTATCACAGTATCATCACTGCATCATCATATCATCATCGCAGAGTCTTCACTGCATCATCGCAGCATCATCACTGCATCATCACTGCATAGTCACAGCATCATCGCGTCCTCATAAAGGCATCATAACAGGGTCATCACAGCGTCATAACAGCATAAACACTGCATCATCACAGCATCTTCATTGCGTCATCACAAAATCAACACAACATCATCGCAGCATCATCACAGCATCACGACAGCGTTACCAGAGCATCACAGCAGTGTCATCACAGTGTCATCACAGAATCATCACATAGTCATCACAACATCATCACAGTGTCATAACTACATCATCACTACATCATCACAACATAATCATAGCATCATCACTGCATCATCACTGTATCATCACTGCATCGTCACAGCATTATCAAATCATCACTGCACCATCACATCATCATCACTGCATCATCAATGCTTCATCTCAGCATCATCACAGTATCAATACTGCGGAATCACTGCATCAACACATCAAAATATCTGCATCATCACATCACCATCACTGCATCATCACTGCGTCATCACAGCGTCATCACAGCATCATCACTGAGTCATCACTGCATCATCACTGCATCATCACTGCATCATCACAGCATCATCATTGCATCATCACAGCATCATCACAGCGTTATCACATAATCACGATAGGGTCATCACAGAGTCATCGCAGCATCATCACAGCATCATAACTTTGTCATTACAGCGTCGTCACAGCATCATCACAATATCATCACAGTGTCATCGCAGCCTCATATCTGCATCATCACTGCATAATGACTGCATCATAACAGCATCATAACTACGTCATCATATTGTCATCACAGCATCACGACAGTGTCATCACAACATCACGTCAGGGTCATCAGAGCATCAGCACTACATCATCACAGAATCATGACAGCATCATCACAGCATCAACAAAACATCATCACATCATCATCCCTGCATCATCACATCATCATCACTACATCATCACAGCATCATCACAGCGTAATCACAGCATCATCACAGCATCATCACATCATCATCACTGCATCATCTCAGCATCATTACAGCATTATCTCAGCATCATCACAGTATCAGTACTACAGAATCATTGCATCATCACACCATCATCACAACATCATCGCAGCATCATCATAGCATCACAACAGTGTTATCTGAGCATCACGACAGCTTAATCATAGCATCATCACAGATTCATCAGAGCATCATTGCAGCGTCATCACTGCATCATCACAGTATCATCACATCATAGCAACATCATCGCAGAATCATCACTGCATCATCAGAGCATCATCTCAGCATAATCACAGCATCATTAGTGCAGAATCACTGCATCATCACATCATCATCACTGCATCATCATCACTGCATCATCACATCATAATCACAGCATCATCAGAGCATCATCACTGCGTCATCACAGCGTAATCAATACATCATCACTACATAATCATAGCATCATTACAGCATCATCACAGCGTCATCACAGCATCACGACAGTGTCATTGCAGCGTCATCACAGCATCATTACATCATGCTTACTGCGTCATCAGAGCGTCATCACAGCATCCTCACAGCATCATCATAGTACCACTACAGCATCATCACAGAATCACTATAGCGTCATCAAAGCGTCATCGCAGCATCATCACATCACCACCACAGCATCATCGCAGCATCATCACTGCGTCATCACATCATCAGAGCGTCATCACTGCATCATCACTGCGTCATCACAGCACCATCACTACATCATCATAGCATCATGGCAGCATCATCGCAGCGTCATCACACCATCATAATTGTATCATAACAGCGTCATCATAGAATCATCACAGCCTCATCACAGCATCATCACAGCACCATCTCAGCATCGTAACTGCATCCTCACTGCATCATCACCGCATCACCATCATCACAGCATCACAAGCTGTGATGACACTGTAAGGAGGCTGTGATGATGCTGTGATGATGCGGTGATGATGCGGTGATGATGCTGTGATGATACTATGGTGATGCTGTGATGCTCTGATCATGTGTGCTGTGCATCACAGCATCATCACAGCATCATAGCGTCATCAAATTATCATCACTGTATCATCAGAGCATCACCAGAACTTCATTGCAGCATCATCAAAGCAACATCTAAGCGTCATCACAGCGTCACTACTGCAACATCACTGCATCATCAGAGCATCATCAGAGCATTGGTGTAGATGCACTTCAGCTGGGCCATTGCCCTATCCTCCGGCCTTGCCATTGTTCCCACTGGCACAGCCCCAACGATCCTTGCTTCAGCCCCATCCCTCTTCTTACCTAGTTTAAAGCCCTCTCAATGAGCCCTGCCAGCTCCTGGCCCAGGATCCTTTTTCCCCTAAAAGATAGGGACCCGTCTGTGGCCATCAGGCCAGGTGCTGAGTAAAGTGCCCCATGGTCAAAAAAAACAAGATTTCTGCGTTGGCACCAGAAATGATGATGTGGTGATGCTGTTGTTATGATGCTGTGATGATGATTTGATGACACAGTGATGATGCAGTGATGATGCTGTGATGGTGCTGTGATGACGCTTTGATGATGTTGTGATGATGCTTTGATGACACTGTTATAATGCTGTGATGAAGCTGTGATGACACTTTGATGACAGTGTAATGATGCTGTAGTGACGCCGTGATTAAGCCTTGATGATGCTGCGATGGTACTTTCATGACGCTCTGATGACGCAGTGATGATGTTGTGATGACGCTCTGATGACGCTGTGATGCTGTGATGATGCTGTGATGATGGTGTGATGATGCTGTGATGATGCAGTGATGACACTGCGATGATATTGTAATGATGCAGTGACGATGCTGTGATGATGCAGTGATGATGCTTTGGTGATGCTGTGATGATGCTCTGATGACGCTGTAATGACGGAGTGATGATGCTGTGATGATGTTGTGATGGTGCTGTGATCATGCTGTGATCATGCTGTGATGATGCAGTGATACCACTGCGATGATACAGTGATGATTCTGTGATGATGCAGTGATGGCGACGCTGTGATGTTTTGATGATGCTGTGATGATGCAGTGATGACTCTGTGGTGACGCTGAGATGATGCTGTGATGACGCCTGGATGATGCAGAGATGACGCTGTGATGATGCTGTTGTGATGCTGTGATGATGCTATGATGATGCAATGATGATGCAGTGATGATCATGCTATGATGCTGTTTTGATGTTGTGATGATGCTGTGACAACGCTTTGATAAAACTGTGATGATGTTGTGATGATGCGGTAATGATGCTGTGATGACACAGCGATGGTGCATTGATGATGTGATGATGATGCTGTGATGACGCTGTGATACTGTGATAATGTTGTGATGATGCTGTGATGATGCTGTGATGACGCTATGATGACGCTGTGATGATATTGTGATGATGCAGTAATGATGCTGTAATGATGCTGTGATGACGCTGCGATGATGCTGTGATGATGCAGTGATGATACTGTGATGATGCTGTGATGACGGTTTGATGACGCTTTGATTCTTTGATGATGCTGTGATGATGCTGTGATGACGCTGTGATGACGCTGTGATGCTGTGATGACGTTGTGGTGATGCTGTGATGACGTTTTCATGATGCAGTGATCATAATGTTATGATGCTGTGATAATGTTTTGATGACGCTTTGATGACACTATGATAATGTTGTGATGATGAAGTAATGATACTGTGATGACGCAATGATGATGCTGTGATCATGTTATGATGATTCTGTGATGATGCAGTGATGATGCTGCGATGATGCTGTGATGATGCTGTGATTTCTCTGTGATGATTCAGTGATGACGCTGTGATGGCACTGTGATGCTTTGTTGAAGCTCTGATGATGCTGTGATGATGCAGTAATGATGCTGTGATGATGCCGTGATGATTCTGTGATGATGTTGTGTTGATGCAGTGATGATTCTGTGATTATGCAGTAATGATGCCGTGATGACGCTGTGATGATGTCGTGATGATGCTGTTATTATGCTGTGATCATGCAGTGATGATGCTCTGATGATACAGTGATGATGCAGTGATGATGCAGTTATGACGCTGTGGTGAGGCTGTGATAATATTGTGATGATGCTGTGATGATGCAATGATGACGCTGTTATTCTTCTTTGATGTTGTGATGATGCAGTGATGATGATGTGATGATGTTGTTATGATGCTGTGATGATGCAGTGATGATGCTGTGTTGATGCTGTAATGATGCTGTGATGACGCTGTGATGATGCACTGATAATGTAGTTATTACGCTGTGATGATTCTGTGATGATGTGCTGATGATGCTGTGATGACGCTTTGATGACACTGTGATGATGCTGTGATGAAGCTGTGATGACGCTGTGATGGTGCGTTGATGACGCTCTGATGACGCAGTGGTAATGCTGTGATGACGCTGTGATGACTCTTTGATGACGCTGTGATGCTTTAATGATGCTGTGATGATGCTGTGATGATGGCGTGATGACTCTTTGATGATGCTGTGATGATGCGGTGTTGATGCCGTGATGAAGCTGTGATGACGCTTTGATTACTCTGTGATGCTTTGATGATGCTGTTATGATGCTGCGATTATGCTGTGATGATGCAGTGATGATACAGTGATGATGCTGTGGTGACGCTCTGATGATACAGTGATGACGCCTGGATGATGCTGTTATGATGCTGTGATGATGCTGTTGTGATGTGGTGATGATGTGTTATGATGCTCTGATGACGCTTTGATGACAGTGTGATGTTGTTGTGATGTTGAAGTTATGATGTTGTGATGACGCAGTAATGATGCTGTGATGATGCAGTGAGGAGGCAGCGATAATGCTCTGATGACACTATGATGATGTTTTGATGATTCTGTGATGATGCAATGATGACGCTGCCAATCTTTGGTGATGCTGTGATGATGCTGTGATGATGCTGTGATAACGGAGTGATGATAAAGTGATGATGCTGTGATGACGCTGTGATGACACTGTGATGCTTTTATGATGATGCGATGATGCTGTGATGATGCAGTGATGATGATGAGATGATGCTGTGATGATGCTGTGATGATGCAGTGAAGATGCAGTGATGACACTCTGATGACGCTTTGATGAAGCTGTGATGCTTTAATGATTATTTGATGATGTTGTGATGATGCAGTCATGATGCAGTTATGATGCTGTGATGATGCTTTGATGACAATGTGATGATGTTTTGATGATGCTGTTACGATGCAGTAATGATGCTGAGATGATGCTGTGATGACGCTGTGATGATGCTGTGATGATGCTGTGATGATGCATTGATGACACTGCGATATGCTGTGATGATGCTGTGATGACGCTTTGACCACTGCATCATCACTGCATCCTAACAGCATCATCACTGCATCATCAAAGCATCATCTCAATGTCATCACAGCATCATTTCTACATAATCACTGCATTATCACAGCATCATCACAGTATCATCACTAGCATCATCACATCATCATCACTTCATAATATTAGCATCATCACTGCATCATCACAGCTTCATCACAACATCATCACAGCATCATCACTGCATCATCTCTGCCTCATCACAACATCATTAGAGTGTCATGACAGCATCATCACTGCATAATTACAGCATAAAAACCGTATAATCACAGCATCATCACAGCGTCATTGCAGCATCATTACTGCTTACTCACTGCATCATCAGAGTGTCATCACGGTTTCATCACTGCATCATCACAGCATCATAGCTACATCATCACATCATCATCAATGCATCATCAAACCATCATCACAGCATCATCACAGTCTCATCACTGCATCATCACTGCATAATCACTGCATCTTCACAGCATAATCTCAGCATCATCACAGTGTCATCACAGTCTTATAACAGCATCATCACAGCATCATCACATCATCATCAGAGCATCATCACAGAATCATCACAGCATCATCACTATGTCATCACAGCATAATCACAATATCATCACAACTTCATTAAAGCATCATAACTGCATCATCACTACATCATAACTGCATCATCACATCGTCACCACAGCGTCATCGCAGCAACATCACAGCATCATCACTGCATCGTAACTGCATCATCACGGTATCATCACAGCATCATCACAACATCGTCGTAGCATCATCACAACATCACAACAGCGTTATCAGAGCATCACAACACCCTCAACACAGCGTCACCACAGCAACATCACAGAATCATCACAGCATAATCGCAGCGTAACTACAGCATCATTACTGCATAATCACTGCATCATTACAGCATCATCACTGCATCATCACTGCATCATCACAACATTATCACAGTATCATCACTGCATCATCATATCATCATCGCAGCGTCATCACTGCATCATCGCAGCATCATCACTGCATCATCACTGCATAGTCACAGCATCATCGCATCCTCATTAAGGCATCATAACAGGGTCATCACAGTGTCATAACTGCATAAGCACTGCATCATCACAGCATCATCATTGCATCATCACAAAATCATCACAACATCATCGCAGCATCATCACAGCATCACGACAGCGTTACCAGAGCATCACAACAGTGTCATCACAGAATCATTACATAGTAATCACAACATCGTCGCAGTGTCATAAATGCATCATCACTACATCATCACAAAATAATCATAACATCATCACAGCATCATCACTGTATCATCAATGCTTCATCTCAGCATCACCACAGTATCAATACTGCGGAATCACTACATCATCACATCAAAATATCTGCATCATCACATCATCATCACTGCATCATCACATCATCATCACTGCATCATCACTGCGTCATCACAGCATGATCACAGCGTTATCACATAATCACGATAGGGTCATCACAGAGTCATCGCAGCATCATCACAGCATCATCACTGCGTCATCACAGCGTCGTTACAGCATCATCACAACATCATCACATCATCATCCCTGCATCATCACATCATCATCACTGCATCATCACAGCATCATCACAGCGTAATCACATCATCATCACAGCGTAATAACAGCATAATCACAGCAGGATCGAAGCGTCATCACTGCAGCATCAGAGCATCATCATAGAATCCTCACAGCATCTTCAATGCATCATCACTACATTGTCACAGAATCATCACATCATCATCACTGCATCATCACAGCATCATCACAGCATAATCTCATCATCATCACAGTATCAGTACTACAGAATCATTGCATCATCACACCATCATCACAATATCATCGCAGCATCATCATAGCATCACAACAGTGTTATCTGAGCATCACGACAGCGTAATCATAGCGTCATCACAGATTCATCAGAGCATCATTGCAGCGTCATTGCATCATCACAGTATCATCACATCATAGCAACATCATCACAACATCATCGCAGACTCATTACTGCATCATCAGAGCATCATCTCAGCATAACCACAGCATCATAAGTGCAGAATCACTGCATCATCACATCATCATCACTGCATCATCATATCATCATCACTGCATCATCACATCATTATAATTGCATCATCACATCATCATCACAGCATCATAGCTACATAAACACTGCATCATCACAGAGTCATCACTGCATCATCACAGCATCATCAAAGCATCATCACATCATGATCAACACATCATCACATCATAATCACAGCATCATCAGAGCATCATCACTGCGTCATCACAGCGTAATCACTACATCATCAATACATAATCATAGCATCATTACTGCGTCATCACTGCATCATCACTGCATCATCACTGCATAAGCACAACGTCATCTCAGTATCATCACAGCATCATCACAGCATCACGACAGTGTCATCGCAGCATCCTCACAGCATCATCATAGTACCACTACAGCATCATCACAGAATCACTATAGCGTCATCAGTGTCATCACAGCATCATCACATCATCACCAAAGCATCATCGCAGAATCATCGCAGCATCATCACTGCGTCATCACCACATCATCACAGCGTCATCACTGCATCATCACTGCGTAATCACTGCATCATCATATCATCACCACAGCATCATCACAGCATCATCACAGCATCATCACTTCGTAATCACAACATCATCACTACATCATCACAGCATCATCACAGCATCATCACATCACCATCACTGCATCATCACAGAATCATCATCTCAGCATCTTCGAAGTGTCATCAGTGCATCGTTACAGCATCATCACAATATCATCACAACATCATAAATGCATAATCACTGCATCATCACCGCATCATCACAGGGTCATCACAGCATCATCACAGCATCATCACAGTATTATCACTGCATCATTACAGCATCATCACAGTATCATCACTGCATCATCACAGCATCATCTCAGCATCTTCACTGCATCATAACAGCGTCATCACAGCGTCATGTCAGCATCATCACTGTATCATCACAGTGTCATCACAGCATCATCACATCATCATCACTGCATCATCATATCATCATCACTGCATCATCACAGCATCATCACAGCGTTATCACATAATTACGATATGGTCATCACAGAGTCATCGCAGAATCATCACAGCATCATCACTGTGTCATCACAGCGTCATCACAGCATCATCACACTATCATCACAGCTTCATCACAGACTCATATCTGCATCATCATTGCATAATGACTGCATCATAACAGCATCATAACTACGTCATCATATTGTCATCACAGCATCATCACAGCATCACGACAGCGTCATCACAACATCACGTCAGGGTCATCACAGCATCATCACTGCATAGTCACAGAATCATGACCGCGTCATCACATCATCATCCCTGCATCATCACATCATCATCACTGCATCATCACAGCATTATCACAGCATAATCTCATCATCATCACAGTATCAGTACTGCAGAATCATTGCATCATCACACCATCATCACAACATCATCGCAGCATCATCATAGCATCACAACAGTGTTATCTGAGCATCACGACAGCGTAATCATAGCGTCATCACAGATTCATCAGAGCATCATTGCAGCGTCATCACTGCATCATCACAGTATCATCACATCATAGCAACATCATCACAACATCATCGCAGAATCATCACTGCATCATCAGAGCATCATCTCAGCATAATCACAGCATCATTAGTGCAGAATCACTACATCATCACATCATCATCACTGCATCATCACATCATCATCACAGCATCATCAGAGCATCATCACTGCGTCATCACTACATCATCACTACATAATCATAGCATCATTACTGCGTCATCACTGCATCATCAATGCATCATCACAACGCCATAGTATCATCCCAGCATCATCACAGCGTCATCACAGCATCATGACAGTGTCATCGCAGCGTCAACACAGCATCATTACATCATGATTATGCGTCATCACAGCATCATCACAGCATTGTCACTGCGTCATCACAGCATCTTCACATCATCACCACATCATCGAAGCATCATCACTGCGTCATCACAACATCATCACAGCAAGATCACTGCATCATCACAACATCATCACTGCAAGATCACTGCATCATCACAGCATCATCACTGCATCATCACAACATCACAGCATCATCACTGCATAATCAGAGCACTATCTCTGCGTTATCAAATCACCATCACTGCGTCATCACTGCTTCATCACTGCATCATCATATCATCATCACAGCATCATGTAAGCATCATCACTGCGTCATAACAGCATCATCACAGCATCGTAACTGCATCCTCACTGCATCATCACCATCATCACAGCATCACAAGCTGTGATGACACTGTAAGGACGCTGTGATGATGCTGTGATGATGCTATGATGATGCTGTGATACAATGATGACGCTGTGATTCTTTGGTGATGCTGTGATGATGCAGTGATAACGCTGTGATGATGCTGTAATGATGCTGTGATGACGCTGTGATGATGCACTGATAATGTAGTTATTACGCTGTGATGATTCTGTGATGACGCGCTGATGATGCTGTGATGACGCTTTGATGATGCTGTGATGCTTTAATGATGCTGTGATGATGCAGTGATGAGGCAGCGATAATGTTCTGATGACGCTATGATGATGCTTTGATGATTCTGTGATGATGCAATGGTGACGCTGCGAATCTTTGGTTATTCTGTGATGATGCTGTGATGATGCTGTGATAACGGAGTGATGATACTGTGATGACGCTGTGATGACGCTGTGATGCTGTGATGATGATGCGATGATGCTGTGATGATGCAGTGATGATGCAGTGAAGATGCAGTGATGACGCTCTGGTGATGCTTTGATGAAGCTGTGATGCTTTCATGATTATTTGATGATGTTGTGATGATGCAGTTATGATGCTGTGATAATGCAGTGATGACGCTGCGATGATGCTGTGATTACACTGTGATGACGAACTGATAATGTTGTTATTACGCTGTGATGATTCTGTGATGATGCGTTGATGATGCTGTGATGACACTTTCATGACACTGTGATGATGCTGTGTTGATGCTGTGATGAAGCTCTGATGACGCTGTGATGGTTCTTTGATGACGCTCTGATAACGCAGTGGTGATGCTGTGATGACGCTGTGATGACTCTTTGATGATGCTGTGATGCTTTAATGATGCTGTGATGATGCTGCGATGATGCTGTGATGATGGTGTGATGACGCAGTGATGATACTGTTGGGATGCTGTGATGATAATACTGTGATGATGCAGTGATGACGCTGTGATGGTGCTGTGATGATGTGTTATGATTCTGTGATGATGTTGTGATGATGCTGTGATGACGCTGCGATAACAGTGTGATGATGTTGTGATGATGCAGTAATGATGCTGTGACGACGCACTGATGATGCTGTGATGATGCTGTAATGAAGCAGTGATGATGCAGTAATGATGCAGTGATGATGCTGTGATGATGCAGTGATGACTCTGTGATGATGCTGTAATAATGCTGTGATGATAGGATGATGCTCTAGTGATGCCGTGATGATGCTCTGATGACACTTTGATGACGCTGTGATGCTTTGATGATGCTGTGATGATGCTCTGATGACGCTGTAATGATGCAGTGATGATGATGTAGTGATGACGCTGTGATGACGCTTTGATGACGCTGTGATGATTTTGTTATGATGCTGTTGTGATGCTGTAGTGATGCAGTGATGACACTGCGATGATGCTGTTGTGATGCTGTGATGATGCTGTGATGATGCTCTGATGACGCTGTAATGATGCAGTGATGACGTAGTGATGATGCTGTGATGACGCTGTGATGACGCTTTGATGACGCTGTGATGATTTTGTTATGATGCTGTTGTGATGCTGTGATGATGCTGCGATGATGCTGTTGTGATGCTGTGATGATGCTGTGTTGACGCTTTGATGACACTATGATAATGTTCTGATGATGCAGTAATCATGCAGTGATGACGCAGTGATGATGCTGTGATGATGCTGTAATGATGCAGCGATGATGCTGTGATGATGTTGTGATTATGCTGTGATGACGCTACGATAATGCTGTTATGATGCTGTGATGACGCTGTGATCATGCTGTGATCATGCTGTCATGATGCAGTGATGACGCTGCGATGATGCTTTGATAATTCTGTGAAGATGCAGTGATGACGCTGTGATGACGCTGTGATGACGCTGTTATGATGCAGTGATGATGCAGTGATGATGCTGTGACGATGTAGTGGTGATGACGCATTGATGACGCTGTGATGATGCTGTGATGATGATGTGATGATGCTTTGATGACTCTGATGATGCAGTGATGACACTGTGATGGCACTGTGATGCCTTTTTGAAGCTCTGATGATGCATTGATAATGCACTGATTTTGCAGTGATGATGTTGTCTTGATACTGTGATGATGCTGTGATGATGCTGTGATGACGCTTTGATGACACTGTGATGATGTTCTGATGATGCAGTGATGATGCTGTGATGATGCTGTGATGCTCTGATGATGATGTTATGATGCTGTGATGATGCAGCGATGATGCTGTGATAATGCTGTGATGATGTTGTGATGATGCTGTGATTATGCTGTGATTATGTTGTGATGATGCTGTTATGACGCTGTGATGATGTTGTTATGATGGTGTGATTATGCTATGCTGATGCTGTGATGGCGCTCTCATAACATTTTGATGACGCTCTGATGCTGTGGTGATGTTGTGATACTGTTGTGATGATGCTGTTTTGATGCTGTTATGATGCTGTGATGACGCTTTGATGACAATATGATGATGTTTTGATGATGCAATAATGATGCTGTGATGACGTATTGATGATGTTGTGTTTATGCTTTGATGATGCTGTTACGATGCAGTAATGTTGCTGAGATGATGCTGTGATGACGCTGTGATGATGTTGTGATGACGCTGTGATGATGCAGTGATGACGCTGCGATATGCTGTGATGATGCTGTGATGACGCTTTGATCACTGCATCATCACTGCATCATCACTACGTAATCAAAACATCATCACAGCATATGCACAACATCATCACTGTGTCCTCACTGCATCCTCACAGCATCATCACTGCATCATAAAAGCATCATCTCAGTGTCATCACAGCATCATTTCTGCATAATCACTGCATTATCACAGCGTCATCACAGTATCATCACTGCATCATCACATCATCATCACTTCATAATCCCATCATCATCACTGCATCATCACAGCTTCATCACAACATCATCACAGCATCATCACTGCATCATCTCTGCCTCATCACAGCATCATTACAGTGTCTTTACAGCATCATCACTGCATAATTACTGCATAAAAACCGTATAATCACAGCATCATCACAGCATCATTGCAGCATCATTACTGCTTCCTCACTGCATCATCACAGCGTCATCACGGTGTATTCACTGCATCATAACACCATCATATCTGCATCATCACATCATCATCACTGCATCAACACAACATCATCACACCACCATCATGGTTTCATCACTGCGTCATCACAGCATCATAACAGCATCATCACAGCATCATCCCATATTCACCACAGCATCATCACATCATCATCGCAGCGTCATCACTTTGTGATCAGAGCGTCATCACATCACCATCACTGCGTCATCACAGAATCACCATCTCAGCATCTTCGCAGTGTCATCAATGCATCGTTACAGCATCATCACAATATCATCACAGCATCGTCACTGCATCATCACCGCATCATCACAGGGTCATCACAGCATCATCACAGCATCATCACTGCATCATGACATCATCATCACTGCATCATCGCTGCATCATCACAGCATCATCTCAGCGTCATTACAGAATTGTTACTGCATAATCACTGCATCATCACAGCGTCATCACAGTATCATCACTGCATAATCATCATCACAGTGTCGTCACAGCATCCACACAGCATGATCATAGCGTCATCACAGCATCCTCACTACGTCATCACATCATCATCACTGCATCATAACAGCGTCATCACAGCATCATCACATCATCATCACTGCATCATCCCATATTCATCACAGCATCATCACATCATCATCGCAGCGTCATCACTTCGTGATCAGAGCGCCATCACATCACCATCACTGCTTCATCACAGAATCATCATCTCAGCATCTTCGCAGTGTCATCAATGCATCGTTACAGCATCATCAAAATATCATCACAGCATCATAAATGCATAATCACTGCATCATCACCGCATCATCACAGGGTCATGAGAGCATCATCACAGTATCATCACTACATCATCACTGCATCATCACAGCATCATCACATCATCATCACAGCATCATCACAGCTTCATAGCTCCATAATCACAGCATCATCACTACATCATCACAGCATCATCATAAATCATCACAAAATCATCAGTGTCATAACAACATCATCACAGCATTATCACAGAATCATTACTGCATAAACACTGCATCATCACAGCGTTATCACAGTATCATCACTGCATCATCAGAGAATAATCACATCATCATCACAACATCATCAGAGTGCCATCACAGTATCATCACTGCATCATCAGAGCATCATCAAAACATCATCACAGCATCATCACAGCATCATCATAGCGTCATCACAGCATCATCACTGTGTCATCAGAGCGTCATCACAGCATAATCACAGCATCATCAGAGCAGCATCAGAGCAGCATCATGGCGTCATGACAGAATCATCACTACGTCATCAAATTGTCATCAGAGCAGCCCACAGCATCATCACAGCATCATTGCAGCATCATAACAGCATCATCAAAGCATCTTTACTGCTTACTCACTGCATCCTCACAGCGTCATCACACTACTGTCAGTGCATCATCAGAGCATCATCACTACGTAATCATAGCATCATTACTGCGTCATCACTGCATCATCAATGCATCATCACAACGCCATCTCAGTATCATCACAGCATCATCACAGCGTCATCACAGCATCACGACAGTGTCATCGCAGCGTCAACACAGCATCATTACATCATGATTATGCGTCATCAGAGCGTCATCGCAGCATCCTCACAGCATCATCATAGTACCACTACAGCATCATCACAGAATCACTATAGCGTCATCAAAGCGTCATCACAGCATCATCACAGCATCGTCACTGCGTCATCACAGCATCTTCACATCATCACCACATCATCGAAGCATCATCACTGCGTCATCACAACATCATCACTGCATCATCACAACATCATCTCAGCATCACAGCATCATCACTGCATAATCAGAGTACTATCACTGCGTTATCAAATCACCATCACTGCGTCATCACTGCTTCAACACTGCATCATCATATCATCATCACAGCATCATCCAAGCATCATCACTGCGTCATAACAGCATCATCACAGCATCATCACATCGTCATGACAGCATTATCAGTGCATCATCACTGCATCATCACAGCGTCATCACAGCATCGTAACAGCATCCTCACTGCATCATCACCATCATCACAGCATCACAAGCTGTGATGACACTGTAAGGACGCTGTGATGATGCGGTGATGATGCTGTGATGATGCGGTGATGATGCTGTGATGATACTATGGTGATGCTGTGATGCTCTGATCATGTGTGCTGTGCATCACAGCATCATCACAGCATCATAGCGTCATCAAATTATCATCACTGTATCATCAGAGCATCACCAGAACTTCATTGCAGCATCATCAAAGCAACATCTAAGCGTCATCACAGCGTCACTACTGCAACATCACTGCATCATCAGAGCATCATCAGAGCATTGGTGTAGATGCACTTCAGCTGGGCCATTGCCCTATCCTCCGGCCTTGCCATTGTTCCCCCTGGCACAGCCCCAACAATCCTTGCTTCAGCCCCATCCCCCTTCTTACCTAGTTTAAAGCCCTCTCAATGAGCCCTGCCAGCTCCTGGCCCAGGATCCTTTTTCCCCTAAAAGATAGGGACCCGTCTGCGGCCATCAGGCCAGGTGCTGAGTAAAGTGCCCCATGGTCAAAAAAAAACAAGATTTCTGCGTTGGCACCAGAAATGATGATGTTATGATGCTGTGGTGATGCTGTTGTGATGATGCTGTAATGATGATTTGATGACGCAGTGGCGATGCTGTGATGATGCTGTGATGAGTCTTTGATGACGCTGTGATGCAGTAATGATGCTGTGATGACGCTTTGATGACAGTGTGATGTTGTTGTGATGTTGAAGTGATGATGTTGTGATGACGCAGTGATGATGCTGTGATGATGCAGTGATAAGGCAGCGATAATGCTCTGATGACACTATGATGATGTTTTGATGATTCTGTGATGATGCAATGATGAGGCTGCGAATCTTTGGTGATGCTGTGATGACGCTGTGATGACGCTGTGATGCAGTAATGATGCTGTGATGATGCAGTGATGATGCAGTGATGATGATGAGATGATGCTGTGATGATGCTCTGATGATGCAGTGAAGATACAGTGATGACGCTCTGATGACGCTTTGATGAAGCTGTGATGCTTTAATGATTATTTGATGATGTTGTGATGATGCAGTCATGATGCTGCAATGATGCTGTAATGATTCTGTGATGATGTTGTGGTGATGCTGTGATGACGCTGCAATAACACTGTGATGATGTTGTGATGATGCAGCAATGATGCTCTGACGACGCACTGATTCTGCTGTGATGATGCTGTAATGATGCAGTCATGATGCAATAATGATGATGTGATGATGCTGTGATGATGTTGTGATGATACTGTGATGACGCTTCGATGATGCTGTGATGATGCAGTGATGATGCTCTGATGATGCAGTGATGATGCTGTAATGATGCAGTGATGATGAAGTAATAATGCAGTGATGATGCTGTGATGATGCTGTGATGACGCAGTGATGACTCTGTGATGATGCTGTAATAATGCTGTGATGATATGATGATGCTGTAGTGATGCCGTGATGATGCTCTGATGACACTTTGATGACGCTGTGATGCTTTGATGATGCTGTGATGATGCTCTGATGACGCTGTAATGATGCAGTGATGATGTAGTGATGACGCTGTGATGACGCTGCGATGATTTTGTTATGATGCTGTTGTGATGCTGTGATGATGCTGTTGTAATGCTGTGATGATGCTGTTATGACGCTGTGATGATGTTGTTATGATGGTGTGATTATGCTATGCTGATGCTGTGATGACGCTCTCATAACGCTTTGATGACGCTCTGATGCTGTGGTGATATTGTAATGGTGCTGTGATCATGCTGTTGTGATGCTATTATGATGTTGTGATTACGCTTTGATGACAATGTGATGATGTTTTGATGATGCAATAATGATTCTGTGATGACGTATTGATGATGTTGTGTTTATGCTTTGATGATGCTGTTACGATGCAGTAATGATGCTGAGATGATGCTGTGATGACGCTGTGATGATGTTGTGATGACGCTGTGATGATGCAGTGATGACGCTGCGATATGCTGTGATGATGCTGTGATGACGCTTTGATCACTGCATCCTCACTGCATCATCACAGCATCATAGCTACATCATCACATCATCATCAATCCATCATCAAAACATCATCACAGCATCATCACAGTCTCATCACTGCATCATCACTGCATAATCACTGCATCATCACAGCATCATTACAGCATCACCAGAGCATCACCACTGCATCATCACAACATCATAATAGTGTCATCAAAACGTCATCACAGAGTAATCACAGCATCATCATATCGTCGTCGCAGCGTCATCACAGCATCATAACAGAATCATCACTGAATCATCACTGCATCATCACAGCATGATCACAGCATCATCGCAGCGTCATCACTGCATCTTCACAGCGTCATCACAACATCATCACAGCGTCATCAGAGCATCATCTCAGCATCATCAGTTCATCGTCACAGCATCATTACAGCATCATCAGAGCATCACCACTGCATCATCATTGCATCATGACATCATCATCACAGCATCGTCACAGCATCATCGTATCATCATCACCACATAATCACAGTGTCATCACAGCATCATCACTGCGCCTCACTGCATCTTCACAGAATCTTCGCATTTTCATCACAGCATCATCTCTGAGTCCTCCGTGCATCTTCACAACATCATCACTACAGCATCAGAGCATCATCACTGCATCATCACATCATCTTCACTGCATCATCACAGCATCATTACAACATCATCACAGAAAAATCACTGCATCATCCGAGCATCATTAGAGTATCATGACAGCATCATCACTGCATAATCACTGCATCATCACCTCATCGTCACAACATAATCACAGCATCATCGCAGCATCATTACCCGGGAAACTACAGGCCTGTCAGTTTGACCTCAGTGCCAGGGAAGCTCATGGAGCAGATCCTCTTGAGAGTCATCATGCAGCACTTGCAGGGCAAGCAGGTGATCAGGCCCATCCAGCATTGGTTTATGGAAGGCAGATCGTGCTTGACAAACCTGATCTCCTTCTATGACAAAGTGACGCGCTGGGTGGACGAGGGAAAGGCTGTGGATGTGGTCTACCTTGACTTCAGCAAGGCATTTGACACCGTCTCCCACAGCATTCTCCTCAAGAAACTGGCTGCTCTTGACTTGGACTGGCACACGCTTCGTTGGGTTAGAAACTGGCTGGATAGCCGGGCCCAAAGTGTCGTGGTAAATGGAGTCAAGTCCAGTTGGAGGCCGGTCACTAGTGGCGTCCCCCAGGGCTCGGTGCTGGGGCCGGTCCTCTTTAATATCTTCATCAATGATCTGGACGAGGGCATTGAGTGCACCCTCAGTAAGTTTGCAGATGACACCAAGTTAGGTGCGTGTGTTGATCTGCTCGAGAGTAGGAAGGCTCTGCAGGAGGATCTGGATAGGCTGCACCGATGGGCTGAGGTCAACTGTGTGAAGTTCAACAAGGCCAAGTGCCGGGTCCTGCACCTGGGGCGCAACAACCCCAAGCAGAGCTACAGGCTGGGAGATGAGTGGTTGGAGAGCTGCCAGGCAGAGAAGGACCTGGGAGTGATGGTGGACAGTCGGCTGGATATGAGCCAGCAGTGTGCTCAGGTGGCCAAGAAGGCCAACGGCATCCTGGCTTGTATCAGAAACAGTGTGGCCAGCAGGGCTAGGGAGGTGATCGTCCCCCTGTACTCAGCTCTGGTGAGGCCGTGTGGAGGACTGGTTAGCTGAAGTAGGCCATGTGAATGTTGAGCAACTATTTGATCAGAGTCTGTTCTGAGAGTAGGCCTCAGTTCCCATGACTGGGGATGTGAAAAACACTGAGGAATGTAGCAAAATATTATTACCAGTAGCTGGCTTCAAGGACAAGGTCTATGTGACTGCAAATTACAAGGGGGTTGTTATCTTGCAGGTGGGGTTCTTTTCTTGCAGTTGTTATCTGAGTGCTTTTAACCAATAATCTCGTGTGAAACACTGTCCGCCCCTGTTAAGTTCACTATATAAGTTAGGCTATTCGGGCAATAAAATGGAGTTCACTGCATACTCATATTGAGCGTCTGTGTCTTCCTTCCGTCGACAACAAGGCCGCACCTCGAGTACTGTGTTCAGTTTTGGGCCCCTCGCTACAAGAAGGACATCGAGGTGCTTGAGCGGGTCCAGAGGAGGGTGACGAAGCTGGTGAGGGGCCTGGAGAACAAGTGCTACGAGGAGCAGCTGAGGGAGCTGGGCTTGTTCAGCCTGGAGAAGAGGAGGCTCAGGGGCGACCTTATCGCTCTTTACAGTTACTTTAAAGGAGGCTGTAGTGAGGTGGGGGTTGGCCTGTTCTCCCACGTGCCTGGTGACAGAACGAGGGGGAATGGGCTTAAGTTGCGCCAGGGGAGTTTTAGGTTAGATGTTAGGAAGAACTTCTTTACTGAAAGGGTTGTTAGGCACTGGAACAGGCTGCCCAGGGAGGTGGTGGAGTCACCTATCCCTGGAAGTCTTTAAAAGACGTTTAGATGTAGAGCTTAGGGATATGGTTTAGTGGGACTGTTAGCGTTAGGTCAAAGGTTGGACTCGATGATCTTGAGGTCTCTTCCAACCTAGAAATTCTGTGATTCTGTGATTCTGTGATCATCACAGCATCATCACATAATCGTCACAGTCATCACTGCATCATCACAACATCACCAGAACATCATCAAAGCATCATCCCAGCATCATCGCATAGTCATCACTGCATCATCAGAGCATCACCAAAACATAATCACAGCATCATCATAGCGTCATCACTGCATCATCACAGCATCATCACAACCTCTTCACATCATCATCACTGCATAATCACAGCATCACAAAAAAATCATCACAACATCATCACGGCATCATCACAGCATCATCACTGCATCATTACAACATCATCACAACATCATCACTACGTCATCAGTGTCACCACAGTGTCATCACAGCATCATCACAGCGTTATCACAGCGTCATCGCAGCGTCATCGCACCGTCATCACTGCATCATAACATCATCGTCACAACATCATCACTGCAACATCACATCATCATCACATCTTCATCAGTGCATCATCACATCATTATCACAACATCATCACAGCATCATCACATCATCAGAACAGCGTAATTATGACTCTGTGATGACGCTGTCGTGATGCTGTGATGACACACTGATGATGCTTTGATGATGCAGTGATGATATGATTATGACGCTGTGATGACGCAGTGTTTATGCATTAATGATGCTGTGATGATTATGATGATGCTGTGATGATGCTGTGATTATGCTGTGATGACACTGTGATGATGTTGTGATGATGCAGTTATGATGCTGTGATTGTGTTGTGATGAGGCAGTGATGACGATGCGATGATGCTGTGATGATGCTGTGATGACGCTGTGTTGACTCTGTCATGACACAGTGATGATACAGAGATGAGTCGGTGATGATGTTCTGATGATGTTGTGATGATGCTGTTATGAAGACGCGATGATGCTGTGATGATGTGAGGATGCTGTGATGATGCAGGGATGACGATGCGATGATGCAGTGATGATGATGTGATGATGCTGTGACTATGCACTGATTATGCAGTGATGATGCTGTGATGACACTGTCATGACACTGTCGTGATGCTGTGACAGTGCTGTGATTCAGTAGCTATGATGCTGTGATGATGCAGTGATTATGCAGTGAAGATGCTGTGAAGATGCTGTGACGATTCTGTGATGTCGCAGTTATGATGCTCTGATGACGCTGTGATGACGCAGTGATGATGTTGTGATGATGCAATGATGACTCTGTGATGACGCTGTGGTAACTTTGTGATGATGCTGTGTTAATGCTGTGATGATGCTGTGATTATTCAAAGATGATGATGTGATGATGCAGTGATGACGCAGCGATGAGGCTGTGATGACGCAGTGATGATGCAGTGCTGATTCTGTGATGATGTAGTGATGAAGATGCGATGATGCTGTGATGACGCTGTGATGATGCAGTGATAATGCAGTAACGATGCTGTTATGATGCAGTGATGATGTTTTGATGACACTGTGATGAATCTGTGATTATGCAGTAATGATTCTGTTATGATCCAGTGATGAAGCAGTGATTACGCTCTGATGATGCTGAGATGATGCAGTTATTATGCTGTGATGATGCAGTGATTATGCTGTGATGATGCAGTTATTATGCAGTGATGATGCTTTGATGACACTTTGATGACGTAGTGATGATGCTGTGATTAAGTAGTGATGATGATGTGATGATGCTTTGGTGACGCTGTGATGACGAAATGATGATTTTGTGATGATGATATGATGATGCAGTAATGAGTCTGAGATAACGCTGTGATGATACTGGGATGATGTTTTAATGCTGCTGTGATGACACTGTGATTATGAAGTGATGACGTTTTGATGATGAAGTGATGACGTGGTCGTGATGCTGTAATGACGCTGTGATGACACTGATGACGTAGTGATGATGCTGTGATGATGCAGTGATGACGTTGTGATGACACAGTAATGATGCTGTGATGATCCAGCTATGATTCTTTGATGTTGCTCTGATGATGCAGTGATGATGATGTAATGATGCAGTGATGATGCTTTTACGATGCTGTGATGATTAAGTGATGATGACGTGATGATGCAGGGATGAAGTATCGAAGATGCTGTGATGACCCTGTTGTAACGATGTAATGACGCTGTGACGATGCAGTGATGATGCTGTGATTATGCAGTGATGACGCAGTAATGATGCTGTGATGATGCTGCGATGATCCTCTGACAATGCTGTGATGACACTGTGATACCGCTGTGATGATGATGAGAATATGCAGTTACGGTGCTGTGATGATGCATTGATGATGATGTTATGATGCAGTGATGATGCTGTGATGATGCAGTGCTTATACGGTGACGATGCTGTGATGATGTTATGATGATCCTTTGATGATACTCTGATGATGCAGTGATGACGCTGCTATGATGCTGTGATGTCGCTTTTATGATGCTGTCATGATGCTATTATGATTCTGTGATGATTCTGTTATAACGCTGTGATGATGCTTTGATGACACTGTGATGATATTGTGGTAATGCAGTGATGATGATATGCTGATGCTGTGATGACGCAGTGCTGATGCTCTGATGACGCTGTCGTGATGCAGTGATGACGCTGTAATGATACAGTAATGATGCTGTGATAACGTTCTGATGATCAGACCTGCATCATCACAGATGATGAAGATCAATTCCCCATACCAGAAAAAAAAAAACAGGTCAGGTCGGGTCCCTGGATGGCGTGATAGGGTAATGTCTGGACTCTGGCGCCCGAGGTCCCAGGTTTGATTCTCCATACTTGCAAAAAAACCCCGAGTCGAGTCGGATCCCCAGGTGACATCACAGGGTAATGTTTGGACCCTGGCACAAGAGGTCGCAGGTTCAATTCCCCATACCGGCCAAAAAACCCCGGGTCGTGTTTGGTCCCCGGGTGGTGTCAAAGGGTAATGTCGGGACCCCGGCACCCGAGGTCACAGGTTCGATTCCCCATAAGGGCCAAAAAAAGCCCTTGTCGGGTCAGGTCCCCGGGTGGCGCCACAGGGTAATGTCGGGACCCCAGCACCCGAGGTCGCAGGTTCGATTCCCCATAAGGGCGAAAAAAGCCCAGGTCGGGTCGGAACCCCGGGTGGCGTAACAGGGTAATGTCTGGACCCTGGCACCCGAGGTCGCAGGTTCGATTCCCCATAAGGGCCAAAAAAGCCCGGGTCGGTAAGTGTCCAAGGGTACGCGGCACAGGGTAATGTCTGGACCCCGGCACCCGAGGTCGCAGGTTCTATTCCGCCTAAGGGCCAAAAAAGCCCGGGTCGGGACAGAACCCCGGGTGGCGCCACAGAGTAATGTCGGGACCCCGGCACCCGAAGTTGCAGGTTCGATTCCCCATAAGGGCCAAAAAAACACTTCCCGGGTCGGGTCCGCGGGTGGCGCCACAGGGTAATGTCGGGACCCCAGCACCCGAGGTCGCAGGTTCGATTCCCCATAAGGGCCAAAAAATCCCAGGATGGGTCGGGTCCGCGGGTGGCGTCACACGGTAATGTCGGGACCCCGGCACCCGAGGTCGCAGGTTCGATTCCCCATAAGGGCGAAAAAAGCCCAGGTCGGGTCGGAACCCCGGGTGGCGTCACAGGGTAATGTCTGGACCCTGGCACCCGAGGTCGCAGGTTCGATTCCCCATAAGGGCCTAAATAGTCCGGGTCGGCAAGGGTCCCCGGGTGGCGGCACAGGGTAATGTCTGGACCCCGGCACCCGAGGTCGCAGGTTCTATTCCGCCTAAGGGCCAAAAAAGCCCGGGTCGGGACAGAACCCCGGGTGGCGCCACAGAGTAATGTCGGGACCCCGGCACCCGAAGTTGCAGGTTCGATTCCCCATAAGGGCCAAAAAAGCCCATGTCGGGTCGGGTCCGCGGGTGGCGCCACAGGGTAATGTTGGGACCCCGGCACCCGAGGTCGCAGGTTTGATTCCCCATAAGGGTCAAAAAAGCCCGGGTCGGCTAGGGTCCCCAGGTGGCGCCACAGGTTTATGTTGGGACCCCGGCACCCGAGGTCGCAGGTTCGATTCCCCATAAGGGCCAAAAAAGCCCGGGTCAGATTAGGTCCCCGGGTACGCGCCACAGGGTAATGTCTGGACCCCGGCACCCGAGGTCGCAGGTTCAATTCCCCATAAGGGCCAAAAAAGCCCATGTCGGGTCGGGTCCCTGGGTGGCGCCACAGAGTAATGTCGGGACCGCGGCACCCGAGGTCGTAGGTTCGATTCCCTATACCGGCCAAAAAATCCCGGGTCGGTTCGGGACCCCGGGTGGCGCCACAGGGTAATGTCGGGACCCCGGCACCCGAGGTCGCAGGTTCGATTCCCCATAAGGGGCAAAAAAGCCCATGTCGGGTCGGGTCCGCGGGTGGCGCCACAGGGTAATGTCGGGACCCCGGCACCCGAGGTCGCAGATTCGATTCCCCATAAGGGCCAAAAAATCCCAGGATGGGTCGGGTCCCCGGGTGGCGTCACACGGTAATGTCGGGACCCCGGCACCCGAGGTCGCAGGTTCAATTCCCCATAAGGGCCAAAAAAGCCCAGGTCGGGTCGGAACCCCGGGTGGCGTCACAGGGTAATGTCTGGACCCTGGCACCCGAGGTCGCAGGTTCGATTCCCCATAAGGGCCAAAAAAAAACTTCCCGGGTCGGGTCCGCGGGTGGCGCCACAGGGTAATGTCGGGACCCCGGCACCCGAGGTCGCAGGTTCGATTCCCCATAAGGGCCAAAAAAGCCCATGTCGGGTCGGGTCCGCGGGTGGCGCCACAGGGTAATGTCGGGACCCCGGCACCCGAAGTTGCAGGTTCGATTCCCCATAAGGGCCAAAAAAGCCCGGGTCGGGACGGAACCCCGGGTGGCACCTCAGAGTAATGTCGGGGCCCCGGCACCCGAGGTCGCAGGTTCGATTCCCCATAAGGGCCAAAAAAGCCCTTGTTGGGTCGGGTCCGTGGGTGGCGCCACAGGGTAATGTCTGGACCCCGGCACCCGAGGTCGCAGGTTCGATTCCTTATACCGGCCAAAAATTCCGGGTCGGCTAGTGTCCCCGGGTCGTGCCACAGGGTAATGTCGGGACCGCGGCACCCGAGGTCGTAGGTTTGATTCCCTATACCGGCCAAAAAATCCCGGGTCAGTTCGGGACCCCGGGTGGCGCCACAGGGTAATGTCGGGACCCCGGCACCCGAGGTCGCAGGTTCGATTCGCCATAAGGGCCAAAAAAGCCCGGGTCGGGTCGGGTCCGCGGGTGGCGCCACAGGGTAATGTCGGGACCCCGGCACCCGAGGTCGCAGGTTCGATTCCCCATAAGGGCCAAAAAAGCCCGGATCGGGTCGGGTCCGCGGGTGGCGCCACAGGGTAATGTCGGGACCCCGGCACCCGAGGTCGCAGGTTCGATTCCCCATTAGGGCCTAAATAGTCCGGGTCGGGTCGGGTCCCCGGGTGGCGCCACATGGTAAAGTCGGGACCCCGGCACCCGAGGTCGCAGGTTCGATTCCCCATAAGGGCCAAAAAAGCCCGGGTCGGGTCGGATCCCCGGGTAGCGCCACAGAGTAATATCGGGATCCCGGCACCCGAGGTCGCAGGTTCAATACCCCATAAGGGCCAAAAAAGCCCGGGTCGGTTCGGGACCCCGGGAGGCGCCTCAGAGTAATGTCGGGACCCTGGCACCCGAGGTCGCAGGTTCGATTCCCCATAAGGGCCAAAAAAGCCCGGGTCGGGTCGGGTCCCCGGGTGGCGCCTCAGAGTAATGTTGGGACCCTGGCACCCGAGGTCGCAGGTTCGATTCCCCATAAGGGCCAAAAAAGCCCGGGTCGGGTCGGGTCCCCGGGTGGCGCCACAGAGTAATGTCGGGACCCCCGCAACCGAGGTCGCAGGTTTGATTCCCCATAAGGGCCAAAAAAGCCCGGGTCGCGTCGGGACCCCGGGTGGCTCGACACGGTAATGTTGGAACCCTGGCACCCGAGGTCGCAGGTTCGATTCCCCATAAGGGCCAAAAAAGCCCGGGTCGGGTCGGGGCCCTGGGTGGCGCCACAGGGTAATGTTGGGACCCTGGCACCCGAGGTCGCAGGTTCGATTCCCCATAAGGGCCAAAAAAGCCTGGGTCAGATTAGATACCCGGGTACGCGCCACAGAGTAATGTATGGACCCCGGCACCCGAGGTCGCAGGTTCTATTCCGCCAAAGGTCCAAAAAGGCCCTTGTTGGGTCGTGTCCCTGGGTGGCGCCACAGGGTAATGTCTGGACCCCGGCACCCGAGGTCGCAGGTTCGATTCCTTATACCGGCCAAAAATTCCGGGTCGGCTAGTGTCCCCGGGTCGTGCCACAGGGTAATGTCGGGACCGCGGCACCCGAGGTCGTAGGTTCGATTCCCCATAAGGGCCAAAAAATCCCGGGTCGGTTCAGGACCCCGGGTGGCGCCACATGGTAATGTCGGGACCCCGGCACCCGAAGTTGCAGGTTCGATTCGCCATAAGGGCCAAAAAAGCCCATGTCGGGTCGGGTCCGCGGGTGGCGCCACAGGGTAATGTCGGGACCCCGGCACCCGAGGTCGCAGGTTCGATTCCCCATAAGGGGCAAAAAAACACTTCCTGGGTCGGGTCCCCGGGTGGCGCCAAAGGGTAATGTTGGGACCCCGGCACCCGAGGTCGCAGGTTCGATTCCCCATAAGGGTCAAAAAAGCCCGGGTCGGCTAGGGTCCCCAGGTGGTGCCACAGGGTAATGTCTGGACCCCGGCACCCGAGGTCGCAGGTTCGATTCCCCATAAGGGTCAAAAAAGCCCAGGTTAGATTAGGTCCCCCGGTACGCGCAACAGAGTAATTTCTGGACCCCGGCACCCGAGGTCACAGGTTCTATTCCGCCTAAGGGCCATAAAAGCCCTTGTTGGGTCGTGTCCCTGGGTGGCGCCACAGGGTAATGTCTGGACACCGGCACCCGAGGTCGCAGGTTCGATTCCTTATACCGGCCAAAAATTCCGGATCGGCTAGTGTCCCCGGGTCGTGCCACAGGGTAATGTCGGGACCGCGGCACCCGAGGTCGTAGGTTCGATTCCCTATACCGGCCAAAAAATCCCGGGTCGGTTCGGGACCCCGGGTGGCGCCACATGGTAATGTCGGGACCCCGGCACCCGAGGTCGCAGGTTCGATTCCCCATAAGGGCCAAAAAAGCCCGGGTCGGGTCGGGTCCACGGGTGGCGCCACAGGGTAATGTCTGGACCCCGGCACCCGAGGTCGCAGGTTCGATTCCCCATAAGGGCCTAAATAGTCCGGGTCGGCAAGGGTCCCCGGGTGGCGGCACAGGGTAATGTCTGGACCCCGGCACCCGAGGTCGCAGGTTCTATTCCGCCTAAGGGCCAAAAAAGCCCGGGTCGGGACAGAACCCCGGGTGGCGCCACAGAGTAATGTCGGGACCCCGGCACCCGAAGTTGCAGGTTCGATTCCCCATAAGGGCCAAAAAAGCCCATGTAGGGTCGGGTCCGCGGGTGGCGCCACAGGGTAATGTTGGGACCCCGGCACCCGAGGTCGCAGGTTTGATTCCCCATAAGGGTCAAAAAAGACCGGGTCGGCTAGGGTCCCCAGGTGGCGCCACAGGTTTATGTTGGGACCCCGGCACCCGAGGTCGCAGGTTCGATTCCCCATAAGGGCCAAAAAAGCCCGGGTCAGATTAGGTCCCCGGGTACGCGCCACAGGGTAATGTCTGGACCCCGGCACCCGAGGTCGCAGGTTCAATTCCCCATAAGGGCCAAAAAAGCCCATGTCGGGTCGGGTCCCTGGGTGGCGCCACAGAGTAATGTCGGGACCGCGGCACCCGAGGTCGTAGGTTCGATTCCCTATACCGGCCAAAAAATCCCGGGTCGGTTCGGGACCCCGGGTGGCGCCACAGGGTAATGTCGGGACCCCGGCACCCGAGGTCGCAGGTTCGATTCCCCATAAGGGGCAAAAAAGCCTGGGTCAGATTAGATCCACGGGTACGCGCCACAGAGTAATGTCTGGACCACGGCACCCGAGGTCGCAGGTTCGATTCCTTATACCGGCCAAAAATTCCGGGTCGGTTCGGGACCCCGGGTGGCGCCACATGGTAATGTCGGGACCCCGGCACCCGAAGTTGCAGGTTCGATTCCCCATAAGGGCCAAAAAAGCCCATGTCGGGTCGGGTCCGCGGGTGGCGCCACAGGGTAAGGTCTGGACCCTGGCACCCGAGGTCGCAGGTTCGATTCCCCATAAGGGCCAAAAAAACACTTCCCGGGTCGGGTCCGCGGGTGGCGCCACAGGGTAATGTCGGGACCCCGGCACCCGAGGTCGCAGGTTCGATTCCCCATAAGGGCCAAAAAAGCCCATGTCGGGTCGGGTCCGCGGGTGGCGCCACAGGGTAATGTCGGGACCCCGGCACCCGAGGTCGCAGATTCGATTCCCCATAAGGGCCAAAAAATCCCAGGATGGGTCGGGTCCCCGGGTGGCGTCACACGGTAATGTCGGGACCCCGGCACCCGAGGTCGCAGGTTCGATTCCCCATAAGGGCCAAAAAAGCCCAGGTCGGGTCTGATCCCCGGGTGGCGTCACAGGGTAATGTCTGGACCCTGGCACCCGAGGTCGCAGGTTCGATTCCCCATAAGGGCCAAAAAAACACTTCCCGGGTCGGGTCCCCGGGTGGCGCCACAGGGTAATGTTGGGACCCCGGCACCCGAGGTCGCAGGTTCGATTCCCCATAAGGGCCAAAAAAGCCCTTGTTGGGTCGGGTCCCTGGGTGGCGCCACAGGGTAATGTCTGGACCCCGGCACCCGAGGTCGCAGGTTCGATTCCCCATAAGGGGCAAAAAAGCCCATGTCGGGTCGGGTCCGCGGGTGGCGCCACAGGGTAATGTCGGGACCCCGGCACCCGAGGTCGCAGGTTCGATTCCTTATACCGGCCAAAAATTCCGGGTCGGTTCGGGACCCCGGGTGGCGCCACATGGTAATGTCGGGACCCCGGCACCCGAAGTTGCAGGTTCGATTCCCCATAAGGGCCAAAAAAGCCCATGTCGGGTCGGGTCCGCGGGTGGCGCCACAGGGTAAGGTCTGGACCCTGGCACCCGAGGTCGCAGGTTCGATTCCCCATAAGGGCCAAAAAAACACTTCCCGGGTCGGGTCCGCGGGTGGCGCCACAGGGTAATGTTGGGACCCCGGCACCCGAGGTCGCAGGTTCGATTCCCCATAAGGGCCAAAAAAGCCCATGTCGGGTCGGGTCCGCGGGTGGCGCCACAGGGTAATGTCGGGACCCCGGCACCCGAAGTTGCAGGTTCGATTCCCCATAAGGGCCAAAAAAGCCCGGGTCGGGACGGAACCCCGGGTGGCACCTCAGAGTAATGTCGGGGCCCCGGCACCCGAGGTCGCAGGTTCGATTCCCCATAAGGGCCAAAAAAGCCCTTGTTGGGTCGGGTCCGTGGGTGGCGCCACAGGGTAATGTCTGGACCCCGGCACCCGAGGTCGCAGGTTCGATTCCTTATACCGGCCAAAAATTCCGGATCGGCTAGTGTCCCCGGGTCGTGCCACAGGGTAATGTCGGGACCGCGGCACCCGAGGTCGTAGGTTTGATTCCCTATACCGGCCAAAAAATCCCGGGTCAGTTCGGGACCCCGGGTGGCGCCACATGGTAATGTCGGGACCCCGGCACCCGAGGTCGCAGGTTCGATTCCCCATAAGGGCCAAAAAAGCCCGGGTCGGGTCGGGTCCGCGGGTGGCGCCACAGGGTAATGTCGGGACCCCGGCACCCGAGGTCGCAGGTTCGATTCCCCATAAGGGCCAAAAAAGCCCGGATCGGGTCGGGTCCGCGGGTGGCGCCACAGGGTAATGTCGGGACCCCGGCACCCGAGGTCGCAGGTTCGATTCCCCATTAGGGCCTAAATAGTCCGGGTCGGGTCGGGTCCCCGGGTGGCGCCACATGGTAAAGTCGGGACCCCGGCACCCGAGGTCGCAGGTTCGATTCCCCATAAGGGCCAAAAAAGCCCGGGTCGGGTCGGATCCCCGGGTAGCGCCACAGAGTAATATCGGGATCCCGGAACCCGAGGTCGCAGGTTCAATACCCCATAAGGGCCAAAAAAGCCCGGGTCGGTTCGGGACCCCGGGAGGCGCCTCAGAGTAATGTTGGGACCCTGGCACCCGAGGTCGCAGGTTCGATTCCCCATAAGGGCCAAAAAAGCCCGGGTCGGGTCGGGTCCCCGGGTGGCGCCTCAGAGTAATGTTGGGACCCTGGCACCCGAGGTCGCAGGTTCGATTCCCCATAAGGGCCAAAAAAGCCCGGGTCGGGTCGGGTCCCCGGGTGGCGCCACAGAGTAATGTCGGGACCCCCGCAACCGAGGTCGCAGGTTTGATTCCCCATAAGGGCCAAAAAAGCCCGGGTCGCGTCGGGACCCCGGGTGGCGCCACAGGGTAATGTTGGGACCCTGGCACCCGAGGTCGCAGGTTCGATTCCCCATAAGGGCCAAAAAAGCCTGGGTCAGATTAGATACCCGGGTACGCGCCACAGAGTAATGTATGGACCCCGGCACCCGAGGTCGCAGGTTCTATTCCGCCAAAGGTCCAAAAAGGCCCTTGTTGGGTCGTGTCCCTGGGTGGCGCCACAGGGTAATGTCTGGACCCCGGCACCCGAGGTCGCAGGTTCGATTCCTTATACCGGCCAAAAATTCCGGGTCGGCTAGTGTCCCCGGGTCGTGCCACAGGGTAATGTCGGGACCGCGGCACCCGAGGTCGTAGGTTCGATTCCCTATACCGGCCAAAAAATCCCGGGTCGGTTCAGGACCCCGGGTGGCGCCACATGGTAATGTCGGGACCCTGGCACCCGAGGTCGCAGGTTCGATTCGCCATAAGGGCCAAAAAAGCCCATGTCGGGTCGGGTCCGCGGGTGGCGCCACAGGGTAATGTCGGGACCCCGGCACCCGAGGTCGCAGGTTCGATTCCCCATAAGGGCCAAAAAAACACTTCCCGGGTCGGGTCCCCGGGTGGCGCCAAAGGGTAATGTTGGGACCCCGGCACCCGAGGTCGCAGGTTCGATTTGCCATAAGGGCCAAAAAAGCCCATGTCGGGTCGGGTCCCCGGGTGGCGCCAAAGGGTAATGTTGGGACCCCGGCACCCGAGGTCGCAGGTTCGATTCCCCATAAGGGTCAAAAAAGCCCGGGTTAGATTGGGTCCCCAGGTGGCGCCACAGGGTAATGTCTAGACCCCGGCACCCGAGGTCGCAGGTTCGATTCCGCCTAAGGGCCATAAAAGCCCTTGTTGGGTCGTGTCCCTGGGTGGCGCCACAGGGTAATGTCTGGACCCCGGCACCCGAGGTCGCAGGTTCGATTCTCGATAAGGGCCAAAAAATCCCAGGATGGGTCGGGTCCCCGGGTGGCGTCACACGGTAATGTCGGGACACCGGCACCCGAGGTCGCAGGTTCGATTCCCCATAAGGGCCAAAAAAGCCCAGGTCGGGTCGGAACCCCGGGTGGCGTCACAGGGTAATGTCTGGACCCTGGCACCCGAGGTCGCAGGTTCAATTCCCTATACCGGCCAAAAAAGCCCGGATCGGGTCGGGTCCCCGGGTGGCACCTCAGAGTAATGTCTGGACCCTGGCACCCGAGGTTGCAGGTTCGATTCCCCATAAGGGCCAAAAAAAGCCCTTCTCGAGTCAGGTCCCCGGGTGGCGCCACAGGGTAATGTCTGGACCCTGGCACCTGAGGTCGCAGGTTCGATTCCCCATAAGGGCCAAAAAATCCCAGGATGGGTCGGGTCCCCGGGTGGCGCTACAGGGTAATGTCCGGACCCCCGCACCTGAGGTCGCAGGTTCAATTCCCCATAAGGGCCAAAAAAGCCCGGGTCGGTAAGTGTCCCTGCGTGGCACCACAGAATAATGTCGGGACCCACGCAACCGAGGTCGCAGGTTCGATTCCGCATAAGGGCCAAAAAAGCCCGGGTCGCGTCGGGACCCCGGGTGGCTCGACACGGTAATGTTGGGACCCTGGCACCCGAGGTCACAGGTTCGTATTCCCCATAAGGGCCAAAAAAGCCCAGGAATGTTTGAGTCCCCGAGTTGCGCCACATTGTAATGTCGGGACCCCGGTCACCTGAGGTCGCAGGTTCGATTCCCCATAAGGGCCAAAAGTGCCCAGGTTGGGTCGGATCTCCGGGTGGCGCCACAGGGTAATGTCGGGACACCGGCACCCGAGGTCGCACGTTCGATTCCCCATAAGGGCCAAAAAAGCCCAGGTCGGGTTGGGACCCCGGGTGGCGTCACAGGGTAATGTCTGGACCCTGGCACCCAAGGTCGCAGGTTCGATTCCCCATAAGGGCCAAAAAAGCCCCGGTCGGTAAGTGTCCCCGGGTTGCGCCACCGAGTAATGTCGGGACCCCCGCAACCGAGGTCGCAGGTTCGATTCCCCATAAGGGCCAAAAAAGCCCGGGTCGGTAAGTGTCCCAGGGTACGCGTCACAGAGTAATGTCTGGACCCCGGCACCCGAGGTCGCAGGTTCGATTCCTTATACCGGCCAAAAATTCCGGGTCGGCTAGTGTCCCCGGGTCGTGCAACAGGGTAATGTCGGGACCGCGGCACCCGAGGTCGCAGGTTCGATTCCCTATACCGGCCAAAAAATCCCGGGTCGGTTCGGGACCCCGGGTGGCGCCACATGGTAATGTCGGGACCCCGGCACCCGAGGTCGCAGGTTCGATTCGCCATAAGGGCCAAAAAAGCCCATGTCAGGTCGGGTCCGCGGGTGGCGCCACAGGGTAATGTCGGGACCCCGGCACCCGAGCTCGTAGGTTCGATTCCCTATACTGGCCAAAAAATCCCGGGTCGGTTCGGGACCCCGGGTGGCGCCACATGGTAATGTCGGGACCCCGGCACCCGAAGTTGCAGGTTCGATTCCCCATAAGGGCCAAAAAAACACTTACCGGGTCGGGTCCGCGGGTGGCGCCACATGGTAATGTCTGGACCCCGGCACCCGAAGTTGCAGGTTCGATTCCCCATAAGGGCCAAAAAAACACTTCCCGGGTCGGGTCCCCGGGTGGCGCCACAGGGTAATGTCGGGACCCCGGCACCCGAGGTCGCAGGTTCGATTCCCCATAAGGGCCAAAAAAGCCCTTGTCGGGTCAGGTCCCCGGGTCCGCGCCACAGAGTAATGTCTGGACCCCGGCACCCGAGGTCGCAGGTTCAATTCCGCCTAAGGGCCAAAAAAGCCCTTGTTGGGTCGGGTCCCTGGGTGGCGCCACAGGGTAATGTCTGGACCCCGGCACCCGAGGTCGCAGGTTCGATTCCCTATACCGGCCAAAAAAGCCCGGGTCAGTTCGGAACCCCGGGTGGCGTCACACGGTAATGTCGGGACCCCGGCACCCAAGGTCGCAGGTACAATTCCCCATAAGGGCCAAAAAAGCCCAGGTCGGGTCGGGACCCCGGGTGGCGTCACAGGGTAATGTCTGGACCCTGGCACCCGAGGTCGCAGGTTCGATTCCCCATAAGGGCCAAAAAAGCCCGGGTCGGTAAGTGTCCCAGGGTACGCGTCACAGAGTAATGTCTGGACCCCGGCACCCGAGGTCCCAGGTTCCATTCCTTATACCGGCCAAAAATTCCGGGTCAGCTAGTGTGCCACAGGGTGATGTCGGGACCGCGGCACCCAAGGTCGTAGGTTCGATTCCCTATACTGGCCAAAAAATCCCGGGTCGGTTCGGGACCCCGGGTGGCGCCACATGGTAATGTCGGGACCCCGGCACCCGAGGTCGCAGGTTCGATTCCCCATAAGGGCCAAAAAAACACTTCCCGGGTCGGGTCCGTGGGTGGCGTCACAGGGTAATGTCGGGACCCCGGCACCCAAGGTCGCAGGTTCGATTCCCCTTAAGGGCCAAAAAAACACTTCCCGGGTCGGGTCCCCGGGTTGCGCCACCGAGTAATGTCGGGACCCCCGCAACCGAGGACGCAGGTTCGATTCCCCATAAGTGCCAAAAAAGCCCGGGTCGCGTCGGGTCCCCGGGTGGCGCCTCAGAGTAATGTTGGGACCCTGGCACCCGAGGTCGCAGGTTCGATTCCCCATAAGGGCCAAAAAAGCCCGGGTCGGATAGGGTCCCCAGGTGGCGCCACACGGTAATGTCGGGACCCCGGCACCCGAGGTCGCAGGTTCGATTCCTTATACCGGACAAAAATTCCGGGTCGGCTAGTGTCCCCGGGTCGTGCCACAGGGTAATGTCGGGACCGCGGCACCCGAGGTCGCAGGTTCGATTCCTTATACCGGCCAAAAATTCCGGGTCGGCTAGTGTCCCCGGGTCGTGCCACATGGTAATGTCGGGACCGCGGCACCCGAGGTCGTAGGTTCGATTCCCTATACCGGCCAAAAAATCCCGGGTCAGTTCGGAACCCCGGTTGGCGCCACAGGGTAATGTCGGGACGCCGGCACCCGAGGTCGCAGGTTCGATTCCCCATAAGGGCCAAAAAAGCCCTTGTCGGGTCAGGTCCCGGGGTGGCGTCACACGGTAATGTCGGGACCCCGGCACCCAAGGTCGCAGGTACAATTCCCCATAAGGGCCAAAAAAACCCAGGTCGGGTCGGGACCCCGGGTGGCGTCACAGGGTAATGTCTGGACCCTGGCACCCGAGGTCGCAGGTTCGATTCCCCATAAGGGCCAAAAAAGCCTGGGTCGGTAAGTGTCCCAGGGTACGCGTCACAGAGTAATGTCTGGACCCCGGCACCCGAGGTCGCAGGTTCGATTCCTTATACCGGCCAAAAATTCCGGGTCAGCTAGTGTGCCACAGGGTGATGTTGGGACCGCGGCACCCAAGGTCGTAGGTTCGATTCCCTATACTGGCCAAAAAATCCCGGGTCGGTTCGGGACCCCGGGTGGCGCCACATGGTAATGTTGGGACCCCGGCACCCGAGGTCGCAGGTTCGATTCCCCATAAGGGCCAAAAAAACACTTCCCGGGTCGGGTCCGTGGGTGGCGTCACAGGGTAATGTCGGGACCCCGGCACCCGAGGTCGCAGGTTCGATTCCCCATAAGGGCCAAAAAAGCCCGGGTCGGTAAGTGTCCCCGGGTTGCGCCACAGGGTAATGTCGGGACCCCCGCAACCGAGGACGCAGGTTCGATTCCCCATAAGGGCCAAAAAAGCCCGGGTCGCGTCGGGTCCCCGGGTGGCGCCTCAGAGTAATGTTGGGACCCTGGCACCCGAGGTCGCAGGTTCGATTCCCCATAAGGGCCAAAAAAGCCCGGGTCGGATAGGGTCCCCAGGTGGCGCCACAGGGTAATGTCGGGACCCCGGCACCCGAGGTCGCAGGTTCGATTCCTTATACCGGCCAAAAATTCCGGGTCGGCTAGTGTCCCCGGGTCGTGCCACAGGGTAATGTCGGGACCGCGGCACCCGAGGTCGCAGGTTCGATTCCCTATACCGGCCAAAAAATCCCGGGTCGGTTCGGGACCCCGGGTGGCGCCACATGGTAATGTCGGGACCCCGGCACCCGAGGTCGCAGGTTCGATTCGCCATAAGGGCCAAAAAAGCCCATGTCGGGTCGGGTCCGCGGGTGGCGCCACAGGGTAATGTCTGGACCCTGGCACCCGAGGTCGCAGGTTCGATTCCCCATAAGGGACAAAAAAGCCCGGATCGGGTCGGGTCCCCGGGTGGCGTCACACGGTAATGTCGGGACCGCGGCACCCGAGGTCGCAGGTTCGATTCCCCATTAGGTCCTAAATAGTCCCGGTCGGCTACGGTCCCCGGGTGCCGCCACATGGTAATGTCGGGACCCTTGCACCCGAGGTCGCAGGTTCGATTCCCCATAAGGGCCAAAAAAGCCCGGGTCGGGTCGGGTCCCCGGGTGGCGCCTCAGAGTAATGTTGGGACCCTGGCACCCGAGGTCGCAGGTTCGATTCCCCATAAGGGCCAAAAAAACACTTCCCGGGTCGGGTCCGCGGGTGGCGCCACAGAGTAATGTCGGGACCCCCGCAACCGAGGTCGCAGGTTCGATTCCCCATAAGGGCCAAAAAAGCCCGGGTCGGGTCGGGTCCCCGGGTGGCGCCACAGAGTAATGTCGGGACCCCCGCAACCGAGGTAGCAGGTTCGATTCCCCATAAGGGCCAAAAAAGCCCGGGTCGCGTCGGGACCCCGGGTGGCTCGACACGGAAATGTTATGACCCTGGCACCCGAGGTTGCAGGTTCGTATTCCCCATAAGGGCCAAAAAAGCCCAGGTCGGGTCGGGTCCCTGGGTGGCGCCACATGGTAATGTCGGGACCCCGGCACCCGAGGTCGCAGGTTCGATTTCCCATAAGGGCCAAAAAAACACTTCCCGGGTCGGGTCCCCGGGTGTCACCACAGGGTAATGTTGGGACCCCGGCACCCGAGGTCGCAGGTTCAATTCCCCATAAGGCCTTAAAAAACCCCAGCAATATTTGAGTCCCCGAGTTGCGCCACATTGTAATGTCGGGACCCCGGTCACCTGAGGTCGCAGGTTCGATTTCCCATAAGGGCCAAAAGTGCCCAGGTTGGGTCGGGTCTCCGGGTGGCGCCACAGGGTAATGTCGGGACACCGGCACCCGAGGTCGCATGTTCGATTCCCCATAAGGGCCAAAAAAGCCCGGGTCAGATTAGGTCCCCGGGTGGCGCCACAGGGTAATGTCGGGACCGCGGCACCCGAGGTCGCAGGTTCGATTCCCTATACCGGCCAAAAAATCCCGGGTCGGTTCGGGACCCCGGGTGGCGCCACATGGTAATGTCGGGACCGCGGCACCCGAGGTCGTAGGTTCGATTCCCTATACCGGCCAAAAAATCCCGGGTCAGTTCGGAACCCCGGGTGGCGCCACAGGGTAATGTCGGGACCCCGGCACCCGAGGTCGCAGGTTCGATTCCCCATAAGGGCCAAAAAAGCCCTTGTCAGGTCAGGTCCCGGGGTGGCGTCACACGGTAATGTCGGGACCCCGGCACCCGAAGTTGCAGGTACAATTCCCCATAAGGGCCAAAAAAGCCCAGGTCGGGTCGGGACCCCGGGTGGCGTCACAGGGTAATGTCTGGACCCTGGCACCCGAGGTCGCAGCTTCGATTCCCCATAAGGGCCAAAAAAGCCCGGGTCGGTAAGTGTCCCAGGGTACGCGTCACAGAGTAATGTCTGGACCCCGGCACCCGAGGTCGCAGGTTCGATTCCTTATACCGGCCAAAAATTCCGGGTCAGCTAGTGTGCCACAGGGTGATGTCGGGACCGCGGCACCCAAGGTCGTAGGTTCGATTCCCTATATTTGCCAAAAAATCCCGGGTCGGTTCGGGACCCCGGGTGGCGCCACATGGTAATGTCGGGACCCCGGCACCCGAGGTCGCAGGTTCGATTCCCCATAAGGGCCAAAAAAACACTTCCCGGGTCAGGTCCGTGGGTGGCGTCACAGGGTAATGTCTGGACCCTGGCACCCGAGGTCGCAGGTTCGATTCCCCATAAGGGCCAAAAAAGCCCGGGTCGGATAGGGTCCCCAGGTGGCGCCACAGGGTAATGTCGGGACCCCGGCACCCGAGGTCGCAGGTTCGATTCCTTATACCGGCCAAAAATTCCGGGTCGGCTAGTGTCCCCGGGTCGTGCCACAGGGTAATGTCGGGACCGCGGCACCCGAGGTCGCAGGTTCGATTCCCTATACCGGCCAAAAAATCCCGGGTCGGTTCGGGACCCCGGGTGGCGCCACATGGTAATGTCGGGACCCCGGCACCCGAGGTCGCAGGTTCGATTTCCCATAAGGGCCAAAAAAACACTTCCCGGGTCGGGTCCCCGGGTGTCACCACAGGGTAATGTTGGGACCCCGGCACCCGAGGTCGCAGGTTCGATTCCCCATAAGGGCCAAAAAAGCCCGGATCGGGTCAGGTCCCCGGGTGGCGTCACACGGTAATGTCGGGACCGCGGCACCCGAGGTCGCAGGTTCGATTCCCCATTAGGTCCTAAATAGTCCGGGTCGGCTACGGTCCCCGGGTGCCGCCACATGGTAATGTCGGGACCCTTGCACCCGAGGTCGCAGGTTCGATTCCCCATAAGGGCCAAAAAAGCCTGGGTCGGGTCGGGTCCCCGGGTGGCACCTCAGAGTAATGTTGGGACCCTGGCACCCGAGGTAGCAGGTTCGATTCCCCATAAGGGCCAAAAAAGCCCATGTCGGGTCGGGTCCGCGGGTGGCGCCACAGGGTAATGTCGGGACCCCGGCACCCGAGGTCGCAGGTTCGATTCCCCATTAGGTCCTAAATAGTCCGGGTCGGCTACGGTCCCCGGGTGCCGCCACATGGTAATGTCGGGACCCTTGCACCCGAGGTCGCAGGTTCGATTCCCCATAAGGGCCAAAAAAGCCCGGGTCGGGTCGGGTCCCCGGGTGGCGCCACAGAGTAATGTCGGGACCCCCGCAACCGAGGTAGCAGGTTCGATTCCCCATAAGGGCCAAAAAAGCCCGGGTCGCGTCGGGACCCCGGGTGGCTCGACACGGAAATGTTATGACCCTGGCACCCGAGGTTGCAGGTTCGTATTCCCCATAAGGGCCAAAAAAGCCCAGGTCGGGTCGGGTCCCTGGGTGGCGCCACATGGTAATGTCGGGACCCCGGCACCCGAGGTCGCAGGTTCGATTTCCCATAAGGGCCAAAAAAACACTTCCCGGGTCGGGTCCCCGGGTGTCACCACAGGGTAATGTTGGGACCCCGGCACCCGAGGTCGCAGGTTCAATTCCCCATAAGGCCTTAAAAAACCCCAGCAATGTTTGAGTCCCCGAGTTGCGCCACATTGTAATGTCGGGACCCCGGTCACCTGAGGTCGCAGGTTCGATTTCCCATAAGGGCCAAAAGTGCCCAGGTTGGGTCGGGTCTCCGGGTGGCGCCACAGGGTAATGTCGGGACACCGGCACCCGAGGTCGCATGTTCGATTCCCCATAAGGGCCAAAAAAGCCCGGGTCAGATTAGGTCCCCGGGTGGCGCCACAGGGTAATGTCTGGACCCCGGCACCCGAGGTCGCAGGTTCGATTCCTTATACCGGCCAAAAATTCCGGGTCGGCTAGTGGGCCCGGGTGCTGCCACAGGGTGATGTCGGGACCCCGGTCACCCGAGGTCGCAGGTTCGATTCCCCATAAGGGCCAAAAAAGCCCGGGTCGGCTAGTGTCCCCGGGTGGCGCCACCGAGTAATGTCGGGACCCCCGCAACCGAGGACGCAGGTTCGATTCCCCATAAGGGCCAAAAAAGCCCGGGTCGGATAGGGTCCCCAGGTGGCGCCACAGGGTAATGTCGGGACCCCGGCACCCGAGGTCGCAGGTTCGATTCCCCTTAAGGGCCAAAAAAACTCTTCCCGGGTCGGGTCCCCGGGTGGCGCCACAGGGTAATGTTGGGACCCCGGCACCCGAGGTCGCAGGTTCGATTCCCCATAAGGGCCAAAAAAGCCCAGGTCGGGTCGGGACCCCGGGTGGCGCCACAGGGTAATGTCTGGACCCTGGCACCCGAGGTCGCAGGTTCGATTCCCCATAAGGGCCAAAAAAGCCCGGGTCGGTAAGTGTCCCCGGGTTGCGCCACAGGGTAATGTCGGGACCCCCGCAACCGAGGACGCAGGTTCGATTCCCCATAAGGGCCAAAAAAGCCCGGGTCGCGTCGGGTCCCCGGGTGGCGCCTCAGAGTAATGTTGGGACCCTGGCACCCGAGGTCGCAGGTTCGATTCCCCATAAGGGCCAAAAAAGCCCGGGTCGGATAGGGTCCCCAGGTGGCGCCACAGGGTAATGTCGGGACCCCGGCACCCGAGGTCGCAGGTTCGATTCCTTATACCGGCCAAAAATTCCGGGTCGGCTAGTGTCCCCGGGTCGTGCCACAGGGTAATGTCGGGACCGCGGCACCCGAGGTCGCAGGTTCGATTCCCTATACCGGCCAAAAAATCCCGGGTCGGTTCGGGACCCCGGGTGGCGCCACATGGTAATGTCGGGACCCCGGCACCCGAGGTCGCAGGTTCGATTCGCCATAAGGGCCAAAAAAGCCCATGTCGGGTCGGGTCCGCGGGTGGCGCCACAGGGTAATGTCGGGACCCCGGCACCCGAGGTCGCAGGTTCGATTCCCCATAAGGGCCAAAAAAGCCCGGATCGGGTCGGGTCCCCGGGTGGCGTCACACGGTAATGTCGGGACCGCGGCACCCGAGGTCGCAGGTTCGATTCCCCATTAGGTCCTAAATAGTCCGGGTCGGCTACGGTCCCCGGGTGCCGCCACATGGTAATGTCGGGACCCCGGCACCCGAGGTCGCAGGTTCGATTCCCCATAAGGGCCAAAAAAGCCCGGGTCGGGTCTGATCCCCGGGTAGCGCCACAGAGTAATATCGGGACCCCGGCACCCGAGGTCGCAGGTTCAATTCCCCATAAGGGCCAAAAAAGCCCGGGTCGGTTCGGGACCCCGGGTGGCGCCTCAGAGTAATGTCTGGACCCTTGCACCCGAGGTCGCAGGTTCGATTCCCCATAAGGGCCAAAAAAGCCCGGGTCGGGTCGGGTCCCCGGGTGGCGCCTCAGAGTAATGTTGGGACCCTGGCACCCGAGGTAGCAGGTTCGATTCCCCATAAGGGCCAAAAAAGCCCGGGTCGGGTCGGGTCCCCGGGTGGCGCCACAGAGTAATGTCGGGACCCCCGCAACCGAGGTCGCAGGTTCGATTCCCCATAAGGGCCAAAAAAGCCCATGTCGGGTCGGGTCCGCGGGTGGCGCCACAGGGTAATGTCGGGACCCCGGCACCCGAGGTCGCAGGTTCGATTCCCCATTAGGTCCTAAATAGTCCGGGTCGGCTACGGTCCCCGGGTGCCGCCACATGGTAATGTCGGGACCCTTGCACCCGAGGTCGCAGGTTCGATTCCCCATAAGGGCCAAAAAAGCCCGGGTCGGGTCGGGTCCCCGGGTGGCGCCTCAGAGTAATGTTGGGACCCCGGCACCCGAGGTCGCAGGTTCGATTCCCCATAAGGGCCAAAAAAGCCCGGGTCGGGTCGGGTCCCCGGGTGGCGCCACAGAGTAATGTCGGGACCCCCGCAACCGAGGTAGCAGGTTCGATTCCCCATAAGGGCCAAAAAAGCCCGGGTCGGGTCGGGTCCCCGGGTGGCGCCACAGAGTAATGTCGGGACCCCCGCAACCGAGGTAGCAGGTTCGATTCCCCATAAGGGCCAAAAAAGCCCGGGTCGCGTCGGGACCCCGGGTGGCTCGACACGGAAATGTTATGACCCTGGCACCCGAGGTTGCAGGTTCGTATTCCCCATAAGGGCCAAAAAAGCCCAGGTCGGGTCGGGTCCCTGGGTGGCGCCACATGGTAATGTCGGGACCCCGGCACCCGAGGTCGCAGGTTCGATTCCCCATAAGGGCCAAATAAACACTTCCCGGGTCGGGTCCCCGGGTGTCACCACAGGGTAATGTTGGGACCCCGGCACCCGAGGTCGCAGGTTCAATTCCCCATAAGGCCTTAAAAAACCCCAGCAATGTTTGAGTCCCCGAGTTGCGCCACATTGTAATGTCGGGACCCCGGTCACCTGAGGTCGCAGGTTCGATTTCCCATAAGGGCCAAAAGTGCCCAGGTTGGGTCGGGTCTCCGGGTGGCGCCACAGGGTAATGTCGGGACACCGGCACCCGAGGTCGCATGTTCGATTCCCCATAAGGGCCAAAAAAGCCCGGGTCAGATTAGGTCCCCGGGTGGCGCCACAGGGTAATGTCTGGACCCCGGCACCCGAGGTCGCAGGTTCGATTCCTTATACCGGCCAAAAATTCCGGGTCGGCTAGTGGGCCCGGGTGCTGCCACAGGGTGATGTCGGGACCCCGGTCACCCGAGGTCGCAGGTTCGATTCCCCATAAGGGCCAAAAAAGCCCGGGTCGGCTAGTGTCCCCGGGTGGCGCCACCGAGTAATGTCGGGACCCCCGCAACCGAGGACGCAGGTTCGATTCCCCATAAGGGCCAAAAAAGCCCGGGTCGCGTCGGGTCCCCGGGTGGCGCCTCAGAGTAATGTTGGGACCCTGGCACCCGAGGTCGCAGGTTCGATTCCCCATAAGGGCCAAAAAAGCCCGGGTCGGATAGGGTCCCCAGGTGGCGCCACAGGGTAATGTCGGGACCCCGGCACCCGAGGTCGCAGGTTCGATTCCCCTTAAGGGCCAAAAAAACACTTCCCGGGTCGGGTCCCCGGGTGGCGCCACAGGGTAATGTTGGGACCCCGGCACCCGAGGTCGCAGGTTCGATTCCCCATAAGGGCCAAAAAAGCCCAGGTCGGGTCGGGACCCCGGGTGGCATCACAGGGTAATGTCTGGACCCTGGCACCCGAGGTCGCAGGTTCGATTCCCCATAAGGGCCAAAAAAGCCCGGGTCGGTAAGTGTCCCCGGGTTGCGCCACAGGGTAATGTCGGGACCCCCGCAACCGAGGACGCAGGTTCGATTCCCCATAAGGGCCAAAAAAGCCCGGGTCGCGTCGGGTCCCCGGGTGGCGCCTCAGAGTAATGTTGGGACCCTGGCACCCGAGGTCGCAGGTTCGATTCCCCATAAGGGCCAAAAAAGCCCGGGTCGGATAGGGTCCCCAGGTGGCGCCACAGGGTAATGTCGGGACCCCGGCACCCGAGGTCGCAGGTTCGATTCCTTATACCGGCCAAAAATTCCGGGTCGGCTAGTGTCCCCGGGTCGTGCCACAGGGTAATGTCGGGACCGCGGCACCCGAGGTCGCAGGTTCGATTCCCTATACCGGCCAAAAAATCCCGGGTCGGTTCGGGACCCCGGGTGGCGCCACATGGTAATGTCGGGACCCCGGCACCCGAGGTCGCAGGTTCGATTCGCCATAAGGGCCAAAAAAGCCCATGTCGGGTCGGGTCCGCGGGTGGCGCCACAGGGTAATGTCGGGACCCCGGCACCCGAGGTCGCAGGTTCGATTCCCCATAAGGGCCAAAAAAGCCCGGATCGGGTCGGGTCCCCGGGTGGCGTCACACGGTAATGTCGGGACCGCGGCACCCGAGGTCGCAGGTTCGATTCCCCATTAGGTCCTAAATAGTCCGGGTCGGCTACGGTCCCCGGGTGCCGCCACATGGTAATGTCGGGACCCCGGCACCCGAGGTCGCAGGTTCGATTCCCCATAAGGGCCAAAAAAGCCCGGGTCGGGTCTGATCCCCGGGTAGCGCCACAGAGTAATATCGGGACCCCGGCACCCGAGGTCGCAGGTTCAATTCCCCATAAGGGCCAAAAAAGCCCGGGTCGGTTCGGGACCCCGGGTGGCGCCTCAGAGTAATGTCTGGACCCTTGCACCCGAGGTCGCAGGTTCGATTCCCCATAAGGGCCAAAAAAGCCCGAGTCGGGTCGGGTCCCCGGGTGGCGCCTCAGAGTAATGTTGGGACCCTGGCACCCGAGGTCGCAGGTTCGATTCCCCATAAGGGCCAAAAAAGCCCAGGTCGGGTCGGGTCCCTGGGTGGCGCCACATGGTAATGTCGGGACCCCGGCACCCGAGGTCGCAGGTTCGATTTCCCATAAGGGCCAAAAAAACACTTCCCGGGTCGGGTCCCCGGGTGTCACCACAGGGTAATGTTGGGACCCCGGCACCCGAGGTCGCAGGTTCAATTCCCCATAAGGCCTTAAAAAACCCCAGCAATGTTTGAGTCCCCGAGTTGCGCCACATTGTAATGTCGGGATCCCGGTCACCTGAGGTCGCAGGTTCGATTTCCCATAAGGGCCAAAAGTGCCCAGGTTGGGTCGGGTCTCCGGGTGGCGCCACAGGGTAATGTCGGGACACCGGCACCCGAGGTCGCATGTTCGATTCCCCATAAGGGCCAAAAAAGCCCGGGTCAGATTAGGTCCCCGGGTGGCGCCACAGAGTAATGTCTGGACCCCGGCACCCGAGGTCGCAGGTTCGATTCCCCATAAGGGCCAAAAAAGCCCGGGTCGGCTAGTGTCCCCGGGTGGCGCCACCGAGTAATGTCGGGACCCCCGCAACCGAGGACGCAGGTTCGATTCCCCATAAGGGCCAAAAAAGCCCGGGTCGCGTCGGGTCCCCGGGTGGCGCCTCAGAGTAATGTTGGGACCCTGGCACCCGAGGTCGCAGGTTCGATTCCCCATAAGGGCCAAAAAAGCCCGGGTCGGATAGGGTCCCCAGGTGGCGCCACAGGGTAATGTCGGGACCCCGGCACCCGAGGTCGCAGGTTCGATTCCTAATCCCGGCCAAAAATTCCGGGTCGGCTAGTGTCCCCGGGTCGTGCCACAGGGTAATGTCGGGACCGCGGCACCCGAGGTCGCAGGTTCGATTCCCTATACCGGCCAAAAAATCCCGGGTCGGTTCGGGACCCCGGGTGGCGCCACATGGTAATGTCGGGACCCCGGCACCCGAGGTCGCAGGTTCGATTCGCCATAAGGGCCAAAAAAGCCCATGTCGGGTCGGGTCCGCGGGTGGCGCCACAGGGTAATGTCGGGACCCCGGCACCCGAGGTCGCAGGTTCGATTCCCCATAAGGGCCAAAAAAGCCCGGATCAGGTCGGGTCCCCGGGTGGCGTCACACGGTAATGTCGGGACCCCGGCACCCGAGGTCGCAGGTTCGATTCCCCATAAGGGCCAAAAAAGCCCAGGTCGGGTCGGAACCCCGGGTGGCGTCACAGGGTAATGTCTGGACCCTGGCACCCGAGGTCGCAGGTTCGATTCCCCATTAGGTTCTAAATAGTCCGGGTCTGCTACCGTCCCCGGGTGCCGCCACATGGTAATGTCGGGACCCCGGCACCCGAGGTCGCAGGTTCGATTCCCCATAAGGGCCAAAAAAGCCCAGGTCGCGTCGGGACCCCGGGTGGCGCCTCAGAGTAATGTCTGGACCCTTGCACCCGAGGTCGCAGGTTCGATTCCCCATAAGGGCCAAAAAAGCCCGGGTCGCGTCGGGTCCCCGGGTGGCGCCTCAGAGTAATGTTGGGACCCTGGCACCCGAGGTCGCAGGTTCGATTCCCCATAAGGGCCAAAAAAGCCCGGGTCGGGTCGGGTCCCCGGGTGGCGCCACAGAGTAATGTCGGGACCCCCGCAACCGAGGTAGCAGGTTCGATTCCCCATAAGGGCCAAAAAAGCCCGGGTCGCGTCGGGACCCCGGGTGGCTCGACACGGAAATGTTATGACCCTGGCACCCGAGGTTGCAGGTTCGTATTCCCCATAAGGGCCAAAAAAGCCCAGGTCGGGTCGGGTCCCTGGGTGGCGCCACATGGTAATGTCAGGACCCCGGCACCTGAGGTCGCAGGTTCGATTTCCCATAAGGGCCAAAAAAACACTTCCCGGGTCGGGTCCCCGGGTGTCACCACAGGGTAATGTTGGGACCCCGGCACCCGAGGTCGCAGGTTCAATTCCCCATAAGGCCTTAAAAAACCCCAGCAATGTTTGAGTCCCCGAGTTGCGCCACATTGTAATGTCGGGATCCCGGTCACCTGAGGTCGCAGGTTCGATTTCCCATAAGGGCCAAAAGTGCCCAGGTTGGGTCGGGTCTCCGGGTGGCGCCACAGGGTAATGTCGGGACACCGGCACCCGAGGTCGCATGTTCGATTCCCCATAAGGGCCAAAAAAGCCCGGGTCAGATTAGGTCCCCGGGTGGCGCCACAGGGTAATGTCTGGACCCCGGCACCCGAGGTCGCAGGTTCGATTCCTTATACCGGCCAAAAATTCCGGGTCGGCTAGTGGGCCCGGGTGCTGCCACAGGGTGATGTCGGGACCCCGGTCACCCGAGGTCGCAGGTTCGATTCCCCATAAGGGCCAAAAAAGCACGGGTCGGCTAGTGTCCCCGGGTGGCGCCACCGAGTAATGTCGGGACCCCCGCAACCGAGGACGCAGGTTCGATTCCCCATAAGGGCCAAAAAAGCCCGGGTCGCGTCGGGTCCCCGGGTGGCGCCTCAGAGTAATGTTGGGACCCTGGCACCCGAGGTCGCAGGTTCGATTCCCCATAAGGGCCAAAAAAGCCCGGGTCGGATAGGGTCCCCAGGTGGCGCCACAGGGTAATGTCGGGACCCCGGCACCCGAGGTCGCAGGTTCGATTCCCCTTAAGGGCCAAAAAAACACTTCCCGGGTCGGGTCCCCGGGTGGCGCCACAGGGTAATGTTGGGACCCCGGCACCCGAGGTCGCAGGTTCGATTCCCCATAAGGGCCAAAAAAGCCCAGGTCGGGTCGGGACCCCGGGTGGCATCACAGGGTAATGTCTGGACCCTGGCACCCGAGGTCGCAGGTTCGATTCCCCATAAGGGCCAAAAAAGCCCGGGTCGGTAAGTGTCCCCGGGTTGCGCCACAGGGTAATGTCGGGACCCCCGCAACCGAGGACGCAGGTTCGATTCCCCATAAGGGCCAAAAAAGCCCGGGTCGCGTCGGGTCCCCGGGTGGCGCCTCAGAGTAATGTTGGGACCCTGGCACCCGAGGTCGCAGGTTCGATTCCCCATAAGGGCCAAAAAAGCCCGGGTCGGATAGGGTCCCCAGGTGGCGCCACAGGGTAATGTCGGGACCCCGGCACCCGAGGTCGCAGGTTCGATTCCTTATACCGGCCAAAAATTCCGGGTCGGCTAGTGTCCCCGGGTCGTGCCACAGGGTAATGTCGGGACCGCGGCACCCGAGGTCGCAGGTTCGATTCCCTATACCGGCCAAAAAATCCCGGGTCGGTTCGGGACCCCGGGTGGCGCCACATGGTAATGTCGGGACCCCGGTCACCCGAGGTCGCAGGTTCGATTCGCCATAAGGGCCAAAAAAGCCCATGTCGGGTCGGGTCCGCGGGTGGCGCCACAGGGTAATGTCGGGACCCCGGCACCCGAGGTCGCAGGTTCGATTCCCCATAAGGGCCAAAAAAGCCCGGATCGGGTCGGGTCCCCGGGTGGCGTCACACGGTAATGTCGGGACCGCGGCACCCGAGGTCGCAGGTTCGATTCCCCATTAGGTCCTAAATAGTCCGGGTCGGCTACGGTCCCCGGGTGCCGCCACATGGTAATGTCGGGACCCCGGCACCCGAGGTCGCAGGTTCGATTCGCCATAAGGGCCAAAAAAGCCCATGTCAGGTCGGGTCCGCGGGTGGCGCCACAGGGTAATGTCGGGACCCCGGCACCCGAGCTCGTAGGTTCGATTCCCTATACTGGCCAAAAAATCCCGGGTCGGTTCGGGACCCCGGGTGGCGCCACATGGTAATGTCGGGACCCCGGCACCCGAAGTTGCAGGTTCGATTCCCCATAAGGGCCAAAAAAACACTTACCGGGTCGGGTCCGCGGGTGGCGCCACATGGTAATGTCTGGACCCCGGCACCCGAAGTTGCAGGTTCGATTCCCCATAAGGGCCAAAAAAACACTTCCCGGGTCGGGTCCCCGGGTGGCGCCACAGGGTAATGTCGGGACCCCGGCACCCGAGGTCGCAGGTTCGATTCCCCATAAGGGCCAAAAAAGCCCTTGTCGGGTCAGGTCCCCGGGTCCGCGCCACAGAGTAATGTCTGGACCCCGGCACCCGAGGTCGCAGGTTCAATTCCGCCTAAGGGCCAAAAAAGCCCTTGTTGGGTCGGGTCCCTGGGTGGCGCCACAGGGTAATGTCTGGACCCCGGCACCCGAGGTCGCAGGTTCGATTCCCTATACCGGCCAAAAAAGCCCGGGTCAGTTCGGAACCCCGGGTGGCGCCACAGGGTAATGTCGGGACCCCGGCACCCGAGGTCGCAGGTTCGATTCCCCATAAGGGCCAAAAAAGCCCTTTTCAGGTCAGGTCCCGGGGTGGCGTCACACGGTAATGTCGGGACCCCGGCACCCAAGGTCGCAGGTACAATTCCCCATAAGGGCCAAAAAAGCCCAGGTCGGGTCGGGACCCCGGGTGGCGTCACAGGGTAATGTCTGGACCCTGGCACCCGAGGTCGCAGGTTCGATTCCCCATAAGGGCCAAAAAAGCCCGGGTCGGTAAGTGTCCCAGGGTACGCGTCACAGAGTAATGTCTGGACCCCGGCACCCGAGGTCGCAGGTTCCATTCCTTATACCGGCCAAAAATTCCGGGTCAGCTAGTGTGCCACAGGGTGATGTCGGGACCGCGGCACCCAAGGTCGTAGGTTCGATTCCCTATACTGGCCAAAAAATCCCGGGTCGGTTCGGGACCCCGGGTGGCGCCACATGGTAATGTCGGGACCCCGGCACCCGAGGTCGCAGGTTCGATTCCCCATAAGGGCCAAAAAAACACTTCCCGGGTCGGGTCCGTGGGTGGCGCCACACGGTAATGTCGGGACCCCGGCACCCGAGGTCGCAGGTTCGATTCCTTATACCGGCCAAAAATTCCGGGTCGGCTAGTGTCCCCGGGTCGTGCCACAGGGTAATGTCGGGACCGCGGCACCCGAGGTCGCAGGTTCGATTCCTTATACCGGCCAAAAATTCCGGGTCGGCTAGTGTCCCCGGGTCGTGCCACATGGTAATGTCGGGACCGCGGCACCCGAGGTCGTAGGTTCGATTCCCTATACCGGCCAAAAAATCCCGGGTCAGTTCGGAACCCCGGTTGGCGCCACAGGGTAATGTCGGGACGCCGGCACCCGAGGTCGCAGGTTCGATTCCCCATAAGGGCCAAAAAAGCCCTTGTCGGGTCAGGTCCCGGGGTGGCGTCACACGGTAATGTCGGGACCCCGGCACCCAAGGTCGCAGGTACAATTCCCCATAAGGGCCAAAAAAACCCAGGTCGGGTCGGGACCCCGGGTGGCGTCACAGGGTAATGTCTGGACCCTGGCACCCGAGGTCGCAGGTTCGATTCCCCATAAGGGCCAAAAAAGCCTGGGTCGGTAAGTGTCCCAGGGTACGCGTCACAGAGTAATGTCTGGACCCCGGCACCCGAGGTCGCAGGTTCCATTCCTTATACCGGCCAAAAATTCCGGGTCAGCTAGCGTGCCACAGGGTGATGTCGGGACCGCGGCACCCAAGGTCGTAGGTTCGATTCCCTATACTGGCCAAAAAATCCCGGGTCGGTTCGGGACCCCGGGTGGCGCCACATGGTAATGTTGGGACCCCGGCACCCGAGGTCGCAGGTTCGATTCCCCATAAGGGCCAAAAAAACACTTCCCGGGTCGGGTCCGTGGGTGGCGTCACAGGGTAATGTCGGGACCCCGGCACCCGAGGTCGCAGGTTCGATTCCCCATAAGGGCCAAAAAAGCCCGGGTCGGTAAGTGTCCCCGGGTTGCGCCACAGGGTAATGTCGGGACCCCCGCAACCGAGGACGCAGGTTCGATTCCCCATAAGGGCCAAAAAAGCCCGGGTCGCGTCGGGTCCCCGGGTGGCGCCTCAGAGTAATGTTGGGACCCTGGCACCCGAGGTCGCAGGTTCGATTCCCCATAAGGGCCAAAAAAGCCCGGGTCGGATAGGGTCCCCAGGTGGCGCCACAGGGTAATGTCGGGACCCCGGCACCCGAGGTCGCAGGTTCGATTCCTTATACCGGCCAAAAATTCCGGGTCGGCTAGTGTCCCCGGGTCGTGCCACAGGGTAATGTCGGGACTGCGGCACCCGAGGTCGCAGGTTCGATTCCCTATACCGGCCAAAAAATCCCGGGTCGGTTCGGGACCCCGGGTGGCGCCACATGGTAATGTCGGGACCCCGGCACCCGAGGTCGCAGGTTCGATTCGCCATAAGGGCCAAAAAAGCCCATGTCGGGTCGGGTCCGCGGGTGGCGCCACAGGGTAATGTCGGGACCCCGGCACCCGAGGTCGCAGGTTCGATTCCCCATAAGGGACAAAAAAGCCCGGATCGGGTCGGGTCCCCGGGTGGCGTCACACGGTAATGTCGGGACCGCGGCACCCGAGGTCGCAGGTTCGATTCCCCATAAGGGCCAAAAAAACACTTCCCGGGTCGGGTCCGCGGGTGGCGCCTCAGAGTAATGTTGGGACCCTGGCACCCGAGGTCGCAGGTTCGATTCCCCATAAGGGCCAAAAAAACACTTCCCGGGTCGGGTCCGCGGGTGGCGCCACAGAGTAATGTCGGGACCCCCGCAACCGAGGTAGCAGGTTCGATTCCCCATAAGGGCCAAAAAAGCCCGGGTCGGGTCGGGTCCCCGGGTGGCGCCACAGAGTAATGTCGGGACCCCCGCAACCGAGGTAGCAGGTTCGATTCCCCATAAGGGCCAAAAAAGCCCGGGTCGCGTCGGGACCCCGGGTGGCTCGACACGGAAATGTTATGACCCTGGCACCCGAGGTTGCAGGTTCGTATTCCCCATAAGGGCCAAAAAAGCCCAGGTCGGGTCGGGTCCCTGGGTGGCGCCACATGGTAATGTCGGGACCCCGGCACCCGAGGTCGCAGGTTCGATTTCCCATAAGGGCCAAAAAAACACTTCCCGGGTCGGGTCCCCGGGTGTCACCACAGGGTAATGTTGGGACCCCGGCACCCGAGGTCGCAGGTTCAATTCCCCATAAGGCCTTAAAAAACCCCAGCAATATTTGAGTCCCCGAGTTGCGCCACATTGTAATGTCGGGACCCCGGTCACCTGAGGTCGCAGGTTCGATTTCCCATAAGGGCCAAAAGTGCCCAGGTTGGGTCGGGTCTCCGGGTGGCGCCACAGGGTAATGTCGGGACACCGGCACCCGAGGTCGCATGTTCGATTCCCCATAAGGGCCAAAAAAGCCCGGGTCAGATTAGGTCCCCGGGTGGCGCCACAGGGTAATGTCGGGACCGCGGCACCCGAGGTCGCAGGTTCGATTCCCTATACCGGCCAAAAAATCCCGGGTCGGTTCGGGACCCCGGGTGGCGCCACATGGTAATGTCGGGACCGCGGCACCCGAGGTCGTAGGTTCGATTCCCTATACCGGCCAAAAAATCCCGGGTCAGTTCGGAACCCCGGGTGGCGCCACAGGGTAATGTCGGGACCCCGGCACCCGAGGTCGCAGGTTCGATTCCCCATAAGGGCCAAAAAAGCCCTTGTCAGGTCAGGTCCCGGGGTGGCGTCACACGGTAATGTCGGGACCCCGGCACCCGAAGTTGCAGGTACAATTCCCCATAAGGGCCAAAAAAGCCCAGGTCGGGTCGGGACCCCGGGTGGCGTCACAGGGTAATGTCTGGACCCTGGCACCCGAGGTCGCAGCTTCGATTCCCCATAAGGGCCAAAAAAGCCCGGGTCGGTAAGTGTCCCAGGGTACGCGTCACAGAGTAATGTCTGGACCCCGGCACCCGAGGTCGCAGGTTCCATTCCTTATACCGGCCAAAAATTCCGGGTCAGCTAGTGTGCCACAGGGTGATGTCGGGACCGCGGCACCCAAGGTCGTAGGTTCGATTCCCTATACTGGCCAAAAAATCCCGGGTCGGTTCGGGACCCCGGGTGGCGCCACATGGTAATGTTGGGACCCCGGCACCCGAGGTCGCAGGTTCGATTCCCCATAAGGGCCAAAAAAGCCCGGGTCGCGTCGGGTCCCCGGGTGGCGCCTCAGAGTAATGTTGGGACCCTGGCACCCGAGGTCGCAGGTTCGATTCCCCATAAGGGCCAAAAAAGCCCGGGTCGGGTCGGGTCCCCGGGTGGCGCCACAGAGTAATGTCGGGACCCCCGAAACCGAGGTAGCAGGTTCGATTCCCCATAAGGGCCAAAAAAGCCCATGTCGGGTCGGGTCCGCGGGTGGCGCCACAGGGTAATGTCGGGACCCCGGCACCCGAGGTCGCAGGTTCGATTCCCCATTAGGTCCTAAATAGTCCGGGTCGGCTACGGTCCCCGGGTGCCGCCACATGGTAATGTCGGGACCCTTGCACCCGAGGTCGCAGGTTCGATTCCCCATAAGGGCCAAAAAAGCCCGGGTCGGGTCGGGTCCCCGGGTGGCGCCACAGAGTAATGTCGGGACCCCCGCAACCGAGGTAGCAGGTTCGATTCCCCATAAGGGCCAAAAAAGCCCGGGTCGCGTCGGGACCCCGGGTGGCTCGACACGGAAATGTTATGACCCTGGCACCCGAGGTTGCAGGTTCGTATTCCCCATAAGGGCCAAAAAAGCCCAGGTCGGGTCGGGTCCCTGGGTGGCGCCACATGGTAATGTCGGGACCCCGGCACCCGAGGTCGCAGGTTCGATTTCCCATAAGGGCCAAAAAAACACTTCCCGGGTCGGGTCCCCGGGTGTCACCACAGGGTAATGTTGGGACCCCGGCACCCGAGGTCGCAGGTTCAATTCCCCATAAGGCCTTAAAAAACCCCAGCAATGTTTGAGTCCCCGAGTTGCGCCACATTGTAATGTCGGGACCCCGGTCACCTGAGGTCGCAGGTTCGATTTCCCATAAGGGCCAAAAGTGCCCAGGTTGGGTCGGGTCTCCGGGTGGCGCCACAGGGTAATGTCGGGACACCGGCACCCGAGGTCGCATGTTCGATTCCCCATAAGGGCCAAAAAAGCCCGGGTCAGATTAGGTCCCCGGGTGGCGCCACAGGGTAATGTCTGGACCCCGGCACCCGAGGTCGCAGGTTCGATTCCTTATACCGGCCAAAAATTCCGGGTCGGCTAGTGGGCCCGGGTGGTGCCACAGGGTAATGTCGGGACCCCGGTCACCCGAGGTCGCAGGTTCGATTCCCCATAAGGGCCAAAAAAGCCCGGGTCGGCTAGTGTCCCCGGGTGGCGCCACCGAGTAATGTCGGGACCCCCGCAACCGAGGACGCAGGTTCGATTCCCCATAAGGGCCAAAAAAGCCCGGGTCGGATAGGGTCCCCAGGTGGCGCCACAGGGTAATGTCGGGACCCCGGCACCCGAGGTCGCAGGTTCGATTCCCCTTAAGGGCCAAAAAAACTCTTCCCGGGTCGGGTCCCCAGGTGGCGCCACAGGGTAATGTCGGGACCCCGGCACCCGAGGTCGCAGGTTCGATTCCCCATAAGGGCCAAAAAAGCCCAGGTCGGGTCGGGACCCCGGGTGGCGCCACAGGGTAATGTCTGGACCCTGGCACCCGAGGTCGCAGGTTCGATTCCCCATAAGGGCCAAAAAAGCCCGGGTCGGTAAGTGTCCCCGGGTTGCGCCACAGGGTAATGTCGGGACCCCCGCAACCGAGGACGCAGGTTCGATTCCCCATAAGGGCCAAAAAAGCCCGGGTCGCGTCGGGTCCCCGGGTGGCGCCTCAGAGTAATGTTGGGACCCTGGCACCCGAGGTCGCAGGTTCGATTCCCCATAAGGGCCAAAAAAGCCCGGGTCGGGTCGGGTCCCCGGGTGGCGCCACAGAGTAATGTCGGGACCCCCGAAACCGAGGTAGCAGGTTCGATTCCCCATAAGGGCCAAAAAAGCCCATGTCGGGTCGGGTCCGCGGGTGGCGCCACAGGGTAATGTCGGGACCCCGGCACCCGAGGTCGCAGGTTCGATTCCCCATTAGGTCCTAAATAGTCCGGGTCGGCTACGGTCCCCGGGTGCCGCCACATGGTAATGTCGGGACCCTTGCACCCGAGGTCACAGGTTCGATTCCCCATAAGGGCCAAAAAAGCCCGGGTCGGGTCGGGTCCCCGGGTGGCGCCACAGAGTAATGTCGGGACCCCCGCAACCGAGGTAGCAGGTTCGATTCCCCATAAGGGCCAAAAAAGCCCGGGTCGCGTCGGGACCCCGGGTGGCTCGACACGGAAATGTTATGACCCTGGCACCCGAGGTTGCAGGTTCGTATTCCCCATAAGGGCCAAAAAAGCCCAGGTCGGGTCGGGTCCCTGGGTGGCGCCACATGGTAATGTCGGGACCCCGGCACCCGAGGTCGCAGGTTCGATTTCCCATAAGGGCCAAAAAAACACTTCCCGGGTCGGGTCCCCGGGTGTCACCACAGGGTAATGTTGGGACCCCGGCACCCGAGGTCGCAGGTTCAATTCCCCATAAGGCCTTAAAAAACCCCAGCAATGTTTGAGTCCCCGAGTTGCGCCACATTGTAATGTCGGGACCCCGGTCACCTGAGGTCGCAGGTTCGATTTCCCATAAGGGCCAAAAGTGCCCAGGTTGGGTCGGGTCTCCGGGTGGCGCCACAGGGTAATGTCGGGACACCGGCACCCGAGGTCGCATGTTCGATTCCCCATAAGGGCCAAAAAAGCCCGGGTCAGATTAGGTCCCCGGGTGGCGCCACAGGGTAATGTCTGGACCCCGGCACCCGAGGTCGCAGGTTCGATTCCTTATACCGGCCAAAAATTCCGGGTCGGCTAGTGGGCCCGGGTGCTGCCACAGGGTGATGTCGGGACCCCGGTCACCCGAGGTCGCAGGTTCGATTCCCCATAAGGGCCAAAAAAGCCCGGGTCGGCTAGTGTCCCCGGGTGGCGCCACCGAGTAATGTCGGGACCCCCGCAACCGAGGACGCAGGTTCGATTCCCCATAAGGGCCAAAAAAGCCCGGGTCGGATAGGGTCCCCAGGTGGCGCCACAGGGTAATGTCGGGACCCCGGCACCCGAGGTCGCAGGTTCGATTCCCCTTAAGGGCCAAAAAAACTCTTCCCGGGTCGGGTCCCCGGGTGGCGCCACAGGGTAATGTTGGGACCCCGGCACCCGAGGTCGCAGGTTCGATTCCCCATAAGGGCCAAAAAAGCCCAGGTCGGGTCGGGACCCCGGGTGGCGCCACAGGGTAATGTCTGGACCCTGGCACCCGAGGTCGCAGGTTCGATTCCCCATAAGGGCCAAAAAAGCCCGGGTCGGTAAGTGTCCCCGGGTTGCGCCACAGGGTAATGTCGGGACCCCCGCAACCGAGGACGCAGGTTCGATTCCCCATAAGGGCCAAAAAAGCCCGGGTCGCGTCGGGTCCCCGGGTGGCGCCTCAGAGTAATGTTGGGACCCTGGCACCCGAGGTCGCAGGTTCGATTCCCCATAAGGGCCAAAAAAGCCCGGGTCGGATAGGGTCCCCAGGTGGCGCCACAGGGTAATGTCGGGACCCCGGCACCCGAGGTCGCAGGTTCGATTCCTTATACCGGCCAAAAATTCCGGGTCGGCTAGTGTCCCCGGGTCGTGCCACAGGGTAATGTCGGGACCGCGGCACCCGAGGTCGCAGGTTCGATTCCCTATACCGGCCAAAAAATCCCGGGTCGGTTCGGGACCCCGGGTGGCGCCACATGGTAATGTCGGGACCCCGGCACCCGAGGTCGCAGGTTCGATTCGCCATAAGGGCCAAAAAAGCCCATGTCGGGTCGGGTCCGCGGGTGGCGCCACAGGGTAATGTCGGGACCCCGGCACCCGAGGTCGCAGGTTCGATTCCCCATAAGGGCCAAAAAAGCCCGGATCGGGTCGGGTCCCCGGGTGGCGTCACACGGTAATGTCGGGACCGCGGCACCCGAGGTCGCAGGTTCGATTCCCCATTAGGTCCTAAATAGTCCGGGTCGGCTACGGTCCCCGGGTGCCGCCACATGGTAATGTCGGGACCCCGGCACCCGAGGTCGCAGGTTCGATTCCCCATAAGGGCCAAAAAAGCCCGGGTCGGGTCTGATCCCCGGGTAGCGCCACAGAGTAATATCGGGACCCCGGCACCCGAGGTCGCAGGTTCAATTCCCCATAAGGGCCAAAAAAGCCCGGGTCGGTTCGGGACCCCGGGTGGCGCCTCAGAGTAATGTCTGGACCCTTGCACCCGAGGTCGCAGGTTCGATTCCCCATAAGGGCCAAAAAAGCCCGGGTCGGGTCGGGTCCCCGGGTGGCGCCTCAGAGTAATGTTGGGACCCTGGCACCCGAGGTAGCAGGTTCGATTCCCCATAAGGGCCAAAAAAGCCCGGGTCGGGTCGGGTCCCCGGGTGGCGCCACAGAGTAATGTCGGGACCCCCGCAACCGAGGTAGCAGGTTCGATTCCCCATAAGGGCCAAAAAAGCCCATGTCGGGTCGGGTCCGCGGGTGGCGCCACAGGGTAATGTCGGGACCCCGGCACCCGAGGTCGCAGGTTCGATTCCCCATTAGGTCCTAAATAGTCCGGGTCGGCTACGGTCCCCGGGTGCCGCCACATGGTAATGTCGGGACCCCGGCACCCGAGGTCGCAGGTTCGATTCCCCATAAGGGCCAAAAAAGCCCGGGTCGGGTCGGGTCCCCGGGTGGCGCCTCAGAGTAATGTTGGGACCCCGGCACCCGAGGTCGCAGGTTCGATTCCCCATAAGGGCCAAAAAAGCCCGGGTCGGGTCGGGTCCCCGGGTGGCGCCACAGAGTAATGTCGGGACCCCCGCAACCGAGGTAGCAGGTTCGATTCCCCATAAGGGCCAAAAAAGCCCGGGTCGGGTCGGGTCCCCGGGTGGCGCCACAGAGTAATGTCGGGACCCCCGCAACCGAGGTAGCAGGTTCGATTCCCCATAAGGGCCAAAAAAGCCCGGGTCGCGTCGGGACCCCGGGTGGCTCGACACGGAAATGTTATGACCCTGGCACCCGAGGTTGCAGGTTCGTATTCCCCATAAGGGCCAAAAAAGCCCAGGTCGGGTCGGGTCCCTGGGTGGCGCCACATGGTAATGTCGGGACCCCGGCACCCGAGGTCGCAGGTTCGATTTCCCATAAGGGCCAAATAAACACTTCCCGGGTCGGGTCCCCGGGTGTCACCACAGGGTAATGTTGGGACCCCGGCACCCGAGGTCGCAGGTTCAATTCCCCATAAGGCCTTAAAAAACCCCAGCAATGTTTGAGTCCCCGAGTTGCGCCACATTGTAATGTCGGGACCCCGGTCACCTGAGGTCTCAGGTTCGATTTCCCATAAGGGCCAAAAGTGCCCAGGTTGGGTCGGGTCTCCGGGTGGCGCCACAGGGTAATGTCGGGACACCGGCACCCGAGGTCGCATGTTCGATTCCCCATAAGGGCCAAAAAAGCCCGGGTCAGATTAGGTCCCCGGGTGGCGCCACAGGGTAATGTCTGGACCCCGGCACCCGAGGTCGCAGGTTCGATTCCTTATACCGGCCAAAAATTCCGGGTCGGCTAGTGGGCCCGGGTGCTGCCACAGGGTGATGTCGGGACCCCGGTCACCCGAGGTCGCAGGTTCGATTCCCCATAAGGGCCAAAAAAGCCCGGGTCGGCTAGTGTCCCCGGGTGGCGCCACCGAGTAATGTCGGGACCCCCGCAACCGAGGACGCAGGTTCGATTCCCCATAAGGGCCAAAAAAGCCCGGGTCGCGTCGGGTCCCCGAGTGGCGCCTCAGAGTAATGTTGGGACCCTGGCACCCGAGGTCGCAGGTTCGATTCCCCATAAGGGCCAAAAAAGCCCGGGTCGGATAGGGTCCCCAGGTGGCGCCACAGGGTAATGTCGGGACCCCGGCACCCGAGGTCGCAGGTTCGATTCCCCTTAAGGGCCAAAAAAACACTTCCCGGTTCGGGTCCCCGGGTGGCGCCACAGGGTAATGTTGGGACCCCGGCACCCGAGGTCGCAGGTTCGATTCCCCATAAGGGCCAAAAAAGCCCAGGTCGGGTCGGGACCCCGGGTGGCATCACAGGGTAATGTCTGGACCCTGGCACCCGAGGTCGCAGGTTCGATTCCCCATAAGGGCCAAAAAAGCCCGGGTCGGTAAGTGTCCCCGGGTTGCACCACAGGGTAATGTCGGGACCCCCGCAACCGAGGACGCAGGTTCGATTCCCCATAAGGGCCAAAAAAGCCCGGGTCGCGTCGGGTCCCCGGGTGGCGCCTCAGAGTAATGTTGGGACCCTGGCACCCGAGGTCGCAGGTTCGATTCCCCATAAGGGCCAAAAAAGCCCGGGTCGGATAGGGTCCCCAGGTGGCGCCACAGGGTAATGTCGGGACCCCGGCACCCGAGGTCGCAGGTTCGATTCCTTATACCGGCCAAAAATTCCGGGTCGGCTAGTGTCCCCAGGTCGTGCCACAGGGTAATGTCGGGACCGCGGCACCCGAGGTCGCAGGTTCGATTCCCTATACCGGCCAAAAAATCCCGGGTCGGTTCTGGACCCCGGGTGGCGCCACATGGTAATGTCGGGACCCCGGCACCCGAGGTCGCAGGTTCGATTCGCCATAAGGGCCAAAAAAGCCCATGTCGGGTCGGGTCCGCGGGTGGCGCCACAGGGTAATGTCGGGACCCCGGCACCCGAGGTCGCAGGTTCGATTCCCCATAAGGGCCAAAAAAGCCCGGATCGGGTCGGGTCCCCGGGTGGCGTCACACGGTAATGTCGGGACCGCGGCACCCGAGGTCGCAGGTTCGATTCCCCATTAGGTCCTAAATAGTCCGGGTCGGCTACGGTCCCCGGGTGCCGCCACATGGTAATGTCGGGACCCCGGCACCCGAGGTCGCAGGTTCGATTCCCCATAAGGGCCAAAAAAGCCCGGGTCGGGTCTGATCCCCGGGTAGCGCCACAGAGTAATATCGGGACCCCGGCACCCGAGGTCGCAGGTTCAATTCCCCATAAGGGCCAAAAAAGCCCGGGTCGGTTCGGGACCCCGGGTGGCGCCTCAGAGTAATGTCTGGACCCTTGCACCCGAGGTCGCAGGTTCGATTCCCCATAAGGGCCAAAAAAGCCCGAGTCGGGTCGGGTCCCCGGGTGGCGCCTCAGAGTAATGTCTGGACCCTGGCACCCGAGGTCGCAGGTTCGATTCCCCATAAGGGCCAAAAAAGCCCAGGTCGGGTCGGGTCCCTGGGTGGCGCCACATGGTAATGTCGGGACCCCGGCACCCGAGGTCGCAGGTTCGATTTCCCATAAGGCCTTAAAAAACCCCAGCAATGTTTGAGTCCCCGAGTTGCGCCACATTGTAATGTCGGGATCCCGGTCACCTGAGGTCGCAGGTTCGATTTCCCATAAGGGCCAAAAGTGCCCAGGTTGGGTCGGGTCTCCGGGTGGCGCCACAGGGTAATGTCGGGACACCGGCACCCGAGGTCGCATGTTCGATTCCCCATAAGGGCCAAAAAAGCCCGGGTCAGATTAGGTCCCCGGGTGGCGCCACAGAGTAATGTCTGGACCCCGGCACCCGAGGTCGCAGGTTCGATTCCTTATACCGGCCAAAAATTCCGGGTCGGCTAGTGGGCCCGGGTGGTGCCACAGGGTAATGTCGGGACCCCGGTCACCCGAGGTCGCAGGTTCGATTCCCCATAAGGGCCAAAAAAGCCCGGGTCGGCTAGTGTCCCCGGGTGGCGCCACCGAGTAATGTCGGGACCCCCGCAACCGAGGACGCAGGTTCGATTCCCCATAAGGGCCAAAAAAGCCCGGGTCGCGTCGGGTCCCCGGGTGGCGCCTCAGAGTAATGTTGGGACCCTGGCACCCGAGGTCGCAGGTTCGATTCCCCATAAGGGCCAAAAAAGCCCGGGTCGGATAGGGTCCCCAGGTGGCGCCACAGGGTAATGTCGGGACCCCGGCACCCGAGGTCGCAGGTTCGATTCCTAATACCGGCCAAAAATTCCGGGTCGGCTAGTGTCCCCGGGTCGTGCCACAGGGTAATGTCGGGACCGCGGCACCCGAGGTCGCAGGTTCGATTCCCTATACCGGCCAAAAAATCCCGGGTCGGTTCGGGACCCCGGGTGGCGCCACATGGTAATGTCGGGACCCCGGCACCCGAGGTCGCAGGTTCGATTCGCCATAAGGGCCAAAAAAGCCCATGTCGGGTCGGGTCCGCGGGTGGCGCCACAGGGTAATGTCGGGACCCCGGCACCCGAGGTCGCAGGTTCGATTCCCCATAAGGGCCAAAAAAGCCCGGATCAGGTCGGGTCCCCGGGTGGCGTCACACGTTAATGTCGGGACCCCGGCACCCGAGGTCGCAGGTTCGATTCCCCATAAGGGCCAAAAAAGCCCAGGTCGGGTCGGAACCCCGGGTGGCGTCACAGGGTAATGTCTGGACCCTGGCACCCGAGGTCGCAGGTTCGATTCCCCATTAGGTTCTAAATAGTCCGGGTCTGCTACCGTCCCCGGGTGCCGCCACATGGTAATGTCGGGACCCCGGCACCCGAGGTCGCAGGTTCGATTCCCCATAAGGGCCAAAAAAGCCCAGGTCGCGTCGGGACCCCGGGTGGCGCCTCAGAGTAATGTCTGGACCCTTGCACCCGAGGTCGCAGGTTCGATTCCCCATAAGGGCCAAAAAAGCCCGGGTCGCGTCGGGTCCCCGGGTGGCGCCTCAGAGTAATGTTGGGACCCTGGCACCCGAGGTCGCAGGTTCGATTCCCCATAAGGGCCAAAAAAGCCCGGGTCGGGTCGGGTCCCCGGGTGGCGCCACAGAGTAATGTCGGGACCCCCGCAACCGAGGTAGCAGGTTCGATTCCCCATAAGGGCCAAAAAAGCCCGGGTCGCGTCGGGACCCCGGGTGGCTCGACACGGAAATGTTATGACCCTGGCACCCGAGGTTGCAGGTTCGTATTCCCCATAAGGGCCAAAAAAGCCCAGGTCGGGTCGGGTCCCTGGGTGGCGCCACATGGTAATGTCGGGACCCCGGCACCCGAGGTCGCAGGTTCGATTTCCCATAAGGGCCAAATAAACACTTCCCGGGTCGGGTCCCCGGGTGTCACCACAGGGTAATGTCGGGACCCCGGCACCCGAGGTCGCAGGTTCGATTTCCCATAAGGGCCAAATAAACACTTCCCGGGTCGGGTCTCCGGGTGGCGCCACAGGGTAATGTCGGGACACCGGCACCCGAGGTCGCATGTTCGATTCCCCATAAGGGCCAAAAAAGCCCGGGTCAGATTAGGTCCCCGGGTGGCGCCACAGGGTAATGTCTGGACCCCGGCACCCGAGGTCGCAGGTTCGATTCCTTATACCGGCCAAAAATTCCGGGTCGGCTAGTGGGCCCGGGTGCTGCCACAGGGTGATGTCGGGACCCCGGTCACCCGAGGTCGCAGGTTCGATTCCCCATAAGGGCCAAAAAAGCCCGGGTCGGCTAGTGTCCCCGGGTGGCGCCACCGAGTAATGTCGGGACCCCCGCAACCGAGGACGCAGGTTCGATTCCCCATAAGGGCCAAAAAAGCCCGGGTCGCGTCGGGTCCCCGGGTGGCGCCTCAGAGTAATGTTGGGACCCTGGCACCCGAGGTCGCAGGTTCGATTCCCCATAAGGGCCAAAAAAGCCCGGGTCGGATAGGGTCCCCAGGTGGCGCCACAGGGTAATGTCGGGACCCCGGCACCCGAGGTCGCAGGTTCGATTCCCCTTAAGGGCCAAAAAAACACTTCCCGGGTCGGGTCCCCGGGTGGCGCCACAGGGTAATGTTGGGACCCCGGCACCCGAGGTCGCAGGTTCGATTCCCCATAAGGGCCAAAAAAGCCCAGGTCGGGTCGGGACCCCGGGTGGCATCACAGGGTAATGTCTGGACCCTGGCACCCGAGGTCGCAGGTTCGATTCCCCATAAGGGCCAAAAAAGCCCGGGTCGGTAAGTGTCCCCGGGTTGCGCCACAGGGTAATGTCGGGACCCCCGCAACCGAGGACGCAGGTTCGATTCCCCATAAGGGCCAAAAAAGCCCGGGTCGCGTCGGGTCCCCGGGTGGCGCCTCAGAGTAATGTTGGGACCCTGGCACCCGAGGTCGCAGGTTCGATTCCCCATAAGGGCCAAAAAAGCCCGGGTCGGATAGGGTCCCCAGGTGGCGCCACAGGGTAATGTCGGGACCCCGGCACCCGAGGTCGCAGGTTCGATTCCCCATTAGGTCCTAAATAGTCCGGGTCGGCTACGGTCCCCGGGTGCCGCCACATGGTAATGTCGGGACCCCGGCACCCGAGGTCGCAGGTTCGATTCCCCATAAGGGCCAAAAAAGCCCAGGTCGCGTCGGGACCCCGGGTGGCGCCTCAGAGTAATGTCTGGACCCTTGCACCCGAGGTCGCAGGTTCGATTCCCCATAAGGGCCAAAAAAGCCCGGGTCGGGTCGGGTCCCCGGGTGGCGCCTCAGAGTAATGTTGGGACCCTGGCACCCGAGGTCGCAGGTTCGATTCCCCATAAGGGCCAAAAAAGCCCGGGTCGGGTCGGGTCCCCGGGTGGCGTCACACGGTAATGTCGGGACCCCGGCACCCGAGGTCGCAGGTTCGATTCCCCATAAGGGCCAAAAAAGCCCGGGTCGGGTCGGGTCCCCGGGTGGCGCCACAGAGTAATGTCGGGACCCTGGCACCCGAGGTCGCAGGTTCGATTCCCCATTAGGTTCTAAATAGTCCGGGTCTGCTACCGTCCCCGGGTGCCGCCACATGGTAATGTCGGGACCCCGGCACCCGAGGTCGCAGGTTCGATTCCCCATAAGGGCCAAAAAAGCCCAGGTCGCGTCGGGACCCCGGGTGGCGCCTCAGAGTAATGTCTGGACCCTTGCACCCGAGGTCGCAGGTTCGATTCCCCATAAGGGCCAAAAAAGCCCGGGTCGCGTCGGGTCCCCGGGTGGCGCCTCAGAGTAATGTTGGGACCCTGGCACCCGAGGTCGCAGGTTCGATTCCCCATAAGGGCCAAAAAAGCCCGGGTCGGGTCGGGTCCCCGGGTGGCGCCACAGAGTAATGTCGGGACCCCCGCAACCGAGGTAGCAGGTTCGATTCCCCATAAGGGCCAAAAAAGCCCGGGTCGCGTCGGGACCCCGGGTGGCTCGACACGGAAATGTTATGACCCTGGCACCCGAGGTTGCAGGTTCGTATTCCCCATAAGGGCCAAAAAAGCCCAGGTCGGGTCGGGTCCCTGGGTGGCGCCACATGGTAATGTCGGGACCCCGGCACCTGAGGTCGCAGGTTCGATTTCCCATAAGGGCCAAAAAAACACTTCCCGGGTCGGGTCCCCGGGTGTCACCACAGGGTAATGTTGGGACCCCGGCACCCGAGGTCGCAGGTTCAATTCCCCATAAGGCCTTAAAAAACCCCAGCAATGTTTGAGTCCCCGAGTTGCGCCACATTGTAATGTCGGGATCCCGGTCACCTGAGGTCGCAGGTTCGATTTCCCATAAGGGCCAAAAGTGCCCAGGTTGGGTCGGGTCTCCGGGTGGCGCCACAGGGTAATGTCGGGACACCGGCACCCGAGGTCGCATGTTCGATTCCCCATAAGGGCCAAAAAAGCCCGGGTCAGATTAGGTCCCCGGGTGGCGCCACAGGGTAATGTCTGGACCCCGGCACCCGAGGTCGCAGGTTCGATTCCTTATACCGGCCAAAAATTCCGGGTCGGCTAGTGGGCCCGGGTGCTGCCACAGGGTGATGTCGGGACCCCGGTCACCCGAGGTCGCAGGTTCGATTCCCCATAAGGGCCAAAAAAGCCCGGGTCGGCTAGTGTCCCCGGGTGGCGCCACCGAGTAATGTCGGGACCCCCGCAACCGAGGACGCAGGTTCGATTCCCCATAAGGGCCAAAAAAGCCCGGGTCGCGTCGGGTCCCCGGGTGGCGCCTCAGAGTAATGTTGGGACCCTGGCACCCGAGGTCGCAGGTTCGATTCCCCATAAGGGCCAAAAAAGCCCGGGTCGGATAGGGTCCCCAGGTGGCGCCACAGGGTAATGTCGGGACCCCGGCACCCGAGGTCGCAGGTTCGATTCCCCTTAAGGGCCAAAAAAACACTTCCCGGGTCGGGTCCCCGGGTGGCGCCACAGGGTAATGTTGGGACCCCGGCACCCGAGGTCGCAGGTTCGATTCCCCATAAGGGCCAAAAAAGCCCAGGTCGGGTCGGGACCCCGGGTGGCATCACAGGGTAATGTCTGGACCCTGGCACCCGAGGTCGCAGGTTCGATTCCCCATAAGGGCCAAAAAAGCCCGGGTCGGTAAGTGTCCCCGGGTTGCGCCACAGGGTAATGTCGGGACCCCCGCAACCGAGGACGCAGGTTCGATTCCCCATAAGGGCCAAAAAAGCCCGGGTCGCGTCGGGTCCCCGGGTGGCGCCTCAGAGTAATGTTGGGACCCTGGCACCCGAGGTCGCAGGTTCGATTCCCCATAAGGGCCAAAAAAGCCCGGGTCGGATAGGGTCCCCAGGTGGCGCCACAGGGTAATGTCGGGACCCCGGCACCCGAGGTCGCAGGTTCGATTCCTTATACCGGCCAAAAATTCCAAGTCGGCTAGTGTCCCCGGGTCGTGCCACAGGGTAATGTCGGGACCGCGGCACCCGAGGTCGCAGGTTCGATTCCCTATACCGGCCAAAAAATCCCGGGTCGGTTCGGGACCCCGGGTGGCGCCACATGGTAATGTCGGGACCCCGGCACCCGAGGTCGCAGGTTCGATTCGCCATAAGGGCCAAAAAAGCCCATGTCGGGTCGGGTCCGCGGGTGGCGCCACAGGGTAATGTCGGGACCCCGGCACCCGAGGTCGCAGGTTCGATTCCCCATAAGGGCCAAAAAAGCCCGGGTCGGGTCGGGTCCCCGGGTGGCGCCTCAGAGTAATGTTGGGACCCTGGCACCCGAGGTCGCAGGTTCGATTCCCCATAAGGGCCAAAAAAGCCCAGGTCGGGTCGGGTCCCTGGGTGGCGCCACATGGTAATGTCGGGACCCCGGCACCCGAGGTCGCAGGTTCGATTTCCCATAAGGGCCAAAAAAACACTTCCCGGGTCGGGTCCCCGGGTGTCACCACAGGGTAATGTTGGGACCCCGGCACCCGAGGTCGCAGGTTCAATTCCCCATAAGGCCTTAAAAAACCCCAGCAATGTTTGAGTCCCCGAGTTGCGCCACATTGTAATGTCGGGACCCCGGTCACCTGAGGTCGCAGGTTCGATTTCCCATAAGGGCCAAAAGTGCCCAGGTTGGGTCGGGTCTCCGGGTGGCGCCACAGGGTAATGTCGGGACACCGGCACCCGAGGTCGCATGTTCGATTCCCCATAAGGGCCAAAAAAGCCCGGGTCAGATTAGGTCCCCGGGTGGCGCCACAGAGTAATGTCTGGACCCCGGCACCCGAGGTCGCAGGTTCGATTCCTTATACCGGCCAAAAATTCCGGGTCGGCTAGTGGGCCCGGGTGGTGCCACAGGGTAATGTCGGGACCCCGGTCACCCGAGGTCGCAGGTTCGATTCCCCATAAGGGCCAAAAAAGCCCGGGTCGGCTAGTGTCCCCGGGTGGCGCCACCGAGTAATGTCGGGACCCCCGCAACCGAGGACGCAGGTTCGATTCCCCATAAGGGCCAAAAAAGCCCGGGTCGCGTCGGGTCCCCAGGTGGCGCCTCAGAGTAATGTTGGGACCCTGGCACCCGAGGTCGCAGGTTCGATTCCCCATAAGGGCCAAAAAAGCCCGGGTCGGATAGGGTCCCCAGGTGGCGCCACAGGGTAATGTCGGGACCCCGGCACCCGAGGTCGCAGGTTCGATTCCCCATTAGGTCCTAAATAGTCCGGGTCGGCTACGGTCCCCGGGTGCCGCCACATGGTAATGTCGGGACCCCGGCACCCGAGGTCGCAGGTTCGATTCCCCATAAGGGCCAAAAAAGCCCAGGTCGCGTCGGGACCCCGGGTGGCGCCTCAGAGTAATGTCTGGACCCTTGCACCCGAGGTCGCAGGTTCGATTCCCCATAAGGGCCAAAAAAGCCCGGGTCGGGTCGGGTCCCCGGGTGGCGCCTCAGAGTAATGTTGGGACCCTGGCACCCGAGGTCGCAGGTTCGATTCCCCATAAGGGCCAAAAAAGCCCGGGTCGGGTCGGGTCCCCGGGTGGCGCCACAGAGTAATGTCGGGACCCCCGCAACCGAGGTAGCAGGTTCGATTCCCCATAAGGGCCAAAAAAGCCCGGGTCGCGTCGGGACCCCGGGTGGCTCGACACGGAAATGTTATGACCCTGGCACCCGAGGTTGCAGGTTCGTATTCCCCATAAGGGCCAAAAAAGCCCAGGTCGGGTCGGGTCCCTGGGTGGCGCCACATGGTAATGTCGGGACCCCGGCACCTGAGGTCGCAGGTTCGATTTCCCATAAGGGCCAAAAAAACACTTCCCGGGTCGGGTCCCCGGGTGTCACCACAGGGTAATGTCGGGACCCCGGTCACCTGAGGTCGCAGGTTCGATTTCCCATAAGGGCCAAAAGTGCCCAGGTTGGGTCGGGTCTCCGGGTGGCGCCACAGGGTAATGTCGGGACACCGGCACCCGAGGTCGCATGTTCGATTCCCCATAAGGGCCAAAAAAGCCCGGGTCAGATTAGGTCCCCGGGTGGCGCCACAGAGTAATGTCTGGACCCCGGCACCCGAGGTCGCAGGTTCGATTCCTTATACCGGCCAAAAATTCCGGGTCGGCTAGTGGGCCCGGGTGGTGCCACAGGGTGATGTCGGGACCCCGGTCACCCGAGGTCGCAGGTTCGATTCCCCATAAGGGCCAAAAAAACACTTCCCGGGTCGGGTCCCCGGGTGTCACCACAGGGTAATGTTGGGACCCCGGCACCCGAGGTCGCAGGTTCAATTCCCCATAAGGGCTATAAAAACCCCAGCAATGTTTGAGTCCCCGAGTTGCGCCACATTGTAATGTCGGGACCCCGGTCACCTGAGGTCGCAGGTTCGATTTCCCATAAGGGCCAAAAGTGCCCAGGTTGGGTCGGGTCTCCGGGTGGCGCCACAGGGTAATGTCGGGACACCGGCACCCGAGGTCGCAGGTTCGATTCCCCATAAGGGCCAAAAAAGCCCGGGTCGGATAGGGTCCCCGGGTGGCGCCACAGGGTAATGTCGGGACCCCGGCACCCGAGGTCGCAGGTTCGATTCCCCATAAGGGCCAAAAAAGCCCGGGTCAGATTAGGTCCCCGGGTACGCACCACAGAGTAATGTCGGGACCCCGGCACCCGAGGTCGCAGGTTCGATTCCCTATACCGGCCAAAAAATCCCGGGTCGGTTCGGGACCCCGGGTGGCGCCACATGGTAATGTCGGGACCCCGGCACCCGAGGTCGCAGGTTCGATTCCCCATAAGGGCCAAAAAAACACTTCCCGGGTTGGGTCCGCGGGTGGCGCCACAGGGTAATGTTGGGACCCCGGCACCCGAGGTCGCAGGTTCGATTCCCCATAAGGGCCAAAAAAGCCCTTGTCGGGTCAGGTCCCCGGGTCCGCGCCACAGAGTAATGTCTGGACCCCGGCACCCGAGGTTGCAGGTTCAATTCCGCCTAAGGGCCAAAAAAGCCCTTGTTGGGTCAGGTCCCTGGGTGGCGCCACAGGGTAATGTCTGGACCCCGGCACCCGAGGTCGCAGGTTCGATTCCTTATACCGGCCAAAAATTCTGGGTCGGCTAGTGTCCCCGGGTGGTGCCACAGGGTAATGTCGGGACCGCGGCACCCGAGGTCGTAGGTTCAATTCCCTATACCGGCCAAAAAATCCCGGGTCGGTTCGGGACCCCGGGTGGCGCCACAGGGTTATGTCGGGACCCCGGCACCCAAGGTCGCAGGTTCGATTCCCCATAAGGGCCAAAAAAGCCCTTGTCGGGTCAGGTCCCGGGGTGGCGTCACAGGGTAATGTCGGGACCCCGGCACCCAAGGTCGCAGGTACAATTCCCCATAAAGGCCAAAAAAGCCCAGGTCGGGTCGGGACCCCGGGTGGCGTCACAGGGTAATGTCTGGACCCTGGCACCCGAGGTCGCAGGTTCGATTCCCCATAAGGGCCAAAAAAGCCCGGGTCGGTAAGTGTCCCCGGGTGGCGCCACCGAGTAATGTTGGGACCCCCGCAACCGAGGACGCAGGTTCGATTCCCCATAAGGGCCAAAAAAGCCCGGGTCGCGTCGGGTCCCCGGGTGGCGCCTCAGAGTAATGTTGGGACCCTGGCACCCGAGGTCGCAGGTTCGATTCCCCATAAGGGCCAAAAAAGCCCGGGTCGGGTCGGGTCCCCGGGTGGCACCACAGAGTAATGTCGGGACCCCGGCATCCGAGGTCGCAGGTTCGATTCCCCAAACCGGCCAAAAATCTCCGGGTCGGGTCGGGTCCGCGGGTGGCGCCACATGGTAATGTCTGGACCCCGGGACATGAGGTCTCAGGTTCGATTCCCCATAAGGGCCAAAAAAGCCTGGGTCGGTTCAGGTCCCCGGGTGGCGCCACAGGGTAATGTCTGGACTCTGGCTCCAGAGGTTGCAGGTTTGATTCCCCAAACCGGCCAGAAAAGCCCGGGTCAGGTCGGGTCCCCGGGTGGCGCCACAGAGTAATGTAAGGTCCCCGGCATCTGAGGCTGCAGGTTCGATTCCCCATACCGTCCAAAAATACCGGGTCAGGTCGTGTCTCCGGGTGGCGCCACACCCTAACCCTAACCTCTAACCCCTAACCCTGACCATGACCCTGATCCAGGAGCTGACCCTAACCCTAAACCTGACCGTTTCCCTGACCCTGATCCTGACCCTACCCCTGAACATGACCCTGACCCTGATACTGACCCTGTCACTGACCCTTACGTCTGACTCTGACTCTGAATCTGAAGCTGTGCTGATGCTGTGATGATGAATTGAGGATGATGTGATGATACAGTGATGATGCTGTGATGATCATGTGTTGATGTTGTGATAATGTTTTTATGATGGTGCTATGATGCAGTGATCATGCTGTGATGATGTTTTGATGCAGTGGTGCTGCTCTGCTGATGCTGTGTTGACCATATCGTGATGCTGTGATGACGCTGTGATAATGCTGTGATGAATCATTGATGATGCTTTGATGATGCAGCGGTGATGCAGTAATGACCCTGTCGTGATGCTGTGTTCCATACATAACCCTGTGACGCCATTCCGGGACCCGACCCGACCCAGGGATTTTTGGCCCTTATGAGGAATCGAACCTGCAACATAGGGTGCTGGGGTACAGACCTTACCCTGTGACTCCACTCAGGAACCCGCGTAGAGTCATGTCCACAGCTCAGGTCCCAGGTTCGATTCCCCACACCGGCTTCTATACCCAGGGTCATATAGAGTCTCCATCCCCTGGTCCCTAGTTCGATTGCCCGTATCCACCCGTAGTACCTGGTCGGGTACAGTCCCCAGCCCTGGGAACGAAGTTCGATTCCGCACTCCTGCCCCGCGTCCACAGGTAGAGTCGTGTCCCCGGATCGGGTCCCAGGTTCCATACCCTACACCGGCTTCTAGTCCCAGTGTCGTGTAGTGTCTCCAGCCCCTTGTCCCTGGTTCGATTCCCTACCCCGGCCCCTGGTCCCCGGGTCGGGTACAGTCCTCAGCCCCGGTACCTGGATCTGTTTCCTAAAATGGCCCCGGGTCTTCGGATCGAGTCGGGAACCTGACCCTGGTTCCCAGGTTTGATTCCCCACACCGGATTCTAGTCCCCGGGTCGTGTACGGTCCCCAGCCCGGGCAATGAAGTTCGAGTCCCTACTCCTGCCCCGGGTCCCCGGGTAGAGTCTTGTCCCCGGCTCAGGTCCCAGGTTCGATTCCCCACACCGGCTTCTAGTGCCACGGTCGTATAGGGTCTCCAGCCGCGTGTACCAGCTTCAATTCCTTAAAACGGCCCCTAGACCACTGGTAGAGTCATGTCCCCGAATAGGGTCCTTGGTTCGTTTCCACGCACCGACCCCTAGTCCCCGGCTAGCGCAAGGTCCCCAGCCCCGGGAACGAAGTTCGATTCCGCACTCCTGCCCCGCGTCCACAGGTAGAGTCGTGTCCCCGGATCGGGTCCCAGGTTCCATACCCTACACCGGCTTCTAGTCCCAGTGTCGTGCAGGGTCCCCAGCCCCGGGTCACTGTTTCGATTGACCGTATCGGCCCAAAGACCTCTGATAGGGGAACAGTCCCCAGCCCTAGAAAAGAAGTTCGATTCCGCACTCCTGCCCCGCGTCCACATGTAGAGTCGTGTCCCCGGATCGGGTCCCAGATTCCATACCCTACACCGGCTTCTAGTGCCAGGGTCATGCAGGGTCTCCAGCCGCGGGTATCAGCTTCAATTCCTTAAAACGGCCCCTAGTCCACTGGTAGAGTCGTGCCCGGGACATGGCCCTTGGTTCGTTTCCACGCACCGACCCCTAGTCCCCGGCTCCGGCAAGGTCCCCAGCCCCGGGAACGAAGTTCGATTCCGCACTCCTGCCCCACATCCACAGGTAGAGTCGAGTCTCCGACTAAGGTCCCAGGTTGGATTCCCCACACCGGCGTCTAGTGCCAGGATCGTGTAGGGTCTCCAGCCGCGGGTACCAGCTTCAATTCCTTAAAACGGCCCCTAGTCCACTGGTACAGTCGTGCCCGGGACATGGCCCTTGGTTCGATTCCACGCACCGACCCCTAGTCCCAGGCTCGGCTAGCGCAAGGTCCCCAGCCCTGGGAACGAAGTTCGATTCCGCACTCCTGCCCCGCGTCCACAGGTAGAGTCGTGTCCCCGGATCGGGTCCCAGGTTCCATACCCTACACCGGCTTCTAGTCCCAGTGTCGTGTAGTGTCTCCAGCCCCTTGTCCCTGGTTCGATTCCCTACCCCGGCCCCTGGTCCCCGGGTCGGGTACAGTCCTCAGCCCCGGTACCTGGATCTGTTTCCTAAAATGGCCCCGGGTCTTCGGATCGAGTCGGGAACCTGACCCTGGTTCCCAGGTTTGATTCCCCACACCGGATTCTAGTCCCCGGGTCGTGTACGGTCCCCAGCCCGGGCAATGAAGTTCGAGTCCCAACTCCTGCCCCGGGTCCCCGGGTAGAGTCTTGTCCCCGGCTCAGGTCCCAGGTTCGATTCCCCACACCGGCTTCTAGTGCCACGGTCGTGTAGGGTCTCCAGCCGCGGGTACCAGCTTCAATTCCTTAAAACGGCCCCTAGACCACTGGTAGAGTCATGTCCCCGAATAGGGTCCTTGGTTCGTTTCCACGCACCGACCCCTAGTCCCCGGCTAGCGCAAGGTCCCCAGCCCCGGGAACGAAGTTCGATTCCGCACTCCTGCCCCGCGTCCACAGGTAGAGTCGTGTCCCCGGATCGGGTCCCAGGTTCCATACCCTACACCGGCTTCTAGTCCCAGTGTCGTGCAGGGTCCCCAGCCCCGGGTCACTGTTTCGATTGACCGTATCGGCCCAAAGACCTCTGATAGGGGAACAGTCCCCAGCCCTAGAAAAGAAGTTCGATTCCGCACTCCTGCCCCGCGTCCACATGTAGAGTCGTGTCCCCGGATCGGGTCCCAGATTCCATACCCTACACCGGCTTCTAGTGCCAGGGTCATGCAGGGTCTCCAGCCGCGGGTATCAGCTTCAATTCCTTAAAACGGCCCCTAGTCCACTGGTAGAGTCGTGCCCGGGACATGGCCCTTGGTTCGTTTCCACGCACCGACCCCTAGTCCCCGGCTCCGGCAAGGTCCCCAGCCCCGGGAACGAAGTTCGATTCCGCACTCCTGCCCCACATCCACAGGTAGAGTCAAGTCTCCGACTGAGGTCCCAGGTTGGATTCCCCACACCGGCGTCTAGTGCCAGGGTCGTGTAGGGTCTCCAGCCGCGGGTACCAGCTTCAATTCCTTAAAACGGCCCCTAGTCCACTGGTACAGTCGTGCCCGGGACATGGCCCTTGGTTCGATTCCACGCACCGACCCCTAGTCCCAGGCTCGGGCAAGGTCCCCAGCCCTGGGAACGAAGTTCGATTCCGCACTCCTGCCCCGCGTCCACAGGTAGAGTCGTGTCCCCGGATCGGGTCCCAGGTTCCATACCCTACACCGGCTTCTAGTCCCAGTGTCGTGTAGTGTCTCCAGCCCCTTGTCCCTGGTTCGATTCCCTACCCCGGCCCCTGGTCCCCGGGTCGGGTACAGTCCTCAGCCCCGGTACCTGGATCTGTTTCCTAAAATGGCCCCGGGTCTTCGGATCGAGTCGGGAACCTGACCCTGGTTCCCAGGTTTGATTCCCCACACCGGATTCTAGTCCCCGGGTCGTGTACGGTCCCCAGCCCGGGGAATGAAGTTCGAGTCCCAACTCCTGCCCCGGGTCCCCGGGTAGAGTCTTGTCCCCGGCTCAGGTCCCAGGTTCGATTCCCCACACCGGCTTCTAGTGCCACGGTCGTGTAGGGTCTCCAGCCGCGGGTACCAGCTTCAATTCCTTAAAACGGCCCCTAGACCACTGGTAGAGTCATGTCCCCGAATAGGGTCCTTGGTTCGTTTCCACGCACCGACCCCTAGTCCCCGGCTAGCGCAAGGTCCCCAGCCCCGGGAACGAAGTTCGATTCCGCACTCCTGCCCCGCGTCCACAGGTAGAGTCGTGTCCCCGGATCGGGTCCCAGGTTCCATACCCTACACCGGCTTCTAGTCCCAGTGTCGTGCAGGGTCCCCAGCCCCGGGTCACTGTTTCGATTGACCGTATCGGCCCAAAGACCTCTGATAGGGGAACAGTCCCCAGCCCTAGAAAAGAAGTTCGATTCCGCACTCCTGCCCCGCGTCCACATGTAGAGTCGTGTCCCCGGATCGGGTCCCAGATTCCATACCCTACACCGGCTTCTAGTCCCAGTGTCGTGTAGTGTCTCCAGCCCCTTGTCCCTGGTTCGATTCCCTACCCCGGCCCCTGGTCCCCGGGTCGGGTACAGTCCTCAGCCCCGGTACCTGGATCTGTTTCCTAAAATGGCCCCGGGTCTTCGGATCGAGTCGGGAACCTGACCCTGGTTCCCAGGTTTGATTCCCCACACCGGATTCTAGTCCCCGGGTCGTGTACGGTCCCCAGCCCGGGCAATGAAGTTCGAGTCCCAACTCCTGCCCCGGGTCCCCGGGTAGAGTCTTGTCCCCGGCTCAGGTCCCAGGTTCGATTCCCCACACCGGCTTCTAGTGCCACGGTCGTGTAGGGTCTCCAGCCGCGGGTACCAGCTTCAATTCCTTAAAACGGCCCCTAGACCACTGGTAGAGTCATGTCCCCGAATAGGGTCCTTGGTTCGTTTCCACGCACCGACCCCTAGTCCCCGGCTAGCGCAAGGTCCCCAGCCCCGGGAACGAAGTTCGATTCCGCACTCCTGCCCCGCGTCCACAGGTAGAGTCGTGTCCCCGGATCGGGTCCCAGGTTCCATACCCTACACCGGCTTCTAGTCCCAGTGTCGTGCAGGGTCCCCAGCCCCGGGTCACTGTTTCGATTGACCGTATCGGCCCAAAGACCTCTGATAGGGGAACAGTCCCCAGCCCTAGAAAAGAAGTTCGATTCCGCACTCCTGCCCCGCGTCCACATGTAGAGTCGTGTCCCCGGATCGGGTCCCAGATTCCATACCCTACACCGGCTTCTAGTGCCAGGGTCATGCAGGGTCTCCAGCCGCGGGTATCAGCTTCAATTCCTTAAAACGGCCCCTAGTCCACTGGTAGAGTCGTGCCCGGGACATGGCCCTTGGTTCGTTTCCACGCACCGACCCCTAGTCCCCGGCTCCGGCAAGGTCCCCAGCCCCGGGAACGAAGTTCGATTCCGCACTCCTGCCCCACATCCACAGGTAGAGTCGAGTCTCCGACTGAGGTCCCAGGTTGGATTCCCCACACCGGCGTCTAGTGCCAGGGTCGTGTAGGGTCTCCAGCCGCGGGTACCAGCTTCAATTCCTTAAAACGGCCCCTAGTCCACTGGTACAGTCGTGCCCGGGACATGGCCCTTGGTTCGATTCCACGCACCGACCCCTAGTCCCAGGCTCGGCTAGCGCAAGGTCCCCAGCCCTGGGAACGAAGTTCGATTCCGCACTCCTGCCCCGCGTCCACAGGTAGAGTCGTGTCCCCGGATCGGGTCCCAGGTTCCATACCCTACACCGGCTTCTAGTCCCAGTGTCGTGTAGTGTCTCCAGCCCCTTGTCCCTGGTTCGATTCCCTACCCCGGCCCCTGGTCCCCGGGTCGGGTACAGTCCTCAGCCCCGGTACCTGGATCTGTTTCCTAAAATGGCCCCGGGTCTTCGGATCGAGTCGGGAACCTGACCCTGGTTCCCAGGTTTGATTCCCCACACCGGATTCTAGTCCCCGGGTCGTGTACGGTCCCCAGCCCGGGCAATGAAGTTCGAGTCCCAACTCCTGCCCCGGGTCCCCGGGTAGAGTCTTGTCCCCGGCTCAGGTCCCAGGTTCGATTCCCCACACCGGCTTCTAGTGCCACGGTCGTGTAGGGTCTCCAGCCGCGGGTACCAGCTTCAATTCCTTAAAACGGCCCCTAGACCACTGGTAGAGTCATGTCCCCGAATAGGGTCCTTGGTTCGTTTCCACGCACCGACCCCTAGTCCCCGGCTAGCGCAAGGTCCCCAGCCCCGGGAACGAAGTTCGATTCCGCACTCCTGCCCCGCGTCCACAGGTAGAGTCGTGTCCCCGGATCGGGTCCCAGGTTCCATACCCTACACCGGCTTCTAGTCCCAGTGTCGTGCAGGGTCCCCAGCCCCGGGTCACTGTTTCGATTGACCGTATCGGCCCAAAGACCTCTGATAGGGGAACAGTCCCCAGCCCTAGAAAAGAAGTTCGATTCCGCACTCCTGCCCCGCGTCCACATGTAGAGTCGTGTCCCCGGATCGGGTCCCAGATTCCATACCCTACACCGGCTTCTAGTGCCAGGGTCATGCAGGGTCTCCAGCCGCGGGTATCAGCTTCAATTCCTTAAAACGGCCCCTAGTCCACTGGTAGAGTCGTGCCCGGGACATGGCCCTTGGTTCGTTTCCACGCACCGACCCCTAGTCCCCGGCTCCGGCAAGGTCCCCAGCCCCGGGAACGAAGTTCGATTCCGCACTCCTGCCCCACATCCACAGGTAGAGTCGAGTCTCCGACTAAGGTCCCAGGTTGGATTCCCCACACCGGCGTCTAGTGCCAGGGTCGTGTAGGGTCTCCAGCCGCGGGTACCAGCTTCAATTCCTTAAAACGGCCCCTAGTCCACTGGTACAGTCGTGCCCGGGACATGGCCCTTGGTTCGATTCCACGCACCGACCCCTAGTCCCAGGCTCGGGCAAGGTCCCCAGCCCTGGGAACGAAGTTCGATTCCGCACTCCTGCCCCGCGTCCACAGGTAGAGTCGTGTCCCCGGATCGGGTCCCAGGTTCCGTACCCTACACCGGCTTCTAGTCCCAGTGTCGTGTAGTGTCTCCAGCCCCTTGTCCCTGGTTCGATTCCCTACCCCGGCCCCTGGTCCCCGGGTCGGGTACAGTCCTCAGCCCCGGTACCTGGATCTGTTTCCTAAAATGGCCCCGGGTCTTCGGATCGAGTCGGGAACCTGACCCTGGTTCCCAGGTTTGATTCCCCACACCGGATTCTAGTCCCCGGGCCGTGTAGGGTCTCCAGCCCCGGGTCCCTGACTTGTTTCCCCGTATCGGCCCCTAGTCCCCGGGTCGTGTACGGTCCCCAGCCCGGGCAATGAAGTTCGAGTCCCAACTCCTGCCCCGGGTCCCCGGGTAGAGTCTTGTCCCCGGCTCAGGTCCCAGGTTCGATTCCCCACACCGGCTTCTAGTGCCACGGTCGTGTAGGGTCTCCAGCCGCGGGTACCAGCTTCAATTCCTTAAAACGGCCCCTAGACCACTGGTAGAGTCATGTCCCCGGATAGGGTCCTTGGTTCGTTTCCACGCACCGACCCCTAGTCCACGGCTCCGGCAAGGTCCCCAGCCCCGGGAACGAAGTTCGATTCCGCACTCCTGCCCCGCGTCCACAGGTAGAGTCGTGTCCCCGGATCGGGTCCCAGGTTCCATACCCTACACCGGCTTCTAGTCCCAGTGTCGTGCAGGGTCCCCAGCCCCGGGTCACTGTTTCGATTGACCGTATCGGCCCAAAGACCTCTGATAGGGGAACAGTCCCCAGCCCTAGAAAAGAAGTTCGATTCCGCACTCCTGCCCCGCGTCCACATGTAGAGTCGTGTCCCCGGATCGGGTCCCAGATTCCATACCCTACACCGGCTTCTAGTGCCAGGGTCATGCAGGGTCTCCAGCCCCTTGTCCCTGGTTCGATTCCCTACCCCGGCCCCTGGTCCCCGGGTCGGGTACAGTCCTCAGCCCCGGTACCTGGATCTGTTTCCTAAAATGGCCCCGGGTCTTCGGATCGAGTCGGGAACCTGACCCTGGTTCCCAGGTTTGATTCCCCACACCGTATTCTAGTCCCCGGGTCGTGTACGGTCCCCAGCCCGGGCAATGAAGTTCGAGTCCCAACTCCTGCCCCGGGTCCCCGGGTAGAGTCTTGTCCCCGGCTCAGGTCCCAGGTTCGATTCCCCACACCGGCTTCTAGTGCCACGGTCGTGTAGGGTCTCCAGCCGCGGGTACCAGCTTCAATTCCTTAAAACGGCCCCTAGACCACTGGTAGAGTCATGTCCCCGGATAGGGTCCTTGGTTCGTTTCCACGCACCGACCCCTAGTCCACGGCTCCGGCAAGGTCCCCAGCCCTGGGAACGAAGTTCGATTCCGCACTCCTGCCCCGCGTCCACAGGTAGAGTCGTGTCCCCGGATCGGGTCCCAGGTTCCATACCCTACACCGGCTTCTAGTCCCAGTGTCGTGTAGTGTCTCCAGCCCCTTGTCCCTGGTTCGATTCCCTACCCCGGCCCCTGGTCCCCGGGTCGGGTACAGTCCTCAGCCCCGGTACCTGGATCTGTTTCCTAAAATGGCCCCGGGTCTTCGGATCGAGTCGGGAACCTGACCCTGGTTCCCAGGTTTGATTCCCCACACCGGATTCTAGTCCCCGGGCCGTGTAGGGTCTCCAGCCCCGGGTCCCTGATTTGTTTCCCCGTATCGGCCCCTAGTCCCCGGGTCGTGTACGGTCCCCAGCCCGGGCAATGAAGTTCGAGTCCCAACTCCTGCCCCGGGTCCCCGGGTAGAGTCTTGTCCCCGGCTCAGGTCCCAGGTTCGATTCCCTACACCGGCTTCTAGTGCCACGGTCGTGTAGGGTCTCCAGCCGCGTGTACCAGCTTCAATTCCTTAAAACGGCCCCTAGACCACTGGTAGAGTCATGTCCCCGGATAGGGTCCTTGGTTCGTTTCCACGCACCGACCCCTAGTCCCCGGCTAGCGCAAGGTCCCCAGCCCCGGGAACGAAGTTCGATTCCGCACTCCTGCCCCGCGTCCACAGGTAGAGTCGTGTCCCCGGATCGGGTCCCAGGTTCCATACCCTACACCGGCTTCTAGTCCCAGTGTCGTGCAGGGTCCCCAGCCCCGGGTCACTGTTTCGATTGACCGTATCGGCCCAAAGACCTCTGATAGGGGAACAGTCCCCAGCCCTAGAAAAGAAGTTCGATTCCGCACTCCTGCCCCGCGTCCACATGTAGAGTCGTGTCCCCGGATCGGGTCCCAGATTCCATACCCTACACCGGCTTCTAGTGCCAGGGTCATGCAGGGTCTCCAGCCGCGGGTATCAGCTTCAATTCCTTAAAACGGCCCCTAGTCCACTGGTAGAGTCGTGCCCGGGACATGGCCCTTGGTTCGTTTCCACGCACCGACCCCTAGTCCCCGGCTCCGGCAAGGTCCCCAGCCCCGGGAACGAAGTTCGATTCCGCACTCCTGCCCCACATCCACAGGTAGAGTCGAGTCTCCGACTGAGGTCCCAGGTTGGATTCCCCACACCGGCGTCTAGTGCCAGGGTCGTGTAGGGTCTCCAGCCGCGGGTACCAGCTTCAATTCCTTAAAACGGCCCCTAGTCCACTGGTACAGTCGTGCCCGGGACATGGCCCTTGGTTCGATTCCACGCACCGACCCCTAGTCCCAGGCTCGGGCAAGGTCCCCAGCCCTGGGAACGAAGTTCGATTCCGCACTCCTGCCCCGCGTCCACAGGTAGAGTCGTGTCCCCGGATCGGGTCCCAGGTTCCATACCCTACACCGGCTTCTAGTCCCAGTGTCGTGTAGTGTCTCCAGCCCCTTGTCCCTGGTTCGATTCCCTACCCCGGCCCCTGGTCCCCGGGTCGGGTACAGTCCTCAGCCCCGGTACCTGGATCTGTTTCCTAAAATGGCCCCGGGTCTTCGGATCGAGTCGGGAACCTGACCCTGGTTCCCAGGTTTGATTCCCCACACCGGATTCTAGTCCCCGGGTCGTGTACGGTCCCCAGCCCGGGCAATGAAGTTCGAGTCCCAACTCCTGCCCCGGGTCCCCGGGTAGAGTCTTGTCCCCGGCTCAGGTCCCAGGTTCGATTCCCCACACCGGCTTCTAGTGCCACGGTCGTGTAGGGTCTCCAGCCGCGTGTACCAGCTTCAATTCCTTAAAACGGCCCCTAGTCCACTGGTAGAGTCGTGCGCCGGACATGTCCCTTGGTTCGTTTCCACGCACCGACCCCTAGTCCCCGGCTCGGGCAAGGTCCCCAGCCCTGGGAACGAAGTTCGATTCCGCACTCCTGCCCCACATCCACAGGTAGAGTCGTGTCCCCGGATCGGGTCCCAGATTCCATACCCTACACTGGCTTCTAGTCCCAGTGTCGTGCAGGGTCCCCAGCCCCGGGTCACTGTTTCGATTGACCGTATCGGCCCAAAGACCTCTGATAGGGGAACAGTCCCCAGCCCTGGAAACGAAGTTCGATTCCGCACTCCTGCCCCGCGTCCACATGTAGAGTCGTGTCCCCGGATCGGGTCCCAGATTCCATACCCTACACCGGCTTCTAGTGCCAGGGTCATGAAGGGTCTCCAGCCGCGGGTATCAGCTTCAATTCCTTAAAACGGCCCCTAGTCCACTGGTAGAGTCGTGCCCGGGACATGGCCCTTGGTTCGTTTCCACGCACCGACCCCTAGTCCCCGGCTCGGGCAAGGTCCCCAGCCCTGGGAACGAAGTTCGATTCCGCACTCCTGCCCCGCGTCCACATGTAGAGTCGTGTCCCCGGATCGGGTCCCAGATTCCATACCCTACACCGGCTTCTAGTGCCAGGGTCATATAGGGTCTCCAGCCGCGGGTATCAGCTTCAATTCCTTAAAACGGCCCCTAGTCCACTGGTAGAGTCGTGCCCGGGACATGGCCCTTGGTTCGTTTCCACGCACCGACCCCTAGTCCCCGGCTCGGGCAAGGTCCCCAGCCCTGGGAACGAAGTTCCATTCCGCACTCCTGCCCCGCGTCCACAGGTAGAGTCGTGTCCCCGGATCGGGTCCCAGGTTCCAGACCCTACACCGGCTTCTAGTCCCAGTGTCGTGTAGTGTCTCCAGCCCCTTGTCCCTGGTTCGATTCCCTACCCCGGCCCCTGGTCCCCGGGTCGTGTACAGTCCTCAGCCCCGGTACCTGGATCTGTTTCCTAAAATGGCCCCGGGTCTTCGGATCGAGTCGGGAACCTGACCCTGGTTCCCAGGTTTGATTCCCCACACCGGATTCTAGTCCCCGGGTCGTGTACGGTCCCCAGCCCGGGCAATGAAGTTCGAGTCCCCACTCCTGCCCCGGGTCCCCGGGTAGAGTCTTGTCCCCGGCTCAGGTCCCAGGTTCGATTCCCCACACCGGCTTCTAGTGCCACGGTCGTGTAGGGTCTCCAGCCGCGGGTACCAGCTTCAATTCCTTAAAACGACCCCTAGTCCACTGGTAGAGTCGTGCCCGGGACATGGCTCTTGGTTCGTTTCCACGCACCGACCCGTAGTCCCCGGCTCGGGCAAGGTCCCCAGCCCTGGGAACGAAGTTCGATTCCGCACTCCTGCCCCGCGTCCACAGGTAGAGTCGTGTCCCCGGATCGGGTCCCAGGTTCCATACCCTACACCGGCTTCTAGTCCCAGTGTCGTGCAGGGTCCCCAGCCCCGAGTCACTGTTTCGATTGATCGTATCGGCCCAAAGACCTCTGGTAGGGGAACAGTCCCCAGCCCTGGAAACGAAGTTCGATTCCGCACTCCTGCCCCGCGTCCACATGTATAGTCGTGTCCCCGGATCGGGTCCCAGATTCCGTACCCTACACCGGCTTCTAGTGCCACGGTCGTGTAGGATCTCCAGCCCCGGGTACCAGCTTCGATTCCTTAAAACGGCCCCTAGTCCACTGGTACAGTCGTGCCCTGGATAGGGTCCTTGGTTTGATTCCACGCACCGACCCCTAGTCCCCGGCTCGGGCAAGGTCCCCAGCCCTGGGAACGAAGTTCGATTCCGCACTCCTGTCCCGGGTCCACAGGTAGACTCCTATCCCCAGTTTGGGTCCCAGGTTCGATTCCCCATATGAACATCTAATGGATTAGTATTACCGTAAAGGTTTGGAGTTAGGGTCAGGTAAGGGCTTATGGTAAGTGTAAGGGTCTGCTTTATGGTCAGGATAAGGGTCATGGTTAGGGTCAGGGTCAGATTCAGGTTTAGGGTCAAGTTCAGAGTCCAGGTTAAGGTCACAGTCAGGGACAAGGTCAAGGTCAAGCTCAGGGTGAAGGTCAGGGTCAAGGTCAAGGTCAGGGTCAAGGACAAGTTCAGGATCAGGGTCAGGGTCAGGGTCAAGGTCATTGTCAGAGTCAGTGTCAGGTTTAGGGTGAGGGTCAGCATCAGGGTCAAGGTCAAGGTCAGGGTCATTGTCAAGTTCAGTGTCAGGGTCATTGTCAGGGTGAGGGTCAAGGCCAAGGTCCGGGTCAGGGTCAGGGTCAAGGTCAAGGTCAAGGTCAGGGTCAGGGTCAGGGTTAGGTTTAGGTTGAAGGTCAAGGTCAGGGTCAAGGTCAGGGTCAGGGTCAGCATCAGGGTCAAGGTCAAGTTGAGGGATAGTGTCAGTGTCCCGGTCAGGGTCAGGGTTAGGTTAAGTTTCGAGGTCTGGGTCTGGGTCAGGGTCAGGGTGAGGCTGAGGGTCATGGTGAGGGTCAGGGTCAAGGTCAAGGTCAGGGTCAGGGTCAAAGTCAAGTTCGAGGTCAATTTCGGGGTCAGGGTCAAGGTCAAGGTCAGGTTCAGTATCAGGGTCAGGGTGCGAGTGAGGGTCAGGGTCAGGGTCAAGATCAAGGTCAAGGTCAAGGTCAAGGTGAGGGGTAGGGTCAGCGTCTTGGTCAGAGTCAGGTCAGGTGCAGGGTCAGGGTCAGGGTCAGGGTCAAGGTCAGTGTCAGGGACAAGTTAAAGGTCAAGCTCAGGGTGAGGGTAGGGTCAAGGTCAAGATCAAAGTCAAGGTTAGGGTCAATTTCAAGGTCAAGGTCAGGGTCAGGTCAAGGCCAAGTTCAGAGTCAGGGTCAAGGTCAAGGTCATTGTCAGAGTCAGTGTCAGGTTTAGGATGTGGGTCAGCATCAGGGTCAAGGTCAAGCTCAAGGCCAAGGTCAAGGTCTGGGTCAGAGTTAGGTTTAGGGTGAGGGTGAGGGTCAGGGTCAAGGTCAAGTTAAAGTTCAAGTTCAAGGTAAGGTTCAGGCTCAAGTTGAAGGTCAGGGTCAGGGTCAAGTTCAAGGTCAGGTTCAGGTTCAAGGTCAGGGTCAGGGTGAGGGTCAGGGTCAAGGTCAAGGTCAAGTTCAAGTTCAGGGTCAATGTCAAGGTCAGGGTCAGGGTCAGGGTCAAGGTCAAGTTCAAGGTCAATTTCGGGGTCAGGGTCAAGTTCAAGGTCAGGTTCAGTATCAGGGTCAGGGTCAGGGTGCGAGTGAGGGTCAGGGTCAAGATCAAGGTCAAGGTCAGGGTCAGGTTGAAGTTCAAGGTCAGGGTCAGGGTCAGGGTCAGGTTTAGGGTGAGTGTCAGATTGAAGTTCAAGGTCAAGGTCATTGTCAGAGTCAGTGTCAGATTTAGGGTGAGGGTCAGGGTCAAGGTCAAGGTCAGGGTCAGCGTCAGTGTCAAGGTCAAGGTCAAGGTGAGGGGTAGGGTCAGCGTCTTGGTCAGGGCCAGGTCAGGTGCAGGGTCAGTGTCAGGGTCAGGGTCAAGGTCAAGGTCAAGGTCGGGTCAAGGTCAACGTCAGGGAAAGGGACAGGGTCAAGGTCAAGGACAAGGTCATGGTCATGGTCAGGGTCAGGGTCAAGGTCAAGGTCAAGGTCAAGTTCAGGGTCAATTACAAGGTCAGGGTCAGGGTCAGGGTCAAGGTCAAGTTCAAGGTCAATTTCGGGGTCAGGGTCAAGGTCAAGGTCAGGTTCAGTATCAGGGTCAGGGTCAGGGTGCGAGTGAGGGTCAGGGTCAGGGTCAAGATCAAGGTCAAGGTCAGGGTCAGGTTGAAGTTCAAGGTCAGGGTCAGGGTCAAGGTCAAGTTCAAGGTGAGGGGTAGGGTCAGCGTCTTGGTCAGGGCCAGGTCAGGTGCAGGGTCAGTGTCAGGGTCAGGGTCAAGGTCAAGGTCAGGGTCAGGGTCAAGGACAAGTTCAGGGTCAGGGTCAGGGTCAGGGTCAAGGTCATTGTCAGAGTCAGTGTCAGGTTTAGGGTGAGGGTCAGCATCAGGGTCAAGGTCAAGGTCAAGGTCAGGGTCATTGTCAAGTTCAGTGTCAGGGTCATTGTCAGGGTGAGGGTCAAGGCCAAGGTCCGGGTCAGGGTCAGGGTCAAGGTCAAGGTCAAGGTCAGGATCAGGGTCAGGGTTAGGTTTAGGTTGAAGGTCAAGGTCAGGGTCAAGGTCAGGGTCAGGGTCAGCATCAGGGTCAAGGTCAAGTTGAGGGATAGTGTCAGTGTCCCGGTCAGGGTCAGGGTTAGGTTAAGTTTCGAGGTCTGGGTCTGGGTCAGGGTCAGGGTGAGGGTGAGGGTCATGGTGAGGGTCAGGGTCAAGGTCAAGGTCAGGGTCAGGGTCAGGGTCAGGGTCAAAGTCAAGTTCGAGGTCAATTTCGGGGTCAGGGTCAAGGTCAAGGTCAGGTTCAGTATCAGGGTCAGGGTGCGAGTGAGGGTCAGGGTCAGGGTCAAGATCAAGGTCAAGGTCAAGGTCAAGGTGAGGGGTAGGGTCAGCGTCTTGGTCAGAGTCAGGTCAGGTGCAGGGTCAGGGTCAGGGTCAGGGTCAAGGTCAGAGTCAGGGACAAGTTAAAGGTCAAGCTCAGGGTGAGGGTAGGGTCAAGGTCAAGATCAAAGTCAAGGTTAGGGTCAATTTCAAGGTCAAGGTCAGGGTCAGGTCAAGGCCAAGTTCAGAGTCAGGGTCAAGGTCAAGGTCATTGTCAGAGTCAGTGTCAGGTTTAGGATGTGGGTCAGCATCAGGGTCAAGGTCAAGCTCAAGGTCAAGGTCAAGGTCTGGGTCAGAGTTAGGTTTAGGGTGAGGGTGAGGGTCAGGGTCAAGGTCAAGTTAAAGTTCAAGTTCAAGGTAAGGTTCAGGCTCAAGTTGAAGGTCAGGGTCAAGTTCAAGGTCAGGTTCAGGTTCAAGGTCAGGGTCAGGGTGAGGGTCAGGGTCAAGGTCAAGGTCAAGTTCAAGTTCAGGGTCAATGTCAAGGTCAGGGTCAGGGTCAGGGTCAAGGTCAAGTTCAAGGTCAATTTCGGGGTCAGGGTCAAGTTCAAGGTCAGGTTCAGTATCAGGGTCAGGGTCAGGGTGCGAGTGAGGGTCAGGGTCAAGATCAAGGTCAAGGTCAGGGTCAGGTTGAAGTTCAAGGTCAGGGTCAGGGTCAGGGTCAGGTTTAGGGTGAGTGTCAGATTGAAGTTCAAGGTCAAGGTCATTGTCAGAGTCAGTGTCAGATTTAGGGTGAGGGTCAGGGTCAAGGTCAAGGTCAGGGTCAGCGTCAGTGTCAAGGTCAAGGTCAAGGTGAGGGGTAGGGTCAGCGTCTTGGTCAGGGCCAGGTCAGGTGCAGGGTCAGTGTCAGGGTCAGGGTCAAGGTCAAGGTCAAGGTCGGGTCAAGGTCAACGTCAGGGAAAGGGACAGGGTCAAGGTCAAGGACAAGGTCATGGTCATGGTCAGGGTCAGGGTCAAGGTCAAGGTCAAGGTCAAGTTCAGGGTCAATTACAAGGTCAGGGTCAGGGTCAGGGTCAAGGTCAAGTTCAAGGTCAATTTCGGGGTCAGGGTCAAGGTCAAGGTCAGGTTCAGTATCAGGGTCAGGGTCAGGGTGCGAGTGAGGGTCAGGGTCAGGGTCAAGATCAAGGTCAAGGTCAGGGTCAGGTTGAAGTTCAAGGTCAGGGTCAGGGTCAAGGTCAAGTTCAAGGTGAGGGGTAGGGTCAGCGTCTTGGTCAGGGCCAGGTCAGGTGCAGGGTCAGTGTCAGGGTCAGGGTCAAGGTCAAGGTCAGGGTCAGGGTCAAGGACAAGTTCAGGGTCAGGGTCAGGGTCAGGGTCAAGGTCATTGTCAGAGTCAGTGTCAGGTTTAGGGTGAGGGTCAGCATCAGGGTCAAGGTCAAGGTCAAGGTCAGGGTCATTGTCAAGTTCAGTGTCAGGGTCATTGTCAGGGTGAGGGTCAAGGCCAAGGTCCGGGTCAGGGTCAGGGTCAAGGTCAAGGTCAAGGTCAGGATCAGGGTCAGGGTTAGGTTTAGGTTGAAGGTCAAGGTCAGGGTCAAGGTCAGGGTCAGGGTCAGCATCAGGGTCAAGGTCAAGTTGAGGGATAGTGTCAGTGTCCCGGTCAGGGTCAGGGTTAGGTTAAGTTTCGAGGTCTGGGTCTGGGTCAGGGTCAGGGTGAGGGTGAGGGTCATGGTGAGGGTCAGGGTCAAGGTCAAGGTCAGGGTCAGGGTCAGGGTCAGGGTCAAAGTCAAGTTCGAGGTCAATTTCGGGGTCAGGGTCAAGGTCAAGGTCAGGTTCAGTATCAGGGTCAGGGTGCGAGTGAGGGTCAGGGTCAGGGTCAAGATCAAGGTCAAGGTCAAGGTCAAGGTGAGGGGTAGGGTCAGCGTCTTGGTCAGAGTCAGGTCAGGTGCAGGGTCAGGGTCAGGGTCAGGGTCAAGGTCAGAGTCAGGGACAAGTTAAAGGTCAAGCTCAGGGTGAGGGTAGGGTCAAGGTCAAGATCAAAGTCAAGGTTAGGGTCAATTTCAAGGTCAAGGTCAGGGTCAGGTCAAGGCCAAGTTCAGAGTCAGGGTCAAGGTCAAGGTCATTGTCAGAGTCAGTGTCAGGTTTAGGATGTGGGTCAGCATCAGGGTCAAGGTCAAGCTCAAGGTCAAGGTCAAGGTCTGGGTCAGAGTTAGGTTTAGGGTGAGGGTGAGGGTCAGGGTCAAGGTCAAGTTAAAGTTCAAGTTCAAGGTAAGGTTCAGGCTCAAGTTGAAGGTCAGGGTCAAGTTCAAGGTCAGGTTCAGGTTCAAGGTCAGGGTCAGGGTGAGGGTCAGGGTCAAGGTCAAGGTCAAGTTCAAGTTCAGGGTCAATGTCAAGGTCAGGGTCAGGGTCAGGGTCAAGGTCAAGTTCAAGGTCAATTTCGGGGTCAGGGTCAAGTTCAAGGTCAGGTTCAGTATCAGGGTCAGGGTCAGGGTGCGAGTGAGGGTCAGGGTCAAGATCAAGGTCAAGGTCAGGGTCAGGTTGAAGTTCAAGGTCAGGGTCAGGGTCAGGGTCAGGTTTAGGGTGAGTGTCAGATTGAAGTTCAAGGTCAAGGTCATTGTCAGAGTCAGTGTCAGATTTAGGGTGAGGGTCAGGGTCAAGGTCAAGGTCAGGGTCAGCGTCAGTGTCAAGGTCAAGGTCAAGGTGAGGGGTAGGGTCAGCGTCTTGGTCAGGGCCAGGTCAGGTGCAGGGTCAGTGTCAGGGTCAGGGTCAAGGTCAAGGTCAAGGTCGGGTCAAGGTCAACGTCAGGGAAAGGGACAGGGTCAAGGTCAAGGACAAGGTCATGGTCATGGTCAGGGTCAGGGTCAAGGTCAAGGTCAAGGTCAAGTTCAGGGTCAATTACAAGGTCAGGGTCAGGGTCAGGGTCAAGGTCAAGTTCAAGGTCAATTTCGGGGTCAGGGTCAAGGTCAAGGTCAGGTTCAGTATCAGGGTCAGGGTCAGGGTGCGAGTGAGGGTCAGGGTCAGGGTCAAGATCAAGGTCAAGGTCAGGGTCAGGTTGAAGTTCAAGGTCAGGGTCAGGGTCAAGGTCAAGTTCAAGGTGAGGGGTAGGGTCAGCGTCTTGGTCAGGGCCAGGTCAGGTGCAGGGTCAGTGTCAGGGTCAGGGTCAAGGTCAAGGTCAGGGTCAGGGTCAAGGACAAGTTCAGGGTCAGGGTCAGGGTCAGGGTCAAGGTCATTGTCAGAGTCAGTGTCAGGTTTAGGGTGAGGGTCAGCATCAGGGTCAAGGTCAGGGTCATTGTCAAGTTCAGTGTCAGGGTCATTGTCAGGGTGAGGGTCAAGGCCAAGGTCCGGGTCAGGGTCAGGGTCAAGGTCAAGGTCAAGGTCAGGATCAGGGTCAGGGTTAGGTTTAGGTTGAAGGTCAAGGTCAGGGTCAAGGTCAGGGTCAGGGTCAGCATCAGGGTCAAGGTCAAGTTGAGGGATAGTGTCAGTGTCCCGGTCAGGGTCAGGGTTAGGTTAAGTTTCGAGGTCTGGGTCTGGGTCAGGGTCAGGGTGAGGGTGAGGGTCATGGTGAGGGTCAGGGTCAAGGTCAAGGTCAGGGTCAGGGTCAGGGTCAGGGTCAAAGTCAAGTTCGAGGTCAATTTCGGGGTCAGGGTCAAGGTCAAGGTCAGGTTCAGTATCAGGGTCAGGGTGCGAGTGAGGGTCAGGGTCAGGGTCAAGATCAAGGTCAAGGTCAAGGTCAAGGTGAGGGGTAGGGTCAGCGTCTTGGTCAGAGTCAGGTCAGGTGCAGGGTCAGGGTCAGGGTCAGGGTCAGGGTCAAGGTCAGAGTCAGGGACAAGTTAAAGGTCAAGCTCAGGGTGAGGGTAGGGTCAAGGTCAAGATCAAAGTCAAGGTTAGGGTCAATTTCAAGGTCAAGGTCAGGGTCAGGTCAAGGCCAAGTTCAGAGTCAGGGTCAAGGTCAAGGTCATTGTCAGAGTCAGTGTCAGGTTTAGGATGTGGGTCAGCATCAGGGTCAAGGTCAAGCTCAAGGTCAAGGTCAAGGTCTGGGTCAGAGTTAGGTTTAGGGTGAGGGTGAGGGTCAGGGTCAAGGTCAAGTTAAAGTTCAAGTTCAAGGTAAGGTTCAGGCTCAAGTTGAAGGTCAGGGTCAGGGTCAAGTTCAAGGTCAGGTTCAGGTTCAAGGTCAGGGTCAGGGTGAGGGTCAGGGTCAAGGTCAAGGTCAAGGTCAAGTTCAGGGTCAATGTCAAGGTCAGGCTCATGGTCAAGGTCAAGTTCAAGGTCAATTTCGGGGTCAGGGTCAAGTTCAAGGTCAGGTTCAGTATCAGGGTCAGGGTCAGGGTGCGAGTGAGGGTCAGGGTCAAGATCAAGGTCAAGGTCAGGGTCAGGTTGAAGTTCAAGGTCAGGGTCAGGGTCAGGGTCAGGTTTAGGGTGAGTGTCAGATTGAAGTTCAAGGTCAAGGTCATTGTCAGAGTCAGTGTCAGATTTAGGGTGAGGGTCAGGGTCAAGGTCAAGGTCAGGGTCAGCGTCAGTGTCAAGGTCAAGGTCAAGGTGAGGGGTAGGGTCAGCGTCTTGGTCAGGGCCAGGTCAGGTGCAGGGTCAGTGTCAGGGTCAGGGTCAAGGTCAAGGTCAAGGTCGGGTCAAGGTCAACGTCAGGGAAAGGGACAGGGTCAAGGTCAAGGACAAGGTCATGGTCATGGTCAGGGTCAGGGTCAAGGTCAAGGTCAAGGTCAAGTTCAGGGTCAATTACAAGGTCAGGGTCAGGGTCAGGGTCAAGGTCAAGTTCAAGGTCAATTTCGGGGTCAGGGTCAAGGTCAAGGTCAGGTTCAGTATCAGGGTCAGGGTCAGGGTGCGAGTGAGGGTCAGGGTCAGGGTCAAGATCAAGGTCAAGGTCAGGGTCAGGTTGAAGTTCAAGGTCAGGGTCAGGGTCAAGGTCAAGTTCAAGGTGAGGGGTAGGGTCAGCGTCTTGGTCAGGGCCAGGTCAGGTGCAGGGTCAGTGTCAGGGTCAGGGTCAAGGTCAAGGTCAGGGTCAGGGTCAAGGACAAGTTCAGGGTCAGGGTCAGGGTCAGGGTCAAGGTCATTGTCAGAGTCAGTGTCAGGTTTAGGGTGAGGGTCAGCATCAGGGTCAAGGTCAGGGTCATTGTCAAGTTCAGTGTCAGGGTCATTGTCAGGGTGAGGGTCAAGGCCAAGGTCCGGGTCAGGGTCAGGGTCAAGGTCAAGGTCAAGGTCAGGATCAGGGTCAGGGTTAGGTTTAGGTTGAAGGTCAAGGTCAGGGTCAAGGTCAGGGTCAGGGTCAGCATCAGGGTCAAGGTCAAGTTGAGGGATAGTGTCAGTGTCCCGGTCAGGGTCAGGGTTAGGTTAAGTTTCGAGGTCTGGGTCTGGGTCAGGGTCAGGGTGAGGGTGAGGGTCATGGTGAGGGTCAGGGTCAAGGTCAAGGTCAGGGTCAGGGTCAGGGTCAGGGTCAAAGTCAAGTTCGAGGTCAATTTCGGGGTCAGGGTCAAGGTCAAGGTCAGGTTCAGTATCAGGGTCAGGGTGCGAGTGAGGGTCAGGGTCAGGGTCAAGATCAAGGTCAAGGTCAAGGTCAAGGTGAGGGGTAGGGTCAGCGTCTTGGTCAGAGTCAGGTCAGGTGCAGGGTCAGGGTCAGGGTCAGGGTCAGGGTCAAGGTCAGAGTCAGGGACAAGTTAAAGGTCAAGCTCAGGGTGAGGGTAGGGTCAAGGTCAAGATCAAAGTCAAGGTTAGGGTCAATTTCAAGGTCAAGGTCAGGGTCAGGTCAAGGCCAAGTTCAGAGTCAGGGTCAAGGTCAAGGTCATTGTCAGAGTCAGTGTCAGGTTTAGGATGTGGGTCAGCATCAGGGTCAAGGTCAAGCTCAAGGTCAAGGTCAAGGTCTGGGTCAGAGTTAGGTTTAGGGTGAGGGTGAGGGTCAGGGTCAAGGTCAAGTTAAAGTTCAAGTTCAAGGTAAGGTTCAGGCTCAAGTTGAAGGTCAGGGTCAGGGTCAAGTTCAAGGTCAGGTTCAGGTTCAAGGTCAGGGTCAGGGTGAGGGTCAGGGTCAAGGTCAAGGTCAAGGTCAAGTTCAGGGTCAATGTCAAGGTCAGGCTCATGGTCAAGGTCAAGTTCAAGGTCAATTTCGGGGTCAGGGTCAAGTTCAAGGTCAGGTTCAGTATCAGGGTCAGGGTCAGGGTGCGAGTGAGGGTCAGGGTCAAGATCAAGGTCAAGGTCAGGGTCAGGTTGAAGTTCAAGGTCAGGGTCAGGGTCAGGGTCAGGTTTAGGGTGAGTGTCAGATTGAAGTTCAAGGTCAAGGTCATTGTCAGAGTCAGTGTCAGATTTAGGGTGAGGGTCAGGGTCAAGGTCAAGGTCAGGGTCAGCGTCAGTGTCAAGGTCAAGGTCAAGGTGAGGGGTAGGGTCAGCGTCTTGGTCAGGGCCAGGTCAGGTGCAGGGTCAGTGTCAGGGTCAGGGTCAAGGTCAAGGTCAAGGTCGGGTCAAGGTCAACGTCAGGGAAAGGGACAGGGTCAAGGTCAAGGACAAGGTCATGGTCATGGTCAGGGTCAGGGTCAAGGTCAAGGTCAAGGTCAAGTTCAGGGTCAATTACAAGGTCAGGGTCAGGGTCAGGGTCAAGGTCAAGTTCAAGGTCAATTTCGGGGTCAGGGTCAAGGTCAAGGTCAGGTTCAGTATCAGGGTCAGGGTCAGGGTGCGAGTGAGGGTCAGGGTCAGGGTCAAGATCAAGGTCAAGGTCAGGGTCAGGTTGAAGTTCAAGGTCAGGGTCAGGGTCAAGGTCAAGTTCAAGGTGAGGGGTAGGGTCAGCGTCTTGGTCAGGGCCAGGTCAGGTGCAGGGTCAGTGTCAGGGTCAGGGTCAAGGTCAAGGTCAGGGTCAGGGTCAAGGACAAGTTCAGGGTCAGGGTCAGGGTCAGGGTCAAGGTCATTGTCAGAGTCAGTGTCAGGTTTAGGGTGAGGGTCAGCATCAGGGTCAAGGTCAGGGTCATTGTCAAGTTCAGTGTCAGGGTCATTGTCAGGGTGAGGGTCAAGGCCAAGGTCCGGGTCAGGGTCAGGGTCAAGGTCAAGGTCAAGGTCAGGATCAGGGTCAGGGTTAGGTTTAGGTTGAAGGTCAAGGTCAGGGTCAAGGTCAGGGTCAGGGTCAGCATCAGGGTCAAGGTCAAGTTGAGGGATAGTGTCAGTGTCCCGGTCAGGGTCAGGGTTAGGTTAAGTTTCGAGGTCTGGGTCTGGGTCAGGGTCAGGGTGAGGGTGAGGGTCATGGTGAGGGTCAGGGTCAAGGTCAAGGTCAGGGTCAGGGTCAGGGTCAGGGTCAAAGTCAAGTTCGAGGTCAATTTCGGGGTCAGGGTCAAGGTCAAGGTCAGGTTCAGTATCAGGGTCAGGGTGCGAGTGAGGGTCAGGGTCAGGGTCAAGATCAAGGTCAAGGTCAAGGTCAAGGTGAGGGGTAGGGTCAGCGTCTTGGTCAGAGTCAGGTCAGGTGCAGGGTCAGGGTCAGGGTCAGGGTCAGGGTCAAGGTCAGAGTCAGGGACAAGTTAAAGGTCAAGCTCAGGGTGAGGGTAGGGTCAAGGTCAAGATCAAAGTCAAGGTTAGGGTCAATTTCAAGGTCAAGGTCAGGGTCAGGTCAAGGCCAAGTTCAGAGTCAGGGTCAAGGTCAAGGTCATTGTCAGAGTCAGTGTCAGGTTTAGGATGTGGGTCAGCATCAGGGTCAAGGTCAAGCTCAAGGTCAAGGTCAAGGTCTGGGTCAGAGTTAGGTTTAGGGTGAGGGTGAGGGTCAGGGTCAAGGTCAAGTTAAAGTTCAAGTTCAAGGTAAGGTTCAGGCTCAAGTTGAAGGTCAGGGTCAGGGTCAAGTTCAAGGTCAGGTTCAGGTTCAAGGTCAGGGTCAGGGTGAGGGTCAGGGTCAAGGTCAAGGTCAAGGTCAAGTTCAGGGTCAATGTCAAGGTCAGGCTCATGGTCAAGGTCAAGTTCAAGGTCAATTTCGGGGTCAGGGTCAAGTTCAAGGTCAGGTTCAGTATCAGGGTCAGGGTCAGGGTGCGAGTGAGGGTCAGGGTCAAGATCAAGGTCAAGGTCAGGGTCAGGTTGAAGTTCAAGGTCAGGGTCAGGGTCAGGGTCAGGTTTAGGGTGAGTGTCAGATTGAAGTTCAAGGTCAAGGTCATTGTCAGAGTCAGTGTCAGATTTAGGGTGAGGGTCAGGGTCAAGGTCAAGGTCAGGGTCAGCGTCAGTGTCAAGGTCAAGGTCAAGGTGAGGGGTAGGGTCAGCGTCTTGGTCAGGGCCAGGTCAGGTGCAGGGTCAGTGTCAGGGTCAGGGTCAAGGTCAAGGTCAAGGTCGGGTCAAGGTCAACGTCAGGGAAAGGGACAGGGTCAAGGTCAAGGACAAGGTCATGGTCATGGTCAGGGTCAGGGTCAAGGTCAAGGTCAAGGTCAAGTTCAGGGTCAATTACAAGGTCAGGGTCAGGGTCAGGGTCAAGGTCAAGTTCAAGGTCAATTTCGGGGTCAGGGTCAAGGTCAAGGTCAGGTTCAGTATCAGGGTCAGGGTCAGGGTGCGAGTGAGGGTCAGGGTCAGGGTCAAGATCAAGGTCAAGGTCAGGGTCAGGTTGAAGTTCAAGGTCAGGGTCAGGGTCAAGGTCAAGTTCAAGGTGAGGGGTAGGGTCAGCGTCTTGGTCAGGGCCAGGTCAGGTGCAGGGTCAGTGTCAGGGTCAGGGTCAAGGTCAAGGTCAGGGTCAGGGTCAAGGACAAGTTCAGGGTCAGGGTCAGGGTCAGGGTCAAGGTCATTGTCAGAGTCAGTGTCAGGTTTAGGGTGAGGGTCAGCATCAGGGTCAAGGTCAGGGTCATTGTCAAGTTCAGTGTCAGGGTCATTGTCAGGGTGAGGGTCAAGGCCAAGGTCCGGGTCAGGGTCAGGGTCAAGGTCAAGGTCAAGGTCAGGATCAGGGTCAGGGTTAGGTTTAGGTTGAAGGTCAAGGTCAGGGTCAAGGTCAGGGTCAGGGTCAGCATCAGGGTCAAGGTCAAGTTGAGGGATAGTGTCAGTGTCCCGGTCAGGGTCAGGGTTAGGTTAAGTTTCGAGGTCTGGGTCTGGGTCAGGGTCAGGGTGAGGGTGAGGGTCATGGTGAGGGTCAGGGTCAAGGTCAAGGTCAGGGTCAGGGTCAGGGTCAGGGTCAAAGTCAAGTTCGAGGTCAATTTCGGGGTCAGGGTCAAGGTCAAGGTCAGGTTCAGTATCAGGGTCAGGGTGCGAGTGAGGGTCAGGGTCAGGGTCAAGATCAAGGTCAAGGTCAAGGTCAAGGTGAGGGGTAGGGTCAGCGTCTTGGTCAGAGTCAGGTCAGGTGCAGGGTCAGGGTCAGGGTCAGGGTCAGGGTCAAGGTCAGAGTCAGGGACAAGTTAAAGGTCAAGCTCAGGGTGAGGGTAGGGTCAAGGTCAAGATCAAAGTCAAGGTTAGGGTCAATTTCAAGGTCAAGGTCAGGGTCAGGTCAAGGCCAAGTTCAGAGTCAGGGTCAAGGTCAAGGTCATTGTCAGAGTCAGTGTCAGGTTTAGGATGTGGGTCAGCATCAGGGTCAAGGTCAAGCTCAAGGTCAAGGTCAAGGTCTGGGTCAGAGTTAGGTTTAGGGTGAGGGTGAGGGTCAGGGTCAAGGTCAAGTTAAAGTTCAAGTTCAAGGTAAGGTTCAGGCTCAAGTTGAAGGTCAGGGTCAGGGTCAAGTTCAAGGTCAGGTTCAGGTTCAAGGTCAGGGTCAGGGTGAGGGTGAGGGTCAAGGTCAAGGTCAAGGTCAAGTTCAGGGTCAATGTCAAGGTCAGGCTCATGGTCAAGGTCAAGTTCAAGGTCAATTTCGGGGTCAGGGTCAAGTTCAAGGTCAGGTTCAGTATCAGGGTCAGGGTCAGGGTGCGAGTGAGGGTCAGGGTCAAGATCAAGGTCAAGGTCAGGGTCAGGTTGAAGTTCAAGGTCAGGGTCAGGGTCAGGGTCAGGTTTAGGGTGAGTGTCAGATTGAAGTTCAAGGTCAAGGTCATTGTCAGAGTCAGTGTCAGATTTAGGGTGAGGGTCAGGGTCAAGGTCAAGGTCAGGGTCAGCGTCAGTGTCAAGGTCAAGGTCAAGGTGAGGGGTAGGGTCAGCGTCTTGGTCAGGGCCAGGTCAGGTGCAGGGTCAGTGTCAGGGTCAGGGTCAAGGTCAAGGTCAAGGTCGGGTCAAGGTCAACGTCAGGGAAAGGGACAGGGTCAAGGTCAAGGACAAGGTCATGGTCATGGTCAGGGTCAGGGTCAAGGTCAAGGTCAAGGTCAAGTTCAGGGTCAATTACAAGGTCAGGGTCAGGGTCAGGGTCAAGGTCAAGTTCAAGGTCAATTTCGGGGTCAGGGTCAAGGTCAAGGTCAGGTTCAGTATCAGGGTCAGGGTCAGGGTGCGAGTGAGGGTCAGGGTCAGGGTCAAGATCAAGGTCAAGGTCAGGGTCAGGTTGAAGTTCAAGGTCAGGGTCAGGGTCAAGGTCAAGTTCAAGGTGAGGGGTAGGGTCAGCGTCTTGGTCAGGGCCAGGTCAGGTGCAGGGTCAGTGTCAGGGTCAGGGTCAAGGTCAAGGTCAGGGTCAGGGTCAAGGACAAGTTCAGGGTCAGGGTCAGGGTCAGGGTCAAGGTCATTGTCAGAGTCAGTGTCAGGTTTAGGGTGAGGGTCAGCATCAGGGTCAAGGTCAGGGTCATTGTCAAGTTCAGTGTCAGGGTCATTGTCAGGGTGAGGGTCAAGGCCAAGGTCCGGGTCAGGGTCAGGGTCAAGGTCAAGGTCAAGGTCAGGATCAGGGTCAGGGTTAGGTTTAGGTTGAAGGTCAAGGTCAGGGTCAAGGTCAGGGTCAGGGTCAGCATCAGGGTCAAGGTCAAGTTGAGGGATAGTGTCAGTGTCCCGGTCAGGGTCAGGGTTAGGTTAAGTTTCGAGGTCTGGGTCTGGGTCAGGGTCAGGGTGAGGGTGAGGGTCATGGTGAGGGTCAGGGTCAAGGTCAAGGTCAGGGTCAGGGTCAGGGTCAGGGTCAAAGTCAAGTTCGAGGTCAATTTCGGGGTCAGGGTCAAGGTCAAGGTCAGGTTCAGTATCAGGGTCAGGGTGCGAGTGAGGGTCAGGGTCAGGGTCAAGATCAAGGTCAAGGTCAAGGTCAAGGTGAGGGGTAGGGTCAGCGTCTTGGTCAGAGTCAGGTCAGGTGCAGGGTCAGGGTCAGGGTCAGGGTCAGGGTCAAGGTCAGAGTCAGGGACAAGTTAAAGGTCAAGCTCAGGGTGAGGGTAGGGTCAAGGTCAAGATCAAAGTCAAGGTTAGGGTCAATTTCAAGGTCAAGGTCAGGGTCAGGTCAAGGCCAAGTTCAGAGTCAGGGTCAAGGTCAAGGTCATTGTCAGAGTCAGTGTCAGGTTTAGGATGTGGGTCAGCATCAGGGTCAAGGTCAAGCTCAAGGTCAAGGTCAAGGTCTGGGTCAGAGTTAGGTTTAGGGTGAGGGTGAGGGTCAGGGTCAAGGTCAAGTTAAAGTTCAAGTTCAAGGTAAGGTTCAGGCTCAAGTTGAAGGTCAGGGTCAGGGTCAAGTTCAAGGTCAGGTTCAGGTTCAAGGTCAGGGTCAGGGTGAGGGTCAGGGTCAAGGTCAAGGTCAAGTTCAAGTTCAGGGTCAATGTCAAGGTCAGGGTCAGGGTCAGGGTCAAGGTCAAGTTCAAGGTCAATTTCGGGGTCAGGGTCAAGTTCAAGGTCAGGTTCAGTATCAGGGTCAGGGTCAGGGTGCGAGTGAGGGTCAGGGTCAAGATCAAGGTCAAGGTCAGGGTCAGGTTGAAGTTCAAGGTCAGGGTCAGGGTCAGGGTCAGGTTTAGGGTGAGTGTCAGATTGAAGTTCAAGGTCAAGGTCATTGTCAGAGTCAGTGTCAGATTTAGGGTGAGGGTCAGGGTCAAGGTCAAGGTCAGGGTCAGCGTCAGTGTCAAGGTCAAGGTCAAGGTGAGGGGTAGGGTCAGCGTCTTGGTCAGGGCCAGGTCAGGTGCAGGGTCAGTGTCAGGGTCAGGGTCAAGGTCAAGGTCAAGGTCGGGTCAAGGTCAACGTCAGGGAAAGGGACAGGGTCAAGGTCAAGGACAAGGTCATGGTCATGGTCAGGGTCAGGGTCAAGGTCAAGGTCAAGGTCAAGTTCAGGGTCAATTACAAGGTCAGGGTCAGGGTCAGGGTCAAGGTCAAGTTCAAGGTCAATTTCGGGGTCAGGGTCAAGGTCAAGGTCAGGTTCAGTATCAGGGTCAGGGTCAGGGTGCGAGTGAGGGTCAGGGTCAGGGTCAAGATCAAGGTCAAGGTCAGGGTCAGGTTGAAGTTCAAGGTCAGGGTCAGGGTCAAGGTCAAGTTCAAGGTGAGGGGTAGGGTCAGCGTCTTGGTCAGGGCCAGGTCAGGTGCAGGGTCAGTGTCAGGGTCAGGGTCAAGGTCAAGGTCAGGGTCAGGGTCAAGGACAAGTTCAGGGTCAGGGTCAGGGTCAGGGTCAAGGTCATTGTCAGAGTCAGTGTCAGGTTTAGGGTGAGGGTCAGCATCAGGGTCAAGGTCAAGGTCAAGGTCAGGGTCATTGTCAAGTTCAGTGTCAGGGTCATTGTCAGGGTGAGGGTCAAGGCCATGGTCCGGGTCAGGGTCAGGGTCAAGGTCAAGGTCAAGGTCAGGATCAGGGTCAGGGTTAGGTTTAGGTTGAAGGTCAAGGTCAGGGTCAAGGTCAGGGTCAGGGTCAGCATCAGGGTCAAGGTCAAGTTGAGGGATAGTGTCAGTGTCCCGGTCAGGGTCAGGGTTAGGTTAAGTTTCGAGGTCTGGGTCTGGGTCAGGGTCAGGGTGAGGGTGAGGGTCATGGTGAGGGTCAGGGTCAAGGTCAAGGTCAGGGTCAGGGTCAGGGTCAGGGTCAAAGTCAAGTTCGAGGTCAATTTCGGGGTCAGGGTCAAGGTCAAGGTCAGGTTCAGTATCAGGGTCAGGGTGCGAGTGAGGGTCAGGGTCAAGATCAAGGTCAAGGTCAAGGTCAAGGTGAGGGGTAGGGTCAGCGTCTTGGTCAGAGTCAGGTCAGGTGCAGGGTCAGGGTCAGGGTCAGGGTCAAGGTCAGAGTCAGGGACAAGTTAAAGGTCAAGCTCAGGGTGAGGGTAGGGTCAAGGTCAAGATCAAAGTCAAGGTTAGGGTCAATTTCAAGGTCAAGGTCAGGGTCAGGTCAAGGCCAAGTTCAGAGTCAGGGTCAAGGTCAAGGTCATTGTCAGAGTCAGTGTCAGGTTTAGGATGTGGGTCAGCATCAGGGTCAAGGTCAAGCTCAAGGTCAAGGTCAAGGTCTGGGTCAGAGTTAGGTTTAGGGTGAGGGTGAGGGTCAGGGTCAAGGTCAAGTTAAAGTTCAAGTTCAAGGTAAGGTTCAGGCTCAAGTTGAAGGTCAGGGTCAGGGTCAAGTTCAAGGTCAGGTTCAGGTTCAAGGTCAGGGTCAGGGTGAGGGTCAGGGTCAAGGTCAAGGTCAAGGTCAAGTTCAGGGTCAATGTCAAGGTCAGGCTCATGGTCAAGGTCAAGTTCAAGGTCAATTTCGGGGTCAGGGTCAAGTTCAAGGTCAGGTTCAGTATCAGGGTCAGGGTCAGGGTGCGAGTGAGGGTCAGGGTCAAGATCAAGGTCAAGGTCAGGGTCAGGTTGAAGTTCAAGGTCAGGGTCAGGGTCAGGGTCAGGTTTAGGGTGAGTGTCAGATTGAAGTTCAAGGTCAAGGTCATTGTCAGAGTCAGTGTCAGATTTAGGGTGAGGGTCAGGGTCAAGGTCAAGGTCAGGGTCAGCGTCAGTGTCAAGGTCAAGGTCAAGGTGAGGGGTAGGGTCAGCGTCTTGGTCAGGGCCAGGTCAGGTGCAGGGTCAGTGTCAGGGTCAGGGTCAAGGTCAAGGTCAAGGTCGGGTCAAGGTCAACGTCAGGGAAAGGGACAGGGTCAAGGTCAAGGACAAGGTCATGGTCATGGTCAGGGTCAGGGTCAAGGTCAAGGTCAAGGTCAAGTTCAGGGTCAATGTCAAGGTCAGGGTCAGGGTCAGGGTCAAGGTCAAGTTCAAGGTCAATTTCGGGGTCAGGGTCAAGGTCAAGGTCAGGTTCAGTATCAGGGTCAGGGTCAGGGTGCGAGTGAGGGTCAGGGTCAGGGTCAAGATCAAGGTCAAGGTCAGGGTCAGGTTGAAGTTCAAGGTCAGGGTCAGGGTCAAGGTCAAGTTCAAGGTGAGGGGTAGGGTCAGCGTCTTGGTCAGGGCCAGGTCAGGTGCAGGGTCAGTGTCAGTGTCAGGGTCAGGGTCAAGGTCAAGGTCAGGGTCAGGGTCAAGGACAAGTTCAGGGTCAGGGTCAGGGTCAGGGTCAAGGTCATTGTCAGAGTCAGTGTCAGGTTTAGGGTGAGGGTCAGCATCAGGGTCAAGGTCAAGGTCAAGGTCAGGGTCATTGTCAAGTTCAGTGTCAGGGTCATTGTCAGGGTGAGGGTCAAGGCCAAGGTCCGGGTCAGGGTCAGGGTCAAGGTCAAGGTCAAGGTCAGGATCAGGGTCAGGGTTAGGTTTAGGTTGAAGGTCAAGGTCAGGGTCAAGGTCAGGGTCAGGGTCAGCATCAGGGTCAAGGTCAAGTTGAGGGATAGTGTCAGTGTCCCGGTCAGGGTCAGGGTTAGGTTAAGTTTCGAGGTCTGGGTCTGGGTCAGGGTCAGGGTGAGGGTGAGGGTCATGGTGAGGGTCAGGGTCAAGGTCAAGGTCAGGGTCAGGGTCAGGGTCAGGGTCAAAGTCAAGTTCGAGGTCAATTTCGGGGTCAGGGTCAAGGTCAAGGTCAGGTTCAGTATCAGGGTCAGGGTGCGAGTGAGGGTCAGGGTCAGGGTCAAGATCAAGGTCAAGGTCAAGGTCAAGGTGAGGGGTAGGGTCAGCGTCTTGGTCAGAGTCAGGTCAGGTGCAGGGTCAGGGTCAGGGTCAGGGTCAAGGTCAGAGTCAGGGACAAGTTAAAGGTCAAGCTCAGGGTGAGGGTAGGGTCAAGGTCAAGATCAAAGTCAAGGTTAGGGTCAATTTCAAGGTCAAGGTCAGGGTCAGGTCAAGGCCAAGTTCAGAGTCAGGGTCAAGGTCAAGGTCATTGTCAGAGTCAGTGTCAGGTTTAGGATGTGGGTCAGCATCAGGGTCAAGGTCAAGCTCAAGGTCAAGGTCAAGGTCTGGGTCAGAGTTAGGTTTAGGGTGAGGGTGAGGGTCAGGGTCAAGGTCAAGTTAAAGTTCAAGTTCAAGGTAAGGTTCAGGCTCAAGTTGAAGGTCAGGGTCAGGGTCAAGTTCAAGGTCAGGTTCAGGTTCAAGGTCAGGGTCAGGGTGAGGGTCAGGGTCAAGGTCAAGGTCAAGGTCAAGTTCAGGGTCAATGTCAAGGTCAGGCTCATGGTCAAGGTCAAGTTCAAGGTCAATTTCGGGGTCAGGGTCAAGTTCAAGGTCAGGTTCAGTATCAGGGTCAGGGTCAGGGTGCGAGTGAGGGTCAGGGTCAAGATCAAGGTCAAGGTCAGGGTCAGGTTGAAGTTCAAGGTCAGGGTCAGGGTCAGGGTCAGGTTTAGGGTGAGTGTCAGATTGAAGTTCAAGGTCAAGGTCATTGTCAGAGTCAGTGTCAGATTTAGGGTGAGGGTCAGGGTCAAGGTCAAGGTCAGGGTCAGCGTCAGTGTCAAGGTCAAGGTCAAGGTGAGGGGTAGGGTCAGCGTCTTGGTCAGGGCCAGGTCAGGTGCAGGGTCAGTGTCAGGGTCAGGGTCAAGGTCAAGGTCAAGGTCGGGTCAAGGTCAACGTCAGGGAAAGGGACAGGGTCAAGGTCAAGGACAAGGTCATGGTCATGGTCAGGGTCAGGGTCAAGGTCAAGGTCAAGGTCAAGTTCAGGGTCAATTACAAGGTCAGGGTCAGGGTCAGGGTCAAGGTCAAGTTCAAGGTCAATTTCGGGGTCAGGGTCAAGGTCAAGGTCAGGTTCAGTATCAGGGTCAGGGTCAGGGTGCGAGTGAGGGTCAGGGTCAGGGTCAAGATCAAGGTCAAGGTCAGGGTCAGGTTGAAGTTCAAGGTCAGGGTCAGGGTCAAGGTCAAGTTCAAGGTGAGGGGTAGGGTCAGCGTCTTGGTCAGGGCCAGGTCAGGTGCAGGGTCAGTGTCAGGGTCAGGGTCAAGGTCAAGGTCAGGGTCAGGGTCAAGGACAAGTTCAGGGTCAGGGTCAGGGTCAGGGTCAAGGTCATTGTCAGAGTCAGTGTCAGGTTTAGGGTGAGGGTCAGCATCAGGGTCAAGGTCAAGGTCAAGGTCAGGGTCATTGTCAAGTTCAGTGTCAGGGTCATTGTCAGGGTGAGGGTCAAGGCCAAGGTCCGGGTCAGGGTCAGGGTCAAGGTCAAGGTCAAGGTCAGGATCAGGGTCAGGGTTAGGTTTAGGTTGAAGGTCAAGGTCAGGGTCAAGGTCAGGGTCAGGGTCAGCATCAGGGTCAAGGTCAAGTTGAGGGATAGTGTCAGTGTCCCGGTCAGGGTCAGGGTTAGGTTAAGTTTCGAGGTCTGGGTCTGGGTCAGGGTCAGGGTGAGGGTGAGGGTCATGGTGAGGGTCAGGGTCAAGGTCAAGGTCAGGGTCAGGGTCAGGGTCAGGGTCAAAGTCAAGTTCGAGGTCAATTTCGGGGTCAGGGTCAAGGTCAAGGTCAGGTTCAGTATCAGGGTCAGGGTGCGAGTGAGGGTCAGGGTCAGGGTCAAGATCAAGGTCAAGGTCAAGGTCAAGGTGAGGGGTAGGGTCAGCGTCTTGGTCAGAGTCAGGTCAGGTGCAGGGTCAGGGTCAGGGTCAGGGTCAAGGTCAGAGTCAGGGACAAGTTAAAGGTCAAGCTCAGGGTGAGGGTAGGGTCAAGGTCAAGATCAAAGTCAAGGTTAGGGTCAATTTCAAGGTCAAGGTCAGGGTCAGGTCAAGGCCAAGTTCAGAGTCAGGGTCAAGGTCAAGGTCATTGTCAGAGTCAGTGTCAGGTTTAGGATGTGGGTCAGCATCAGGGTCAAGGTCAAGCTCAGGGTCAAGGTCAAGCTCAAGGTCAAGGTCAAGGTCTGGGTCAGAGTTAGGTTTAGGGTGAGGGTGAGGGTCAGGGTCAAGGTCAAGTTAAAGTTCAAGTTCAAGGTAAGGTTCAGGCTCAAGTTGAAGGTCAGGGTCAGGGTCAAGTTCAAGGTCAGGTTCAGGTTCAAGGTCAGGGTCAGGGTGAGGGTCAGGGTCAAGGTCAAGGTCAAGGTCAAGTTCAGGGTCAATGTCAAGGTCAGGCTCATGGTCAAGGTCAAGTTCAAGGTCAATTTCGGGGTCAGGGTCAAGTTCAAGGTCAGGTTCAGTATCAGGGTCAGGGTCAGGGTGCGAGTGAGGGTCAGGGTCAAGATCAAGGTCAAGGTCAGGGTCAGGTTGAAGTTCAAGGTCAGGGTCAGGGTCAGGGTCAGGTTTAGGGTGAGTGTCAGGTTGAAGTTCAAGGTCAAGGTCATTGTCAGAGTCAGTGTCAGATTTAGGGTGAGGGTCAGGGTCAAGGTCAAGGTCAGGGTCAGCGTCAGTGTCAAGGTCAAGGTCAAGGTGAGGGGTAGGGTCAGCGTCTTGGTCAGGGCCAGGTCAGGTGCAGGGTCAGTGTCAGGGTCAGGGTCAAGGTCAAGGTCAAGGTCGGGTCAAGGTCAACGTCAGGGAAAGGGACAGGGTCAAGGTCAAGGACAAGGTCATGGTCATGGTCAGGGTCAGGGTCAAGGTCAAGGTCAAGGTCAAGTTCAGGGTCAATTACAAGGTCAGGGTCAGGGTCAGGGTCAAGGTCAAGTTCAAGGTCAATTTCGGGGTCAGGGTCAAGGTCAAGGTCAGGTTCAGTATCAGGGTCAGGGTCAGGGTGCGAGTGAGGGTCAGGGTCAGGGTCAAGATCAAGGTCAAGGTCAGGGTCAGGTTGAAGTTCAAGGTCAGGGTCAGGGTCAAGGTCAAGTTCAAGGTGAGGGGTAGGGTCAGCGTCTTGGTCAGGGCCAGGTCAGGTGCAGGGTCAGTGTCAGGGTCAGGGTCAAGGTCAAGGTCAGGGTCAGGGTCAAGGACAAGTTCAGGGTCAGGGTCAGGGTCAGGGTCAAGGTCATTGTCAGAGTCAGTGTCAGGTTTAGGGTGAGGGTCAGCATCAGGGTCAAGGTCAAGGTCAAGGTCAGGGTCATTGTCAAGTTCAGTGTCAGGGTCATTGTCAGGGTGAGGGTCAAGGCCAAGGTCCGGGTCAGGGTCAGGGTCAAGGTCAAGGTCAAGGTCAGGATCAGGGTCAGGGTTAGGTTTAGGTTGAAGGTCAAGGTCAGGGTCAAGGTCAGGGTCAGGGTCAGCATCAGGGTCAAGGTCAAGTTGAGGGATAGTGTCAGTGTCCCGGTCAGGGTCAGGGTTAGGTTAAGTTTCGAGGTCTGGGTCTGGGTCAGGGTCAGGGTGAGGGTGAGGGTCATGGTGAGGGTCAGGGTCAAGGTCAAGGTCAGGGTCAGGGTCAGGGTCAGGGTCAAAGTCAAGTTCGAGGTCAATTTCGGGGTCAGGGTCAAGGTCAAGGTCAGGTTCAGTATCAGGGTCAGGGTGCGAGTGAGGGTCAGGGTCAGGGTCAAGATCAAGGTCAAGGTCAAGGTCAAGGTGAGGGGTAGGGTCAGCGTCTTGGTCAGAGTCAGGTCAGGTGCAGGGTCAGGGTCAGGGTCAGGGTCAAGGTCAGAGTCAGGGACAAGTTAAAGGTCAAGCTCAGGGTGAGGGTAGGGTCAAGGTCAAGATCAAAGTCAAGGTTAGGGTCAATTTCAAGGTCAAGGTCAGGGTCAGGTCAAGGCCAAGTTCAGAGTCAGGGTCAAGGTCAAGGTCATTGTCAGAGTCAGTGTCAGGTTTAGGATGTGGGTCAGCATCAGGGTCAAGGTCAAGCTCAAGGTCAAGGTCAAGGTCTGGGTCAGAGTTAGGTTTAGGGTGAGGGTGAGGGTCAGGGTCAAGGTCAAGTTAAAGTTCAAGTTCAAGGTAAGGTTCAGGCTCAAGTTGAAGGTCAGGGTCAGGGTCAAGTTCAAGGTCAGGTTCAGGTTCAAGGTCAGGGTCAGGGTGAGGGTCAGGGTCAAGGTCAAGGTCAAGGTCAAGTTCAGGGTCAATGTCAAGGTCAGGCTCATGGTCAAGGTCAAGTTCAAGGTCAATTTCGGGGTCAGGGTCAAGTTCAAGGTCAGGTTCAGTATCAGGGTCAGGGTCAGGGTGCGAGTGAGGGTCAGGGTCAAGATCAAGGTCAAGGTCAGGGTCAGGTTGAAGTTCAAGGTCAGGCTCAGGGTCAGGGTCAGGTTTAGGGTGAGTGTCAGATTGAAGTTCAAGGTCAAGGTCATTGTCAGAGTCAGTGTCAGATTTAGGGTGAGGGTCAGGGTCAAGGTCAAGGTCAGGGTCAGCGTCAGTGTCAAGGTCAAGGTCAAGGTGAGGGGTAGGGTCAGCGTCTTGGTCAGGGCCAGGTCAGGTGCAGGGTCAGTGTCAGGGTCAGGGTCAAGGTCAAGGTCAAGGTCGGGTCAAGGTCAACGTCAGGGAAAGGGACAGGGTCAAGGTCAAGGACAAGGTCATGGTCATGGTCAGGGTCAGGGTCAAGGTCAAGGTCAAGGTCAAGTTCAGGGTCAATTACAAGGTCAGGGTCAGGGTCAGGGTCAAGGTCAAGTTCAAGGTCAATTTCGGGGTCAGGGTCAAGGTCAAGGTCAGGTTCAGTATCAGGGTCAGGGTCAGGGTGCGAGTGAGGGTCAGGGTCAGGGTCAAGATCAAGGTCAAGGTCAGGGTCAGGTTGAAGTTCAAGGTCAGGGTCAGGGTCAGGGTCAAGGTCAAGTTCAAGGTGAGGGGTAGGGTCAGCGTCTTGGTCAGGGCCAGGTCAGGTGCAGGGTCAGTGTCAGGGTCAGGGTCAAGGTCAAGGTCAGGGTCAGGGTCAAGGACAAGTTCAGGGTCAGGGTCAGGGTCAGGGTCAAGGTCATTGTCAGAGTCAGTGTCAGGTTTAGGGTGAGGGTCAGCATCAGGGTCAAGGTCAAGGTCAAGGTCAGGGTCATTGTCAAGTTCAGTGTCAGGGTCATTGTCAGGGTGAGGGTCAAGGCCAAGGTCCGGGTCAGGGTCAGGGTCAAGGTCAAGGTCAAGGTCAGGATCAGGGTCAGGGTTAGGTTTAGGTTGAAGGTCAAGGTCAGGGTCAAGGTCAGGGTCAGGGTCAGCATCAGGGTCAAGGTCAAGTTGAGGGATAGTGTCAGTGTCCCGGTCAGGGTCAGGGTTAGGTTAAGTTTCGAGGTCTGGGTCTGGGTCAGGGTCAGGGTGAGGGTGAGGGTCATGGTGAGGGTCAGGGTCAAGGTCAAGGTCAGGGTCAGGGTCAGGGTCAGGGTCAAAGTCAAGTTCGAGGTCAATTTCGGGGTCAGGGTCAAGGTCAAGGTCAGGTTCAGTATCAGGGTCAGGGTGCGAGTGAGGGTCAGGGTCAGGGTCAAGATCAAGGTCAAGGTCAAGGTCAAGGTGAGGGGTAGGGTCAGCGTCTTGGTCAGAGTCAGGTCAGGTGCAGGGTCAGGGTCAGGGTCAGGGTCAAGGTCAGAGTCAGGGACAAGTTAAAGGTCAAGCTCAGGGTGAGGGTAGGGTCAAGGTCAAGATCAAAGTCAAGGTTAGGGTCAATTTCAAGGTCAAGGTCAGGGTCAGGTCAAGGCCAAGTTCAGAGTCAGGGTCAAGGTCAAGGTCATTGTCAGAGTCAGTGTCAGGTTTAGGATGTGGGTCAGCATCAGGGTCAAGGTCAAGCTCAAGGTCAAGGTCAAGGTCTGGGTCAGAGTTAGGTTTAGGGTGAGGGTGAGGGTCAGGGTCAAGGTCAAGTTAAAGTTCAAGTTCAAGGTAAGGTTCAGGCTCAAGTTGAAGGTCAGGGTCAGGGTCAAGTTCAAGGTCAGGTTCAGGTTCAAGGTCAGGGTCAGGGTGAGGGTCAGGGTCAAGGTCAAGGTCAAGGTCAAGTTCAGGGTCAATGTCAAGGTCAGGCTCATGGTCAAGGTCAAGTTCAAGGTCAATTTCGGGGTCAGGGTCAAGTTCAAGGTCAGGTTCAGTATCAGGGTCAGGGTCAGGGTGCGAGTGAGGGTCAGGGTCAAGATCAAGGTCAAGGTCAGGGTCAGGTTGAAGTTCAAGGTCAGGGTCAAGGTCAGGGTCAAGGTCAATGTCAGGGTCAAAGTCAGGTTCAGGGTTAGGTTCAGGGTCAGGCTGAGGATTATGGTGAGGGTCAGGGTCAGGGTCAGCATTAGGATCAGGGTTAGGGTCAGGTCAGGGTGAGGGTCAGGTGCCGGGTCAGTTTCAGGGTCACGGTAAGACTTAAAGTCAGGGTCAAGGTCAGGGTCAAGGTCCAGGTCAAGCTCAGTGTCAAGGTCAAGGTCAGGGTCAGGGTCAAGGTCAGGGTCAGGGTCAAGGCCAAGGTCAGGGTCAAGTTCAAGGTCAAGCTCAGGGTGAGGGTCAGGTCAAGGTCAAGGTCAAGGTCAGGGTCAGGGTTAGGTTTAGGGTGAGGGTGAGGTTCAGGTTCAGGGTCAGGGTCAGATTTAGGCTGAGGGTCAGGGTCAGGGTCAAGGTCAAATTAAAGTTCAAGTTCAAGGTAAGGGTCAGGCTCAAGTTCAAGGTCAGGGTCAGGGTCAAGGTCAAGGTCAGGGTCAGGGTCAGGTTTAGGGTTAGGGTCAGTGTCAGGGTCAGGGTCAGTTTCAGGGTCAAGGTCAGGGTCAGGGTCAAGGTCACGTTCAGTGTCACGGTCAGACTTAGGGTCAGGGTCAAGATCAGGGACAAGGTCAATGTCAGGGTCAAAGTCAGGTTCAGGGTCAGGCTGACGATTATGGTGAGGGTCAGGGTTAGGGTCAGGGTCAGCATTAGGACCAGGGTTAGGATTAGGTCAGGGTCACGGTCAGGGTGAGGGTCAGGTGCCGGGTCAGGGTCAGGATCACGGTAAGGCATAAAGTCGGGGTCAGGGTCAGGGTAAGGGTCAGGGTCAAGTTCAAGGTCAAGGTCAATGTCAAGGTCAAGGTCAGGGTCAGGGTCAAGGTCAAGGTCATTTTCAGAGTCAGTGTCAGGTTTAGGGTGAGGGTCAGCGTCAGGGTGAAGGTCAGGGTTAGGGTCAGAGTCAAGGTCAAGTTCAAGGTCAATTTCGGGGTCAGGGTCAAAGTCAAGTTCATGTTCAATATCAGGGTCAGGGTCAGGGTGAGGGTGAGTGTGAGGGTCAGGGTCAAGGTCAAGGTCATGTTCAATATCAGGGTCAGGTTTAGGGTGAGTGTCAGGTTGAGGGTCAGGGTCAAGGTCAAGGTCAGTGTCAGGGTCAGGGTCCAGGTCAAGCTCACGGTCAGGGACAAGTTCAAGGTCACGCTCAGGGTGAGGGTCAGGGTCAAGGTCAAGATCAAGGTCAAGGTCAGGGTCAGGGTTTGGTTTAGGGTGAGGTTCAGGGTCAGGGTCAAGGTCAAGTTAAAGTTCAAGTTCAAGGTAAGGTTCAGGCTCAAGTTGAAGGTCAGGGTCAGGGTCAGGGTTCAAGGTCAGGTTCAGGTTCAAGGTCAGGGTCAGGGTCAGGGTGAGGGTCAGGGTCAAGGTCAAGGTCAAGGTCAAGTTCAAGGTAAGGGTCAATGTCAAGGTCAGGGTCAGGGTCAGGGTCAAGGTCAAGTTCAAGGTCAATTTCGGGGTCAGGGTCAAGTTCAAGGTCAGGTTCAGTATCAGGGTCAGGGTCAGGGTGCGAGTGAGGGTCAGGGTCAAGATCAAGGTCAAGGTCAGGGTCAGGTTGAAGTTCAAGGTCAGGGTCAGGGTCAGGGTCAGGTTTAGGGTGAGTGTCAGGTTGAAGTTCAAGGTCAGGGTCAGGGTCAGGTTTAGGGTGAGTGTCAGGTTGAGGGTCAGGGTCAAGGTCAAGGTCAGGGTCAGCGTCAGTGTCAAGGTCAAGGTCAAGGTGAGGGGTAGGGTCAGCGTCTTGGTCAGGGCCAGGTCAGGTGCAGGGTCAGTGTCAGGGTCAGGGTCAAGGTCAAGGTCAAGGTCGGGTCAAGGTCAACGTCAGGGAAAGGGACAGGGTCAAGGTCAAGGATAGGGTCATGGTCAGGGTCAGGGTCAGGGTCAAGGTCAAGGTCAAGGTCAAGTTCAGGGTCAATTACAAGGTCAGGGTCAGGGTCAGGGTCAAGGTCAAGTTCAAGGTCAATTTCGGGGTCAGGGTCAAGGTCAAGGTCAGGTTCAGTATCAGGGTCAGGGTCAGGGTGCGAGTGAGGGTCAGGGTCAGGGTCAAGATCAAGGTCAAGGTCAGGGTCAGGTTGAAGTTCAAGGTCAGGGTCAGGGTCAGGGTCAAGGTCAAGTTCAAGGTGAGGGGTAGGGTCAGCGTCTTGGTCAGGGCCAGGTCAGGTGCAGGGTCAGTGTCAGGGTCAGGGTCAAGGTCAAGGTCAGGGTCAGGGTCAAGGACAAGTTCAGGGTCAGGGTCAGGGTCAGGGTCAAGGTCATTGTCAGAGTCAGTGTCAGGTTTAGGGTGAGGGTCAGCATCAGGGTCAAGGTCAAGGTCAAGGTCAGGGTCATTGTCAAGTTCAGTGTCAGGGTCATTGTCAGGGTGAGGGTCAAGGCCAAGGTCCGGGTCAGGGTCAGGGTCAAGGTCAAGGTCAAGGTCAGGATCAGGGTCAGGGTTAGGTTTAGGTTGAAGGTCAAGGTCAGGGTCAAGGTCAGGGTCAGGGTCAGCATCAGGGTCAAGGTCAAGTTGAGGGATAGTGTCAGTGTCCCGGTCAGGGTCAGGGTTAGGTTAAGTTTCGAGGTCTGGGTCAGGGTCAGGGTGAGGGTGAGGGTCATGGTGAGGGTCAGGGTCAAGGTCAAGGTCAGGGTCAGGGTCAGGGTCAGGGTCAAAGTCAAGTTCGAGGTCAATTTCGGGGTCAGGGTCAAGGTCAAGGTCAGGTTCAGTATCAGGGTCAGGGTGCGAGTGAGGGTCAGGGTCAGGGTCAAGATCAAGGTCAAGGTCAAGGTCAAGGTGAGGGGTAGGGTCAGCGTCTTGGTCAGAGTCAGGTCAGGTGCAGGGTCAGGGTCAGGGTCAGGGTCAAGGTCAGAGTCAGGGACAAGTTAAAGGTCAAGCTCAGGGTGAGGGTAGGGTCAAGGTCAAGATCAAAGTCAAGGTTAGGGTCAATTTCAAGGTCAAGGTCAGGGTCAGGTCAAGGCCAAGTTCAGAGTCAGGGTCAAGGTCAAGGTCATTGTCAGAGTCAGTGTCAGGTTTAGGATGTGGGTCAGCATCAGGGTCAAGGTCAAGCTCAAGGTCAAGGTCAAGGTCTGGGTCAGAGTTAGGTTTAGGGTGAGGGTGAGGGTCAGGGTCAAGGTCAAGTTAAAGTTCAAGTTCAAGGTAAGGTTCAGGCTCAAGTTGAAGGTCAGGGTCAGGGTCAAGTTCAAGGTCAGGTTCAGGTTCAAGGTCAGGGTCAGGGTGAGGGTCAGGGTCAAGGTCAAGGTCAAGGTCAAGTTCAGGGTCAATGTCAAGGTCAGGCTCATGGTCAAGGTCAAGTTCAAGGTCAATTTCGGGGTCAGGGTCAAGTTCAAGGTCAGGTTCAGTATCAGGGTCAGGGTCAGGGTGCGAGTGAGGGTCAGGGTCAAGATCAAGGTCAAGGTCAGGGTCAGGTTGAAGTTCAAGGTCAGGGTCAAGGTCAGGGTCAAGGTCAATGTCAGGGTCAAAGTCAGGTTCAGGGTTAGGTTCAGGGTCAGGCTGAGGATTATGGTGAGGGTCAGGGTCAGGGTCAGCATTAGGATCAGGGTTAGGGTCAGGTCAGGGTGAGGGTCAGGTGCCGGGTCAGTTTCAGGGTCACGGTAAGACTTAAAGTCAGGGTCAAGGTCAGGGTCAAGGTCCAGGTCAAGCTCAGTGTCAAGGTCAAGGTCAGGGTCAGGGTCAAGGTCAGGGTCAGGGTCAAGGTCAGGGTCAGGGTCAAGTTCAAGGTCAAGCTCAGGGTGAGGGTCAGGTCAAGGTCAAGGTCAAGGTCAGGGTCAGGGTTAGGTTTAGGGTGAGGGTGAGGTTCAGGTTCAGGGTCAGGGTCAGATTTAGGCTGAGGGTCAGGGTCAGGGTCAAGGTCAAATTAAAGTTCAAGTTCAAGGTAAGGGTCAGGCTCAAGTTCAAGGTCAGGGTCAGGGTCAAGGTCAAGGTCAGGGTCAGGGTCAGGTTTAGGGTTAGGGTCAGTGTCAGGGTCAGGGTCAGTTTCAGGGTCAAGGTCAGGGTCAGGGTCAAGGTCACGTTCAGTGTCACGGTCAGACTTAGGGTCAGGGTCAAGATCAGGGACAAGGTCAATGTCAGGGTCAAAGTCAGGTTCAGGGTCAGGCTGACGATTATGGTGAGGGTCAGGGTTAGGGTCAGGGTCAGCATTAGGACCAGGGTTAGGATTAGGTCAGGGTCACGGTCAGGGTGAGGGTCAGGTGCCGGGTCAGGGTCAGGATCACGGTAAGGCATAAAGTCGGGGTCAGGGTCAGGGTAAGGGTCAGGGTCAAGTTCAAGGTCAAGGTCAATGTCAAGGTCAAGGTCAGGGTCAGGGTCAAGGTCAAGGTCATTTTCAGAGTCAGTGTCAGGTTTAGGGTGAGGGTCAGCGTCAGGGTGAAGGTCAGGGTTAGGGTCAGAGTCAAGGTCAAGTTCAAGGTCAATTTCGGGGTCAGGGTCAAAGTCAAGTTCATGTTCAATATCAGGGTCAGGGTCAGGGTGAGGGTGAGTGTGAGGGTCAGGGTCAAGGTCAAGGTCATGTTCAATATCAGGGTCAGGTTTAGGGTGAGTGTCAGGTTGAGGGTCAGGGTCAAGGTCAAGGTCAGTGTCAGGGTCAGGGTCAAGGTCAAGGTCAGGGTCCAGGTCAAGCTCAGGGTCAGGGACAAGTTCAAGGTCACGCTCAGGGTGAGGGTCAGGGTCAAGGTCAAGATCAAGGTCAAGGTCAAGGTCAAGGTGAGGGGTAGGGTCAGCGTCTTGGTCAGAGTCAGGTCAGGTGCAGGGTCAGGGTCAGGGTCAGGGTCAAGGTCAGAGTCAGGGACAAGTTAAAGGTCAAGCTCAGGGTGAGGGTAGGGTCAAGGTCAAGATCAAAGTCAAGGTTAGGGTCAATTTCAAGGTCAAGGTCAGGGTCAGGTCAAGGCCAAGTTCAGAGTCAGGGTCAAGGTCAAGGTCATTGTCAGAGTCAGTGTCAGGTTTAGGATGTGGGTCAGCATCAGGGTCAAGGTCAAGCTCAAGGTCAAGGTCAAGGTCTGGGTCAGAGTTAGGTTTAGGGTGAGGGTGAGGGTCAGGGTCAAGGTCAAGTTAAAGTTCAAGTTCAAGGTAAGGTTCAGGCTCAAGTTGAAGGTCAGGGTCAGGGTCAAGTTCAAGGTCAGGTTCAGGTTCAAGGTCAGGGTCAGGGTGAGGGTCAGGGTCAAGGTCAAGGTCAAGGTCAAGTTCAGGGTCAATGTCAAGGTCAGGCTCATGGTCAAGGTCAAGTTCAAGGTCAATTTCAGGGTCAGGGTCAAGTTCAAGGTCAGGTTCAGTATCAGGGTCAGGGTCAGGGTGCGAGTGAGGGTCAGGGTCAAGATCAAGGTCAAGGTCAGGGTCAGGTTGAAGTTCAAGGTCAGGGTCAAGGTCAGGGTCAAGGTCAATGTCAGGGTCAAAGTCAGGTTCAGGGTTAGGTTCAGGGTCAGGCTGAGGATTATGGTGAGGGTCAGAGTCAGGGTCAGCATTAGGATCAGGGTTAGGGTCAGGTCAGGGTGAGGGTCAGGTGCCGGGTCAGTTTCAGGGTCACGGTAAGACTTAAAGTCAGGGTCAAGGTCAGGGTCAAGGTCCAGGTCAAGCTCAGTGTCAAGGTCAAGGTCAGGGTCAGGGTCAAGGTCAGGGTCAGGGTCAAGTTCAAGGTCAAGCTCAGGGTGAGGGTCAGGTCAAGGTCAAGGTCAAGGTCAGGGTCAGGGTTAGGTTTAGGGTGAGGGTGAGGTTCAGGTTCAGGGTCAGGGTCAGATTTAGGCTGAGGGTCAGGGTCAGGGTCAAGGTCAAATTAAAGTTCAAGTTCAAGGTAAGGGTCAGGCTCAAGTTCAAGGTCAGGGTCAGGGTCAAGGTCAAGGTCAGGGTCAGGGTCAGGTTTAGGGTTAGGGTCAGTGTCAGGGTCAGGGTCAGTTTCAGGGTCAAGGTCAGGGTCAGGGTCAAGGTCACGTTCAGTGTCACGGTCAGACTTAGGGTCAGGGTCAAGATCAGGGACAAGGTCAATGTCAGGGTCAAAGTCAGGTTCAGGGTCAGGCTGACGATTATGGTGAGGGTCAGGGTTAGGGTCAGGGTCAGCATTAGGACCAGGGTTAGGATTAGGTCAGGGTCACGGTCAGGGTGAGGGTCAGGTGCCGGGTCAGGGTCAGGATCACGGTAAGGCATAAAGTCGGGGTCAGGGTCAGGGTCAGGGTCAGGGTCAAGTTCAAGGTCAAGGTCAATGTCAAGGTCAAGGTCAGGGTCAGGGTCAAGGTCAAGGTCATTTTCAGAGTCAGTGTCAGGTTTAGGGTGAGGGTCAGCGTCAGGGTGAAGGTCAGGGTTAGGGTCAGAGTCAAGGTCAAGTTCAAGGTCAATTTCGGGGTCAGGGTCAAAGTCAAGTTCATGTTCAATATCAGGGTCAGGGTCAGGGTGAGGGTGAGTGTGAGGGTCAGGGTCAAGGTCAAGGTCATGTTCAATATCAGGGTCAGGTTTAGGGTGAGTGTCAGGTTGAGGGTCAGGGTCAAGGTCAAGGTCAGTGTCAGGGTCAGGGTCAAGGTCAAGGTCAGGGTCCAGGTCAAGCTCAGGGTCAGGGACAAGTTCAAGGTCACGCTCAGGGTGAGGGTCAGGGTCAAGGTCAAGATCAAGGTCAAGGTCAGGGTCAGGGTTTGGTTTAGGGTGAGGTTCAGGGTCAGGGTCAAGGTCAAGTTAAAGTTCAAGTTCAAGGTAAGGTTCAGGCTCAAGTTGAAGGTCAGGGTCAGGGTCAGGGTTCAAGGTCAGGTTCAGGTTCAAGGTCAGGGTCAGGGTCAGGGTGAGGGTCAGGGTCAAGGTCAAGGTCAAGGTCAAGTTCAAGGTAAGGGTCAATGTCAAGGTCAGGGTCAGGGTCAGGGTCAAGGTCAAGTTCAAGGTCAATTTCGGGGTCAGGGTCAAGTTCAAGGTCAGGTTCAGTATCAGGGTCAGGGTCAGGGTGCGAGTGAGGGTCAGGGTCAAGATCAAGGTCAAGGTCAGGGTCAGGTTGAAGTTCAAGGTCAGGGTCAGGGTCAGGGTCAGGTTTAGGGTGAGTGTCAGGTTGAAGTTCAAGGTCAGGGTCAGGGTCAGGTTTAGGGTGAGTGTCAGGTTGAGGGTCAGGGTCAAGGTCAAGGTCAGGGTCAGCGTCAGTGTCAAGGTCAAGGTCAAGGTGAGGGGTAGGGTCAGCGTCTTGGTCAGGGCCAGGTCAGGTGCAGGGTCAGTGTCAGGGTCAGGGTCAAGGTCAAGGTCAAGGTCGGGTCAAGGTCAACGTCAGGGAAAGGGACAGGGTCAAGGTCAAGGATAGGGTCATGGTCAGGGTCAGGGTCAGGGTCAAGGTCAAGGTCAAGGTCAAGTTCAGGGTCAATTACAAGGTCAGGGTCAGGGTCAGGGTCAAGGTCAAGTTCAAGGTCAATTTCGGGGTCAGGGTCAAGGTCAAGGTCAGGTTCAGTATCAGGGTCAGGGTCAGGGTGCGAGTGAGGGTCAGGGTCAGGGTCAAGATCAAGGTCAGGGTCAGGGTCAGGTTGAAGTTCAAGGTCAGGGTCAGGGTCAGGGTCAAGGTCAAGTTCAAGGTGAGGGGTAGGGTCAGCGTCTTGGTCAGGGCCAGGTCAGGTGCAGGGTCAGTGTCAGGGTCAGGGTCAAGGTCAAGGTCAAGGTCGGGTCAAGGTCAACGTCAGGGAAAGGGACAGGGTCAAGGTCAAGGACAGGGTCATGGTCAGGGTCAGGGTCAGGGACAAGTTCAAGGTCAAGCTCAGGGTGACGGTCAGGGTCAAGGTCAAGGTCAGGGTCAGGGTCAAGGTCAAGGTCAAAGTCAGGGTCAGGGTCAAGGTCAAGTTCAGGGTCAGGGTCAAGGTCAAGTTCAACTTCAGAGTCAGTGTCAGATTTAGGGTGAGAGTCAGCATCATGGTCAAGGTCAAGGTCAGGGTCAGGGTCAGGGTCATTGTCAAGTTCAGTGTCAGGGTCATTGTCAGGTTGAGGGTCAAGGCCAAGGTCCGGGTCAGGGTCAGGGTCAGTTTTAGGGTGAGGTTCAGGGTCAAGGTCAGGGTCAGGGTCAGGGTCAAGGTCACGTTCAGTGTCACGGTCACGGTCAGACTTCGGGTCAGGGTCAAGGTCAGGGTCAAGGTCAGGGTCAGGGTCAGCATCAGGGTCAAGGTCAAGTTGAGGGATAGTGTCAGTGTCCCGGTCAGGGTCAGGGTTAGGTTAAGGTTCGAGGTCTGGGTCTGGGTCAGGGTCAGGGTGAGGGTGAGGGTCATGGTGAGGGTCAAGGTCAGCGTCAGGGTCAGGGTCAAGATCAACATCAAGGTGAGGGGTCGGGTGTAGGTCAAGGTCAAAGTGAGGGGTAGGGTCAGCGTCTTGGTCAGGGTCAGGTCAGCTGCAGGGTCAGTGTCAGGGTCAGGGTCAAGGTGAAGGTCAAAGTCAAGGTAAGGGTCCAGGTCAAGGTCAGGGTCAGGGACAATTTCAAGGTCAAGCTCAGGGTAATGGTCAGGGACAAGGTCAAGGTCAAGGTCAGGGTCAATGTCAAGGACAAGGTCAGGGTCAAGTTCAGGGTAAGCGTCAAGGTCAAGGTCATTGTCAGAGTCAGTGTCAGGTTTAGGGTGAGGGTCAGCATCAGGGTCAAGGTCAAGGTCAAGGTCAGGGTCAAGGTCAGGGTCATTGTCAAGTTCAGTGTAAGGGTCATTGTCAGGGTGAGGGTCAAGGCCAAGGTCTGGGTCAAGGTCAAGCTCAAGGTCAAGGTCAGGGTCAGGGTTAGGTTTAGGGTGAGGGTCAGGGTCAGGGTTAAGGTCAAGTTAAAGTTCAAGTTCAAGGTAACGTTCAGGCTCAAGTTGAAGGTCAGGGTCAGGGTCAAGTTCAAGGTCAGGGTCAGTTTCAGGGTCAAGGTCAGGGTCAGGGTCAGGGTCAGGGTCAGGGTCAGGGTCAAGGTCAAGGTCAAGACCAGGGATAGTGTCAGTGTCCCGTTCAGGGTCAGGGTTAGGTTCAGGTTCAAGGTCAGGGTCATGGTCAGGGTCAGGGTCATACTTAGGGTCAAGGTCAAGGTCCCGGTCAAGGTCAAGGTCAGGGTAAGGGACAAGGTCAAGGTCAGGATAATGGTCAGGGTGAGGGTCAAGTTCAAGTTCAAGTTCAGGGTCAATGTCAAGGTCAATGTCAGGGTCAGGGTCAAGGTCAAGGTCAAGGTCAAGTTCAGGGTCAATGTCAAGGTCCGGGTCAGGGTCAGGGTAGAGGTCAAGTTCAAGGTCAATTTCGGGGTCAGGGTCAAGGTCAAGGTCAGGTTCAGTATCAGGATCAGGGTCAGGGTGCGAGTGAGGGTCAGGGTCAAGATCAAGTTCAGGGTCAATGTCAAAGTCAGGGTCAGGGTCAGGGTCAAGGTCAAGGTCAATTTCGGGGTCAGGGTCAAGGTCAAGGTCAGGTTCAGTATCAGGGTCAGGGTCAGGGTGCGAGTGAGGGTCAGTGTCAGGGTCAAGATCAAGGCCAAGGTCAGGTTCAGGGTCAGGGTCAAGGTCAAGTTCAAGGTGAGGGGTAGGGTCAGCGTCTTGGTCAGGGCCAGGTCAGGTGCAGGGTCAGTGTCAGGGTCAGGGTCAAGGTCAAGGTCAAGGTCAGGGTCAAGGTCAACGTCAGGGAAAGGGACAGGGTCAAGGTCAAGGACAGGGTTATGGTCAGGGTCAGGGACAAGTTCAAGGTCAAGCTCAGGGTGGCGGTCAGGGTCAAGGTCAAGTTCAAGTTCAAGGTTAATGTCAAGGTCAGGGTCAGGGTCAAGGTCAAGTTCAAGGTCAATTTCGGGGTCAGGGTCAAGTTCAAGGTCAGGTTCAGTATCAGGGTCAGGGTCAGGGTGCGAGTGAGGGTCAGGGTCAAGATCAAGGTCAAGGTCAGGGTCAGGTTGAAGTTCAAGGTCAGGGTCAGGGTCAGGGTCAGGTTTAGGGTGAGTGTCAGGTTGAAGTTCAAGGTCAGGGTCAGGGTCAGGTTTAGGGTGAGTGTCAGGTTGAGGGTCAGGGTCAAGGTCAAGGTCAGGGTCAGCGTCAGTGTCAAGGTCAAGGTCAAGGTGAGGGGTAGGGTCAGCGTCTTGGTCAGGGCCAGGTCAGGTGCAGGGTCAGTGTCAGGGTCAGGGTCAAGGTCAAGGTCAAGTTCGGGTCAAGGTCAAGGTCAAGGTCAGGGTCAGGGTCAAGGTCAAGTTCAGTGTCAGTGTCAAGGTCAAGGTCAAGGTGAGGGGTAGGGTCAGCGTCTTGGTCAGGTCCAGGTCAGGTGCAGGGTCAGTGTCAGGGTCAGGGTCAAGGTCAAGGTCAAGGTCGGGTCAAGGTCAACGTCAGGGAAAGGGACAGGGTCAAGGTCAAGGATAGGGTCATGGTCAGGGTCAGGGTCAGGGTCAAGGTCAAGGTCAAGTTCAAGTTCAGGGTCAATGTCAAGGTCAGGGTCAGGGTCAGGGTCAAGGTCAAGTTCAAGGTCAATTTCGGGGTCAGGGTCAAGGTCAAGGTCAGGTTCAGTATCAGGGTCAGGGTCAGGGTGCGAGTGAGGGTCAGGGTCAGGGTCAAGATCAAGGTCAGGGTCAGGGTCAGGTTGAAGTTCAAGGTCAGGGTCAGGGTCAGGGTCAAGGTCAAGTTCAAGGTGAGGGGTAGGGTCAGCGTCTTGGTCAGGGCCAGGTCAGGTGCAGGGTCAGTGTCAGGGTCAGCGTCAAGGTCAAGGTCGAGGTCGGGTCAAGGTCAACGTCAGGGAAAGGGACAGGGTCAAGGTCAAGGACAGGGTCAAGGTCAGGGTCAGGGTCAGGGTCAAGGTCACGTTCAGTGTCACGGTCACGGTCAGACTTCGGGTCAGGGTCAAGGTCAGGGTCAAGGTCAGGGTCAGGATCAGCATCAGGGTCAAGGTCAAGTTGAGGGATAGTGTCAGTGTCCCGGTCAGGGTCAGGGTTAGGTTAAGGTTCGAGGTCTGGGTCTGGGTCAGGGTCAGGGTGAGGGTGAGGGTCATGGTGAGGGTTAGGGTCAAGGTCAAGGTCAGCGTCAGGGTCAGGGTCAAGATCAACATCAAGGTGAGGGGTCGGGTGTAGGTCAAGGTCAAAGTGAGGGGTAGGGTCAGCGTCTTGGTCAGGGTCAGGTCAGCTGCAGGGTCAGTGTCAGGGTCAGGGTCAAGGTGAAGGTCAAAGTCAAGGTAAGGGTCCAGGTCAAGGTCAGGGTCAGGGACAATTTCAAGGTCAAGCTCAGGGTAATGGTCAGGGACAAGGTCAAGGTCAAGGTCAGGGTCAATGTCAAGGACAAGGTCAGGGTCAAGTTCAGGGTAAGCGTCAAGGTCAAGGTCATTGTCAGAGTCAGTGTCAGGTTTAGGGTGAGGGTCAGCATCAGGGTCAAGGTCAAGGTCGAGGTCAGGGTCAAGGTCAGGGTCATTGTCAAGTTCAGTGTAAGGGTCATTGTCAGGGTGAGGGTCAAGGCCAAGGTCTGGGTCAAGGTCAAGCTCAAGGTCAAGGTCAAGGTCAGGGTCAGGGTTAGGTTTAGGGTGAGGGTCAGGGTCAGGGTTAAGGTCAAGTTAAAGTTCAAGTTCAAGGTAACGTTCAGGCTCAAGTTGAAGGTCAGGGTCAGGGTCAAGTTCAAGGTCAGGGTCAGTTTCAGGGTCAAGGTCAGGGTCAGGGTCAGGGTCAGGGTCAGGGTCAGGGTCAAGGTCAAGGTCAAGACCAGGGATAGTGTCAGTGTCCCGTTCAGGGTCAGGGTTAGGTTCAGGTTCAAGGTCAGGGTCATGGTCAGGGTCAGGGTCATACTTAGGGTCAAGGTCAAGGTCCCGGTCAAGGTCAAGGTCAAGGTCAGAGTAAGGGACAAGGTCAAGGTCAGGATAATGGTCAGGGTGAGGGTCAAGTTCAAGTTCAAGTTCAGGGTCAATGTCAAGGTCAATGTCAGGGTCAGGGTCAAGGTCAAGGTCAAGGTCAAGTTCAGGGTCAATGTCAAGGTCCGGGTCAGGGTCAGGGTAGAGGTCAAGTTCAAGGTCAATTTCGGGGTCAGGGTCAAGGTCAAGGTCAGGTTCAGTATCAGGATCAGGGTCAGGGTGCGAGTGAGGGTCAGGGTCAAGATCAAGTTCAGGGTCAATGTCAAAGTCAGGGTCAGGGTCAGGGTCAAGGTCAAGGTCAATTTCGGGGTCAGGGTCAAGGTCAAGGTCAGGTTCAGTATCAGGGTCAGGGTCAGGGTGCGAGTGAGGGTCAGTGTCAGGGTCAAGATCAAGGCCAAGGTCAGGTTCAGGGTCAGGGTCAAGGTCAAGTTCAAGGTGAGGGGTAGGGTCAGCGTCTTGGTCAGGGCCAGGTCAGGTGCAGGGTCAATGTCAAGGTCAGGGTCAGGGTCAGGGTCAAGGTCAAGGTCAAGTTCAAGTTCAGGGTCAATGTCAAGGTCAGGGTCAGGGTCAGGGTCAAGGTCAAGTTCAAGGTCAATTTCGGGGTCAGGGTCAAGGTCAAGGTCAGGTTCAGTATTAGGGTCAGGGTCAGGGTGCGAGTGAGGGTCAGGGTCAGGGTCAAGATCAAGGTCAGGGTCAGGGTCAGGTTGAAGTTCAAGGTCAGGGTCAGGGTCAGGGTCAAGGTCAAGTTCAAGGTGAGGGGTAGGGTCAGCGTCTTGGTCAGGGCCAGGTCAGGTGCAGGGTCAGTGTCAGGGTCAGCGTCAAGGTCAAGGTCGAGGTCGGGTCAAGGTCAACGTCAGGGAAAGGGACAGGGTCAAGGTCAAGGACAGGGTCAAGGTCAGGGTCAGGGTCAGGGTCAAGGTCACGTTCAGTGTCACGGTCACGGTCAGACTTCGGGTCAGGGTCAAGGTCAGGGTCAAGGTCAGGGTCAGGGTCAGCATCAGGGTCAAGGTCAAGTTGAGGGATAGTGTCAGTGTCCCGGTCAGGGTCAGGGTTAGGTTAAGGTTCGAGGTCTGGGTCTGGGTCAGGGTCAGGGTGAGGGTGAGGGTCATGGTGAGGGTTAGGGTCAAGGTCAAGGTCAGCGTCAGGGTCAGGGTCAAGATCAACATCAAGGTGAGGGGTCGGGTGTAGGTCAAGGTCAAAGTGAGGGGTAGGGTCAGCGTCTTGGTCAGGGTCAGGTCAGCTGCAGGGTCAGTGTCAGGGTCAGGGTCAAGGTGAAGGTCAAAGTCAAGGTAAGGGTCCAGGTCAAGGTCAGGGTCAGGGACAATTTCAAGGTCAAGCTCAGGGTAATGGTCAGGGACAAGGTCAAGGTCAAGGTCAGGGTCAATGTCAAGGACAAGGTCAGGGTCAAGTTCAGGGTAAGCGTCAAGGTCAAGGTCATTGTCAGAGTCAGTGTCAGGTTTAGGGTGAGGGTCAGCATCAGGGTCAAGGTCAAGGTCAAGGTCAGGGTCAAGGTCAGGGTCATTGTCAAGTTCAGTGTAAGGGTCATTGTCAGGGTGAGGGTCAAGGCCAAGGTCTGGGTCAAGGTCAAGCTCAAGGTCAAGGTCAAGGTCAGGGTCAGGGTTAGGTTTAGGGTGAGGGTCAGGGTCAGGGTTAAGGTCAAGTTAAAGTTCAAGTTCAAGGTAACGTTCAGGCTCAAGTTGAAGGTCAGGGTCAGGGTCAAGTTCAAGGTCAGGGTCAGTTTCAGGGTCAAGGTCAGGGTCAGGGTCAGGGTCAGGGTCAGGGTCAGGGTCAAGGTCAAGGTCAAGACCAGGGATAGTGTCAGTGTCCCGTTCAGGGTCAGGGTTAGGTTCAGGTTCAAGGTCAGGGTCATGGTCAGGGTCAGGGTCATACTTAGGGTCAAGGTCAAGGTCCCGGTCAAGGTCAAGGTCAGGGTAAGGGACAAGGTCAAGGTCAGGATAATGGTCAGGGTGAGGGTCAAGTTCAAGTTCAAGTTCAGGGTCAATGTCAAGGTCAATGTCAGGGTCAGGGTCAAGGTCAAGGTCAAGGTCAAGTTCAGGGTCAATGTCAAGGTCCGGGTCAGGGTCAGGGTAGAGGTCAAGTTCAAGGTCAATTTCGGGGTCAGGGTCAAGGTCAAGGTCAGGTTCAGTATCAGGATCAGGGTCAGGGTGCGAGTGAGGGTCAGGGTCAAGATCAAGTTCAGGGTCAATGTCAAAGTCAGGGTCAGGGTCAGGGTCAAGGTCAAGGTCAATTTCGGGGTCAGGGTCAAGGTCAAGGTCAGGTTCAGTATCAGGGTCAGGGTCAGGGTGCGAGTGAGGGTCAGTGTCAGGGTCAAGATCAAGGCCAAGGTCAGGTTCAGGGTCAGGGTCAAGGTCAAGTTCAAGGTGAGGGGTAGGGTCAGCGTCTTGGTCAGGGCCAGGTCAGGTGCAGGGTCAATGTCAAGGTCAGGGTCAGGGTCAGGGTCAAGGTCAAGGTCAAGTTCAAGTTCAGGGTCAATGTCAAGGTCAGGGTCAGGGTCAAGGTCAAGTTCAAGGTCAATTTCGGGGTCAGGGTCAAGGTCAAGGTCAGGTTCAGTATTAGGGTCAGGGTCAGGGTGCGAGTGAGGGTCAGGGTCAGGGTCAAGATCAAGGTCAGGGTCAGGGTCAGGTTGAAGTTCAAGGTCAGGGTCAGGGTCAGGGTCAAGGTCAAGTTCAAGGTGAGGGGTAGGGTCAGCGTCTTGGTCAGGTCCAGGTCAGGTGCAGGGTCAGTGTCAGGGTCAGCGTCAAGGTCAAGGTCGAGGTCGGGTCAAGGTCAACGTCAGGGAAAGGGACAGGGTCAAGGTCAAGGACAGGGTCAAGGTCAGGGTCAGGGTCAGGGTCAAGGTCACGTTCAGTGTCACGGTCACGGTCAGACTTCGGGTCAGGGTCAAGGTCAGGGTCAAGGTCAGGGTCAGGGTCAGCATCAGGGTCAAGGTCAAGTTGAGGGATAGTGTCAGTGTCCCGGTCAGGGTCAGGGTTAGGTTAAGGTTCGAGGTCTGGGTCTGGGTCAGGGTCAGGGTGAGGGTGAGGGTCATGGTGAGGGTCAAGGTCAGCGTCAGGGTCAGGGTCAAGATCAACATCAAGGTGAGGGGTCGGGTGTAGGTCAAGGTCAAAGTGAGGGGTAGGGTCAGCGTCTTGGTCAGGGTCAGGTCAGCTGCAGGGTCAGTGTCAGGGTCAGGGTCAAGGTGAAGGTCAAAGTCAAGGTAAGGGTCCAGGTCAAGGTCAGGGTCAGGGACAATTTCAAGGTCAAGCTCAGGGTAATGGTCAGGGACAAGGTCAAGGTCAAGGTCAGGGTCAATGTCAAGGACAAGGTCAGGGTCAAGTTCAGGGTAAGCGTCAAGGTCAAGGTCATTGTCAGAGTCAGTGTCAGGTTTAGGGTGAGGGTCAGCATCAGGGTCAAGGTCAAGGTCAAGGTCAGGGTCAAGGTCAGGGTCATTGTCAAGTTCAGTGTAAGGGTCATTGTCAGGGTGAGGGTCAAGGCCAAGGTCTGGGTCAAGGTCAAGCTCAAGGTCAAGGTCAAGGTCAGGGTCAGGGTTAGGTTTAGGGTGAGGGTCAGGGTCAGGGTTAAGGTCAAGTTAAAGTTCAAGTTCAAGGTAACGTTCAGGCTCAAGTTGAAGGTCAGGGTCAGGGTCAAGTTCAAGGTCAGGGTCAGTTTCAGGGTCAAGGTCAGGGTCAGGGTCAGGGTCAGGGTCAGGGTCAGGGTCAGGGTCAAGGTCAAGGTCAAGACCAGGGATAGTGTCAGTGTCCCGTTCAGGGTCAGGGTTAGGTTCAGGTTCAAGGTCAGGGTCATGGTCAGGGTCAGGGTCATACTTAGGGTCAAGGTCAAGGTCCCGGTCAAGGTCAAGGTCAGGGTAAGGGACAAGGTCAAGGTCAGGATAATGGTCAGGGTGAGGGTCAAGTTCAAGTTCAAGTTCAGGGTCAATGTCAAGGTCAATGTCAGGGTCAGGGTCAAGGTCAAGGTCAAGGTCAAGTTCAGGGTCAATGTCAAGGTCCGGGTCAGGGTCAGGGTAGAGGTCAAGTTCAAGGTCAATTTCGGGGTCAGGGTCAAGGTCAAGGTCAGGTTCAGTATCAGGATCAGGGTCAGGGTGCGAGTGAGGCTCAGGGTCAAGATCAAGTTCAGGGTCAATGTCAAAGTCAGGGTCAGGGTCAGGGTCAAGGTCAAGGTCAATTTCGGGGTCAGGGTCAAGGTCAAGGTCAGGTTCAGTATCAGGGTCAGGGTCAGGGTGCGAGTGAGGGTCAGTGTCAGGGTCAAGATCAAGGCCAAGGTCAGGTTCAGGGTCAGGGTCAAGGTCAAGTTCAAGGTGAGGGGTAGGGTCAGCGTCTTGGTCAGGGCCAGGTCAGGTGCAGGGTCAATGTCAAGGTCAGGGTCAGGGTCAGGGTCAAGGTCAAGTTCAAGGTCAATTTCGGGGTCAGGGTCAAGGTCAAGGTCAGGTTCAGTATCAGGGTCAGGGTTAGGGTGCGAGTGAGGGTCAGGGTCAGGGTCAAGATCAAGGTCAAGGTCAGGGTCAGGGTCAGCATCAGGGTCAAGGTCAAGTTGAGGGATAGTGTCAGTGTCCCGGTCAGGGTCAGGGTTAGGTTAAGGTTCGAGATCTGGGTCTGGGTCAGGGTCAGGGTGAGGGTGAGGGTCATGGTGAGGGTCAGGGTCAAGGTCAAGGTCAGGGTCAGGGTCAGGGTCAAAGTCAAGTTCGAGGTCAATTTCGGGGTCAGGGTCAAGGTCAAGGTCAGGTTCAGTATCAGGGTCAGGGTCAGGGTGCGAGTGAGGGTCAGGGTCAGGGTCAAGGTCAAGGTCAAGGTGAGGGGGAGGGTCAAGGTCAAGGTCAAGGTGAGGGGTAGGGTCAGCGTCTTGGTCAGGGTCAGGTCAGGTGCAGGGTCAGTGTCAGGGTCAGGGTCAAGGTCAAGGTAGAGTGAGGGTCAAGGTCAAGTTCAAGTTCAGGGTCAATGTCAAGGTTAATGTCAGGGTCAGGGTCAAGGTCAAGGTAAGGGTCAGGGTCAAGGTCAAGGTCAGGGTCAGGGTCAAGGTCAAGGTCAGGTTCAGTATAAGGGTCAGGATCAGGGTGAGGGTGAGGGTGAGGGTCAGGGTCAAGATCAAGGTCAGGGTCAGGTTCAAGTTCAAGGTCAGGGTCAGGGTCAGGTTTAGGGTGAGTGTCAGGGTGAGGGTCAGGGTAAAGGTCAAGATCAGGGTCAGGGACAAGTTCAAGGTCAAGCACAGGGTGAGGGTCAGGGTCAAGGTCAAGGTCAGGGTCAAGGTCAAGGTCAAGGTCAGGGTCAGGGTCAAGGTCAAGTTCAGGGTCAGGGTCAAGGTGAAGGTTATTGTCAGAGTCCGTGTCAGGTTTAAGGTGAGGGTCAGCGTGAGGGTCAAGGTCAAGGTCAATGTCAGGGTCAGGGTCAGGGTCATTGACAGGGTGAGGTTCAAGGCCAAGGTCCGGGTCAGGGTCAGGTTCAGTTTTAGGGTGAGGGTCAGGGTCAAGGTCAGGGTCAGGGTCAGGGTTAGGTTTAGGGTGAGGGTCAGGGTCAGGGTCAGGGTCAAGGGCAAGGTAAGGGTAAGGCTCAAGTTCAAGGTCAGGGTCAGGCTCAAGGTCAAGGTCAGGGGCAGGGACAAGTTCAAGGTCAAGCTCAGGTTGCGGGTCAGGGTCAAGGTCAAGGTCAAGGTGAGGTTCAATGTCAAGGTCAAGGTCAGGGTCAGGGTCAAGGTCAAGCTCTGGGTCAGGGTCAAGGTCAAGGTCATTGTCAGAGTCAGTGTCAAGTTTAGGGTGAGGGTCAGGGTCAGGGTCAAGGTCAAGGCCAAGTTCCGGGTCAGTGTCAGGGTCAGGTTCAGTTTCAGGGTGAGGGTCAGGGTCAAGGTCAGGGTCAGGGTCAGGGTCAAGGTCAAGGTCAAGGTCAAGGTCAAAGTCAAGGTCAAGGTCAAATTGAGGGATAGTGTCAGTGTCCAGGTCTGGGTCAGGGTTAGGTTCAGGTTCAAGTTCAGGGTCATGGTCAGGGTCAGACTTAGGGTCAAGGTCAAGATCATGGTCCGGGTCAAGGTCAATGTCAGGGTCAGGGACAAGGTCAAGGTCAAGGTCAGGTTCAGGGTCAGGTTGAGGGTCAGGGTCAAGGTCAAGGTCAAGGTCAGGGTCAATGTCAGGGACAGGGTCAGGGTCAGGGTCAGACTTTGGGTCAGGGTGAATATCAAGGTCAGGGTCAACGTCAAGGTCAGGGTCAGGATCAGGGTGAATGTCAGTGTCAGGGTCAAGGTCAAGTTCAGGGTCAGGGTCAAGGTCAAGGTCATTGTCAGAGTCAGTGTCAGGTTTAGGGTAAGGGTCAGCGTCAGGGTCAAGGTCAAGGTCAAGGTCAGGGTCAGGGTCATTGTCAGGGTGAGGGTCAAGGCCAAGGGCCGGGTCAGGGTCAGGGTCAGGGTCAGTTTTAGGGTGAGGGTCAGGGGCAATTTTAGGGTCAGGGTTAGGTTTAGGGTGAGGGTCAGGGTGAGGGTCAGGGTGAAGATCAAGTTCAAGGTCAGGGTCATGTTCAAGTTCAAGGTCAGGGTCAGGGTCAGGGTCAGGGTGATGGTCAGGGTCAAGTTCAAGGTCAAGTTCAGGGTCAATGTCAATGTCAAGGTCAGGGTCAGGGTCAGGGTCAGGGTCAAGGTCAAGGGAAGGGTCAGGGTCAAGGTCAATGTCATTGTCAGAGTCAGTGTCAGGTTTAGGGTGAGTGTCACCGTCAGGGTCAAGGTCAAGGTCAAGGTCAGGGTCAGGGTCAGGGTGATGGTCAGGGTCAAGTTCAAGGTCAAGTTCAGGGTCAATGTCAATGTCAAGGTCAGGGTCAGGGTCAGGGTCAGGGTAAGGGTCAGGGTCAAAGTCAAGGTAAGGTTCAGGGTCAAGGTCAATGTCATTGTCAGAGTCAGGGTCAGGGTCATTGTCAAGTTCAGTGTCAGGGTCAGTTTTAGTGTGAGGTTCAAGGTCAAGGTCAGGGTCAGGGTCAGGGTCATTGTCAAGTTCAGTGTCAGGGTCAGTTTTAGTGTGAGGTTCAAGGTCAAAGTCAGGGTCAGGGTCAGTTTTAGTGTGAGGTTCAAGGTCAAGGTCAGGGTCAGGGTCAGGGTCAAGGTCAAGTTCAAGGTCAAGGTCAAGGTCAAGGTCAAGGTCACGGTCAGGGCAGGTTTAGGTTTAGGGACAGTGTCAGGGTCAGGGTTAGTTTCAGGGTTAAGGTCAGGGTCAGGGCTAAGGTCTCGTTCAGTGTCATGGTCACGGTCAGACTTCGGGTCAGGGTCAAGGTCAGGGTCAAGGTCAATGTCAGGGTCAAAGTCAGGTTCAGGGTTAGGTTCAGGGTCAGGCTGAGGATTATGGTGAGGGTCAGGGTCAGGGTCAGCATTAGAATCAGGTTTAGGGTCAGGTCAGGGTGAGGGTCAGGCGCCGGGTCAGGGTCAGGGTCATGGTAAGACTTAAAGTCAGGGTCAAGGTCAGGGTCAAGGTCCAGGTCAAGCTCAGTGTCAAGGTCAAGGTCAGGGTCAGGGTGAAGATCAAGGTCAAGTTAATGGTCATTGTCAAGATCCAGGTCAGGGTAAGGGTCAGGGTCAGGGTCACGTTCAAGGTCAAGGTCAAGGTCAAGGTCAGGGTCACGGTCAAGGTCAAGGTCAGGGTCAGCGTCAGGGTCAGGTTTAGTGTGAGGGGCAGGGTGAGGGTCAGGATCAAGGTGAAGGTCAAGGTCAGGGACAAGGTCAAGGTCAAGATGAGGGATAGTGTCAGTGTCCCGTTCAGGGTCAGGGTTAGGTTCAGGTTCAAGGTCAGGGTCATGGTCAGGGTCAGGGTCAGACTTAGGGTCAAGGTCAAGGTCAAGGTCAGGGTCAAGGTCAAGGTCAGGGTAAGGGACAAGGTCAAGGTCAAGGTCATGGTCAGGGTCAGGGTCAGGGTCAAGATCAAGATGAAGGGCAGGGTCAGCGTCTTGGTCAGAGTCAGGTCAGGTGCAGGAGCAGTGTCAGGGTCAGGGTCAAGGTCAAGATCAGGGTCAGGGTCAGGGTTAGGCTTAGGGTGAGGGTCAAGACAAAGGTCAGGGTCATGGTCAGGGTCAGGGTCAGACTTAGGGTCAAGGTCAAGGTCAAGGTCAGGGTCAAGGTCAAGGTCAGGGTAAGGGACAAGGTCAAGTTCAGAGTCAGGGTCAAGGTCAAGGTCATTGTCAGAGTCAGTGTCAGATTTAGGGTGAGGGTCAGCATCAGGGTCAAGGTCAAGGTCCGGGTCAGGGTCAGGGTCAGTTTTAGGGTGAGGTTCAGGGTCAAGGTCAGGGTCAGGGTCAGGGTCAAGGTCACGTTCAGTGTCACGGTCACGGTCAGACTTCAGGTCAGGGTCAAGGTCAGGGTCAAGGTCAATGTCAGGGTCAAAGTCAGGTTCAGGGTTAGGTTCAGGGTCAGGCTGAGGATTATGGTGAGGGTCAGGGTCAGGGTCAGCATTAGGATCAGGGTTAGGGTCAGGTCAGGGTGAGGGTCAGGTGCCGGGTCAGTTTCAGGGTCACGGTAAGACTTAAAGTCAGGGTCAAGGTCAGGGTCAAGGTCCAGGTCAAGCTCAGTGTCAAGGTCAAGGTCAGGGTCAGGGTCAAGGTCAGGGTCAGGGTCAAGTTCAAGGTCAAGCTCAGGGTGAGGGTCAGGTCAAGGTCAAGGTCAAGGTCAGGGTCAGGGTTAGGTTTAGGGTGAGGGTGAGGTTCAGGTTCAGGGTCAGGGTCAGATTTAGGCTGAGGGTCAGGGTCAGGGTCAAGGTCAAATTAAAGTTCAAGTTCAAGGTAAGGGTCAGGCTCAAGTTCAAGGTCAGGGTCAGGGTCAAGGTCAAGGTCAGGGTCAGGGTCAGGTTTAGGGTTAGGGTCAGTGTCAGGGTCAGGGTCAGTTTCAGGGTCAAGGTCAGGGTCAGGGTCAAGGTCACGTTCAGTGTCACGGTCAGACTTAGGGTCAGGGTCAAGATCAGGGACAAGGTCAATGTCAGGGTCAAAGTGAGGTTCAGGGTCAGGCTGACGATTATGGTGAGGGTCAGGGTTAGGGTCAGGGTCAGCATTAGGACCAGGGTTAGGATTAGGTCAGGGTCACGGTCAGGGTGAGGGTCAGGTGCCGGGTCAGGGTCAGGATCACGGTAAGGCATAAAGTCAGGGTCAGGGTCAGGGTAAGGGTCAGGGTCAGGGTCAAGTTCAAGGTCAAGGTCAAGGTCAGGGTCATGGTCAAGGTCAAGGCCAGGGTCAGCGTCAGGGTCAGGTTTAGTGTGAGGGGCAGGGTTAGGTTCAGGTTCAAGGTCAGGGTCATGGTCAGGGTAAGGGTCAGGTTCAAGTTCAAGGTCAGGGTCAGGGTCAGGTTTAGGGTGAGTGTCTGGTTGAGGGTCAGGGTCAAGGTCAAGGTCAGGGTCAGGGTCAGGTTTAGGGTGAGTGTCAGGTTGAGGGTCAGGGTCAAGGTCAAGGTCAGGGTCAGGGTCAGGGTCAAGGTCAAGGTCAAGGTGAGGGGTAGGGTCAAGGTCAAGGTCAAGGTGAGGGGTAGGGTCAGCGTCTTGGTCAGGGTCAGGTCAGGTGCAGGGTCAGTGTCAGGGTCAGGGTCAAGGTCAAGGTAGAGTGAGGGTCAAGGTCAAGTTCAAGTTCAGGGTCAATGTCAAGGTTAATGTCAGGGTCAGGGTCAAGGTCAAGGTAAGGGTCAGGGTCAAGGTCAAGGTCATGGTCAGTATAAGGGTCAGGATCAGGGTGAGGGTGAGGGTGAGGGTCAGGGTCAAGATCAAGGTCAGGGTCAGGTTCAAGTTCAAGGTCAGGGTCAGGGTCAGGTTTAGGGTGAGTGTCAGGGTGAGGGTCAGGGTAAAGGTCAAGATCAGGGTCAGGGACAAGTTCAAGGTCAAGCACAGGGTGAGGGTCAGGGTCAAGGTCAAGGTCAGGGTCAAGCTCAAGGTCAAGGTCAGGGTCAGGGTCAAGGTCAAGTTCAGGGTCAGGGTCAAGGTGAAGGTTATTGTCAGAGTCCGTGTCAGGTTTAAGGTGAGGGTCAGCGTGAGGGTCAAGGTCAAGGTCAATGTCAGGGTCAGGGTCAGGGTCATTGACAGGGTGAGGTTCAAGGCCAAGGTCCGGGTCAGGGTCAGGTTCAGTTTTAGGGTGAGGGTCAGGGTCAAGGTCAGGGTCAGGGTCAGGGTTAGGTTTAGGGTGAGGGTCAGGGTCAGGGTCAGGGTCAAGGGCAAGGTAAGGGTAAGGCTCAAGTTCAAGGTCAGGGTCAGGCTCAAGGTCAAGGTCAGGGGCAGGGACAAGTTCAAGGTCAAGCTCAGGGTGCGGGTCAGGGTCAAGGTCAAGGTCAAGGTGAGGTTCAATGTCAAGGTCAAGGTCAGGGTCAGGGTCAAGGTCAAGTTCTGGGTCAGGGTCAAGGTCAAGGTCATTGTCAGAGTCAGTGTCAAGTTTAGGGTGAGGGTCAGGGTCAGGGTGAAGGTCAAGGCCAAGGTCCGGGTCAGTGTCAGGGTCAGGTTCAGTTTCAGGGTGAGGGTCAAGGTCAGGGTCAGGGTCAGGGTCAAGGTCAAGGTCAAGGTCAAGGTCAAAGTCAAGGTCAAGGTCAAATTGAGGGATAGTGTCAGTGTCCAGGTCAGGGTCAGGGTTAGGTTCAGGTTCAAGTTCAGGGTCATGGTCAGGGTCAGACTTAGGGTCAAGGTCAAGATCATGGTCCGGGTCAAGGTCAATGTCAGGGTCAGGGACAAGGTCAAGGTCAAGGTCAGGTTCAGGGTCAGGTTGAGGGTCAGGGTCAAGGTCAAGGTCAAGGTCAGGGTCAATGTCAGGGACAGTGTCAGGGTCAGGGTCAGACTTTGGGTCAGGGTGAATATCAAGGTCAGGGTCAACGTCAAGGTCAGGGTCAGGATCAGGGTGAATGTCAGTGTCAGGGTCAAGGTCAAGTTCAGGGTCAGGGTCAAGGTCAAGGTCATTGTCAGAGTCAGTGTCAGGTTTAGGGTAAGGGTCAGCGTCAGGGTCAAGGTCAAGGTCAAGGTCAGGGTCAGGGTCATTGTCAGGGTGAGGGTCAAGGCCAAGGGCCGGGTCAGGGTCAGGGTCAGGGTCAGTTTTAGGGTGAGGGTCAGGGGCAATTTTAGGGTCAGGGTTAGGTTTAGGGTGAGGGTCAGGGTCAAGATCAAGTTCAAGGTCAGGGTCGTGTTCAAGTTCAAGGTCAGGGTCAGGGTCAGGGTCAGGGTGATGGTCAGGGTCAAGTTCAAGGTCAAGTTCAGGGTCAATGTCAATGTCAAGGTCAGGGTCAGGGTCAGGGTCAGGGTAAGGGTCAGGGTCAAGGTCAAGGTAAGGGTCAGGGTCAAGGTCAATGTCATTGTCAGAGTCAGGGTCAGGGTCATTGTCAAGTTCAGTGTCAGGGTCAGTTTTAGTGTGAGGTTCAAGGTCAAGGTCAGGGTCAGGGTCAGGGTCATTGTCAAGTTCAGTGTCAGGGTCAGTTTTAGTGTGAGGTTCAAGGTCAAGGTCAGGGTCAGGGTCAGGGTCAAGGTCAAGTTCAAGGTCAAGGTCAAGGTCAAGGTCACGGTCAGGGCAGGTTTAGGTTTAGGGACAGTGTCAGGGTCAGGGTTAGTTTCAGGGTTAAGGTCAGGGTCAGGGCTAAGGTCTCGTTCAGTGTCATGGTCACGGTCAGACTTCGGGTCAGGGTCAAGGTCAGGGTCAAGGTCAATGTCAGGGTCAAAGTCAGGTTCAGGGTTAGGTTCAGGGTCAGGCTGAGGATTATGGTGAGGGTCAGGGTCAGCATTAGGATCAGGGTTAGGCTCAGGTCAGGGTGAGGGTCAGGCGCCGGGTCAGGGTCAGGGTCATGGTAAGACTTAAAGTCAGGGTCAAGGTCAGGGTCAAGGTCCAGGTCAAGCTCAGTGTCAAGGTCAAGGTCAGGGTCACGGTCAAGGTCAAGGTCAGGGTCAGCGTCAGGGTCAGGTTTAGTGTGAGGGGCAGGGTGAGGGTCAGGATCAAGGTGAAGGTCAAGGTCAGGGACAAGGTCAAGGTCAAGATGAGGGATAGTGTCAGTGTCCTGTTCAGGGTCAGGGTTAGGTTCAGGTTCAAGGTCAGGGTCATGGTCAGGGTCAGGGTCAGACTTAGGGTCAAGGTCAAGGTCAATGTCAGGGTCAAGGTCAAGGTCAGGGTAAGGGACAAGGTCAAGGTCAAAGTCAAGGTCAGGGTCAATGTCAAGGTCAAGGTCAGGGTCAGGGTCAGGGTCAAGGTCAAGTTGAGTGTCAGGGTCAAGGTCAAGGTCATTGTCAGAGTCAGTGTCAGATTTAGGGTGAGGGTCAGCATCAGGGTCAAGGTCAAGGTCAGGGTCAGGGTCAGGGTCATTGTCAAGTTCAGTGTCAGGGTCATTGTCAGGGTGAGGGTCAAGGCCAAGGTCCGGGTCAGGGTCAGGGTCAGTTTTAGGGTGAGGTTCAGGGTCAAGGTCAGGGTCAGGGTCAGGGTCAAGGTCACGTTCAGTGTCACGGTCACGGTCAGACTTCGGGTCAGGGTCAAGGTCAGGGTCAAGGTCAATGTCAGGGTCAAAGTCAGGTTCAGGGTTAGGTTCAGGGTCAGGCTGAGGATTATGGTGAGGGTCAGGGTCAGGGTCAGCATTAGGATCAGGGTTAGGGTCAGGTCAGGGTGAGGGTCAGGTGCCGGGTCAGTTTCAGGGTCACGGTAAGACTTAAAGTCAGGGTCAAGGTCAGGGTCATGGTCAGGGTCAAGCTCAGTGTCAAGGTCAAGGTCAGGGTCAGGGTCAAGGTCAGGGTCAGGGACAAGGTCAAGGTCAAGGTCAGGTTCAGGGTCAGGTTGAGGGTCAGGGTCAAGGTCAAGGTCAAGGTCAGGGTCAATGTCAGGGACAGTGTCAGGGTCAGGGTCAGACTTTGGGTCAGGGTGAATATCAAGGTCAGGGTCAACGTCAAGGTCAGGGTCAGGATCAGGGTGAATGTCAGTGTCAGGGTCAAGGTCAAGTTCAGGGTCAGGGTCAAGGTCAAGGTCATTGTCAGAGTCAGTGTCAGGTTTAGGGTAAGGGTCAGCGTCAGGGTCAAGGTCAAGGTCAAGGTCAGGGTCAGGGTCATTGTCAGGGTGAGGGTCAAGGCCAAGGGCCGGGTCAGGGTCAGGGTCAGGGTCAGTTTTAGGGTGAGGGTCAGGGGCAATTTTAGGGTCAGGGTTAGGTTTAGGGTGAGGGTCAGGGTGAGGGTCAGGGTGAAGATCAAGTTCAAGGTCAGGGTCATGTTCAAGTTCAAGGTCAGGGTCAGGGTCAGGGTCAGGGTGATGGTCAGGGTCAAGTTCAAGGTCAAGTTCAGGGTCAATGTCAATGTCAAGGTCAGGGTCAGGGTCAGGGTCAGGGTCAAGGTCAAGGTAAGGGTCAGGGTCAAGGTCAATGTCATTGTCAGAGTCAGTGTCAGGTTTAGGGTGAGTGTCACCGTCAGGGTCAAGGTCAAGGTCAAGGTCAGGGTCATGGTCATGGTCATTGTCAAGTTCAGTGTCAGGGTCAGTTTTAGTGTGAGGTTCAAGGTCAAGGTCAGGGTCAGGGTCAGGGTCAAGGTCAAGTTCAAGGTCAAGGTCAAGGTCAAGGTTACGGTCAGGGCAGGTTTAGGTTTAGGGACAGTGTCAGGGTCAGGGTTAGTTTCAGGGTTAAGGTCAGGGTCAGGGCTAAGGTCTCGTTCAGTGTCATGGTCACGGTCAGACTTCGGGTCAGGGTCAAGGTCAGGGTCAAGGTCAATGTCAGGGTCAAAGTCAGGTTCAGGGTTAGGTTTAGGGTCAGGCTGAGGATTATGGTGAGGGTCCGGGTCAGGGTCAGCATTAGGATCAGGTTTAGGGTCAGGTCAGGGTGAGGGTCAGGCGCCGGGTCAGGGTCAGGGTCATGGTAAGACTTAAAGTCAGGGTCAAGGTCAGGGTCAAGGTCCAGGTCAAGCTCAGTGTCAAGGTCAAGGTCAGGGTCAGGGTGAAGATCAAGGTCAAGTTAATGGTCATTGTCAAGATCCAGGTCAGGGTCAGGGTCAGGGTCAAGGTCAAGGTCAAGACCAGGGATAGTGTCAGTGTCCCGTTCAGGGTCAGGGTTAGGTTCAGGTTCAAGGTCAGGGTCATGGTCAGGGTCAGGGTCATACTTAGGGTCAAGGTCAAGGTCCCGGTCAAGGTCAAAATCAAGGTCAGGGTAAGGGACAAGGTCAAGGTCAGGATAATGGTCAGGGTGAGGGTCAAGTTCAAGTTCAAGTTCAGGGTCAATGTCAAGGTCAATGTCAGGGTCAGGGTCAAGGTCAAGGTCAAGGTCAAGTTCAGGGTCAATGTCAAGGTCCGGGTCAGGGTCAGGGTAGAGGTCAAGTTCAAGGTCAATTTCGGGGTCAGGGTCAAGGTCAAGGTCAGGTTCAGTATCAGGATCAGGGTCAGGGTGCGAGTGAGGGTCAGGGTCAAGATCAAGTTCAGGGTCAATGTCAAAGTCAGGGTCAGGGTCAGGGTCAAGGTCAAGGTCAATTTCGGGGTCAGGGTCAAGGTCAAGGTCAGGTTCAGTATCAGGGTCAGGGTCAGGGTGCGAGTGAGGGTCAGTGTCAGGGTCAAGATCAAGGCCAAGGTCAGGTTCAGGGTCAGGGTCAAGGTCAAGTTCAAGGTGAGGGGTAGGGTCAGCGTCTTGGTCAGGGCCAGGTCAGGTGCAGGGTCAATGTCAAGGTCAGGGTCAGGGTCAGGGTCAAGGTCAAGGTCAAGTTCAAGTTCAGGGTCAATGTCAAGGTCAGGGTCAGGGTCAGGGTCAAGGTCAAGTTCAAGGTCAATTTCGGGGTCAGGGTCAAGGTCAAGGTCAGGTTCAGTATTAGGGTCAGGGTCAGGGTGCGAGTGAGGGTCAGGGTCAGGGTCAAGATCAAGGTCAGGGTCAGGGTCAGGTTGAAGTTCAAGGTCAGGGTCAGGGTCAGGGTCAAGGTCAAGTTCAAGGTGAGGGGTAGGGTCAGCGTCTTGGTCAGGTCCAGGTCAGGTGCAGGGTCAGTGTCAGGGTCAGCGTCAAGGTCAAGGTCGAGGTCGGGTCAAGGTCAACGTCAGGGAAAGGGACAGGGTCAAGGTCAAGGACAGGGTCAAGGTCAGGGTCAGGGTCAGGGTCAAGGTCACGTTCAGTGTCACGGTCACGGTCAGACTTCGGGTCAGGGTCAAGGTCAGGGTCAAGGTCAGGGTCAGGGTCAGCATCAGGGTCAAGGTCAAGTTGAGGGATAGTGTCAGTGTCCCGGTCAGGGTCAGGGTTAGGTTAAGGTTCGAGGTCTGGGTCTGGGTCAGGGTCAGGGTGAGGGTGAGGGTTATGGTGAGGGTTAGGGTCAAGGTCAAGGTCAGCGTCAGGGTCAGGGTCAAGATCAACATCAAGGTGAGGGGTCGGGTGTAGGTCAAGGTCAAAGTGAGGGGTAGGGTCAGCGTCTTGGTCAGGGTCAGGTCAGCTGCAGGGTCAGTGTCAGGGTCAGGGTCAAGGTGAAGGTCAAAGTCAAGGTAAGGGTCCAGGTCAAGGTCAGGGTCAGGGACAATTTCAAGGTCAAGCTCAGGGTAATGGTCAGGGACAAGGTCAAGGTCAAGGTCAGGGTCAATGTCAAGGACAAGGTCAGGGTCAAGTTCAGGGTAAGCGTCAAGGTCAAGGTCATTGTCAGAGTCAGTGTCAGGTTTAGGGTGAGGGTCAGCATCAGGGTCAAGGTCAAGGTCAAGGTCAGGGTCAAGGTCAGGGTCATTGTCAAGTTCAGTGTAAGGGTCATTGTCAGGGTGAGGGTCAAGGCCAAGGTCTGGGTCAAGGTCAAGCTCAAGGTCAAGGTCAAGGTCAGGGTCAGGGTTAGGTTTAGGGTGAGGGTCAGGGTCAGGGTTAAGGTCAAGTTAAAGTTCAAGTTCAAGGTAACGTTCAGGCTCAAGTTGAAGGTCAGGGTCAGGGTCAAGTTCAAGGTCAGGGTCAGTTTCAGGGTCAAGGTCAGGGTCAGGGTCAGGGTCAGGGTCAGGGTCAAGGTCAAGGTCAAGGTCAAGACCAGGGATAGTGTCAGTGTCCCGTTCAGGGTCAGGGTTAGGTTCAGGTTCAAGGTCAGGGTCATGGTCAGGGTCAGGGTCATACTTAGGGTCAAGGTCAAGGTCCCGGTCAAGGTCAAAATCAAGGTCAGGGTAAGGGACAAGGTCAAGGTCAGGATAATGGTCAGGGTGAGGGTCAAGTTCAAGTTCAAGTTCAGGGTCAATGTCAAGGTCAATGTCAGGGTCAGGGTCAAGGTCAAGGTCAAGGTCAAGTTCAGGGTCAATGTCAAGGTCCGGGTCAGGGTCAGGGTAGAGGTCAAGTTCAAGGTCAATTTCGGGGTCAGGGTCAAGGTCAAGGTCAGGTTCAGTATCAGGATCAGGGTCAGGGTGCGAGTGAGGGTCAGGGTCAAGATCAAGTTCAGGGTCAATGTCAAAGTCAGGGTCAGGGTCAGGGTCAAGGTCAAGGTCAATTTCGGGGTCAGGGTCAAGGTCAAGGTCAGGTTCAGTATCAGGGTCAGGGTCAGGGTGCGAGTGAGGGTCAGTGTCAGGGTCAAGATCAAGGCCAAGGTCAGGTTCAGGGTCAGGGTCAAGGTCAAGTTCAAGGTGAGGGGTAGGGTCAGCGTCTTGGTCAGGGCCAGGTCAGGTGCAGGGTCAATGTCAAGGTCAGGGTCAGGGTCAGGGTCAAGGTCAAGGTCAAGTTCAAGTTCAGGGTCAATGTCAAGGTCAGGGTCAGGGTCAGGGTCAAGGTCAAGTTCAAGGTCAATTTCGGGGTCAGGGTCAAGGTCAAGGTCAGGTTCAGTATTAGGGTCAGGGTCAGGGTGCGAGTGAGGGTCAGGGTCAGGGTCAAGATCAAGGTCAGGGTCAGGGTCAGGTTGAAGTTCAAGGTCAGGGTCAGGGTCAGGGTCAAGGTCAAGTTCAAGGTGAGGGGTAGGGTCAGCGTCTTGGTCAGGTCCAGGTCAGGTGCAGGGTCAGTGTCAGGGTCAGCGTCAAGGTCAAGGTCGAGGTCGGGTCAAGGTCAACGTCAGGGAAAGGGACAGGGTCAAGGTCAAGGACAGGGTCAAGGTCAGGGTCAGGGTCAGGGTCAAGGTCACGTTCAGTGTCACGGTCACGGTCAGACTTCGGGTCAGGGTCAAGGTCAGGGTCAAGGTCAGGGTCAGGGTCAGCATCAGGGTCAAGGTCAAGTTGAGGGATAGTGTCAGTGTCCCGGTCAGGGTCAGGGTTAGGTTAAGGTTCGAGGTCTGGGTCTGGGTCAGGGTCAGGGTGAGGGTGAGGGTCATGGTGAGGGTCAAGGTCAGCGTCAGGGTCAGGGTCAAGATCAACATCAAGGTGAGGGGTCGGGTGTAGGTCAAGGTCAAAGTGAGGGGTAGGGTCAGCGTCTTGGTCAAGGTCAGGTCAGCTGCAGGGTCAGTGTCAGGGTCAGGGTCAAGGTGAAGGTCAAAGTCAAGGTAAGGGTCCAGGTCAAGGTCAGGGTCAGGGACAATTTCAAGGTCAAGCTCAGGGTAATGGTCAGGGACAAGGTCAAGGTCAAGGTCAGGGTCAATGTCAAGGACAAGGTCAGGGTCAAGTTCAGGGTAAGCGTCAAGGTCAAGGTCATTGTCAGAGTCAGTGTCAGGTTTAGGGTGAGGGTCAGCATCAGGGTCAAGGTCAAGGTCAAGGTCAGGGTCAAGGTCAGGGTCATTGTCAAGTTCAGTGTAAGGGTCATTGTCAGGGTGAGGGTCAAGGCCAAGGTCTGGGTCAAGGTCAAGCTCAAGGTCAAGGTCAAGGTCAGGGTCAGGGTTAGGTTTAGGGTGAGGGTCAGGGTCAGGGTTAAGGTCAAGTTAAAGTTCAAGTTCAAGGTAACGTTCAGGCTCAAGTTGAAGGTCAGGGTCAGGGTCAAGTTCAAGGTCAGGGTCAGTTTCAGGGTCAAGGTCAGGGTCAGGGTCAGGGTCAGGGTCAGGGTCAGGGTCAAGGTCAAGGTCAAGACCAGGGATAGTGTCAGTGTCCCGTTCAGGGTCAGGGTTAGGTTCAGGTTCAAGGTCAGGGTCATGGTCAGGGTCAGGGTCATACTTAGGGTCAAGGTCAAGGTCCCGGTCAAGGTCAAGGTCAAGGTCAGGGTAAGGGACAAGGTCAAGGTCAGGATAATGGTCAGGGTGAGGGTCAAGTTCAAGTTCAAGTTCAGGGTCAATGTCAAGGTCAATGTCAGGGTCAGGGTCAAGGTCAAGGTCAAGGTCAAGTTCAGGGTCAATGTCAAGGTCCGGGTCAGGGTCAGGGTAGAGGTCAAGTTCAAGGTCAATTTCGGGGTCAGGGTCAAGGTCAAGGTCAGGTTCAGTATCAGGATCAGGGTCAGGGTGCGAGTGAGGGTCAGGGTCAAGATCAAGTTCAGGGTCAATGTCAAAGTCAGGGTCAGGGTCAGGGTCAAGGTCAAGGTCAATTTCGGGGTCAGGGTCAAGGTCAAGGTCAGGTTCAGTATCAGGGTCAGGGTCAGGGTGCGAGTGAGGGTCAGTGTCAGGGTCAAGATCAAGGCCAAGGTCAGGTTCAGGGTCAGGGTCAAGGTCAAGTTCAAGGTGAGGGGTAGGGTCAGCGTCTTGGTCAGGGCCAGGTCAGGTGCAGGGTCAATGTCAAGGTCAGGGTCAGGGTCAGGGTCAAGGTCAAGGTCAAGTTCAAGTTCAGGGTCAATGTCAAGGTCAGGGTCAGGGTCAGGGTCAAGGTCAAGTTCAAGGTCAATTTCGGGGTCAGGGTCAAGGTCAAGGTCAGGTTCAGTATTAGGGTCAGGGTCAGGGTGCGAGTGAGGGTCAGGGTCAGGGTCAAGATCAAGGTCAGGGTCAGGGTCAGGTTGAAGTTCAAGGTCAGGGTCAGGGTCAGGGTCAAGGTCAAGTTCAAGGTGAGGGGTAGGGTCAGCGTCTTGGTCAGGGCCAGGTCAGGTGCAGGGTCAGTGTCAGGGTCAGCGTCAAGGTCAAGGTCGAGGTCGGGTCAAGGTCAACGTCAGGGAAAGGGACAGGGTCAAGGTCAAGGACAGGGTCAAGGTCAGGGTCAGGGTCAGGGTCAAGGTCACGTTCAGTGTCACGGTCACGGTCAGACTTCGGGTCAGGGTCAAGGTCAGGGTCAAGGTCAGGGTCAGGGTCAGCATCAGGGTCAAGGTCAAGTTGAGGGATAGTGTCAGTGTCCCGGTCAGGGTCAGGGTTAGGTTAAGGTTCGAGGTCTGGGTCTGGGTCAGGGTCAGGGTGAGGGTGAGGGTCATGGTGAGGGTTAGGGTCAAGGTCAAGGTCAGCGTCAGGGTCAGGGTCAAGATCAACATCAAGGTGAGGGGTCGGGTGTAGGTCAAGGTCAAAGTGAGGGGTAGGGTCAGCGTCTTGGTCAGGGTCAGGTCAGCTGCAGGGTCAGTGTCAGGGTCAGGGTCAAGGTGAAGGTCAAAGTCAAGGTAAGGGTCCAGGTCAAGGTCAGGGTCAGGGACAATTTCAAGGTCAAGCTCAGGGTAATGGTCAGGGACAAGGTCAAGGTCAAGGTCAGGGTCAATGTCAAGGACAAGGTCAGGGTCAAGTTCAGGGTAAGCGTCAAGGTCAAGGTCATTGTCAGAGTCAGTGTCAGGTTTAGGGTGAGGGTCAGCATCAGGGTCAAGGTCAAGGTCAAGGTCAGGGTCAAGGTCAGGGTCATTGTCAAGTTCAGTGTAAGGGTCATTGTCAGGGTGAGGGTCAAGGCCAAGGTCTGGGTCAAGGTCAAGCTCAAGGTCAAGGTCAAGGTCAGGGTCAGGGTTAGGTTTAGGGTGAGGGTCAGGGTCAGGGTTAAGGTCAAGTTAAAGTTCAAGTTCAAGGTAACGTTCAGGCTCAAGTTGAAGGTCAGGGTCAGGGTCAAGTTCAAGGTCAGGGTCAGTTTCAGGGTCAAGGTCAGGGTCAGGGTCAGGGTCAGGGTCAGGGTCAGGGTCAAGGTCAAGGTCAAGACCAGGGATAGTGTCAGTGTCCCGTTCAGGGTCAGGGTTAGGTTCAGGTTCAAGGTCAGGGTCATGGTCAGGGTCAGGGTCATACTTAGGGTCAAGGTCAAGGTCCCGGTCAAGGTCAAGGTCAAGGTCAGGGTAAGGGACAAGGTCAAGGTCAGGATAATGGTCAGGGTGAGGGTCAAGTTCAAGTTCAAGTTCAGGGTCAATGTCAAGGTCAATGTCAGGGTCAGGGTCAAGGTCAAGGTCAAGGTCAAGTTCAGGGTCAATGTCAAGGTCCGGGTCAGGGTCAGGGTAGAGGTCAAGTTCAAGGTCAATTTCGGGGTCAGGGTCAAGGTCAAGGTCAGGTTCAGTATCAGGATCAGGGTCAGGGTGCGAGTGAGGGTCAGGGTCAAGATCAAGTTCAGGGTCAATGTCAAAGTCAGGGTCAGGGTCAGGGTCAAGGTCAAGGTCAATTTCGGGGTCAGGGTCAAGGTCAAGGTCAGGTTCAGTATCAGGGTCAGGGTCAGGGTGCGAGTGAGGGTCAGTGTCAGGGTCAAGATCAAGGCCAAGGTCAGGTTCAGGGTCAGGGTCAAGGTCAAGTTCAAGGTGAGGGGTAGGGTCAGCGTCTTGGTCAGGGCCAGGTCAGGTGCAGGGTCAATGTCAAGGTCAGGGTCAGGGTCAGGGTCAAGGTCAAGGTCAAGTTCAAGTTCAGGGTCAATGTCAAGGTCAGGGTCAGGGTCAGGGTCAAGGTCAAGTTCAAGGTCAATTTCGGGGTCAGGGTCAAGGTCAAGGTCAGGTTCAGTATTAGGGTCAGGGTCAGGGTGCGAGTGAGGGTCAGGGTCAGGGTCAAGATCAAGGTCAGGGTCAGGGTCAGGTTGAAGTTCAAGGTCAGGGTCAGGGTCAGGGTCAAGGTCAAGTTCAAGGTGAGGGGTAGGGTCAGCGTCTTGGTCAGGTCCAGGTCAGGTGCAGGGTCAGTGTCAGGGTCAGCGTCAAGGTCAAGGTCGAGGTCGGGTCAAGGTCAACGTCAGGGAAAGGGACAGGGTCAAGGTCAAGGACAGGGTCAAGGTCAGGGTCAGGGTCAGGGTCAAGGTCACGTTCAGTGTCACGGTCACGGTCAGACTTCGGGTCAGGGTCAAGGTCAGGGTCAAGGTCAGGGTCAGGGTCAGCATCAGGGTCAAGGTCAAGTTGAGGGATAGTGTCAGTGTCCCGGTCAGGGTCAGGGTTAGGTTAAGGTTCGAGGTCTGGGTCTGGGTCAGGGTCAGGGTGAGGGTGAGGGTCATGGTGAGGGTTAGGGTCAAGGTCAAGGTCAGCGTCAGGGTCAGGGTCAAGATCAACATCAAGGTGAGGGGTCGGGTGTAGGTCAAGGTCAAAGTGAGGGGTAGGGTCAGCGTCTTGGTCAGGGTCAGGTCAGCTGCAGGGTCAGTGTCAGGGTCAGGGTCAAGGTGAAGGTCAAAGTCAAGGTAAGGGTCCAGGTCAAGGTCAGGGTCAGGGACAATTTCAAGGTCAAGCTCAGGGTAATGGTCAGGGACAAGGTCAAGGTCAAGGTCAGGGTCAATGTCAAGGACAAGGTCAGGGTCAAGTTCAGGGTAAGCGTCAAGGTCAAGGTCATTGTCAGAGTCAGTGTCAGGTTTAGGGTGAGGGTCAGCATCAGGGTCAAGGTCAAGGTCAAGGTCAGGGTCAAGGTCAGGGTCATTGTCAAGTTCAGTGTAAGGGTCATTGTCAGGGTGAGGGTCAAGGCCAAGGTCTGGGTCAAGGTCAAGCTCAAGGTCAAGGTCAAGGTCAGGGTCAGGGTTAGGTTTAGGGTGAGGGTCAAGGTCAGGGTTAAGGTCAAGTTAAAGTTCAAGTTCAAGGTAACGTTCAGGCTCAAGTTGAAGGTCAGGGTCAGGGTCAAGTTCAAGGTCAGGGTCAGTTTCAGGGTCAAGGTCAGGGTCAGGGTCAGGGTCAGGGTCAGGGTCAGGGTCAAGGTCAAGGTCAAGACCAGGGATAGTGTCAGTGTCCCGTTCAGGGTCAGGGTTAGGTTCAGGTTCAAGGTCAGGGTCATGGTCAGGGTCAGGGTCATACTTAGGGTCAAGGTCAAGGTCCCGGTCAAGGTCAAGGTCAAGGTCAGGGTAAGGGACAAGGTCAAGGTCAGGATAATGGTCAGGGTGAGGGTCAAGTTCAAGTTCAAGTTCAGGGTCAATGTCAAGGTCAATGTCAGGGTCAGGGTCAAGGTCAAGGTCAAGGTCAAGTTCAGGGTCAATGTCAAGGTCCGGGTCAGGGTCAGGGTAGAGGTCAAGTTCAAGGTCAATTTCGGGGTCAGGGTCAAGGTCAAGGTCAGGTTCAGTATCAGGATCAGGGTCAGGGTGCGAGTGAGGGTCAGGGTCAAGATCAAGTTCAGGGTCAATGTCAAAGTCAGGGTCAGGGTCAGGGTCAAGGTCAAGGTCAATTTCGGGGTCAGGGTCAAGGTCAAGGTCAGGTTCAGTATCAGGGTCAGGGTCAGGGTGCGAGTGAGGGTCAGTGTCAGGGTCAAGATCAAGGCCAAGGTCAGGTTCAGGGTCAGGGTCAAGGTCAAGTTCAAGGTGAGGGGTAGGGTCAGCGTCTTGGTCAGGGCCAGGTCAGGTGCAGGGTCAATGTCAAGGTCAGGGTCAGGGTCAGGGTCAAGGTCAATTTCAAGGTCAATTTCGGGGTCAGGGTCAAGGTCAAGGTCAGGTTCAGTATCAGGGTCAGGGTTAGGGTGCGAGTGAGGGTCAGGGTCAGGGTCAAGATCAAGGTCAAGGTCAGGGTCAGGGTCAGCATCAGGGTCAAGGTCAAGTTGAGGGATAGTGTCAGTGTCCCGGTCAGGGTCAGGGTTAGGTTAAGGTTCGAGATCTGGGTCTGGGTCAGGGTCAGGGTGAGGGTGAGGGTCATGGTGAGGGTCAGGGTCAAGGTCAAGGTCAGGGTCAGGGTCAGGGTCAAAGTCAAGTTCGAGGTCAATTTCGGGGTCAGGGTCAAGGTCAAGGTCAGGTTCAGTATTAGGGTCAGGGTCAGGGTGCGAGTGAGGGTCAGGGTCAGGGTCAAGATCAAGGTCAAGGTGAGGGGTAGGGTCAAGGTCAAGGTCAAGGTGAGGGGTAGGGTCAGCGTCTTGGTCAGGGTCAGGTCAGGTGCAGGGTCAGTGTCAGGGTCAGGGTCAAGGTCAAGATAGAGTGAGGGTCAAGGTCAAATTCAAGTTCAGGGTCAATGTCAAGGTTAATGTCAGGGTCAGGGTCAAGGTCAAGGTAAGGGTCAGGGTCAAGGTCAAGGTCAGGGTCAGGGTCAAGATCAAGGTCAGGTTCAGTATAAGGGTCAGGATCAGGGTGAGGGTGAGGGTGAGGGTCAGGGTCAAGATCAAGGTCAGGGTCAGGTTCAAGTTCAAGGTCAGGGTCAGGGTCAGGTTTAGGGTGAGTGTCAGGGTGAGGGTCAGGGTAAAGGTCAAGATCAGGGTCAGGGACAAGTTCAAGGTCAAGCACAGGGTGAGGGTCAGGGTCAAGGTCAAGGTCAGGGTCAAGGTCAAGGTCAAGGTCAGGGTCAGGGTCAAGGTCAAGTTCAGGGTCAGGGTCAAGGTGAAGGTTATTGTCAGAGTCCGTGTCAGGTTTAAGGTGAGGGTCAGCGTGAGGGTCAAGGTCAAGGTCAATGTCAGGGTCAGGGTCAGGGTCATTGACAGGGTGAGGTTCAAGGCCAAGGTCCGGGTCAGGGTCAGGTTCAGTTTTAGGGTGAGGGTCAGGGTCAAGGTCAGGGTCAGGGTCAGGGTTAGGTTTAGGGTGAGGGTCAGGGTCAGGGTCAGGGTCAAGGGCAAGGTAAGGGTAAGGCTCAAGTTCAAGGTCAGGGTCAGGCTCAAGGTCAAGGTCAGGGGCAGGGACAAGTTCAAGGTCAAGCTCAGGTTGCGGGTCAGGGTCAAGGTCAAGGTCAAGGTGAGGTTCAATGTCAAGGTCAAGGTCAGGGTCAGGGTCAAGGTCAAGCTCTGGGTCAGGGTCAAGGTCAAGGTCATTGTCAGAGTCAGTGTCAAGTTTAGGGTGAGGGTCAGGGTCAGGGTCAAGGTCAAGGCCAAGTTCCGGGTCAGTGTCAGGGTCAGGTTCAGTTTCAGGGTGAGGGTCAGGGTCAAGGTCAGGGTCAGGGTCAGGGTCAAGGTCAAGGTCAAGGTCAAGGTCAAAGTCAAGGTCAAGGTCAAATTGAGGGATAGTGTCAGTGTCCAGGTCTGGGTCAGGGTTAGGTTCAGGTTCAAGTTCAGGGTCATGGTCAGGGTCAGACTTAGGGTCAAGGTCAAGATCATGGTCCGGGTCAAGGTCAATGTCAGGGTCAGGGACAAGGTCAAGGTCAAGGTCAGGTTCAGGGTCAGGTTGAGGGTCAGGGTCAAGGTCAAGGTCAAGGTCAGGGTCAATGTCAGGGACAGGGTCAGGGTCAGGGTCAGACTTTGGGTCAGGGTGAATATCAAGGTCAGGGTCAACGTCAAGGTCAGGGTCAGGATCAGGGTGAATGTCAGTGTCAGGGTCAAGGTCAAGTTCAGGGTCAGGGTCAAGGTCAAGGTCATTGTCAGAGTCAGTGTCAGGTTTAGGGTAAGGGTCAGCGTCAGGGTCAAGGTCAAGGTCAAGGTCAGGGTCAGGGTCATTGTCAGGGTGAGGGTCAAGGCCAAGGGCCGGGTCAGGGTCAGGGTCAGGGTCAGTTTTAGGGTGAGGGTCAGGGGCAATTTTAGGGTCAGGGTTAGGTTTAGGGTGAGGGTCAGGGTCATGTTCAAGTTCAAGGTCAGGGTCATGTTCAAGTTCAAGGTCAGGGTCAGGGTCAGGGTCAGGGTGATGGTCAGGGTCAAGTTCAAGGTCAAGTTCAGGGTCAATGTCAATGTCAAGGTCAGGGTCAGGGTCAAGGTCAAGGGAAGGGTCAGGGCAAAGGTCAATGTCATTGTCAGAGTCAGTGTCAGGTTTAGAGTGAGTGTCACCGTCAGGGTCAAGGTCAAGGTCAAGGTCAGGGTCAGGGTCAGGGTGATGGTCAGGGTCAAGTTCAAGGTCAAGTTCAGGGTCAATGTCAATGTCAAGGTCAGGGTCAGGGTCAGGGTCAGGGTAAGGGTCAGGGTCAAAGTCAAGGTAAGGTTCAGGGTCAGAGTCAATGTCATTGTCAGAGTCAGGGTCAGGGTCATTGTCAAGTTCAGTGTCAGGGTCAGTTTTAGTGTGAGGTTCAAGGTCAAGGTCAGGGTCAGGGTCAGGGTCATTGTCAAGTTCAGTGTCAGGGTCAGTTTTAGTGTGAGGTTCAAGGTCAAGGTCAGGGTCAGGGTCAGTTTTAGTGTGAGGTTCAAGGTCAAGGTCAGGGTCAGGGTCAGGGTCAAGGTCAAGTTCAAGGTCAAGGTCAAGGTCAAGGTCAAGGTCACGGTCAGGGCAGGTTTAGGTTTAGGGACAGTGTCAGGGTCAGGGTTAGTTTCAGGGTTAAGGTCAGGGTCAGGGCTAAGGTCTCGTTCAGTGTCATGGTCACGGTCAGACTTCGGGTCAGGGTCATGGTCAGGGTCAAGTTCAATGTCAGGGTCAAAGTCAGGTTCAGGGTTAGGTTCAGGGTCAGGCTGAGGATTATGGTGAGGGTCAGGGTCAGGGTCAGCATTAGGATCAGGGTTAGGCTCAGGTCAGGGTGAGGGTCAGGCGCCGGGTCAGGGTCAGGGTCATGGTAAGACTTAAAGTCAGGGTCAAGGTCAGGGTCAAGGTCCAGGTCAAGCTCAGTGTCAAGGTCAAGGTCAGGGTCAGGGTGAAGATCAAGGTCAAGTTAATGGTCATTGTCAAGATCCAGGTCAGGGTAAGGGTCAGGGTCAGGGTCACGTTCAAGGTCAAGGTCAAGGTCAAGGTCAGGGTCACGGTCAAGGTCAAGGTCAGGGTCAGCGTCAGGGTCAGGTTTAGTGTGAGGGGCAGGGTGAGGGTCAGGATCAAGGTGAAGGTCAAGGTCAGGGACAAGGTCAAGGTCAAGATGAGGGATAGTGTCAGTGTCCCGTTCAGGGTCAGGGTTAGGTTCAGGTTCAAGGTCAGGGTCATGGTCAGGGTCAGGGTCAGACTTAGGGTCAAGGTCAAGGTCAAGGTCAGGGTCAAGGTCAAGGTCAGGGTAAGGGACAAGGTCAAGGTCAAGGTCATGGTCAGGGTCAGGGTCAGGGTCAAGATCAAGATGAAGGGCAGGGTCAGCGTCTTGGTCAGAGTCAGGTCAGGTGCAGGAGCAGTGTCAGGGTCAGGGTCAAGGTCAAGATCAGGGTCAGGGTCAGGGTTAGGCTTAGGGTGAGGGTCAAGACAAAGGTCAGGGTCATGGTCAGGGTCAGGGTCAGACTTAGGGTCAAGGTCAAGGTCAAGGTCAGGGTCAAGGTCAAGGTCAGGGTAAGGGACAAGGTCAAGGTCACGGTCAAGGTCAGGGTCAATGTCAAGGTCAAGGTCAGGGTCAGGGTCAAGGTCAAGTTCAGGGTCAGGGTCAAGGTCAAGGTCAGGGTCAGAGTCAGTGTCAGATTTAGGGTGAGGGTCAGCATCAGGGTCAAGGTCAAGGTCCGGGTCAGGGTCAGGGTCAGTTTTAGGGTGAGGTTCAGGGTCAAGGTCAGGGTCAGGGTCAGGGTCAAGGTCACGTTCAGTGTCACGGTCACGGTCAGACTTCAGGTCAGGGTCAAGGTCAGGGTCAAGGTCAATGTCAGGGTCAAAGTCAGGTTCAGGGTTAGGTTCAGGGTCAGGCTGAGGATTATGGTGAGGTTCAGGGTCAGGGTCAGCATTAGGATCAGGGTTAGGGTCAGGTCAGGGTGAGGGTCAGGTGCCGGGTCAGTTTCAGGGTCACGGTAAGACTTAAAGTCAGGGTCAAGGTCAGGGTCAAGGTCCAGGTCAAGCTCAGTGTCAAGGTCAAGGTCAGGGTCAGGGTCAAGGTCAGGGTCAGGGTCAAGTTCAAGGTCAAGCTCAGGGTGAGGGTCAGGTCAAGGTCCAGGTCAAGGTCAGGGTCAGGGTTAGGTTTAGGGTGAGGGTGAGGTTCAGGTTCAGGGTCAGGGTCAGATTTAGGCTGAGGGTCAGGGTCAGGGTCAAGGTCAAATTAAAGTTCAAGTTCAAGGTAAGGGTCAGGCTCAAGTTCAAGGTCAGGGTCAGGGTCAAGGTCAAGGTCAGGGTCAGGGTCAGGTTTAGGGTTAGGGTCAGTGTCAGGGTCAGGGTCAGTTTCAGGGTCAAGGTCAGGGTCAGGGTCAAGGTCACGTTCAGTGTCACGGTCAGACTTAGGGTCAGGGTCAAGATCAGGGACAAGGTCAATGTCAGGGTCAAAGTCAGGTTCAGGGTCAGGCTGACGATTATGGTGAGGGTCAGGGTTAGGGTCAGGGTCAGCATTAGGACCAGGGTTAGGATTAGGTCAGGGTCACGGTCAGGGTGAGGGTCAGGTGCCGGGTCAGGGTCAGGATCACGGTAAGGCATAAAGTCAGGGTCAGGGTCAGGGTCAGGGTAAGGGTCAGGGTCAGGGTCAAGTTCAAGGTCAAGGTCAAGGTCAGGGTCACGGTCAAGGTCAAGGCCAGGGTCAGCGTCAGGGTCAGGTTTAGTGTGAGGGGCAGGGTTAGGTTCAGGTTCAAGGTCAGGGTCATGGTCAGGGTAAGGGTCAGGTTCAAGTTCAAGGTCAGGGTCAGGGTCAGGTTTAGGGTGAGTGTCTGGTTGAGGGTCAGGGTCAAGGTCAAGGTCAGGGTCAGGGTCAGGTTTAGGGTGAGTGTCAGGTTGAGGGTCAGGGTCAAGGTCAAGGTCAGGGTCAGGGTCAGGGTCAAGGTCAAGGTCAAGGTGAGGGGTAGGGTCAAGGTCAAGGTCAAGGTGAGGGGTAGGGTCAGCGTCTTGGTCAGGGTCAGGTCAGGTGCAGGGTCAGTGTCAGGGTCAGGGTCAAGGTCAAGGTAGAGTGAGGGTCAAGGTCAAGTTCAAGTTCAGGGTCAATGTCAAGGTTAATGTCAGGGTCAGGGTCAAGGTCAAGGTAAGGGTCAGGGTCAAGGTCAAGGTCAGGGTCAGTATAAGGGTCAGGATCAGGGTGAGGGTGAGGGTGAGGGTCAGGGTCAAGATCAAGGTCAGGGTCAGGTTCAAGTTCAAGGTCAGGGTCAGGGTCAGGTTTAGGGTGAGTGTCAGGGTGAGGGTCAGGGTAAAGGTCAAGATCAGGGTCAGGGACAAGTTCAAGGTCAAGCACAGGGTGAGGGTCAGGGTCAAGGTCAAGGTCAGGGTCAAGGTCAAGGTCAAGGTCAGGGTCAGGGTCAAGGTCAAGTTCAGGGTCAGGGTCAAGGTGAAGGTTATTGTCAGAGTCCGTGTCAGGTTTAAGGTGAGGGTCAGCGTGAGGGTCAAGGTCAAGGTCAATGTCAGGGTCAGGGTCAGGGTCATTGACAGGGTGAGGTTCAAGGCCAAGGTCCGGGTCAGGGTCAGGTTCAGTTTTAGGGTGAGGGTCAGGGTCAAGGTCAGGGTCAGGGTCAGGGTTAGGTTTAGGGTGAGGGTCAGGGTCAGGGTCAGGGTCAAGGGCAAGGTAAGGGTAAGGCTCAAGTTCAAGGTCAGGGTCAGGCTCAAGGTCAAGGTCAGGGGCAGGGACAAGTTAAAGGTCAAGCTCAGGTTGCGGGTCAGGGTCAAGGTCAAGGTCAAGGTGAGGTTCAATGTCAAGGTCAAGGTCAGGGTCAGGGTCAAGGTCAAGTTCTGGGTCAGGGTCAAGGTCAAGGTCATTGTCAGAGTCAGTGTCAAGTTTAGGGTGAGGGTCAGGGTCAAGGTCAGGGTCAGGGTCAGGGTCAAGGTCAAGGTCAAGGTCAAGGTCAAGGTCAAGGTCAAGGTCAAATTGAGGGATAGTGTCAGTGTCCAGGTCAGGGTCAGGGTTAGGTTCAGGTTCAAGTTCAGGGTCATGGTCAGGGTCAGACTTAGGGTCAAGGTCAAGATCATGGTCCGGGTCAAGGTCAATGTCAGGGTCAGGGACAAGGTCAAGGTCAAGGTCAGGTTCAGGGTCAGGTTGAGGGTCAGGGTCAAGGTCAAGGTCAAGGTCAGGGTCAATGTCAGGGACAGGGTCAGGGTCAGGGTCAGACTTTGGGTCAGGGTGAATATCAAGGTCAGGGTCAACGTCAAGGTCAGGGTCAGGATCAGGGTGAATGTCAGTGTCAGGGTCAAGGTCAAGTTCAGGGTCAGGGTCAAGGTCAAGGTCATTGTCAGAGTCAGTGTCAGGTTTAGGGTAAGGGTCAGCGTCAGGGTCAAGGTCAAGGTCAAGGTCAGGGTCAGGGTCATTGTCAGGGTGAGGGTCAAGGCCAAGGGCCGGGTCAGGGTCAGGGTCAGGGTCAGTTTTAGGGTGAGGGTCAGGGGCAATTTTAGGGTCAGGGTTAGGTTTAGGGTGAGGGTCAGGGTGAGGGTCAGGGTCAAGATCAAGTTCAAGGTCAGGGTCATGTTCAAGTTCAAGGTCAGGGTCAGGGTCAGGGTCAGGGTGATGGTCAGGGTCAAGTTCAAGGTCAAGTTCAGGGTCAATGTCAATGTCAAGGTCAGGGTCAGGGTCAGGGTCAGGGTCAAGGTCAAGGTAAGGGTCAGGGTCAAGGTCAATGTCATTGTCAGAGTCAGTGTCAGGTTTAGGGTGAGTGTCACCGTCAGGGTCAAGGTCAAGGTCAAGGTCAGGGTCATGGTCATGGTCATTGTCAAGTTCAGTGTCAGGGTCAGTTTTAGTGTGAGGTTCAAGGTCAAGGTCAGGGTCAGGGTCAGGGTCAAGGTCAAGTTCAAGGTCAAGGTCAAGGTCAAGGTTACGGTCAGGGCAGGTTTAGGTTTAGGGACAGTGTCAGGGTCAGGGTTAGTTTCAGGGTTAAGGTCAGGGTCAGGGCTAAGGTCTCGTTCAGTGTCATGGTCACGGTCAGACTTCGGGTCAGGGTCAAGGTCAGGGTCAAGGTCAATGTCAGGGTCAAAGTCAGGTTCAGGGTTAGGTTCAGGGTCAGGCTGAGGATTATGGTGAGGGTCCGGGTCAGGGTCAGCATTAGGATCAGGTTTAGGGTCAGGTCAGGGTGAGGGTCAGGCGCCGGGTCAGGGTCAGGGTCATGGTAAGACTTAAAGTCAGGGTCAAGGTCAGGGTCAAGGTCCAGGTCAAGCTCAGTGTCAAGGTCAAGGTCAGGGTCAGGGTCAAGGTCAGGGTCAGGGTCAAGTTCAAGGTCAAGCTCAGGGTGAGGGTCAGGTCAAGGTCAAGGTCAAGGTCAGGGTCAGGGTTAGGTTTAGGGTGAGGGTGAGGTTCAGGTTCAGGGTCAGGGTCAGATTTAGGCTGAGGGTCAGGGTCAGGGTCAAGGTCAAATTAAAGTTCAAGTTCAAGGTAAGGGTCAGGCTCAAGTTCAAGGTCAGGGTCAGGGTCAAGGTCAAGGTCAGGGTCAGGGTCAGGTTTAGGGTTAGGGTCAGTGTCAGGGTCAGGGTCAGTTTCAGGGTCAAGGTCAGGGTCAGGGTCAAGGTCACGTTCAGTGTCACGGTCAGACTTAGGGTCAGGGTCAAGATCAGGGACAAGGTCAATGTCAGGGTCAAAGTCAGGTTCAGGGTCAGGCTGACGATTATGGTGAGGGTCAGGGTTAGGGTCAGGGTCAGCATTAGGACCAGGGTTAGGATTAGGTCAGGGTCACGGTCAGGGTGAGGGTCAGGTGCCGGGTCAGGGTCAGGATCACGGTAAGGCATAAAGTCAGGGTCAGGGTCAGGGTAAGGGTCAGGGTCAGGGTCAAGTTCAAGGTCAAGGTCAAGGTCAGGGTCATGGTCAAGGTCAAGGCCAGGGTCAGCGTCAGGGTCAGGTTTAGTGTGAGGGGCAGGGTTAGGTTCAGGTTCAAGGTCAGGGTCATGGTCAGGGTAAGGGTCAGGTTCAAGTTCAAGGTCAGGGTCAGGGTCAGGTTTAGGGTGAGTGTCTGGTTGAGGGTCAGGGTCAAGGTCAAGGTCAAGGTCCGGGTCAGTGTCAGGGTCAGGTTCAGTTTCAGGGTGAGGGTCAGGGTCAAGGTCAGGGTCAGGGTCAGGGTCAAGGTCAAGGTCAAGGTCAAGGTCAAAGTCAAGGTCAAGGTCAAATTGAGGGATAGTGTCAGTGTCCAGGTCAGGGTCAGGGTTAGGTTCAGGTTCAAGTTCAGGGTCATGGTCAGGGTCAGACTTAGGGTCAAGGTCAAGATCATGGTCCGGGTCAAGGTCAATGTCAGGGTCAGGGACAAGGTCAAGGTCAAGGTCAGGTTCAGGGTCAGGTTGAGGGTCAGGGTCAAGGTCAAGGTCAAGGTCAGGGTCAACGTCAAGGTCAGGGTCAGGATCAGGGTGAATGTCAGTGTCAGGGTCAAGGTCAAGTTCAGGGTCAGGGTCAAGGTCAAGGTCATTGTCAGAGTCAGTGTCAGGTTTAGGGTAAGGGTCAGCGTCAGGGTCAAGGTCAAGGTCAAGGTCAGGGTCAGGGTCATTGTCAGGGTGAGGGTCAAGGCCAAGGGCCGGGTCAGGGTCAGGTTCAGGGTCAGTTTTAGGGTGAGGGTCAGGGGCAATTTTAGGGTCAGGGTTAGGTTTAGGGTGAGGGTCAGGGTCAAGATCAAGTTCAAGGTCAGGGTCATGTTCAAGTTCAAGGTCAGGGTCAGGGTCAGGGTCAGGGTGATGGTCAGGGTCAAGTTCAAGGTCAAGTTCAGGGTCAGGCTGACGATTATGGTGAGGGTCAGGGTTAGGGTCAGGGTCAGCATTAGGACCAGGGTTAGGATTAGGTCAGGGTCACGGTCAGGGTGAGGGTCAGGTGCCGGGTCAGGGTCAGGATCACGGTAAGGCATAAAGTCAGGGTCAGGGTCAGGGTCAGGGTAAGGGTCAGGGTCAGGGTCAAGTTCAAGGTCAAGGTCAAGGTCAGGGTCACGGTCAAGGTCAAGGCCAGGGTCAGCGTCAGGGTCAGGTTTAGTGTGAGGGGCAGGGTTAGGTTCAGGTTCAAGGTCAGGGTCATGGTCAGGGTAAGGGTCAGGTTCAAGTTCAAGGTCAGGGTCAGGGTCAGGTTTAGGGTGAGTGTCTGGTTGAGGGTCAGGGTCAAGGTCAAGGTCAGGGTCAGGGTCAGGTTTAGGGTGAGTGTCAGGTTGAGGGTCAGGGTCAAGGTCAAGGTCAGGGTCAGGGTCAGGGTCAAGGTCAAGGTCAAGGTGAGGGGTAGGGTCAAGGTCAAGGTCAAGGTGAGGGGTAGGGTCAGCGTCTTGGTCAGGGTCAGGTCAGGTGCAGGGTCAGTGTCAGGGTCAGGGTCAAGGTCAAGGTAGAGTGAGGGTCAAGGTCAAGTTCAAGTTCAGGGTCAATGTCAAGGTTAATGTCAGGGTCAGGGTCAAGGTCAAGGTAAGGGTCAGGGTCAAGGTCAAGGTCAGGGTCAGTATAAGGGTCAGGATCAGGGTGAGGGTGAGGGTGAGGGTCAGGGTCAAGATCAAGGTCAGGGTCAGGTTCAAGTTCAAGGTCAGGGTCAGGGTCAGGTTTAGGGTGAGTGTCAGGGTGAGGGTCAGGGTAAAGGTCAAGATCAGGGTCAGGGACAAGTTCAAGGTCAAGCACAGGGTGAGGGTCAGGGTCAAGGTCAAGGTCAGGGTCAAGGTCAAGGTCAAGGTCAGGGTCAGGGTAAAGGTCAAGATCAGGGTCAGGGACAAGTTCAAGGTCAAGCACAGGGTGAGGGTCAGGGTCAAGGTCAAGGTCAGGGTCAAGGTCAAGGTCAAGGTCAGGGTCAGGGTCAAGGTCAAGTTCAGGGTCAGGGTCAAGGTGAAGGTTATTGTCAGAGTCCGTGTCAGGTTTAAGGTGAGGGTCAGCGTGAGGGTCAAGGTCAAGGTCAATGTCAGGGTCAGGGTCAGGGTCATTGACAGGGTGAGGTTCAAGGCCAAGGTCCGGGTCAGGGTCAGGTTCAGTTTTAGGGTGAGGGTCAGGGTCAAGGTCAGGGTCAGGGTCAGGGTTAGGTTTAGGGTGAGGGTCAGGGTCAGGGTCAGGGTCAAGGGCAAGGTAAGGGTAAGGCTCAAGTTCAAGGTCAGGGTCAGGCTCAAGGTCAAGGTCAGGGGCAGGGACAAGTTCAAGGTCAAGCTCAGGGTGCGGGTCAGGGTCAAGGTCAAGGTCAAGGTGAGGTTCAATGTCAAGGTCAAGGTCAGGGTCAGGGTCAATGTCAAGTTCTGGGTCAGGGTCAAGGTCAAGGTCATTGTCAGAGTCAGTGTCAAGTTTAGGGTGAGGGTCAGGGTCAAGGTCAGGGTCAGGGTCAGGGTCAAGGTCAAGGTCAAGGTCAAGGTCAAGGTCAAGGTCAAGGTCAAATTGAGGGATAGTGTCAGTGTCCAGGTCAGGGTCAGGGTTAGGTTCAGGTTCAAGTTCAGGGTCATGGTCAGGGTCAGACTTAGGGTCAAGGTCAAGATCATGGTCCGGGTCAAGGTCAATGTCAGGGTCAGGGACAAGGTCAAGGTCAAGGTCAGGTTCAGGGTCAGGTTGAGGGTCAGGGTCAAGGTCAAGGTCAAGGTCAGGGTCAATGTCAGGGACAGGGTCAGGGTCAGGGTCAGACTTTGGGTCAGGGTGAATATCAAGGTCAGGGTCAACGTCAAGGTCAGGGTCAGGATCAGGGTGAATGTCAGTGTCAGGGTCAAGGTCAAGTTCAGGGTCAGGGTCAAGGTCAAGGTCATTGTCAGAGTCAGTGTCAGGTTTAGGGTAAGGGTCAGCGTCAGGGTCAAGGTCAAGGTCAAGGTCAGGGTCAGGGTCATTGTCAGGGTGAGGGTCAAGGCCAAGGGCCGGGTCAGGGTCAGGGTCAGGGTCAGTTTTAGGGTGAGGGTCAGGGGCAATTTTAGGGTCAGGGTTAGGTTTAGGGTGAGGGTCAGGGTGAGGGTCAGGGTCAAGATCAAGTTCAAGGTCAGGGTCATGTTCAAGTTCAAGGTCAGGGTCAGGGTCAGGGTCAGGGTGATGGTCAGGGTCAAGTTCAAGGTCAAGTTCAGGGTCAATGTCAATGTCAAGGTCAGGGTCAGGGTCAGGGTCAGGGTCAAGGTCAAGGTAAGGGTCAGGGTCAAGGTCAATGTCATTGTCAGAGTCAGTGTCAGGTTTAGGGTGAGTGTCACCGTCAGGGTCAAGGTCAAGGTCAAGGTCAGGGTCATGGTCATGGTCATTGTCAAGTTCAGTGTCAGGGTCAGTTTTAGTGTGAGGTTCAAGGTCAAGGTCAGGGTCAGGGTCAGGGTCAAGGTCAAGTTCAAGGTCAAGGTCAAGGTCAAGGTTACGGTCAGGGCAGGTTTAGGTTTAGGGACAGTGTCAGGGTCAGGGTTAGTTTCAGGGTTAAGGTGAGGGTCAGGGCTAAGGTCTCGTTCAGTGTCATGGTCACGGTCAGACTTCGGGTCAGGGTCAAGGTCAGGGTCAAGGTCAATGTCAGGGTCAAAGTCAGGTTCAGGGTTAGGTTCAGGGTCAGGCTGAGGATTATGGTGAGGGTCCGGGTCAGGGTCAGCATTAGGATCAGGTTTAGGGTCAGGTCAGGGTGAGGGTCAGGCGCCGGGTCAGGGTCAGGGTCATGGTAAGACTTAAAGTCAGGGTCAAGGTCAGGGTCAAGGTCCAGGTCAAGCTCAGTGTCAAGGTCAAGGTCAGGGTCAGGGTCAAGGTCAGGGTCAGGGTCAAGTTCAAGGTCAAGCTCAGGGTGAGGGTCAGGTCAAGGTCAAGGTCAAGGTCAGGGTCAGGGTTAGGTTTAGGGTGAGGGTGAGGTTCAGGTTCAGGGTCAGGGTCAGATTTAGGCTGAGGGTCAGGGTCAGGGTCAAGGTCAAATTAAAGTTCAAGTTCAAGGTAAGGGTCAGGCTCAAGTTCAAGGTCAGGGTCAGGGTCAAGGTCAAGGTCAGGGTCAGGGTCAGGTTTAGGGTTAGGGTCAGTGTCAGGGTCAGGGTCAGTTTCAGGGTCAAGGTCAGGGTCAGGGTCAAGGTCACGTTCAGTGTCACGGTCAGACTTAGGGTCAGGGTCAAGATCAGGGACAAGGTCAATGTCAGGGTCAAAGTCAGGTTCAGGGTCAGGCTGACGATTATGGTGAGGGTCAGGGTTAGGGTCAGGGTCAGCATTAGGACCAGGGTTAGGATTAGGTCAGGGTCACGGTCAGGGTGAGGGTCAGGTGCCGGGTCAGGGTCAGGATCACGGTAAGGCATAAAGTCAGGGTCAGGGTCAGGGTAAGGGTCAGGGTCAGGGTCAAGTTCAAGGTCAAGGTCAAGGTCAGGGTCATGGTCAAGGTCAAGGCCAGGGTCAGCGTCAGGGTCAGGTTTAGTGTGAGGGGCAGGGTTAGGTTCAGGTTCAAGGTCAGGGTCATGGTCAGGGTAAGGGTCAGGTTCAAGTTCAAGGTCAGGGTCAGGGTCAGGTTTAGGGTGAGTGTCTGGTTGAGGGTCAGGGTCAAGGTCAAGGTCAGGGTCAGGGTCAGGTTTAGGGTGAGTGTCAGGTTGAGGGTCAGGGTCAAGGTCAAGGTCAGGGTCAGGGTCAGGGTCAAGGTCAAGGTCAAGGTGAGGGGTAGGGTCAAGGTCAAGGTCAAGGTGAGGGGTAGGGTCAGCGTCTTGGTCAGGGTCAGGTCAGGTGCAGGGTCAGTGTCAGGGTCAGGGTCAAGGTCAAGGTAGAGTGAGGGTCAAGGTCAAGTTCAAGTTCAGGGTCAATGTCAAGGTTAATGTCAGGGTCAGGGTCAAGGTCAAGGTCAGGGTCAGTATAAGGGTCAGGATCAGGGTGAGGGTGAGGGTGAGGGTCAGGGTCAAGATCAAGGTCAGGGTCAGGTTCAAGTTCAAGGTCAGGGTCAGGGTCAGGTTTAGGGTGAGTGTCAGGGTGAGGGTCAGGGTAAAGGTCAAGATCAGGGTCAGGGACAAGTTCAAGGTCAAGCACAGGGTGAGGGTCAGGGTCAAGGTCAAGGTCAGGGTCAAGGTCAAGGTCAAGGTCAGGGTCAGGGTCAAGGTCAAGTTCAGGGTCAGGGTCAAGGTGAAGGTTATTGTCAGAGTCCGTGTCAGGTTTAAGGTGAGGGTCAGCGTGAGGGTCAAGGTCAAGGTCAATGTCAGGGTCAGGGTCAGGGTCATTGACAGGGTGAGGTTCAAGGCCAAGGTCCGGGTCAGGGTCAGGTTCAGTTTTAGGGTGAGGGTCAGGGTCAAGGTCAGGGTCAGGGTCAGGGTTAGGTTTAGGGTGAGGGTGAGGGTCAGGGTCAGGGTCAAGGGCAAGGTAAGGGTAAGGCTCAAGTTCAAGGTCAGGGTCAGGCTCAAGGTCAAGGTCAGGGGCAGGGACAAGTTCAAGGTCAAGCTCAGGGTGCGGGTCAGGGTCAAGGTCAAGGTCAAGGTGAGGTTCAATGTCAAGGTCAAGGTCAGGGTCAGGGTCAATGTCAAGGTCAAGGTCAGGGTCAGGGTCAAGGTCAAGTTCTGGGTCAGGGTCAAGGTCAAGGCCAAGGTCCGGGTCAGTGTCAGGGTCAGGTTCAGTTTCAGGGTGAGGGTCAGGGTCAAGGTCAGGGTCAGGGTCAGGGTCAAGGTCAAGGTCAAGGTCAAGGTCAAAGTCAAGGTCAAGGTCAAATTGAGGGATAGTGTCAGTGTCCAGGTCAGGGTCAGGGTTAGGTTCAGGTTCAAGTTCAGGGTCATGGTCAGGGTCAGACTTAGGGTCAAGGTCAAGATCATGGTCCGGGTCAAGGTCAATGTCAGGGTCAGGGACAAGGTCAAGGTCAAGGTCAGGTTCAGGGTCAGGTTGAGGGTCAGGGTCAAGGTCAAGGTCAAGGTCAGGGTCAACGTCAAGGTCAGGGTCAGGATCAGGGTGAATGTCAGTGTCAGGGTCAAGGTCAAGTTCAGGGTCAGGGTCAAGGTCAAGGTCATTGTCAGAGTCAGTGTCAGGTTTAGGGTAAGGGTCAGCGTCAGGGTCAAGGTCAAGGTCAAGGTCAGGGTCAGGGTCATTGTCAGGGTGAGGGTCAAGGCCAAGGGCCGGGTCAGGGTCAGGGTCAGGGTCAGTTTTAGGGTGAGGGTCAGGGGCAATTTTAGGGTCAGGGTTAGGTTTAGGGTGAGGGTCAGGGTCATGTTCAAGTTCAAGGTCAGGGTCATGTTCAAGTTCAAGGTCAGGGTCAGGGTCAGGGTCAGGGTGATGGTCAGGGTCAAGTTCAAGGTCAAGTTCAGGGTCAATGTCAATGTCAAGGTCAGGGTCAGGGTCAGGGTCAGGGTCAAGGTCAAGGGAAGGGTCAGGGTCAAGGTCAATGTCATTGTCAGAGTCAGTGTCAGGTTTAGGGTGAGTGTCACCGTCAGGGTCAAGGTCAAGGTCAAGGTCAGGGTCAGGGTCAGGGTGATGGTCAGGGTCAAGTTCAAGGTCAAGTTCAGGGTCAATGTCAATGTCAAGGTCAGGGTCAGGGTCAGGGTCAGGGTAAGGGTCAGGGTCAAAGTCAAGGTAAGGTTCAGGGTCAGAGTCAATGTCATTGTCAGAGTCAGGGTCAGGGTCATTGTCAAGTTCAGTGTCAGGGTCAGTTTTAGTGTGAGGTTCAAGGTCAAGGTCAGGGTCAGGGTCAGGGTCATTGTCAAGTTCAGTGTCAGGGTCAGTTTTAGTGTGAGGTTCAAGGTCAAGGTCAGGGTCAGGGTCAGTTTTAGTGTGAGGTTCAAGGTCAAGGTCAGGGTCAGGGTCAGGGTCAAGGTCAAGTTCAAGGTCAAGGTCAAGGTCAAGGTCAAGGTCACGGTCAGGGCAGGTTTAGGTTTAGGGACAGTGTCAGGGTCAGGGTTAGTTTCAGGGTTAAGGTCAGGGTCAGGGCTAAGGTCTCGTTCAGTGTCATGGTCACGGTCAGACTTCGGGTCAGGGTCATGGTCAGGGTCAAGTTCAATGTCAGGGTCAAAGTCAGGTTCAGGGTTAGGTTCAGGGTCAGGCTGAGGATTATGGTGAGGGTCAGGGTCAGGGTCAGCATTAGAATCAGGTTTAGGGTCAGGTCAGGGTGAGGGTCAGGCGCCGTGTCAGGGTCAGGGTCATGGTAAGACTTAAAGTCAGGGTCAAGGTCAGGGTCAAGGTCCAGGTCAAGCTCAGTGTCAAGGTCAAGGTCAGGGTCAGGGTGAAGATCAAGGTCAAGTTAATGGTCATTGTCAAGATCCAGGTCAGGGTAAGGGTCAGGGTCAGGGTCACGTTCAAGGTCAAGGTCAAGGTCAAGGTCAGGGTCACGGTCAAGGTCAAGGTCAGGGTCAGCGTCAGGGTCAGGTTTAGTGTGAGGGGCAGGGTGAGGGTCAGGATCAAGGTGAAGGTCAAGGTCAGGGACAAGGTCAAGGTCAAGATGAGGGATAGTGTCAGTGTCCCGTTCAGGGTCAGGGTTAGGTTCAGGTTCAAGGTCAGGGTCATGGTCAGGGTCAGGGTCAGACTTAGGGTCAAGGTCAAGGTCAAGGTCAGGGTCAAGGTCAAGGTCAGGGTAAGGGACAAGGTCAAGGTCAAGGTCATGGTCAGGGTCAGGGTCAGGGTCAAGATCAAGATGAAGGGCAGGGTCAGCGTCTTGGTCAGAGTCAGGTCAGGTGCAGGAGCAGTGTCAGGGTCAGGGTCAAGGTCAAGATCAGGGTCAGGGTCAGGGTCAGGGTTAGGTTTAGGGTGAGGGTCAAGACAAAGGTCAGGGTCATGGTCAGGGTCAGGGTCAGACTTAGGGTCAAGGTCAAGGTCAAGGTCAGGGTCAAGGTCAAGGTCAGGGTAAGGGACAAGGTCAAGTTCAGAGTCAGGGTCAAGGTCAAGGTCATTGTCAGAGTCAGTGTCAGATTTAGGGTGAGGGTCAGCATCAGGGTCAAGGTCAAGGTCCGGGTCAGGGTCAGGGTCAGTTTTAGGGTGAGGTTCAGGGTCAAGGTCAGGGTCAGGGTCAGGGTCAAGGTCACGTTCAGTGTCACGGTCACGGTCAGACTTCAGGTCAGGGTCAAGGTCAGGGTCAAGGTCAATGTCAGGGTCAAAGTCAGGTTCAGGGTTAGGTTCAGGGTCAGGCTGAGGATTATGGTGAGGGTCAGGGTCAGGGTCAGCATTAGGATCAGGGTTAGGGTCAGGTCAGGGTGAGGGTCAGGTGCCGGGTCAGTTTCAGGGTCACGGTAAGACTTAAAGTCAGGGTCAAGGTCAGGGTCAAGGTCCAGGTCAAGCTCAGTGTCAAGGTCAAGGTCAGGGTCAGGGTCAAGGTCAGGGTCAGGGTCAAGTTCAAGGTCAAGCTCAGGGTGAGGGTCAGGTCAAGGTCCAGGTCAAGGTCAGGGTCAGGGTTAGGTTTAGGGTGAGGGTGAGGTTCAGGTTCAGGGTCAGGGTCAGATTTAGGCTGAGGGTCAGGGTCAGGGTCAAGGTCAAATTAAAGTTCAAGTTCAAGGTAAGGGTCAGGCTCAAGTTCAAGGTCAGGGTCAAGGTCAAGGTCAGGGTCAGGGTCAGGTTTAGGGTTAGGGTCAGTGTCAGGGTCAGGGTCAGTTTCAGGGTCAAGGTCAGGGTCAGGGTCAAGGTCACGTTCAGTGTCACGGTCAGACTTAGGGGTCAGGGTCAAGATCAGGGACAAGGTCAATGTCAGGGTCAAAGTCAGGTTCAGGGTCAGGCTGACGATTATGGTGAGGGTCAGGGTTAGGGTCAGGGTCAGCATTAGGACCAGGGTTAGGATTAGGTCAGGGTCACGGTCAGGGTGAGGGTCAGGTGCCGGGTCAGGGTCAGGATCACGGTAAGGCATAAAGTCAGGGTCAGGGTCAGGGTAAGGGTCAGGGTCAGGGTCAAGTTCAAGGTCAAGGTCAAGGTCAGGGTCATGGTCAAGGTCAAGGCCAGGGTCAGCGTCAGGGTCAGGTTTAGTGTGAGGGGCAGGGTTAGGTTCAGGTTCAAGGTCAGGGTCATGGTCAGGGTAAGGGTCAGGTTCAAGTTCAAGGTCAGGGTCAGGGTCAGGTTTAGGGTGAGTGTCTGGTTGAGGGTCAGGGTCAAGGTCAAGGTCAGGGTCAGGGTCAGGTTTAGGGTGAGTGTCAGGTTGAGGGTCAGGGTCAAGGTCAAGGTCAGGGTCAGGGTCAGGGTCAAGGTCAAGGTCAAGGTGAGGGGTAGGGTCAAGGTCAAGGTCAAGGTGAGGGGTAGGGTCAGCGTCTTGGTCAGGGTCAGGTCAGGTGCAGGGTCAGTGTCAGGGTCAGGGTCAAGGTCAAGGTAGAGTGAGGGTCAAGGTCAAGTTCAAGTTCAGGGTCAATGTCAAGGTTAATGTCAGGGTCAGGGTCAAGGTCAAGGTAAGGGTCAGGGTCAAGGTCAAGGTTAATGTCAGGGTCAGGGTCAAGGTCAAGGTAAGGGTCAGGGTCAAGGTCAAGGTCAGGGTCAGGGTCAAGATCAAGGTCAGGTTCAGTATAAGGGTCAGGATCAGGGTGAGGGTGAGGGTGAGGGTCAGGGTCAAGATCAAGGTCAGGGTCAGGTTCAAGTTCAAGGTCAGGGTCAGGGTCAGGTTTAGGGTGAGTGTCAGGGTGAGGGTCAGGGTAAAGGTCAAGATCAGGGTCAGGGACAAGTTCAAGGTCAAGCACAGGGTGAGGGTCAGGGTCAAGGTCAAGGTCAGGGTCAGACTTAGGGTCAAGGTCAAGGTCAAGGTCAGGGTCAGGGTCAAGGTCAAGTTCAGGGTCAGGGTCAAGGTGAAGGTTATTGTCAGAGTCCGTGTCAGGTTTAAGGTGAGGGTCAGCGTGAGGGTCAAGGTCAAGGTCAATGTCAGGGTCAGGGTCAGGGTCATTGACAGGGTGAGGTTCAAGGCCAAGGTCCGGGTCAGGGTCAGGTTCAGTTTTAGGGTGAGGGTCAGGGTCAAGGTCAGGGTCAGGGTCAGGGTTAGGTTTAGGGGGAGGGTCAGGGTCAGGGTCAGGGTCAAGGGCAAGGTAAGGGTCAGGCTCAAGTTCAAGGTCAGGGTCAGGCTCAAGGTCAAGGTCAGGGGCAGGGACAAGTTCAAGGTCAAGCTCAGGGTGGGGGTCAGGGTCAAGGTCAAGGTCAAGGTGAGTTTCAATGTCAAGGTCAAGGTCAGGGTCAGGGTCAAGGTCAAGTTCTGGGTCAGGGTCAAGGTCAAGGTCATTGTCAGAGTCAGTGTCAAGTTTAGGGTGAGGGTCAGGGTCAGGGTCAAGGTCAAGGCCAAGGTCCGGGTCAGTGTCAGGGTCAGGTTCAGTTTCAGGGTGAGGGTCAGGGTCAAGGTCAGGGTCAGGGTCAGGGTCAAGGTCAAGGTAAGGGTCAGGGTCAAGGTCAAGGTCATTGTCAGAGTCAGTGTCAGGTTTAGGGTAAGGGTCAGCGTCAGGGTCAAGGTCAAGGTCAAGGTCAGGGTCAGGGTCATTGTCAGGGTGAGGGTCAAGGCCAAGGGCCGGGTCAGGGTCAGGTTCAGGGTCAGTTTTAGGGTGAGGGTCAGGGGCAATTTTAGGGTCAGGGTTAGGTTTAGGGTGAGGGTCAGGGTCAAGATCAAGTTCAAGGTCAGGGTCATGTTCAAGTTCAAGGTCAGGGTCAGGGTCAGGGTCAGGGTGATGGTCAGGGTCAAGTTCAAGGTCAAGTTCAGGGTCAATGTCAATGTCAAGGTCACGGTCAGGGTCAGGGTCAGGGTCAAGGTCAATGTCATTGTCAGAGTCAGGGTCAGGTTTAGGGTGAGGGTCACCGTCAGGGTCAAGGTCAAGGTCAAGATCAGGGTCAGGGTCAGGGTCATTGTCAAGTTCAGTGTCAGGGTCAGTTTTAGTGTGAGGTTCAAGGTCAAGGTCAGGGTCAGGGTCAGGGTCAAGGTCAAGTTCAAGGTCAAGGTCAAGGTCAAGGTCAAGGTCACGGTCAGGGCAGGTTTAGGTTTAGGGACAGTGTCAGGGTCAGGGTTAGTTTCAGGGTTAAGGTCAGGGTCAGGGCTAAGGTCTCGTTCAGTGTCATGGTCACGGTCAGACTTCGGGTCAGGGTCAAGGTCAGGGTCAAGGTCAATGTCAGGGTCAAAGTCAGGTTCAGGGTTAGGTTCAGGGTCAGGCTGAGGATTATGGTGAGGGTCCGGGTCAGGGTCAGCATTAGGATCAGGTTTAGGGTCAGGTCAGGGTGAGGGTCAGGCGCCGGGTCAGGGTCAGGGTCATGGTAAGACTTAAAGTCAGGGTCAAGGTCAGGGTCAAGGTCCAGGTCAAGCTCAGTGTCAAGGTCAAGGTCAGGGTCAGGGTGAAGATCAAGGTCAAGTTAATGGTCATTGTCAAGATCCAGGTCAGGGTAAGGGTCAGGGTCAGGGTCACGTTCAAGGTCAAGGTCAAGGTCAAGGTCAGGGTCACGGTCAAGGTCAAGGTCAGGGTCAGCGTCAGGGTCAGGTTTAGTGTGAGGGGCAGGGTGAGGGTCAGGATCAAGGTGAAGGTCAAGGTCAGGGACAAGGTCAAGGTCAAGATGAGGGATAGTGTCAGTGTCCCGTTCAGGGTCAGGGTTAGGTTCAGGTTCAAGGTCAGGGTCATGGTCAGGGTAAGGGTCAGACTTAGGGTCAAGGTCAAGGTCAAGGTCAGGGTCAAGGTCAAGGTCAGGGTAAGGGACAAGGTCAAGGTCAAGGTCATGGTCAGGGTCAGGGTCAGGGTCAAGATCAAGATGAAGGGCAGGGTCAGCGTCTTGGTCAGAGTCAGGTCAGGTGCAGGAGCAGTGTCAGGGTCAGGGTCAAGGTCAAGATCAGGGTCAGGGTCAGGGTCAGGGTTAGGTTTAGGGTGAGGGTCAAGACAAAGGTCAGGGTCACGGTCAGGGTCAGGGTCAGACTTAGGGTCAAGGTCAAGGTCAAGGTCAGGGTCAAGGTCAAGGTCAGGGTAAGGGACAAGGTCAAGGTCAAGGTCAGGGTCAATGTCAAGGTCAAGGTCAGGGTCAGGGTCAAGGTCAAGTTCAGTGTCAGGGTCAAGGTCAAGGTCATTGTCAGAGTCAGTGTCAGATTTAGGGTGAGGGTCAGCATCAGGGTCAAGGTCTAGGTCAGGGTCAGGGTCAGGGTCATTGTCAAGTTCAGTGTCAGGGTCATTGTCAGGGTGAGGGTCAAGGCCAAGGTCCGGGTCAGGGTCAGGGTCAGTTTTAGGGTGAGGTTCAGGGTCAAGGTCAGGGTCAGGGTCAGGGTCAAGGTCACGTTCAGTGTCACGGTCACGGTCAGACTTCGGGTCAGGGTCAAGGTCAGGGTCAAGGTCAATGTCAGGGTCAAAGTCAGGTTCAGGGTTAGGTTCAGGGTCAGGCTGAGGATTATGGTGAGGGTCAGGGTCAGGGTCAGCATTAGGATCAGGGTTAGGGTCAGGTCAGGGTGAGGGTCAGGTGCCGGGTCAGTTTCAGGGTCACGGTAAGACTTAAAGTCAGGGTCAAGGTCAGGGTCAAGGTCCAGGTCAAGCTCAGTGTCAAGGTCAAGGTCAGGGTCAGGGTCAAGGTCAGGGTCAGGGTCAAGTTCAAGGTCAAGCTCAGGGTGAGGGTCAGGTCAAGGTCAAGGTCAAGGTCAGGGTCAGGGTTAGGTTTAGGGTGAGGGTGAGGTTCAGGTTCAGGGTCAGGGTCAGATTTAGGCTGAGGGTCAGGGTCAGGGTCAAGGTCAAATTAAAGTTCAAGTTCAAGGTAAGGGTCAGGCTCAAGTTCAAGGTCAGGGTCAGGGTCAAGGTCAAGGTCAGGGTCAGGGTCAGGTTTAGGGTTAGGGTCAGTGTCAGGGTCAGGGTCAGTTTCAGGGTCGAGGTCAGGGTCAGGGTCAGGGTCAAGGTCACGTTCAGTGTCACGGTCAGACTTAGGGTCAGGGTCAAGATCAGGGACAAGGTCAATGTCAGGGTCAAAGTCAGGTTCAGGGTCAGGCTGACGATTATGGTGAGGGTCAGGGTTAGGGTCAGGGTCAGCATTAGGACCAGGGTTAGGATTAGGTCAGGGTCACGGTCAGGGTGAGGGTCAGGTGCCGGGTCAGGGTCAGGATCACGGTAAGGCATAAAGTCAGGGTCAGGGTCAGGGTAAGGGTCAGGGTCAGGGTCAAGTTCAAGGTCAAGGTCAAGGTCAGGGTCATGGTCAAGGTCAAGGCCAGGGTCAGCGTCAGGGTCAGGTTTAGTGTGAGGGGCAGGGTTAGGTTCAGGTTCAAGGTCAGGGTCATGGTCAGGGTAAGGGTCAGGTTCAAGTTCAAGGTCAGGGTCAGGGTCAGGTTTAGGGTGAGTGTCTGGTTGAGGGTCAGGGTCAAGGTCAAGGTCAGGGTCAGGGTCAGGTTTAGGGTGAGTGTCAGGTTGAGGGTCAGGGTCAAGGTCAAGGTCAGGGTCAGGGTCAGGGTCAAGGTCAAGGTCAAGGTGAGGGGTAGGGTCAAGGTCAAGGTCAAGGTGAGGGGTAGGGTCAGCGTCTTGGTCAGGGTCAGGTCAGGTGCAGGGTCAGTGTCAGGGTCAGGGTCAAGGTCAAGGTAGAGTGAGGGTCAAGGTCAAGTTCAAGTTCAGGGTCAATGTCAAGGTTAATGTCAGGGTCAGGGTCAAGGTCAAGGTAAGGGTCAGGGTCAAGGTCAAGGTCAGGGTCAGGGTCAAGATCAAGGTCAGGTTCAGTATAAGGGTCAGGATCAGGGTGAGGGTGAGGGTGAGGGTCAGGGTCAAGATCAAGGTCAGGGTCAGGTTCAAGTTCAAGGTCAGGGTCAGGGTCAGGTTTAGGGTGAGTGTCAGTGTGAGGGTCAGGGTAAAGGTCAAGATCAGGGTCAGGGACAAGTTCAAGGTCAAGCACAGGGTGAGGGTCAGGGTCAAGGTCAAGGTCAGGGTCAGACTTAGGGTCAAGGTCAAGGTCAAGGTCAGGGTCAGGGTCAAGGTCAAGTTCAGGGTCAGGGTCAAGGTGAAGGTTATTGTCAGAGTCCGTGTCAGGTTTAAGGTGAGGGTCAGCGTGAGGGTCAAGGTCAAGGTCAATGTCAGGGTCAGGGTCAGGGTCATTGACAGGGTGAGGTTCAAGGCCAAGGTCCGGGTCAGGGTCAGGTTCAGTTTTAGGGTGAGGGTCAGGGTCAAGGTCAGGGTCAGGGTCAGGGTTAGGTTTAGGGTGAGGGTCAGGGTCAGGGTCAGGGTCAAGGGCAAGGTAAGGGTCAGGCTCAAGGTCAAGGTCAGGGGCAGGGACAAGTTCAAGGTCAAGCTCAGGGTGCGGGTCAGGGTCAAGGTCAAGGTCAAGGTGAGGTTCAATGTCAAGGTCAAGGTCAGGGTCAGGGTCAAGGTCAAGTTCTGGGTCAGGGTCAAGGTCAAGGTCATTGTCAGAGTCAGTGTCAAGTTTAGGGTGAGGGTCAGGGTCAGGGTCAAGGTCAAGGCCAAGGTCCGGGTCAGTGTCAGGGTCAGGTTCAGTTTCAGGGTGAGGGTCAGGGTCAAGGTCAGGGTCAGGGTCAGGGTCAAGGTCAAGGTCAAGGTCAAGGTCAAAGTCAAGGTCAAGGTCAAATTGAGGGATAGTGTCAGTGTCCAGGTCTGGGTCAGGGTTAGGTTCAGGTTCAAGTTCAGGGTCAGGGTCAGGGTCAGACTTAGGGTCAAGGTCAAGATCATGGTCCGGGTCAAGGTCAATGTCAGGGTCAGGGACAAGGTCAAGGTCAAGGTCAGGTTCAGGGTCAGGTTGAGGGTCAGGGTCAAGGTCAAGGTCAAGGTCAGGGTCAGGATCAGGGTGAATGTCAGTGTCAGGGTCAAGGTCAAGTTCAGGGTCAGGGTCAAGGTCAAGGTCATTGTCAGAGTCAGTGTCAGGTTTAGGGTAAGGGTCAGCGTCAGGGTCAAGGTCAAGGTCAAGGTCAGGGTCAGGGTCATTGTCAGGGTGAGGGTCAAGGCCAAGGGCCGGGTCAGGGTCAGGGTCAGGGTCAGTTTTAGGGTGAGGGTCAGGGGCAATTTTAGGGTCAGGGTTAGGTTTAGGGTGAGGGTCAGGGTCAAGATCAAGTTCAAGGTCAGGGTCGTGTTCAAGTTCAAGGTCAGGGTCAGGGTCAGGGTCAGGGTGATGGTCAGGGTCAAGTTCAAGGTCAAGTTCAGGGTCAATGTCAATGTCAAGGTCAGGGTCAGGGTCAGGGTCAGGGTAAGGGTCAGGGTCAAGGTCAAGGTAAGGGTCAGGGTCAAGGTCAATGTCATTGTCAGAGTCAGGGTCAGGGTCATTGTCAAGTTCAGTGTCAGGGTCAGTTTTAGTGTGAGGTTCAAGGTCAAGGTCAGGGTCAGGGTCAGGGTCATTGTCAAGTTCAGTGTCAGGGTCAGTTTTAGTGTGAGGTTCAAGGTCAAGGTCAGGGTCAGGGTCAGGTTCAAGGTCAAGTTCAAGGTCAAGGTCAAGGTCAAGGTCACGGTCAGGGCAGGTTTAGGTTTAGGGACAGTGTCAGGGTCAGGGTTAGTTTCAGGGTTAAGGTCAGGGTCAGGGCTAAGGTCTCGTTCAGTGTCATGGTCACGGTCAGACTTCGGGTCAGGGTCAAGGTCAGGGTCAAGGTCAATGTCAGGGTCAAAGTCAGGTTCAGGGTTAGGTTCAGGGTCAGGCTGAGGATTAAGGTGAGAGTCAGGGTCAGCATTAGGATCAGGGTTAGGCTCAGGTCAGGGTGAGGGTCAGGCGCCGGGTCAGGGTCAGGGTCATGGTAAGACTTAAAGTCAGGGTCAAGGTCAGGGTCAAGGTCCAGGTCAAGCTCAGTGTCAAGGTCAAGGTCAGGGTCACGGTCAAGGTCAAGGTCAGGGTCAGCGTCAGGGTCAGGTTTAGTGTGAGGGGCAGGGTGAGGGTCAGGATCAAGGTGAAGGTCAAGGTCAGGGACAAGGTCAAGGTCAAGATGAGGGATAGTGTCAGTGTCCTGTTCAGGGTCAGGGTTAGGTTCAGGTTCAAGGTCAGGGTCATGGTCAGGGTCAGGGTCAGACTTAGGGTCAAGGTCAAGGTCAATGTCAGGGTCAAGGTCAAGGTCAGGGTAAGGGACAAGGTCAAGGTCAAGGTCAAGGTCAGGGTCAATGTCAAGGTCAAGGTCAGGGTCAGGGTCAGGGTCAAGGTCAAGTTCAGTGTCAGGGTCAAGGTCAAGGTCATTGTCAGAGTCAGTGTCAGATTTAGGGTGAGGGTCAGCATCAGGGTCAAGGTCAAGGTCAGGGTCAGGGTCAGGGTCATTGTCAAGTTCAGTGTCAGGGTCATTGTCAGGGTGAGGGTCAAGGCCAAGGTCCGGGTCAGGGTCAGGGTCAGTTTTAGGGTGAGGTTCAGGGTCAGTGTCAGGGTCAGGGTCAGGGTCAAGGTCACGTTCAGTGTCACGGTCACGGTCAGACTTCGGGTCAGGGTCAAGGTCAGGGTCAAGGTCAATGTCAGGGTCAAAGTCAGGTTCAGGGTTAGGTTCAGGGTCAGGCTGAGGATTATGGTGAGGGTCAGGGTCAGGGTCAGCATTAGGATCAGGGTTAGGGTCAGGTCAGGGTGAGGGTCAGGTGCCGGGTCAGTTTCAGGGTCACGGTAAGACTTAAAGTCAGGGTCAAGGTCAGGGTCAAGGTCCAGGTCAAGCTCAGTGTCAAGGTCAAGGTCAGGGTCAGGGTCAAGGTCAGGGTCAGGGTCAAGTTCAAGGTCAAGCTCAGGGTGAGGGTCAGGTCAAGGTCCAGGTCAAGGTCAGGGTCAGGGTTAGGTTTAGGGTGAGGGTGAGGTTCAGGTTCAGGGTCAGGGTCAGATTTAGGCTGAGGGTCAGGGTCAGGGTCAAGGTCAAATTAAAGTTCAAGTTCAAGGTAAGGGTCAGGCTCAAGTTCAAGGTCAGGGTCAGGGTCAAGGTCAAGGTCAGGGTCAGGGTCAGGTTTAGGGTTAGGGTCAGTGTCAGGGTCAGGGTCAGTTTCAGGGTCAAGGTCAGGGTCAGGGTCAGGGTCAAGGTCACGTTCAGTGTCACGGTCAGACTTAGGGTCAGGGTCAAGATCAGGGACAAGGTCAATGTCAGGGTCAAAGTCAGGTTCAGGGTCAGGCTGACGATTATGGTGAGGGTCAGGGTTAGGGTCAGGGTCAGCATTAGGACCAGGGTTAGGATTAGGTCAGGGTCACGGTCAGGGTGAGGGTCAGGTGCCGGGTCAGGGTCAGGATCACGGTAAGGCATAAAGTCAGGGTCAGGGTCAGGGTAAGGGTCAGGGTCAGGGTCAAGTTCAAGGTCAAGGTCAATGTCAAGGTCAAGGTCAAGGCCAGGGTCAAGGTCAAGGTCATTTTCAGAGTCAGTGTCAGGTTTAGGGTGAGGGTCAGCGTCAGGGTGAAGGTCAGGGTTAGGGTCAGAGTCAAGGTCAAGTTCAAGGTCAATTTCGGGGTCAGGGTCAAAGTCAAGTTCATGTTCAATATCAGGGTCAGGGTCAGGGTCAGGGTGAGTGTGAGGGTCAGGGTCAAGGTCAAGGTCATGTTCAATATCAGGGTCAGGTTTAGGGTGAGTGTCAGGTTGAGGGTCAGGGTCAAGGTCAAGGTCAGGGTCAGGGTCAGGGTCAAGGTCAACATTAAGGTGAGGGGTAGGGTCAGGGTCAGGGTCAAGGTCAACATCAAGGTGAGGGGTAGGGTCAAGGTCAAGGTCAAGGTGAGGGGTAGGGTCAGCGTCTTAGTCAGGGTCAGGTCAGGTGCAGGGTCAGTGTCAGGGTCAGGGTCAAGGTCAAGGTAAGGGTCCAGGTCAAGCTCAGGGTCAGGGACAAGTTCAAGGTCACGCTCAGGGTGAGGGTCAGGGTCAAGGTCAAGATCAAGGTCAAGGTCAGGGTCAGGGTTAGGTTCAGGGTGAGGTTCAGGGTCAGGGTCAAGGTCAAGTTAAAGTTCAAGTTCAAGGTAAGGTTCAGGCTCAAGTTGAAGGTCAGGGTCAGGGTCAAGTTCAAGGTCAAGTTCAGGTTCAAGGTCAGGGTCAGGTTCAGGGTGAGGGTCAGGGTCAAGGTCAAGGTCAAGTTCAAGGTCTATTTCGGGGTCAGGGTCAAGGTCAAGGTCAGGTTCAGTATCAGGGTCAGGGTCAGGGTGCGAGTGAGGGTCAGGGTCAAGATCAAGGTCAAGGTCAGGGTCAGGTTGAAGTTCAAGGTCAGGGTCAGGGTCAGGGTCAGGTTTAGGGTGAGTGTCAGGTTGAAGTTCAAGGTCAAGGTCATTGTCAGAGTCAGTGTCAGATTTAGGGTGAGGGTCAGCATCAGGGTCAAGGTCAGGGTCAGCGTCAGTGTCAAGGTCAAGGTCAAGGTGAGGGGTAGGGTCAGCGTCTTGGTCAGGGCCAGGTCAGGTGCAGGGTCAGGGTCAGGGTCAGGGTCAAGGTCAAGGTCGGGTCAAGGTCAACATCAGGGAAAGGGACAGGGTCAATGTCAAGGACAGGGTCATGGTCAGGGTCAGGGTCAGGGTCAAGGTCAAGGTCAAGTTCAAGTTAAGGGTCAATGTCAAGGTCAGGGTCAGGGTCAAGGTCAAGTTCAAGGTCAATTTCGGGGTTAGGGTCAAGGTCAAGGTCAGGTTCAGTATCAGGGTCAGGGTCAGGGTGCGAGTGAGGGTCAGGGTCAGGGTCAAGATCAAGGTCAAGGTCAGGGTCAAAGTCAGGTTCAGGGTTAGGTTCAGGGTCAGGCTGAGGATTATGGTGAGGTTCAGGGTCAGGGTCAGCATTAGGATCAGGGTTAGGGTCAGGTCAGGGTGAGGGTCAGGTGCCGGGTCAGTTTCAGGGTCACGGTAAGACTTAAAGTCAGGGTCAAGGTCAGGGTCAAGGTCCAGGTCAAGCTCAGTGTCAAGGTCAAGGTCAGGGTCAGGGTCAAGGTCAGGGTCAGGGTCAAGTTCAAGGTCAAGCTCAGGGTGAGGGTCAGGTCAAGGTCAAGGTCAAGGTCAGGGTCAGGGTTAGGTTTAGGGTGAGGGTGAGGTTCAGGTTCAGGGTCAGGGTCAGATTTAGGCTGAGGGTCAGGGTCAGGGTCAAGGTCAAATTAAAGTTCAAGTTCAAGGTAAGGGTCAGGCTCAAGTTCAAGGTCAGGGTCAGGGTCAAGGTCAAGGTCAGGGTCAGGGTCAGGTTTAGGGTTAGGGTCAGTGTCAGGGTCAGGGTCAGTTTCAGGGTCAAGGTCAGGGTCAGGGTCAAGGTCACGTTCAGTGTCACGGTCAGACTTAGGGTCAGGGTCAAGATCAGGGACAAGGTCAATGTCAGGGTCAAAGTCAGGTTCAGGGTCAGGCTGACGATTATGGTGAGGGTCAGGGTTAGGGTCAGGGTCAGCATTAGGACCAGGGTTAGGATTAGGTCAGGGTCACGGTCAGGGTGAGGGTCAGGTGCCGGGTCAGGGTCAGGATCACGGTAAGGCATAAAGTCAGGGTCAGGGTCAGGGTAAGGGTCAGGGTCAGGGTCAAGTTCAAGGTCAAGGTCAAGGTCAGGGTCATGGTCAAGGTCAAGGCCAGGGTCAGCGTCAGGGTCAGGTTTAGTGTGAGGGGCAGGGTTAGGTTCAGGTTCAAGGTCAGGGTCATGGTCAGGGTAAGGGTCAGGTTCAAGTTCAAGGTCAGGGTCAGGGTCAGGTTTAGGGTGAGTGTCTGGTTGAGGGTCAGGGTCAAGGTCAAGGTCAGGGTCAGGGTCAGGTTTAGGGTGAGTGTCAGGTTGAGGGTCAGGGTCAAGGTCAAGGTCAGGGTCAGGGTCAGGGTCAAGGTCAAGGTCAAGGTGAGGGGTAGGGTCAAGGTCAAGGTCAAGGTGAGGGGTAGGGTCAGCGTCTTGGTCAGGGTCAGGTCAGGTGCAGGGTCAGTGTCAGGGTCAGGGTCAAGGTCAAGGTAGAGTGAGGGTCAAGGTCAAGTTCAAGTTCAGGGTCAATGTCAAGGTTAATGTCAGGGTCAGGGTCAAGGTCAAGGTCAGGGTCAGTATAAGGGTCAGGATCAGGGTGAGGGTGAGGGTGAGGGTCAGGGTCAAGATCAAGGTCAGGGTCAGGTTCAAGTTCAAGGTCAGGGTCAGGGTCAGGTTTAGGGTGAGTGTCAGGGTGAGGGTCAGGGTAAAGGTCAAGATCAGGGTCAGGGACAAGTTCAAGGTCAAGCACAGGGTGAGGGTCAGGGTCAAGGTCAAGGTCAGGGTCAAGGTCAAGGTCAAGGTCAGGGTCAGGGTCAAGGTCAAGTTCAGGGTCAGGGTCAAGGTGAAGGTTATTGTCAGAGTCCGTGTCAGGTTTAAGGTGAGGGTCAGCGTGAGGGTCAAGGTCAAGGTCAATGTCAGGGTCAGGGTCAGGGTCATTGACAGGGTGAGGTTCAAGGCCAAGGTCCGGGTCAGGGTCAGGTTCAGTTTTAGGGTGAGGGTCAGGGTCAAGGTCAGGGTCAGGGTCAGGGTTAGGTTTAGGGTGAGGGTGAGGGTCAGGGTCAGGGTCAAGGGCAAGGTAAGGGTAAGGCTCAAGTTCAAGGTCAGGGTCAGGCTCAAGGTCAAGGTCAGGGGCAGGGACAAGTTCAAGGTCAAGCTCAGGGTGCGGGTCAGGGTCAAGGTCAAGGTCAAGGTGAGGTTCAATGTCAAGGTCAAGGTCAGGGTCAGGGTCAATGTCAAGGTCAAGGTCAGGGTCAGGGTCAAGGTCAAGTTCTGGGTCAGGGTCAAGGTCAAGGCCAAGGTCCGGGTCAGTGTCAGGGTCAGGTTCAGTTTCAGGGTGAGGGTCAGGGTCAAGGTCAGGGTCAGGGTCAGGGTCAAGGTCAAGGTCAAGGTCAAGGTCAAAGTCAAGGTCAAGGTCAAATTGAGGGATAGTGTCAGTGTCCAGGTCAGGGTCAGGGTTAGGTTCAGGTTCAAGTTCAGGGTCATGGTCAGGGTCAGACTTAGGGTCAAGGTCAAGATCATGGTCCGGGTCAAGGTCAATGTCAGGGTCAGGGACAAGGTCAAGGTCAAGGTCAGGTTCAGGGTCAGGTTGAGGGTCAGGGTCAAGGTCAAGGTCAAGGTCAGGGTCAACGTCAAGGTCAGGGTCAGGATCAGGGTGAATGTCAGTGTCAGGGTCAAGGTCAAGTTCAGGGTCAGGGTCAAGGTCAAGGTCATTGTCAGAGTCAGTGTCAGGTTTAGGGTAAGGGTCAGCGTCAGGGTCAAGGTCAAGGTCAAGGTCAGGGTCAGGGTCATTGTCAGGGTGAGGGTCAAGGCCAAGGGCCGGGTCAGGGTCAGGGTCAGGGTCAGTTTTAGGGTGAGGGTCAGGGGCAATTTTAGGGTCAGGGTTAGGTTTAGGGTGAGGGTCAGGGTCATGTTCAAGTTCAAGGTCAGGGTCATGTTCAAGTTCAAGGTCAGGGTCAGGGTCAGGGTCAGGGTGATGGTCAGGGTCAAGTTCAAGGTCAAGTTCAGGGTCAATGTCAATGTCAAGGTCAGGGTCAGGGTCAAGGTCAAGGGAAGGGTCAGGGTCAAGGTCAATGTCATTGTCAGAGTCAGTGTCAGGTTTAGGGTGAGTGTCACCGTCAGGGTCAAGGTCAAGGTCAAGGTCAGGGTCAGGGTCAGGGTGATGGTCAGGGTCAAGTTCAAGGTCAAGTTCAGGGTCAATGTCAATGTCAAGGTCAGGGTCAGGGTCAGGGTCAGGGTAAGGGTCAGGGTCAAAGTCAAGGTAAGGTTCAGGGTCAGAGTCAATGTCATTGTCAGAGTCAGGGTCAGGGTCATTGTCAAGTTCAGTGTCAGGGTCAGTTTTAGTGTGAGGTTCAAGGTCAAGGTCAGGGTCAGGGTCAGGGTCATTGTCAAGTTCAGTGTCAGGGTCAGTTTTAGTGTGAGGTTCAAGTTCAAGGTCAGGGTCAGGGTCAGGTTTAGGGTGAGTGTCTGGTTGAGGGTCAGGGTCAAGGTCAAGGTCAGGGTCAGGGTCAGGTTTAGGGTGAGTGTCAGGTTGAGGGTCAGGGTCAAGGTCAAGGTCAGGGTCAGGGTCAGGGTCAAGGTCAAGGTCAAGGTGAGGGGTAGGGTCAAGGTCAAGGTCAAGGTGAGGGGTAGGGTCAGCGTCTTGGTCAGGGTCAGGTCAGGTGCAGGGTCAGTGTCAGGGTCAGGGTCAAGGTCAAGGTAGAGTGAGGGTCAATGTCAAGGTTAATGTCAGGGTCAGGGTCAAGGTCAAGGTAAGGGTCAGGGTCAAGGTCAAGGTCAGGGTCAGTATAAGGGTCAGGATCAGGGTGAGGGTGAGGGTGAGGGTCAGGGTCAAGATCAAGGTCAGGGTCAGGTTCAAGTTCAAGGTCAGGGTCAGGGTCAGGTTTAGGGTGAGTGTCAGGGTGAGGGTCAGGGTAAAGGTCAAGATCAGGGTCAGGGACAAGTTCAAGGTCAAGCACAGGGTGAGGGTCAGGGTCAAGGTCAAGGTCAGGGTCAAGGTCAAGGTCAAGGTCAGGGTCAGGGTCAAGGTCAAGTTCAGGGTCAGGGTCAAGGTGAAGGTTATTGTCAGAGTCCGTGTCAGGTTTAAGGTGAGGGTCAGCGTGAGGGTCAAGGTCAAGGTCAATGTCAGGGTCAGGGTCAGGGTCATTGACAGGGTGAGGTTCAAGGCCAAGGTCCGGGTCAGGGTCAGGTTCAGTTTTAGGGTGAGGGTCAGGGTCAAGGTCAGGGTCAGGGTCAGGGTTAGGTTTAGGGTGAGGGTGAGGGTCAGGGTCAGGGTCAAGGGCAAGGTAAGGGTAAGGCTCAAGTTCAAGGTCAGGGTCAGGCTCAAGGTCAAGGTCAGGGGCAGGGACAAGTTCAAGGTCAAGCTCAGGGTGCGGGTCAGGGTCAAGGTCAAGGTCAAGGTGAGGTTCAATGTCAAGGTCAAGGTCAGGGTCAGGGTCAATGTCAAGGTCAAGGTCAGGGTCAGGGTCAAGGTCAAGTTCTGGGTCAGGGTCAAGGTCAAGGCCAAGGTCCGGGTCAGTGTCAGGGTCAGGTTCAGTTTCAGGGTGAGGGTCAGGGTCAAGGTCAGGGTCAGGGTCAGGGTCAAGGTCAAGGTCAAGGTCAAGGTCAAAGTCAAGGTCAAGGTCAAATTGAGGGATAGTGTCAGTGTCCAGGTCAGGGTCAGGGTTAGGTTCAGGTTCAAGTTCAGGGTCATGGTCAGGGTCAGACTTAGGGTCAAGGTCAAGATCATGGTCCGGGTCAAGGTCAATGTCAGGGTCAGGGACAAGGTCAAGGTCAAGGTCAGGTTCAGGGTCAGGTTGAGGGTCAGGGTCAAGGTCAAGGTCAAGGTCAGGGTCAACGTCAAGGTCAGGGTCAGGATCAGGGTGAATGTCAGTGTCAGGGTCAAGGTCAAGTTCAGGGTCAGGGTCAAGGTCAAGGTCATTGTCAGAGTCAGTGTCAGGTTTAGGGTAAGGGTCAGCGTCAGGGTCAAGGTCAAGGTCAAGGTCAGGGTCAGGGTCATTGTCAGGGTGAGGGTCAAGGCCAAGGGCCGGGTCAGGGTCAGGGTCAGGGTCAGTTTTAGGGTGAGGGTCAGGGGCAATTTTAGGGTCAGGGTTAGGTTTAGGGTGAGGGTCAGGGTCATGTTCAAGTTCAAGGTCAGGGTCATGTTCAAGTTCAAGGTCAGGGTCAGGGTCAGGGTCAGGGTGATGGTCAGGGTCAAGTTCAAGGTCAAGTTCAGGGTCAATGTCAATGTCAAGGTCAGGGTCAGGGTCAAGGTCAAGGGAAGGGTCAGGGTCAAGGTCAATGTCATTGTCAGAGTCAGTGTCAGGTTTAGGGTGAGTGTCACCGTCAGGGTCAAGGTCAAGGTCAAGGTCAGGGTCAGGGTCAGGGTGATGGTCAGGGTCAAGTTCAAGGTCAAGTTCAGGGTCAATGTCAATGTCAAGGTCAGGGTCAGGGTCAGGGTCAGGGTAAGGGTCAGGGTCAAAGTCAAGGTAAGGTTCAGGGTCAGAGTCAATGTCATTGTCAGAGTCAGGGTCAGGGTCATTGTCAAGTTCAGTGTCAGGGTCAGTTTTAGTGTGAGGTTCAAGGTCAAGGTCAGGGTCAGGGTCAGGGTCATTGTCAAGTTCAGTGTCAGGGTCAGTTTTAGTGTGAGGTTCAAGGTCAAGGTCAGGGTCAGGGTCAGTTTTAGTGTGAGGTTCAAGGTCAAGGTCAGGGTCAGGGTCAGGGTCAAGGTCAAGTTCAAGGTCAAGGTCAAGGTCAAGGTCAAGGTCACGGTCAGGGCAGGTTTAGGTTTAGGGACAGTGTCAGGGTCAGGGTTAGTTTCAGGGTTAAGGTCAGGGTCAGGGCTAAGGTCTCGTTCAGTGTCATGGTCACGGTCAGACTTCGGGTCAGGGTCATGGTCAGGGTCAAGGTCAATGTCAGGGTCAAAGTCAGGTTCAGGGTTAGGTTCAGGGTCAGGCTGAGGATTATGGTGAGGGTCAGGGTCAGGGTCAGCATTAGAATCAGGTTTAGGGTCAGGTCAGGGTGAGGGTCAGGCGCCGGGTCAGGGTCAGGGTCATGGTAAGACTTAAAGTCAGGGTCAAGGTCAGGGTCAAGGTCCAGGTCAAGCTCAGTGTCAAGGTCAAGGTCAGGGTCAGGGTGAAGATCAAGGTCAAGTTAATGGTCATTGTCAAGATCCAGGTCAGGGTAAGGGTCAGGGTCAGGGTCACGTTCAAGGTCAAGGTCAAGGTCAAGGTCAGGGTCACGGTCAAGGTCAAGGTCAGGGTCAGCGTCAGGGTCAGGTTTAGTGTGAGGGGCAGGGTGAGGGTCAGGATCAAGGTGAAGGTCAAGGTCAGGGACAAGGTCAAGGTCAAGATGAGGGATAGTGTCAGTGTCCCGTTCAGGGTCAGGGTTAGGTTCAGGTTCAAGGTCAGGGTCATGGTCAGGGTCAGGGTCAGACTTAGGGTCAAGGTCAAGGTCAAGGTCAGGGTCAAGGTCAAGGTCAGGGTAAGGGACAAGGTCAAGGTCAAGGTCATGGTCAGGGTCAGGGTCAGGGTCAAGATCAAGATGAAGGGCAGGGTCAGCGTCTTGGTCAGAGTCAGGTCAGGTGCAGGAGCAGTGTCAGGGTCAGGGTCAAGGTCAAGATCAGGGTCAGGGTCAGGGTCAGGGTTAGGTTTAGGGTGAGGGTCAAGACAAAGGTCAGGGTCATGGTCAGGGTCAGGGTCAGACTTAGGGTCAAGGTCAAGGTCAAGGTCAGGGTCAAGGTCAAGGTCAGGGTAAGGGACAAGGTCAAGTTCAGAGTCAGGGTCAAGGTCAAGGTCATTGTCAGAGTCAGTGTCAGATTTAGGGTGAGGGTCAGCATCAGGGTCAAGGTCAAGGTCCGGGTCAGGGTCAGGGTCAGTTTTAGGGTGAGGTTCAGGGTCAAGGTCAGGGTCAGGGTCAGGGTCAAGGTCACGTTCAGTGTCACGGTCACGGTCAGACTTCAGGTCAGGGTCAAGGTCAGGGTCAAGGTCAATGTCAGGGTCAAAGTCAGGTTCAGGGTTAGGTTCAGGGTCAGGCTGAGGATTATGGTGAGGGTCAGGGTCAGGGTCAGCATTAGGATCAGGGTTAGGGTCAGGTCAGGGTGAGGGTCAGGTGCCGGGTCAGTTTCAGGGTCACGGTAAGACTTAAAGTCAGGGTCAAGGTCAGGGTCAAGGTCCAGGTCAAGCTCAGTGTCAAGGTCAAGGTCAGGGTCAGGGTCAAGGTCAGGGTCAGGGTCAAGTTCAAGGTCAAGCTCAGGGTGAGGGTCAGGTCAAGGTCAAGGTCAAGGTCAGGGTCAGGGTTAGGTTTAGGGTGAGGGTGAGGTTCAGGTTCAGGGTCAGGGTCAGATTTAGGCTGAGGGTCAGGGTCAGGGTCAAGGTCAAATTAAAGTTCAAGTTCAAGGTAAGGGTCAGGCTCAAGTTCAAGGTCAGGGTCAAGGTCAAGGTCAGGGTCAGGGTCAGGTTTAGGGTTAGGGTCAGTGTCAGGGTCAGGGTCAGTTTCAGGGTCAAGGTCAGGGTCAGGGTCAAGGTCACGTTCAGTGTCACGGTCAGACTTAGGGGTCAGGGTCAAGATCAGGGACAAGGTCAATGTCAGGGTCAAAGTCAGGTTCAGGGTCAGGCTGACGATTATGGTGAGGGTCAGGGTTAGGGTCAGGGTCAGCATTAGGACCAGGGTTAGGATTAGGTCAGGGTCACGGTCAGGGTGAGGGTCAGGTGCCGGGTCAGGGTCAGGATCACGGTAAGGCATAAAGTCAGGGTCAGGGTCAGGGTAAGGGTCAGGGTCAGGGTCAAGTTCAAGGTCAAGGTCAAGGTCAGGGTCATGGTCAAGGTCAAGGCCAGGGTCAGCGTCAGGGTCAGGTTTAGTGTGAGGGGCAGGGTTAGGTTCAGGTTCAAGGTCAGGGTCATGGTCAGGGTAAGGGTCAGGTTCAAGTTCAAGGTCAGGGTCAGGGTCAGGTTTAGGGTGAGTGTCTGGTTGAGGGTCAGGGTCAAGGTCAAGGTCAGGGTCAGGGTCAGGTTTAGGGTGAGTGTCAGGTTGAGGGTCAGGGTCAAGGTCAAGGTCAGGGTCAGGGTCAGGGTCAAGGTCAAGGTCAAGGTGAGGGGTAGGGTCAAGGTCAAGGTCAAGGTGAGGGGTAGGGTCAGCGTCTTGGTCAGGGTCAGGTCAGGTGCAGGGTCAGTGTCAGGGTCAGGGTCAAGGTCAAGGTAGAGTGAGGGTCAAGGTCAAGTTCAAGTTCAGGGTCAATGTCAAGGTTAATGTCAGGGTCAGGGTCAAGGTCAAGGTAAGGGTCAGGGTCAAGGTCAAGGTTAATGTCAGGGTCAGGGTCAAGGTCAAGGTAAGGGTCAGGGTCAAGGTCAAGGTCAGGGTCAGGGTCAAGATCAAGGTCAGGTTCAGTATAAGGGTCAGGATCAGGGTGAGGGTGAGGGTGAGGGTCAGGGTCAAGATCAAGGTCAGGGTCAGGTTCAAGTTCAAGGTCAGGGTCAGGGTCAGGTTTAGGGTGAGTGTCAGGGTGAGGGTCAGGGTAAAGGTCAAGATCAGGGTCAGGGACAAGTTCAAGGTCAAGCACAGGGTGAGGGTCAGGGTCAAGGTCAAGGTCAGGGTCAGACTTAGGGTCAAGGTCAAGGTCAAGGTCAGGGTCAGGGTTAGGTTTAGGGTGAGGGTCAGGGTCAGGGTCAAGGTCAAGTTAAAGTTCAAGTTCGAGGTAAGGTTCAGGCTCAAGTTGAAGGTCAGGGTCAGGGTCAAGTTCAAGGTCAGGGTCAGGGTCAAGGTCAGGGTCAGGGTCAGGGTCAAGGTCAGGGTCAGGGTCAGGTTCAAGGTTAAGGTCAAGATGAGGGTTAGTGTCAGTGTCCCGTTCAGGGTCAGGGTTAGGTTCAGGTTCAAGGTCAGGGTCATGGTCAGGGTAAGTGTCAGACTTAGGGTCAAGGTCAAAGTCAAGGTCCGGGTCAAGTTCAAGGTCAGGGTAAGGGACAATGTCAAGGTCAAGGTCAGGGTCAGGGTCAAGGTCAAGGTCAATTTAAAGTTCAGGGTCAATGTCAAGGTCAAGGTCAGGGTGTGGGTCAAGGTCAAGGTAAGGGTCAGGGTCAAGGTCAAGGTCAGGGTCAGGGTCAGGGTCAGGGTCAAGGTCAAGTTCAAGGTCAATTTCGGGGTCAGGGTAAAGGTCAAGGTCAAGGTCAGGTTCAGTATCAGGGTCAGGGTCAGGGTGAGGGTGAGGGTGAGGGTCAGGGTCAAGGTCAAGGTCAGGGTCAGGTTCAAGTTCAAGGTCAGGTTCAGGGTCAGGTTTAGGGTGAGTATCAGGGTGAGGGTCAGGGTCAAGGTCAAGGTCAGGGTCAGGGTCAAGGTCAAGGTGAAGGGTAGGGTCAAGGTCAACGTCAAGGTGAGGGGTAGGGTCAGCGTCTTGGTCAGGGTCATGTCAGGTGCAGGGTCAGTGTCAGGGTCAGCGTCAAGGTCAAGTTCAAGGTCAGGGTCCAGGTCAAGGCCAGGGTCAGGGACAAGGTCAAGGTCAAGGTCAGGGTCATAGTAAGGGTGAGGGTCAGGGTCAAGGTCAAGGTCAAATTCAATTTAAGGGTCAATGTCAAAGTCAAGATCAGGGTCAGGGTCAAGGTCAAGTTCAGGGTCAGGGTCAAGTTCAAGGTCAGAGTCAGGGTCAGGTTTAGGGTGAGTGTCAGGGTCTGGGTCAAAGTCAAGTTAAAGTTCAAGTTCAAGGTAAGGTTCAGGCTCAAGTTGAAGGTCAGGGTCAGGGTCAAGTTCAAGGTCAGGGTCAGGGTCAAGGTCAGGGTCAGGGTCAGGGTCAAGGTCAGGGTCAGGGTCAAGTTCAAGGTCAAGATCAAGGTCAAGGTCAGGGTCAATGTCAAGGTCAAGATCAGGGTCAGGGTCAAGGTCAAGTTCAGAGTCAGGGTCAAGGTCAAGGTCATTGTCAGAGTCAGTGTCAGGTTTAGGGTGAGGGTCAGCATCAGGGTCAAGATCAAGGTCAAGGTCAGGGTCAGGGTCAGGGTCATTGTCAGGTTCAGTGTCAGGGTCATTGTCAGGGTGAGGGTCAAGGCCAAGGTCCCGGTCAGTGTCAGGGTCAGTTTTAGGTTGTGGTTCAGGGTCAGGGTCAGGTTCAGGGTCAGGGTCAAGGTCAGGGTCAAGGTCAAGGTCATTGTCAGAGTCAGTGTCAGGTTTAGGGTGAGGGTCAGCATCAGGGTCAAGGTCAGGGTCAGGGTCAGGGTCAGGGTCATTGTCAAGTTCAGTGTCAGGGTCATTGTCAGGGTGAGGGTCAAGGCCAAGGTCCGGGTCAGGGTCAGGGTCAGTTTTAGGGTGAGGTTCAGGGTCAAGGTCAGGGTCAGGGTCAGGGTCAAGGTCACGTTCAGTGTCACGGTCACGGTCAGACTTCGGGTCAGGGTCAAGGTCAGGGTCAAGGTCAATGTCAGGGTCAAAGTCAGGTTCAGGGTTAGGTTCAGGGTCAGGCTGAGCATTATGGTGAGGTTCAGGGTCAGGGTCAGCATTAGGACCAGGGTTAGGGTCAGGTCAGGGTGAGGGTCAGGTGCCGGGTCAGTTTCAGGGTCACGGTAAGACTTAAAGTCAGGGTCAAGGTCAGGGTCAAGGTCCAGGTCAAGCTCAGTGTCAAGGTCAAGGTCAGGGTCAGGGTCAAGGTCAGGGTCAGGGTCAAGTTCAAGGTCAAGCTCAGGGTGAGGGTCAGGTCAAGGTCAAGGTCAGGGTCAGGGTTAGGTTTAGGGTGAGGGTGAGGTTCAGGTTCAGGGTCAGGGTCAGATTTAGGCTGAGGGTCAGGGTCAGGGTCAAGGTCAAATTAAAGTTCAAGTTCAAGGTAAGGGTCAGGCTCAAGTTCAAGGTCAGGGTCAGGGTCAAGGTCAAGGTCAGGGTCAGGGTCAGGTTTAGGGTTAGGGTCAGTGTCAGGGTCAGGGTCAGTTTCAGGGTCAAGGTCAGGGTCAGGGTCAGGGTCAAGGTCACGTTCAGTGTCACGGTCAGACTTAGGGTCAGGGTCAAGATCAGGGACAAGGTCAATGTCAGGGTCAAAGTCAGGTTCAGGGTCAGGCTGACGATTATGGTGAGGGTCAGGGTTAGGGTCAGGGTCAGCATTAGGACCAGGGTTAGGGTTAGGTCAGGGTCATGGTCAGGGTGAGGGTCAGGTGCCGGGTCAGGGTCACGGTAAGACATAAAGTCAGGGTCGGGGTCATTGTCAAGGTCAAGGTCAGGGTCAGGGTCAGGGTCAGGGTCAAGTTCAAGGTCAGGGTCAGCGTCAGGGTCAGGTTTAGTGTGAGGGGCAGGGTTAGGTTCAGGTTCAAGGTCAGGGTCATGGTCATGGTCAGGGTCAGACTTAGGGTCAAGGTCAAGGTCAAGGTCCCGGTCAAGGTCAAGGTCAGGGTAAGGGACAAGGTCAAGGTCAGGGTCAGGGTCAGGTTGAGGGTCAAGTTCAAGTTAAAGTTCAGGGTCAATGTCAAGGTCAATGTCAGTGTCAAGGTCAAGGTTAAGTTCAAGTTCAGGGTCAATGTCAAGGTCAGGGTCAGAGTCAGGGTCAAGGTCAAGTTCAAGGTCAATTTCGGGGTCAGGGTCAAGGTCATGGTCAGGTTCAGTATCAGGGTCAGGGTCAGGGTGCGAGTGAGGGTCAGGGTCAAGATCAAGGTCAAGGTCAAGGTGAGGGGTAGCAGCGTCTTGGTCAGAGTCAGGTCAGGTGCAGGATCAGTGTCAGGGTCAGGGTCAAGGTCAAGGTCAGGGTCAGGGTAAGGGACAAGGTCAAGGTCAAGGTCAAGGTCAGGGTCAATGTCAAGGTCAAGGTCAGGGTCAGGGTCAGGGTCAAGGTCAAGTTCAGTGTCAGGGTCAAGGTCAAGGTCATTGTCAGAGTCAGTGTCAGATTTAGGGTGAGGGTCAGCATCAGGGTCAAGGTCAAGGTCAGGGTCAGGGTCAGGGTCATTGTCAAGTTCAGTGTCAGGGTCATTGTCAGGGTGAGGGTCAAGGCCAAGGTCCGGGTCAGGGTCAGGGTCAGTTTTAGGGTGAGGTTCAGGGTCAGTGTCAGGGTCAGGGTCAGGGTCAAGGTCACGTTCAGTGTCACGGTCACGGTCAGACTTCGGGTCAGGGTCAAGGTCAGGGTCAAGGTCAATGTCAGGGTCAAAGTCAGGTTCAGGGTTAGGTTCAGGGTCAGGCTGAGGATTATGGTGAGGGTCAGGGTCAGGGTCAGCATTAGGATCAGGGTTAGGGTCAGGTCAGGGTGAGGGTCAGGTGCCGGGTCAGTTTCAGGGTCACGGTAAGACTTAAAGTCAGGGTCAAGGTCAGGGTCAGGGTCAAGTTCAAGGTCAAGCTCAGGGTGAGGGTCAGGTCAAGGTCAAGGTCAGGGTCAGGGTCAGGGTTAGGTTTAGGGTGAGGGTGAGGTTCAGGTTCAGGGTCAGGGTCAGATTTAGGCTGAGGGTCAGGGTCAGGGTCAAGGTCAAATTAAAATACAAGTTCAAGGTAAGGGTCAGGCTCAAGTTCAAGGTCAGGGTCAGGGTCAAGGTCAAGGTCAGGGTCAGGGTCAGGTTTAGGGTTAGGGTCAGTGTCAGGGTCAGGGTCAGGGTCAGTTTCAGGGTCAAGGTCAGGGTCAGGGTCAAGGTCACGTTCAGTGTCACGGTCAGACTTAGGGTCAGGGTCAAGATCAGGGACAAGGTCAATGTCAGGGTTAAAGTCAGGTTCAGGTTTAGGTTCAGGGTCAGGCTGACGATTATGGTGAGGGTCAGGGTTAGGGTCAGGGTCAGCATTAGGACCAGGGTTAGGATTAGGTCAGGGTCACGGTCAGGGTGAGGGTCAGGTGCCGGGTCAGGGTCATTGTCAAGGTCAAGGTCAAGTTCAGGGTCAGGGTCAGGGTCAGGGTCAGGGTGAAGGTAACGTTCAAGGTCAAGGTCAAGGTCAGGGTCACGGTCAAGGTCAAGGCCAGGGTCAGCGTCAGGGTCAGGTTTAGTGTGAGGGGCAGGGTTAGGTTCAGGTTCAAGGTCAGGTTCATTGTCAGGGTCAGGGTCAGACTTAGGGTCAAGGTCAAGGTAAAGGTCCGGGTCAAGGTCAAGGTCAGGGTCAGGGTCAGGGTGAGGGTCAAGGTCAAGTTCAAGTCCAGGGTCATTGTCAAGTTTGATGTCAGGGTCAAGGTCAAGGTAAGGGTCAGGGTCAAGGTGAAGTTCAAGGTCAATTTCAGGGTCAGTGTGAAGGTCAAGGTCAGGTTCAGTATAAGGGTCAGGGTCAGGGTGAGGGTGAGGGTCAGGGTCAAGATCAAGGTCAGGGTCAGGTTCAAGTTCAAGGTCAGGGTCAGGGTCAGGTTTAGGGTGAGTGTCAGGGTGAGGGTCAGGGTAAAGGTCAAGGTCAGGGTCAGGGACAAGTTCAAGGTCAAGCACATGGTGAGGGTCAGGGTCAAGGTCAAGTTTAGGGTCAGGGTCAAGGTCAAGGTCATTTTCAGAGTCCGTGTCAGGTTTAAGGTGAGGGTCAGCATCAGGGTCAAGGTCAAGGTCAAGGTCAGGGTCAGGGTCAGGGTCATTGACAGGGTGAGGTTCAAGGCCAAGGTCCGGGTCCGGGATTGGTTTAGGGTGAGGGTCAGGGTCAGGGTCAAGGGCAAGGTAAGGGTCAGGCTCAAGTTCAAGGTCAGGGTCAGGCTCAAGGTCAAGGTCAATGTCAGGGAAAAGTTCAAGGTCAAGCTCAGGGTGCGGGTCAGTGTCAAGGTCAAGGTCAAGGTCAAGGTCAGGTTCAATGTCAAAGATAAGGTCAGGGTCAGGGTCAAGGTCAAGTTCAGGGTAAGGGTCAAGTTCAAGGTCATTGTCAGAGTCAGTGTCAAGTTTAGGGTGAGGGTGAGGGTCAGGGTCAAGGTCAAGGTCAAGGTCAGGGTCAGGGTCAGGGTCATTGACAGGGTGAGGTTCAAGGCCAAGGTCCGCGTCCGGGATTGGTTTAGGGTGAGGGTCAGGGTCAGGGTCAAGGGCAAGGTAAGGGTCAGGCTCAAGTTCAAGGTCAGGGTCAGGCTCAAGGTCAAGGTCAATGTCAGGGAAAAGTTCAAGGTCAAGCTGAGGGTGCGGGTCAGTGTCAAGGTCAAGGTCAAGGTCAAGGTCAGGTTCAATGTCAAAGATAAGGTCAGGGTCAGGGTCAAGGTCAAGTTCAGGGTAAGGGTCAAGTTCAAGGTCATTGTCAGAGTCAGTGTCAAGTTTAGGGTGAGGGTGAGGGTCAGGGTCAAGGTCAAGGTCAAGGTCAGGGTCAGGGTCAGTGTCAGGGTCATTGTCAAGTTCAGTGTCAGGGTCATTGTCAGGGTGAGGGTCAAGGCCAAGGGCCGGGTCAGGGTCAGGGTCAGGGTCCGTTTTAGGGTGAGGGTCAGGGTCAAGGTCAGGGTCAGGGTCAAGGTCAAGGTCAAGGTCAAGGCCAAGGTGAGGGATAGTGTCAGTGTCCCGGTCAGTGTCAGGGTTAGGTTCAGGTTCATGTTCAGGGTCATGGTCAAGGTCAAGGTCCGGGTCAAGGTCAAGGTCAAGGTCAGAGACAGGTTCAAGTTCAAGGTCAGGGTCAGGGTCAGAGTCAGGTCAGACTTAGGGTCAGGGTTAAGGTCAAGGTCAAGCTCAGGTTGAGGGTTAGGGTCAAGGTCAAGTTTAAGTTCAGGGTCCATGTCAATGTCAAGGTCAGGGTCAGGGTCAAGGTCAAGTTCAGGGTCAGGGTCATTGTCGGGGTGAGGGTCAAGGCCAAGTTTTGGGTTAGGGTCAGGGTCAGTTTTAGGTTGAGGGTCAGGGTCAAGTTCAGGGTCAGGGTCAAGTTCAAGGTCAGAGTCAAGTTCAGGGTGAGTGTCAGTTTTAGTGTTAAGGTCACGGTCAGGTTTAGGGTGAGCGTCAGGTTCAGTTCTAGGGTCAGGGTCAGGTTTAGGGTGAGTGTCAGGGTGAGGGTCAGGGTCAAGATCAAGTTCAAGGTCAGGGTCAGGTTCAAGTTCAAGGTCAGGGTCAGGGTCAGGGTAAGGGTCAGGGTCAAGGGCAGGTTAAAGATCAAGGTCAAGGTCAGGGTCAGGGTCAAGGTCAAGGTCAGGGTCAAAGTCAGGTTCAGGGTAGGGTTTGGATTAGAGTCAGGGTTAGGGTCAAGTTCAAGTTTACAGTCAGGGTCAGGGTCAGGGTCAGGGTCAGGGTCAGGGTCACGGTCAGACTAAGTGTCAGGGTCAAGGTCTGGGTCAAGTTCAAGGTCAGGGTAAGGTCAAGTTCAAGGTCAGGTTCATTGTCAGGGTTAGTGTCAGGGTCAAGGTCAAGGTCAGGGTCAGGGTCAGGGTCAAGGTCAAGGTCAGGGTCAGTGTCAAGGTAAAGGTCAAGGTCTAGGTCAATGTCAGGGTCAGGGTCAAGGTCAAGATCAAGGTGAATGTCAATTTCGGGGTCAAAGTCAGGTTCAGTTTCTCGGTCACGGTCAGGGTCAAGGTCAAAGTCAGGGTCAAAGTCAGTTTCAGGGTTAGGGTCAGGGTGAGGGTGAGGATTAGGGTCATGGTCAGTGTTAGGGTCACGGTCAGGATTATAGTCAGGGTTAGGGTCAAGGTCAGGGTCACAGTAAGCGTCAGGGTCAGGTGCAGGGTCAGGGTCACGGTCAGACTTAGTGTCAGGGTCAAGGTCAAGGTCAAGGTCAGGGTCAGGGTCAGGGTCAAGTACAAGGTCAGGGTCACGGTCAGGGTCAAGTTCAAGTTCAAGGTCAGGGTCAGGGTCAGGGTCAAGGTCTGGGTCAAGGTCAAGGTGAAGGTCAGGGTCACGGTCAGGGTCAAGGTCAAGGTCAGGGTCAGGGTCAGCGTCAATGTCAGCGTCAAGCTCAGTGTCAAGTTCAAGGTCAGAATCACGGTCAAGGTCAAGGTCAGGGTCAGGGTCAGTTTCAGGGTCACGGTCAGGGTCAGGGTCAGGGTCACGGTCAGACTAAGTGTCAGGGTCAAGGTCTGGGTCAAGTTCAAGGTCAGGGTAAGGTCAAGTTCAAGGTCAGGTTCATTGTCAGGGTCAGTATCAGGGTCAAGGTCAAGGTCAGGGTCAGGGTCAGGGTCAAGGTCAAGGTCAGGGTCAGTGTCAAGGTAAAGGTCAAGGTCTAGGTCAATGTCAGGGTCAGGGTCAAGGTCAAGATCAAGGTGAATGTCAATTTCGGGGTCAAAGTCAGGTTCATGTTCTGGGTCACGGTCAGGGTCGGGGTCAGGTTCAGGGTCAAGGGCAGGTTAAAGATCAAGGTCAAGGTAACGGTCAGGGTCAAGGTCAAGGTAAGCATCAAAGTCAGTTTCAGGGTTAGGGTCACGGTGAGTGTGAGGATTAGGGTCAGGGTCAGGGTTAGGGTCAGGGTCAGGATTATAGTCAGGGTTAGGGTCAAGGTCAGGGTCACAGTAAGCGTCAGGGTCAGGTGCAGGGTCAGGGTCACGGTCAGACTTAGTGTCAGGGTCAAGGTCAAGGTCAAGGTCAGGGTCAGGGTCAGGGTCAAGTACAAGGTCAGGGTCAGGGTCAGGGTCAAGTTCAAGTTCAAGGTCAGGGTCAGGGTCAAGGTCTGGGTCAAGGTCAAGGTGAAGGTCAGGGTCACGGTCAGGGTCAAGGTCAAGGTCAGGGTCAGGGTCAGCGTCATGGTCATGGTCAGACTTAGGGTCAGGGTCAGGGTCAGGGTCAAGTTCAAGGTCAAGCTCAGTGTCAAGGTCAAGGTCAGGGTCAGGGTCAGGGTCAAGGTCAAGGTCAAGTTCAAGGTCAGTGTCAAGGTCAGCGTCAAGCTCAGTGTCAAGTTCAAGGTCAGAATCACGGTCAAGGTCAAGGTCAGGATCAGGGTCAGTTTCAGGGTCACGGTCAGGGTCAGGGTCAGGGTCAAGGGCAGGTTAAAGGTCAAGGTCAAGGTAAGGGTCAGGGTCAAGGTCAAGGTCAGGGTCAAAGTCAGGTTCAGGGTTAGGGTCAGGGTCAGGATTAGAGTCAGGGTTAGGGTCAAGTTCAGGTTCACAGTCAGGGTCAGGATTAGAGTCAGGGTTAGGGTCAAGTTCAGGTTCACAGTCAGGGTCAGGGTCAGGTGCAGGGTCAGGGTCAGAGTCAAGTTCAATGTCAGGTTCAGGGTCAGGGTCAAGGTCAAGGTCAGGGTCAGGGTCAGGGTCAAGTTCAAGGTCAGGGTCAAGGTCAAATTCAGTGTCAGGGTCAAGGTCAGTGTCAGGGTCAGGGTCAGGGTCAGGTTCAGTTTTAGGGTGAGGGTGAGTGTTAGATTTAGGGTCAAAGTCAACGTCAAGAGCAAGGTCAGGGTCAGGCTCAAGGTCAAGGTCAGTGTCAGGGTCAATGTCAGTTTTAGGGTGAGTGTCAGTGTGATTGTCAGGGTCAAGGTCAAGGTCAAGGTCAGGGTCAAGGTCAGGGCCAATACAAGGTCAAGGTCAGGTTCAGTGTCAAGGTTAAGTCAATGTCAGGTTCAAGGTCAAGAACAAGTTCAGGGTCAGTGTCAAGGTCAAGGTCAAGGTCAACGTCAGGGTCAATGTCAGTGTCAAGCTCAGTGTCAAGGTCAAGGTCAGGGTCATGGTCAAGGTCAAGGTCAGGGTCAGGGTCATTGTCAAGGTCAAGGTCAGGATCAGGGTCAGGTTCAGGTTCAGGGTCACGGTCAGGGTCAGGGTCAGGGTCAAAGGCAGGTTAAAGATCAAGGTCAAGGTAACGGTCAGTGTCAAGGTCAAGGTAAGCGTCAAAGTCAGTTTCAGGGTTAGGGTCAGGGTAAGGGTGAGGATTAGGGTCAGGGTCAGGGTTAGGGTCAGGGTCAGGATTATAGTCAGGGATAGGGTCAAGGTCAGGGTCACAGTAAGCGTCAGGGTCAGGTGCAGGGTCAGGGTCACGGTCAGACTTAGTGTCAAGGTCAAGGTCAAGGTCAAGGTCAAGGTCAAGGTCACGGTCACGGTCAGGGTCAATTTCAAAGTCAGGGTCAGGGTCAGGGTCAGGGTCAGGGTCAATTTCAAGGTCAGGGTCAGGGTCAGGGTCAGGGTCAATTTCAAGGTCAAGGTCAGGGTCAGGGTCATGGTCAGGGTCAATTTCAAGGTCAAGGTCAGGGTCAGGGTCAAGGTCAAGGTCAGGGTCAGGGTCAAGGTGAAGGTCAAAGTCAGGGTCAGGGTCAAGGTCAAGGTCAGGGTCAGGGTCAGGGTCATGGTCAGACTTAGGGTCAGGGTCAGGGTCAGTGTCAGGTTTAGGGTCAGGGTTAGGGTCAGGGTCAGGGTTAGGTTTAGGTTCATGGTCAACTTCAGGGTCAGGGCCAATGTGATGATCAGGGTCAGGGTTAGGATTAGGGCCAGGGTCAGGGTCAGACTTAGGGTTAGGTTCAGGGTCAGGTTTAGGGTCAGGGTCAGCTTCAGGGTCAGGGTTAGACTTATGGTTAGGGTCAGGGTTATTGTCAGGGTCATGGTCAGGGTTAGTGTCAGGGTCAGTGTCAGGGTAAGGGTCAGAGTCCCAGTCAGGGTTACGGTCAGGGTCAGGGTTAGGGTCAGGTTTAGGGTTAGAGTCAGGGTTAGGGTCAGGGTAAGGGTCAGGGTTAGGGTCAGGGTGAAGTTCAGGGTCAGGTTCAGGGTCAGGGTCAGGGTTAGGGTCAGGTTCAGATTCAGGGTCAGGGTCAGGGTCAGGGTTAGTGTCAGGGTCAGGATCAAGATCAGGTTAAGGGTCATGGTCAGGGTCATGGTCAGGGTCAGGGTACGGGTCAGGTTTAGGGTCAGGGTCAGGGTCATCATCAGGGTTAGCATTAGTGTTAGGGTCAGGGTCAGGTTCAGGGTCAGGGTCAGGGTCAGGTTCAGGGTCAGGGTTAGGGTCAGGTTCAGACTTAGGGTTAGGGTCAGGTTCAGACTTAGGGTTAGGCTCAGGGTCAGTGTCATGGTTAGGGTCAGGGTCAGGGTCAGGTTTAGGATCAGGTTTAGGGTCAGGGTCAGGATCAGGTTTAGGGTCAGGGTCAGACTTAGGGTTAGTGTCAGCGTCAGGGTCAGGGTCAGGTTTAGGGTCAGGGTCAGGGTTAGGTTCAGGGTCAGGGTCAGTGTCAGTGTCAGGTTCAGGGCTAGGGTCAGGGTCAGGGTTAGGGTCGAGGTCGCAGGTTCGATTCCCCATACCGGCCAAAAAACCCCGGGTTGGGTCGGGTCCCCAGGTGGCGTCACAGGGTAATGTCTGGACTCTGGCACCCGAGGTTGCAGGTTCGATTCCCCATACAGGCCAAGAAACCCTGGGTCGGGTCGGGTCCCCAGGTGCCGTCACAGGGTAATGTCTGGACTCTGGCACCCAAGGTCGCAGGTTCGATTCCCCATACCAGCCAAAAAACCCCGCGTCGGATCGGGTCCCCGAGTGTCGTCACAGGGTCATGTCTGGACTCTAGCACACGAGGGACCACCGACATACTCATAGCATCATCACACCATCACAACATCATCATCGCAGCATCATCAAAGAATCATGACTGCATCATCACAGCATCATTACAGCATCATCGCATCGTCATCCCTGCATCACCACTGCATCATCACATCATCAAAGCATCATCACAAAATCATCACTGCATCATCACAACATAATTACAGTGTCAGCAAAGCGTTATCAGAGCATCATCACAGCATTCTCACAGCAGCACCACATCATCATCGCGGCGTCATCACTGAATCATCACTGCATCATCACTGCATCATTACAGATTCATCACTGCATCATCAAAACATCATCACAGTGTCATGACAGCATCATCACAAAATCATCACTGCATCATTGCAGGGTCATTACAGCATCATCACAGCGTCATCACTGCGTCATCAAAGCATCATCACAGCATCATCAGATTGTCATCAAAGCATCATTACACTCATGATAGCATCATCACATCATCATGAAAGCATCATCGCAGCATCATCATTGCATCACCTCAGCATCATCACAGCATCATTACTGCATACTCTCTGCATCATCACAGAATTATCTCAACATCATCACAGCATCATTACTGCTTACTCACTGCATCATAACTGCATCATCACATCATCATCACAGCATCATCACTGCATAATGACAGCACCATCACAGCATAATCGCTGAGTCATCACAGCGTCATCACTACATCATCACAGCATCATCACATCATCATCAGAGTCATCATAGCTTCATCACTGCATCATCAATGCGTCACCACAACATCATAACTGCATTATCACAGCATCATCAGAGCGTCATTAGAGCATCATCACAGCATTATCACTGCATCATCACATCGTCATCACTGCATCATCAGAGCGTAATAACAGAATCATTACAGCATCATGACTGCATCATCACATCATCATCATAGCATCATAGCTGCATAATAATAGAGTCATCACAGCATCATCACTACATCATCAAATTGTCATCACTGTATCATCACAGCATCATCATAGCATCATCACTGCATAATCACAGTGTCATAACAGCATCATTACAACACCATGACTACGTCATCACAGCATCACAACAGCGTCATTACAGTGTCATCACAGCATCATCACTGCATTATCACAACATCATCACAACATCATCACTGCGTCATCAGAGCGTCATCACTACATAATCACTTCTTACTCAGTGAATCATCACTGCATCATCACATCATCACAGCATCATCTCAGCATAATCACAGTATCATCACAGCGTCATCACTACATCATCAATGCATCATCACTGCATCATCACAGCATCATCACTGCATAATCACAGCATCATCACAGCATCATCACAGCATCATCACAACATCATCACAGAGTCATCACAGCATCATCACTGCATAATCACTGCATCCTCACAGCATCCTCACAGCATCAATACAGCGTCATCACAACGTCAACAATGCATCATTACAGCATCATCTCAGTATAGTCACAGCATAATCACTGCATAATCACTGCATCATCATATCGTCATCACTGCATCATCACTGCATCATCACAGCACCATCACAGCATCATTACTGCAGAATCACTGCATCATCACAGCATCATAGCTGCATAATCACAGCATCATCACATCATCATCGCATAGTCATCACAGCGTCATCACTGCATCATCACAGCATCATCACAGCATCATTACTGCAGAATCACTGCATCATCACAGCATCCTCACAGCAACATCGCAGCATCATCACAGCATCATCGCATCATCATCACAGTGTCATGACAGCATCATCAATGCATCATCACAGAATCATCACTGCGTCATCACTACATCATCACTGCATCATCACAGAATAATCACTGCATCATCACAGCATCATCAGAGCATCATCACAACATCATCACTGCATAATCACAGTATCATCACAGCATCATCACTACATCATCACTGCATCATCACAGAATCATCACTGCGTCATCACAGCATCATCAGAGCATCATCACAGCATCATCACATCATCATCTCAGCATCATTACTGCTTACTCACTGCATCATCATAGCATCATCACATCATCATCACAACATCATCAGTTTCATGTCAGCATCATCACTGCATAATCACTGCATCATCACAGCATCCTCACAGCATCAACACAGCGTCATCACAGCGTCATCAATGCATCATTACAGCATCATCTCAGTATAGTCACAGAATTATTACAGCATAATCACTGCATCATCATATCATCACTGCATCATCACTGCATCATCACTGCATCATCACAGCACCATCACAGCATCATTACTTCAGAATCACTGCATCATCACAGCATCCTCACAGCAACATCGCAGCATCATCACAGCATCATCACACTGTCATGACAGCATCATCACTGCATAATCACTGCATAATCTCCGCATAATCACAGCATCATCACATCATCATCACAATATCATCACAGCGTCATCACTACACATCACTGCATCATCACTACATCATCACAGTGTCATCACTTCGTCATCATCAGAGCATCATCACAGCATCATCACTGCATCCTCACTGCATCATGAGTGCATCATCATCACAGCATCATAACTGCATCATCAAAGCATCATCTCGGCATAATCACAATGTCATAAATACATCATCACTCCATCATCACAGCATTATCACATCATCATCACAACGTTTTCAGTGTCATCACAGCATCATAACAACGTCATCAAACTGTCATCACAGCATCATCACCAAATCATCACAGCATCATTACTGCATCATCACAGCATCTTTGCATCGTCATCAGAGCATCACCACTGCATCATCACATCATCATCTCAGCATCATCACAGCATCATTACTGCTTACTCACTGCATCATCACAGCGTCATGACACTGTCATCACTGCATCATAACATCATAGCTTCATCATCAGAACATTATCACAGCATCATCACTGCATCATCACATCATCATTATAGCATCTTCACTGTCATCAATACATCATCACAGCATCATCACATCATTATCACAGCATCATCAGTGTCATCTCAGCATCATCACTGCATCATGACTGCATCATAGCAGCATAATCACAGCATCATCACAGAATCATCACAGCATCATCATAAGGTCATCACAGCATTATCACTACGTCATCAGATTGTAATCACAGCATCATCACAGTGTCCTCACTGAATCATCACTGCACCATCACTGCAACATCACAGCATCATCTCAGCATCATCATGGCATCATTACTGCATCATCACTGCTTACTCACTGCATCATCACAGCATCATCTCAGCATCATCACAGAATCATTTCTGCATAATCATTGCATTTTCACAGCGTCATCACAGTATCATCACAACATCATCACAGAATCATCACAGCATCATTGCAGCATCATCACATCATCATCACAGCGTCATCACAACATCATCGTAGCATCATCATGCATCATCACAGCATCATTACTGCATCATCACAGCATCATCACAGCATCATCACTGCATCATCACTGAATAATCACAGCATCATCACTGCATCATCACGGCATCGTTACAGCATCGTCATATCATCATAACTGCATCATCACAACAACATAACAAAATCATCAAAGCATCATCACAGCATCATCACCGCGTCATCACAACGTCATAACTGCATCGTCACTGCATCTAAACTGCATCATCACAAAATCATCACTGCATCACATCATAATCACAACATCATCAAAGCGTCATCACAGCATCATCACTGCGTTATCACAGCATCATCTCAGCATCATCACAGTATCATTACTGCTTATTCACTGCATCATCACAACATCATCACAGCGTCATTACAGTGTCATAAATGCATCACCACAGTGTCATCAAAGCGTCCTAACTGCATAATCACTGCATAATCGCAGCTTCATCACAGCATCATGACAGCGTCATCACAGCATCAAAAATGCATAATCACTTCATCCTCACATCATCATCATAGCATCATAGCTGCATAATCATAGAGTCATCACAGCATCATCACTACATCATCAAATTGTCATCACTGTATCATCACAGCATCATCATAGCATCATCACTGCATAATCACAGTGTCATAACAGCATCATTACAACACCATGACTACATCATCACAGCATCACGACAGCGTCATTACAGTGTCATCACAGCATCATCACTGCATTATCACAACATCATCACAACATCATCACTGCGTCATCAGAGCGTCATCACTACATAATCACTTCTTACTCAGTGAATCATCACTGCATCATCACATCATCACAGCATCATCTCAGCATAATCACAGTATCATCACAGCGTCATCACTACATCATCAATGCATCATCACTGCATCATCACAGCATCATCACTGCATCATCACAGCATCATCAGAGCATCATCACAGCATCATCACAACATCATCACAGAGTCATCACAGCATCATCACTGCATAATCACTGCATCCTCACAGCATCCTCACAGCATCAATACAGCGTCATCACAACGTCAACAATGCATCATTACAGCATCATCTCAGTATAGTCACAGCATAATCACTGCATAATCACTGCATCATCATATCGTCATCACTGCATCATCACTGCATCATCACAGCACCATCACAGCATCATTACTGCAGAATCACTGCATCATCACAGCATCATAGCTGCATAATCACAGCATCATCACATCATCATCGCATAGTCATCACAGCATCATCACAGCATCATTACTGCAGAATCACTGCATCATCACAGCATCCTCACAGCAACATCGCAGCATCATCACAGCATCATCGCATCATCATCACAGTGTCATGACAGCATCATCACTGCATAATCACCGCATAATCACAGCATCATCACAGCATAATCACAGTATCATCACAGCGTCATCACTACATCATCACTGCATCATCACAGAATCATCACTGCGTCATCACAGCATCATCAGAGCATCATCACAGCATCATCACATCATCATCTCAGCATCATTACTGCTTACTCACTGCATCATCATAGCATCATCACAGCATCATCACAACATCATCAGTTTCATGTCAGCATCATCACTGCATAATCACTGCATCATCACAGCATCCTCACAGCATCAACACAGCGTCATCACAGCGTCATCAATGCATCATTACAGCATCATCTCAGTATAGTCACAGAATTATTACAGCATAATCACTGCATCATCATATCATCACTGCATCATCACTGCATCATCACAGCACCATCACAGCATCATTACTTCAGAATCACTGCATCATCACAGCATCCTCACAGCAACATCGCAGCATCATCACAGCATCATCACACTGTCATGACAGCATCATCACTGCATAATCACTGCATAATCTCCGCATAATCACAACATCATCACATCATCATCACAATATCATCACAGCGTCATCACTACACATCACTGCATCATCACTACATCATCACAGCATCATCACTTCGTCATCATCAGAGCATCATCACAGCATCATCACTGCATCCTCACTGCATCATGAGTGCATCATCATCACAGCATCATAACTGCATCATCAAAGCATCATCTCGGCATAATCACAATGCCATAAATACATCATCACTCCATCATCACAGCATTATCACATCATCATCACAACGTTTTCAGTGTCATCACAGCATCATAACAACGTCATCAAACTGTCATCACAGCATCATCACCAAATCATCACAGAATCATCACAGCATCATTACTGCATCATCACAGCATCATTACTGCTTACTCACTGCATCATCACAGCGTCATGACAGTGTCATCACTGCATCATAACATCATAGCTTCATCATCAGAACATTATCACAGCATCATCACTGCATCATCACATCATCATTATAGCATCTTCACTGTCATCAATACATCATCACAGCATCATCACATCATTATCACAGCATCATCAGTGTCATCTCAGCATCATCACTGCATCATGACTGCATCATAGCAGCATAATCACAGCATCATCACAGAATCATCACAGCATCATCATAAGGTCATCACAGCATCATCACTACGTCATCAGATTGTAATCACAGCATCATCACAGTGTCCTCACTGAATCATCACTGCACCATCACTGCACCATCACAGCATCATCTCAGCATCATCATGGCATCATTACTGCATCATCACTGCTTACTCACTGCATCATCACAGCATCATCTCAGCATCATCACAGAATCATTTCTGCATAATCATTGCATTTTCACAGCGTCATCACAGTATCATCACTGCATCATCACAGTGTCATCACAGCATCATCAAAGCATCACGACAGCGTCATCTCACCATCACGACAGCGTCATCAAAGCATCATCACTGCATCATAACAACATCATCTCAGCATCATCACAGAATCATTTCTGCATAATCACTGCATCATCATAGTGTCATCACAGTATATTCACTGCATCATCACATCATCACAGTGTCATCACAGAATCATCACTGAATCATCCAAGCATCATCCAAGCATCATCACAGCACCACCAATGCATCATCACAGTATCATCACTGCATAATCACTGCATCATCACCGCATCATCACTGCATCAACACTGCATCATTGCTGCATCATCACATCATTGTCACAGTATCATCAAAATATCATCACAGCATCATCACACCATCATAACAACATCATCACAGCGTCATCACAGTATCGTAAATGCATCATCACAGAATCATCACTGAATCATCATAGCATCTTCATATCATCATCACAATATCATCACAGCATCATCACTGCATCATCACAGCATCATCACTGCATAATCACTGCATCATCACCACATCATCACAGCATCATCACTGCATAATCACTGCATCATCACAGCATCATCACATCGTCATCAAAACATCATTACAAGTATCAACACAACATAATCACAGTGTCATCACAGCATCATCATTGCATCCTTACTGCATGATCACAGCATCTCCGCATCGTAATCACATCATCATCACTGACTCCTCACTGAATCATCACTGTACCATCACTGCATCATCAGAGCATAATCTGAGCATAATCTCAGCATAATCACAGCATCATCACAGAATCATCACAGCATCATTACTGCATCATCACAGCATCATCAAAGCATCATCGCAGCATCATCACATCATCATCACTGCATCATCACAGAATCATTACTGTTTACTCACTGCGGCATCACAGCATTATCACGGTGTCATAACTGCATCATCACTGCACCATTACTGCATCATCACAGTGTCATCTCAGCATCATCACAGCATCATTACTGCCTAATCATTGCATTATCACAACGTCATCACAGTATCATCAGTGCATCATCACAGCATCATTACTGCATCATCACATCATCATCACAGAATCACGATAGTGTCATCACAGCGTCATCACTGCATCATCACAGCGTCATCTCAGCATCATCAGAGACTCATCACAGCGTCATCACTGCATCATCACTGCATCACCACAGTATCATCACAGCATCATCACAAAATTATAAGAGCGTCATCACAGCGTTATTACTGCATCATCACAGCATCAATAGAGCATCATCACAGCGTCATCACAGCGTTATCACAGCGTCATCACAGCATCACGACATCATCATCACAGCTTCACGACAGTGTCATGAGAGCGTCTTCACAGCATCATCACTACATCATCACAGCATCATCACTGCGTCATCAGAGCATCATCACAAAATCATCACAGCGTCATTACTGCATCATCACTGCATCATCACAGCGTCATCACCGCATCATCACTGCATTGTCACAACATCATGGCGTCATAATAACTGCATCATAACAGCATGATCAAAGCATCATCACAGCGTCATCACAGCGTCATAACTGCATAAACACTGCATCATCAAAGAACCATCACAGCATCATCACAGCGTCATAACAGCATCATCAGAGCATCATCACATCGTCATCACATCGTCATCAAAGAATCTTCACAGCATCATCGCTATGTCATCATAGCATCATCATAATATTATCACAGCTTCATCACAGCGTCATAACAACATCATCACTGCATCATCACAGCATCATCATTATTGCATCATGACTGCATCATTACAGCATCATCAGAGCAGAATCAGTGCGTCGTCACAGCATCATTACTGCATCACCACATCATCACTGTGTTATCGCAGCGTCATCACAGCATCATCACAACATCATCACAGAATCATCACAGCATCATTGCAGCATCATCACATCATCATCACAGCGTCATCACAACATCATCGTAGCATCATCATGCATCATCACAGCATCATTACTGCATCATCACAGCATCATCACAGCATCATCACTGAATAATCACAGCATCATCACTGCATCATCACGGCATCGTTACAGCATCGTCATATCATCATAACTGCATCATCACAACAACATAACAAAATCATCAAAGCATCATCACAGCATCATCACCGCGTCATCACAGCGTCATAACTGCATCGTCACTGCATCTAAACTGCATCATCACAAAATCATCACTGCATCACATCATAATCACAACATCATCAAAGCGTCATCACAGCATCATCACTGCGTTATCACAGCATCATCTCAGCATCATCACAGTATCATTACTGCTTATTCACTGCATCATCACAACATCATCACAGCGTCATTACAGTGTCATAAATGCATCATCACAGTGTCATCAAAGCGTCCTAACTGCATAATCACTGCATCATCGCAGCTTCATCACAGCATCATGACAGCGTCATCACAGCATCAAAATTGCATAATCACTTCATCCTCACATCATCATCATAGCATCATAGCTGCATAATCATAGAGTCATCACAGCATCATCATAGCATCATCACTGCATAATCACAGTGTCATAACAGCATCATTACAACACCATGACTACGTCATCACAGCATCACGACAGCGTCATTACAGTGTCATCACAGCATCATCACTGCATTATCACAACATCATCACAACATCATCACTGCGTCATCAGAGCGTCATCACTACATAATCACTTCTTACTCAGTGAATCATCACTGCATCATCACATCATCACAGCATCATCACAGCATAATCACAGTATCATCACAGCGTCATCACTACATCATCAATGCATCATCACTGCATCATCACATCATCATCACAGAATCATCACTGCGTCATCACAGCATCATCAGAGCATCATCACATCATCATCACAACATCATCAGTTTCATGTCAGCATCATCACTGCATAATCACTGCATCATCACAGCATCCTCACAGCATCAACACAGCGTCATCACAGCGTCATCAATGCATCATTACAGCATCATCTCAGTATAGTCACAGAATTATTACAGCATAATCACTGCATCATCATATCATCACTGCATCATCACTGCATCATCACTGCATCATCACAGCACCATCACAGCATCATTACTTCAGAATCACTGCATCATCACAGCATCCTCACAGCAACATCGCAGCATCATCACAGCATCATCACACTGTCATGACAGCATCATCACTGCATAATCACTGCATAATCTCCGCATAATCACAGCATCATCACATCATCATCACAATATCATCACAGCGTCATCACTACACATCACTGCATCATCACTACATCATCACAGCATCATCACTTCGTCATCATCAGAGCATCATCACAGCATCATCACAGCATCCTCACTGCATCATGAGTGCATCATCATCACAGCATCATAACTGCATCATCAAAGCATCATCTCGGCATAATCACAATGTCATAAATACATCATCACTCCATCATCACAGCATTTTCACATCATCATCACAACGTTTTCAGTGTCATCACAGCATCATAACAACGTCATCAAACTGTCATCACAGCATCATCACCAAATCATCACAGAATCATCACAGCATCATTACTGCATCATCACAGCATCTTTGCATCGTCATCAGAGCATCACCACTGCATCATCACATCATCATCTCAGCATCATCACAGCATCATTACTGCTTACTCACTGCATCATCACAACGTCATGACAGTGTCATCACTGCATCATAACATCATAGCTTCATCATCAGAACATTATCACAGCATCATCACTGCATCATCACATCATCATTATAGCATCTTCACTGTCATCAATACATCATCACAGCATCATCACATCATTATCACAGCATCATCAGTGTCATCTCAGCATCATCACTGCATCATGACTGCATCATAGCAGCATAATCACAGCATCATCACAGAATCATCACAGCATCATCATAAGGTCATCACAGCATCATCACTACGTCATCAGATTGTAATCACAGCATCATCACAGTGTCCTCACTGAATCATCACTGCACCATCACTGCAACATCACAGCATCATCTCAGCATCATCATGGCATCATTACTGCATCATCACTGCTTACTCACTGCATCATCACAGCATCATCTCAGCATCATCACAGAATCATTTCTGCATAATCATTGCATTTTCACAGCGTCATCACAGTATCATCACTGCATCATCACAGTGTCATCACAGCATCATCAAAGCATCACGACAGCGTCATCTCACCATCACGACAGCGTCATCAAAGCATCATCACTGCATCATAACAACATCATCTCAGCATCATCACAGAATCATTTCTGCATAATCACTGCATCATCATAGTGTCATCACAGTATATTCACTGCATCATCACATCATCACAGTGTCATCACAGAATCATCACTGAATCATCCAAGCATCATCCAAGCATCATCACAGCACCACCAATGCATCATCACAGTATCATCACTGCATAATCACTGCATCATCACCGCATCATCACTGCATCAACACTGCATCATTGCTGCATCATCACATCATTGTCACAGTATCATCAAAATATCATCACAGCATCATCACACCATCATAACAACATCATCACAGCGTCATCACAGTATCGTAAATGCATCATCACAGAATCATCACTGAATCATCATAGCATCTTCATATCATCATCACAATATCATCACAGCATCATCACTGCATCATCACAGCATCATCACTGCATAATCACTGCATCATCACCACATCATCACAGCATCATCACTGCATAATCACTGCATCATCACAGCATCATCACATCGTCATCAAAACATCATTACAAGTATCAACACAACATAATCACAGTGTCATCACAGCATCATCATTGCATCCTTACTGCATGATCACAGCATCTCCGCATCGTACTCACATCATCATCACTGACTCCTCACTGAATCATCACTGTACCATCACTGCATCATCAGAGCATAATCTGAGCATAATCTCAGCATAATCACAGCATCATCACAGAATCATCACAGCATCATTACTGCATCATCACAGCATCATCAAAGCATCATCGCAGCATCATCACATCATCATCACTGCATCATCACAGAATCATTACTGTTTACTCACTGCGGCATCACAGCATTATCACGGTGTCATAACTGCATCATCACTGCACCATTACTGCATCATCACAGTGTCATCTCAGCATCATCACAGCATCATTACTGCCTAATCATTGCATTATCACAACGTCATCACAGTATCATCAGTGCATCATCACAGCATCATTACTGCATCATCACATCATCATCACAGAATCACGATAGTGTCATCACAGCGTCATCACTGCATCATCACAGCGTCATCTCAGCATCATCAGAGACTCATCACAGCGTCATCACTGCATCATCACTGCATCACCACAGTATCATCACAGCATCATCACAAAATTATAAGAGCGTCATCACAGCGTTATTACTGCATCATCACAGCATCAATAGAGCATCATCACAGCGTCATCACAGCGTTATCACAGCGTCATCACAGCATCACGACATCATCATCACAGCTTCACGACAGTGTCATGAGAGCGTCTTCACAGCATCATCACTACATCATCACAGCATCATCACTGCGTCATCAGAGCATCATCACAAAATCATCACAGCGTCATTACTGCATCATCACTGCATCATCACAGCGTCATCACCGCATCATCACTGCATTGTCACAACATCATGGCGTCATAATAACTGCATCATAACAGCATGATCAAAGCATCATCACAGCGTCATCACAGCGTCATAACTGCATAAACACTGCATCATCAAAGAACCATCACAGCATCATCACAGCGTCATAACAGCATCATCAGAGCATCATCACATCGTCATCACATCGTCATCAAAGAATCTTCACAGCATCATCGCTATGTCATCATAGCATCATCATAATATTATCACAGCTTCATCACAGCGTCATAACAACATCATCACTGCATCATCACAGCATCATCATTATTGCATCATGACTGCATCATTACAGCATCATCAGAGCAGAATCAGTGCGTCGTCACAGCATCATTACTGCATCACCACATCATCACTGTGTTATCGCAGCGTCATCACAGCATCATCACAACATCATCACAGAATCATCACAGCATCATTGCAGCATCATCACATCATCATCACAGCGTCATCACAACATCATCGTAGCATCATCATGCATCATCACAGCATCATTACTGCATCATCACAGCATCATCACAGCATCATCACTGCATCATCACTGAATAATCACAGCATCATCACTGCATCATCACGGCATCGTTACAGCATCGTCATATCATCATAACTGCATCATCACAACAACATAACAAAATCATCAAAGCATCATCACAGCATCATCACCGCGTCATCACAGCGTCATAACTGCATCGTCACTGCATCTAAACTGCATCATCACAAAATCATCACTGCATCACATCATAATCACAACATCATCAAAGCGTCATCACAGCATCATCACTGCGTTATCACAGCATCATCTCAGCATCATCACAGTATCATTACTGCTTATTCACTGCATCATCACAACATCATCACAGCGTCATTACAGTGTCATAAATGCATCATCACAGTGTCATCAAAGCGTCCTAACTGCATAATCACTGCATCATCGCAGCTTCATCACAGCATCATGACAGCGTCATCACAGCATCAAAAATGCATAATCACTTCATCCTCACATCATCATCATAGCATCATAGCTGCATAATCATAGAGTCATCACAGCATCATCATAGCATCATCACTGCATAATCACAGTGTCATAACAGCATCATTACAACACCATGACTACGTCATCACAGCATCACGACAGCGTCATTACAGTGTCATCACAGCATCATCACTGCATTATCACAACATCATCACAACATCATCACTGCGTCATCAGAGCGTCATCACTACATAATCACTTCTTACTCAGTGAATCATCACTGCATCATCACATCATCACAGCATCATCACAGCATAATCACAGTATCATCACAGCGTCATCACTACATCATCAATGCATCATCACTGCATCATCACAGAATCATCACTGCGTCATCACAGCATCATCAGAGCATCATCACAGCATCATCACATCATCATCACAGAATCATCACTGCGTCATCACAGCATCATCAGAGCATCATCACATCATCATCACAACATCATCAGTTTCATGTCAGCATCATCACTGCATAATCACTGCATCATCACAGCATCCTCACAGCATCAACACAGCGTCATCACAGCGTCATCAATGCATCATTACAGCATCATCTCAGTATAGTCACAGAATTATTACAGCATAATCACTGCATCATCATATCATCACTGCATCATCACTGCATCATCACTGCATCATCACAGCACCATCACAGCATCATTACTTCAGAATCACTGCATCATCACAGCATCCTCACAGCAACATCGCAGCATCATCACAGCATCATCACACTGTCATGACAGCATCATCACTGCATAATCACTGCATAATCTCCGCATAATCACAGCATCATCACATCATCATCACAATATCATCACAGCGTCATCACTACACATCACTGCATCATCACTACATCATCACAGCATCATCACTTCGTCATCATCAGAGCATCATCACAGCATCATCACAGCATCCTCACTGCATCATGAGTGCATCATCATCACAGCATCATAACTGCATCATCAAAGCATCATCTCGGCATAATCACAATGTCATAAATACATCATCACTCCATCATCACAGCATTTTCACATCATCATCACAACGTTTTCAGTGTCATCACAGCATCATAACAACGTCATCAAACTGTCATCACAGCATCATCACCAAATCATCACAGAATCATCACAGCATCATTACTGCATCATCACAGCATCTTTGCATCGTCATCAGAGCATCACCACTGCATCATCACATCATCATCTCAGCATCATCACAGCATCATTACTGCTTACTCACTGCATCATCACAACGTCATGACAGTGTCATCACTGCATCATAACATCATAGCTTCATCATCAGAACATTATCACAGCATCATCACTGCATCATCACATCATCATTATAGCATCTTCACTGTCATCAATACATCATCACAGCATCATCACATCATTATCACAGCATCATCAGTGTCATCTCAGCATCATCACTGCATCATGACTGCATCATAGCAGCATAATCACAGCATCATCACAGAATCATCACAGCATCATCATAAGGTCATCACAGCATCATCACTACGTCATCAAATTGTAATCACAGCATCATCACAGTGTCCTCACTGAATCATCACTGCACCATCACTGCACCATCACAGCATCATCTCAGCATCATCATGGCATCATTACTGCATCATCACTGCTTACTCACTGCATCATCACAGCATCATCTCAGCATCATCACAGAATCATTTCTGCATAATCATTGCATTTTCACAGCGTCATCACAGTATCATCACTGCATCATCACAGTGTCATCACAGCATCATCAAAGCATCACGACAGCGTCATCTCACCATCACGACAGCGTCATCAAAGCATCATCACTGCATCATAACAACATCATCTCAGCATCATCACAGAATCATTTCTGCATAATCACTGCATCATCATAGTGTCATCACAGTATATTCACTGCATCATCACATCATCACAGTGTCATCACAGAATCATCACTGAATCATCCAAGCATCATCCAAGCATCATCACAGCACCACCAATGCATCATCACAGTATCATCACTGCATAATCACTGCATCATCACCGCATCATCACATCATCAACACTGCATCATTGCTGCATCATCACATCATTGTCACAGTATCATCAAAATATCATCACAGCATCATCACACCATCATAACAACATCATCACAGCGTCATCACAGTATCGTAAATGCATCATCACAGAATCATCACTGAATCATCATAGCATCTTCATATCATCATCACAATATCATCACAGCATCATCACTGCATCATCACAGCATCATCACTGCATAATCACTGCATCATCACCACATCATCACAGCATCATCACTGCATAATCACTGCATCATCACAGCATCATCACATCGTCATCAAAACATCATTACAAGTATCAACACAACATAATCACAGTGTCATCACAGCATCATCATTGCATCCTTACTGCATGATCACAGCATCTCCGCATCGTAATCACATCATCATCACTGACTCCTCACTGAATCATCACTGTACCATCACTGCATCATCAGAGCATAATCTGAGCATAATCTCAGCATAATCACAGCATCATCACAGAATCATCACAGCATCATTACTGCATCATCACAGCATCTTTGCATCGTCATCAGAGCATCACCACTGCATCATCACTACATCATCACATCATCATCACAGCATTTTAGCTACATAATCACAGAATCATCATAGCGTAACGACAGCATCATCACAACATCATTACAGCATCATCACAGCGTCATCGTAACATCATGACTGTATCATCACAGCATCATCACAGCATCACCGCAGCGTCATCACTGCATCATCACAGCATCATCACAGCATCATCACGGCATCGTTACAGCATCGTCATATCATCATAACTGCATCATCACAACAACATAACAAAATCATCAAAGCATCGTCACAGCATCATCACCGCGTCATCACAGCGTCATAACTGCATCGTCACTGCATCTAAACTGCATCATCACAAAATCATCACAGCTTCATCACTGCAGCATCACAGCATCATCAAAGCATCATCGCAGCATCATCACATCATCATCACTGCATCATCACAGAATCATTACTGTTTACTCACTGCGGCATCACAGCATTATCACGGTGTCATAACTGCATCATCACTGCACCATTACTGCATCATCACAGTGTCATCTCAGCATCATCACAGCATCATTACTGCCTAATCATTGCATTATCACAACGTCATCACAGTATCATCAGTGCATCATCACAGCATCATTACTGCATCATCACATCATCATCACAGAATCACGATAGTGTCATCACAGCGTCATCACTGCATCATCACAGCGTCATCTCAGCATCATCAGAGACTCATCACAGCGTCATCACTGCATCATCACTGCATCACCACAGTATCATCACAGCATCATCACAAAATTATAAGAGCGTCATCACAGCGTTATTACTGCATCATCACAGCATCAATAGAGCATCATCACAGCGTCATCACAGCGTCATCACAGCATCACGACATCATCATCACAGCTTCACGACAGTGTCATGAGAGCGTCTTCACAGCATCATCACTACATCATCACAGCATCATCACTGCGTCATCAGAGCATCATCACAAAATCATCACAGCGTCATTACTGCATCATCACTGCATCATCACAGCGTCATCACCGCATCATCACTGCATTGTCACAACATCATGGCGTCATAATAACTGCATCATAACAGCATGATCAAAGCATCATCACAGCGTCATCACAGCGTCATAACTGCATAAACACTGCATCATCAAAGAACCATCACAGCATCATCACAGCGTCATAACAGCATCATCAGAGCATCATCACATCGTCATCACATCGTCATCAAAGAATCTTCACAGCATCATCGCTATGTCATCATAGCATCATCATAATATTATCACAGCTTCATCACAGCGTCATAACAACATCATCACTGCATCATCACAGCATCATCATTATTGCATCATGACTGCATCATTACAGCATCATCAGAGCAGAATCAGTGCGTCGTCACAGCATCATTACTGCATCACCACATCATCACTGTGTTATCGCAGCGTCATCACAGCATCATCACAACATCATCACAGAATCATCACAGCATCATTGCAGCATCATCACATCATCATCACAGCGTCATCACAACATCATCGTAGCATCATCATGCATCATCACAGCATCATTACTGCATCATCACAGCATCATCACAGCATCATCACTGAATAATCACAGCATCATCACTGCATCATCACGGCATCGTTACAGCATCGTCATATCATCATAACTGCATCATCACAACAACATAACAAAATCATCAAAGCATCATCACAGCATCATCACCGTGTCATCACAGCGTCATAACTGCATCGTCACTGCATCTAAACTGCATCATCACAAAATCATCACTGCATCACATCATAATCACAACATCATCAAAGCGTCATCACAGCATCATCAAAGCGTCATCACAGCATCATCACTGCGTTATCACAGCATCATCTCAGCATCATCACAGTATCATTACTGCTTATTCACTGCATCATCACAACATCATCACAGCGTCATTACAGTGTCATAAATGCATCATCACAGTGTCATCAAAGCGTCCTAACTGCATCATCACTGCATCATCGCAGCTTCATCACAGCATCATGACAGCGTCATCACAGCATCAAAAATGCATAATCACTTCATCCTCACATCATCATCATAGCATCATAGCTGCATAATCATAGAGTCATCTCAGCATCATCACTACATCATCAAATTGTCATCACTGTATCATCACAGCATCATCATAGCATCATCACTGCATAATCACAGTGTCATAACAGCATCATTACAACACCATGACTACGTCATCACAGCATCACGACAGCGTCATTACAGTGTCATCACAGCATCATCACTGCATTATCACAACATCATCACAACATCATCACTGTGTCATCAGAGCGTCATCACTACATAATCACTTCTTACTCAGTGAATCATCACTGCATCATCACATCATCACAGCATCATCTCAGCATAATCACAGTATCATCACAGCGTCATCACTACATCGTCAATGCATCATCACTGCATCATCACAGCATCATCACTGCATCATCACAGCATCATCAGAGCATCATCACAACATCATCACAACATCATCACAGAGTCATCACAGCATCATCACTGCATAATCACTGCATCATCACAGCATCCTCACAGCATCAATACAGCATCATCACAGCACCATCACAGCATCATTACTGCAGAATCACTGCATCATCACAGCATCATAGCTGCATAATCACAGCATCATCACATCATCATCACATAGTCATCACAGCGTCATCACTGCATCATCACAGCATCATCACTGCAGAATCACTGCATCATCACAGCATCCTCACAGCAACATCGCAGCATCATCACAGCATCATCGCATCATCATCACAGTGTCATGACAGCATCATCACTGCATAATCACTGCATAATCACAGCATCATCACAGCATAATCACAGTATCATCACAGCATCATCACTACATCATCACTGCATCATCACAGAATCATCACTGCGTCATCACAGCATCATCTCAGCATAATCACAGCATCATCACATCATCATCTCAGCATCATTACTGCTTACTCACTGCATCATCATAGCATCATCACATCATCATCACAACATCATCAGTTTCATGTCAGCATCATCACTGCATAATCACTGCATCATCACAGCATCCTCACAGCATCATGACAGCGTCATCACAGCATCAAAAATGCATAATCACTTCATCCTCACATCATCATCATAGCATCATAGCTGCATAATCATAGAGTCATCACAGCATCATCACTACATCATAAATTGTCATCACTGTATCATCACAGCATCATCATAGCATCATCACTGCATAATCACAGTGTCATAACAGCATCATTACAACACCATGACTACGTCATCACAGCATCACGACAGCGTCATTACAGTGTCATCACAGCATCATCACTGCATTATCACAACATCATCACAACATCATCACTGCGTCATCAGAGCGTCATCACTACATAATCACTTCTTACTCAGTGAATCATCACTGCATCATCACATCATCACAGCATCATCTCAGCATAATCACAGTATCATCACAGCGTCATCACTACATCATCAATGCATCATCACTGCATCATCACAGAATCATCACTGCGTCATCACTGCATCATCAGAGCATCATCACAGCATCATCACATCATCATCACAGAATCATCACTGCGTCATCACAGCATCATCAGAGCATCATCACATCATCATCACAACATCATCAGTTTCATGTCAGCATCATCACTGCATCATCACTGCATCATCACAGCATCCTCACAGCATCAACACAGCGTCATCACAGCGTCATCAATGCATCATTACAGCATCATCTCAGTATAGTCACAGAATTATTACAGCATAATCACTGCATCATCATATCATCACTGCATCATCACTGCATCATCACTGCATCATTACTTCAGAATCACTGCATCATCACAGCATCCTCACAGCAACATCGCAGCATCATCACAGCATCATCACACTGTCATGACAGCATCATCACTGCATAATCACTGCATAATCTCCGCATAATCACAGCATCATCACATCATCATCACAATATCATCACAGCGTCATCACTACACATCACTGCATCATCACTACATCATCACAGCATCATCACTTCGTCATCATCAGAGCATCATCACAGCATCATCACTGCATCCTCACTGCATCATGAGTGCATCATCATCACAGCATCATAACTGCATCATCAAAGCATCATCTCGGCATAATCACAATGTCATAAATACATCATCACTCCATCATCACAGCATTATCACATCATCATCACAACGTTTTCAGTGTCATCACAGCATCATAACAACGTCATCAAACTGTCATCACAGCATCATCACCAAATCATCACAGAATCATCACAGCATCATTACTGCATCATCACAGCATCTTTGCATCGTCATCAGAGCATCACCACTGCATCATCACATCATCATCTCAGCATCATCACAGCATCATTACTGCTTACTCACTGCATCATCACAGCGTCATGACACTGTCATCACTGCATCATAACATCATAGCTTCATCATCAGAACATTATCACAGCATCATCACTGCATCATCACATCATCATTATAGCATCTTCACTGTCATCAATACATCATCACAGCATCATCACATCATTATCACAGCATCATCAGTGTCATCTCAGCATCATCACTGCATCATGACTGCATCATAGCAGCATAATCACAGCATCATCACAGAATCATCACAGCATCATCATAAGGTCATCACAGCATCATCACTACGTCATCAGATTGTAATCACAGCATCATCACAGTGTCCTCACTGAATCATCACTGCACCATCACTGCAACATCACAGCATCATCTCAGCATCATCATGGCATCATTACTGCATCATCACTGCTTACTCACTGCATCATCACAGCATCATCTCAGCATCATCACAGAATCATTTCTGCATAATCATTGCATTTTCACAGCGTCATCACAGTATCATCACTGCATCATCACAGTGTCATCACAGCATCATCAAAGCATCACGACAGCGTCATCTCACCATCACGACAGCGTCATCAAAGCATCATCACTGCATCATAACAACATCATCTCAGCATCATCACAGAATCATTTCTGCATAATCACTGCATCATCATAGTGTCATCACAGTATATTCACTGCATCATCACATCATCACAGTGTCATCACAGAATCATCACTGAATCATCCAAGCATCATCCAAGCATCATCACAGCACCACCAATGCATCATCACAGTATCATCACTGCATAATCACTGCATCATCACCGCATCATCACATCATCAACACTGCTTCATTGCTGCATCATCACATCATTGTCACAGTATCATCAAAATATCATCACAGCATCATCACACCATCATAACAACATCATCACAGCGTCATCACAGTATCGTAAATGCATCATCACAGAATCATCACTGAATCATCATAGCATCTTCATATCATCATCACAATATCATCACAGCATCATCACTGCATCATCACAGCATCATCACTGCATAATCACTGCATCATCACCACATCATCACAGCATCATCACTGCATAATCACTGCATCATCACAGCATCATCACATCGTCATCAAAACATCATTACAAGTATCAACACAACATAATCACAGTGTCATCACAGCATCATCATTGCATCCTTACTGCATGATCACAGCATCTCCGCATCGTAATCACATCATCATCACTGACTCCTCACTGAATCATCACTGTACCATCACTGCATCATCAGAGCATAATCTGAGCATAATCTCAGCATAATCACAGCATCATCACAGAATCATCACAGCATCATTACTGCATCATCACAGCATCTTTGCATCGTCATCAGAGCATCACCACTGCATCATCACTACATCATCACATCATCATCACAGCATTTTAGCTACATAATCACAGAATCATCATAGCGTAACGACAGCATCATCACAACATCATTACAGCATCATCACAGCGTCATCGTAACATCATGACTGTATCATCACAGCATCACCGCAGCGTCATCACTGCATCATCACAGCATCATCACAGCATCATCACGGCATCGTTACAGCATCGTCATATCATCATAACTGCATCATCACAACAACATAACAAAATCATCAAAGCATCGTCACAGCATCATCACCGCGTCATCACAGCGTCATAACTGCATCGTCACTGCATCTAAACTGCATCATCACAAAATCATCACAGCTTCATCACTGCAGCATCACAGCATCATCAAAGCATCATCGCAGCATCATCACATCATCATCACTGCATCATCACAGAATCATTACTGTTTACTCACTGCGGCATCACAGCATTATCACGGTGTCATAACTGCATCATCACTGCACCATTACTGCATCATCACAGTGTCATCTCAGCATCATCACAGCATCATTACTGCCTAATCATTGCATTATCACAACGTCATCACAGTATCATCAGTGCATCATCACAGCATCATTACTGCATCATCACATCATCATCACAGAATCACGATAGTGTCATCACAGCGTCATCACTGCATCATCACAGCGTCATCTCAGCATCATCAGAGACTCATCACAGCGTCATCACTGCATCATCACTGCATCACCACAGTATCATCACTGCATCATCACAAAATTATAAGAGCGTCATCACAGCGTTATTACTGCATCATCACAGCATCAATAGAGCATCATCACAGCGTCATCACAGCGTTATCACAGCGTCATCACAGCATCACGACATCATCATCACAGCTTCACGACAGTGTCATGAGAGCGTCTCCACAGCATCATCACTACATCATCACAGCATCATCACTGCGTCATCAGAGCATCATCACAAAATCATCACAGCGTCATTACTGCATCATCACTGCATCATCACAGCGTCATCACCGCATCATCACTGCATTGTCACAACATCATGGCGTCATAATAACTGCATCATAACAGCATGATCAAAGCATCATCACAGCGTCATCACAGCGTCATAACTGCATAAACACTGCATCATCAAAGAACCATCACAGCATCATCACAGCGTCATAACAGCATCATCAGAGCATCATCACATCGTCATCACATCGTCATCAAAGAATCTTCACAGCATCATCGCTATGTCATCATAGCATCATCATAATATTATCACAGCTTCATCACAGCGTCATAACAACATCATCACTGCATCATCACAGCATCATCATTATTGCATCATGACTGCATCATTACAGCATCATCAGAGCAGAATCAGTGCGTCGTCACAGCATCATTACTGCATCACCACATCATCACTGTGTTATCGCAGCGTCATCACAGCATCATCACAACATCATCACAGAATCATCACAGCATCATTGCAGCATCATCACATCATCATCACAGCGTCATCACAACATCATCGTAGCATCATCATGCATCATCACAGCATCATTACTGCATCATCACAGCATCATCACAGCATCATCACTGCATCATCACTGAATAATCACAGCATCATCACTGCATCATCACGGCATCGTTACAGCATCGTCATATCATCATAACTGCATCATCACAACAACATAACAAAATCATCAAAGCATCATCACAGCATCATCACCGCGTCATCACAGCGTCATAACTGCATCGTCACTGCATCTAAACTGCATCATCACAAAATCATCACTGCATCACATCATAATCACAACATCATCAAAGCGTCATCACAGCATCATCACTGCGTTATCACAGCATCATCTCAGCATCATCACAGTATCATTACTGCTTATTCACTGCATCATCACAACATCATCACAGCGTCATTACAGTGTCATAAATGCATCATCACAGTGTCATCAAAGCGTCCTAACTGCATAATCACTGCATCATCGCAGCTTCATCACAGCATCATGACAGCGTCATCACAGCATCAAAAATGCATAATCACTTCATCCTCACATCATCATCATAGCATCATAGCTGCATAATCATAGAGTCATCACAGCATCATCACTACATCATCAAATTGTCATCACTGTATCATCACAGCATCATCATAGCATCATCACTGCATAATCACAGTGTCATAACAGCATCATTACAACACCATGACTACGTCATCACAGCATCACGACAGCGTCATTACAGTGTCATCACAGCATCATCACTGCATTATCACAACATCATCACAACATCATCACTGCGTCATCACAACATCATCACAGAGTCATCACAGCGTCATCAATGCATCATCACTGCATCATCACAGCATCATCACTGCATCATCACAGAGTCATCACAGCGTCATCACTGCATAATCACTGCATCATCACAGCATCCTCACAGCATCAATACAGCGTCATCACAACGTCAACAATGCATCATTACAGCATCATCTCAGTATAGTCACAGCATAATCACTGCATCATCATATCGTCATCACAGCGTCATCACTGCATCATCACAGCATCATCACAGCATCATTACTGCAGAATCACTGCATCATCACAGCATCCACACAGCAACATCGCAGCATCATCACAGCATCATCGCATCATCATCACAGTGTCATGACAGCATCATCACTGCATAATCACCGCATAATCACAGCATCATCACAGCATAATCACAGTATCATCACAGCATCATCACTACATCATCACTGCATCATCACAGAATCATCACTGCGTCATCACAGCATCATCAGAGCATCATCACAGCATCATCACATCATCATCTCAGCATCATTACTGCTTACTCACTGCATCATCATACCATCATCACATCATCATCACAACATCATCAGTTTCATGTCAGCATCATCACTGCATAATCACTGCATCATCACAGCATCCTCACAGCATCAACACAGCGTCATCACAGCGTCATCAATGCATCATTACAGCATCATCTCAGTATAGTCACAGAATTATTACAGCATAATCACTGCATCATCATATCATCACTGCGTCATCACTGCATCATCACTGCATCATCACAACACCATCACAGCATCATTACTTCAGAATCACTGCATCATCACAGCATCCTCACAGCAACATCGCAGCATCATCACAGCATCATCACACTGTCATGACAGCATCATCACTGCATAATCACTGCATAATCTCCGCATAATCACAGCATCATCACATCATCATCACAATATCATCACAGCGTCATCACTACACATCACTGCATCATCACTACATCATCACAGCATCATCACTTCGTCATCATCAGAGCATCATCACAGCATCATCACAGCATCCTCACTGCATCATGAGTGCATCATCATCACAGCATCATAACTGCATCATCAAAGCATCATCTCGGCATAATCACAATGTCATAAATACATCATCACTCCATCATCACAGCATTATCACATCATCATCACAACGTTTTCAGTGTCATCACAGCATCATAACAACGTCATCAAACTGTCATCACAGCATCATCACCAAATCATCACAGAATCATCACAGCATCATTACTGCATCATCACAGCATCTTTGCATCGTCATCAGAGCATCACCACTGCATCATCACATCATCATCTCAGCATCATCACAGCATCATTACTGCTTACTCACTGCATCATCACAGCGTCATGACACTGTCATCACTGCATCATAACATCATAGCTTCATCATCAGAACATTATCACAGCATCATCACTGCATCATCACATCATCATTATAGCATCTTCACTGTCATCAATACATCATCACAGCATCATCACATCATTATCACAGCATCATCAGTGTCATCTCAGCATCATCACTGCATCATGACTGCATCATAGCAGCATAATCACAGCATCATCACAGAATCATCACAGCATCATCATAAGGTCATCACAGCATCATCACTACGTCATCAGATTGTAATCACAGCATCATCACAGTGTCCTCACTGAATCATCACTGCACCATCACTGCAACATCACAGCATCATCTCAGCATCATCATGGCATCATTACTGCATCATCACTGCTTACTCACTGCATCATCACAGCATCATCTCAGCATCATCACAGAATCATTTCTGCATAATCATTGCATTTTCACAGCGTCATCACAGTATCATCACTGCATCATCACAGTGTCATCACAGCATCATCAAAGCATCACGACAGCGTCATCTCACCATCACGACAGCGTCATCAAAGCATCATCACTGCATCATAACAACATCATCTCAGCATCATCACAGAATCATTTCTGCATAATCACTGCATCATCATAGTGTCATCACAGTATATTCACTGCATCATCACATCATCACAGTGTCATCACAGAATCATCACTGAATCATCCAAGCATCATCCAAGCATCATCACAGCACCACCAATGCATCATCACAGTATCATCACTGCATAATCACTGCATCATCACCGCATCATCACTGCATCAACACTGCATCATTGCTGCATCATCACATCATTGTCACAGTATCATCAAAATATCATCACAGCATCATCACACCATCATAACAACATCATCACAGCGTCATCACAGTATCGTAAATGCATCATCACAGAATCATCAATGAATCATCATAGCATCTTCATATCATCATCACAATATCATCACAGCATCATCACTGCATCATCACAGCGTCATAACTGCATAAACACTGCATCATCAAAGAACCATCACAGCATCATCACAGCGTCATAACAGCATCATCAGAGCATCACATCGTCATCACATCGTCATCAAAGAATCTTCACAGCATCATCGCTATGTCATCATAGCATCATCATAATATTATCACAGCTTCATCACAGCGTCATAACAACATCATCACTGCATCATCACAGCATCATCATTATTGCATCATGACTGCATCATTACAGCATCATCAGAGCAGAATCAGTGCGTCGTCACAGCATCATTACTGCATCACCACATCATCACTGTGTTATCGCAGCGTCATCACAGCATCATCACAACATCATCACAGAATCATCACAGCATCATTGCAGCATCATCACATCATCATCACAGCGTCATCACAACATCATCGTAGCATCATCATGCATCATCACAGCATCATTACTGCATCATCACAGCATCATCACAGCATCATCACTGCATCATCACTGAATAATCACAGCATCATCACTGCATCATCACGGCATCGTTACAGCATCGTCATATCATCATAACTGCATCATCACAACAACATAACAAAATCATCAAAGCATCATCACAGCATCATCACCGCGTCATCACAGCGTCATAACTGCATCGTCACTGCATCTAAACTGCATCATCACAAAATCATCACTGCATCACATCATAATCACAACATCATCAAAGCGTCATCACAGCATCATCACTGCGTTATCACAGCATCATCTCAGCATCATCACAGTATCATTACTGCTTATTCACTGCATCATCACAACATCATCACAGCGTCATTACAGTGTCATAAATGCATCATCACAGTGTCATCAAAGCGTCCTAACTGCATAATCACTGCATCATCGCAGCTTCATCACAGCATCATGACAGCGTCATCACAGCATCAAAAATGCATAATCACTTCATCCTCACATCATCATCATAGCATCATAGCTGCATAATCATAGAGTCATCACAGCATCATCACTACATCATCAAATTGTCATCACTGTATCATCACAGCATCATCATAGCATCATCACTGCATAATCACAGTGTCATAACAGCATCATTACAACACCATGACTACGTCATCACAGCATCACGACAGCGTCATTACAGTGTCATCACAGCATCATCACTGCATTATCACAACATCATCACTGCGTCATCACAACATCATCACAACATCATCACAGAGTCATCACAGCGTCATCAATGCATCATCACTGCATCATCACAGCATCATCACTGCATCATCACAGCATCATCAGAGCATCATCACAGCATCATCACAACATCATCACAGAGTCATCACAGCGTCATCACTGCATAATCACTGCATCATCACAGCATCCTCACAGCATCAATACAGCGTCATCACAACGTCAACAATGCATCATTACAGCATCATCTCAGTATAGTCACAGCATAATCACTGCATAATCACTGCATCATCATATCGTCATCACTGCATCATCACTGCATCATCACAGCACCATCACAGCATCATTACTGCAGAATCACTGCATCATCACAGCATCATAGCTGCATAATCACAGCATCATCACATAATCATCGCATAGTCATCACAGCGTCATCACTGCATCATCACAGCATCATCACAGCATCATTACTGCAGAATCACTGCATCATCACAGCATCCTCACAGCAACATCGCAGCATCATCACATCATCATCACAGTGTCATGACAGCATCATCACTGCATAATCACCGCATAATCACAGCATCATCACAGCATAATCACAGTATCATCACAGCGTCATCACTACATCATCACTGCATCATCACAGAATCATCACTGCGACATCACAGCATCATCAGAGCATCATCACAGCATAATCACAGTATCATCACAGCATCATCACTACATCATCACTGCATCATCACAGAATCATCACTGCGTCATCACATCATCATTATAGCATCTTCACTGTCATCAATACATCATCACAGCATCATCACATCATTATCACAGCATCATCAGTGTCATCTCAGCATCATCACTGCATCATGACTGCATCATAGCAGCATAATCACAGCATCATCACAGAATCATCACAGCATCATCATAAGGTCATCACAGCATCATCACTACGTCATCAGATTGTAATCACAGCATCATCACAGTGTCCTCACTGAATCATCACTGCACCATCACTGCACCATCACAGCATCATCTCAGCATCATCATGGCATCATTACTGCATCATCACTGCTTACTCACTGCATCATCACAGCATCATCTCAGCATCATCACAGAATCATTTCTGCATAATCATTGCATTTTCACAGCGTCATCACAGTATCATCACTGCATCATCACAGTGTCATCACAGCATCATCAAAGCATCACGACAGCGTCATCTCACCATCACGACAGCGTCATCAAAGCATCATCACTGCATCATAACAACATCATCTCAGCATCATCACAGAATCATTTCTGCATAATCACTGCATCATCATAGTGTCATCACAGTATATTCACTGCATCATCACATCATCACAGTGTCATCACAGAATCATCACTGAATCATCCAAGCATCATCCAAGCATCATCACAGCACCACCAATGCATCATCACAGTATCATCACTGCATAATCACTGCATCATCACCGCATCATCACATCATCAACACTGCATCATTGCTGCATCATCACATCATTGTCACAGTATCATCAAAATATCATCACAGCATCATCACACCATCATAACAACATCATCACAGCGTCATCACAGTATCGTAAATGCATCATCACAGAATCATCAATGAATCATCATAGCATCTTCATATCATCATCACAATATCATCACAGCATCATCACTGCATCATCACAGCGTCATAACTGCATAAACACTGCATCATCAAAGAACCATCACAGCATCATCACAGCGTCATAACAGCATCATCAGAGCATCACATCGTCATCACATCGTCATCAAAGAATCTTCACAGCATCATCGCTATGTCATCATAGCATCATCATAATATTATCACAGCTTCATCACAGCGTCATAACAACATCATCACTGCATCATCACAGCATCATCATTATTGCATCATGACTGCATCATTACAGCATCATCAGAGCAGAATCAGTGCGTCGTCACAGCATCATTACTGCATCACCACATCATCACTGTGTTATCGCAGCGTCATCACAGCATCATCACAACATCATCACAGAATCATCACAGCATCATTGCAGCATCATCACATCATCATCACAGCGTCATCACAACATCATCGTAGCATCATCATGCATCATCACAGCATCATTACTGCATCATCACAGCATCATCACAGCATCATCACTGCATCATCACTGAATAATCACAGCATCATCACTGCATCATCACGGCATCGTTACAGCATCGTCATATCATCATAACTGCATCATCACAACAACATAACAAAATCATCAAAGCATCATCACAGCATCATCACCGCGTCATCACAGCGTCATAACTGCATCGTCACTGCATCTAAACTGCATCATCACAAAATCATCACTGCATCACATCATAATCACAACATCATCAAAGCGTCATCACAGCATCATCACTGCGTTATCACAGCATCATCTCAGCATCATCACAGTATCATTACTGCTTATTCACTGCATCATCACAACATCATCACAGCGTCATTACAGTGTCATAAATGCATCATCACAGTGTCATCAAAGCGTCCTAACTGCATAATCACTGCATCATCGCAGCTTCATCACAGCATCATGACAGCGTCATCACAGCATCAAAAATGCATAATCACTTCATCCTCACATCATCATCATAGCATCATAGCTGCATAATCATAGAGTCATCACAGCATCATCACTACATCATCAAATTGTCATCACTGTATCATCACAGCATCATCATAGCATCATCACTGCATAATCACAGTGTCATAACAGCATCATTACAACACCATGACTACGTCATCACAGCATCACGACAGCGTCATTACAGTGTCATCACAGCATCATCACTGCATTATCACAACATCATCACAACATCATCACTGCGTCATCACAACATCATCACAGCGTCATCACAGCGTCATCAATGCATCATCACTGCATCATCACAGCATCATCACTGCATCATCACAGCATCATCAGAGCATCATCACAGCATCATCACAACATCATCACAGAGTCATCACAGCGTCATCACTGCATAATCACTGCATCATCACAGCATCCTCACAGCATCAATACAGCGTCATCACAACGTCAACAATGCATCATTACAGCATCATCTCAGTATAGTCACAGCATAATCACTGCATAATCACTGCATCATCATATCGTCATCACTGCATCATCACTGCATCATCACAGCACCATCACAGCATCATTACTGCAGAATCACTGCATCATCACAGCATCATAGCTGCATAATCACAGCATCATCACATAATCATCGCATAGTCATCACAGCGTCATCACTGCATCATCACAGCATCATCACAGCATCATTACTGCAGAATCACTGCATCATCACAGCATCCTCACAGCAACATCGCAGCATCATCACATCATCATCACAGTGTCATGACAGCATCATCACTGCATAATCACCGCATAATCACAGCATCATCACAGCATAATCACAGTATCATCACAGCGTCATCACTACATCATCACTGCATCATCACAGAATCATCACTGCGTCATCACAGCATCATCAGAGCATCATCACAGCATAATCACAGTATCATCACAGCATCATCACTACATCATCACTGCATCATCACAGAATCATCACTGCGTCATCACAGCATCATCAGAGCATCATCACAGCATCATCACATCATCATCACAGAATCATCACTGCGTCATCACAGCATCATCAGAGCATCATCACATCATCATCACAACATCATCAGTTTCATGTCAGCATCATCACTGCATCATCACTGTATCATCACAGCATCCTCACAGCATCAACACAGCGTCATCACAGCGTCATCAATGCATCATTACAGCATCATCTCAGTATAGTCACAGAATTATTACAGCATAATCACTGCATCATCATATCATCACTGCATCATCACTGCATCATCACTGCATCATCACAGCACCATCACAGCATCATTACTTCAGAATCACTGCATCATCACAGCATCCTCACAGCAACATCGCAGCATCATCACAGCATCATCACACTGTCATGACAGCATCATCACTGCATAATCACTGCATAATCTCCGCATAATCACAGCATCATCACATCATCATCACAATATCATCACAGCGTCATCACTACACATCACTGCATCATCACTACATCATCACAGCATCATCACTTCGTCATCATCAGAGCATCATCACAGCATCATCACTGCATCCTCACTGCATCATGAGTGCATCATCATCACAGCATCATAACTGCATCATCAAAGCATCATCTCGGCATAATCACAATGCCATAAATACATCATCACTCCATCATCACAGCATTTTCACATCATCATCACAACGTTTTCAGTGTCATCACAGCATCATAACAACGTCATCAAACTGTCATCACAGCATCATCACCAAATCATCACAGAATCATCACAGCATCATTACTGCATCATCACAGCATCTTTGCATCGTCATCAGAGCATCACCACTGCATCATCACATCATCATCTCAGCATCATCACAGCATCATTACTGCTTACTCACTGCATCATCACAGCGTCATGACACTGTCATCACTGCATCATAACATCATAGCTTCATCATCAGAACATTATCACAGCATCATCACTGCATCATCACATCATCATTATAGCATCTTCACTGTCATCAATACATCATCACAGCATCATCACATCATTATCACAGCATCATCAGTGTCATCTCAGCATCATCACTGCATCATGACTGCATCATAGCAGCATAATCACAGCATCATCACAGAATCATCACAGCATCATCATAAGGTCATCACAGCATCATCACTACGTCATCAGATTGTAATCACAGCATCATCACAGTGTCCTCACTGAATCATCACTGCACCATCACTGCAACATCACAGCATCATCTCAGCATCATCATGGCATCATTACTGCATCATCACTGCTTACTCACTGCATCATCACAGCATCATCTCAGCATCATCACAGAATCATTTCTGCATAATCATTGCATTTTCACAGCGTCATCACAGTATCATCACTGCATCATCACAGTGTCATCACAGCATCATCAAAGCATCACGACAGCATCATCTCACCATCACGACAGCGTCATCAAAGCATCATCACTGCATCATAACAACATCATCTCAGCATCATCACAGAATCATTTCTGCATAATCACTGCATCATCATAGTGTCATCACAGTATATTCACTGCATCATCACATCATCACAGTGTCATCACAGAATCATCACTGAATCATCCAAGCATCATCCAAGCATCATCACAGCACCACCAATGCATCATCACAGTATCATCACTGCATAATCACTGCATCATCACCGCATCATCACATCATCAACACTGCATCATTGCTGCATCATCACATCATTGTCACAGTATCATCAAAATATCATCACAGCATCATCACACCATCATAACAACATCATCACAGCGTCATCACAGTATCGTAAATGCATCATCACAGAATCATCACTGAATCATCATAGCATCTTCATATCATCATCACAATATCATCACAGCATCATCACTGCATCATCACAGCATCATCACTGCATAATCACTGCATCATCACCACATCATCACAGCATCATCACTGCATAATCACTGCATCATCACAGCATCATCACATCGTCATCAAAACATCATTACAAGTATCAACACAACATAATCACAGTGTCATCACAGCATCATCATTGCATCCTTACTGCATGATCACAGCATCTCCGCATCGTAATCACATCATCATCACTGACTCCTCACTGAATCATCACTGTACCATCACTGCATCATCAGAGCATAATCTGAGCATAATCTCAGCATAATCACAGCATCATCACAGAATCATCACAGCATCATTACTGCATCATCACAGCATCTTTGCATCGTCATCAGAGCATCACCACTGCATCATCACTACATCATCACATCATCATCACAGCATTTTAGCTACATAATCACAGAATCATCATAGCGTAACGACAGCATCATCACAACATCATTACAGCATCATCACAGCGTCATCGTAACATCATGACTGTATCATCACAGCATCATCACAGCATCACCGCAGCGTCATCACTGCATCATCACAGCATCATCACAGCATCATCACGGCATCGTTACAGCATCGTCATATCATCATAACTGCATCATCACAACAACATAACAAAATCATCAAAGCATCGTCACAGCATCATCACCGCGTCATCACAGCGTCATAACTGCATCGTCACTGCATCTAAACTGCATCATCACAAAATCATCACAGCTTCATCACTGCAGCATCACAGCATCATCAAAGCATCATCGCAGCATCATCACATCATCATCACTGCATCATCACAGAATCATTACTGTTTACTCACTGCGGCATCACAGCATTATCACGGTGTCATAACTGCATCATCACTGCACCATTACTGCATCATCACAGTGTCATCTCAGCATCATCACAGCATCATTACTGCCTAATCATTGCATTATCACAACGTCATCACAGTATCATCAGTGCATCATCACAGCATCATTACTGCATCATCACATCATCATCACAGAATCACGATAGTGTCATCACAGCGTCATCACTGCATCATCACAGCGTCATCTCAGCATCATCAGAGACTCATCACAGCGTCATCACTGCATCATCACTGCATCACCACAGTATCATCACAGCATCATCACAAAATTATAAGAGCGTCATCACAGCGTTATTACTGCATCATCACAGCATCAATAGAGCATCATCACAGCGTCATCACAGCGTTATCACAGCGTCATCACAGCATCACGACATCATCATCACAGCTTCACGACAGTGTCATGAGAGCGTCTTCACAGCATCATCACTACATCATCACAGCATCATCACTGCGTCATCAGAGCATCATCACAAAATCATCACAGCGTCATTACTGCATCATCACTGCATCATCACAGCGTCATCACCGCATCATCACTGCATTGTCACAACATCATGGCGTCATAATAACTGCATCATAACAGCATGATCAAAGCATCATCACAGCGTCATCACAGCGTCATAACTGCATAAACACTGCATCATCAAAGAACCATCACAGCATCATCACAGCGTCATAACAGCATCATCAGAGCATCATCACATCGTCATCACATCGTCATCAAAGAATCTTCACAGCATCATCGCTATGTCATCATAGCATCATCATAATATTATCACAGCTTCATCACAGCGTCATAACAACATCATCACTGCATCATCACAGCATCATCATTATTGCATCATGACTGCATCATTACAGCATCATCAGAGCAGAATCAGTGCGTCGTCACAGCATCATTACTGCATCACCACATCATCACTGTGTTATCGCAGCGTCATCACAGCATCATCACAACATCATCACAGAATCATCACAGCATCATTGCAGCATCATCACATCATCATCACAGCGTCATCACAACATCATCGTAGCATCATCATGCATCATCACAGCATCATTACTGCATCATCACAGCATCATCACAGCATCATCACTGAATAATCACAGCATCATCACTGCATCATCACGGCATCGTTACAGCATCGTCATATCATCATAACTGCATCATCACAACAACATAACAAAATCATCAAAGCATCATCACAGCATCATCACCGCGTCATCACAGCGTCATAACTGCATCGTCACTGCATCTAAACTGCATCATCACAAAATCATCACTGCATCACATCATAATCACAACATCATCAAAGCGTCATCACAGCATCATCACTGCGTTATCACAGCATCATCTCAGCATCATCACAGTATCATTACTGCTTATTCACTGCATCATCACAACATCATCACAGCGTCATTACAGTGTCATAAATGCATCATCACAGTGTCATCAAAGCGTCCTAACTGCATAATCACTGCATCATCGCAGCTTCATCACAGCATCATCACTGCATAATCACTGCATCATCACAGCATCATCACATCGTCATCAAAACATCATTACAAGTATCAACACAACATAATCACAGTGTCATCACAGCATCATCATTGCATCCTTACTGCATGATCACAGCATCTCCGCATCGTAATCACATCATCATCACTGACTCCTCACTGAATCATCACTGTACCATCACTGCATCATCAGAGCATAATCTGAGCATAATCTCAGCATAATCACAGCATCATCACAGAATCATCACAGCATCATTACTGCATCATCACAGCATCTTTGCATCGTCATCAGAGCATCACCACTGCATCATCACTACATCATCACATCATCATCACAGCATTTTAGCTACATAATCACAGAATCATCATAGCGTAACGACAGCATCATCACAACATCATTACAGCATCATCACAGCGTCATCACAGCGTCATCACAGCATCACGACATCATCATCACAGCTTCACGACAGTGTCATGAGAGCGTCTTCACAGCATCATCACTACATCATCACAGCATCATCACTGCGTCATCAGAGCATCATCACAAAATCATCACCGCGTCATCACAGCGTCATAACTGCATAAACATTGCATCATCAAAGAACCATCACAGCATCATCACAGCGTCATAACAGCATCATCAGAGCATCATCACATCGTCATCACATCGTCATCAAAGAATCTTCACAGCATCATCGCTATGTCATCATAGCATCATCATAATATTATCACAGCTTCATCACAGCGTCATAACAACATCATCACAGCATCATCATTATTGCATCATGACTGCATCATTACAGCATCATCAGAGCAGAATCAGTGCGTCGTCACAGCATCATTACTGCATCACCACATCATCACTGTGTTATCGCAGCGTCATCACAGCATCATCACAACATCATCACAGAATCATCACAGCATCATTGCAGCATCATCACATCATCATCACAGCGTCATCACAACATCATCGTAGCATCATCATGCATCATCACAGCATCATTACTGCATCATCACAGCATCATCACAGCATCATCACTGCATCATCACTGAATAATCACAGCATCATCACTGCATCATCACGGCATCGTTACAGCATCGTCATATCATCATAACTGCATCATCACAACAACATAACAAAATCATCAAAGCATCATCACAGCATCATCACCGCGTCATCACAGCGTCATAACTGCATCGTCACTGCATCATCACAAAATCATCACTGCATCACATCATAATCACAACATCATCAAAGCGTCATCACAGCATCATCACTGCGTTATCACAGCATCATCTCAGCATCATCACAGTATCATTACTGCTTATTCACTGCATCATCACAACATCATCACAGCGTCATTACAGTGTCATAAATGCATCATCACAGTGTCATCAAAGCGTCCTAACTGCATAATCACTGCATCATCGCAGCTTCATCACAGCATCATGACAGCATCAATACAGCGTCATCACAACATCAACAATGCATCATTACAGCATCATCTCAGTATAGTCACAGCATAATCACTGCATAATCACTGCATCATCATATCGTTATCACTGCATCATCACTGCATCATCACAGCACCATCACAGCATCATTACTGCAGAATCACTGCATCATCACAGCATCATAGCTGCATAATCACAGCATCATCACATCATCATCGCATAGTCATCACAGCGTCATCACTGCATCATCACAGCATCATCACAGCATCATTACTGCAGAATCACTGCATCATCACAGCATCCTCACAGCAACATCGCAGCATCATCACAGCATCATCGCATCATCATCACAGTGTCATGACAGCATCATCACTGCATAATCACCGCATAATCACAGCATCATCACAGCATAATCACAGTATCATCACAGCGTCATCACTGCATCATCACAGAATCATCACTGCGTCATCACAGCATCATCTCAGCATAATCACAGCATCATCACATCATCATCTCAGCATCATTACTGCTTACTCACTGCATCATCACTGCATCATCACATCATCATCACAACATCATCAGTTTCATGTCAGCATCATCACTGCATAATCACTGCATCATCACAGCATCCTCACAGCATCAACACAGCGTCATCACAGCGTCATCAATGCATCATTACAGCATCATCTCAGTATAGTCACAGAATTATTACAGCATAATCACTGCATCATCATATCATCACTGCATCATCACTGCATCATCACTGCATCATCACAGCACCATCACAGCATCATTACTTCAGAATCACTGCATCATCACAGCATCCTCACAGCAACATCGCAGCATCATCACAGCATCATCACACTGTCATGACAGCATCATCACTGCATAATCACTGCATAATCACAGCATCATCACATCATCATCACAATATCATCACAGCGTCATCACTACACATCACTGCATCATCACTACATCATCACAGCATCATCACTTCGTCATCATCAGAGCATCATCACAGCATCATCACTGCATCCTCACTGCATCATGAGTGCATCATCATCACAGCATCATAACTGCATCATCAAAGCATCATCTCGGCATAATCACAATGTCATAAATACATCATCACTCCACCATCACAGCATTATCACATCATCATCACAACGTTTTCAGTGTCATCACAGCATCATAACAACGTCATCAAACTGTCATCACAGCATCATCACCAAATCATCACAGAATCATCACAGCATCATGACTGCATCATCACAGCATCTTTGCATCGTCATCAGAGCATCACCACTGCATCATCTCAGCATCATCACAGCATCATTACTGCTTACTCACTGCATCATCACAGCGTCATGACAGTGTCATCACTGCATCATAACATCATAGCTTCATCATCAGAACATTATCACAGCATCATCACTGCATCATCACATCATCATTATAGCATCTTCACTGTCATCAATACATCATCACAGCATCATCACATCATTATCACAGCATCATCAGTGTCATCTCAGCATCATCACTGCATCATGACTGCATCATAGCAGCATAATCACAGCATCATCACAGAATCATCACAGCATCATCATAAGGTCATCACAGCATCATCACTACGTCATCAGATTGTAATCACAGCATCATCACAGTGTCCTCACTGAATCATCACTGCACCATCACTGCACCATCACAGCATCATCTCAGCATCATCATGGCATCATTACTGCATCATCACTGCTTACTCACTGCATCATCACAGCATCATCTCAGCATCATCACAGAATCATTTCTGCATAATCATTGCATTTTCACAGCGTCATCACAGTATCATCACTGCATCATCACAGTGTCATCACAGCATCATCAAAGCATCACGACAGCGTCATCTCACCATCACGACAGCGTCATCAAAGCATCATCACTGCATCATAACAACATCATCTCAGCATCATCACAGAATCATTTCTGCATAATCACTGCATCATCATAGTGTCATCACAGCATATTCACTGCATCATCACATCATCACAGTGTCATCACAGAATCATCACTGAATCATCCAAGCATCATCCAAGCATCATCACAGCACCACCAATGCATCATCACAGTATCATCACTGCATAATCACTGCATCATCACCGCATCATCACATCATCAACACTGCATCATTGCTGCATCATCACATCATTGTCACAGTATCATCAAAATATCATCACAGCATCATCACACCATCATAACAACATCATCACAGCGTCATCACAGTATCGTAAATGCATCATCACAGAATCATCACTGAATCATCATAGCATCTTCATATCATCATCACAATATCATCACAGCATCATCACTGCATCATCACAGCATCATCACTGCATAATCACTGCATCATCACCACATCATCACAGCATCATCACTGCATAATCACTGCATCATCACAGCATCATCACATCGTCATCAAAACATCATTACAAGTATCAACACAACATAATCACAGTGTCATCACAGCATCATCATTGCATCCTTACTGCATGATCACAGCATCTCCGCATCGTAATCACATCATCATCACTGACTCCTCACTGAATCATCACTGTACCATCACTGCATCATCAGAGCATAATCTGAGCATAATCTCAGCATAATCACAGCATCATCACAGAATCATCACAGCATCATTACTGCATCATCACAGCATCTTTGCATCGTCATCAGAGCATCACCACTGCATCATCACTACATCATCACATCATCATCACAGCATTTTAGCTACATAATCACAGAATCATCATAGCGTAACGACAGCATCATCACAACATCATTACAGCATCATCACAGCGTCATCACAGCGTCATCACAGCATCACGACATCATCATCACAGCTTCACGACAGTGTCATGAGAGCGTCTTCACAGCATCATCACTACATCATCACAGCATCATCACTGCGTCATCAGAGCATCATCACAAAATCATCACCGCGTCATCACAGCGTCATAACTGCATAAACATTGCATCATCAAAGAACCATCACAGCATCATCACAGCGTCATAACAGCATCATCAGAGCATCATCACATCGTCATCACATCGTCATCAAAGAATCTTCACAGCATCATCGCTATGTCATCATAGCATCATCATAATATTATCACAGCTTCATCACAGCGTCATAACAACATCATCACAGCATCATCATTATTGCATCATGACTGCATCATTACAGCATCATCAGAGCAGAATCAGTGCGTCGTCACAGCATCATTACTGCATCACCACATCATCACTGTGTTATCGCAGCGTCATCACAGCATCATCACAACATCATCACAGAATCATCACAGCATCATTGCAGCATCATCACATCATCATCACAGCGTCATCACAACATCATCGTAGCATCATCATGCATCATCACAGCATCATTACTGCATCATCACAGCATCATCACAGCATCATCACTGCATCATCACTGAATAATCACAGCATCATCACTGCATCATCACGGCATCGTTACAGCATCGTCATATCATCATAACTGCATCATCACAACAACATAACAAAATCATCAAAGCATCATCACAGCATCATCACCGCGTCATCACAGCGTCATAACTGCATCGTCACTGCATCTAAACTGCATCATCACAAAATCATCACTGCATCACATCATAATCACAACATCATCAAAGCGTCATCACAGCATCATCACTGCGTTATCACAGCATCATCTCAGCATCATCACAGTATCATTACTGCTTATTCACTGCATCATCACAACATCATCACAGCGTCATTACAGTGTCATAAATGCATCATCACAGTGTCATCAAAGCGTCCTAACTGCATAATCACTGCATCATCGCAGCTTCATCACAGCATCATGACAGCGTCATCACAGCATCAAAAATGCATAATCACTTCATCCTCACATCATCATCATAGCATCATAGCTGCATAATCATAGAGTCATCACAGCATCATCACTACATCATCAAATTGTCATCACTGTATCATCACAGCATCATCATAGCATCATCACTGCATAATCACAGTGTCATAACAGCATCATTACAACACCATGACTACGTCATCACAGCATCACGACAGCGTCATTACAGTGTCATCACAGCATCATCACTGCATTATCACAACATCATCACAACATCATCACTGCGTCATCAGAGCGTCATCACTACATAATCACTTCTTACTCAGTGAATCATCACTGCATCATCACATCATCACAGCATAATCTCAGCATAATCACAGTATCATCACAGCGTCATCACTACATCATCAATGCATCATCACTGCATCATCACAGCATCATCACTGCATCATCACAGCATCATCAGAGCATCATCACAGCATCATCACAACATCATCACAGAGTCATCACAGCATCATCACTGCATAATCACTGCATCATCACAGCATCCTCACAGCATCAATACAGCGTCATCACAACATCAACAATGCATCATTACAGCATCATCTCAGTATAGTCACAGCATAATCACTGCATAATCACTGCATTATCACATCGTCATCACTGCATCATCACTGCATCATCACAGCACCATCACAGCATCATTACTGCAGAATCACTGCATCATCACAGCATCATAGCTGCATAATCACAGCATCATCACATCATCATCGCATAGTCATCACAGCGTCATCACTGCATCATCACAGCATCATCACAGCATCATTACTGCAGAATCACTGCATCATCACAGCATCCTCACAGCAACATCGCAGCATCATCACAGCATCATCGCATCATCATCACAGGGTCATGACAGCATCATCACTGCATAATCACCGCATAATCACAGCATCATCACAGCATAATCACAGTATCATCACAGCGTCATCACTACATCATCACTGCATCATCACAGAATCATCACTGCGTCATCACAGCATCATCAGAGCATCATCACAGCATAATCACAGTATCATCACAGCATCATCACTACATCATCACTGCATCATCACAGAATCATCACTGCGTCATCACAGCATCATCAGAGCATCATCACAGCATCATCACATCATCATCTCAGCATCATTACTGCTTACTCACTGCATCATCATAGCATCATCACATCATCATCACAACATCATCAGTTTCATGTCAGCATCATCACTGCATAATCACTGCATCATCACAGCATCCTCACAGCATCAACACAGCGTCATCACAGCGTCATCAATGCATCATTACAGCATCATCTCAGTATAGTCACAGAATTATTACAGCATAATCACTGCATCATCATATCATCACTGCGTCATCACTGCATCATCACTGCATCATCACTGCATCATCACTGCATCATTACTTCAGAATCACTGCATCATCACAGCATCCTCACAGCAACATCGCAGCATCATCACAGCATCATCACACTGTCATGACAGCATCATCACAGCATCATCACACTGTCATGACAGCATCATCACTGCATAATCACTGCATAATCTCCGCATAATCACAGCATCATCACATCATCATCACAATATCATCACAGCGTCATCACTACACATCACTGCATCATCACTACATCATCACAGCATCATCACTTCGTCATCATCAGAGCATCATCACAGCATCATCACTGCATCCTCACTGCATCATGAGTGCATCATCATCACAGCATCATAACTGCATCATCAAAGCATCATCTCGGCATAATCACAATGTCATAAATACATCATCACTCCATCATCACAGCATTATCACATCATCATCACAACGTTTTCAGTGTCATCACAGCATCATAACAACGTCATCAAACTGTCATCACAGCATCATCACCAAATCATCACAGAATCATCACAGCATCATTACTGCATCATCACAGCATCTTTGCATCGTCATCAGAGCATCACCACTGCATCATCACATCATCATCTCAGCATCATCACAGCATCATTACTGCTTACTCACTGCATCATCACAGCGTCATGACACTGTCATCACTGCATCATAACATCATAGCTTCATCATCAGAACATTATCACAGCATCATCACTGCATCATCACATCATCATTATAGCATCTTCACTGTCATCAATACATCATCACAGCATCATCACATCATTATCACAGCATCATCAGTGTCATCTCAGCATCATCACTGCATCATGACTGCATCATAGCAGCATAATCACAGCATCATCACAGAATCATCACAGCATCATCATAAGGTCATCACAGCATCATCACTACGTCATCAGATTGTAATCACAGCATCATCACAGTGTCCTCACTGAATCATCACTGCACCATCACTGCAACATCACAGCATCATCTCAGCATCATCATGGCATCATTACTGCATCATCACTGCTTACTCACTGCATCATCACAGCATCATCTCAGCATCATCACAGAATCATTTCTGCATAATCATTGCATTTTCACAGCGTCATCACAGTATCATCACTGCATCATCACAGTGTCATCACAGCATCATCAAAGCATCACGACAGCGTCATCTCACCATCACGACAGCGTCATCAAAGCATCATCACTGCATCATAACAACATCATCTCAGCATCATCACAGAATCATTTCTGCATAATCACTGCATCATCATAGTGTCATCACAGTATATTCACTGCATCATCACATCATCACAGTGTCATCACAGAATCATCACTGAATCATCCAAGCATCATCCAAGCATCATCACAGCACCACCAATGCATCATCACAGTATCATCACTGCATAATCACTGCATCATCACCGCATCATCACATCATCAACACTGCTTCATTGCTGCATCATCACATCATTGTCACAGTATCATCAAAATATCATCACAGCATCATCACACCATCATAACAACATCATCACAGCGTCATCACAGTATCGTAAATGCATCATCACAGAATCATCACTGAATCATCATAGCATCTTCATATCATCATCACAATATCATCACAGCATCATCACTGCATCATCACAGCATCATCACTGCATAATCACTGCATCATCACCACATCATCACAGCATCATCACTGCATAATCACTGCATCATCACAGCATCATCACATCGTCATCAAAACATCATTACAAGTATCAACACAACATAATCACAGTGTCATCACAGCATCATCATTGCATCCTTACTGCATGATCACAGCATCTCCGCATCGTAATCACATCATCATCACTGACTCCTCACTGAATCATCACTGTACCATCACTGCATCATCAGAGCATAATCTGAGCATAATCTCAGCATAATCACAGCATCATCACAGAATCATCACAGCATCATTACTGCATCATCACAGCATCTTTGCATCGTCATCAGAGCATCACCACTGCATCATCACTACATCATCACATCATCATCACAGCATTTTAGCTACATAATCACAGAATCATCATAGCGTAACGACAGCATCATCACAACATCATTACAGCATCATCACAGCGTCATCGTAACATCATGACTGTATCATCACAGCATCATCACAGCATCACCGCAGCGTCATCACTGCATCATCACAGCATCATCACAGCATCATCACGGCATCGTTACAGCATCGTCATATCATCATAACTGCATCATCACAACAACATAACAAAATCATCAAAGCATCGTCACAGCATCATCACCGCGTCATCACAGCGTCATAACTGCATCGTCACTGCATCTAAACTGCATCATCACAAAATCATCACAGCTTCATCACTGCAGCATCACAGCATCATCAAAGCATCATCGCAGCATCATCACATCATCATCACTGCATCATCACAGAATCATTACTGTTTACTCACTGCGGCATCACAGCATTATCACGGTGTCATAACTGCATCATCACTGCACCATTACTGCATCATCACAGTGTCATCTCAGCATCATCACAGCATCATTACTGCCTAATCATTGCATTATCACAACGTCATCACAGTATCATCAGTGCATCATCACAGCATCATTACTGCATCATCACATCATCATCACAGAATCACGATAGTGTCATCACAGCGTCATCACTGCATCATCACTGCATCACCACAGTATCATCACAGCATCATCACAAAATTATAAGAGCGTCATCACAGCGTTATTACTGCATCATCACAGCATCAATAGAGCATCATCACAGCGTCATCACAGCGTTATCACAGCGTCATCACAGCATCACGACATCATCATCACAGCTTCACGACAGTGTCATGAGAGCGTCTTCACAGCGTCATTACTGCATCATCACTGCATCATCACAGCGTCATCACCGCATCATCACTGCATTGTCACAACATCATGGCGTCATAATAACTGCATCATAACAGCATGATCAAAGCATCATCACAGCGTCATCACAGCGTCATAACTGCATAAACACTGCATCATCAAAGAACCATCACAGCATCATCACAGCGTCATAACAGCATCATCAGAGCATCATCACATCGTCATCACATCGTCATCAAAGAATCTTCACAGCATCATCGCTATGTCATCATAGCATCATCATAATATTATCACAGCTTCATCACAGCGTCATAACAACATCATCACTGCATCATCACAGCATCATCATTATTGCATCATGACTGCATCATTACAGCATCATCAGAGCAGAATCAGTGCGTCGTCACAGCATCATTACTGCATCACCACATCATCACTGTGTTATCGCAGCGTCATCACAGCATCATCACAACATCATCACAGAATCATCACAGCATCATTGCAGCATCATCACATCATCATCACAGCGTCATCACAACATCATCGTAGCATCATCATGCATCATCACAGCATCATTACTGCATCATCACAGCATCATCACAGCATCATCACTGCATCATCACTGAATAATCACAGCATCATCACTGCATCATCACGGCATCGTTACAGCATCGTCATATCATCATAACTGCATCATCACAACAACATAACAAAATCATCAAAGCATCATCACAGCATCATCACCGCGTCATCACAGCGTCATAACTGCATCGTCACTGCATCTAAACTGCATCATCACAAAATCATCACTGCATCACATCATAATCACAACATCATCAAAGCGTCATCACAGCATCATCACTGCGTTATCACAGCATCATCTCAGCATCATCACAGTATCATTACTGCTTATTCACTGCATCATCACAACATCATCACAGCGTCATTACAGTGTCATAAATGCATCATCACAGTGTCATCAAAGCGTCCTAACTGCATAATCACTGCATCATCGCAGCTTCATCACAGCATCATGACAGCGTCATCACAGCATCAAAAATGCATAATCACTTCATCCTCACATCATCATCATAGCATCATAGCTGCATAATCATAGAGTCATCACAGCATCATCACTACATCATCAAATTGTCATCACTGTATCATCACAGCATCATCATAGCATCATCACTGCATAATCACAGTGTCATAACAACATCATTACAACACCATGACTACGTCATCACAGCATCACGACAGCGTCATTACAGTGTCATCACAGCATCATCACTGCATTATCACAACATCATCACAACATCATCACTGCGTCATCACAACATCATCACAGAGTCATCACAGCGTCATCAATGCATCATCACTGCATCATCACAGCATCATCACTGCATCATCACAGCATCATCAGAGCATCATCACAGCATCATCACAACATCATCACAGAGTCATCACAGCATCATCACTGCATCATCAGAGCATCATCACATCATCATCACAACATCATCAGTTTCATGTCAGCATCATCACTGCATCATCACTGCATCATCACAGCATCCTCACAGCATCAACACAGCGTCATCACAGCGTCATCAATGCATCATTACAGCATCATCTCAGTATAGTCACAGAATTATTACAGCATAATCACTGCATCATCATATCATCACTGCATCATCACTGCATCATCACTGCATCATCACAGCACCATCACAGCATCATTACTTCAGAATCACTGCATCATCACAGCATCCTCACAGCAACATCGCAGCATCATCACAGCATCATCACACTGTCATGACAGCATCATCACTGCATAATCACTGCATAATCTCCGCATAATCACAGCATCATCACATCATCATCACAATATCATCACAGCGTCATCACTACACATCACTGCATCATCACTACATCATCACAGCATCATCACTTCGTCATCATCAGAGCATCATCACAGCATCATCACTGCATCCTCACTGCATCATGAGTGCATCATCATCACAGCATCATAACTGCATCATCAAAGCATCATCTCGGCATAATCACAATGCCATAAATACATCATCACTCCATCATCACAGCATTTTCACATCATCATCACAACGTTTTCAGTGTCATCACAGCATCATAACAACGTCATCAAACTGTCATCACAGCATCATCACCAAATCATCACAGAATCATCACAGCATCATTACTGCATCATCACAGCATCTTTGCATCGTCATCAGAGCATCACCACTGCATCATCACATCATCATCTCAGCATCATCACAGCATCATTACTGTTTACTCACTGCATCATCACAGCGTCATGACAGTGTCATCACTGCATCATAACATCATAGCTTCATCATCAGAACATTATCACAGCATCATCACTGCATCATCACATCATCATTATAGCATCTTCACTGTCATCAATACATCATCACAGCATCATCACATCATTATCACAGCATCATCAGTGTCATCTCAGCATCATCACTGCATCATGACTGCATCATAGCAGCATAATCACAGCATCATCACAGAATCATCACAGCATCATCATAAGGTCATCACAGCATCATCACTACGTCATCAGATTGTAATCACAGCATCATCACAGTGTCCTCACTGAATCATCACTGCACCATCACTGCAACATCACAGCATCATCTCAGCATCATCATGGCATCATTACTGCATCATCACTGCTTACTCACTGCATCATCACAGCATCATCTCAGCATCATCACAGAATCATTTCTGCATAATCATTGCATTTTCACAGCGTCATCACAGTATCATCACTGCATCATCACAGTGTCATCACAGCATCATCAAAGCATCACGACAGCGTCATCTCACCATCACGACAGCGTCATCAAAGCATCATCACTGCATCATAACAACATCATCTCAGCATCATCACAGAATCATTTCTGCATAATCACTGCATCATCATAGTGTCATCACAGTATATTCACTGCATCATCACATCATCACAGTGTCATCACAGAATCATCACTGAATCATCCAAGCATCATCCAAGCATCATCACAGCACCACCAATGCATCATCACAGTATCATCACTGCATAATCACTGCATCATCACCGCATCATCACATCATCAACACTGCTTCATTGCTGCATCATCACATCATTGTCACAGTATCATCAAAATATCATCACAGCATCATCACACCATCATAACAACATCATCACAGCGTCATCACAGTATCGTAAATGCATCATCACAGAATCATCACTGAATCATCATAGCATCTTCATATCATCATCACAATATCATCACAGCATCATCACTGCATCATCACAGCATCATCACTGCATAATCACTGCATCATCACCACATCATCACAGCATCATCACTGCATAATCACTGCATCATCACAGCATCATCACATCGTCATCAAAACATCATTACAAGTATCAACACAACATAATCACAGTGTCATCACAGCATCATCATTGCATCCTTACTGCATGATCACAGCATCTCCGCATCGTAATCACATCATCATCACTGACTCCTCACTGAATCATCACTGTACCATCACTGCATCATCAGAGCATAATCTGAGCATAATCTCAGCATAATCACAGCATCATCACAGAATCATCACAGCATCATTACTGCATCATCACAGCATCTTTGCATCGTCATCAGAGCATCACCACTGCATCATCACTACATCATCACATCATCATCACAGCATTTTAGCTACATAATCACAGAATCATCATAGCGTAACGACAGCATCATCACAACATCATTACAGCATCATCACAGCGTCATCGTAACATCATGACTGTATCATCACAGCATCATCACAGCATCACCGCAGCGTCATCACTGCATCATCACAGCATCATCACAGCATCATCACGGCATCGTTACAGCATCGTCATATCATCATAACTGCATCATCACAACAACATAACAAAATCATCAAAGCATCGTCACAGCATCATCACCGCGTCATCACAGCGTCATAACTGCATCGTCACTGCATCTAAACTGCATCATCACAAAATCATCACAGCTTCATCACTGCAGCATCACAGCATCATCAAAGCATCATCGCAGCATCATCACATCATCATCACTGCATCATCACAGAATCATTACTGTTTACTCACTGCGGCATCACAGCATTATCACGGTGTCATAACTGCATCATCACTGCACCATTACTGCATCATCACAGTGTCATCTCAGCATCATCACAGCATCATTACTGCCTAATCATTGCATTATCACAACGTCATCACAGTATCATCAGTGCATCATCACAGCATCATTACTGCATCATCACATCATCATCACAGAATCACGATAGTGTCATCACAGCGTCATCACTGCATCATCACTGCATCACCACAGTATCATCACAGCATCATCACAAAATTATAAGAGCGTCATCACAGCGTTATTACTGCATCATCACAGCATCAATAGAGCATCATCACAGCGTCATCACAGCGTTATCACAGCGTCATCACAGCATCACGACATCATCATCACAGCTTCACGACAGTGTCATGAGAGCGTCTTCACAGCATCATCACTACATCATCACAGCATCATCACTGCGTCATCAGAGCATCATCACAAAATCATCACAGCGTCATTACTGCATCATCACTGCATCATCACAGCGTCATCACCGCATCATCACTGCATTGTCACAACATCATGGCGTCATAATAACTGCATCATAACAGCATGATCAAAGCATCATCACAGCGTCATCACAGCGTCATAACTGCATAAACACTGCATCATCAAAGAACCATCACAGCATCATCACAGCGTCATAACAGCATCATCAGAGCATCATCACATCGTCATCACATCGTCATCAAAGAATCTTCACAGCATCATCGCTATGTCATCATAGCATCATCATAATATTATCACAGCTTCATCACAGCATCATAACAACATCATCACTGCATCATCACAGCATCATCATTATTGCATCATGACTGCATCATTACAGCATCATCAGAGCAGAATCAGTGCGTCGTCACAGCATCATTACTGCATCACCACATCATCACTGTGTTATCGCAGCGTCATCACAGCATCATCACAACATCATCACAGAATCATCACAGCATCATTGCAGCATCATCACATCATCATCACAGCGTCATCACAACATCATCGTAGCATCATCATGCATCATCACAGCATCATTACTGCATCATCACAGCATCATCACAGCATCATCACTGCATCATCACTGAATAATCACAGCATCATCACTGCATCATCACGGCATCGTTACAGCATCGTCATATCATCATAACTGCATCATCACAACAACATAACAAAATCATCAAAGCATCATCACAGCATCATCACCGCGTCATCACAGCGTCATAACTGCATCGTCACTGCATCTAAACTGCATCATCACAAAATCATCACTGCATCACATCATAATCACAACATCATCAAAGCGTCATCACAGCATCATCACTGCGTTATCACAGCATCATCTCAGCATCATCACAGTATCATTACTGCTTATTCACTGCATCATCACAACATCATCACAGCGTCATTACAGTGTCATAAATGCATCATCACAGTGTCATCAAAGCGTCCTAACTGCATAATCACTGCATCATCGCAGCTTCATCACAGCATCATGACAGCGTCATCACAGCATCAAAAATGCATAATCACTTCATCCTCACATCATCATCATAGCATCATAGCTGCATAATCATAGAGTCATCACAGCATCATCACTACATCATCAAATTGTCATCACTGTATCATCACAGCATCATCATAGCATCATCACTGCATAATCACAGTGTCATAACAGCATCATTACAACACCATGACTACGTCATCACAGCATCACGACAGTGTCATTACAGTGTCATCACAGCATCATCACTGCATTATCACAACATCATCACAACATCATCACTGCGTCATCACAACATCATCACAGAGTCATCACAGCGTCATCAATGCATCATCACTGCATCATCACAGCATCATCACTGCATCATCACAGCATCATCAGAGCATCATCACAGCATCATCACAACATCATCACAGAGTCATCACAGCGTCATCACTGCATCATCAGAGCATCATCACATCATCATCACAACATCATCAGTTTCATGTCAGCATCATCACTGCATCATCACTGCATCATCACAGCATCCTCACAGCATCAACACAGCGTCATCACAGCGTCATCAATGCATCATTACAGCATCATCTCAGTATAGTCACAGAATTATTACAGCATAATCACTGCATCATCATATCATCACTGCATCATCACTGCATCATCACTGCATCATCACAGCACCATCACAGCATCATTACTTCAGAATCACTGCATCATCACAGCATCCTCACAGCAACATCGCAGCATCATCACAGCATCATCACACTGTCATGACAGCATCATCACTGCATAATCACTGCATAATCTCCGCATAATCACAGCATCATCACATCATCATCACAATATCATCACAGCGTCATCACTACACATCACTGCATCATCACTACATCATCACAGCATCATCACTTCGTCATCATCAGAGCATCATCACAGCATCATCACTGCATCCTCACTGCATCATGAGTGCATCATCATCACAGCATCATAACTGCATCATCAAAGCATCATCTCGGCATAATCACAATGCCATAAATACATCATCACTCCATCATCACAGCATTTTCACATCATCATCACAACGTTTTCAGTGTCATCACAGCATCATAACAACGTCATCAAACTGTCATCACAGCATCATCACCAAATCATCACAGAATCATCACAGCATCATTACTGCATCATCACAGCATCTTTGCATCGTCATCAGAGCATCACCACTGCATCATCACATCATCATCTCAGCATCATCACAGCATCATTACTGTTTACTCACTGCATCATCACAGCGTCATGACAGTGTCATCACTGCATCATAACATCATAGCTTCATCATCAGAACATTATCACAGCATCATCACTGCATCATCACATCATCATTATAGCATCTTCACTGTCATCAATACATCATCACAGCATCATCACATCATTATCACAGCATCATCAGTGTCATCTCAGCATCATCACTGCATCATGACTGCATCATAACAGCATAATCACAGCATCATCACAGAATCATCACAGCATCATCATAAGGTCATCACAGCATCATCACTACGTCATCAGATTGTAATCACAGCATCATCACAGTGTCCTCACTGAATCATCACTGCACCATCACTGCAACATCACAGCATCATCTCAGCATCATCATGGCATCATTACTGCATCATCACTGCTTACTCACTGCATCATCACAGCATCATCTCAGCATCATCACAGAATCATTTCTGCATAATCATTGCATTTTCACAGCGTCATCACAGTATCATCACTGCATCATCACAGTGTCATCACAGCATCATCAAAGCATCACGACAGCGTCATCTCACCATCACGACAGCGTCATCAAAGCATCATCACTGCATCATAACAACATCATCTCAGCATCATCACAGAATCATTTCTGCATAATCACTGCATCATCATAGTGTCATCACAGTATATTCACTGCATCATCACATCATCACAGTGTCATCACAGAATCATCACTGAATCATCCAAGCATCATCCAAGCATCATCACAGCACCACCAATGCATCATCACAGTATCATCACTGCATAATCACTGCATCATCACCGCATCATCACTGCATCAACACTGCATCATTGCTGCATCATCACATCATTGTCACAGTATCATCAAAATATCATCACAGCATCATCACACCATCATAACAACATCATCACAGCGTCATCACAGTATCGTAAATGCATCATCACAGAATCATCAATGAATCATCATAGCATCTTCATATCATCATCACAATATCATCACAGCATCATCACTGCATCATCACAGCATCATCACTGCATAATCACTGCATCATTACCACATCATCACAGCATCATCACTGCATAATCACTGCATCATCACAGCATCATCACATCGTCATCAAAACATCATTACAAGTATCAACACAACATAATCACAGTGTCATCACAGCATCATCATTGCATCCTTACTGCATGATCACAGCATCTCCGCATCGTAATCACATCATCATCACTGACTCCTCACTGAATCATCACTGTACCATCACTGCATCATCAGAGCATAATCTGAGCATAATCTCAGCATAATCACAGCATCATCACAGAATCATCACAGCATCATTACTGCATCATCACAGCATCTTTGCATCGTCATCAGAGCATCACCACTGCATCATCACTACATCATCACATCATCATCACAGCATTTTAGCTACATAATCACAGAATCATCATAGCGTAACGACAGCATCATCACAACATCATTACAGCATCATCACAGCGTCATCGTAACATCATGACTGTATCATCACAGCATCATCACAGCATCACCGCAGCGTCATCACTGCATCATCACAGCATCATCACAGCATCATCACGGCATCGTTACAGCATCGTCATATCATCATAACTGCATCATCACAACAACATAACAAAATCATCAAAGCATCGTCACAGCATCATCACCGCGTCATCACAGCGTCATAACTGCATCGTCACTGCATCTAAACTGCATCATCACAAAATCATCACAGCTTCATCACTGCAGCATCACAGCATCATCAAAGCATCATCGCAGCATCATCACATCATCATCACTGCATCATCACAGAATCATTACTGTTTACTCACTGCGGCATCACAGCATTATCACGGTGTCATAACTGCATCATCACTGCACCATTACTGCATCATCACAGTGTCATCTCAGCATCATCACAGCATCATTACTGCCTAATCATTGCATTATCACAACGTCATCACAGTATCATCAGTGCATCATCACAGCATCATTACTGCATCATCACATCATCATCACAGAATCACGATAGTGTCATCACAGCGTCATCACTGCATCATCACAGCGTCATCTCAGCATCATCAGAGACTCATCACAGCGTCATCACTGCATCATCACTGCACCACCACAGTATCATCACAGCATCATCACAAAATTATAAGAGCGTCATCACAGCGTTATTACTGCATCATCACAGCATCAATAGAGCATCATCACAGCGTCATCACAGCGTTATCACAGCGTCATCACAGCATCACGACATCATCATCACAGCTTCACGACAGTGTCATGAGAGCGTCTTCACAGCATCATCACTACATCATCACAGCATCATCACTGCGTCATCAGAGCATCATCACAAAATCATCACAGCGTCATTACTGCATCATCACTGCATCATCACAGCGTCATCACCGCATCATCACTGCATTGTCACAACATCATGGCGTCATAATAACTGCATCATAACAGCATGATCAAAGCATCATCACAGCGTCATCACAGCGTCATAACTGCATAAACACTGCATCATCAAAGAACCATCACAGCATCATCACAGCGTCATAACAGCATCATCAGAGCATCATCACATCGTCATCACATCGTCATCAAAGAATCTTCACAGCATCATCGCTATGTCATCATAGCATCATCATAATATTATCACAGCTTCATCACAGCGTCATAACAACATCATCACTGCATCATCACAGCATCATCATTATTGCATCATGACTGCATCATTACAGCATCATCAGAGCAGAATCAGTGCGTCGTCACAGCATCATTACTGCATCACCACATCATCACTGTGTTATCGCAGCGTCATCACAGCATCATCACAACATCATCACAGAATCATCACAGCATCATTGCAGCATCATCACATCATCATCACAGCATCATCACTGCATCATCACTGAATAATCACAGCATCATCACTGCATCATCACGGCATCGTTACAGCATCGTCATATCATCATAACTGCATCATCACAACAACATAACAAAATCATCAAAGCATCATCACAGCATCATCACCGCGTCATCACAGCGTCATAACTGCATCGTCACTGCATCATCACAAAATCATCACTGCATCACATCATAATCACAACATCATCAAAGCGTCATCACAGCATCATCACTGCGTTATCACAGCATCATCTCAGCATCATCACAGTATCATTACTGCTTATTCACTGCATCATCACAACATCATCACAGCGTCATTACAGTGTCATAAATGCATCATCACAGTGTCATCAAAGCGTCCTAACTGCATAATCACTGCATCATCGCAGCTTCATCACAGCATCATGACAGCATCAATACAGCGTCATCACAACATCAACAATGCATCATTACAGCATCATCTCAGTATAGTCACAGCATAATCACTGCATAATCACTGCATCATCATATCGTTATCACTGCATCATCACTGCATCATCACAGCATCATCACAGCATCATTACTGCAGAATCACTGCATCATCACAGCATCCTCACAGCAACATCGCAGCAACATCACAGCATCATCGCATCATCATCACAGTGTCATGACAGCATCATCACTGCATAATCACCGCATAATCACAGCATCATCACAGCATAATCACAGTATCATCACAGCGTCATCACTACATCATCACTGCATCATCACAGAATCATCACTGCGTCATCACAGCATCATCAGAGCATCATCACAGCATCATCACATCATCATCTCAGCATCATTACTGCTTACTCACTGCATCATCATAGCATCATCACATCATCATCACAACATCATCAGTTTCATGTCAGCATCATCACTGCATAATCACTGCATCATCACAGCATCCTCACAGCATCAACACAGCGTCATCACAGCGTCATCAATGCATCATTACAGCATCATCTCAGTATAGTCACAGAATTATTACAGCATAATCACTGCATCATCATATCATCACTGCATCATCACTGCATCATCACTGCATCATCACAGCACCATCACAGCATCATTACTTCAGAATCACTGCATCATCACAGCATCCTCACAGCAACATCGCAGCATCATCACAGCATCATCACACTGTCATGACAGCATCATCACTGCATAATCACTGCATAATCTCCGCATAATCACAGCATCATCACATCATCATCACAATATCATCACAGCGTCATCACTACACATCACTGCATCATCACTACATCATCACAGCATCATCACTTCGTCATCATCAGAGCATCATCACAGCATCATCACTGCATCCTCACTGCATCATGAGTGCATCATCATCACAGCATCATAACTGCATCATCAAAGCATCATCTCGGCATAATCACAATGCCATAAATACATCATCACTCCATCATCACAGCATTTTCACATCATCATCACAACGTTTTCAGTGTCATCACAGCATCATAACAACGTCATCAAACTGTCATCACAGCATCATCACCAAATCATCACAGAATCATCACAGCATCATTACTGCATCATCACAGCATCTTTGCATCGTCATCAGAGCATCACCACTGCATCATCTCAGCATCATCACAGCATCATTACTGCTTACTCACTGCATCATCACAGCGTCATGACAGTGTCATCACTGCATCATAACATCATAGCTTCATCATCAGAACATTATCACAGCATCATCACTGCATCATCACATCATCATTATAGCATCTTCACTGTCATCAATACATCATCACAGCATCATCACATCATTATCACAGCATCATCAGTGTCATCTCAGCATCATCACTGCATCATGACTGCATCATAGCAGCATAATCACAGCATCATCACAGAATCATCACAGCATCATCATAAGGTCATCACAGCATCATCACTACGTCATCAGATTGTAATCACAGCATCATCACAGTGTCCTCACTGAATCATCACTGCACCATCACTGCAACATCACAGCATCATCTCAGCATCATCATGGCATCATTACTGCATCATCACTGCTTACTCACTGCATCATCACAGCATCATCTCAGCATCATCACAGAATCATTTCTGCATAATCATTGCATTTTCACAGCGTCATCACAGTATCATCACTGCATCATCACAGTGTCATCACAGCATCATCAAAGCATCACGACAGCGTCATCTCACCATCACGACAGCGTCATCAAAGCATCATCACTGCATCATAACAACATCATCTCAGCATCATCACAGAATCATTTCTGCATAATCACTGCATCATCATAGTGTCATCACAGTATATTCACTGCATCATCACATCATCACAGTGTCATCACAGAATCATCACTGAATCATCCAAGCATCATCCAAGCATCATCACAGCACCACCAATGCATCATCACAGTATCATCACTGCATAATCACTGCATCATCACCGCATCATCACATCATCAACACTGCTTCATTGCTGCATCATCACATCATTGTCACAGTATCATCAAAATATCATCACAGCATCATCACACCATCATAACAACATCATCACAGCGTCATCACAGTATCGTAAATGCATCATCACAGAATCATCACTGAATCATCATAGCATCTTCATATCATCATCACAATATCATCACAGCATCATCACTGCATCATCACAGCATCATCACTGCATAATCACTGCATCATCACCACATCATCACAGCATCATCACTGCATAATCACTGCATCATCACAGCATCATCACATCGTCATCAAAACATCATTACAAGTATCAACACAACATAATCACAGTGTCATCACAGCATCATCATTGCATCCTTACTGCATGATCACAGCATCTCCGCATCGTAATCACATCATCATCACTGACTCCTCACTGAATCATCACTGTACCATCACTGCATCATCAGAGCATAATCTGAGCATAATCTCAGCATAATCACAGCATCATCACAGAATCATCACAGCATCATTACTGCATCATCACAGCATCTTTGCATCGTCATCAGAGCATCACCACTGCATCATCACTACATCATCACATCATCATCACAGCATTTTAGCTACATAATCACAGAATCATCATAGCGTAACGACAGCATCATCACAACATCATTACAGCATCATCACAGCGTCATCGTAACATCATGACTGTATCATCACAGCATCATCACAGCATCACCGCAGCGTCATCACTGCATCATCACAGCATCATCACAGCATCATCACGGCATCGTTACAGCATCGTCATATCATCATAACTGCATCATCACAACAACATAACAAAATCATCAAAGCATCGTCACAGCATCATCACCGCGTCATCACAGCGTCATAACTGCATCGTCACTGCATCTAAACTGCATCATCACAAAATCATCACAGCTTCATCACTGCAGCATCACAGCATCATCAAAGCATCATCGCAGCATCATCACATCATCATCACTGCATCATCACAGAATCATTACTGTTTACTCACTGCGGCATCACAGCATTATCACGGTGTCATAACTGCATCATCACTGCACCATTACTGCATCATCACAGTGTCATCTCAGCATCATCACAGCATCATTACTGCCTAATCATTGCATTATCACAACGTCATCACAGTATCATCAGTGCATCATCACAGCATCATTACTGCATCATCACATCATCATCACAGAATCACGATAGTGTCATCACAGCGTCATCACTGCATCATCACTGCATCACCACAGTATCATCACAGCATCATCACAAAATTATAAGAGCGTCATCACAGCGTTATTACTGCATCATCACAGCATCAATAGAGCATCATCACAGCGTCATCACAGCGTTATCACAGCGTCATCACAGCATCACGACATCATCATCACAGCTTCACGACAGTGTCATGAGAGCGTCTTCACAGCATCATCACTACATCATCACAGCATCATCACTGCGTCATCAGAGCATCATCACAAAATCATCACAGCGTCATTACTGCATCATCACTGCATCATCACAGCGTCATCACCGCATCATCACTGCATTGTCACAACATCATGGCGTCATAATAACTGCATCATAACAGCATGATCAAAGCATCATCACAGCGTCATCACAGCGTCATAACTGCATAAACACTGCATCATCAAAGAACCATCACAGCATCATCACAGCGTCATAACAGCATCATCAGAGCATCATCACATCGTCATCACATCGTCATCAAAGAATCTTCACAGCATCATCGCTATGTCATCATAGCATCATCATAATATTATCACAGCTTCATCACAGCGTCATAACAACATCATCACTGCATCATCACAGCATCATCATTATTGCATCATGACTGCATCATTACAGCATCATCAGAGCAGAATCAGTGCGTCGTCACAGCATCATTACTGCATCACCACATCATCACTGTGTTATCGCAGCGTCATCACAGCATCATCACAACATCATCACAGAATCATCACAGCATCATTGCAGCATCATCACATCATCATCACAGCGTCATCACAACATCATCGTAGCATCATCATGCATCATCACAGCATCATTACTGCATCATCACAGCATCATCACAGCATCATCACTGCATCATCACTGAATAATCACAGCATCATCACTGCATCATCACGGCATCGTTACAGCATCGTCATATCATCATAACTGCATCATCACAACAACATAACAAAATCATCAAAGCATCATCACAGCATCATCACCGCGTCATCACAGCGTCATAACTGCATCGTCACTGCATCTAAACTGCATCATCACAAAATCATCACTGCATCACATCATAATCACAACATCATCAAAGCGTCATCACAGCATCATCACTGCGTTATCACAGCATCATCTCAGCATCATCACAGTATCATTACTGCTTATTCACTGCATCATCACAACATCATCACAGCGTCATTACAGTGTCATAAATGCATCATCACAGTGTCATCAAAGCGTCCTAACTGCATAATCACTGCATCATCGCAGCTTCATCACAGCATCATGACAGCGTCATCACAGCATCAAAAATGCATAATCACTTCATCCTCACATCATCATCATAGCATCATAGCTGCATAATCATAGAGTCATCACAGCATCATCACTACATCATCAAATTGTCATCACTGTATCATCACAGCATCATCATAGCATCATCACTGCATAATCACAGTGTCATAACAGCATCATTACAACACCATGACTACGTCATCACAGCATCACGACAGCGTCATTACAGTGTCATCACAGCATCATCACTGCATTATCACAACATCATCACAACATCATCACTGCGTCATCACAACATCATCACAGAGTCATCACAGCGTCATCAATGCATCATCACTGCATCATCACAGCATCATCACTGCATCATCACAGCATCATCAGAGCATCATCACAGCATCATCACAACATCATCACAGAGTCATCACAGCGTCATCACTGCATCATCAGAGCATCATCACATCATCATCACAACATCATCAGTTTCATGTCAGCATCATCACTGCATCATCACTGCATCATCACAGCATCCTCACAGCATCAACACAGCGTCATCACAGCGTCATCAATGCATCATTACAGCATCATCTCAGTATAGTCACAGAATTATTACAGCATAATCACTGCATCATCATATCATCACTGCATCATCACTGCATCATCACTGCATCATCACAGCACCATCACAGCATCATTACTTCAGAATCACTGCATCATCACAGCATCCTCACAGCAACATCGCAGCATCATCACAGCATCATCACACTGTCATGACAGCATCATCACTGCATAATCACTGCATAATCTCCGCATAATCACAGCATCATCACATCATCATCACAATATCATCACAGCGTCATCACTACACATCACTGCATCATCACTACATCATCACAGCATCATCACTTCGTCATCATCAGAGCATCATCACAGCATCATCACTGCATCCTCACTGCATCATGAGTGCATCATCATCACAGCATCATAACTGCATCATCAAAGCATCATCTCGGCATAATCACAATGCCATAAATACATCATCACTCCATCATCACAGCATTTTCACATCATCATCACAACGTTTTCAGTGTCATCACAGCATCATAACAACGTCATCAAACTGTCATCACAGCATCATCACCAAATCATCACAGAATCATCACAGCATCATTACTGCATCATCACAGCATCTTTGCATCGTCATCAGAGCATCACCACTGCATCATCACATCATCATCTCAGCATCATCACAGCATCATTACTGTTTACTCACTGCATCATCACAGCGTCATGACAGTGTCATCACTGCATCATAACATCATAGCTTCATCATCAGAACATTATCACAGCATCATCACTGCATCATCACATCATCATTATAGCATCTTCACTGTCATCAATACATCATCACAGCATCATCACATCATTATCACAGCATCATCAGTGTCATCTCAGCATCATCACTGCATCATGACTGCATCATAGCAGCATAATCACAGCATCATCACAGAATCATCACAGCATCATCATAAGGTCATCACAGCATCATCACTACGTCATCAGATTGTAATCACAGCATCATCACAGTGTCCTCACTGAATCATCACTGCACCATCACTGCAACATCACAGCATCATCTCAGCATCATCATGGCATCATTACTGCATCATCACTGCTTACTCACTGCATCATCACAGCATCATCTCAGCATCATCACAGAATCATTTCTGCATAATCATTGCATTTTCACAGCGTCATCACAGTATCATCACTGCATCATCACAGTGTCATCACAGCATCATCAAAGCATCACGACAGCGTCATCTCACCATCACGACAGCGTCATCAAAGCATCATCACTGCATCATAACAACATCATCTCAGCATCATCACAGAATCATTTCTGCATAATCACTGCATCATCATAGTGTCATCACAGTATATTCACTGCATCATCACATCATCACAGTGTCATCACAGAATCATCACTGAATCATCCAAGCATCATCCAAGCATCATCACAGCACCACCAATGCATCATCACAGTATCATCACTGCATAATCACTGCATCATCACCGCATCATCACATCATCAACACTGCATCATTGCTGCATCATCACATCATTGTCACAGTATCATCAAAATATCATCACAGCATCATCACACCATCATAACAACATCATCACAGCGTCATCACAGTATCGTAAATGCATCATCACAGAATCATCAATGAATCATCATAGCATCTTCATATCATCATCACAATATCATCACAGCATCATCACTGCATCATCACAGCATCATCACTGCATAATCACTGCATCATCACCACATCATCACAGCATCATCACTGCATAATCACTGCATCATCACAGCATCATCACATCGTCATCAAAACATCATTACAAGTATCAACACAACATAATCACAGTGTCATCACAGCATCATCATTGCATCCTTACTGCATGATCACAGCATCTCCGCATCGTAATCACATCATCATCACTGACTCCTCACTGAATCATCACTGTACCATCACTGCATCATCAGAGCATAATCTGAGCATAATCTCAGCATAATCACAGCATCATCACAGAATCATCACAGCATCATTACTGCATCATCACAGCATCTTTGCATCGTCATCAGAGCATCACCACTGCATCATCACTACATCATCACATCATCATCACAGCATTTTAGCTACATAATCACAGAATCATCATAGCGTAACGACAGCATCATCACAACATCATTACAGCATCATCACAGCGTCATCGTAACATCATGACTGTATCATCACAGCATCATCACAGCATCACCGCAGCGTCATCACTGCATCATCACAGCATCATCACAGCATCATCACGGCATCGTTACAGCATCGTCATATCATCATAACTGCATCATCACAACAACATAACAAAATCATCAAAGCATCGTCACAGCATCATCACCGCGTCATCACAGCGTCATAACTGCATCGTCACTGCATCTAAACTGCATCATCACAAAATCATCACAGCTTCATCACTGCAGCATCACAGCATCATCAAAGCATCATCGCAGCATCATCACATCATCATCACTGCATCATCACAGAATCATTACTGTTTACTCACTGCGGCATCACAGCATTATCACGGTGTCATAACTGCATCATCACTGCACCATTACTGCATCATCACAGTGTCATCTCAGCATCATCACAGCATCATTACTGCCTAATCATTGCATTATCACAACGTCATCACAGTATCATCAGTGCATCATCACAGCATCATTACTGCATCATCACATCATCATCACAGAATCACGATAGTGTCATCACAGCGTCATCACTGCATCATCACAGCGTCATCTCAGCATCATCAGAGACTCATCACAGCGTCATCACTGCATCATCACTGCACCACCACAGTATCATCACAGCATCATCACAAAATTATAAGAGCGTCATCACAGCGTTATTACTGCATCATCACAGCATCAATAGAGCATCATCACAGCGTCATCACAGCGTTATCACAGCGTCATCACAGCATCACGACATCATCATCACAGCTTCACGACAGTGTCATGAGAGCGTCTTCACAGCATCATCACTACATCATCACAGCATCATCACTGCGTCATCAGAGCATCATCACAAAATCATCACAGCGTCATTACTGCATCATCACTGCATCATCACAGCGTCATCACCGCATCATCACTGCATTGTCACAACATCATGGCGTCATAATAACTGCATCATAACAGCATGATCAAAGCATCATCACAGCGTCATCACAGCGTCATAACTGCATAAACACTGCATCATCAAAGAACCATCACAGCATCATCACAGCGTCATAACAGCATCATCAGAGCATCATCACATCGTCATCACATCGTCATCAAAGAATCTTCACAGCATCATCGCTATGTCATCATAGCATCATCATAATATTATCACAGCTTCATCACAGCGTCATAACAACATCATCACTGCATCATCACAGCATCATCATTATTGCATCATGACTGCATCATTACAGCATCATCAGAGCAGAATCAGTGCGTCGTCACAGCATCATTACTGCATCACCACATCATCACTGTGTTATCGCAGCGTCATCACAGCATCATCACAACATCATCACAGAATCATCACAGCATCATTGCAGCATCATCACATCATCATCACAGCGTCATCACAACATCATCGTAGCATCATCATGCATCATCACAGCATCATTACTGCATCATCACAGCATCATCACAGCATCATCACTGCATCATCACTGAATAATCACAGCATCATCACTGCATCATCACGGCATCGTTACAGCATCGTCATATCATCATAACTGCATCATCACAACAACATAACAAAATCATCAAAGCATCATCACAGCATCATCACCGCGTCATCACAGCGTCATAACTGCATCGTCACTGCATCATCACAAAATCATCACTGCATCACATCATAATCACAACATCATCAAAGCGTCATCACAGCATCATCACTGCGTTATCACAGCATCATCTCAGCATCATCACAGTATCATTACTGCTTATTCACTGCATCATCACAACATCATCACAGCGTCATTACAGTGTCATAAATGCATCATCACAGTGTCATCAAAGCGTCCTAACTGCATAATCACTGCATCATCGCAGCTTCATCACAGCATCATGACAGCATCAATACAGCGTCATCACAACATCAACAATGCATCATTACAGCATCATCTCAGTATAGTCACAGCATAATCACTGCATAATCACTGCATCATCATATCGTTATCACTGCATCATCACTGCATCATCACAGCATCATCACAGCATCATTACTGCAGAATCACTGCATCATCACAGCATCCTCACAGCAACATCGCAGCAACATCACAGCATCATCGCATCATCATCACAGTGTCATGAGAGCATCATCACTGCATAATCACCGCATAATCACAGCATCATCACAGCATAATCACAGTATCATCACAGCGTCATCACTACATCATCACTGCATCATCACAGAATCATCACTGCGTCATCACAGCATCATCAGAGCATCATCACAGCATCATCACATCATCATCTCAGCATCATTACTGCTTACTCACTGCATCATCATAGCATCATCACATCATCATCACAACATCATCAGTTTCATGTCAGCATCATCACTGCATCATCACTGCATCATCACAGCATCCTCACAGCATCAACACAGCGTCATCACAGCGTCATCAATGCATCATTACAGCATCATCTCAGTATAGTCACAGAATTATTACAGCATAATCACTGCATCATCATATCATCACTGCATCATCACTGCATCATCACTGCATCATCACAGCACCATCACAGCATCATTACTTCAGAATCACTGCATCATCACAGCATCCTCACAGCAACATCGCAGCATCATCACAGCATCATCACACTGTCATGACAGCATCATCACTGCATAATCACTGCATAATCTCCGCATAATCACAGCATCATCACATCATCATCACAATATCATCACAGCGTCATCACTACACATCACTGCATCATCACTACATCATCACAGCATCATCACTTCGTCATCATCAGAGCATCATCACAGCATCATCACTGCATCCTCACTGCATCATGAGTGCATCATCATCACAGCATCATAACTGCATCATCAAAGCATCATCTCGGCATAATCACAATGTCATAAATACATCATCACTCCATCATCACAGCATTATCACATCATCATCACAACGTTTTCAGTGTCATCACAGCATCATAACAACGTCATCAAACTGTCATCACAGCATCATCACCAAATCATCACAGAATCATCACAGCATCATGACTGCATCATCACAGCATCTTTGCATCGTCATCAGAGCATCACCACTGCATCATCTCAGCATCATCACAGCATCATTACTGCTTACTCACTGCATCATCACAGCGTCATGACAGTGTCATCACTGCATCATAATATCATAGCTTCATCATCAGAACATTATCACAGCATCATCACTGCATCATCACATCATCATTATAGCATCTTCACTGTCATCAATACATCATCACAGCATCATCACATCATTATCACAGCATCATCAGTGTCATCTCAGCATCATCACTGCATCATGACTGCATCATAGCAGCATAATCACAGCATCATCACAGAATCATCACAGCATCATCATAAGGTCATCACAGCATCATCACTACGTCATCAGATTGTAATCACAGCATCATCACAGTGTCCTCACTGAATCATCACTGCACCATCACTGCAACATCACAGCATCATCTCAGCATCATCATGGCATCATTACTGCATCATCACTGCTTACTCACTGCATCATCACAGCATCATCTCAGCATCATCACAGAATCATTTCTGCATAATCATTGCATTTTCACAGCGTCATCACAGTATCATCACTGCATCATCACAGTGTCATCACAGCATCATCAAAGCATCACGACAGCGTCATCTCACCATCACGACAGCGTCATCAAAGCATCATCACTGCATCATAACAACATCATCTCAGCATCATCACAGAATCATTTCTGCATAATCACTGCATCATCATAGTGTCATCACAGTATATTCACTGCATCATCACATCATCACAGTGTCATCACAGAATCATCACTGAATCATCCAAGCATCATCCAAGCATCATCACAGCACCACCAATGCATCATCACAGTATCATCACTGCATAATCACTGCATCATCACCGCATCATCACATCATCAACACTGCTTCATTGCTGCATCATCACATCATTGTCACAGTATCATCAAAATATCATCACAGCATCATCACACCATCATAACAACATCATCACAGCGTCATCACAGTATCGTAAATGCATCATCACAGAATCATCACTGAATCATCATAGCATCTTCATATCATCATCACAATATCATCACAGCATCATCACTGCATCATCACAGCATCATCACTGCATAATCACTGCATCATCACCACATCATCACAGCATCATCACTGCATAATCACTGCATCATCACAGCATCATCACATCGTCATCAAAACATCATTACAAGTATCAACACAACATAATCACAGTGTCATCACAGCATCATCATTGCATCCTTACTGCATGATCACAGCATCTCCGCATCGTAATCACATCATCATCACTGACTCCTCACTGAATCATCACTGTACCATCACTGCATCATCAGAGCATAATCTGAGCATAATCTCAGCATAATCACAGCATCATCACAGAATCATCACAGCATCATTACTGCATCATCACAGCATCTTTGCATCGTCATCAGAGCATCACCACTGCATCATCACTACATCATCACATCATCATCACAGCATTTTAGCTACATAATCACAGAATCATCATAGCGTAACGACAGCATCATCACAACATCATTACAGCATCATCACAGCGTCATCGTAACATCATGACTGTATCATCACAGCATCATCACAGCATCACCGCAGCGTCATCACTGCATCATCACAGCATCATCACAGCATCATCACGGCATCGTTACAGCATCGTCATATCATCATAACTGCATCATCACAACAACATAACAAAATCATCAAAGCATCGTCACAGCATCATCACCGCGTCATCACAGCGTCATAACTGCATCGTCACTGCATCTAAACTGCATCATCACAAAATCATCACAGCTTCATCACTGCAGCATCACAGCATCATCAAAGCATCATCGCAGCATCATCACATCATCATCACTGCATCATCACAGAATCATTACTGTTTACTCACTGCGGCATCACAGCATTATCACGGTGTCATAACTGCATCATCACTGCACCATTACTGCATCATCACAGTGTCATCTCAGCATCATCACAGCATCATTACTGCCTAATCATTGCATTATCACAACGTCATCACAGTATCATCAGTGCATCATCACAGCATCATTACTGCATCATCACATCATCATCACAGAATCACGATAGTGTCATCACAGCGTCATCACTGCATCATCACTGCATCACCACAGTATCATCACAGCATCATCACAAAATTATAAGAGCGTCATCACAGCGTTATTACTGCATCATCACAGCATCAATAGAGCATCATCACAGCGTCATCACAGCGTTATCACAGCGTCATCACAGCATCACGACATCATCATCACAGCTTCACGACAGTGTCATGAGAGCGTCTTCACAGCATCATCACTACATCATCACAGCATCATCACTGCGTCATCAGAGCATCATCACAAAATCATCACAGCGTCATTACTGCATCATCACTGCATCATCACAGCGTCATCACCGCATCATCACTGCATTGTCACAACATCATGGCGTCATAATAACTGCATCATAACAGCATGATCAAAGCATCATCACAGCGTCATCACAGCGTCATAACTGCATAAACACTGCATCATCAAAGAACCATCACAGCATCATCACAGCGTCATAACAGCATCATCAGAGCATCATCACATCGTCATCACATCGTCATCAAAGAATCTTCACAGCATCATCGCTATGTCATCATAGCATCATCATAATATTATCACAGCTTCATCACAGCGTCATAACAACATCATCACTGCATCATCACAGCATCATCATTATTGCATCATGACTGCATCATTACAGCATCATCAGAGCAGAATCAGTGCGTCGTCACAGCATCATTACTGCATCACCACATCATCACTGTGTTATCGCAGCGTCATCACAGCATCATCACAACATCATCACAGAATCATCACAGCATCATTGCAGCATCATCACATCATCATCACAGCGTCATCACAACATCATCGTAGCATCATCATGCATCATCACAGCATCATTACTGCATCATCACAGCATCATCACAGCATCATCACTGCATCATCACTGAATAATCACAGCATCATCACTGCATCATCACGGCATCGTTACAGCATCGTCATATCATCATAACTGCATCATCACAACAACATAACAAAATCATCAAAGCATCATCACAGCATCATCACCGCGTCATCACAGCGTCATAACTGCATCGTCACTGCATCTAAACTGCATCATCACAAAATCATCACTGCATCACATCATAATCACAACATCATCAAAGCGTCATCACAGCATCATCACTGCGTTATCACAGCATCATCTCAGCATCATCACAGTATCATTACTGCTTATTCACTGCATCATCACAACATCATCACAGCGTCATTACAGTGTCATAAATGCATCATCACAGTGTCATCAAAGCGTCCTAACTGCATAATCACTGCATCATCGCAGCTTCATCACAGCATCATGACAGCGTCATCACAGCATCAAAAATGCATAATCACTTCATCCTCACATCATCATCATAGCATCATAGCTGCATAATCATAGAGTCATCACAGCATCATCACTACATCATCAAATTGTCATCACTGTATCATCACAGCATCATCATAGCATCATCACTGCATAATCACAGTGTCATAACAGCATCATTACAACACCATGACTACGTCATCACAGCATCACGACAGCGTCATTACAGTGTCATCACAGCATCATCACTGCATTATCACAACATCATAACAACATCATCACTGCGTCATCAGAGCGTCATCACTACATAATCACTTCTTACTCAGTGAATCATCACTGCATCATCACATCATCACAGCATCATCTCAGCATAATCACAGTATCATCACAGCGTCATCACTACATCATCAATGCATCATCACTGCATCATCACAGCATCATCACTGCATCATCACAGCATCATCAGAGCATCATCACAGCATCATCACAACATCATCACAGAGTCATCACAGCATCATCACTGCATAATCACTGCATCATCACAGCATCCTCACAGCATCAATACAGCGTCATCACAACGTCAACAATGCATCATTACAGCATCATCTCAGTATAGTCACAGCATAATCACTGCATAATCACTGCATCATCATATCGTCATCACTGCATCATCACTGCATCATCACAGCACCATCACAGCATCATTACTGCAGAATCACTGCATCATCACAGCATCATAGCTGCATAATCACAGCATCATCACATCATCATCGCATAGTCATCACAGCGTCATCACTGCATCATAGCTGCATAATCACAGCATCATTACTGCAGAATCACTGCATCATCACAGCATCCTCACAGCAACATCGCAGCATCATCACAGCATCATCGCATCATCATCACAGTGTCATGACAGCATCATCACTGCATAATCACCGCATAATCACAGCATCATCACAGCATAATCACAGTATCATCACAGCATCACCGCAGCGTCATCACTACATCATCACTGCATCATCACAGAATCATCACTGCGTCATCAGAGCATCATCAGAGCATCATCACAGCATCATCACAGCATAATCACAGTATCATCACAGCATCATCACTACATCATCACTGCATCATCACAGAATCATCACTGCGTCATCACAGCATCATCAGAGCATCATCACAGCATCATCACATCATCATCTCAGCATCATTACTGCTTACTCACTGCATCATCATAGCATCATCACATCATCATCACAACATCATCAGTTTCATGTCAGCATCATCACTGCATAATCACTGCATCATCCCAGCATCCTCACAGCATCAACACAGCGTCATCACAGCGTCATCAATGCATCATTACAGCATCATCTCAGTATAGTCACAGAATTATTACAGCATAATCACTGCATCATCATATCATCACTGCGTCATCACTGCATCATCACTGCATCATCACAGCACCATCACAGCATCATTACTTCAGAATCACTGCATCATCACAGCATCCTCACAGCAACATCGCAGCATCATCACAGCATCATCACACTGTCATGACAGCATCATCACTGCATAATCACTGCATAATCTCCGCATAATCACAGCATCATCACATCATCATCACAATATCATCACAGAGTCATCACTACACATCACTGCATCATCACTACATCATCACAGCATCATCACTTCGTCATCATCAGAGCATCATCACAGCATCATCACTGCATCCTCACTGCATCATGAGTGCATCATCATCACAGCATCATAACTGCATCATCAAAGCATCATCTCGGCATAATCACAATGTCATAAATACATCATCACTCCATCATCACAGCATTATCACATCATCATCACAACGTTTTCAGTGTCATCACAGCATCATAACAACGTCATCAAACTGTCATCACAGCATCATCACCAAATCATCACAGAATCATCACAGCATCATTACTGCATCATCACAGCATCTTTGCATCGTCATCAGAGCATCACCACTGCATCATCACATCATCATCTCAGCATCATCACAGCATCATTACTGCTTACTCACTGCATCATCACAGCGTCATGACAGTGTCATCACTGCATCATAACATCATAGCTTCATCATCAGAACATTATCACAGCATCATCACTGCATCATCACATCATCATTATAGCATCTTCACTGTCATCAATACATCATCACAGCATCATCACATCATTATCACAGCATCATCAGTGTCATCTCAGCATCATCACTGCATCATGACTGCATCATAGCAGCATAATCACAGCATCATCACAGAATCATCACAGCATCATCATAAGGTCATCACAGCATCATCACTACGTCATCAAATTGTAATCACAGCATCATCACAGTGTCCTCACTGAATCATCACTGCACCATCACTGCACCATCACAGCATCATCTCAGCATCATCATGGCATCATTACTGCATCATCACTGCTTACTCACTGCATCATCACAGCATCATCTCAGCATCATCACAGAATCATTTCTGCATAATCATTGCATTTTCACAGCGTCATCACAGTATCATCACTGCATCATCACAGTGTCATCACAGCATCATCAAAGCATCACGACAGCGTCATCTCACCATCACGACAGCGTCACCAAAGCATCATCACTGCATCATAACAACATCATCTCAGCATCATCACAGAATCATTTCTGCATAATCACTGCATCATCATAGTGTCATCACAGTATATTCACTGCATCATCACATCATCACAGTGTCATCACAGAATCATCACTGAATCATCCAAGCATCATCCAAGCATCATCACAGCACCACCAATGCATCATCACAGTATCATCACTGCATAATCACTGCATCATCACCGCATCATCACTGCATCAACACTGCATCATTGCTGCATCATCACATCATTGTCACAGTATCATCAAAATATCATCACAGCATCATCACACCATCATAACAACATCATCACAGCGTCATCACAGTATCGTAAATGCATCATCACAGAATCATCACTGAATCATCATAGCATCTTCATATCATCATCACAATATCATCACAGCATCATCACTGCATCATCACAGCATCATCACTGCATAATCACTGCATCATCACCACATCATCACAGCATCATCACTGCATAATCACTGCATCATCACAGCATCATCACATCGTCATCAAAACATCATTACAAGTATCAACACAACATAATCACAGTGTCATCACAGCATCATCATTGCATCCTTACTGCATGATCACAGCATCTCCGCATCGTAATCACATCATCATCACTGACTCCTCACTGAATCATCACTGTACCATCACTGCATCATCAGAGCATAATCTGAGCATAATCTCAGCATAATCACAGCATCATCACAGAATCATCACAGCATCATTACTGCATCATCACAGCATCTTTGCATCGTCATCAGAGCATCACCACTGCATCATCACTACATCATCACATCATCATCACAGCATTTTAGCTACATAATCACAGAATCATCATAGCGTAACGACAGCATCATCACAACATCATTACAGCATCATCACAGCGTCATCGTAACATCATGACTGTATCATCACAGCATCATCACAGCATCACCGCAGCGTCATCACTGCATCATCACAGCATCATCACAGCATCATCACGGCATCGTTACAGCATCGTCATATCATCATAACTGCATCATCACAACAACATAACAAAATCATCAAAGCATCGTCACAGCATCATCACCGCGTCATCACAGCGTCATAACTGCATCGTCACTGCATCTAAACTGCATCATCACAAAATCATCACAGCTTCATCACTGCAGCATCACAGCATCATCAAAGCATCATCGCAGCATCATCACATCATCATCACTGCATCATCACAGAATCATTACTGTTTACTCACTGCGGCATCACAGCATTATCACGGTGTCATAACTGCATCATCACTGCACCATTACTGCATCATCACAGTGTCATCTCAGCATCATCACAGCATCATTACTGCCTAATCATTGCATTATCACAACGTCATCACAGTATCATCAGTGCATCATCACAGCATCATTACTGCATCATCACATCATCATCACAGAATCACGATAGTGTCATCACAGCGTCATCACTGCATCATCACAGCGTCATCTCAGCATCATCAGAGACTCATCACAGCGTCATCACTGCATCATCACTGCATCACCACAGTATCATCACAGCATCATCACAAAATTATAAGAGCGTCATCACAGCGTTATTACTGCATCATCACAGCATCAATAGAGCATCATCACAGCGTCATCACAGCGTTATCACAGCGTCATCACAGCATCACGACAGTGTCATGAGAGCGTCTTCACAGCATCATCACTACATCATCACAGCATCATCACTGCGTCATCAGAGCATCATCACAAAATCATCACAGCGTCATTACTGCATCATCACTGCATCATCACAGCTTCATCACCGCATCATCACTGCATTGTCACAACATCATGGCGTCATAATAACTGCATCATAACAGCATGATCAAAGCATCATCACAGCGTCATCACAGCGTCATAACTGCATAAACACTGCATCATCAAAGAACCATACAGCATCATCACAGCGTCATAACAGCATCATCAGAGCATCATCACATCGTCATCACATCGTCATCAAAGAATCTTCACAGCATCATCGCTATGTCATCATAGCATCATCATAATATTATCACAGCTTCATCACAGCGTCATAACAACATCATCACTGCATCATCACAGCATCATCATTATTGCATCATGACTGCATCATTACAGCATCATCAGAGCAGAATCAGTGCGTCGTCACAGCATCATTACTGCATCACCACATCATCACTGTGTTATCGCAGCGTCATCACAGCGTCATCACAACATCATCGTAGCATCATCATGCATCATCACAGCATCATTACTGCATCATCACAGCATCATCACAGCATCATCACTGCATCATCACTGAATAATCACAGCATCATCACTGCATCATCACGGCATCGTTACAGCATCGTCATATCATCATAACTGCATCATCACAACAACATAACAAAATCATCAAAGCATCATCACAGCATCATCACAGCGTCATAACTGCATCGTCACTGCATCTAAACTGCATCATCACAAAATCATCACTGCATCACATCATAATCACAACATCATCAAAGCGTCATCACAGCATCATCACTGCGTTATCACAGCATCATCTCAGCATCATCACAGTATCATTACTGCTTATTCACTGCATCATCACAACATCATCACAGCGTCATTACAGTGTCATAAATGCATCATCACAGTGTCATCAAAGCGTCCTAACTGCATAATCACTGCATCATCGCAGCTTCATCACAGCATCATGACAGCGTCATCACAGCATCAAAAATGCATAATCACTTCATCCTCACATCATCATCATAGCATCATAGCTGCATAATCATAGAGTCATCACAGCATCATCACTACATCATCAAATTGTCATCACTGTATCATCACAGCATCATCATAGCATCATCACTGCATAATCACAGTGTCATAACAGCATCATTACAACACCATGACTACGTCATCACAGCATCACGACAGCGTCATTACAGTGTCATCACAGCATCATCACTGCATTATCACAACATCATCACAACATCATCACTGCGTCATCAGAGCGTCATCACTACATAATCACTTCTTACTCAGTGAATCATCACTGCATCATCACATCATCACAGCATCATCACAGCATAATCACAGTATCATCACAGCGTCATCACTACATCATCAATGCATCATCACTGCATCATCACAGAATCATCACTGCGTCATCACAGCATCATCAGAGCATCATCACATCATCATCACAACATCAGTTTCATGTCAGCATCATCACTGCATAATCACTGCATCATCACAGCATCATCACAGCATAATCACAGTATCATCACAGCGTCATCACTACATCATCACTGCATCATCACAGAATCATCACTGCGTCATCACAGCATCATCAGAGCATCATCACAGCATAATCACAGTATCATCACAGCATCATCACTACATCATCACTGCATCATCACAGAATCATCACTGCGTCATCACAGCATCATCAGAGCATCATCACAGCATCATCACATCATCATCTCAGCATCATTACTGCTTACTCACTGCATCATCATAGCATCATCACAACATCATCAGTTTCATGTCAGCATCATCACTGCATAATCACTGCATCATCACAGCATCCTCACAGCATCAACACAGCGTCATCACAGCGTCATCAATGCATCATTACAGCATCATCTCAGTATAGTCACAGAATTATTACAGCATAATCACTGCATCATCATATCATCACTGCATCATCACTGCATCATCACAGCACCATCACAGCATCATTACTTCAGAATCACTGCATCATCACAGCATCGTCACAGCAACATCGCAGCATCATCACAGCATCATCACACTGTCATGACAGCATCATCACTGCATAATCACTGCATAATCTCCGCATAATCACAGCATCATCACATCATCATCACAATATCATCACAGCGTCATCACTACACATCACTGCATCATCACTACATCATCACAGCATCATCACTTCGTCATCATCAGAGCATCATCACAGCATCATCACTGCATCCTCACTGCATCATGAGTGCATCATCATCACAGCATCATAACTGCATCATCAAAGCATCATCTCGGCATAATCACAATGTCATAAATACATCATCACTCCATCATCACAGCATTTTCACATCATCATCACAACGTTTTCAGTGTCATCACAGCATCATAACAACGTCATCAAACTGTCATCACAGCATCATCACCAAATCATCACAGAATCATCACAGCATCATTACTGCATCATCACAGCATCTTTGCATCGTCATCAGAGCATCACCACTGCATCATCACATCATCATCTCAGCATCATCACAGCATCATTACTGCTTACTCACTGCATCATCACAGCGTCATGACAGTGTCATCACTGCATCATAACATCATAGCTTCATCATCAGAACATTATCACAGCATCATCACTGCATCATCACATCATCATTATAGCATCTTCACTGTCATCAATACATCATCACAGCATCATCACATCATTATCACAGCATCATCAGTGTCATCTCAGCATCATCACTGCATCATGACTGCATCATAGCAGCATAATCACAGCATCATCACAGAATCATCACAGCATCATCATAAGGTCATCACAGTATCATCACTACGTCATCAGATTGTAATCACAGCATCATCACAGTGTCCTCACTGAATCATCACTGCACCATCACTGCAACATCACAGCATCATCTCAGCATCATCATGGCATCATTACTGCATCATCACTGCTTACTCACTGCATCATCACAGCATCATCTCAGCATCATCACAGAATCATTTCTGCATAATCATTGCATTTTCACAGCGTCATCACAGTATCATCACTGCATCATCACAGTGTCATCACAGCATCATCAAAGCATCACGACAGCGTCATCTCACCATCACGACAGCGTCATCAAAGCATCATCACTGCATCATAACAACATCATCTCAGCATCATCACAGAATCATTTCTGCATAATCACTGCATCATCATAGTGTCATCACAGTATATTCACTGCATCATCACATCATCACAGTGTCATCACAGAATCATCACTGAATCATCCAAGCATCATCCAAGCATCATCACAGCACCACCAATGCATCATCACAGTATCATCACTGCATAATCACTGCATCATCACCGCATCATCACATCATCAACACTGCATCATTGCTGCATCATCACATCATTGTCACAGTATCATCAAAATATCATCACAGCATCATCACACCATCATAACAACATCATCACAGCGTCATCACAGTATCGTAAATGCATCATCACAGAATCATCACTGAATCATCATAGCATCTTCATATCATCATCACAATATCATCACAGCATCATCACTGCATCATCACAGCATCATCACTGCATAATCACTGCATCATCACCACATCATCACAGCATCATCACTGCATAATCACTGCATCATCACAGCATCATCACATCGTCATCAAAACATCATTACAAGTATCAACACAACATAATCACAGTGTCATCACAGCATCATCATTGCATCCTTACTGCATGATCACAGCATCTCCGCATCGTAATCACATCATCATCACTGACTCCTCACTGAATCATCACTGTACCATCACTGCATCATCAGAGCATAATCTGAGCATAATCTCAGCATAATCACAGCATCATCACAGAATCATCACAGCATCATTACTGCATCATCACAGCATCTTTGCATCGTCATCAGAGCATCACCACTGCATCATCACTACATCATCACATCATCATCACAGCATTTTAGCTACATAACCACAGAATCATCATAGCGTAACGACAGCATCATCACAACATCATTACAGCATCATCACAGCGTCATCACAGCGTTATCACAGCGTATTCACAGCATCACGACATCATCATCACAGCTTCACGACAGTGTCATGAGAGCGTCTTCACAGCATCATCACTACATCATCACAGCATCATCACTGCGTCATCAGAGCATCATCACAAAATCATCACAGCGTCATCACAGCGTCATAACTGCATAAACACTGCATCATCAAAGAACCATCACAGCATCATCACAGCGTCATAACAGCATCATCAGAGCATCATCACATCGTCATCACATCGTCATCAAAGAATCTTCACAGCATCATCGCTATGTCATCATAGCATCATCATAATATTATCACAGCTTCATCACAGCGTCATAACAACATCATCACTGCATCATCACAGCATCATCATTATTGCATCATGACTGCATCATTACAGCATCATCAGAGCAGAATCAGTGCGTCGTCACAGCATCATTACTGCATCACCACATCATCACTGTGTTATCGCAGCGTCATCACAGCATCATCACAACATCATCACAGAATCATCACAGCATCATTGCAGCATCATCACATCATCATCACAGCGTCATCACTGCATCATCACTGAATAATCACAGCATCATCACTGCATCATCACGGCATCGTTACAGCATCGTCATATCATCATAACTGCATCATCACAACAACATAACAAAATCATCAAAGCATCATCACAGCATCATCACTGCATCATCACAGCGTCATAACTGCATCGTCACTGCATCTAAACTGCATCATCACAAAATCATCACTGCATCACATCATAATCACAACATCATCAAAGCGTCATCACAGCATCATCACTGCGTTATCACAGCATCATCTCAGCATCATCACAGTATCATTACTGCTTATTCACTGCATCATCACAACATCATCACAGCGTCATTACAGTGTCATAAATGCATCATCACAGTGTCATCAAAGCGTCCTAACTGCATAATCACTGCATCATCGCAGCTTCATCACAGCATCATGACAGCGTCATCACAGCATCAAAAATGCATAATCACTTCATCCTCACATCATCATCATAGCATCATAGCTGCATAATCATAGAGTCATCACAGCATCATCACTACATCATCAAATTGTCATCACTGTATCATCACAGCATCATCATAGCATCATCACTGCATAATCACAGTGTCATAACAGCATCATTACAACACCATGACTACGTCATCACAGCATCACGACAGCGTCATTACAGTGTCATCACAGCATCATCACTGCATTATCACAACATCATCACAACATCATCACTGCGTCATCAGAGCGTCATCACTACATAATCACTTCTTACTCAGTGAATCATCATTGCATCATCACATCATCACAGCATCATCTCAGCATAATCACAGTATCATCACAGCGTCATCACTACATCATCAATGCATCATCACTGCATCATCACAGAATCATCACTGCGTCATCACAGCATCATCAGAGCATCATCACATCATCATCACAACATCATCAGTTTCATGTCAGCATCATCACTGCATAATCACTGCATCATCACAGCATCCTCACAGCATCAACACAGCGTCATCACAGCGTCATCAATGCATCATTACAGCATCATCTCAGTATAGTCACAGAATTATTACAGCATAATCACTGCATCATCACAGCATCCTCACAGCATCAACACAGCGTCATCACAGCGTCATCAATGCATCATTACAGCATCATCTCAGTATAGTCACAGAATTCTTACAGCATAATCACTGCATCATCATATCATCACCGCATCATCACATCATCAACACTGCTTCATTGCTGCATCATCACATCATTGTCACAGTATCATCAAAATATCATCACAGCATCATCACACCATCATAACAACATCATCACAGCGTCATCACAGTATCGTAAATGCATCATCACAGAATCGTCACTGAATCATCATAGCATCTTCATATCATCATCACAATATCATCACAGCATCATCACTGCATCATCACAGCATCATCACTGCATAATCACTGCATCATCACCACATCATCACAGCATCATCACTGCATAATCACTGCATCATCACAGCATCATCACATCGTCATCAAAACATCATTACAAGTATCAACACAACATAATCACAGTGTCATCACAGCATCATCATTGCATCCTTACTGCATGATCACAGCATCTCCGCATCGTAATCACATCATCATCACTGACTCCTCACTGAATCATCACTGTACCATCACTGCATCATCAGAGCATAATCTGAGCATAATCTCAGCATAATCACAGCATCATCACAGAATCATCACAGCATCATTACTGCATCATCACAGCATCTTTGCATCGTCATCAGAGCATCACCACTGCATCATCACTACATCATCACATCATCATCACAGCATTTTAGCTACATAATCACAGAATCATCATAGCGTAACGACAGCATCATCACAACATCATTACAGCATCATCACAGCGTCATCGTAACATCATGACTGTATCATCACAGCATCATCACAGCATCACCGCAGCGTCATCACTGCATCATCACAGCATCATCACAGCATCATCACGGCATCGTTACAGCATCGTCATATCATCATAACTGCATCATCACAACAACATAACAAAATCATCAAAGCATCGTCACAGCATCATCACCGCGTCATCACAGCGTCATAACTGCATCGTCACTGCATCTAAACTGCATCATCACAAAATCATCACAGCTTCATCACTGCAGCATCACAGCATCATCAAAGCATCATCGCAGCATCATCACATCATCATCACTGCATCATCACAGAATCATTACTGTTTACTCACTGCGGCATCACAGCATTATCACGGTGTCATAACTGCATCATCACTGCACCATTACTGCATCATCACAGTGTCATCTCAGCATCATCACAGCATCATTACTGCCTAATCATTGCATTATCACAACGTCATCACAGTATCATCAGTGCATCATCACAGCATCATTACTGCATCATCACATCATCATCACAGAATCACGATAGTGTCATCACAGCGTCATCACTGCATCATCACAGCGTCATCTCAGCATCATCAGAGACTCATCACAGCGTCATCACTGCATCATCACTGCATCACCACAGTATCATCACAGCATCATCACAAAATTATAAGAGCGTCATCACAGCGTTATTACTGCATCATCACAGCATCAATAGAGCATCATCACAGCGTCATCACAGCGTTATCACAGCGTCATCACAGCATCACGACATCATCATCACAGCTTCACGACAGTGTCATGAGAGCGTCTTCACAGCATCATCACTACATCATCACAGCATCATCACTGCGTCATCAGAGCATCATCACAAAATCATCACAGCGTCATTACTGCATCATCACTGCATCATCACAGCGTCATCACCGCATCATCACTGCATTGTCACAACATCATGGCGTCATAATAACTGCATCATAACAGCATGATCAAAGCATCATCACAGCGTCATCACAGCGTCATAACTGCATAAACACTGCATCATCAAAGAACCATCACAGCATCATCACAGCGTCATAACAGCATCATCAGAGCATCATCACATCGTCATCACATCGTCATCAAAGAATCTTCACAGCATCATCGCTATGTCATCATAGCATCATCATAATATTATCACAGCTTCATCACAGCGTCATAACAACATCATCACTGCATCATCACAGCATCATCATTATTGCATCATGACTGCATCATTACAGCATCATCAGAGCAGAATCAGTGCGTCGTCACAGCATCATTACTGCATCACCACATCATCACTGTGTTATCGCAGCGTCATCACAGCATCATCACAACATCATCACAGAATCATCACAGCATCATTGCAGCATCATCACATCATCATCACAGCGTCATCACAACATCATCGTAGCATCATCATGCATCATCACAGCATCATTACTGCATCATCACAGCATCATCACAGCATCATCACTGCATCATCACTGAATAATCACAGCATCATCACTGCATCATCACGGCATCGTTACAGCATCGTCATATCATCATAACTGCATCATCACAACAACATAACAAAATCATCAAAGCATCATCACAGCATCATCACAGCGTCATAACTGCATCGTCACTGCATCTAAACTGCATCATCACAAAATCATCACTGCATCACATCATAATCACAACATCATCAAAGCGTCATCACAGCATCATCACTGCGTTATCACAGCATCATCTCAGCATCATCACAGTATCATTACTGCTTATTCACTGCATCATCACAACATCATCACAGCGTCATTACAGTGTCATAAATGCATCATCACAGTGTCATCAAAGCGTCCTAACTGCATAATCACTGCATCATCGCAGCTTCATCACAGCATCATGACAGCGTCATCACAGCATCAAAAATGCATAATCACTTCATCCTCACATCATCATCATAGCATCATAGCTGCATAATCATAGAGTCATCACAGCATCATCACTACATCATCAAATTGTCATCACTGTATCATCACAGCATCATCATAGCATCATCACTGCATAATCACAGTGTCATAACAGCATCATTTCAACACCATGACTACGTCATCACAGCATCACGACAGCGTCATTACAGTGTCATCACAGCATCATCACTGCATTATCACAACATCATCACAACATCATCACTGCGTCATCAGAGCGTCATCACTACATAATCACTTCTTACTCAGTGAATCATCACTGCATCATCACATCATCACAGCATCATCTCAGCATAATCACAGTATCATCACAGCGTCATCACTACATCATCAATGCATCATCACTGCATCATCACAGAATCATCACTGCGTCATCACAGCATCATCAGAGCATCATCACATCATCATCACAACATCATCAGTTTCATGTCAGCATCATCACTGCATAATCACTGCATCATCACAGCATCCTCACAGCATCAACACAGCGTCATCACAGCGTCATCAATGCATCATTACAGCATCATCTCAGTATAGTCACAGAATTATTACAGCATAATCACTGCATCATCATATCATCACTGCATCATCACTGCATCATCACTGCATCATCACAGCACCATCACAGCATCATTACTTCAGAATCACTGCATCATCACAGCATCCTCACAGCAACATCGCAGCATCATCACAGCATCATCACACTGTCATGACAGCATCATCACTGCATAATCACTGCATAATCTCCGCATAATCACAGCATCATCACATCATCATCACAATATCATCACAGCGTCATCACTACACATCACTGCATCATCACTACATCATCACAGCATCATCACTTCGTCATCATCAGAGCATCATCACTGCATCCTCACTGCATCATGAGTGCATCATCATCACAGCATCATAACTGCATCATCAAAGCATCATCTCGGCATAATCACAATGTCATAAATACATCATCACTCCATCATCACAGCATTTTCACATCATCATCACAACGTTTTCAGTGTCATCACAGCATCATAACAACGTCATCAAACTGTCATCACAGCATCATCACCAAATCATCACAGAATCATCACAGCATCATTACTGCATCATCACAGCATCTTTGCATCGTCATCAGAGCATCACCACTGCATCATCACATCATCATCTCAGCATCATCACAGCATCATTACTGCTTACTCACTGCATCATCACAGCGTCATGACACTGTCATCACTGCATCATAACATCATAGCTTCATCATCAGAACATTATCACAGCATCATCACTGCATCATCACTACATCATCACAGCATCATCACTTCGTCATCATCAGAGCATCATCACTGCATCCTCACTGCATCATGAGTGCATCATCATCACAGCATCATAACTGCATCATCAAAGCATCATCTCGGCATAATCACAATGTCATAAATACATCATCACTCCATCATCACAGCATTTTCACATCATCATCACAACGTTTTCAGTGTCATCACAGCATCATAACAACGTCATCAAACTGTCATCACAGCATCATCACCAAATCATCACAGAATCATCACAGCATCATTACTGCATCATCACAGCATCTTTGCATCGTCATCAGAGCATCACCACTGCATCATCACATCATCATCTCAGCATCATCACAGCATCATTACTGCTTACTCACTGCATCATCACAGCGTCATGACACTGTCATCACTGCATCATAACATCATAGCTTCATCATCAGAACATTATCACAGCATCATCACTGCATCATCACATCATCATTATAGCATCTTCACTGTCATCAATACATCATCACAGCATCATCACATCATTATCACAGCATCATCAGTGTCATCTCAGCATCATCACTGCATCATGACTGCATCATAGCAGCATAATCACAGCATCATCACAGAATCATCACAGCATCATCATAAGGTCATCACAGCATCATCACTACGTCATCAGATTGTAATCAAAGCATCATCACAGTGTCCTCACTGAATCATCACTGCACCATCACTGCAACATCACAGCATCATCTCAGCATCATCATGGCATCATTACTGCATCATCACTGCTTACTCACTGCATCATCACAGCATCATCTCAGCATCATCACAGAATCATTTCTGCATAATCATTGCATTTTCACAGCGTCATCACAGTATCATCACTGCATCATCACAGTGTCATCACAGCATCATCAAAGCATCACGACAGCGTCATCTCACCATCACGACAGCGTCATCAAAGCATCATCACTGCATCATAACAACATCATCTCAGCATCATCACAGAATCATTTCTGCATAATCACTGCATCATCATAGTGTCATCACAGTATATTCACTGCATCATCACATCATCACAGTGTCATCACAGAATCATCACTGAATCATCCAAGCATCATCCAAGCATCATCACAGCACCACCAATGCATCATCACAGTATCATCACTGCATAATCACTGCATCATCACCGCATCATCACTGCATCAACACTGCATCATTGCTGCATCATCACATCATTGTCACAGTATCATCAAAATATCATCACAGCATCATCACACCATCATAACAACACCATCACAGCGTCATCACAGCATCATCACAGCATCATCACTGCATAATCACTGCATCATCACCACATCATCACAGCATCATCACTGCATAATCACTGCATCATCACAGCATCATCACATCGTCATCAAAACATCATTACAAGTATCAACACAACATAATCACAGTGTCATCACAGCATCATCATTGCATCCTTACTGCATGATCACAGCATCTCCGCATCGTAATCACATCATCATCACTGACTCCTCACTGAATCATCACTGTACCATCACTGCATCATCAGAGCATAATCTGAGCATAATCTCAGCATAATCACAGCATCATCACAGAATCATCACAGCATCATTACTGCATCATCACAGCATCTTTGCATCGTCATCAGAGCATCACCACTGCATCATCACTACATCATCACATCATCATCACAGCATTTTAGCTACATAATCACAGAATCATCATAGCGTAACGACAGTATCATCACAACATCATCACAGCATCATCACAGCATCACCGCAGCGTCATCACTGCATCATCACAGCATCATCACAGCATCATCACGGCATCGTTACAGCATCGTCATATCATCATAACTGCATCATCACAACAACATAACAAAATCATCAAAGCATCGTCACAGCATCATCACCGCGTCATCACAGCGTCATAACTGCATCGTCACTGCATCTAAACTGCATCATCACAAAATCATCACAGCTTCATCACTGCAGCATCACAGCATCATCAAAGCATCATCGCAGCATCATCACATCATCATCACTGCATCATCACAGAATCATTACTGTTTACTCACTGCGGCATCACAGCATTATCACGGTGTCATAACTGCATCATCACTGCACCATTACTGCATCATCACAGTGTCATCTCAGCATCATCACAGCATCATTACTGCCTAATCATTGCATTATCACAACGTCATCACAGTATCATCAGTGCATCATCACAGCATCATTACTGCATCATCACATCATCATCACAGAATCACGATAGTGTCATCACAGCGTCATCACTGCATCATCACAGCGTCATCTCAGCATCATCAGAGACTCATCACAGCGTCATCACTGCATCATCACTGCATCACCACAGTATCATCACAGCATCATCACAAAATTATAAGAGCGTCATCACAGCGTTATTACTGCATCATCACAGCATCAATAGAGCATCATCACAGCGTCATCACAGCGTTATCACAGCGTCATCACAGCATCACGACATCATCATCACAGCTTCACGACAGTGTCATGAGAGCGTCTTCACAGCATCATCACTACATCATCACAGCATCATCACAGCGTCATCACCGCATCATCACTGCATTGTCACAACATCATGGCGTCATAAAAACTGCATCATAACAGCATGATCAAAGCATCATCACAGCGTCATCACAGCGTCATAACTGCATAAACACTGCATCATCAAAGAACCATCACAGCATCATCACAGCGTCATAACAGCATCATCAGAGCATCATCACATCGTCATCACATCGTCATCAAAGAATCTTCACAGCATCATCGCTATGTCATCATAGCATCATCATAATATTATCACAGCTTCATCACAGCGTCATAACAACATCATCACTGCATCATCACAGCATCATCATTATTGCATCATGACTGCATCATTACAGCATCATCAGAGCAGAATCAGTGCGTCGCCACAGCATCATTACTGCATCACCACATCATCACTGTGTTATCGCAGCGTCATCACAGCATCATCACAACGTCATCACAGAATCATCACAGCATCATTGCAGCATCATCACATCATCATCACAGCATCATCACTGCATCATCACTGAATAATCACAGCATCATCACTGCATCATCACGGCATCGTTACAGCATCGTCATATCATCATAACTGCATCATCACAACAACATAACAAAATCATCAAAGCATCATCACAGCATCATCACCGCGTCATCACAGCGTCATAACTGCATCGTCACTGCATCTAAACTGCATCATCACAAAATCATCACTGCATCACATCATAATCACAACATCATCAAAGCGTCATCACAGCATCATCACTGCGTTATCACAGCATCATCTCAGCATCATCACAGTATCATTACTGCTTATTCACTGCATCATCACAACATCATCACAGCGTCATTACAGTGTCATAAATGCATCATCACAGTGTCATCAAAGCGTCCTAACTGCATAATCACTGCATCATCGCAGCTTCATCACAGCATCATGACAGCGTCATCACAGCATCAAAAATGCATAATCACTTCATCCTCACATCATCATCATAGCATCATAGCTGCATAATCATAGAGTCATCACAGCATCATCACTACATCATCAAATTGTCATCACTGTATCATCACAGCATCATCATAGCATCATCACTGCATAATCACAGTGTCATAACAGCATCATTACAACACCATGACTACGTCATCACAGCATCACGACAGCGTCATTACAGTGTCATCACAGCATCATCACTGCATTATCACAACATCATCACAACATCATCACTGCGTCATCAGAGCGTCATCACTACATAATCACTTCTTACTCAGTGAATCATCACTGCATCATCACATCATCACAGCATCATCTCAGCATAATCACAGTATCATCACAGCGTCATCACTACATCATCAATGCATCATCACTGCATCATCACAGCATCATCACTGCATCATCACAGCATCATCAGAGCATCATCACAGCATCATCACAACATCATCACAGAGTCAACACAGCATCATCACTGCATAATCACTGCATCATCACAGCATCCTCACAGCATCAATACAGCGTCATCACAACGTCAACAATGCATCATTACAGCATCATCTCAGTATAGTCACAGCATAATCACTGCATAATCACTGCATCATCATATCGTCATCACTGCATCATCACAGCACCATCACAGCATCATTACTGCAGAATCACTGCATCATCACAGCATCATAGCTGCATAATCACAGCATCATCACATCATCATCGCATAGTCATCACAGCGTCATCACTGCATCATCACAGCATCATCACAGCATCATTACTGCAGAATCACTGCATCATCACAGCATCCTCACAGCAACATCGCAGCATCATCACAGCATCATCGCATCATCATCACAGTGTCATGACAGCATCATCACTGCATAATCACCGCATAATCACAGCATCATCACAGCATAATCACAGTATCATCACAGCGTCATCACTACATCATCACTGCATCATCACAGAATCATCACTGCGTCATCACAGCATCATCAGAGCATCATCACAGCATAATCACAGTATCATCACAGCATCATCACTACATCATCACTGCATCATCACAGAATCATCACTGCGTCATCACAGCATCATCAGAGCATCATCACAGCATCATCACATCATCATCTCAGCATCATTACTGCTTACTCACTGCATCATCATAGCATCATCACATCATCATCACAACATCATCAGTTTCATGTCAGCATCATCACTGCATAATCACTGCATCATCACAGCATCCTCACAGCATCAACACAGCGTCATCACAGCGTCATCAATGCATCATTACAGCATCATCTCAGTATAGTCACAGAATTATTACAGCATAATCACTGCATCATCATATCATCACTGCATCATCACTGCATCATCACTGCATCATCACAGCACCATCACAGCATCATTACTTCAGAATCACTGCATCATCACAGCATCCTCACAGCAACATCGCAGCATCATCACAGCATCATCACACTGTCATGACAGCATCATCACTGCATAATCACTGCATAATCTCCGCATAATCACAGCATCATCACATCATCATCACAATATCATCACAGCGTCATCACTACACATCACTGCATCATCACTACATCATCACAGCATCATCACTTCGTCATCATCAGAGCATCATCACAGCATCATCACTGCATCCTCACTGCATCATGAGTGCATCATCATCACAGCATCATAACTGCATCATCAAAGCATCATCTCGGCATAATCACAATGTCATAAATACATCATCACTCCATCATCACAGCATTTTCACATCATCATCACAACGTTTTCAGTGTCATCACAGCATCATAACAACGTCATCAAACTGTCATCACAGCATCATCACCAAATCATCACAGAATCATCACAGCATCATTACTGCATCATCACAGCATCTTTGCATCGTCATCAGAGCATCACCACTGCATCATCACATCATCATCTCAGCATCATCACAGCATCATTACTGCTTACTCACTGCATCATCACAGCGTCATGACAGTGTCATCACTGCATCATAACATCATAGCTTCATCATCAGAACATTATCACAGCATCATCACTGCATCATCACATCATCATTATAGCATCTTCACTGTCATCAATACATCATCACAGCATCATCACATCATTATCACAGCATCATCAGTGTCATCTCAGCATCATCACTGCATCATGACTGCATCATAGCAGCATAATCACAGCATCATCACAGAATCATCACAGCATCATCATAAGGTCATCACAGCATCATCACTACGTCATCAAATTGTAATCACAGCATCATCACAGTGTCCTCACTGAATCATCACTGCACCATCACTGCACCATCACAGCATCATCTCAGCATCATCATGGCATCATTACTGCATCATCACTGCTTACTCACTGCATCATCACAGCATCATCTCAGCATCATCACAGAATCATTTCTGCATAATCATTGCATTTTCACAGCGTCATCACAGTATCATCACTGCATCATCACAGTGTCATCACAGCATCATCAAAGCATCACGACAGCGTCATCTCACCATCACGACAGCGTCATCAAAGCATCATCACTGCATCATAACAACATCATCTCAGCATCATCACAGAATCATTTCTGCATAATCACTGCATCATCATAGTGTCATCACAGTATATTCACTGCATCATCACATCATCACAGTGTCATCACAGAATCATCACTGAATCATCCAAGCATCATCCAAGCATCATCACAGCACCACCAATGCATCATCACAGTATCATCACTGCATAATCACTGCATCATCACCGCATCATCACATCATCAACACTGCATCATTGCTGCATCATCACATCATTGTCACAGTATCATCAAAATATCATCACAGCATCATCACACCATCATAACAACATCATCACAGCGTCATCACAGTATCGTAAATGCATCATCACAGAATCATCACTGAATCATCATAGCATCTTCATATCATCATCACAATATCATCACAGCATCATCACTGCATCATCACAGCATCATCACTGCATAATCACTGCATCATCACCACATCATCACAGCATCATCACTGCATAATCACTGCATCATCACAGCATCATCACATCGTCATCAAAACATCATTACAAGTATCAACACAACATAATCACAGTGTCATCACAGCATCATCATTGCATCCTTACTGCATGATCACAGCATCTCCGCATCGTAATCACATCATCATCACTGACTCCTCACTGAATCATCACTGTACCATCACTGCATCATCAGAGCATAATCTGAGCATAATCTCAGCATAATCACAGCATCATCACAGAATCATCACAGCATCATTACTGCATCATCACAGCATCTTTGCATCGTCATCAGAGCATCACCACTGCATCATCACTACATCATCACATCATCATCACAGCATTTTAGCTACATAATCACAGAATCATCATAGCGTAACGACAGCATCATCACAACATCATTACAGCATCATCACAGCGTCATCACAGCGTTATCACAGCGTCATCACAGCATCACGACATCATCATCACAGCTTCACGACAGTGTCATGAGAGCGTCTTCACAGCATCATCACTACATCATCACAGCATCATCACTGCGTCATCAGAGCATCATCACAAAATCATCACAGCGTCATCACAGCGTCATAACTGCATAAACATTGCATCATCAAAGAACCATCACAGCATCATCACAGCGTCATAACAGCATCATCAGAGCATCATCACATCGTCATCACATCGTCATCAAAGAATCTTCACAGCATCATCGCTATGTCATCATAGCATCATCATAATATTATCACAGCTTCATCACAGCGTCATAACAACATCATCACTGCATCATCACAGCATCATCATTATTGCATCATGACTGCATCATTACAGCATCATCAGAGCAGAATCAGTGCGTCGTCACAGCATCATTACTGCATCACCACATCATCACTGTGTTATCGCAGCGTCATCACAGCATCATCACAACATCATCACAGAATCATCACAGCATCATTGCAGCATCATCACATCATCATCACAGCGTCATCACAACATCATCGTAGCATCATCATGCATCATCACAGCATCATTACTGCATCATCACAGCATCATCACAGCATCATCACTGCATCATCACTGAATAATCACAGCATCATCACTGCATCATCACGGCATCGTTACAGCATCGTCATATCATCATAACTGCATCATCACAACAACATAACAAAATCATCAAAGCATCATCACAGCATCATCACCGCGTCATCACAGCGTCATAACTGCATCGTCACTGCATCTAAACTGCATCATCACAAAATCATCACTGCATCACATCATAATCACAACATCATCAAAGCGTCATCACAGCATCATCACTGCGTTATCACAGCATCATCTCAGCATCATCACAGTATCATTACTGCTTATTCACTGCATCATCACAACATCATCACAGCGTCATTACAGTGTCATAAATGCATCATCACAGTGTCATCAAAGCGTCCTAACTGCATAATCACTGCATCATCGCAGCTTCATCACAGCATCATGACAGCGTCATCACAGCATCAAAAATGCATAATCACTTCATCCTCACATCATCATCATAGCATCATAGCTGCATAATCATAGAGTCATCACAGCATCATCACTACATCATCAAATTGTCATCACTGTATCATCACAGCATCATCACAGCATCATCACTGCATAATCACAGTGTCATAACAGCATCATTACAACACCATGACTACGTCATCACAGCATCACGACAGCGTCATTACAGTGTCATCACAGCATCATCACTGCATTATCACAACATCATCACAACATCATCACTGCGTCATCAGAGCGTCATCACTACATAATCACTTCTTACTCAGTGAATCATCACTGCATCATCACGTCATCACAGCATCATCTCAGCATAATCACAGTATCATCACAGCGTCATCACTACATCATCAATGCATCATCACTGCATCATCACAGCATCATCACTGCATCATCACAGCATCATCAGAGCATCATCACAGCATCATCACAACATCATCACAGAGTCATCACAGCATCATCACTGCATAATCACTGCATCATCACAGCATCCTCACAGCATCAATACAGCCTCATCACAACGTCAACAATGCATCATTACAGCATCATCTCAGTATAGTCACAGCATAATCACTGCATAATCACTGCATCATCATATCGTCATCACTGCATCATCACTGCATCATCACAGCACCATCACAGCATCATTACTGCAGAATCACTGCATCATCACAGCATCATAGCTGCATAATCACAGCATCATCACATCATCATCGCATAGTCATCACAGCGTCATCACTGCATCATCACAGCATCATCACAGCATCATTACTGCAGAATCACTGCATCATCACAGCATCCTCACAGCAACATCGCAGCATCATCACAGCATCATCGCATCATCATCACAGTGTCATGACAGCATCATCACTGCATAATCACCGCATAATCACAGCATCATCACAGCATAATCACAGTATCATCACAGCGTCATCACTACATCATCACTGCATCATCACAGAATCATCACTGCGTCATCACAGCATCATCAGAGCATCATCACAGCATCATCACAGCATAATCACAGTATCATCACAGCATCATCACTACATCATCACTGCATCATCACAGAATCATCACTGCGTCATCACAGCATCATCAGAGCATCATCACAGCATCATCACATCATCATCAGTTTCATGTCAGCATCATCACTGCATAATCACTGCATCATCACAGCATCCTCACAGCATCAACACAGCGTCATCACAGCGTCATCAATGCATCATTACAGCATCATCTCAGTATAGTCACAGAATTATTACAGCATAATCACTGCATCATCATATCATCACTGCGTCATCACTGCATCATCACTGCATCATCACAGCACCATCACAGCATCATTACTTCAGAATCACTGCATCATCACAGCATCCTCACAGCAACATCGCAGCATCATCACAGCATCATCACACTGTCATGACAGCATCATCACTGCATAATCACTGCATAATCTCCGCATAATCACAGCATCATCACATCATCATCACAATATCATCACAGCGTCATCACTACACATCACTGCATCATCACTACATCATCACAGCATCATCACTTCGTCATCATCAGAGCATCATCACAGCATCCTCACTGCATCATGAGTGCATCATCATCACAGCATCATAACTGCATCATCAAAGCATCATCTCGGCATAATCACAATGTCATAAATACATCATCACTCCATCATCACAGCATTTTCACATCATCATCACAACGTTTTCAGTGTCATCACAGCATCATAACAACGTCATCAAACTGTCATCACAGCATCATCACCAAATCATCACAGAATCATCACAGCATCATTACTGCATCATCACAGCATCTTTGCATCGTCATCAGAGCATCACCACTGCATCATCACATCATCATCTCAGCATCATCACAGCATCATTACTGCTTACTCACTGCATCATCACAGCGTCATGACAGTGTCATCACTGCATCATAACATCATAGCTTCATCATCAGAACATTATCACAGCATCATCACTGCATCATCACATCATCATTATAGCATCTTCACTGTCATCAATACATCATCACAGCATCATCACATCATTATCACAGCATCATCAGTGTCATCTCAGCATCATCACTGCATCATGACTGCATCATAGCAGCATAATCACAGCATCATCACAGAATCATCACAGCATCATCATAAGGTCATCACAGCATCATCACTACGTCATCAGATTGTAATCACAGCATCATCACAGTGTCCTCACTGAATCATCACTGCACCATCACTGCACCATCACAGCATCATCTCAGCATCATCATGGCATCATTACTGCATCATCACTGCTTACTCACTGCATCATCACAGCATCATCTCAGCATCATCACAGAATCATTTCTGCATAATCATTGCATTTTCACAGCGTCATCACAGTATCATCACTGCATCATCACAGTGTCATCACAGCATCATCAAAGCATCACGACAGCGTCATCTCACCATCACGACAGCGTCATCAAAGCATCATCACTGCATCATAACAACATCATCTCAGCATCATCACAGAATCATTTCTGCATAATCACTGCATCATCATAGTGTCATCACAGTATATTCACTGCATCATCACATCATCACAGTGTCATCACAGAATCATCACTGAATCATCCAAGCATCATCCAAGCATCATCACAGCACCACCAATGCATCATCACAGTATCATCACTGCATAATCACTGCATCATCACCGCATCATCACTGCATCAACACTGCATCATTGCTGCATCATCACATCATTGTCACAGTATCATCAAAATATCATCACAGCATCATCACACCATCATAACAACATCATCACAGCGTCATCACAGTATCGTAAATGCATCATCACAGAATCATCACTGAATCATCGTAGCATCTTCATATCATCATCACAATATCATCACAGCATCATCACTGCATCATCACAGCATCATCACTGCATAATCACTGCATCATCACCACATCATCACAGCATCATCACTGCATAATCACTGCATCATCACAGCATCATCACATCGTCATCAAAACATCATTACAAGTATCAACACAACATAATCACAGTGTCATCACAGCATCATCATTGCATCCTTACTGCATGATCACAGCATCTCCGCATCGTAATCACATCATCATCACTGACTCCTCACTGAATCATCACTGTACCATCACTGCATCATCAGAGCATAATCTGAGCATAATCTCAGCATAATCACAGCATCATCACAGAATCATCACAGCATCATTACTGCATCATCACAGCATCTTTGCATCGTCATCAGAGCATCACCACTGCATCATCACTACATCATCACATCATCATCACAGCATTTTAGCTACATAATCACAGAATCATCATAGCGTAACGACAGCATCATCACAACATCATTACAGCATCATCACAGCGTCATCGTAACATCATGACTGTATCATCACAGCATCATCACAGCATCACCGCAGCGTCATCACTGCATCATCACAGCATCATCACAGCATCATCACGGCATCGTTACAGCATCGTCATATCATCATAACTGCATCATCACAACAACATAACAAAATCATCAAAGCATCGTCACAGCATCATCACCGCGTCATCACAGCGTCATAACTGCATCGTCACTGCATCTAAACTGCATCATCACAAAATCATCACAGCTTCATCACTGCAGCATCACAGCATCATCAAAGCATCATCGCAGCATCATCACATCATCATCACTGCATCATCACAGAATCATTACTGTTTACTCACTGCGGCATCACAGCATTATCACGGTGTCATAACTGCATCATCACTGCACCATTACTGCATCATCACAGTGTCATCTCAGCATCATCACAGCATCATTACTGCCTAATCATTGCATTATCACAACGTCATCACAGTATCATCAGTGCATCATCACAGCATCATTACTGCATCATCACATCATCATCACAGAATCACGATAGTGTCATCACAGCATCATCACTGCATCATCACAGCGTCATCTCAGCATCATCAGAGACTCATCACAGCGTCATCACTGCATCATCACTGCATCACCACAGTATCATCACAGCATCATCACAAAATTATAAGAGCGTCATCACAGCGTTATTACTGCATCATCACAGCATCAATAGAGCATCATCACAGCGTCATCACAGCGTTATCACAGCGTCATCACAGCATCACGACATCATCATCACAGCTTCACGACAGTGTCATGAGAGCGTCTTCACAGCATCATCACTACATCATCACAGCATCATCACTGCGTCATCAGAGCATCATCACAAAATCATCACAGCGTCATTACTGCATCATCACTGCATCATCACAGCGTCATCACCGCATCATCACTGCATTGTCACAACATCATGGCGTCATAATAACTGCATCATAACAGCATGATCAAAGCATCATCACAGCGTCATCACAGCGTCATAACTGCATAAACACTGCATCATCAAAGAACCATCACAGCATCATCACAGCGTCATAACAGCATCATCAGAGCATCATCACATCGTCATCACATCGTCATCAAAGAATCTTCACAGCATCATCGCTATGTCATCATAGCATCATCATAATATTATCACAGCTTCATCACAGCGTCATAACAACATCATCACTGCATCATCACAGCATCATCATTATTGCATCATGACTGCATCATTACAGCATCATCAGAGCAGAATCAGTGCGTCGTCACAGCATCATTACTGCATCACCACATCATCACTGTGTTATCGCAGCGTCATCACAGCATCATCACAGAATCATCACAGCATCATTGCAGCATCATCACATCATCATCACAGCGTCATCACAACATCATCGTAGCATCATCATGCATCATCACAGCATCATTACTGCATCATCACAGCATCATCACAGCATCATCACTGCATCATCACTGAATAATCACAGCATCATCACTGCATCATCACGGCATCGTTACAGCATCGTCATATCATCATAACTGCATCATCACAACAACATAACAAAATCATCAAAGCATCATCACAGCATCATCACCGCGTCATCACAGCGTCATAACTGCATCGTCACTGCATCTAAACTGCATCATCACAAAATCATCACTGCATCACATCATAATCACAACATCATCAAAGCATCATCACAGCATCATCACTGCGTTATCACAGCATCATCTCAGCATCATCACAGTATCATTACTGCTTATTCACTGCATCATCACAACATCATCACAGCGTCATTACAGTGTCATAAATGCATCATCACAGTGTCATCAAAGCGTCCTAACTGCATAATCACTGCATCATCGCAGCTTCATCACAGCATCATGACAGCGTCATCACAGCATCAAAAATGCATAATCACTTCATCCTCACATCATCATCATAGCATCATAGCTGCATAATCATAGAGTCATCACAGCATCATCACTACATCATCAAATTGTCATCACTGTATCATCACAGCATCATCATAGCATCATCACTGCATAATCACAGTGTCATAACAGCATCATTACAACACCATGACTACGTCATCACAGCATCACGACAGCGTCATTACAGTGTCATCACAGCATCATCACTGCATTATCACAACATCATCACAACATCATCACTGCGTCATCAGAGCGTCATCACTACATAATCACTTCTTACTCAGTGAATCATCACTGCATCATCACATCATCACAGCATCATCTCAGCATAATCACAGTATCATCACAGCGTCATCACTACATCATCAATGCATCATCACTGCATCATCACAGCATCATCACTGCATCATCACAGCATCATCAGAGCATCATCACAGCATCATCACAACATCATCACAGAGTCATCACAGCATCATCACTGCATAATCACTGCATCATCACAGCATCCTCACAGCATCAATACAGCGTCATCACAACGTCAACAATGCATCATTACAGCATCATCTCAGTATAGTCACAGCATAATCACTGCATAATCACTGCATCATCATATCGTCATCACTGCATCATCACTGCATCATCACAGCACCATCACAGCATCATTACTGCAGAATCACTGCATCATCACAGCATCATAGCTGCATAATCACAGCATCATCACATCATCATCGCATAGTCATCACAGCGTCATCACTGCATCATCACAGCATCATTACTGCAGAATCACTGCATCATCACAGCATCCTCACAGCAACATCGCAGCATCATCACAGCATCATCGCATCATCATCACAGTGTCATGACAGCATCATCACTGCATAATCACCGCATAATCACAGCATCATCACAGCATAATCACAGTATCATCACAGCGTCATCACTACATCATCACTGCATCATCACAGAATCATCACTGCGTCATCACAGCATCATCAGAGCATCATCACAGCATCATCACAGCATAATCACAGTATCATCACAGCATCATCACTACATCATCACTGCATCATCACAGAATCATCACTGCGTCATCACAGCATCATCAGAGCATCATCACAGCATCATCACAACATCATCAGTTTCATGTCAGCATCATCACTGCATAATCACTGCATCATCACAGCATCCTCACAGCATCAACACAGCGTCATCACAGCGTCATCAATGCATCATTACAGCATCATCTCAGTATAGTCACAGAATTATTACAGCATAATCACTGCATCATCATATCATCACTGCATCATCACTGCATCATCACTGCATCATCACAGCACCATCACAGCATCATTACTTCAGAATCACTGCATCATCACAGCATCCTCACAGCAACATCGCAGCATCATCACAGCATCATCACACTGTCATGACAGCATCATCACTGCATAATCACTGCATAATCTCCGCATAATCACAGCATCATCACATCATCATCACAATATCATCACAGCGTCATCACTACACATCACTGCATCATAACTACATCATCACAGCATCATCACTTCGTCATCATCACAGCATCATAACTGCATCATCAAAGCATCATCTCGGCATAATCACAATGTCATAAATACATCATCACTCCATCATCACAGCATTATCACATCATCATCACAACGTTTTCAGTGTCATCACAGCATCATAACAACGTCATCAAACTGTCATCACAGCATCATCACCAAATCATCACAGAATCATCACAGCATCATTACTGCATCATCACAGCATCTTTGCATCGTCATCAGAGCATCACCACTGCATCATCACATCATCATCTCAGCATCATCACAGCATCATTACTGCTTACTCACTGCATCATCACAGCGTCATGACAGTGTCATCACTGCATCATAACATCATAGCTTCATCATCAGAACATTATCACAGCATCATCACTGCATCATCACATCATCATTATAGCATCTTCACTGTCATCAATACATCATCACAGCATCATCACATCATTATCACAGCATCATCAGTGTCATCTCAGCATCATCACTGCATCATGACTGCATCATAGCAGCATAATCACAGCATCATCACAGAATCATCACAGCATCATCATAAGGTCATCACAGCATCATCACTACGTCATCAGATTGTAATCACAGCATCATCACAGTGTCCTCACTGAATCATCACTGCACCATCACTGCAACATCACAGCATCATCTCAGCATCATCATGGCATCATTACTGCATCATCACTGCTTACTCACTGCATCATCACAGCATCATCTCAGCATCATCACAGAATCATTTCTGCATAATCATTGCATTTTCACAGCGTCATCACAGTATCATCACTGCATCATCACAGTGTCATCACAGCATCATCAAAGCATCACGACAGCGTCATCTCACCATCACGACAGCGTCATCAAAGCATCATCACTGCATCATAACAACATCATCTCAGCATCATCACAGAATCATTTCTGCATAATCACTGCATCATCATAGTGTCATCACAGTATATTCACTGCATCATCACATCATCACAGTGTCATCACAGAATCATCACTGAATCATCCAAGCATCATCCAAGCATCATCACAGCACCACCAATGCATCATCACAGTATCATCACTGCATAATCACTGCATCATCACCGCATCATCACATCATCAACACTGCTTCATTGCTGCATCATCACATCATTGTCACAGTATCATCAAAATATCATCACAGCATCATCACACCATCATAACAACATCATCACAGCGTCATCACAGTATCGTAAATGCATCATCACAGAATCATCACTGAATCATCATAGCATCTTCATATCATCATCACAATATCATCACAGCATCATCACTGCATCATCACAGCATCATCACTGCATAATCACTGCATCATCACCACATCATCACAGCATCATCACTGCATAATCACTGCATCATCACAGCATCATCACATCGTCATCAAAACATCATTACAAGTATCAACACAACATAATCACAGTGTCATCACAGCATCATCATTGCATCCTTACTGCATGATCACAGCATCTCCGCATCGTAATCACATCATCATCACTGACTCCTCACTGAATCATCACTGTACCATCACTGCATCATCAGAGCATAATCTGAGCATAATCTCAGCATAATCACAGCATCATCACAGAATCATCACAACATCATTACTGCATCATCACAGCATCTTTGCATCGTCATCAGAGCATCACCACTGCATCATCACTACATCATCACATCATCATCACAGCATTTTAGCTACATAATCACAGAATCATCATAGCGTAACGACAGCATCATCACAACATCATTACAGCATCATCACAGCGTCATCGTAACATCATGACTGTATCATCACAGCATCATCACAGCATCACCGCAGCGTCATCACTGCATCATCACAGCATCATCACAGCTTCACGACATCATCATCACAGCTTCACGACAGTGTCATGAGAGCGTCTTCACAGCATCATCACTACATCATCACAGCATCATCACTGCGTCATCAGAGCATCATCACAAAATCATCACAGCGTCATCACAGCGTCATAACTGCATAAACACTGCATCATCAAAGAACCATCACAGCATCATCACAGCGTCATAACAGCATCATCAGAGCATCATCACATCGTCATCACATCGTCATCAAAGAATCTTCACAGCATCATCGCTATGTCATCATAGCATCATCATAATATTATCACAGCTTCATCACAGCGTCATAACAACATCATCACTGCATCATCACAGCATCATCATTATTGCATCATGACTGCATCATTACAGCATCATCAGAGCAGAATCAGTGCGTCGTCACAGCATCATTACTGCATCACCACATCATCACTGTGTTATCGCAGCGTCATCACAGCATCATCACAAAATCATCACAGCATCATCACAACATCATCACAGAATCATCACAGCATCATTGCAGCATCATCACATCATCATCACAGCGTCATCACAACATCATCGTAGCATCATCATGCATCATCACAGCATCATTACTGCATCATCACAGCATCATCACAGCATCATCACTGCATCATCACTGAATAATCACAGCATCATCACTGCATCATCACGGCATCGTTACAGCATCGTCATATCATCATAACTGCATCATCACAACAACATAACAAAATCATCAAAGCATCATCACAGCATCATCACCGCGTCATCACAGCGTCATAACTGCATCGTCACTGCATCTAAACTGCATCATCACAAAATCATCACTGCATCACATCATAATCACAACATCATCAAAGCGTCATCACAGCATCATCACTGCGTTATCACAGCATCATCTCAGCATCATCACAGTATCATTACTGCTTATTCACTGCATCATCACAACATCATCACAGCGTCATTACAGTGTCATAAATGCATCATCACAGTGTCATCAAAGCGTCCTAACTGCATAATCACTGCATCATCGCAGCTTCATCACAGCATCATGACAGCGTCATCACAGCATCAAAAATGCATAATCACTTCATCCTCACATCATCATCATAGCATCATAGCTGCATAATCATAGAGTCATCACAGCATCATCACTACATCATCAAATTGTCATCACTGTATCATCACAGCATCATCATAGCATCATCACTGCATAATCACAGTGTCATAACAGCATCATTACAACACCATGACTACGTCATCACAGCATCACGACAGCGTCATTACAGTGTCATCACAGCATCATCACTGCATTATCACAACATCATCACAACATCATCACTGCGTCATCAGAGCGTCATCACTACATAATCACTTCTTACTCAGTGAATCATCACTGCATCATCACATCATCACAGCATCATCTCAGCATAATCACAGTATCATCACAGCGTCATCACTACATCATCAATGCATCATCACTGCATCATCACAGCATCATCACTGCATCATCACAGCATCATCAGAGCATCATCACAGCATCATCACAACATCATCACAGAGTCATCACAGCATCATCACTGCATAATCACTGCATCATCACAGCATCCTCACAGCATCAATACAGCGTGATCACAACGTCAACAATGCATCATTACAGCATCATCTCAGTATAGTCACAGCATAATCACTGCATAATCACTGCATCATCATATCGTCATCACTGCATCATCACTGCATCATCACAGCACCATCACAGCATCATTACTGCAGAATCACTGCATCATCACAGCATCATAGCTGCATAATCACAGCATCATCACATCATCATCGCATAGTCATCACAGCGTCATCACTGCATCATCACAGCATCATCACAGCATCATTACTGCAGAATCACACCATCATCACAGCATCCTCACAGCAACATCGCAGCATCATCACAGCATCATCGCATCATCATCACAGTGTCATGACAGAATCATCACTGCATAATCACCGCATAATCACAGCATCATCACAGCATAATCACAGTATCATCACAGCATCATCACTACATCATCACTGCATCATCACAGAATCATCACTGCGTCATCACAGCATCATCAGAGCATCATCACAGCATCATCACATCATCATCTCAGCACCATTACTGCTTACTCACTGCATCATCATAGCATCATCACATCATCATCACAACATCATCAGTTTCATGTCAGCATCATCACTGCATAATCACTGCATCATCACAGCATCCTCACAGCATCAACACAGCGTCATCACAGCGTCATCAATGCATCATTACAGCATCATCTCAGTATAGTCACAGAATTATTACAGCATAATCACTGCATCATCATATCATCAGAGCATCATCACAGCATCATCACTGCATCCTCACTGCATCATCACAGCACCATCACAGCATCATTACTTCAGAATCACTGCATCATCACAGCATCCTCACAGCAACATCGCAGCATCATCACAGCATCATCACACTGTCATGACAGCATCATCACTGCATAATCACTGCATAATCTCCGCATAATCACAGCATCATCACATCATCATCACAATATCATCACAGCGTCATCACTACACATCACTGCATCATCACTACATCATCACAGCATCATCACTTCGTCATCATCAGAGCATCATCACAGCATCATCACTGCATCCTCACTGCATCATGAGTGCATCATCATCACAGCATCATAACTGCATCATCAAAGCATCATCTCGGCATAATCACAATGTCATAAATACATCATCACTCCATCATCACAGCATTATCACATCATCATCACAACGTTTTCAGTGTCATCACAGCATCATAACAACGTCATCAAACTGTCATCACAGCATCATCACCAAATCATCACAGAATCATCACAGCATCATTACTGCATCATCACAGCATCTTTGCATCGTCATCAGAGCATCACCACTGCATCATCACATCATCATCTCAGCATCATCACAGCATCATTACTGCTTACTCACTGCATCATCACAGCGTCATGACAGTGTCATCACTGCATCATAACATCATAGCTTCATCATCAGAACATTATCACAGCATCATCACTGCATCATCACATCATCATTATAGCATCTTCACTGTCATCAATACATCATCACAGCATCATCACATCATTATCACAGCATCATCAGTGTCATCTCAGCATCATCACTGCATCATGACTGCATCATAGCAGCATAATCACAGCATCATCACAGAATCATCACAGCGTCATCATAAGGTCATCACAGCATCATCACTACGTCATCAGATTGTAATCACAGCATCATCACAGTGTCCTCACTGAATCATCACTGCACCATCACTGCACCATCACAGCATCATCTCAGCATCATCATGGCATCATTACTGCATCATCACTGCTTACTCACTGCATCATCACAGCATCATCTCAGCATCATCACAGACTCATTTCTGCATAATCATTGCATTTTCACAGCGTCATCACAGTATCATCACTGCATCATCACAGTGTCATCACAGCATCATCAAAGCATCACGACAGCGTCATCTCACCATCACGACAGCGTCATCAAAGCATCATCACTGCATCATAACAACATCATCTCAGCATCATCACAGAATCATTTCTGCATAATCACTGCATCATCATAGTGTCATCACAGTATATTCACTGCATCATCACATCATCACAGTGTCATCACAGAATCATCACTGAATCATCCAAGCATCATCCAAGCATCATCACAGCACCACCAATGCATCATCACAGTATCATCACTGCATAATCACTGCATCATCACCGCATCAACACTGCATCATTGCTGCATCATCACATCATTGTCACAGTATCATCAAAATATCATCACAGCATCATCACACCATCATAACAACATCATCACAGCGTCATCACAGTATCGTAAATGCATCATCACAGAATCATCACTGAATCATCATAGCATCTTCATATCATCATCACAATATCATCACAGCATCATCACTGCATCATCACAGCATCATCACTGCATAATCACTGCATCATCACCACATCATCACAGCATCATCACTGCATAATCACTGCATCATCACAGCATCATCACATCGTCATCAAAACATCATTACAAGTATCAACACAACATAATCACAGTGTCATCACAGCATCATCATTGCATCCTTACTGCATGATCACAGCATCTCCGCATCGTAATCACATCATCATCACTGACTCCTCACTGAATCATCACTGTACCATCACTGCATCATCAGAGCATAATCTGAGCATAATCTCAGCATAATCACAGCATCATCACAGAATCATCACAGCATCATTACTGCATCATCACAGCATCTTTGCATCGTCATCAGAGCATCACCACTGCATCATCACTACATCATCACATCATCATCACAGCATTTTAGCTACATAATCACAGAATCATCATAGCGTAACGACAGCATCATCACAACATCATTACAGCATCATCACAGCGTCATCGTAACATCATGACTGTATCATCACAGCATCATCACAGCATCACCGCAGCGTCATCACTGCATCATCACAGCATCATCACAGCATCATCACGGCATCGTTACAGCATCGTCATATCATCATAACTGCATCATCACAACAACATAACAAAATCATCAAAGCATCGTCACAGCATCATCACCGCGTCATCACAGCGTCATAACTGCATCGTCACTGCATCTAAACTGCATCATCACAAAATCATCACAGCTTCATCACTGCAGCATCACAGCATCATCAAAGCATCATCGCAGCATCATCACATCATCATCACTGCATCATCACAGAATCATTACTGTTTACTCACTGCGGCATCACAGCATTATCACGGTGTCATAACTGCATCATCACTGCACCATTACTGCATCATCACAGTGTCATCTCAGCATCATCACAGCATCATTACTGCCTAATCATTGCATTATCACAACGTCATCACAGTATCATCAGTGCATCATCACAGCATCATTACTGCATCATCACATCATCATCACAGAATCACGATAGTGTCATCACAGCGTCATCACTGCATCATCACAGCGTCATCTCAGCATCATCAGAGACTCATCACAGCGTCATCACTGCATCATCACTGCATCACCACAGTATCATCAAAAAATTATAAGAGCGTCATCACAGCGTTATTACTGCATCATCACAGCATCAATAGAGCATCATCACAGCGTCATCACAGCGTTATCACAGCGTCATCACAGCATCATCACAGCATCACGACATCATCATCACAGCTTCACGACAGTGTCATGAGAGCGTCTTCACAGCATCATCACTACATCATCACAGCGTCATCACCGCATCATCACTGCATCATCACAGCGTCATCACCGCATCATCACTGCATTGTCACAACATCATGGCGTCATAATAACTGCATCATAACAGCATGATCAAAGCATCATCACAGCGTCATCACAGCGTCATAACTGCATAAACACTGCATCATCAAAGAACCATCACAGCATCATCACAGCGTCATAACAGCATCATCAGAGCATCATCACATCGTCATCACATCGTCATCAAAGAATCTTCACAGCATCATCGCTATGTCATCATAGCATCATCATAATATTATCACAGCTTCATCACAGCGTCATAACAACATCATCACTGCATCATCACAGCATCATCATTATTGCATCATGACTGCATCATTACAGCATCATCAGAGCAGAATCAGTGCGTCGTCACAGCATCATTACTGCATCACCACATCACCACTGTGTTATCGCAGCGTCATCACAGCATCATCACAACATCATCACAGAATCATCACAGCATCATTGCAGCATCATCACATCATCATCACAGCGTCATCACAACATCATCGTAGCATCATCATGCATCATCACAGCATCATTACTGCATCATCACAGCATCATCACAGCATCATCACTGCATCATCACTGAATAATCACAGCATCATCACTGCATCATCACGGCATCGTTACAGCATCGTCATATCATCATAACTGCATCATCACAACAACATAACAAAATCATCAAAGCATCATCACAGCATCATCACCGCGTCATCACAGCGTCATAACTGCATCGTCACTGCATCTAAACTGCATCATCAAAAAATCATCACTGCATCACATCATAATCACAACATCATCAAAGCGTCATCACAGCATCATCACTGCGTTATCACAGCATCATCTCAGCATCATCACAGTATCATTACTGCTTATTCACTGCATCATCACAACATCATCACAGCGTCATTACAGTGTCATAAATGCATCATCACAGTGTCATCAAAGCGTCCTAACTGCATCATCACTGCATCATCGCAGCTTCATCACAGCATCATGACAGCGTCATCACAGCATCAAAAATGCGTAATCACTTCATCCTCACATCATCATCATAGCATCATAGCTGCATAATCATAGAGTCATCACAGCATCATCACTACATCATCAATGCATCATCACTGCATCATCACAGCATCATCACTGCATCATCACAGCATCATCAGAGCATCATCACAGCATCATCACAACATCATCACAGAGTCATCACAGCATCACTGCATAATCACTGCATCATCACAGCATCCTCACAGCATCAATACAGCGTCATCACAACGTCAACAATGAATCATTACAGCATCATCTCAGTATAGTCACAGCATAATCACTGCATACTCACTGCATCATCATATCGTCATCACTGCATCATCACTGCATCATCACTGCATCATCACAGCACCATCACAGCATCCTCACAGAAACATCGCATCATCATCACAGTGTCATGACAGCATCATCACTGCATAATCACCGCATAATCACAGCATCATCACCGCATAATCACAGCATCATCACAGCGTCATCACTACATCATCACTGCATCATCACAGAATCATCACTGCGTCATCACAGCATCATCAGAGCATCATCACAGCATCATCACAGCATAATCACAGTATCATCACAGCATCATCACTACATCATCACTGCATCATCACAGAATCATCACTGCGTCATCACAGCATCATCAGAGCATCATCACAGCATCATCACATCATCATCTCAGCATCATTACTGCTTACTCACTGCATCATCATAGCATCATCACATCATCATCACAACATCATCAGTTTCATGTCAGCATCATCACTGCATCATCACTGCATCATCACAGCATCCTCACAGCATCAACACAGCGTCATCACAGCGTCATCAATGCATCATTACAGCATCATCTCAGTATAGTCACAGAATTATTACAGCATAATCACTGCATCATCATATCATCACTGCATCATCACTGCATCATCACAGCATCCTCACAGCAACATCGCAGCATCATCACAGCATCATCACACTGTCATGACAGCATCATCACTGCATAATCACTGCATAATCTCCGCATAATCACAGCATCATCACATCATCATCACAATATCATCACAGCGTCATCACTACACATCACTGCATCATCACTACATCATCACAGCATCATCACTTCGTCATCATCAGAGCATCATCACAGCATCATCACTGCATCCTCACTGCATCATGAGTGCATCATCATCACAGCATCATAACTGCATCATCAAAGCATCATCTCGGCATAATCACAATGTCATAAATACATCATCTCTCCATCATCACAGCATTTTCACATCATCATCACAACGTTTTCAGTGTCATCACAGCATCATAACAACGTCATCAAACTGTCATCACAGCATCATCACCAAATCATCACAGAATCATCACAGCATCATTACTGCATCATCACAGCATCTTTGCATCGTCATCAGAGCATCACCACTGCATCATCACATCATCATCTCAGCATCATCACAGCATCATTACTGCTTACTCACTGCATCATCACAGCGTCATGACAGTGTCATCACTGCATCATAACATCATAGCTTCATCATCAGAACATTATCACAGCATCATCACTGCATCATCACATCATCATTATAGCATCTTCACTGTCATCAATACATCATCACAGCATCATCACATCATTATCACAGCATCATCAGTGTCATCTCAGCATCATCACTGCATCATGACTGCATCATAGCAGCATAATCACAGCATCATCACAGAATCATCACAGCATCATCATAAGGTCATCACAGCATCATCACTACGTCATCAAATTGTAATCACAGCATCATCACAGTGTCCTCACTGAATCATCACTGCACCATCACTGCAACATCACAGCATCATCTCAGCATCATCATGGCATCATTACTGCATCATCACTGCTTACTCACTGCATCATCACAGCATCATCTCAGCATCATCACAGAATCATTTCTGCATAATCACGGCTGACACAAGCAAGTCCAGGAGGTTCATGAACCACCTAGATGATAACTTCTTGGTGCAGGTGCTAACGGAACCAACTAGGAAAGGTGCCCTCCTAGACCTGTTGCTAGTAAACAGAGAGGGTCTGGTGGGAGATGTGGTGATTGGTGGCCGCCTTGGTCATAGCGACCATGAAGTGGTTGAGTTCAAAATTTACGGTGACAGCAGGAAAAGTGCCACTAAAACCTCATCCCTAGATATGGGGAAAGCGGACTTCAGGCTGCTCAGGGAACTAGTCAGCAAGGTCCCCTGGGAAACTGCTCTTGAAGGCCTCGATGTCCACCAGTGCTGGTCATTCTTTAAGCGTTGCCTCCTAGAAGCACAAGATCAGGCAATTCCTAAATATCGCAAGTCAGGCAGGCGGGGCAGGAGGCCAGCGTGGCTGACCAGGAACATTCTAATGGAGATTAGGCGGAAACAGAGAGTGTTTCGCTACTGGAAGGAGGGCCAGGTGTCATGGAAAGAATACAGGGATGCTGTTCGTGTTTGTAGGGAGAAAATTCGTGTGGCCAAAGCACACCTAGAGTTGAAGCTGGCTGTGTCTGTGAGAGAAAATAAAAAGGGTTTTTTTAGATATGTGAATGGAAAAAGGAGAACTAAAGAATACATAGGGCCGCTCCTTGATAGGGAAGGTCTCCTCACAGACAATGACATAGGCAAAGCAGAGACGCTTAACGCCTTCTTTGCCTCTGTCTTCAATGCCGATGATGGGCTTTGGGACCCAGGGTGCCCTGAGCTGGAGGACCGGGACAGTGGGGATGACAAACTCCCAACCGACCCTGAACATGTGCGGGATTTGCTACTCCACCTGGATCCCTACAAGTCCATGGGTCCGGATGGGATTCATCCCCGGGTGCTGAAAGAGCTGGCGGACGTCATCGCGGAACCTCTCTCAATTATTTTTCAACGATCCTGGGAATTTGGAGAGGTCCCGGTAGACTGGAAGCTGGCAAATGTTGTGCCGATTTTCAAGAAGGGTCAGAAAGAAGACCCTAGCAATTACAGGCCTGTCAGTCTCACGTCAGTGCCGGGTAAAATCATGGAGAAGATGGTTCTTGAACTTATTGAGGCGCACCTGGGGGACAAAGCAGTCATTGGTCCCAGCCAGCATGGGTTTGTGAAGGGTAGGTCCTGCCTAACTAACCTGATTTCCTTTTATGATAAGATCACCCGTATGGTGGACCAAGGGAAACCAGCTGATGTGATTTTTTTGGACTTCAGCAAGGCTTTTGACACGGTTTCCCATAGGATCCTACTGGACAAAATGTCCACCATACAGCTAAATAAAAACATCATACGATGGGTGAGCAATTGGCTAACGGGCAGGGCCCAAAGGGTTATGGTAAATGGGGCTGCGTCAGGCTGGCGGGCGGTCACCAGTGGGGTCCCTCAAGGCTCCATTTTAGGGCCGGTACTTTTCAATATTTTTATAAACGATCTGGATGTAGGAATAGAGGGTATTTTGAGCAAGTTTGCTGATGACACCAAAGTTGGAGGAGTTGTGGACTCGAATGAGGGTGGAAAGGCCTTGCAGAGGGACCTGGATAGGTTGGAGAGCTGGGCGATCACCAACCGCATGAAGTTCAACAAGAGCAAGTGCCGGGTCCTGCACCTGGGACGGGGAAACCCTGGCTGCACGTACAGACTGGGCGATGAGACGCTGGAGAGCAGCCTAGAAGAGAGGGATCTGCGGGTCGTGGTAGACAGCAAGTTGAATATGAGCCAGCAGTGTGCCCTGGCAGCCAGGAGGGCCAACCGTGTCCTGGGGTGCATCAAGCACGGCATCGCTAGTAGGTCACGGGAGGTGATTGTCCCGCTCTACTCTGCACTGGTGCGGCCTCACCTCGAGTACTGTGTGCAGTTCTGGGCACCACAGTATAAAAAGGACATGAAACTGTTGGAGAGTGTCCAGAGGAGGGCTACGAAGATGGTGAAAGGCCTAGAGGGGAAGACGTACGAGGAACGGCTGAGGTCACTGGGCCTGTTCAGCCTGGAGAAGAGAAGGCTGAGGGGAGACCTCATCACAGTCTACAACTTCCTCGTAAGGGGGTGTCGAGAGGCAGGAGACCTTTTCTCCATTAACACCAGTGACAGGACCCGCGGGAACGGGGTTAAGCTGAGGCAGGGGAAATTTAGGCTAGACATCAGGAGGGGGTTCTTCACAGAGAGGGTGGTTGCACACTGGAACAGGCTCCCCAGGGAAGTGGTCACTGCACCGAGCCTGTCGGAATTTAAGAAGAGATTGGACTGTGCACTTAGTCACATGGTCTGAACTCTTGGGTAGACCTGTGCGGTGTCAAGAGTTGGACTAGATGATCCTTAAGGGTCCCTTCCAACTCAGGATATTCTATGATTCTATGATTCTATGATTGCATTTTCACAGCGTCATCACAGTATCATCACTGCATCATCACAGTGTCATCACAGCATCATCAAAGCATCACGACAGCATCATCTCACCATCACGACAGCGTCATCAAAGCATCATCACTGCATCATAACAACATCATCTCAGCATCATCACAGAATCATTTCTGCATAATCACTGCATCATCATAGTGTCATCACAGTATATTCACTGCATCATCACATCATCACAGTGTCATCACAGAATCATCACTGAATCATCCAAGCATCATCCAAGCATCATCACAGCACCACCAATGCATCATCACAGTATCATCACTGCATAATCACTGCATCATCACCGCATCATCACATCATCAACACTGCTTCATTGCTGCATCATCACATCATTGTCACAGTATCATCAAAATATCATCACAGCATCATCACACCATCATAACAACATCATCACAGCGTCATCACAGTATCGTAAATGCATCATCACAGAATCATCACTGAATCATCATAGCATCTTCATATCATCATCACAATATCATCACAGCATCATCACTGCATCATCACAGCATCATCACTGCATAATCACTGCATCATCACCACATCATCACAGCATCATCACTGCATAATCACTGCATCATCACAGCATCATCACATCGTCATCAAAACATCATTACAAGTATCAACACAACATAATCACAGTGTCATCACAGCATCATCATTGCATCCTTACTGCATGATCACAGCATCTCCGCATCGTAATCACATCATCATCACTGACTCCTCACTGAATCATCACTGTACCATCACTGCATCATCAGAGCATAATCTGAGCATAATCTCAGCATAATCACAGCATCATCACAGAATCATCACAGCATCATTACTGCATCATCACAGCATCTTTGCATCGTCATCAGAGCATCACCACTGCATCATCACTACATCATCACATCATCATCACAGCATTTTAGCTACATAATCACAGAATCATCATAGCGTAACGACAGCATCATCACAACATCATTACAGCATCATCACAGCGTCATCGTAACATCATGACTGTATCATCACAGCATCATCACAGCATCACCGCAGCGTCATCACTGCATCATCACAGCATCATCACAGCATCATCACGGCATCGTTACAGCATCGTCATATCATCATAACTGCATCATCACAACAACATAACAAAATCATCAAAGCATCGTCACAGCATCATCACCGCGTCATCACAGCGTCATAACTGCATCGTCACTGCATCTAAACTGCATCATCACAAAATCATCACAGCTTCATCACTGCAGCATCACAGCATCATCAAAGCATCATCGCAGCATCATCACATCATCATCACTGCATCATCACAGAATCATTACTGTTTACTCACTGCGGCATCACAGCATTATCACGGTGTCATAACTGCATCATCACTGCACCATTACTGCATCATCACAGTGTCATCTCAGCATCATCACAGCATCATTACTGCCTAATCATTGCATTATCACAACGTCATCACAGTATCATCAGTGCATCATCACAGCATCATTACTGCATCATCACATCATCATCACAGAATCACGATAGTGTCATCACAGCGTCATCACTGCATCATCACAGCGTCATCTCAGCATCATCAGAGACTCATCACAGCGTCATCACTGCATCATCACTGCATCACCACAGTATCATCACAGCATCATCACAAAATTATAAGAGCGTCATCACAGCGTTATTACTGCATCATCACAGCATCAATAGAGCATCATCACAGCGTCATCACAGCGTTATCACAGCGTCATCACAGCATCACGACATCATCATCACAGCTTCACGACAGTGTCATGAGAGCGTCTTCACAGCATCATCACTACATCATCACAGCATCATCACTGCGTCATCAGAGCATCATCACAAAATCATCACAGCGTCATTACTGCATCATCACTGCATCATCACAGCGTCATCACCGCATCATCACTGCATTGTCACAACATCATGGCGTCATAATAACTGCATCATAACAGCATGATCAAAGCATCATCACAGCGTCATCACAGCGTCATAACTGCATAAACACTGCATCATCAAAGAACCATCACAGCATCATCACAGCGTCATAACAGCATCATCAGAGCATCATCACATCGTCATCACATCGTCATCAAAGAATCTTCACAGCATCATCGCTATGTCATCATAGCATCATCATAATATTATCACAGCTTCATCACAGCGTCATAACAACATCATCACTGCATCATCACAGCATCATCATTATTGCATCATGACTGCATCATTACAGCATCATCAGAGCAGAATCAGTGCGTCGTCACAGCATCATTACTGCATCACCACATCATCACTGTGTTATCGCAGCGTCATCACAGCATCATCACAACATCATCACAGAATCATCACAGCATCATTGCAGCATCATCACATCATCATCACAGCGTCATCACAACATCATCGTAGCATCATCATGCATCATCACAGCATCATTACTGCATCATCACAGCATCATCACAGCATCATCACTGCATCATCACTGAATAATCACAGCATCATCACTGCATCATCACGGCATCGTTACAGCATCGTCATATCATCATAACTGCATCATCACAACAACATAACAAAATCATCAAAGCATCATCACAGCATCATCACCGCGTCATCACAGCGTCATAACTGCATCGTCACTGCATCTAAACTGCATCATCACAAAATCATCACTGCATCACATCATAATCACAACATCATCAAAGCGTCATCACAGCATCATCACTGCGTTATCACAGCATCATCTCAGCATCATCACAGTATCATTACTGCTTATTCACTGCATCATCACAACATCATCACAGCGTCATTACAGTGTCATAAATGCATCATCACAGTGTCATCAAAGCGTCCTAACTGCATAATCACTGCATCATCGCAGCTTCATCACAGCATCATGACAGCGTCATCACAGCATCAAAAATGCATAATCACTTCATCCTCACATCATCATCATAGCATCATAGCTGCATAATCATAGAGTCATCACAGCATCATCACTACATCATCAAATTGTCATCACTGTATCATCACAGCATCATCATAGCATCATCACTGCATAATCACAGTGTCATAACAGCATCATTACAACACCATGACTACGTCATCACAGCATCACGACAGCGTCATTACAGTGTCATCACAGCATCATCACTGCATTATCACAACATCATCACAACATCATCACTGCGTCATCAGAGCGTCATCACTACATAATCACTTCTTACTCAGTGAATCATCACTGCATCATCACATCATCACAGCATCATCTCAGCATAATCACAGTATCATCACAGCGTCATCACTACATCATCAATGCATCATCACTGCATCATCACAGCATCATCACTGCATCATCACAGCATCATCAGAGCATCATCACAGCATCATCACAACATCATCACAGAGTCATCACAGCATCATCACTGCATAATCACTGCATCATCACAGCATCCTCACAGCATCAATACAGCGTCATCACAACGTCAACAATGCATCATTACAGCATCATCTCAGTATAGTCACAGCATAATCACTGCATAATCACTGCATCATCATATCGTCATCACTGCATCATCACTGCATCATCACAGCACCATCACAGCATCATTACTGCAGAATCACTGCATCATCACAGCATCATAGCTGCATAATCACAGCATCATCACATCATCATCGCATAGTCATCACAGCGTCATCACTGCATCATCACAGCATCATCACAGCATCATTACTGCAGAATCACTGCATCATCACAGCATCCTCACAGCAACATCGCAGCATCATCACAGCGTCATCGCATCATCATCACAGTTTCATGACAGCATCATCACTGAGTCATCACAGCATCATCAGAGCATCATCACAGCATCATCACAGCATAATCACAGTATCATCACAGCATCATCACTACATCATCACTGCATCATCACAGAATCATCACTGCGTCATCACAGCATCATCAGAGCATCATCACAGCATCATCACATCATCATCTCAGCATCATTACTGCTTACTCACTGCATCATCATAGCATCATCACATCATCATCACAACATCATCAGTTTCATGTCAGCATCATCACTGCATAATCACTGCATCATCACAGCATCCTCACAGCATCAACACAGCGTCATCACAGCGTCATCAATGCATCATTACAGCATCATCTCAGTATAGTCACAGAATTATTACAGCATAATCACTGCATCATCATATCATCACTGCATCATCACTGCATCATCACTGCATCATCACAGCACCATCACAGCATCATTACTTCAGAATCACTGCATCATCACAGCATCCTCACAGCAACATCGCAGCATCATCACAGCATCATCACACTGTCATGACAGCATCATCACTGCATAATCACTGCATAATCTCCGCATAATCACAGCATCATCACATCATCATCACAATATCATCACAGCGTCATCACTACATATCACTGCATCATCACTACATCATCACAGCATCATCACTTCGTCATCATCAGAGCATCATCACAGCATCATCACTGCATCCTCACTGCATCATGAGTGCATCATCATCACAGCATCATAACTGCATCATCAAAGCATCATCTCGGCATAATCACAATGTCATAAATACATCATCACTCCATCATCACAGCATTATCACATCATCATCACAACGTTTTCAGTGTCATCACAGCATCATAACAACGTCATCAAACTGTCATCACAGCATCATCACCAAATCATCACAGAATCATCACAGCATCATTACTGCATCATCACAGCATCTTTGCATCGTCATCAGAGCATCACCACTGCATCATCACATCATCATCTCAGCATCATCACAGCATCATTACTGCTTACTCACTGCATCATCACAGCGTCATGACAGTGTCATCACTGCATCATAACATCATAGCTTCATCATCAGAACATTATCACAGCATCATCACTGCATCATCACATCATCATTATAGCATCTTCACTGTCATCAATACATCATCACAGCATCATCACATCATTATCACAGCATCATCAGTGTCATCTCAGCATCGTCACTACATCATGACTGCATCATAGCAGCATAATCACAGCATCATCACAGAATCATCACAGCATCATCATAAGGTCATCACAGAATCATCACTACGTCATCAGATTGTAATCACAGCATCATCACAGTGTCCTCACTGAATCATCACTGCACCATCACTGCAACATCACAGCATCATCTCAGCATCATCATGGCATCATTACTGCATCATCACTGCTTACTCACTGCATCATCACAGCATCATCTCAGCATCATCACAGAATCATTTCTGCATAATCATTGCATTTTCACAGCGTCATCACAGTATCATCACTGCATCATCACAGTGTCATCACAGCATCATCAAAGCATCACGACAGCGTCATCTCACCATCACGACAGCGTCATCAAAGCATCATCACTGCATCATAACAACATCATCTCAGCATCATCACAGAATCATTTCTGCATAATCACTGCATCATCATAGTGTCATCACAGTATATTCACTGCATCATCACATCATCACAGTGTCATCACAGAATCATCACTGAATCATCCAAGCATCATCCAAGCATCATCACAGCACCACCAATGCATCATCACAGTATCATCACTGCATAATCACTGCATCATCACCGCATCATCACTGCATCAACACTGCATCATTGCTGCATCATCACATCATTGTCACAGTATCATCAAAATATCATCACAGCATCATCACACCATCATAACAACATCATCACAGCGTCATCACAGTATCGTAAATGCATCATCACAGAATCATCACTGAATCATCATAGCATCTTCATATCATCATCACAATATCATCACAGCATCATCACTGCATTATCACAGCATCATCACTGCATAATCACTGCATCATCACCACATCATCACAGCATCATCACTGCATAATCACTGCATCATCACAGCATCATCACATCGTCATCAAAACATCATTACAAGTATCAACACAACATAATCACAGTGTCATCACAGCATCATCATTGCATCCTTACTGCATGATCACAGCATCTCCGCATCGTAATCACATCATCATCACTGACTCCTCACTGAATCATCACTGTACCATCACTGCATCATCAGAGCATAATCTGAGCATAATCTCAGCATAATCACAGCATCATCACAGAATCATCACAGCATCATTACTGCATCATCACAGCATCTTTGCATCGTCATCAGAGCATCACCACTGCATCATCACTACATCATCACATCATCATCACAGCATTTTAGCTACATAATCACAGAATCATCATAGCGTAACGACAGCATCATCACAACATCATTACAGCATCATCACAGCGTCATCGTAACATCATGACTGTATCATCACAGCATCATCACAGCATCACCGCAGCGTCATCACTGCATCATCACAGCATCATCACAGCATCATCACGGCATCGTTACAGCATCGTCATATCATCATAACTGCATCATCACAACAACATAACAAAATCATCAAAGCATCGTCACAGCATCATCACCGCGTCATCACAGCGTCATAACTGCATCGTCACTGCATCTAAACTGCATCATCACAAAATCATCACAGCTTCATCACTGCAGCATCACAGCATCATCAAAGCATCATCGCAGCATCATCACATCATCATCACTGCATCATCACAGAATCATTACTGTTTACTCACTGCGGCATCACAGCATTATCACGGTGTCATAACTGCATCATCACTGCACCATTACTGCATCATCACAGTGTCATCTCAGCATCATCACAGCATCATTACTGCCTAATCATTGCATTATCACAACGTCATCACAGTATCATCAGTGCATCATCACAGCATCATTACTGCATCATCACATCATCATCACAGAATCACGATAGTGTCATCACAGCGTCATCACTGCATCATCACAGCGTCATCTCAGCATCATCAGAGACTCATCACAGCGTCATCACTGCATCATCACTGCATCACCACAGTATCATCACAGCATCATCACAAAATTATAAGAGCGTCATCACAGCGTTATTACTGCATCATCACAGCATCAATAGAGCATCATCACAGCGTCATCACAGCGTTATCACAGCGTCATCACAGCATCACGACATCATCATCACAGCTTCACGACAGTGTCATGAGAGCGTCTTCACAGCATCATCACTACATCATCACAGCATCATCACTGCGTCATCAGAGCATCATCACAAAATCATCACAGCGTCATTACTGCATCATCACTGCATCATCACAGCGTCATCACCGCATCATCACTGCATTGTCACAACATCATGGCGTCATAATAACTGCATCATAACAGCATGATCAAAGCATCATCACAGCGTCATCACAGCGTCATAACTGCATAAACACTGCATCATCAAAGAACCATCACAGCATCATCACAGCGTCATAACAGCATCATCAGAGCATCATCACATCGTCATCACATCGTCATCAAAGAATCTTCACAGCATCATCGCTATGTCATCATAGCATCATCATAATATTATCACAGCTTCATCACAGCGTCATAACAACATCATCACTGCATCATCACAGCATCATCATTATTGCATCATGACTGCATCATTACAGCATCATCAGAGCAGAATCAGTGCGTCGTCACAGCATCATTACTGCATCACCACATCATCACTGTGTTATCGCAGCGTCATCACAGCATCATCACAACATCATCACAGAATCATCACAGCATCATTGCAGCATCATCACATCATCATCACAGCGTCATCACAACATCATCGTAGCATCATCATGCATCATCACAGCATCATTACTGCATCATCACAGCATCATCACAGCATCATCACTGCATCATCACTGAATAATCACAGCATCATCACTGCATCATCACGGCATCGTTACAGCATCGTCATATCATCATAACTGCATCATCACAACAACATAACAAAATCATCAAAGCATCATCACAGCATCATCACCGCGTCATCACAGCGTCATAACTGCATCGTCACTGCATCTAAACTGCATCATCACAAAATCATCACTGCATCACATCATAATCACAACATCATCAAAGCGTCATCACAGCATCATCACTGCGTTATCACAGCATCATCTCAGCATCATCACAGTATCATTACTGCTTATTCACTGCATCATCACAACATCATCACAGCGTCATTACAGTGTCATAAATGCATCATCACAGTGTCATCAAAGCGTCCTAACTGCATAATCACTGCATCATCGCAGCTTCATCACAGCATCATGACAGCGTCATCACAGCATCAAAAATGCATAATCACTTCATCCTCACATCATCATCATAGCATCATAGCTGCATAATCATAGAGTCATCACAGCATCATCACTACATCATCAAATTGTCATCACTGTATCATCACAGCATCATCATAGCATCATCACTGCATAATCACAGTGTCATAACAGCATCATTACAACACCATGACTACGTCATCACAGCATCACGACAGCGTCATTACAGTGTCATCACAGCATCATCACTGCATTATCACAACATCATCACAATATCATCACTGCGTCATCACAACATCATCACAGAGTCATCACAGCGTCATCAATGCATCATCACTGCATCATCACAGCATCATCACTGCATCATCACAGCATCATCAGAGCATCATCACAGCATCATCACAACATCATCACAGATTCACAACAGCATCATCACTGCATAATCACTGCATCATCACAGCATCCTCACAGCATCAATACAGCGTCATCACAACGTCAACAATGCATCATTACAGCATCATCTCAGTATAGTCACAGCATAATCACTGCATAATCACTGCATCATCATATCGTCATCACTGCATCATCACTGCATCATCACAGCACCATCACAGCATCATTACTGCAGAATCACTGCATCATCACAGCATCATAGCTGCATAATCACAGCATCATCACATCATCATCGCATAGTCATCACAGCGTCATCACTGCATCATCACAGCATCATCACAGCATCATTACTGCAGAATCACTGCATCAACACAGCATCCTCACAGCAACATCGCAGCATCATCACAGCATCATCACATCATCATCACAGTGTCATGACAGCATCATCACTGCATAATCACCGCATAATCACAGCATCATCACTGCATAATCACAGAATCATCACTGCGTCATCACAGCATCATCAGAGCATCATCACAGCATCATCACAGCATAATCACTGCATCATCACCACATCATCACAACATCATCACTGCATAATCACTGCATCATCACAGCATCATCACATCGTCATCAAAACATCATTACAAGTATCAACACAACATAATCACAGTGTCATCACAGCATCATCATTGCATCCTTACTGCATGATCACAGCATCTCCGCATCGTAATCACATCATCATCACTGACTCCTCACTGAATCATCACTGTACCATCACTGCATCATCAGAGCATAATCTGAGCATAATCTCAGCATAATCACAGCATCATCACAGAATCATCACAGCATCATTACTGCATCATCACAGCATCTTTGCATCGTCATCAGAGCATCACCACTGCATCATCACTACATCATCACATCATCATCACAGCATTTTAGCTACATAATCACAGAATCATCATAGCGTAACGACAGCATCATCACAACATCATTACAGCATCATCACAGCGTCATCGTAACATCATGACTGTATCATCACAGCATCATCACAGCATCACCGCAGCGTCATCACTGCATCATCACAGCATCATCACGGCATCGTTACAGCATCGTCATATCATCATAACTGCATCATCACAACAACATAACAAAATCATCAAAGCATCGTCACAGCATCATCACCGCGTCATCACAGCGTCATAACTGCATCGTCACTGCATCTAAACTGCATCATCACAAAATCATCACAGCTTCATCACTGCAGCATCACAGCATCATCAAAGCATCATCGCAGCATCATCACATCATCATCACTGCATCATCACAGAATCATTACTGTTTACTCACTGCGGCATCACAGCATTATCACGGTGTCATAACTGCATCATCACTGCACCATTACTGCATCATCACAGTGTCATCTCAGCATCATCACAGCATCATTACTGCCTAATCATTGCATTATCACAACGTCATCACAGTATCATCAGTGCATCATCACAGCATCATTACTGCATCATCACATCATCATCACAGAATCACGATAGTGTCATCACAGCGTCATCACTGCATCATCACAGCGTCATCTCAGCATCATCAGAGACTCATCACAGCGTCATCACTGCATCATCACTGCATCACCACAGTATCATCACAGCATCATCACAAAATTATAAGAGCGTCATCACAGCGTTATTACTGCATCATCACAGCATCAATAGAGCATCATCACAGCGTCATCACAGCGTTATCACAGCGTCATCACAGCATCACGACATCATCATCACAGCTTCACGACAGTGTCATGAGAGCGTCTTCACAGCATCATCACTACATCATCACAGCATCATCACTGCGTCATCAGAGCATCATCACAAAATCATCACAGCGTCATTACTGCATCATCACTGCATCATCACAGCGTCATCACCGCATCATCACTGCATTGTCACAACATCATGGCGTCATAATAACTGCATCATAACAGCATGATCAAAGCATCATCACAGCGTCATCACAGCGTCATAACTGCATAAACACTGCATCATCAAAGAACCATCACAGCATCATCACAGCGTCATAACAGCATCATCAGAGCATCATCACATCGTCATCACATCGTCATCAAAGAATCTTCACAGCATCATCGCTATGTCATCATAGCATCATCATAATATTATCACAGCTTCATCACAGCGTCATAACAACATCATCACTGCATCATCACAGCATCATCATTATTGCATCATGACTGCATCATTACAGCATCATCAGAGCAGAATCTGTGCGTCGTCACAGCATCATTACTGCATCACCACATCACCACTGTGTTATCGCAGCGTCATCACAGCATCATCACAACATCATCACAGAATCATCACAGCATCATTGCAGCATCATCACATCATCATCACAGCGTCATCACAACATCATCGTAGCATCATCATGCATCATCACAGCATCATTACTGCATCATCACAGCATCATCACAGCATCATCACTGCATCATCACTGAATAATCACAGCATCATCACTGCATCATCACGGCATCGTTACAGCATCGTCATATCATCATAACTGCATCATCACAACAACATAACAAAATCATCAAAGCATCGTCACAGCATCATCACCGCGTCATCACAGCGTCATAACTGCATCGTCACTGCATCTAAACTGCATCATCACAAAATCATCACTGCATCACATCATAATCACAACATCATCAAAGCGTCATCACAGCATCATCACTGCGTTATCACAGCATCATCTCAGCATCATCACAGTATCATTACTGCTTATTCACTGCATCATCACAACATCATCACAGCGTCATTACAGTGTCATAAATGCATCATCACAGTGTCATCAAAGCGTCCTAACTGCATAATCACTGCATCATCGCAGCTTCATCACAGCATCATGACAGCGTCATCACAGCATCAAAAATGCATAATCACTTCATCCTCACATCATCATCATAGCATCATAGCTGCATAATCATAGAGTCATCACAGCATCATCACTACATCATCAAATTGTCATCACTGTATCATCACAGCATCATCATAGCATCATCACTGCATAATCACAGTGTCATAACAGCATCATTACAACACCATGACTACGTCATCACAGCATCACGACAGCGTCATTACAGTGTCATCACAGCATCATCACTGCATTATCACAACATCATCACAACATCATCACTGCGTCATCAGAGCGTCATCACTACATAATCACTTCTTACTCAGTGAATCATCACTGCATCATCACATCATCACAGCATCATCTCAGCATAATCACAGTATCATCACAGCGTCATCACTACATCATCAATGCATCATCACTGCATCATCACAGCATCATCACTGCATCATCACAGCATCATCAGAGCATCATCACAGCATCATCACAACATCATCACAGAGTCATCACAGCATCATCACTGCATAATCACTGCATCATCACAGCATCCTCACAGCATCAATACAGCGTCATCACAACGTCAACAATGCATCATTACAGCATCATCTCAGTATAGTCACAGCATAATCACTGCATAATCACTGCATCATCATATCGTCATCACTGCATCATCACTGCATCATCACAGCACCATCACAGCATCATTACTGCAGAATCACTGCATCATCACAGCATCATAGCTGCATAATCACAGCATCATCACATCATCATCGCATAGTCATCACAGCGTCATCACTGCATCATCACAGCATCATCACAGCATCATTACTGCAGAATCACTGCATCATCACAGCATCCTCACAGCAACATCGCAGCATCATCACAGCATCATCGCATCATCATCACAGTGTCATGACAGCATCATCACTGCATAATCACCGCATAATCACAGCATCATCACAGCATAATCACAGTATCATCACAGCGTCATCACTACATCATCACTGCATCATCACAGAATCATCACTGCATCATCACAGAATCATCACTGCGTCATCACAGCATCATCAGAGCATCATCACAGCATCATCACAGCATAATCACAGTATCATCACAGCATCATCACTACATCATCACTGCATCATCACAGAATCATCACTGCGTCATCACAGCATCATCAGAGCATCATCACAGCATCATCACATCATCATCTCAGCATCATTACTGCTTACTCACTGCATCATCATAGCATCATCACATCATCATCACAACATCATCAGTTTCATGTCAGCATCATCACTGCATCATCACTGCATCATCACAGCATCCTCACAGCATCAACACAGCGTCATCACAGCGTCATCAATGCATCATTACAGCATCATCTCAGTATAGTCACAGAATTATTACAGCATAATCACTGCATCATCATATCATCACTGCATCATCACTGCATCATCACTGCATCATCACAGCACCATCACAGCATCATTACTTCAGAATCACTGCATCATCACAGCATCCTCACAGCAACATCGCAGCATCATCACAGCATCATCACACTGTCATGACAGCATCATCACTGCATAATCACTGCATAATCTCCGCATAATCACAGCATCATCACATCATCATCACAATATCATCACAGCGTCATCACTACACATCACTGCATCATCACTACATCATCACAGCATCATCACTTCGTCATCATCAGAGCATCATCACAGCATCATCACTGCATCCTCACTGCATCATGAGTGCATCATCATCACAGCATCATAACTGCATCATCAAAGCATCATCTCGGCATAATCACAATGTCATAAATACATCATCTCTCCATCATCACAGCATTTTCACATCATCATCACAACGTTTTCAGTGTCATCACAGCATCATAACAACGTCATCAAACTGTCATCACAGCATCATCACCAAATCATCACAGAATCATCACAGCATCATTACTGCATCATCACAGCATCATTACTGCTTACTCACTGCATCATCACAGCGTCATGACAGTGTCATCACTGCATCATAACATCATAGCTTCATCATCAGAACATTATCACAGCATCATCACTGCATCATCACATCATCATTATAGCATCTTCACTGTCATCAATACATCATCACAGCATCATCACATCATTATCACAGCATCATCAGTGTCATCTCAGCATCATCACTGCATCATGACTGCATCATAGCAGCATAATCACAGCATCATCACAGAATCATCACAGCATCATCATAAGGTCATCACAGCATCATCACTACGTCATCAAATTGTAATCACAGCATCATCACAGTGTCCTCACTGAATCATCACTGCACCATCACTGCAACATCACAGCATCATCTCAGCATCATCATGGCATCATTACTGCATCATCACTGCTTACTCACTGCATCATCACAGCATCATCTCAGCATCATCACAGAATCATTTCTGCATAATCATTGCATTTTCACAGCGTCATCACAGTATCATCACTGCATCATCACAGTGTCATCACAGCATCATCAAAGCATCACGACAGCGTCATCTCACCATCACGACAGCGTCATCAAAGCATCATCACTGCATCATAACAACATCATCTCAGCATCATCACAGAATCATTTCTGCATAATCACTGCATCATCATAGTGTCATCACAGTATATTCACTGCATCATCACATCATCACAGTGTCATCACAGAATCATCACTGAATCATCCAAGCATCATCCAAGCATCATCACAGCACCACCAATGCATCATCACAGTATCATCACTGCATAATCACTGCATCATCACCGCATCATCACATCATCAACACTGCTTCATTGCTGCATCATCACATCATTGTCACAGTATCATCAAAATATCATCACAGCATCATCACACCATCATAACAACATCATCACTGCATAATCACTGCATAATCTCCGCATAATCACAGCATCATCACATCATCATCACAATATCATCACAGCGTCATCACTACACATCACTGCATCATCACTACATCATCACAGCATCATCACTTCGTCATCATCAGAGCATCATCACAGCATCATCACTGCATCCTCACTGCATCATGAGTGCATCATCATCACAGCATCATAACTGCATCATCAAAGCATCATCTCGGCATAATCACAATGTCATAAATACATCATCACTCCATCATCACAGCATTTTCACATCATCATCACAACGTTTTCAGTGTCATCACAGCATCATAACAACGTCATCAAACTGTCATCACAGCATCATCACCAAATCATCACAGAATCATCACAGCATCATTACTGCATCATCACAGCATCTTTGCATCGTCATCAGAGCATCACCACTGCATCATCACATCATCATCTCAGCATCATCACAGCATCATTACTGCTTACTCACTGCATCATCACAGCGTCATGACAGTGTCATCACTGCATCATAACATCATAGCTTCATCATCAGAACATTATCACAGCATCATCACTGCATCATCACATCATCATTATAGCATCTTCACTGTCATCAATACATCATCACAGCATCATCACATCATTATCACAGCATCATCAGTGTCATCTCAGCATCATCACTGCATCATGACTGCATCATAGCAGCATAATCACAGCATCATCACAGAATCATCACAGCATCATCATAAGGTCATCACAGCATCATCACTACGTCATCAAATTGTAATCACAGCATCATCACAGTGTCCTCACTGAATCATCACTGCACCATCACTGCAACATCACAGCATCATCTCAGCATCATCATGGCATCATTACTGCATCATCACTGCTTACTCACTGCATCATCACAGCATCATCTCAGCATCATCACAGAATCATTTCTGCATAATCATTGCATTTTCACAGCGTCATCACAGTATCATCACTGCATCATCACAGTGTCATCACAGCATCATCAAAGCATCACGACAGCGTCATCTCACCATCACGACAGCGTCATCAAAGCATCATCACTGCATCATAACAACATCATCTCAGCATCATCACAGAATCATTTCTGCATAATCACTGCATCATCATAGTGTCATCACAGTATATTCACTGCATCATCACATCATCACAGTGTCATCACAGAATCATCACTGAATCATCCAAGCATCATCCAAGCATCATCACAGCACCACCAATGCATCATCACAGTATCATCACTGCATAATCACTGCATCATCACCGCATCATCACATCATCAACACTGCTTCATTGCTGCATCATCACATCATTGTCACAGTATCATCAAAATATCATCACAGCATCATCACACCATCATAACAACATCATCACAGCGTCATCACAGTATCGTAAATGCATCATCACAGAATCATCACTGAATCATCATAGCATCTTCATATCATCATCACAATATCATCACAGCATCATCACTGCATCATCACAGCATCATCACTGCATAATCACTGCATCATCACCACATCATCACAGCATCATCACTGCATAATCACTGCATCATCACAGCATCATCACATCGTCATCAAAACATCATTACAAGTATCAACACAACATAATCAGTGTCATCACAGCATCATCATTGCATCCTTACTGCATGATCACAGCATCTCCGCATCGTAATCACATCATCATCACTGACTCCTCACTGAATCATCACTGTACCATCACTGCATCATCAGAGCATAATCTGAGCATAATCTCAGCATAATCACAGCATCATCACAGAATCATCACAGCATCATTACTGCATCATCACAGCATCTTTGCATCGTCATCAGAGCATCACCACTGCATCATCACTACATCATCACATCATCATCACAGCATTTTAGCTACATAATCACAGAATCATCATAGCGTAACGACAGCATCATCACAACATCATTACAGCATCATCACAGCGTCATCGTAACATCATGACTGTATCATCACAGCATCATCACAGCATCACCGCAGCGTCATCACTGCATCATCACAGCATCATCACAGCATCATCACGGCATCGTTACAGCATCGTCATATCATCATAACTGCATCATCACAACAACATAACAAAATCATCAAAGCATCGTCACAGCATCATCACCGCGTCATCACAGCGTCATAACTGCATCGTCACTGCATCTAAACTGCATCATCACAAAATCATCACAGCTTCATCACTGCAGCATCACAGCATCATCAAAGCATCATCGCAGCATCATCACATCATCATCACTGCATCATCACAGAATCATTACTGTTTACTCACTGCGGCATCACAGCATTATCACGGTGTCATAACTGCATCATCACTGCACCATTACTGCATCATCACAGTGTCATCTCAGCATCATCACAGCATCATTACTGCCTAATCATTGCATTATCACAACGTCATCACAGTATCATCAGTGCATCATCACAGCATCATTACTGCATCATCACATCATCATCACAGAATCACGATAGTGTCATCACAGCGTCATCACTGCATCATCACAGCGTCATCTCAGCATCATCAGAGACTCATCACAGCGTCATCACTGCATCATCACTGCATCACCACAGTATCATCACAGCATCATCACAAAATTATAAGAGCGTCATCACAGCGTTATTACTGCATCATCACAGCATCAATAGAGCATCATCACAGCGTCATCACAGCGTCATCACAGCATCACGACATCATCATCACAGCTTCACGACAGTGTCATGAGAGCGTCTTCACAGCATCATCACTACATCATCACAGCATCATCACTGCGTCATCAGAGCATCATCACAAAATCATCACAGCGTCATTACTGCATCATCACTGCATCATCACAGCGTCATCACCGCATCATCACTGCATTGTCACAACATCATGGCGTCATAATAACTGCATCATAACAGCATGATCAAAGCATCATCACAGCGTCATCACAGCGTCATAACTGCATAAACACTGCATCATCAAAGAACCATCACAGCATCATCACAGCGTCATAACAGCATCATCAGAGCATCATCACATCGTCATCACATCGTCATCAAAGAATCTTCACAGCATCATCGCTATGTCATCATAGCATCATCATAATATTATCACAGCTTCATCACAGCGTCATAACAACATCATCACTGCATCATCACAGCATCATCATTATTGCATCATGACTGCATCATTACAGCATCATCAGAGCAGAATCAGTGCGTCGTCACAGCATCATTACTGCATCACCACATCATCACTGTGTTATCGCAGCGTCATCACAGCATCATCACAACATCATCACAGAATCATCACAGCATCATTGCAGCATCATCACATCATCATCACAGCGTCATCACAACATCATCGTAGCATCATCATGCATCATCACAGCATCATTACTGCATCATCACAGCATCATCACTGCATCATCACTGCATCATCACTGAAGAATCACAGCATCATCACTGCATCATCACGGCATCGTTACAGCATCGTCATATCATCATAACTGCATCATCACAACAACATAACAAAATCATCAAAGCATCATCACAGCATCATCACCGCGTCATCACAGCGTCATAACTGCATCGTCACTGCATCTAAACTGCATCATCACAAAATCATCACTGCATCACATCATAATCACAACATCATCAAAGCGTCATCACAGCATCATCACTGCGTTATCACAGCATCATCTCAGCATCATCACAGTATCATTACTGCTTATTCACTGCATCATCACAACATCATCACAGCGTCATTACAGTGTCATAAATGCATCATCACAGTGTCATCAAAGCGTCCTAACTGCATAATCACTGCATCATCGCAGCTTCATCACAGCATCATGACAGCGTCATCACAGCATCAAAAATGCATAATCACTTCATCCTCACATCATCATCATAGCATCATAGCTGCATAATCATAGAGTCATCACAGCATCATCACTACATCATCAAATTGTCATCACTGTATCATCACAGCATCATCATAGCATCATCACTGCATAATCACAGTGTCATAACAGCATCATTACAACACCATGACTACGTCATCACAGCATCACGACAGCGTCATTACAGCGTCATCACAGCATCATCACTGCATTATCACAACATCATCACAACATCATCACTGCGTCATCAGAGCGTCATCACTACATAATCACTTCTTACTCAGTGAATCATCACTGCATCATCACATCATCACAGCATCATCTCAGCATAATCACAGTATCATCACAGCGTCATCACTACATCATCAATGCATCATCACTGCATCATCACAGCATCATCACTGCATCATCACAGCATCATCAGAGCATCATCACAGCATCATCACAACATCATCACAGAGTCATCACAGCATCATCACTGCATAATCACTGCATCATCACAGCATCCTCACAGCATCAATACAGCGTCATCACAACGTCAACAATGCATCATTACAGCATCATCTCAGTATAGTCACAGCATAATCACTGCATAATCACTGCATCATCATATCGTCATCACTGCATCATCACTGCATCATCACAGCACCATCACAGCATCATTACTGCAGAATCACTGCATCATCACAGCATCATAGCTGCATAATCACAGCATCATCACATCATCATCGCATAGTCATCACAGCGTCATCACTGCATCATCACAGCATCATCACAGCATCATTACTGCAGAATCACTGCATCATCACAGCATCCTCACAGCAACATCGCAGCATCATCACAGCATCATCGCATCATCATCACAGTGTCATGACAGCATCATCACTGCATAATCACCGCATAATCACAGCATCATCACAGCATAATCACAGTATCATCACAGCGTCATCACTACATCATCACTGCATCATCACAGAATCATCACTGCATCATCACAGCATCATCAGAGCATCATCACAGCATCATCACATCATCATCTCAGCATCATCACATCATCATCTCAGCATCATTACTGCTTACTCACTGCATCATCATAGCATCATCACATCATCATCACAACATCATCAGTTTCATGTCAGCATCATCACTGCATCATCACAGCATCCTCACAGCATCAACACAGCGTCATCACAGCGTCATCAATGCATCATTACAGCATCATCTCAGTATAGTCACAGAATTATTACAGCATAATCACTGCATCATCATATCATCACTGCATCATCACTGCATCATCACTGCATCATCACAGCACCATCACAGCATCATTACTTCAGAATCACTGCATCATCACAGCATCCTCACAGCAACATCGCAGCATCATCACAGCATCATCACACTGTCATGACAGCATCATCACTGCATAATCACTGCATAATCTCCGCATAATCACAGCATCATCACATCATCATCACAATATCATCACAGCGTCATCACTACACATCACTGCATCATCACTACATCATCACAGCATCATCACTTCGTCATCATCAGAGCATCATCACAGCATCATCACTGCATCCTCACTGCATCATGAGTGCATCATCATCACAGCATCATAACTGCATCATCAAAGCATCATCTCGGCATAATCACAATGTCATAAATACATCATCACTCCATCATCACAGCATTTTCACATCATCATCACAACGTTTTCAGTGTCATCACAGCATCATAACAACGTCATCAAACTGTCATCACAGCATCATCACCAAATCATCACAGAATCATCACAGCATCATTACTGCATCATCACAGCATCTTTGCATCGTCATCAGAGCATCACCACTGCATCATCACATCATCATCTCAGCATCATCACAGCATCATTACTGCTTACTCACTGCATCATCACAGCGTCATGACAGTGTCATCACTGCATCATAACATCATAGCTTCATCATCAGAACATTATCACAGCATGATCACTGCATCATCACATCATCATTATAGCATCTTCACTGTCATCAATACATCATCACAGCATCATCACATCATTATCACAGCATCATCAGTGTCATCTCAGCATCATCACTGCATCATGACTGCATCATAGCAGCATAATCACAGCATCATCACAGAATCATCACAGCATCATCATAAGGTCATCACAGCATCATCACTACGTCATCAAATTGTAATCACAGCATCATCACAGTGTCCTCACTGAATCATCACTGCACCATCACTGCAACATCACAGCATCATCTCAGCATCATCATGGCATCATTACTGCATCATCACTGCTTACTCACTGCATCATCACAGCATCATCTCAGCATCATCACAGAATCATTTCTGCATAATCATTGCATTTTCACAGCGTCATCACAGTATCATCACTGCATCATCACAGTGTCATCACAGCATCATCAAAGCATCACGACAGCGTCATCTCACCATCACGACAGCGTCATCAAAGCATCATCACTGCATCATAACAACATCATCTCAGCATCATCACAGAATCATTTCTGCATAATCACTGCATCATCATAGTGTCATCACAGTATATTCACTGCATCATCACATCATCACAGTGTCATCACAGAATCATCACTGAATCATCCAAGCATCATCCAAGCATCATCACAGCACCACCAATGCATCATCACAGTATCATCACTGCATAATCACTGCATCATCACCGCATCATCACATCATCAACACTGCATCATTGCTGCATCATCACATCATTGTCACAGTATCATCAAAATATCATCACAGCATCATCACACCATCATAACAACATCATCACAGCGTCATCACAGTATCGTAAATGCATCATCACAGAATCATCACTGAATCATCGTAGCATCTTCATATCATCATCACAATATCATCACAGCATCATCACTGCATCATCACAGCATCATCACATCGTCATCAAAACATCATTACAAGTATCAACACAACATAATCACAGTGTCATCACAGCATCATCATTGCATCCTTACTGCATGATCACAGCATCTCCGCATCGTAATCACATCATCATCACTGACTCCTCACTGAATCATCACTGTACCATCACTGCATCATCAGAGCATAATCTGAGCATAATCTCAGCATAATCACAGCATCATCACAGAATCATCACAGCATCATTACTGCATCATCACAGCATCTTTGCATCGTCATCAGAGCATCACCACTGCATCATCACTACATCATCACATCATCATCACAGCATTTTAGCTACATAATCACAGAATCATCATAGCGTAACGACAGCATCATCACAACATCATTACAGCATCATCACAGCGTCATCGTAACATCATGACTGTATCATCACAGCATCATCACAGCATCACCGCAGCGTCATCACTGCATCATCACAGCATCATCACAGCATCATCACGGCATCGTTACAGCATCGTCATATCATCATAACTGCATCATCACAACAACATAACAAAATCATCAAAGCATCGTCACAGCATCATCACCGCGTCATCACAGCGTCATAACTGCATCGTCACTGCATCTAAACTGCATCATCACAAAATCATCACAGCTTCATCACTGCAGCATCACAGCATCATCAAAGCATCATCGCAGCATCATCACATCATCATCACTGCATCATCACAGAATCATTACTGTTTACTCACTGCGGCATCACAGCATTATCACGGTGTCATAACTGCATCATCACTGCACCATTACTGCATCATCACAGTGGCATCTCAGCATCATCACAGCATCATTACTGCCTAATCATTGCATTATCACAACGTCATCACAGTATCATCAGTGCATCATCACAGCATCATTACTGCATCATCACATCATCATCACAGAATCACGATAGTGTCATCACAGCGTCATCACTGCATCATCACAGCGTCATCTCAGCATCATCAGAGACTCATCACAGCGTCATCACTGCATCATCACTGCATCACCACAGTATCATCACAGCATCATCACAAAATTATAAGAGCGTCATCACAGTGTTATTACTGCATCATCACAGCATCAATAGAGCATCATCACAGCGTCATCACAGCGTTATCACAGCGTCATCACAGCATCATCACAGCATCACGACATCATCATCACAGCTTCACGACAGTGTCATGAGAGCGTCTTCACAGCATCATCACTACATCATCACAGCATCATCACTGCGTCATCAGAGCATCATCACAAAATCATCACAGCGTCATTACTGCATCATCACTGCATCATCACAGCGTCATCACCGCATCATCACTGCATTGTCACAACATCATGGCGTCATAATAACTGCATCATAACAGCATGATCAAAGCATCATCACAGCGTCATCACAGCGTCATAACTGCATAAACACTGCATCATCAAAGAACCATCACAGCATCATCACAGCGTCATAACAGCATCATCAGAGCATCATCACATCGTCATCACATCGTCATCAAAGAATCTTCACAGCATCATCGCTATGTCATCATAGCATCATCATAATATTATCACAGCTTCATCACAGCGTCATAACAACATCATCACTGCATCATCACAGCATCATCATTATTGCATCATGACTGCATCATTACAGCATCATCAGAGCAGAATCAGTGCGTTGTCACAGCATCATTACTGCATCACCACATCATCACTGTGTTATCGCAGCGTCATCACAGCATCATCACAACATCATCACAGAATCATCACAGCATCATTGCAGCATCATCACATCATCATCACAGCGTCATCACAACATCATCGTAGCATCATCATGCATCATCACAGCATCATTACTGCATCATCACAGCATCATCACAGCATCATCACTGCATCATCACTGAATAATCACAGCATCATCACTGCATCATCACGGCATCGTTACAGCATCGTCATATCATCATAACTGCATCATCACAACAACATAACAAAATCATCAAAGCGTCATCACAGCATCATCACTGCGTTATCACAGCATTATCTCAGCATCATCACAGTATCATTACTGCTTATTCACTGCATCATCACAACATCATCACAGCGTCATTACAGTGTCATAAATGCATCATCACAGTGTCATCAAAGCGTCCTAACTGCATAATCACTGCATCATCGCAGCTTCATCACAGCATCATGACAGCGTCATCACAGCATCAAAAATGCATAATCACTTCATCCTCACATCATCATCATAGCATCATAGCTGCATAATCATAGAGTCATCACAGCATCATCACTACATCATCAAATTGTCATCACTGTATCATCACAGCATCATCATAGCATCATCACTGCATAATCACAGTGTCATAACAGCATCATTACAACACCATGACTACGTCATCACAGCATCACGACAGCGTCATTACAGCGTCATCACAGCATCATCACTGCATTATCACAACATCATCACAACATCATCACTGCGTCATCAGAGCGTCATCACTACATAATCACTTCTTACTCAGTGAATCATCACTGCATCATCACATCATCACAGCATCATCTCAGCATAATCACAGTATCATCACAGCGTCATCACTACATCATCAATGCATCATCACTGCATCATCACAGCATCATCAGAGCATCATCACAGCATCATCACAACATCATCACAGAGTCATCACAGCATCATCACTGCATAATCACTGCATCATCACAGCATCCTCACAGCATCAATACAGCGTCATCACAACGTCAACAATGCATCATTACAGCATCATCTCAGTATAGTCACAGCATAATCACTGCATAATCACTGCATCATCATATCGTCATCACTGCATCATCACTGCATCATCACAGCACCATCACAGCATCATTACTGCAGAATCACTGCATCATCACAGCATCATAGCTGCATAATCACAGCATCATCACATCATCATCGCATAGTCATCACAGCGTCATCACTGCATCATCACAGCATCATCACAGCATCATTACTGCAGAATCACTGCATCATCACAGCATCCTCACAGCAACATCGCAGCATCATCACAGCATCATCGCATCATCATCACAGTGTCATGACAGCATCATCACTGCATAATCACCGCATAATCACAGCATCATCACAGCATAATCACAGTATCATCACAGCGTCATCACTACATCATCACTGCATCATCACAGAATCATCACTGCATCATCACAGCATCATCAGAGCATCATCACAGCATCATCACATCATCATCTCAGCATCATCACATCATCATCTCAGCATCATTACTGCTTACTCACTGCATCATCATAGCATCATCACATCATCATCACAACATCATCAGTTTCATGTCAGCATCATCACTGCATCATCACAGCATCCTCACAGCATCAACACAGCGTCATCACAGCGTCATCAATGCATCATTACAGCATCATCTCAGTATAGTCACAGAATTATTACAGCATAATCACTGCATCATCATATCATCACTGCATCATCACTGCATCATCACTGCATCATCACAGCACCATCACAGCATCATTACTTCAGAATCACTGCATCATCACAGCATCCTCACAGCAACATCGCAGCATCATCACAGCATCATCACACTGTCATGACAGCATCATCACTGCATAATCACTGCATAATCTCCGCATAATCACAGCATCATCACATCATCATCACAATATCATCACAGCGTCATCACTACACATCACTGCATCATCACTACATCATCACAGCATCATCACTTCGTCATCATCAGAGCATCATCACAGCATCATCACTGCATCCTCACTGCATCATGAGTGCATCATCATCACAGCATCATAACTGCATCATCAAAGCATCATCTCGGCATAATCACAATGTCATAAATACATCATCTCTCCATCATCACAGCATTTTCACATCATCATCACAACGTTTTCAGTGTCATCACAGCATCATAACAACGTCATCAAACTGTCATCACAGCATCATCACCAAATCATCACAGAATCATCACAGCATCATTACTGCATCATCACAGCATCTTTGCATCGTCATCAGAGCATCACCACTGCATCATCACATCATCATCTCAGCATCATCACAGCATCATTACTGCTTACTCACTGCATCATCACAGCGTCATGACAGTGTCATCACTGCATCATAACATCATAGCTTCATCATCAGAACATTATCACAGCATCATCACTGCATCATCACATCATCATTATAGCATCTTCACTGTCATCAATACATCATCACAGCATCATCACATCATTATCACAGCATCATCAGTGTCATCTCAGCATCATCACTGCATCATGACTGCATCATAGCAGCATAATCACAGCATCATCACAGAATCATCACAGCATCATCATAAGGTCATCACAGCATCATCACTACGTCATCAAATTGTAATCACAGCATCATCACAGTGTCCTCACTGAATCATCACTGCACCATCACTGCAACATCACAGCATCATCTCAGCATCATCATGGCATCATTACTGCATCATCACTGCTTACTCACTGCATCATCACAGCATCATCTCAGCATCATCACAGAATCATTTCTGCATAATCATTGCATTTTCACAGCGTCATCACAGTATCATCACTGCATCATCACAGTGTCATCACAGCATCATCAAAGCATCACGACAGCGTCATCTCACCATCACGACAGCGTCATCAAAGCATCATCACTGCATCATAACAACATCATCTCAGCATCATCACAGAATCATTTCTGCATAATCACTGCATCATCATAGTGTCATCACAGTATATTCACTGCATCATCACATCATCACAGTGTCATCACAGAATCATCACTGAATCATCCAAGCATCATCCAAGCATCATCACAGCACCACCAATGCATCATCACAGTATCATCACTGCATAATCACTGCATCATCACCGCATCATCACATCATCAACACTGCTTCATTGCTGCATCATCACATCATTGTCACAGTATCATCAAAATATCATCACAGCATCATCACACCATCATAACAACATCATCACAGCGTCATCACAGTATCGTAAATGCATCATCACAGAATCATCACTGAATCATCATAGCATCTTCATATCATCATCACAATATCATCACAGCATCATCACTGCATCATCACAGCATCATCACTGCATAATCACTGCATCATCACCACATCATCACAGCATCATCACTGCATAATCACTGCATCATCACAGCATCATCACATCGTCATCAAAACATCATTACAAGTATTAACACAACATAATCACAGTGTCATCACAGCATCATCATTGCATCCTTACTGCATGATCACAGCATCTCCGCATCGTAATCACATCATCATCACTGACTCCTCACTGAATCATCACTGTACCATCACTGCATCATCAGAGCATAATCTGAGCATAATCTCAGCATAATCACAGCATCATCACAGAATCATCACAGCATCATTACTGCATCATCACAGCATCTTTGCATCGTCATCAGAGCATCACCACTGCATCATCACTACATCATCACATCATCATCACAGCATTTTAGCTACATAATCACAAAATCATCATAGCGTAACGACAGCATCATCACAACATCATTACAGCATCATCACAGCGTCATCGTAACATCATGACTGTATCATCACAGCATCATCACAGCATCACCGCAGCGTCATCACTGCATCATCACAGCATCATCACAGCATCATCACGGCATCGTTACAGCATCGTCATATCATCATAACTGCATCATCACAACAACATAACAAAATCATCAAAGCATCGTCACAGCATCATCACCGCGTCATCACAGCGTCATAACTGCATCGTCACTGCATCTAAACTGCATCATCACAAAATCATCACAGCTTCATCACTGCAGCATCACAGCATCATCAAAGCATCATCGCAGCATCATCACATCATCATCACTGCATCATCACAGAATCATTACTGTTTACTCACTGCGGCATCACAGCATTATCACGGTGTCATAACTGCATCATCACTGCACCATTACTGCATCATCACAGTGTCATCTCAGCATCATCACAGCATCATTACTGCCTAATCATTGCATTATCACAACGTCATCACAGTATCATCAGTGCATCATCACAGCATCATTACTGCATCATCACATCATCATCACAGAATCACGATAGTGTCATCACAGCGTCATCACTGCATCATCACAGCGTCATCTCAGCATCATCAGAGACTCATCACAGCGTCATCACTGCATCATCACTGCATCACCACAGTATCATCACAGCATCATCACAAAATTATAAGAGCGTCATCACAGCGTTATTACTGCATAATCACAGCATCAATAGAGCATCATCACAGCGTTATCACAGCGTCATCACAGCATCACGACATCATCATCACAGCTTCACGACAGTGTCATGAGAGCGTCTTCACAGCATCATCACTACATCATCACAGCATCATCACTGCGCCATCAGAGCATCATCACAAAATCATCACAGCGTCATTACTGCATCATCACTGCATCATCACAGCGTCATCACCGCATCATCACTGCATTGTCACAACATCATGGCGTCATAATAACTGCATCATAACAGCATGATCAAAGCATCATCACAGCGTCATCACAGCGTCATAACTGCATAAACACTGCATCATCAAAGAACCATCACAGCATCATCACAGCGTCATAACAGCATCATCAGAGCATCATCACATCGTCATCACATCGTCATCAAAGAATCTTCACAGCATCATCGCTATGTCATCATAGCATCATCATAATATTATCACAGCTTCATCACAGCGTCATAACAACATCATCACTGCATCATCACAGCATCATCATTATTGCATCATGACTGCATCATTACAGCATCATCAGAGCAGAATCAGTGCGTCGTCACAGCATCATTACTGCATCACCACATCATCACTGTGTTATCGCAGCGTCATCACAGCATCATCACAACATCATCACAGAATCATCACAGCATCATCACAACATCATCACAGAATCATCACAGCATCATTGCAGCATCATCACATCATCATCACAGCGTCATCACAACATCATCGTAGCATCATCATGCATCATCACAGCATCATTACTGCATCATCACAGCATCATCACATCATCATCACTGAATAATCACAGCATCATCACTGCATAATCACGGCATCGTTACAGCATCGTCATATCATCATAACTGCATCATCACAACAACATAACAAAATCATCAAAGCATCATCACAGCATCATCACCGCGTCATCACAGCGTCATAACTGCATCGTCACTGCATCTAAACTGCATCATCAAAAAATCATCACTGCATCACATCATAATCACAACATCATCAAAGCGTCATCACAGCATCATCACAGTATCATTACTGCTTATTCACTGCATCATCACAACATCATCACAGCGTCATTACAGTGTCATAAATGCATCATCACAGTGTCATCAAAGCGTCCTAACTGCATAATCACTGCATCATCGCAGCTTCATCACAGCATCATGACAGCGTCATCACAGCATCAAAAATGCATAATCACTTCATCCTCACATCATCATCATAGCATCATAGCTGCATAATCATAGAGTCATCACAGCATCATCACTACATCATCAAATTGTCATCACTGTATCATCACAGCATCATCATAGCATCATCACTGCATAATCACAGTGTCATAACAGCATCATTACAACACCATGACTACGTCATCACAGCATCACGACAGCGTCATTACAGTGTCATCACAGCATCATCACTGCATTATCACAACATCATCACAACATCATCACTGCGTCATCAGAGCGTCATCACTACATAATCACTTCTTACTCAGTGAATCATCACTGCATCATCACATCATCACAGCATCATCTCAGCATAATCACAGTATCATCACAGCGTCATCACTACATCATCACTGCATCATCACAGCATCATCACTGCATCATCACAGCATCATCAGAGCATCATCACAGCATCATCACAACATCATCACAGAGTCATCACAGCATCATCACTGCATAATCACTGCATCATCACAGCATCCTCACAGCATCAATACAGCGTCATCACAACGTCAACAATGCATCATTACAGCATCATCTCAGCATAGTCACAGCATAATCACTGCATAATCACTGCATCATCATATCGTCATCACTGCATCATCACTGCATCATCACAGCACCATCACAGCATCATTACTGCAGAATCACTGCATCATCACAGCATCATAGCTGCATAATCACAGCATCATCACATCATCATCGCATAGTCATCACAGCGTCATCACTGCATCATCACAGCATCATCACAGCATCATTACTGCAGAATCACACCATCATCACAGCATCCTCACAGCAACATCGCAGCATCATCACAGCATCATCGCATCATCATCACAGTGTCATGACAGCATCATCACTGCATAATCACCGCATAATCACAGCATCATCACAGCATAATCACAGTATCATCACAGCGTCATCACTACATCATCACTGCATCATCACAGAATCATCACTGCGTCATCACAGCATCATCAGAGCATCATCACAGCATCATCACAGCATAATCACAGTATCATCACAGCATCATCACTACATCATCACTGCATCATCACAGAATCATCACTGCGTCATCACAGCATCATCAGAGCATCATCACAGCATCATCACATCATCATCTCAGCATCATTACTGCTTACTCACTGCATCATCATAGCATCATCACATCATCATCACAACATCATCAGTTTCATGTCAGCATCATCACTGCATAATCACTGCATCATCACAGCATCCTCACAGCATCAACACAGCGTCATCACAGCGTCATCAATGCATCATTACAGCATCATCTCAGTATAGTCACAGAATTATTACAGCATAATCACTGCATCATCATATCATCACTGCATCATCACTGCATCATCACTGCATCATCACAGCACCATCACAGCATCATTACTTCAGAATCACTGCATCATCACAGCATCCTCACAGCAACATCGCAGCATCATCACAGCATCATCACACTGTCATGACAGCATCATCACTGCATAATCACTGCATAATCTCCGCATAATCACAGCATCATCACATCATCATCACAATATCATCACAGCGTCATCACTACACATCACTGCATCATCACTACATCATCACAGCATCATCACTTCGTCATCATCAGAGCATCATCACAGCATCATCACTGCATCCTCACTGCATCATGAGTGCATCTTCATCACAGCATCATAACTGCATCATCAAAGCATCATCTCGGCATAATCACAATGTCATAAATACATCATCACTCCATCATCACAGCATTATCACATCATCATCACAACGTTTTCAGTGTCATCACAGCATCATAACAACGTCATCAAACTGTCATCACAGCATCATCACCAAATCATCACAGAATCATCACAGCATCATTACTGCATCATCACAGCATCTTTGCATCGTCATCAGAGCATCACCACTGCATCATCACATCATCATCTCAGCATCATCACAGCATCATTACTGCTTACTCACTGCATCATCACAGTGTCATGACAGTGTCATCACTGCATCATAACATCATAGCTTCATCATCAGAACATTATCACAGCATCATCACTGCATCATCACATCATCATTATAGCATCTTCACTGTCATCAATACATCATCACAGCATCATCACATCATTATCACAGCATCATCAGTGTCATCTCAGCATCATCACTGCATCATGACTGCATCATAGCAGCATAATCACAGCATCATCACAGAATCATCACAGCATCATCATAAGGTCATCACAGCATCATCACTACGTCATCAGATTGTAATCACAGCATCATCACAGTGTCCTCACTGAATCATCACTGCACCATCACTGCAACATCACAGCATCATCTCAGCATCATCATGGCATCATTACTGCATCATCACTGCTTACTCACTGCATCATCACAACATCATCTCAGCATCATCACAGAATCATTTCTGCATAATCATTGCATTTTCACAGCGTCATCACAGTATCATCACTGCATCATCACAGTGTCATCACAGCATCATCAAAGCATCACGACAGCGTCATCTCACCATCACGACAGCGTCATCAAAGCATCATCACTGCATCATAACAACATCATCTCAGCATCATCACAGAATCATTTCTGCATAATCACTGCATCATCATAGTGTCATCACAGTATATTCACTGCATCATCACATCATCACAGTGTCATCACAGAATCATCACTGAATCATCCAAGCATCATCCAAGCATCATCACAGCACCACCAATGCATCATCACAGTATCATCACTGCATAATCACTGCATCATCACCGCATCATCACATCATCAACACTGCTTCATTGCTGCATCATCACATCATTGTCACAGTATCATCAAAATATCATCACAGCATCATCACACCATCATAACAACATCATCACAGCGTCATCACAGAATCATCACTGAATCATCATAGCATCTTCATATCATCATCACAATATCATCACAGCATCATCACTGCATCATCACAGCATCATCACTGCATAATCACTGCATCATCACCGCATCATCACATCATCAACACTGCTTCATTGCTGCATCATCACATCATTGTCACAGTATCATCAAAATATCATCACAGCATCATCACACCATCATAACAACATCATCACAGTGTCATCACAGAATCATCACTGAATCATCATAGCATCTTCATATCATCATCACAATATCATCACAGCATCATCACTGCATCATCACAGCATCATCACTGCATAATCACTGCATCATCACCACATCATCACAGCATCATCACTGCATAATCACTGCATCATCACAGCATCATCACATCGTCATCAAAACATCATTACAAGTATCAACACAACATAATCACAGTGTCATCACAGCATCATCATTGCATCCTTACTGCATGATCACAGCATCTCCGCATCGTAATCACATCATCATCACTGACTCCTCACTGAATCATCACTGTACCATCACTGCATCATCAGAGCATAATCTGAGCATAATCTCAGCATAATCACAGCATCATCACAGAATCATCACAGCATCATTACTGCATCATCACAGCATCTTTGCATCGTCATCAGAGCATCACCACTGCATCATCACTACATCATCACATCATCATCACAGCATTTTAGCTACATAATCACAGAATCATCATAGCGTAACGACAGCATCATCACAACATCATTACAGCATCATCACAGCGTCATCGTAACATCATGACTGTATCATCACAGCATCATCACAGCATCACCGCAGCGTCATCACTGCATCATCACAGCATCATCACAGCATCATCACGGCATCGTTACAGCATCGTCATATCATCATAACTGCATCATCACAACAACATAACAAAATCATCAAAGCATCGTCACAGCATCATCACCGCGTCATCACAGCGTCATAACTGCATCGTCACTGCATCTAAACTGCATCATCACAAAATCATCACAGCTTCATCACTGCAGCATCACAGCATCATCAAAGCATCATCGCAGCATCATCACATCATCATCACAGCATCATCACAGAATCATTACTGTTTACTCACTGCGGCATCACAGCATTATCACGGTGTCATAACTGCATCATCACTGCACCATTACTGCATCATCACAGTGTCATCTCAGCATCATCACAGCATCATTACTGCCTAATCATTGCATTATCACAACGTCATCACAGTATCATCAGTGCATCATCACAGCATCATTACTGCATCATCACATCATCATCACAGAATCACGATAGTGTCATCACAGCGTCATCACTGCATCATCACAGCGTCATCTCAGCATCATCAGAGACTCATCACAGCGTCATCACTGCATCATCACTGCATCACCACAGTATCATCACAGCATCATCACAAAATTATAAGAGCGTCATCACAGTGTTATTACTGCATCATCACAGCATCAATAGAGCATCATCACAGCGTCATCACAGCATTATCACAGCGTCATCACAGCATCACGACATCATCATCACAGCTTCACGACAGTGTCATGAGAGCGTCTTCACAGCATCATCACTACATCATCACAGCATCATCACTGCGTCATCAGAGCATCATCACAAAATCATCACAGCGTCATTACTGCATCATCACTGCATCATCACAGCGTCATCACCGCATCATCACTGCATTGTCACAACATCATGGCGTCATAATAACTGCATCATAACAGCATGATCAAAGCATCATCACAGCGTCATCACAGCGTCATAACTGCATAAACACTGCATCATCAAAGAACCATCACAGCATCATCACAGCGTCATAACAGCATCATCAGAGCATCATCACATCGTCATCACATCGTCATCAAAGAATCTTCACAGCATCATCGCTATGTCATCATAGCATCATCATAATATTATCACAGCTTCATCACAGCGTCATAACAACATCATCACTGCATCATCACAGCATCATCATTATTGCATCATGACTGCATCATTACAGCATCATCAGAGCAGAATCAGTGCGTCGTCACAGCATCATTACTGCATCACCACATCATCACTGTGTTATCGCAGCGTCATCACAGCATCATCACAACATCATCACAGAATCATCACAGCATCATTGCAGCATCATCACATCATCATCACAGCGTCATCACAACATCATCGTAGCATCATCATGCATCATCACAGCATCATTACTGCATCATCACAGCATCATCACAGCATCATCACTGCATCATCACTGAATAATCACAGCATCATCACTGCATCATCACGGCATCGTTACAGCATCGTCATATCATCATAACTGCATCATCACAACAACATAACAAAATCATCAAAGCATCATCACAGCATCATCACCGCGTCATCACAGCGTCATAACTGCATCGTCACTGCATCTAAACTGCATCATCACAAAATCATCACTGCATCACATCATAATCACAACATCATCAAAGCGTCATCACAGCATCATCACTGCGTTATCACAGCATCATCTCAGCATCATCACAGTATCATTACTGCTTATTCACTGCATCATCACAACATCATCACAGCGTCATTACAGTGTCATAAATGCATCATCACAGTGTCATCAAAGCGTCCTAACTGCATAATCACTGCATCATCGCAGCTTCATCACAGCATCATGACAGCGTCATCACAGCATCAAAAATGCATAATCACTTCATCCTCACATCATCATCATAGCATCATAGCTGCATAATCATAGAGTCATCACAGCATCATCACTACATCATCAAATTGTCATCACTGTATCATCACAGCATCATCATAGCATCATCACTGCATAATCACAGTGTCATAACAGCATCATTACAACACCATGACTACGTCATCACAGCATCACGACAGCGTCATTACAGTGTCATCACAGCATCATCACTGCATTATCACAACATCATCACAACATCATCACTGCGTCATCAGAGCGTCATCACTACATAATCACTTCTTACTCAGTGAATCATCACTGCATCATCACATCATCACAGCATCATCTCAGCATAATCACAGTATCATCACAGCGTCATCACTACATCATCACTGCATCATCACAGCATCATCACTGCATCATCAGAGCATCATCAGAGCATCATCACAGCATCATCACAACATCATCACAGAGTCATCACAGCATCATCACTGCATAATCACTGCATCATCACAGCATCCTCACAGCATCAATACAGCGTCATCACAACGTCAACAATGCATCATTACAGCATCATCTCAGCATAGTCACAGCATAATCACTGCATAATCACTGCATCATCATATCGTCATCACTGCATCATCACTGCATCATCACAGCACCATCACAGCATCATTACTGCAGAATCACTGCATCATCACAGCATCATAGCTGCATAATCACAGCATCATCACATCATCATCGCATAGTCATCACAGCGTCATCACTGCATCATCACAGCATCATCACAGCATCATTACTGCAGAATCACTGCATCATCACAGCATCCTCACAGCAACATCGCAGCATCATCACAGCATCATCGCATCATCATCACAGTGTCATGACAGCATCATCACTGCATAATCACCGCATAATCACAGCATCATCACAGCATAATCACAGTATCATCACAGCGTCATCACTACATCATCACTGCATCATCACAGAATCATCACTGCATCATCACAGCATCATCAGAGCATCATCACAGCATCATCACATCATCATCTCAGCATCATCACATCATCATCTCAGCATCATTACTGCTTACTCACTGCATCATCATAGCATCATCACATCATCATCACAACATCATCAGTTTCATGTCAGCATCATCACTGCATAATCACTGCATCATCACAGCATCCTCACAGCATCAACACAGCGTCATCACAGCGTCATCAATGCATCATTACAGCATCATCTCAGTATAGTCACAGAATTATTACAGCATAATCACTGCATCATCATATCATCACTGCATCATCACTGCATCATCACTGCATCATCACAGCACCATCACAGCATCATTACTTCAGAATCACTGCATCATCACAGCATCCTCACAGCAACATCGCAGCATCATCACAGCATCATCACACTGTCATGACAGCATCATCACTGCATAATCACTGCATAATCTCCGCATAATCACAGCATCATCACATCATCATCACAATATCATCACAGCGTCATCACTACACATCACTGCATCATCACTACATCATCACAGCATCATCACTTCGTCATCATCAGAGCATCATCACAGCATCATCACTGCATCCTCACTGCATCATGAGTGCATCATCATCACAGCATCATAACTGCATCATCAAAGCATCATCTCGGCATAATCACAATGTCATAAATACATCATCACTCCATCATCACAGCATTATCACATCATCATCACAACGTTTTCAGTGTCATCACAGCATCATAACAACGTCATCAAACTGTCATCACAGCATCATCACCAAATCATCACAGAATCATCACAGCATCATTACTGCATCATCACAGCATCTTTGCATCGTCATCAGAGCATCACCACTGCATCATCACATCATCATCTCAGCATCATCACAGCATCATTACTGCTTACTCACTGCATCATCACAGCGTCATGACAGTGTCATCACTGCATCATAACATCATAGCTTCATCATCAGAACATTATCACAGCATCATCACTGCATCATCACATCATCATTATAGCATCTTCACTGTCATCAATACATCATCACAGCATCATCACATCATTATCACAGCATCATCAGTGTCATCTCAGCATCATCACTGCATCATGACTGCATCATAGCAGCATAATCACAGCATCATCACAGAATCATCACAGCATCATCATAAGGTCATCACAGCATCATCACTACGTCATCAGATTGTAATCACAGCATCATCACAGTGTCCTCACTGAATCATCACTGCACCATCACTGCAACATCACAGCATCATCTCAGCATCATCATGGCATCATTACTGCATCATCACTGCTTACTCACTGCATCATCACAGCATCATCTCAGCATCATCACAGAATCATTTCTGCATAATCATTGCATTTTCACAGCGTCATCACAGTATCATCACTGCATCATCACAGTGTCATCACAGCATCATCAAAGCATCACGACAGCGTCATCTCACCATCACGACAGCGTCATCAAAGCATCATCACTGCATCATAACAACATCATCTCAGCATCATCACAGAATCATTTCTGCATAATCACTGCATCATCATAGTGTCATCACAGCATATTCACTGCATCATCACATCATCACAGTGTCATCACAGAATCATCACTGAATCATCCAAGCATCATCCAAGCATCATCACAGCACCACCAATGCATCATCACAGTATCATCACTGCATAATCACTGCATCATCACCGCATCATCACATCATCAACACTGCTTCATTGCTGCATCATCACATCATTGTCACAGTATCATCAAAATATCATCACAGCATCATCACACCATCATAACAACATCATCACAGCGTCATCACAGAATCATCACTGAATCATCATAGCATCTTCATATCATCATCACAATATCATCACAGCATCATCACTGCATCATCACAGCATCATCACTGCATAATCACTGCATCATCACCGCATCATCACATCATCAACACTGCTTCATTGCTGCATCATCACATCATTGTCACAGTATCATCAAAATATCATCACAGCATCATCACACCATCATAACAACATCATCACAGTGTCATCACAGAATCATCACTGAATCATCATAGCATCTTCATATCATCATCACAATATCATCACAGCATCATCACTGCATCATCACAGCATCATCACTGCATAATCACTGCATCATCACCACATCATCACAGCATCATCACTGCATAATCACTGCATCATCACAGCATCATCACATCGTCATCAAAACATCATTACAAGTATCAACACAACATAATCACAGTGTCATCACAGCATCATCATTGCATCCTTACTGCATGATCACAGCATCTCCGCATCGTAATCACATCATCATCACTGACTCCTCACTGAATCATCACTGTACCATCACTGCATCATCAGAGCATAATCTGAGCATAATCTCAGCATAATCACAGCATCATCACAGAATCATCACAGCATCATTACTGCATCATCACAGCATCTTTGCATCGTCATCAGAGCATCACCACTGCATCATCACTACATCATCACATCATCATCACAGCATTTTAGCTACATAATCACAGAATCATCATAGCGTAACGACAGCATCATCACAACATCATTACAGCATCATCACAGCGTCATCGTAACATCATGACTGTATCATCACAGCATCATCACAGCATCACCGCAGCGTCATCACTGCATCATCACAGCATCATCACAGCATCATCACGGCATCGTTACAGCATCGTCATATCATCATAACTGCATCATCACAACAACATAACAAAATCATCAAAGCATCGTCACAGCATCATCACCGCGTCATCACAGCGTCATAACTGCATCGTCACTGCATCTAAACTGCATCATCACAAAATCATCACAGCTTCATCACTGCAGCATCACAGCATCATCAAAGCATCATCGCAGCATCATCACATCATCATCACTGCATCATCACAGAATCATTACTGTTTACTCACTGCGGCATCACAGCATTATCACGGTGTCATAACTGCATCATCACTGCACCATTACTGCATCATCACAGTGTCATCTCAGCATCATCACAGCATCATTACTGCCTAATCATTGCATTATCACAACGTCATCACAGTATCATCAGTGCATCATCACAGCATCATTACTGCATCATCACATCATCATCACAGAATCACGATAGTGTCATCACAGCGTCATCACTGCATCATCACAGCGTCATCTCAGCATCATCAGAGACTCATCACAGCGTCATCACTGCATCATCACTGCATCACCACAGTATCATCACAGCATCATCACAAAATTATAAGAGCGTCATCACAGTGTTATTACTGCATCATCACAGCATCAATAGAGCATCATCACAGCGTCATCACAGCATTATCACAGCGTCATCACAGCATCACGACATCATCATCACAGCTTCACGACAGTGTCATGAGAGCGTCTTCACAGCATCATCACTACATCATCACAGCATCATCACTGCGTCATCAGAGCATCATCACAAAATCATCACAGCGTCATTACTGCATCATCACTGCATCATCACAGCGTCATCACCGCATCATCACTGCATTGTCACAACATCATGGCGTCATAATAACTGCATCATAACAGCATGATCAAAGCATCATCACAGCGTCATCACAGCGTCATAACTGCATAAACACTGCATCATCAAAGAACCATCACAGCATCATCACAGCGTCATAACAGCATCATCAGAGCATCATCACATCGTCATCACATCGTCATCAAAGAATCTTCACAGCATCATCGCTATGTCATCATAGCATCATCATAATATTATCACAGCTTCATCACAGCGTCATAACAACATCATCACTGCATCATCACAGCATCATCATTATTGCATCATGACTGCATCATTACAGCATCATCAGAGCAGAATCAGTGCGTCGTCACAGCATCATTACTGCATCACCACATCATCACTGTGTTATCGCAGCGTCATCACAGCATCATCACAACATCATCACAGAATCATCACAGCATCATTGCAGCATCATCACATCATCATCACAGCGTCATCACAACATCATCGTAGCATCATCATGCATCATCACAGCATCATTACTGCATCATCACAGCATCATCACTGCATCATCACTGAATAATCACAGCATCATCACTGCATCATCACGGCATCGTTACAGCATCGTCATATCATCATAACTGCATCATCACAACAACATAACAAAATCATCAAAGCATCATCACAGCATCATCACCGCGTCATCACAGCGTCATAACTGCATCGTCACTGCATCTAAACTGCATCATCACAAAATCATCACTGCATCACATCATAATCACAACATCATCAAAGCGTCATCACAGCATCATCACTGCGTTATCACAGCATCATCTCAGCATCATCACAGTATCATTACTGCTTATTCACTGCATCATCACAACATCATCACAGCGTCATTACAGTGTCATAAATGCATCATCACAGTGTCATCAAAGCGTCCTAACTGCATAATCACTGCATCATCGCAGCTTCATCACAGCATCATGACAGCGTCATCACAGCATCAAAAATGCATAATCACTTCATCCTCACATCATCATCATAGCATCATAGCTGCATAATCATAGAGTCATCACAGCATCATCACTACATCATCAAATTGTCATCACTGTATCATCACAGCATCATCATAGCATCATCACTGCATAATCACAGTGTCATAACAGCATCATTACAACACCATGACTACGTCATCACAGCATCACGACAGCGTCATTACAGTGTCATCACAGCATCATCACTGCATTATCACAACATCATCACAACATCATCACTGCGTCATCAGAGCGTCATCACTACATAATCACTTCTTACTCAGTGAATCATCACTGCATCATCACATCATCACAGCATCATCTCAGCATAATCACAGTATCATCACAGCGTCATCACTACATCATCACTGCATCATCACAGCATCATCACTGCATCATCACAGCATCATCAGAGCATCATCACAGCATCATCACAACATCATCACAGAGTCATCACAGCATCATCACTGCATAATCACTGCATCATCACAGCATCCTCACAGCATCAATACAGCGTCATCACAACGTCAACAATGCATCATTACAGCATCATCTCAGCATAGTCACAGCATAATCACTGCATAATCACTGCATCATCATATCGTCATCACTGCATCATCACTGCATCATCACAGCACCATCACAGCATCATTACTGCAGAATCACTGCATCATCACAGCATCATAGCTGCATAATCACAGCATCATCACATCATCATCGCATAGTCATCACAGCGTCATCACTGCATCATCACAGCATCATCACAGCATCATTACTGCAGAATCACTGCATCATCACAGCATCCTCACAGCAACATCGCAGCATCATCACAGCATCATCGCATCATCATCACAGTGTCATGACAGCATCATCACTGCATAATCACCGCATAATCACAGCATCATCACAGCATAATCACAGTATCATCACAGCGTCATCACTACATCATCACTGCATCATCACAGAATCATCACTGCGTCATCACAGCATCATCAGAGCATCATCACAGCATCATCACAGCATAATCACAGTATCATCACAGCATCATCACTACATCATCACTGCATCATCACAGAATCATCACTGCGTCATCACAGCATCATCAGAGCATCATCACAGCATCATCACATCATCATCTCAGCATCATTACTGCTTACTCACTGCATCATCAGAGCATCATCACATCATCATCACAACATCATCAGTTTCATGTCAGCATCATCACTGCATAATCACTGCATCATCACAGCATCCTCACAGCATCAACACAGCGTCATCACAGCGTCATCAATGCATCATTACAGCATCATCTCAGTATAGTCACAGAATTATTACAGCATAATCACTGCATCATCATATCATCACTGCATCATCACTGCATCATCACAGCACCATCACAGCATCATTACTTCAGAATCACTGCATCATCACAGCATCCTCACAGCAACATCGCAGCATCATCACAGCATCATCACACTGTCATGACAGCATCATCACTGCATAATCACTGCATAATCTCCGCATAATCACAGCATCATCACATCATCATCACAATATCATCACAGCGTCATCACTACACATCACTGCATCATCACTACATCATCACAGCATCATCACTTCGTCATCATCAGAGCATCATCACAGCATCATCACTGCATCCTCACTGCATCATGAGTGCATCATCATCACAGCATCATAACTGCATCATCAAAGCATCATCTCGGCATAATCACAATGTCATAAATACATCATCACTCCATCATCACAGCATTATCACATCATCATCACAACGTTTTCAGTGTCATCACAGCATCATAACAACGTCATCAAACTGTCATCACAGCATCATCACCAAATCATCACAGAATCATCACAGCATCATTACTGCATCATCACAGCATCTTTGCATCGTCATCAGAGCATCACCACTGCATCATCACATCATCATCTCAGCATCATCACAGCATCATTACTGCTTACTCACTGCATCATCACAGCGTCATGACAGTGTCATCACTGCATCATAACATCATAGCTTCATCATCAGAACATTATCACAGCATCATCACTGCATCATCACATCATCATTATAGCATCTTCACTGTCATCAATACATCATCACAGCATCATCACATCATTATCACAGCATCATCAGTGTCATCTCAGCATCATCACTGCATCATGACTGCATCATAGCAGCATAATCACAGCATCATCACAGAATCATCACAGCATCATCATAAGGTCATCACAGCATCATCACTACGTCATCAGATTGTAATCACAGCATCATCACAGTGTCCTCACTGAATCATCACTGCACCATCACTGCAACATCACAGCATCATCTCAGCATCATCATGGCATCATTACTGCATCATCACTGCTTACTCACTGCATCATCACAGCATCATCTCAGCATCATCACAGAATCATTTCTGCATAATCATTGCATTTTCACAGCGTCATCACAGTATCATCACTGCATCATCACAGTGTCATCACAGCATCATCAAAGCATCACGACAGCGTCATCTCACCATCACGACAGCGTCATCAAAGCATCATCACTGCATCATAACAACATCATCTCAGCATCATCACAGAATCATTTCTGCATAATCACTGCATCATCATAGTGTCATCACAGCATATTCACTGCATCATCACATCATCACAGTGTCATCACAGAATCATCACTGAATCATCCAAGCATCATCCAAGCATCATCACAGCACCACCAATGCATCATCACAGTATCATCACTGCATAATCACTGCATCATCACCGCATCATCACATCATCAACACTGCATCATTGCTGCATCATCACATCATTGTCACAGTATCATCAAAATATCATCACAGCATCATCACACCATCATAACAACATCATCACAGCGTCATCACAGTATCGTAAATGCATCATCACAGAATCATCACTGAATCATCATAGCATCTTCATATCATCATCACAATATCATCACAGCATCATCACTGCATCATCACAGCATCATCACTGCATAATCACTGCATCATCACCACATCATCACAGCATCATCACTGCATAATCACTGCATCATCACAGCATCATCACATCGTCATCAAAACATCATTACAAGTATCAACACAACATAATCACAGTGTCATCACAGCATCATCATTGCATCCTTACTGCATGATCACAGCATCTCCGCATCGTAATCACATCATCATCACTGACTCCTCACTGAATCATCACTGTACCATCACTGCATCATCAGAGCATAATCTGAGCATAATCTCAGCATAATCACAGCATCATCACAGAATCATCACAGCATCATTACTGCATCATCACAGCATCTTTGCATCGTCATCAGAGCATCACCACTGCATCATCACTACATCATCACATCATCATCACAGCATTTTAGCTACATAATCACAGAATCATCATAGCGTAACGACAGCATCATCACAACATCATTACAGCATCATCACAGCGTCATCGTAACATCATGACTGTATCATCACAGCATCATCACAGCATCACCGCAGCGTCATCACTGCATCATCACAGCATCATCACAGCATCATCACGGCATCGTTACAGCATCGTCATATCATCATAACTGCATCATCACAACAACATAACAAAATCATCAAAGCATCGTCACAGCATCATCACCGCGTCATCACAGCGTCATAACTGCATCGTCACTGCATCTAAACTGCATCATCACAAAATCATCACAGCTTCATCACTGCAGCATCACAGCATCATCAAAGCATCATCGCAGCATCATCACATCATCATCACTGCATCATCACAGAATCATTACTGTTTACTCACTGCGGCATCACAGCATTATCACGGTGTCATAACTGCATCATCACTGCACCATTACTGCATCATCACAGTGTCATCTCAGCATCATCACAGCATCATTACTGCCTAATCATTGCATTATCACAACGTCATCACAGTATCATCAGTGCATCATCACAGCATCATTACTGCATCATCACATCATCATCACAGAATCACGATAGTGTCATCACAGCGTCATCACTGCATCATCACAGCGTCATCTCAGCATCATCAGAGACTCATCACAGCGTCATCACTGCATCATCACTGCATCACCACAGTATCATCACAGCATCATCACAAAATTATAAGAGCGTCATCACAGTGTTATTACTGCATCATCACAGCATCAATAGAGCATCATCACAGCGTCATCACAGCATTATCACAGCGTCATCACAGCATCACGACATCATCATCACAGCTTCACGACAGTGTCATGAGAGCGTCTTCACAGCATCATCACTACATCATCACAGCATCATCACTGCGTCATCAGAGCATCATCACAAAATCATCACAGCGTCATTACTGCATCATCACTGCATCATCACAGCGTCATCACCGCATCATCACTGCATTGTCACAACATCATGGCGTCATAATAACTGCATCATAACAGCATGATCAAAGCATCATCACAGCATCATCACAGCGTCATAACTGCATAAACACTGCATCATCAAAGAACCATCACAGCATCATCACAGCGTCATAACAGCATCATCAGAGCATCATCACATCGTCATCACATCGTCATCAAAGAATCTTCACAGCATCATCGCTATGTCATCATAGCATCATCATAATATTATCACAGCTTCATCACAGCGTCATAACAACATCATCACTGCATCATCACAGCATCATCATTATTGCATCATGACTGCATCATTACAGCATCATCAGAGCAGAATCAGTGCGTCGTCACAGCATCATTACTGCATCACCACATCATCACTGTGTTATCGCAGCGTCATCACAGCATCATCACAACATCATCACAGAATCATCACAGCATCATTGCAGCATCATCACATCATCATCACAGCGTCATCACAACATCATCGTAGCATCATCATGCATCATCACAGCATCATTACTGCATCATCACAGCATCATCACTGCATCATCACTGAATAATCACAGCATCATCACTGCATCATCACGGCATCGTTACAGCATCGTCATATCATCATAACTGCATCATCACAACAACATAACAAAATCATCAAAGCATCATCACAGCATCATCACCGCGTCATCACAGCATCATAACTGCATCGTCACTGCATCTAAACTGCATCATCACAAAATCATCACTGCATCACATCATAATCACAACATCATCAAAGCGTCATCACAGCATCATCACTGCGTTATCACAGCATCATCTCAGCATCATCACAGTATCATTACTGCTTATTCACTGCATCATCACAACATCATCACAGCGTCATTACAGTGTCATAAATGCATCATCACAGTGTCATCAAAGCGTCCTAACTGCATAATCACTGCATCATCGCAGCTTCATCACAGCATCATGACAGCGTCATCACAGCATCAAAAATGCATAATCACTTCATCCTCACATCATCATCATAGCATCATAGCTGCATAATCATAGAGTCATCACAGCATCATCACTACATCATCAAATTGTCATCACTGTATCATCACAGCATCATCATAGCATCATCACTGCATAATCACAGTGTCATAACAGCATCATTACAACACCATGACTACGTCATCACAGCATCACGACAGCGTCATTACAGTGTCATCACAGCATCATCACTGCATTATCACAACATCATCACAACATCATCACTGCGTCATCAGAGCGTCATCACTACATAATCACTTCTTACTCAGTGAATCATCACTGCATCATCACATCATCACAGCATCATCTCAGCATAATCACAGTATCATCACAGCGTCATCACTACATCATCACTGCATCATCACAGCATCATCACTGCATCATCACAGCATCATCAGAGCATCATCACAGCATCATCACAACATCATCACAGAGTCATCACAGCATCATCACTGCATAATCACTGCATCATCACAGCATCCTCACAGCATCAATACAGCGTCATCACAACGTCAACAATGCATCATTACAGCATCATCTCAGCATAGTCACAGCATAATCACTGCATAATCACTGCATCATCATATCGTCATCACTGCATCATCACTGCATCATCACAGCACCATCACAGCATCATTACTGCAGAATCACTGCATCATCACAGCATCATAGCTGCATAATCACAGCATCATCACATCATCATCGCATAGTCATCACAGCGTCATCACTGCATCATCACAGCATCATCACAGCATCATTACTGCAGAATCACTGCATCATCACAGCATCCTCACAGCAACATCGCAGCATCATCACAGCATCATCGCATCATCATCACAGTGTCATGACAGCATCATCACTGCATAATCACCGCATAATCACAGCATCATCACAGCATAATCACAGTATCATCACAGCATCATCACTACATCATCACTGCATCATCACAGAATCATCACTGCGTCATCACAGCATCATCAGAGCATCATCACAGCATCATCACAGCATAATCACAGTATCATCACAGCATCATCACTACATCATCACTGCATCATCACAGAATCATCACTGCGTCATCACAGCATCATCAGAGCATCATCACAGCATCATCACATCATCATCTCAGCATCATTACTGCTTACTCACTGCATCATCATAGCATCATCACATCATCATCACAACATCATCAGTTTCATGTCAGCATCATCACTGCATAATCACTGCATCATCACAGCATCCTCACAGCATCAACACAGCGTCATCACAGCGTCATCAATGCATCATTACAGCATCATCTCAGTATAGTCACAGAATTATTACAGCATAATCACTGCATCATCATATCATCACTGCATCATCACTGCATCATCACTGCATCATCACAGCACCATCACAGCATCATTACTTCAGAATCACTGCATCATCACAGCATCCTCACAGCAACATCGCAGCATCATCACAGCATCATCACACTGTCATGACAGCATCATCACTGCATAATCACTGCATAATCTCCGCATAATCACAGCATCATCACATCATCATCACAATATCATCACAGCGTCATCACTACACATCACTGCATCATCACTACATCATCACAGCATCATCACTTCGTCATCATCAGAGCATCATCACAGCATCATCACTGCATCCTCACTGCATCATGAGTGCATCATCATCACAGCATCATAACTGCATCATCAAAGCATCATCTCGGCATAATCACAATGTCATAAATACATCATCACTCCATCATCACAGCATTATCACATCATCATCACAACGTTTTCAGTGTCATCACAGCATCATAACAACGTCATCAAACTGTCATCACAGCATCATCACCAAATCATCACAGAATCATCACAGCATCATTACTGCATCATCACAGCATCTTTGCATCGTCATCAGAGCATCACCACTGCATCATCACATCATCATCTCAGCATCATCACAGCATCATTACTGCTTACTCACTGCATCATCACAGCGTCATGACACTGTCATCACTGCATCATAACATCATAGCTTCATCATCAGAACATTATCACAGCATCATCACTGCATCATCACATCATCATTATAGCATCTTCACTGTCATCAATACATCATCACAGCATCATCACATCATTATCACAGCATCATCAGTGTCATCTCAGCATCATCACTGCATCATGACTGCATCATAGCAGCATAATCACAGCATCATCACAGAATCATCACAGCATCATCATAAGGTCATCACAGCATCATCACTACGTCATCAGATTGTAATCACAGCATCATCACAGTGTCCTCACTGAATCATCACTGCACCATCACTGCAACATCACAGCATCATCTCAGCATCATCATGGCATCATTACTGCATCATCACTGCTTACTCACTGCATCATCACAGCATCATCTCAGCATCATCACAGAATCATTTCTGCATAATCATTGCATTTTCACAGCGTCATCACAGTATCATCACTGCATCATCACAGTGTCATCACAGCATCATCAAAGCATCACGACAGCGTCATCTCACCATCACGACAGCGTCATCAAAGCATCATCACTGCATCATAACAACATCATCTCAGCATCATCACAGAATCATTTCTGCATAATCACTGCATCATCATAGTGTCATCACAGCATATTCACTGCATCATCACATCATCACAGTGTCATCACAGAATCATCACTGAATCATCCAAGCATCATCCAAGCATCATCACAGCACCACCAATGCATCATCACAGTATCATCACTGCATAATCACTGCATCATCACCGCATCATCACATCATCAACACTGCATCATTGCTGCATCATCACATCATTGTCACAGTATCATCAAAATATCATCACAGCATCATCACACCATCATAACAACATCATCACAGCGTCATCACAGTATCGTAAATGCATCATCACAGAATCATCACTGAATCATCATAGCATCTTCATATCATCATCACAATATCATCACAGCATCATCACTGCATCATCACAGCATCATCACTGCATCATCACAGCATCTTTGCATCGTCATCAGAGCATCACCACTGCATCATCACTACATCATCACATCATCATCACAGCATTTTAGCTACATAATCACAGAATCATCATAGCGTAACGACAGCATCATCACAACATCATTACAGCATCATCACAGCGTAATCGTAACATCATGACTGTATCATCACAGCATCATCACAGCATCACCGCAGCGTCATCACTGCATCATCACAGCATCATCACAGCATCATCACGGCATCGTTACAGCATCGTCATATCATCATAACTGCATCATCACAACAACATAACAAAATCATCAAAGCATCGTCACAGCATCATCACCGCGTCATCACAGCGTCATAACTGCATCGTCACTGCATCTAAACTGCATCATCACAAAATCATCACAGCTTCATCACTGCAGCATCACAGCATCATCAAAGCATCATCGCAGCATCATCACATCATCATCACTGCATCATCACAGAATCATTACTGTTTACTCACTGCGGCATCACAGCATTATCACGGTGTCATAACTGCATCATCACTGCACCATTACTGCATCATCACAGTGTCATCTCAGCATCATCACAGCATCATTACTGCCTAATCATTGCATTATCACAACGTCATCACAGTATCATCAGTGCATCATCACAGCATCATTACTGCATCATCACATCATCATCACAGAATCACGATAGTGTCATCACAGCGTCATCACTGCATCATCACAGCGTCATCTCAGCATCATCAGAGACTCATCACAGCGTCATCACTGCATCATCACTGCATCACCACAGTATCATCACAGCATCATCACAAATTTATAAGAGCGTCATCACAGCGTTATTACTGCATCATCACAGCATCAATAGAGCATCATCACAGCGTCATCACAGCGTTATCACAGCGTCATCACAGCATCACGACATCATCATCACAGCTTCACGACAGTGTCATGAGAGCGTCTTCACAGCATCATCACTACATCATCACAGCATCATCACTGCGTCATCAGAGCATCATCACAAAATCATCACAGCGTCATTACTGCATCATCACTGCATCATCACAGCGTCATCACCGCATCATCACTGCATTGTCACAACATCATGGCGTCATAATAACTGCATCATAACAGCATGATCAAAGCATCATCACAGCGTCATCACAGCGTCATAACTGCATAAACACTGCATCATCAAAGAACCATCACAGCATCATCACAGCGTCATAACAGCATCATCAGAGCATCATCACATCGTCATCACATCGTCATCAAAGAATCTTCACAGCATCATCGCTATGTCATCATAGCATCATCATAATATTATCACAGCTTCATCACAGCGTCATAACAACATCATCACTGCATCATCACAGCATCATCATTATTGCATCATGACTGCATCATTACAGCATCATCAGAGCAGAATCAGTGCGTTGTCACAGCATCATCATTACTGCATCATCACATCATCACTGTGTTATCGCAGCGTCATCACAGCATCATGACAACATCATCACAGAATCATCACAGCATCATTGCAGCATCATCACATCATCATCACAGCGTCATCACAACATCATCGTAGCATCATCATGCATCATCACAGCATCATTACTGCATCATCACAGCATCATCACTGCATCATCACTGAATAATCACAGCATCATCACTGCATCATCACGGCATCGTTACAGCATCGTCATATCATCATAACTGCATCATCACAACAACATAACAAAATCATCAAAGCATCATCACAGCATCATCACCGCGTCATCACAGCGTCATAACTGCATCGTCACTGCATCTAAACTGCATCATCACAAAATCATCACAGCTTCATCACTGCAGCATCACAGCATCATCAAAGCATCATCGCAGCATCATCACATCATCATCACAGCATCATCACAGAATCATTACTGTTTACTCACTGCGGCATCACAGCATTATCACGGTGTCATAACTGCATCATCACTGCACCATTACTGCATCATCACAGTGTCATCTCAGCATCATCACAGCATCATTACTGCCTAATCATTGCATTATCACAACGTCATCACAGTATCATCAGTGCATCATCACAGCATCATTACTGCATCATCACATCATCATCACAGAATCACGATAGTGTCATCACAGCGTCATCACTGCATCATCACAGCGTCATCTCAGCATCATCAGAGACTCATCACAGCGTCATCACTGCATCATCACTGCATCACCACAGTATCATCACAGCATCATCACAAAATTATAAGAGCGTCATCACAGTGTTATTACTGCATCATCACAGCATCAATAGAGCATCATCACAGCGTCATCACAGCATTATCACAGCGTCATCACAGCATCACGACATCATCATCACAGCTTCACGACAGTGTCATGAGAGCGTCTTCACAGCATCATCACTACATCATCACAGCATCATCACTGCGTCATCAGAGCATCATCACAAAATCATCACAGCGTCATTACTGCATCATCACTGCATCATCACAGCGTCATCACCGCATCATCACTGCATTGTCACAACATCATGGCGTCATAATAACTGCATCATAACAGCATGATCAAAGCATCATCACAGCGTCATCACAGCGTCATAACTGCATAAACACTGCATCATCAAAGAACCATCACAGCATCATCACAGCGTCATAACAGCATCATCAGAGCATCATCACATCGTCATCACATCGTCATCAAAGAATCTTCACAGCATCATCGCTATGTCATCATAGCATCATCATAATATTATCACAGCTTCATCACAGCGTCATAACAACATCATCACTGCATCATCACAGCATCATCATTATTGCATCATGACTGCATCATTACAGCATCATCAGAGCAGAATCAGTGCGTCGTCACAGCATCATTACTGCATCACCACATCATCACTGTGTTATCGCAGCGTCATCACAGCATCATCACAACATCATCACAGAATCATCACAGCATCATTGCAGCATCATCACATCATCATCACAGCGTCATCACAACATCATCGTAGCATCATCATGCATCATCACAGCATCATTACTGCATCATCACAGCATCATCACAGCATCATCACTGCATCATCACTGAATAATCACAGCATCATCACTGCATCATCACGGCATCGTTACAGCATCGTCATATCATCATAACTGCATCATCACAACAACATAACAAAATCATCAAAGCATCATCACAGCATCATCACCGCGTCATCACAGCGTCATAACTGCATCGTCACTGCATCTAAACTGCATCATCACAAAATCATCACTGCATCACATCATAATCACAACATCATCAAAGCGTCATCACAGCATCATCACTGCGTTATCACAGCATCATCTCAGCATCATCACAGTATCATTACTGCTTATTCACTGCATCATCACAACATCATCACAGCGTCATTACAGTGTCATAAATGCATCATCACAGTGTCATCAAAGCGTCCTAACTGCATAATCACTGCATCATCGCAGCTTCATCACAGCATCATGACAGCGTCATCACAGCATCAAAAATGCATAATCACTTCATCCTCACATCATCATCATAGCATCATAGCTGCATAATCATAGAGTCATCACAGCATCATCACTACATCATCAAATTGTCATCACTGTATCATCACAGCATCATCATAGCATCATCACTGCATAATCACAGTGTCATAACAGCATCATTACAACACCATGACTACGTCATCACAGCATCACGACAGCGTCATTACAGTGTCATCACAGCATCATCACTGCATTATCACAACATCATCACAACATCATCACAACATCATCACTGCGTCATCAGAGCGTCATCACTACATAATCACTTCTTACTCAGTGAATCATCACTGCATCATCACATCATCACAGCATCATCTCAGCATAATCACAGTATCATCACAGCGTCATCACTACATCATCAATGCATCATCACTGCATCATCACAGCATCATCACTGCATCATCACAGCATCATCAGAGCATCATCACAGCATCATCACAACATCATCACAGAGTCATCACAGCATCATCACTGCATAATCACTGCATCATCACAGCATCCTCACAGCATCAATACAGCGTCATCACAACGTCAACAATGCATCATTACAGCATCATCTCAGTATAGTCACAGCATAATCACTACATAATCACTGCATCATCATATCGTCATCACTGCATCATCACTGCATCATCACAGCACCATCACAGCATCATTACTGCAGAATCACTGCATCATCACAGCATCATAGCTGCATAATCACAGCATCATCACATCATCATCGCATAGTCATCACAGCGTCATCACTGCATCATCACAGCATCATCACAGCATCATTACTGCAGAATCACTGCATCATCACAGCATCCTCACAGCAACATCGCAGCATCATCACAGCATCATCGCATCATCATCACAGTGTCATGACAGCATCATCACTGCATAATCACCGCATAATCACAGCATCATCACAGCATAATCACAGTATCATCACAGCGTCATCACTACATCATCACTGCATCATCACAGAATCATCACTGCGTCATCACAGCATCATCAGAGCATCATCACAGCATCATCACATCATCATCTCAGCATCATTACTGCTTACTCACTGCATCATCACAGCATCATCACATCATCATCACAACATCATCAGTTTCATGTCAGCATCATCACTGCATAATCACTGCATCATCACAGCATCCTCACAGCATCAACACAGCGTCATCACAGCGTCATCAATGCATCATTACAGCATCATCTCAGTATAGTCACAGAATTATTACAGCATAATCACTGCATCATCATATCATCACTGCATCATCACAGCATCCTCACAGCAACATCGCAGCATCATCACAGCATCATCACACTGTCATGACAGCATCATCACTGCATAATCACTGCATAATCTCCGCATAATCACAGCATCATCACATCATCATCACAATATCATCACAGCGTCATCACTACACATCACTGCATCATCACTACATCATCACAGCATCATCACTTCGTCATCATCAGAGCATCATCACAGCATCATCACTGCATCCTCACTGCATCATGAGTGCATCATCATCACAGCATCATAACTGCATCATCAAAGCATCATCTCGGCATAATCACAATGTCATAAATACATCATCACTCCATCATCACAGCATTATCACATCATCATCACAACGTTTTCAGTGTCATCACAGCATCATAACAACGTCATCAAACTGTCATCACAGCATCATCACCAAATCATCACAGAATCATCACAGCATCATTACTGCATCATCACAGCATCTTTGCATCGTCATCAGAGCATCACCACTGCATCATCACATCATCATCTCAGCATCATCACAGCATCATTACTGCATCCTCACTGCATCATGAGTGCATCATCATCACAGCATCATAACTGCATCATCAAAGCATCATCTCGGCATAATCACAATGTCATAAATACATCATCACTCCATCATCACAGCATTATCACATCATCATCACAACGTTTTCAGTGTCATCACAGCATCATAACAACGTCATCAAACTGTCATCACAGCATCATCACCAAATCATCACAGAATCATCACAGCATCATTACTGCATCATCACAGCATCTTTGCATCGTCATCAGAGCATCACCACTGCATCATCACATCATCATCTCAGCATCATCACAGCATCATTACTGCTTACTCACTGCATCATCACAGCGTCATGACAGTGTCATCACTGCATCATAACATCATAGCTTCATCATCAGAACATTATCACAGCATCATCACTGCATCATCACATCATCATTATAGCATCTTCACTGTCATCAATACATCATCACAGCATCATCACATCATTATCACAGCATCATCAGTGTCATCTCAGCATCATCACTGCATCATGACTGCATCATAGCAGCATAATCACAGCATCATCACAGAATCATCACAGCATCATCATAAGGTCATCACAGCATCATCACTACGTCATCAAATTGTAATCACAGCATCATCACAGTGTCCTCACTGAATCATCACTGCACCATCACTGCAACATCACAGCATCATCTCAGCATCATCATGGCATCATTACTGCATCATCACTGCTTACTCACTGCATCATCACAGCATCATCTCAGCATCATCACAGAATCATTTCTGCATAATCATTGCATTTTCACAGCGTCATCACAGTATCATCACTGCATCATCACAGTGTCATCACAGCATCATCAAAGCATCACGACAGCGTCATCTCACCATCACGACAGCGTCATCAAAGCATCATCACTGCATCATAACAACATCATCTCAGCATCATCACAGAATCATTTCTGCATAATCACTGCATCATCATAGTGTCATCACAGTATATTCACTGCATCATCACATCATCACAGTGTCATCACAGAATCATCACTGAATCATCCAAGCATCATCCAAGCATCATCACAGCACCACCAATGCATCATCACAGTATCATCACTGCATAATCACTGCATCATCACCGCATCATCACATCATCAACACTGCATCATTGCTGCATCATCACATCATTGTCACAGTATCATCAAAATATCATCACAGCATCATCACACCATCATAACAACATCATCACAGCGTCATCACAGTATCGTAAATGCATCATCACAGAATCATCACTGAATCATCATAGCATCTTCATATCATCATCACAATATCATCACAGCATCATCACTGCATCATCACAGCATCATCACTGCATAATCACTGCATCATCACCACATCATCACAGCATCATCACTGCATAATCACTGCATCATCACAGCATCATCACATCGTCATCAAAACATCATTACAAGTATCAACACAACATAATCACAGTGTCATCACAGCATCATCATTGCATCCTTACTGCATGATCACAGCATCTCCGCATCGTAATCACATCATCATCACTGACTCCTCACTGAATCATCACTGTACCATCACTGCATCATCAGAGCATAATCTGAGCATAATCTCAGCATAATCACAGCATCATCACAGAATCATCACAGCATCATTACTGCATCATCACAGCATCTTTGCATCGTCATCAGAGCATCACCACTGCATCATCACTACATCATCACATCATCATCACAGCATTTTAGCTACATAATCACAGAATCATCATAGCGTAACGACAGCATCATCACAACATCATTACAGCATCATCACAGCGTCATCGTAACATCATGACTGTATCATCACAGCATCATCACAGCATCACCGCAGCGTCATCACTGCATCATCACAGCATCATCACAGCATCATCACGGCATCGTTACAGCATCGTCATATCATCATAACTGCATCATCACAACAACATAACAAAATCATCAAAGCATCGTCACAGCATCATCACCGCGTCATCACAGCGTCATAACTGCATCGTCACTGCATCTAAACTGCATCATCACAAAATCATCACAGCTTCATCACTGCAGCATCACAGCATCATCAAAGCATCATCGCAGCATCATCACATCATCATCACTGCATCATCACAGAATCATTACTGTTTACTCACTGCGGCATCACAGCATTATCACGGTGTCATAACTGCATCATCACTGCACCATTACTGCATCATCACAGTGTCATCTCAGCATCATCACAGCATCATTACTGCCTAATCATTGCATTATCACAACGTCATCACAGTATCATCAGTGCATCATCACAGCATCATTCCATTTGAACACCTCTTAACGACAGCCGTTAGCTAGGTGATAATGGTCTCCACCAGGCACGGTGCGCTCTCTAGGAAGTCGGTACACACCCAGACCGACTACCCGTTACAGAATGCAGCAGTTCAGGTCACCGGATGTAAGGAGTGTCTGAGCCTGTTGCTGCCATCGGCGGGAGGCAGAGACGCTGCGTGCGTGAGGTGCGAGCAGGTGGATGACCTGATCCGCATGGTGGCGGAGCTCAAGGAGGAGGTGGAGAGGCTGAGGGTTATCAGGGAGTGTGAGCGGGAGATAGACTTGTGGAGTAACTCCCTGCAGGGCCTCAAGGAGAGGTACCGGGGTGAGACACCCCAAATGGGGGTGGACCCCCTGCCCTGCTGCTCTCGGGCAGAGGGAGGGGACCTGGGAGCTGAGGAGGAGTGGAAACAGGTCCCTGCTCGACATCGCAGGCGATGTCCTCCCCTTCCGGCCCCACCTTCCCAGGTGCCCTTACGCAACAGGTTTGAGGCCCTGGAAACTGAGAGACCAGTAGCTGAGGAAGAGGTACCGAGTGTTCCCAGGAGGATGCCTAGGGTGAGGAAGTCGACTCCACGCCTCAGGACTGCCTCCATCAAGAAAGACAGAAGGGTTATTGTTGTTGGAGACTCTAGTCTTAGGGGAACAGAGGGCCCTATTTGTCGGCCGGACCCTACCCGTAGGGAAGTCTGCTGCCTCCCTGGGGCCAGGGTCAGGGACGTTGCCAGGAAGCTTCCCAACCTGGTACGCCCCTCTGATTATTATCCTCTTTTGATAGTCCAGGCGGGCAGTGACAACATTGAAGAGAGAAGCTTGAAGGCTATCAAAAGAGACTTCAGGGAGCTGGGACGGTTAGTGGATGGAGCGGGAGTGCAGTTGGTGTTTACGTCCATCCCTACGGTGGCAGGGAGGGGTACAGACAGGACACGGAAAGCCCACCTGTTAAACACGTGGCTCCGGGGCTGGTGCCAACGCAGAAATCTTGGGTTTTTCGACCATGGGGCACTTTACTCAGCACCTGGCCTGATGGCCGCAGACGGGTCCCTATCTTTTAGGGGAAAAAGGATCCTGGGCCAGGAGCTGGCAGGGCTCATTGAGAGGGCTTTAAACTAGGTAAGAAGGGGGATGGGGCTGAAGCAAGGATCGTTGGGGCTGTGCCAGGGGGAACAATGGCAAGGCCGGAGGATAGGGCAATGGCCCAGCTGAAGTGCATGTAAACCAATGCACGCAGCATGGGTAACAAACAGGAGGAGCTGGAAGCCATCGTGCAGCAGGCAGGCTACGACTTGGTTGCCATCACGGAGACGTGGTGGGACCACAGTCATGACTGGAGTGCTGCAATGCCTGGATATAAGCTCTTCAGAAGGGACAGGCAGCACAGAAGGGGAGGTGGTGTGGCTCTCTATATTAGAGAGTCTTTTGATGTTCTAGAACTCGAGGCTAGGAATGACAAGGTCGAGTCCCTTTGGGTTAGGATCGGCAAGGACAACAAGGCTAGTGTCCTGGTTGGGGTCTGCTATAGACCGCCGAACCAGGATGAGGAGACGGATGAGGAGTTCTACAGGCAGCTGACAGAAGTTGCAAAATCTTCAGCGCTTGTACTCGTGGGGGACTTCAACTTCCCTGATATATCCTGGAAGCACAACATAGCCCAGAGAAAGCAGTCTAGGAGGTTTCTGGAGAGCGTGGAAGATAGCTTCCTGACGCAGCTGGTTAGTGAGCCTACCAGGGGTGGTGCCCCGCTAGACCTTCTCTTCACAAACAGAGAAGGACTGGTGGAGGATGTGGTTGTCGGGAGCTGTCTTGGGCAGAGTGACCACGAAATGGTGGAGTTCACTATTCTTGGCGAGGCCAGGAAGGGGACCAGTAAAACGGCTGTATTGGACTTTCGGAGGGCTGACTTTGGGCTGCTCAGGACACTAGTTAGTAGAGTTCCTTGGGAGGTGGTTCTGAAGGGCAGAGGAGTCCAGGAAGGCTGGGCGCTCTTTAAGAGGGAAATCTTAATGGCGCAGGAGCGGTCTGTCCCCATGTGCCCAAAGATGAGCCAGCGGGGAAGAAGACCAGCCTGGCTGAACAGAGGATTGTGGCTTGAGCTTAGGAGAAAAAAGAGGGTTTATAATCTTTGGAAAAGTGGGCAGGCCACTAGGGAGGACTATAAGGATGTAGCAAGGCTGTGTAGGGACAAAATTAGGAAGGCTAAAGCTCATCTGGAGCTCAATCTGGCTACTGCCGTTAAAGATAACAAAAAACGTTTTTATAAATACATTAACACAAAAAGGAGGACTAAGGAGAATCTCCATCCTTTACTGGATGTGGGGGGAAACTTAGTTACAAGAGATGAGGAAAAGGCGGAGGTGCTCAATGCCTTCTTCGCCTCAGTCTTTAGCGGCAGTACCGGTTGTTCTCTGGATACCCAGTACCCTGAGCTGGTGGAAGGGGATGGGGAGCAGGATGGGGCCCTCACTTTCAACGAAGAACTGGTTGGTGACCAGCTACGGCACTTGGAGGTGCACAAATCGATGGGGCCGGATGGGATCCACCCAAGGGTACTGAGAGAACTGGCAGAGGAGCTGGCCAAGCCCCTGTCCATCATTTATCAGAAGTCCTGGCTATCGGGGGAGGTCCCAGCTGACTGGCGACTAGCAAATGTGACGCCCATCTACAAGAAGGGCCGGAGGGCAGACCCGGGAAACTACAGGCCTGTCAGTTTGACCTCAGTACCGGGGAAGCTCATGGAGCAGATCCTCTTGAGAGTCATCATGCAGCACTTGCAGGGCAAGCAGGCGATCAGGCCCAGCCAGCATGGGTTTATGGAAGGCAGATCCTGCTTGACGAACCTGATCTCCTTCTATGACAAAGTGACGCGCTGGGTGGATGAGGGAAAGGCTGTGGATGTGGTCTACCTTGACTTCAGCAAGGCATTTGACACCGTCTCCCACAGCATTCTCCTCAAGAAACTGTCTGCTCTTGACTTGGACTGGCGCACGCTTCGTTGGGTTAGAAACTGGCTGGATAGCCGGGCCCAAAGAGTCGTGGTAAATGGAGTCAAGTCCAGTTGGAGGCCAGTCACTAGTGGTGTCCCCCAGGGCTCGGTGCTGGGGCCGGTCCTCTTTAATATCTTCATCAATGATCTGGACGAGGGCATTGAGTGCACCCTCAGTAAGTTTGCAGATGACACCAAGTTAGGTACGTGTGTCGATCTGCTCGAGGGTAGGAAAGCTCTGCAGGAGGATCTGGATAGGCTGCACCGATGGGCTGAGGTCAACTGTATGAAGTTCAATAAGGCCAAGTGCCGGGTCCTGCACCTGGGGCGCAACAACCCCAAGCAGAGCTACAGGCTGGGAGATGAGTGGTTGGAGAGCTGCCAGGCAGAGAAGGACCTGGGAGTGATGGTGGACAGTCGGCTGGATATGAGCCAGCAGTGTGCTCAGGTGGCCAAGAAGGCCAACGGCATCCTGGCTTGTATCAGAAACAGTGTGGCCAGCAGGGCTAGGGAGGTGATCGTCCCCCTGTACTCGGCTCTGGTGAGGCCGCACCTCGAGTACTGTGTTCAGTTTTGGGCCCCTCGCTACAAGAAGGACATCGAGGTGCTTGAGCGGGTCCAGAGGAGGGCGACGAAGCTGGTGAGGGGCCTGGAGAACAAGTCCTACGAGGAGCGGCTGAGGGAGCTGGGCTTGTTCAGCCTGGAGAAGAGGAGGCTCAGGGGCGACCTTATCGCTCTTTACAGGTACCTTAAAGGTGGCTGTAGTGAGGTGGGGGTTGGCCTGTTCTCCCACGTGCCCGGTGACAGAACGAGGGGGAATGGGCTAAAGTTGCGCCAGGGGAGTTTTAGGTTAGATGTTAGGAAAAACTTCTTTACTGAAAGGGTTGTTAGGTACTGGAACAGGCTGCCCAGGGAGGTGGTGGAGTCACCATCCCTGGAAGTCTTTAAAAGACGTTTAGATGTAGAGCTTAGGGATATGGTTTAGTGGGGACTGTTAGCGTTAGGTCAAAGGTTGGACTCGATGATCTTGAGGTCTCTTCCAACCTAGAAATTCTGTGATTCTGTGATTCTGTGATTACTGCATCATCACATCATCATCACAGAATCACGATAGTGTCATCACAGCGTCATCACTGCATCATCACAGCGTCATCTCAGCATCATCAGAGACTCATCACAGCGTCATCACTGCATCATCACTGCATCACCACAGTATCATCACAGCATCATCACAAAATTATAAGAGCGTCATCACAGCGTTATTACTGCATCATCACAGCATCAATAGAGCGTCATCACAGCATCATCACAGCATCACGACATCATCATCACAGCGTCACGACAGTGTCATGAGAGCGTCTTCACAGCATCATCACTACATCATCAGAGCATCATCACTGCGTCATCAGAGCATCATCACAAAATCATCACAGCGTCATTACTGCATCATCACTGCATCATCACAGCATCATCACCGCATCATCACTGCATTGTCACAACATCATGGCGTCATAATAACTGCATCATAACAGCATGATCAAAGCATCATCACAGCGTCATCACAGCGTCATAACTGCATAAACACTGCATCATCAAAGAACCATCACAGCATCATCACAGCGTCATAACAGCATCATCAAAGAATCTTCACAGCATCATCGCTATGTCATCATAGCATCATCATAATATTATCACAGCTTCATCACAGCGTCATAACAACATCATCACTGCATCATCACAGCATCATCATTATTGCATCATGACTGCATCATTACAGCATCATCAGAGCAGAATCAGTGCGTCGTCACAGCATCATTACTGCATCACCACATCATCACTGTGTTATCGCAGCGTCATCACAGCATCATCACAACATCATCACAGCATCATTGCAGCATCATCACATCATCATCACAGCATCATCACTGCATCATCACTGAATAATCACAGCATCATCACTGCATCATCACGGCATCGTTACAGCATCGTCATATCATCATAACTGCATCATCACAACAACATAACAAAATCATCAAAGCATCATCACAGCATCATCACCGCGTCATCACAGCATCATCACTGCGTTATCACAGCATCATCTCAGCATCATCACAGTATCATTACTGCTTATTCACTGCATCATCACAACATCATCACAGCGTCATTACAGTGTCATAAATGCATCATCACAGTGTCATCAAAGCGTCCTAACTGCATAATCACTGCATCATCGCAGCTTCATCACAGCATCATGACAGTGTCATCACAGCATCAAAAATGCATAATCACTTCATCCTCACATCATCATCATAGCATCATAGCTGCATAATCATAGAGTCATCACAGCATCATCACTACATCATCAAATTGTCATCACTGTATCATCACAGCATCATCATAGCATCATCACTGCATAATCACAGTGTCATAACAGCATCATTACAACACCATGACTACGTCATCACAGCATCACGACAGCATCATTACAGTGTCATCACAGCATCATCACTGCATTATCACAACATCATCACAACATCATCACAACATCATCACTGCGTCATCAGAGCGTCATCACTACATAATCACTTCTTACTCAGTGAATCATCACTGCATCATCACATCATCACAGCATCATCTCAGCATAATCACAGTATCATCACAGCGTCATCACTACATCATCAATGCATCATCACTGCATCATCACAGCATCATCACTGCATCATCACAGCATCATCAGAGCATCATCACAGCATCATCACAACATCATCACAGAGTCATCACAGCATCATCACTGCATAATCACTGCATCATCACAGCATCCTCACAGCATCAATACAGCGTCATCACAACGTCAACAATGCATCATTACAGCATCATCTCAGTATAGTCACAGCATAATCACTGCATAATCACTGCATCATCATATCGTCATCACTGCATCATCACTGCATCATCACAGCACCATCACAGCATCATTACTGCAGAATCACTGCATCATCACAGCATCATAGCTGCATAATCACAGCATCATCACATCATCATCGCATAGTCATCACAGCGTCATCACTGCATCATCACAGAATCATCACTGCATCATCACAGCATCATCAGAGCATCATCACAGCATCATCAGAGCATCATCACAGCATCATCACAGCATAATCACAGTATCATCACAGCATCATCACTACATCATCACTGCATCATCACAGAATCATCACTGCGTCATCACAGAATCATCACTGCATCATCACAGAATCATCACTGCGTCATCACAGCATCATCACAGCATAATCACAGTATCATCACAGCATCATCACTACATCATCACTGCATCATCAAAGAATCATCACTGCATCATCACAGAATCATCACTGCGTCATCACAGCATCATCACAGCATAATCACAGTATCATCACAGCATCATCACTACATCATCACTGCATCATCAAAGAATCATCACTGCATCATCATAGCATCATCACATCATCATCACAACATCATCAGTTTCATGTCAGCATCATCACTGCATAATCACTGCATCATCACAGCATCCTCACAGCATCAACACAGCGTCATCACAGCGTCATCAATGCATCATTACAGCATCATCTCAGTATAGTCACAGAATTATTACAGCATAATCACTGCATCATCATATCATCACTGCATCATCACTGCATCATCACAGCACCATCACAGCATCATTACTTCAGAATCACTGCATCATCACAGCATCCTCACAGCAACATCGCAGCATCATCACAGCATCATCACACTGTCATGACAGCATCATCACTGCATAATCACTGCATAATCTCCGCATAATCACAGCATCATCACATCATCATCACAATATCATCACAGCGTCATCACTACACATCACTGCATCATCACTACATCATCACAGCATCATCACTTCATCATCATCAGAGCATCATCACAGCATCATCACTGCATCCTCACTGCATCATGAGTGCATCATCATCACAGCATCATAACTGCATCATCAAAGCATCATCTCGGCATAATCACAATGTCATAAATACATCATCACTCCATCATCACAGCATTATCACATCATCATCACAACGTTTTCAGTGTCATCACAGCATCATAACAACGTCATCAAACTGTCATCACAGCATCATCACCAAATCATCACAGAATCATCACAGCATCATTACTGCATCATCACAGCATCTTTGCATCGTCATCAGAGCATCACCACTGCATCATCACATCATCATCTCAGCATCATCACAGCATCATTACTGCTTACTCACTGCATCATCACAGCGTCATGACAGTGTCATCACTGCATCATAACATCATAGCTTCATCATCAGAACATTATCACAGCATCATCACTGCATCATCACATCATCATTATAGCATCTTCACTGTCATCAATACATCATCACAGCATCATCACATCATTATCACAGCATCATCAGTGTCATCTCAGCATCATCACTGCATCATGACTGCATCATAGCAGCATAATCACAGCATCATCACAGAATCATCACAGCATCATCATAAGGTCATCACAGCATCATCACTACGTCATCAAATTGTAATCACAGCATCATCACAGTGTCCTCACTGAATCATCACTGCACCATCACTGCAACATCACAGCATCATCTCAGCATCATCATGGCATCATTACTGCATCATCACTGCTTACTCACTGCATCATCACAGCATCATCTCAGCATCATCACAGAATCATTTCTGCATAATCACGGCTGACACAAGCAAGTCCAGGAGGTTCATGAAGCACCTAGATGATAACTTCTTGGTGCAGGTGCTAACGGAACCAACTAGGAAAGGTGCCCTCCTAGACCTGTTGCTAGTAAACAGAGAGGGTCTGGTGGGAGATGTGGTGATTGGTGGCCGCCTTGGTCATAGCGACCATGAAGTGGTTGAGTTCAAAATTTACGGTGACAGCAGGAAAAGTGCCACTAAAACCTCATCCCTAGATATGGGGAAAGCGGACTTCAGGCTGCTCAGGGAACTAGTCAGCAAGGTCCCCTGGGAAACTGCTCTTGAAGGCCTCGATGTCCACCAGTGCTGGTCATTCTTTAAGCGTTGCCTCCTAGAAGCACAAGATCAGGCAATTCCTAAATATCGCAAGTCAGGCAGGCGGGGCAGGAGGCCAGCGTGGCTGACCAGGAACATTCTAATGGAGATTAGGCGGAAACAGAGAGTGTTTCGCTACTGGAAGGAGGGCCAGGTGTCATGGAAAGAATACAGGGATGCTGTTCGTGTTTGTAGGGAGAAAATTCGTGTGGCCAAAGCACACCTAGAGTTGAAGCTGGCTGTGTCTGTGAGAGAAAATAAAAAGGGTTTTTTTAGATATGTGAATGGAAAAAGGAGAACTAAAGAATACATAGGGCCGCTCCTTGATAGGGAAGGTCTCCTCACAGACAATGACATAGGCAAAGCAGAGACGCTTAACGCCTTCTTTGCCTCTGTCTTCAATGCCGATGATGGGCTTTGGGACCCAGGGTGCCCTGAGCTGGAGGACCGGGACAGTGGGGATGACAAACTCCCAACCGACCCTGAACGTGTGCGGGATTTGCTACTCCACCTGGATCCCTACAAGTCCATGGGTCCGGATGGGATTCATCCCCGGGTGCTGAAAGAGCTGGCGGACGTCATCGCGGAACCTCTCTCAATTATTTTTCAACGATCCTGGGAATTTGGAGAGGTCCCGGTAGACTGGAAGCTGGCAAATGTTGTGCCGATTTTCAAGAAGGGTCAGAAAGAAGACCCTAGCAATTACAGGCCTGTCAGTCTCACGTCAGTGCCGGGTAAAATCATGGAGAAGATGGTTCTTGAACTTATTGAGGTGCACCTGGGGGACAAAGCAGTCATTGGTCCCAGCCAGCATGGGTTTGTGAAGGGTAGGTCCTGCCTAACTAACCTGATTTCCTTTTATGATAAGATCACCCGTATGGTGGACCAAGGGAAACCAGCTGATGTGATTTTTTTGGACTTCAGCAAGGCTTTTGACACGGTTTCCCATAGGATCCTACTGGACAAAATGTCCACCATACAGCTAAATAAAAACATCATACGATGGGTGAGCAATTGGCTAACGGGCAGGGCCCAAAGGGTTATGGTAAATGGGGCTGCGTCAGGCTGGCGGGCGGTCACCAGTGGGGTCCCTCAAGGCTCCATTTTAGGGCCGGTACTTTTCAATATTTTTATAAACGATCTGGATGTAGGAATAGAGGGTATTTTGAGCAAGTTTGCTGATGACACCAAACTTGGAGGAGTTGTGGACTCGAATGAGGGTGGAAAGGCCTTGCAGAGGGACCTGGATAGGTTGGAGAGCTGGGCGATCACCAACCGCATGAAGTTCAATAAGAGCAAGTGCCGGGTCCTGCACCTGGGACGGGGAAACCCTGGCTGCACGTACAGACTGGGCGATGAGACGCTGGAGAGCAGCCTAGAAGAGAGGGATCTGGGGGTCGTGGTAGACAGCAAGTTGAATATGAGCCAGCAGTGTGCCCTGGCAGCCAGGAGGGCCAACCGTGTCCTGGGGTGCATCAAGCACGGCATCGCTAGTAGGTCACGGGAGGTGATTGTCCCGCTCTACTCTGCACTGGTGCGGCCTCACCTCGAGTACTGTGTGCAGTTCTGGGCACCACAGTATAAAAAGGACATGAAACTGTTGGAGAGTGTCCAGAGGAGGGCTACGAAGATGGTGAAAGGCCTAGAGGGGAAGACGTACGAGGAACGGCTGAGGTCACTGGGCCTGTTCAGCCTGGAGAAGAGGAGGCTGAGGGGAGACCTCATCACAGTCTACAACTTCCTCGTAAGGGGGTGTCGAGAGGCAGGAGACCTTTTCTCCATTAACACCAGTGACAGGACCCGCGGGAACGGGGTTAAGCTGAGGCAGGGGAAATTTAGGCTAGACATCAGGAGGGGGTTCTTCACAGAGAGGGTGGTTGAACACTGGAACAGGCTCCCCAGGGAAGTGGTCACTGCACCGAGCCTGTCGGAATTTAAGAAGAGATTGGACTGTGCACTTAGTCACATGGTCTGAACTCTTGGGTAGACCTGTGCGGTGTCAAGAGTTGGACTAGATGATCCTTAAGGGTCCCTTCCAACTCAGGATATTCTATGATTCTATGATTCTATGATTGCATTTTCACAGCGTCATCACAGTATCATCACTGCATCATCACAGTGTCATCACAGCATCATCAAAGCATCACGACAGCGTCATCTCACCATCACGACAGCGTCATCAAAGCATCATCACTGCATCATAACAACATCATCTCAGCATCATCACAGAATCATTTCTGCATAATCACTGCATCATCATAGTGTCATCACAGTATATTCACTGCATCATCACATCATCACAGTGTCATCACAGAATCATCACTGAATCATCCAAGCATCATCCAAGCATCATCACAGCACCACCAATGCATCATCACAGTATCATCACTGCATAATCACTGCATCATCACCGCATCATCACATCATCAACACTGCTTCATTGCTGCATCATCACATCATTGTCACAGTATCATCAAAATATCATCACAGCATCATCACACCATCATAACAACATCATCACAGCGTCATCACAGTATCGTAAATGCATCATCACAGAATCATCACTGAATCATCATAGCATCTTCATATCATCATCACAATATCATCACAGCATCATCACTGCATCATCACAGCATCATCACTGCATAATCACTGCATCATCACCACATCATCACAGCATCATCACTGCATAATCACTGCATCATCACAGCATCATCACATCGTCATCAAGACATCATTACAAGTATCAACACAACATAATCACAGTGTCATCACAGCATCATCATTGCATCCTTACTGCATGATCACAGCATCTCCGCATCGTAATCACATCATCATCACTGACTCCTCACTGAATCATCACTGTACCATCACTGCATCATCAGAGCATAATCTGAGCATAATCTCAGCATAATCACAGCATCATCACAGAATCATCACAGCATCATTACTGCATCATCACAGCATCTTTGCATCGTCATCAGAGCATCACCACTGCATCATCACTACATCATCACATCATCATCACAGCATTTTAGCTACATAATCACAGAATCATCATAGCGTAACGACAGCATCATCACAACATCATTACAGCATCATCACAGCGTCATCGTAACATCATGACTGTATCATCACAGCATCATCACAGCATCACCGCAGCGTCATCACTGCATCATCACAGCATCATCACAGCATCATCACGGCATCGTTACAGCATCGTCATATCATCATAACTGCATCATCACAACAACATAACAAAATCATCAAAGCATCGTCACAGCATCATCACCGCGTCATCACAGCGTCATAACTGCATCGTCACTGCATCTAAACTGCATCATCACAAAATCATCACAGCTTCATCACTGCAGCATCACAGCATCATCAAAGCATCATCGCAGCATCATCACATCATCATCACTGCATCATCACAGAATCATTACTGTTTACTCACTGCGGCATCACAGCATTATCACGGTGTCATAACTGCATCATCACTGCACCATTACTGCATCATCACAGTGTCATCTCAGCATCATCACAGCATCATTACTGCCTAATCATTGCATTATCACAACGTCATCACAGTATCATCAGTGCATCATCACAGCATCATTACTGCATCATCACATCATCATCACAGAATCACGATAGTGTCATCACAGCGTCATCACTGCATCATCACAGCGTCATCTCAGCATCATCAGAGACTCATCACAGCGTCATCACTGCATCATCACTGCATCACCACAGTATCATCACAGCATCATCACACCATCATAACAACATCATCACAGCGTCATCACAGTATCGTAAATGCATCATCACAGAATCATCACTGAATCATCATAGCATCTTCATATCATCATCACAATATCATCACAGCATCATCACTGCATCATCACAGCATCATCACTGCATAATCACTGCATCATCACCACATCATCACAGCATCATCACTGCATAATCACTGCATCATCACAGCATCATCACATCGTCATCAAAACATCATTACAAGTATCAACACAACATAATCACAGTGTCATCACAGCATCATCATTGCATCCTTACTGCATGATCACAGCATCTCCGCATCGTAATCACATCATCATCACTGACTCCTCACTGAATCATCACTGTACCATCACTGCATCATCAGAGCATAATCTGAGCATAATCTCAGCATAATCACAGCATCATCACAGAATCATCACAGCATCATTACTGCATCATCACAGCATCTTTGCATCGTCATCAGAGCATCACCACTGCATCATCACTACATCATCACATCATCATCACAGCATTTTAGCTACATAATCACAGAATCATCATAGCGTAACGACAGCATCATCACAACATCATTACAGCATCATCACAGCGTCATCGTAACATCATGACTGTATCATCACAGCATCACCGCAGCGTCATCACTGCATCATCACTGAATAATCACAGCATCATCACGGCATCGTTACAGCATCGTCATATCATCATAACTGCATCATCACAACAACATAACAAAATCATCAAAGCATCGTCACAGCATCATCACCGCGTCATCACAGCGTCATAACTGCATCGTCACTGCATCTAAACTGCATCATCACAAAATCATCACAGCTTCATCACTGCAGCATCACAGCATCATCAAAGCATCATCGCAGCATCATCACATCATCATCACTGCATCATCACAGAATCATTACTGTTTACTCACTGCGGCATCACAGCATTATCACGGTGTCATAACTGCATCATCACTGCACCATTACTGCATCATCACAGTGTCATCTCAGCATCATCACAGCATCATTACTGCCTAATCATTGCATTATCACAACGTCATCACAGTATCATCAGTGCATCATCACAGCATCATTACTGCATCATCACAGAATCACGATAGTGTCATCACAGCGTCATCACTGCATCATCACAGCGTCATCTCAGCATCATCAGAGACTCATCACAGCGTCATCACTGCATCATCACTGCATCACCACAGTATCATCACAGCATCATCACACCATCATAACAACATCATCACAGCGTCATCACAGTATCGTAAATGCATCATCACAGAATCATCACTGAATCATCATAGCATCTTCATATCATCATCACAATATCATCACAGCATCATCACTGCATCATCACAGCATCATCACTGCATAATCACTGCATCATCACCACATCATCACAGCATCATCACTGCATAATCACTGCATCATCACAGCATCATCACATCGTCATCAAAACATCATTACAAGTATCAACACAACATAATCACAGTGTCATCACAGCATCATCATTGCATCCTTACTGCATGATCACAGCATCTCCGCATCGTAATCACATCATCATCACTGACTCCTCACTGAATCATCACTGTACCATCACTGCATCATCAGAGCATAATCTGAGCATAATCTCAGCATAATCACAGCATCATCACAGAATCATCACAGCATCATTACTGCATCATCACAGCATCTTTGCATCGTCATCAGAGCATCACCACTGCATCATCACTACATCATCACATCATCATCACAGCATTTTAGCTACATAATCACAGAATCATCATAGCGTAACGACAGCATCATCACAACATCATTACAGCATCATCACAGCGTCATCGTAACATCATGACTGTATCATCACAGCATCACCGCAGCGTCATCACTGCATCATCACAGCATCATCACAGCATCATCACGGCATCGTTACAGCATCGTCATATCATCATAACTGCATCATCACAACAACATAACAAAATCATCAAAGCATCGTCACAGCATCATCACCGCGTCATCACAGCGTCATAACTGCATCGTCACTGCATCTAAACTGCATCATCACAAAATCATCACAGCTTCATCACTGCAGCATCACAGCATCATCAAAGCATCATCGCAGCATCATCACATCATCATCACTGCATCATCACAGAATCATTACTGTTTACTCACTGCGGCATCACAGCTTTATCACGGTGTCATAACTGCATCATCACTGCACCATTACTGCATCATCACAGTGTCATCTCAGCATCATCACAGCATCATTACTGCCTAATCATTGCATTATCACAACGTCATCACAGTATCATCAGTGCATCATCACAGCATCATTACTGCATCATCACATCATCATCACAGAATCACGATAGTGTCATCACAGCGTCATCACTGCATCATCACAGCGTCATCTCAGCATCATCAGAGACTCATCACAGCGTCATCACTGCATCACCACAGTATCATCACTGCATCATCACAAAATTATAAGAGCGTCATCACAGCGTTATTACTGCATCATCACAGCATCAATAGAGCATCATCACAGCGTCATCACAGCGTTATCACAGCGTCATCACAGCATCATCACAGCATCACGACATCATCATCACAGCTTCACGACAGTGTCATGAGAGCGTCTTCACAGCATCATCACTACATCATCACAGCATCATCACTGCGTCATCAGAGCATCATCACAAAATCATCACAGCGTCATTACTGCATCATCACTGCATTGTCACAACATCATGGCGTCATAATAACTGCATCATAACAGCATGATCAAAGCATCATCACAGTGTCATCACAGCGTCATAACTGCATAAACACTGCATCATCAAAGAACCATCACAGCATCATCACAGCGTCATAACAGCATCATCAGAGCATCATCACATCGTCATCACATCGTCATCAAAGAATCTTCACAGCATCATCGCTATGTCATCATAGCATCATCATAATATTATCACAGCTTCATCACAGCGTCATAACAACATCATCACTGCATCATCACAGCATCATCATTATTGCATCATGACTGCATCATTACAGCATCATCAGAGCAGAATCAGTGCGTCATCACAGCATCATTACTGCATCACCACATCACCACTGTGTTATCGCAGCGTCATCACAGCATCATCACAACATCATCACAGAATCATCACAGCATCATTGCAGCATCATCACATCATCATCACAGCGTCATCACAACATCATCGTAGCATCATCATGCATCATCACAGCATCATCACTGCATCATCACGGCATCGTTACAGCATCGTCATATCATCATAACTGCATCATCACAACAACATAACAAAATCATCAAAGCATCATCACAGCATCATCACCGCGTCATCACAGCGTCATAACTGCATCGTCACTGCATCTAAACTGCATCATCACAAAATCATCACTGCATCACATCATAATCACAACATCATCAAAGCGTCATCACAGCATCATCACTGCGTTATCACAGCATCATCTCAGCATCATCACAGTATCATTACTGCTTATTCACTGCATCATCACAACATCATCACAGCGTCATTACAGTGTCATAAATGCATCATCACAGTGTCATCAAAGCGTCCTAACTGCATAATCACTGCATCATCGCAGCTTCATCACAGCATCATGACAGCGTCATCACAGCATCAAAAATGCATAATCACTTCATCCTCACATCATCATCATAGCATCATAGCTGCATAATCATAGAGTCATCACAGCATCATCACTACATCATCAAATTGTCATCACTGTATCATCACAGCATCATCATAGCATCATCACTGCATAATCACAGTGTCATAACAGCATCATTACAACACCATGACTACGTCATCACAGCATCACGACAGCGTCATTACAGTGTCATCACAGCATCATCACTGCATTATCACAACATCATCACAACATCATCACTGCGTCATCAGAGCGTCATCACTACATAATCACTTCTTACTCAGTGAATCATCACTGCATCATCACATCATCACAGCATCATCTCAGCATAATCACAGTATCATCACAGCGTCATCACTACATCATCAATGCATCATCACTGCATCATCACAGCATCATCACTGCATCATCACAGCATCATCAGAGCATCATCACAGCATCATCACAACATCATCACAGAGTCATCACAGCATCATCACTGCATAATCACTGCATCATCACAGCATCCTCACAGCATCAATACAGCGTCATCACAACGTCAACAATGCATCATTACAGCATCATCTCAGTATAGTCACAGCATAATCACTGCATAATCACTGCATCATCATATCGTCATCACTGCATCATCACTGCATCATCACAGCACCATCACAGCATCATTACTGCAGAATCACTGCATCATCACAGCATCATAGCTGCATAATCACAGCATCATCACATCATCATCACAGCACCATCACAGCGTCATCACAGCATCATCACAGCATCATTACTGCAGAATCACTGCATCATCACAGCATCCTCACAGCAACATCGCAGCATAATCACACCATCATAACAACATCATCACAGTGTCATCACAGTATCGTAAATGCATCATCACAGAATCATCACTGCGTCATCACAGCATCATCACTGCATCATCACAGAATCATCACAGTATCATCACAGCATCATCACTACATCATCACTGCATCATCACAGAATCATCACTGCGTCATCACAGCATCATCAGAGCATCATCACAGCATCATCACATCATCATCACAGAATCATCACTGCGTCATCACAGCATCATCAGAGCATCATCACATCATCATCACAACATCATCAGTTTCATGTCAGCATCATCACTGCATCATCACTGCATCATCACAGCATCCTCACAGCATCAACACAGCGTCATCACAGCGTCATCAAGGCATCATTACAGCATCATCTCAGTATAGTCACAGAATTATTACAGCATAATCACTGCATCATCATATCATCACTGCATCATCACTGCATCATCACAGCACCATCACAGCATCATTACTTCAGAATCACTGCATCATCACAGCATCCTCACAGCAACATCGCAGCATCATCACAGCATCATCACACTGTCATGACAGCATCATCACTGCATAATCACTGCATAATCTCCGCATCATCACAGCATCATCACATCATCATCACAATATCATCACAGCGTCATCACTACACATCACTGCATCATCACTACATCATCACAGCATCATCACTTCGTCATCATCAGAGCATCATCACAGCATCATCACTGCATCCTCACTGCATCATGAGTGCATCATCATCACAGCATCATAACTGCATCATCAAAGCATCATCTCGGCATAATCACAATGTCATAAATACATCATCACTCCATCATCACAGCATTATCACATCATCATCACAACGTTTTCAGTGTCATCACAGCATCATAACAACGTCATCAAACTGTCATCACAGCATCATCACCAAATCATCACAGAATCATCACAGCATCATTACTGCATCATCACAGCATCTTTGCATCGTCATCAGAGCATCACCACTGCATCATCACATCATCATCTCAGCATCATCACAGCATCATTACTGCTTACTCACTGCATCATCACAGCGTCATGACACTGTCATCACTGCATCATAACATCATAGCTTCATCATCAGAACATTATCACAGCATCATCACTGCATCATCACATCATCATTATAGCATCTTCACTGTCATCAATACATCATCACAGCATCATCACATCATTATCACAGCATCATCAGTGTCATCTCAGCATCATCACTGCATCATGACTGCATCATAGCAGCATAATCACAGCATCATCACAGAATCATCACAGCATCATCATAAGGTCATCACAGCATCATCACTACGTCATCAGATTGTAATCACAGCATCATCACAGTGTCCTCACTGAATCATCACTGCACCATCACAGCATCATCTCAGCATCATCATGGCATCATTACTGCATCATCACTGCTTACTCACTGCATCATCACAGCATCATCTCAGCATCATCACAGAATCATTTCTGCATAATCACTGCATTTTCACAGCGTCATCACAGTATCATCACTGCATCATCACAGTGTCATCACAGCATCATCAAAGCATCACGACAGCGTCATCTCACCATCACGACAGCGTCATCAAAGCATCATCACTGCATCATAACAACATCATCTCAGCATCATCACAGAATCATTTCTGCATAATCACTGCATCATCATAGTGTCATCACAGTATATTCACTGCATCATCACATCATCACAGTGTCATCACAGAATCATCACTGAATCATCCAAGCATCATCCAAGCATCATCACAGCACCACCAATGCATCATCACAGTATCATCACTGCATAATCACTGCATCATCACCGCATCATCACTGCATCAACACTGCATCATTGCTGCATCATCACATCATTGTCACAGTATCATCAAAATATCATCACAGCATCATCACACCATCATAACAACATCATCACAGCGTCATCACAGTATCGTAAATGCATCATCACAGAATCATCACTGAATCATCATAGCATCTTCATATCATCATCACAATATCATCACAGCATCATCACTGCATCATCACAGCATCATCACTGCATAATCACTGCATCATCACCACATCATCACAGCATCATCACTGCATAATCACTGCATCATCACAGCATCATCACATCGTCATCAAAACATCATTACAAGTATCAACACAACATAATCACAGTGTCATCACAGCATCATCATTGCATCCTTACTGCATGATCACAGCATCTCCGCATCGTAATCACATCATCATCACTGACTCCTCACTGAATCATCACTGTACCATCACTGCATCATCAGAGCATAATCTGAGCATAATCTCAGCATAATCACAGCATCATCACAGAATCATCACAGCATCATTACTGCATCATCACAGCATCTTTGCATCGTCATCAGAGCATCACCACTGCATCATCACTACATCATCACATCATCATCACAGCATTTTAGCTACATAATCACAGAATCATCATAGCGTAACGACAGCATCATCACAACATCATTACAGCATCATCACAGCGTCATCGTAACATCATGACTGTATCATCACAGCATCATCACAGCATCACCGCAGCGTCATCACTGCATCATCACAGCATCATCACAGCATCATCACGGCATCGTTACAGCATCGTCATATCATCATAACTGCATCATCACAACAACATAACAAAATCATCAAAGCATCGTCACAGCATCATCACCGCGTCATCACAGCGTCATAACTGCATCGTCACTGCATCTAAACTGCATCATCACAAAATCATCACAGCTTCATCACTGCAGCATCACAGCATCATCAAAGCATCATCGCAGCATCATCACATCATCATCACTGCATCATCACAGAATCATTACTGTTTACTCACTGCGGCATCACAGCTTTATCACGGTGTCATAACTGCATCATCACTGCACCATTACTGCATCATCACAGTGTCATCTCAGCATCATCACAGCATCATTACTGCCTAATCATTGCATTATCACAACGTCATCACAGTATCATCAGTGCATCATCACAGCATCATTACTGCATCATCACATCATCATCACAGAATCACGATAGTGTCATCACAGCGTCATCACTGCATCATCACAGCGTCATCTCAGCATCATCAGAGACTCATCACAGCGTCATCACTGCATCATCACTGCATCACCACAGTATCATCACAGCATCATCACAAAATTATAAGAGCGTCATCACAGCGTTATTACTGCATCATCACAGCATCAATAGAGCATCATCACAGCGTCATCACAGCGTTATCACAGCGTCATCACAGCATCACGACATCATCATCACAGCTTCACGACAGTGTCATGAGAGCGTCTTCACAGCATCATCACTACATCATCACAGCATCATCACTGCGTCATCAGAGCATCATCACAAAATCATCACAGCGTCATTACTGCATCATCACTGCATCATCACAGCGTCATCACCGCATCATCACTGCATTGTCACAACATCATGGCGTCATAATAACTGCATCATAACAGCATGATCAAAGCATCATCACAGCGTCATCACAGCGTCATAACTGCATAAACACTGCATCATCAAAGAACCATCACAGCATCATCACAGCGTCATAACAGCATCATCAGAGCATCATCACATCGTCATCACATCGTCATCAAAGAATCTTCACAGCATCATCGCTATGTCATCATAGCATCATCATAATATTATCACAGCTTCATCACAGCGTCATAACAACATCATCACTGCATCATCACAGCATCATCATTATTGCATCATGACTGCATCATTACAACATCATCAGAGCAGAATCAGTGCGTCGTCACAGCATCATTACTGCATCACCACATCACCACTGTGTTATCGCAGCGTCATCACAGCATCATCACAACATCATCACAGAATCATCACAGCATCATTGCAGCATCATCACATCATCATCACAGCGTCATCACAACATCATCGTAGCATCATCATGCATCATCACAGCATCATTACTGCATCATCACAGCATCATCACATCATCATCACTGAATAATCACAGCATCATCACTGCATCATCACGGCATCGTTACAGCATCGTCATATCATCATAACTGCATCATCACAACAACATAACAAAATCATCAAAGCATCATCACAGCATCATCACCGCGTCATCACAGCGTCATAACTGCATCGTCACTGCATCTAAACTGCATCATCACAAAATCATCACTGCATCACATCATAATCACAACATCATCAAAGCGTCATCACAGCATCATCACTGCGTTATCACAGCATCATCTCAGCATCATCACAGTATCATTACTGCTTATTCACTGCATCATCACAACATCATCACAGCGTCATTACAGTGTCATAAATGCATCATCACAGTGTCATCAAAGCGTCCTAACTGCATAATCACTGCATCATCGCAGCTTCATCACAGCATCATGACAGCGTCATCACAGCATCAAAAATGCATAATCACTTCATCCTCACATCATCATCATAGCATCATAGCTGCATAATCATAGAGTCATCACAGCATCATCACTACATCATCAAATTGTCATCACTGTATCATCACAGCATCATCATAGCATCATCACTGCATAATCACAGTGTCATAACAGCATCATTACAACACCATGACTACGTCATCACAGCATCACGACAGCGTCATTACAGTGTCATCACAGCATCATCACTGCATTATCACAACATCATCACAACATCATCACTGCGTCATCAGAGCGTCATCACTACATAATCACTTCTTACTCAGTGAATCATCACTGCATCATCACATCATCACAGCATCATCTCAGCATAATCACAGTATCATCACAGCGTCATCACTACATCATCAATGCATCATCACTGCATCATCACAGCATCATCACTGCATCATCACAGCATCATCAGAGCATCATCACAGCATCATCACAACATCATCACAGAGTCATCACAGCATCATCACTGCATAATCACTGCATCATCACAGCATCCTCACAGCATCAATACAGCGTCATCACAACGTCAACAATGCATCATTACAGCATCATCTCAGTATAGTCACAGCATAATCACTGCATAATCACTGCATCATCATATCGTCATCACTGCATCATCACTGCATCATCACAGCACCATCACAGCATCATTACTGCAGAATCACTGCATCATCACAGCATCATAGCTGCATAATCACAGCATCATCACATCATCATCGCATAGTCATCACAGCGTCATCACTGCATCATCACAGCATCATCACAGCATCATTACTGCAGAATCACTGCATCATCACAGCATCCTCACAGCAACATCGCAGCATCATCACAGCATCATCGCATCATCATCACAGTGTCATGACAGCATCATCACTGCATAATCACCGCATAATCACAGCATCATCACAGCATAATCACAGTATCATCACAGCGTCATCACTACATCATCACTGCATCATCACAGAATCATCACTGCGTCATCACAGCATCATCAGAGCATCATCACAGCATCATCACAGCATAATCACAGTATCATCACAGCATCATCACTACATCATCACTGCATCATCACAGAATCATCACTGCGTCATCACAGCATCATCAGAGCATCATCACAGCATCATCACATCATCATCTCAGCATCATTACTGCTTACTCACTGCATCATCATAGCATCATCACATCATCATCACAACATCATCAGTTTCATGTCAGCATCATCACTGCATAATCACTGCATCATCACAGCATCCTCACAGCATCAACACAGCGTCATCACAGCGTCATCAATGCATCATTACAGCATCATCTCAGTATAGTCACAGAATTATTACAGCATAATCACTGCATCATCATATCATCACTGCATCATCACTGCATCATCACTGCATCATCACAGCACCATCACAGCATCATTACTTCAGAATCACTGCATCATCACAGCATCCTCACAGCAACATCGCAGCATCATCACAGCATCATCACACTGTCATGACAGCATCATCACTGCATAATCACTGCATAATCTCCGCATAATCACAGCATCATCACATCATCATCACAATATCATCACAGCGTCATCACTACACATCACTGCATCATCACTACATCATCACAGCATCATCACTTCGTCATCATCAGAGCATCATCACAGCATCCTCACTGCATCATGAGTGCATCATCATCACAGCATCATAACTGCATCATCAAAGCATCATCTCGGCATAATCACAATGTCATAAATACATCATCACTCCATCATCACAGCATTATCACATCATCATCACAACGTTTTCAGTGTCATCACAGCATCATAACAACGTCATCAAACTGTCATCACAGCATCATCACCAAATCATCACAGAATCATCACAGCATCATTACTGCATCATCACAGCATCTTTGCATCGTCATCAGAGCATCACCACTGCATCATCACATCATCATCTCAGCATCATCACAGCATCATTACTGCTTACTCACTGCATCATCACAGCGTCATGACAGTGTCATCACTGCATCATAACATCATAGCTTCATCATCAGAACATTATCACAGCATCATCACTGCATCATCACATCATCATTATAGCATCTTCACTGTCATCAATACATCATCACAGCATCATCACATCATTATCACAGCATCATCAGTGTCATCTCAGCATCGTCACTGCATCATGACTGCATCATAGCAGCATAATCACAGCATCATCACAGAATCATCACAGCATCATCATAAGGTCATCACAGCATCATCACTACGTCATCAAATTGTAATCACAGCATCATCACAGTGTCCTCACTGAATCATCACTGCACCATCACTACAACATCACAGCATCATCTCAGCATCATCATGGCATCATTACTGCATCATCACTGCTTACTCACTGCATCATCACAGCATCATCTCAGCATCATCACAGAATCATTTCTGCATAATCATTGCATTTTCACAGCGTCATCACAGTATCATCACTGCATCATCACAGTGTCATCACAGCATCATCAAAGCATCACGACAGCGTCATCTCACCATCACGACAGCGTCATCAAAGCATCATCACTGCATCATAACAACATCATCTCAGCATCATCACAGAATCATTTCTGCATAATCACTGCATCATCATAGTGTCATCACAGTATATTCACTGCATCATCACATCATCACAGTGTCATCACAGAATCATCACTGAATCATCCAAGCATCATCCAAGCATCATCACAGCACCACCAATGCATCATCACAGTATCATCACTGCATAATCACTGCATCATCACCGCATCATCACATCATCAACACTGCATCATTGCTGCATCATCACATCATTGTCACAGTATCATCAAAATATCATCACAGCAACATCACACCATCATAACAACATCATCACAGCGTCATCACAGTATCGTAAATGCATCATCACAGAATCATCACTGAATCATCATAGCATCTTCATATCATCATCACAATATCATCACAGCATCATCACTGCATCATCACAGCATCATCACTGCATAATCACTGCATCATCACCACATCATCACAGCATCATCACTGCATAATCACTGCATCATCACAGCATCATCACATCGTCATCAAAACATCATTACAAGTATCAACACAACATAATCACAGTGTCATCACAGCATCATCATTGCATCCTTACTGCATGATCACAGCATCTCCGCATCGTAATCACATCATCATCACTGACTCCTCACTGAATCATCACTGTACCATCACTGCATCATCAGAGCATAATCTGAGCATAATCTCAGCATAATCACAGCATCATCACAGAATCATCACAGCATCATTACTGCATCATCACAGCATCTTTGCATCGTCATCAGAGCATCACCACTGCATCATCACTACATCATCACATCATCATCACAGCATTTTAGCTACATAATCACAGAATCATCATAGCGTAACGACAGCATCATCACAACATCATTACAGCATCATCACAGCGTCATCGTAACATCATGACTGTATCATCACAGCATCATCACAGCATCACCGCAGCGTCATCACTGCATCATCACAGCATCATCACAGCATCATCACGGCATCGTTACAGCATCGTCATATCATCATAACTGCATCATCACAACAACATAACAAAATCATCAAAGCATCGTCACAGCATCATCACCGCGTCATCACAGCGTCATAACTGCATCGTCACTGCATCTAAACTGCATCATCACAAAATCATCACAGCTTCATCACTGCAGCATCACAGCATCATCAAAGCATCATCGCAGCATCATCACATCATCATCACTGCATCATCACAGAATCATTACTGTTTACTCACTGCGGCATCACAGCATTATCACGGTGTCATAACTGCATCATCACTGCACCATTACTGCATCATCACAGTGTCATCTCAGCATCATCACAGCATCATTACTGCCTAATCATTGCATTATCACAACGTCATCACAGTATCATCAGTGCATCATCACAGCATCATTACTGCATCATCACATCATCATCACAGAATCACGATAGTGTCATCACAGCGTCATCACTGCATCATCACAGCGTCATCACATCATCATCACAACATCATCAGTTTCATGTCAGCATCATCACTGCATAATCACTGCATCATCACAGCATCCTCACAGCATCAACACAGCGTCATCACAGCGTCATCAATGCATCATTACAGCATCATCTCAGTATAGTCACAGAATTATTACAGCATAATCACTGCATCATCATATCATCACTGCATCATCACTGCATCATCACAGCACCATCACAGCATCATTACTTCAGAATCACTGCATCATCACAGCATCCTCACAGCAACATCGCAGCATCATCACAGCATCATCACACTGTCATGACAGCATCATCACTGCATAATCACTGCATAATCTCCGCATAATCACAGCATCATCACATCATCATCACAATATCATCACAGCGTCATCACTACACATCACTGCATCATCACTACATCATCACAGCATCATCACTTCGTCATCATCAGAGCATCATCACAGCATCATCACTGCATCCTCACTGCATCATGAGTGCATCATCATCACAGCATCATAACTGCATCATCAAAGCATCATCTCGGCATAATCACAATGTCATAAATACATCATCACTCCATCATCACAGCATTATCACATCATCATCACAATGTTTTCAGTGTCATCACAGCATCATAACAACGTCATCAAACTGTCATCACAGCATCATCACCAAATCATCACTGAATCATCCAAGCATCATCCAAGCATCATCACAGCACCACCAATGCATCATCACAGTATCATCACTGCATAATCACTGCATCATCACCGCATCATCACATCATCAACACTGCATCATTGCTGCATCATCACATCATTGTCACAGTATCATCAAAATATCATCACAGCATCATCACACCATCATAACAACATCATCACAGCATCATCACAGTATCGTAAATGCATCATCACAGAATCATCACTGAATCATCATAGCATCTTCATATCATCATCACAATATCATCACAGCATCATCACTGCATCATCACAGCATCATCACTGCATAATCACTGCATCATCACCACATCATCACAGCATCATCACTGCATAATCACTGCATCATCACAGCATCATCACATCGTCATCAAAACATCATTACAAGTATCAACACAACATAATCACAGTGTCATCACAGCATCATCATTGCATCCTTACTGCATGATCACAGCATCTCCGCATCGTAATCACATCATCATCACTGACTCCTCACTGAATCATCACTGTACCATCACTGCATCATCAGAGCATAATCTGAGCATAATCTCAGCATAATCACAGCATCATCACAGAATCATCACAGCATCATTACTGCATCATCACAGCATCTTTGCATCGTCATCAGAGCATCACCACTGCATCATCACTACATCATCACATCATCATCACAGCATTTTAGCTACATAATCACAGAATCATCATAGCGTAACGACAGCATCATCACAACATCATTACAGCATCATCACAGCGTCATCGTAACATCATGACTGTATCATCACAGCATCATCACAGCATCACCGCAGCGTCATCACTGCATCATCACAGCATCATCACAGCATCATCACGGCATCGTTACAGCATCGTCGTATCATCATAACTGCATCATCACAACAACATAACAAAACCATCAAAGCATCGTCACAGCATCATCACCGCGTCATCACAGCGTCATAACTGCATCGTCACTGCATCTAAACTGCATCATCACAAAATCATCACAGCTTCATCACTGCAGCATCACAGCATCATCAAAGCATCATCGCAGCATCATCACATCATCATCACTGCATCATCACAGAATCATTACTGTTTACTCACTGCGGCATCACAGCATTATCACGGTGTCATAACTGCATCATCACTGCACCATTACTGCATCATCACAGTGTCATCTCAGCATCATCACAGCATCATTACTGCCTAATCATTGCATTATCACAACGTCATCACAGTATCATCAGTGCATCATCACAGCATCATTACTGCAGCATCACATCATCATCACAGAATCACGATAGTGTCATCACAGCGTCATCACTGCATCATCACAGCGTCATCTCAGCATCATCAGAGACTCATCACAGCGTCATCACTGCATCATCACTGCATCACCACAGTATCATCACAGCATCATCACAAAATTATAAGAGCGTCATCACAGCGTTATTACTGCATCATCACAGCATCAATAGAGCATCATCACAGCGTCATCACAGCGTTATCACAGCGTCATCACAGCATCACGACATCATCATCACAGCTTCACGACAGTGTCATGAGAGCGTCTTCACAGCATCATCACTACATCATCACAGCATCATCACTGCGTCATCAGAGCATCATCACAAAATCATCACAGCGTCATTACTGCATCATCACTGCATCATCACAGCGTCATCACCGCATCATCACTGCATTGTCACAACATCATGGCGTCATAATAACTGCATCATAACAGCATGATCAAAGCATCATCACAGCGTCATCACAGCGTCATAACTGCATAAACACTGCATCATCAAAGAACCATCACAGCATCATCACAGCGTCATAACAGCATCATCAGAGCATCATCACATCGTCATCACATCGTCATCAAAGAATCTTCACAGCATCATCGCTATGTCATCATAGCATCATCATAATATTATCACAGCTTCATCACAGCGTCATAACAACATCATCACTGCATCATCACAGCATCATCATTATTGCATCATGACTGCATCATTACAGCATCATCAGAGCAGAATCAGTGCGTCGTCACAGCATCATTACTGCATCACCACATCACCACTGTGTTATCGCAGCGTCATCACAGCATCATCACAACATCATCACAGAATCATCACAGCATCATTGCAGCATCATCACATCATCATCACAGCGTCATCACAACATCATCGTAGCATCATCATGCATCATCACAGCATCATTACTGCATCATCACAGCATCATCACTGCATCATCACAGCATCATCACTGCATCATCACTGAATAATCACAGCATCATCACTGCATCATCACGGCATCGTTACAGCATCGTCATATCATCATAACTGCATCATCACAACAACATAACAAAATCATCAAAGCATCATCACAGCATCATCACCGCGTCATCACAGCGTCATAACTGCATCGTCACTGCATCTAAACTGCATCATCACAAAATCATCACTGCATCACATCATAATCACAACATCATCAAAGCGTCATCACAGCATCATCACTGCGTTATCACAGCATCATCTCAGCATCATCACAGTATCATTACTGCTTATTCACTGCATCATCACAACATCATCACAGCGTCATTACAGTGTCATAAATGCATCATCACAGTGTCATCAAAGCGTCCTAACTGCATAATCACTGCATCATCGCAGCTTCATCACAGCATCATGACAGCGTCATCACAGCATCAAAAATGCATAATCACTTCATCCTCACATCATCATCATAGCATCATAGCTGCATAATCATAGAGTCATCACAGCATCATCACTACATCATCAAATTGTCATCACTGTATCATCACAGCATCATCATAGCATCATCACTGCATAATCACAGTGTCATAACAGCATCATTACAACACCATGACTACGTCATCACAGCATCACGACAGCGTCATTACAGTGTCATCACAGCATCATCACTGCATTATCACAACATCATCACAACATCATCACTGCGTCATCAGAGCGTCATCACTACATAATCACTTCTTACTCAGTGAATCATCACTGCATCATCACATCATCACAGCATCATCTCAGCATAATCACAGTATCATCACAGCGTCATCACTACATCATCAATGCATCATCACTGCATCATCACAGCATCATCACTGCATCATCACAACATCATCATAGCATCATCACAGCATCATCACAACATCATCACAGAGTCATCACAGCATCATCACTGCATAATCACTGCATCATCACAGCATCCTCACAGCATCAATACAGCGTCATCACAACGTCAACAATGCATCATTACAGCATCATCTCAGTATAGTCACAGCATAATCACTGCATAATCACTGCATCATCATATCGTCATCACTGCATCATCACTGCATCATCACAGCACCATCACAGCATCATTACAGCAGAATCACTGCATCATCACAGCATCATAGCTGCATAATCACAGCATCATCACATCATCATCGCATAGTCATCACAGCGTCATCACTGCATCATCACAGCATCATCACAGCATCATTACTGCAGAATCACTGCATCATCACAGCATCCTCACAGCAACATCGCAGCATCATCACAGCATCATCGCATCATCATCACAGTGTCATGACAGCATCATCACTGCATAATCACCGCATAATCACAGCATCATCACAGCATAATCACAGTATCATCACAGCGTCATCACTACATCATCACTGCATCATCACAGAATCATCACTGCGTCATTACAGCATCATCAGAGCATCATCACAGCATCATCACAGCATCATCAGAGCATCATCACAGCATCATCACATCATCATCTCAGCATCATTACTGCTTACTCACTGCATCATCATAGCATCATCACATCATCATCACAACATCATCAGTTTCATGTCAGCATCATCACTGCATAATCACTGCATCATCACAGCATCCTCACAGCATCAACACAGCGTCATCACAGCGTCATCAATGCATCATTACAGCATCATCTCAGTATAGTCACAGAATTATTACAGCATAATCACTGCATCATCATATCATCACTGCATCATCACTGCATCATCACAGCACCATCACAGCATCATTACTTCAGAATCACTGCATCATCACAGCATCCTCACAGCAACATCGCAGCATCATCACAGCATCATCACACTGTCATGACAGCATCATCACTGCATAATCACTGCATAATCTCCGCATAATCACAGCATCATCACATCATCATCACAATATCATCACAGCGTCATCACTACACATCACTGCATCATCACTACATCATCACAGCATCATCACTTCGTCATCATCAGAGCATCATCACAGCATCATCACTGCATCCTCACTGCATCATGAGTGCATCATCATCACAGCATCATAACTGCATCATCAAAGCATCATCTCGGCATAATCACAATGTCATAAATACATCATCACTCCATCATCACAGCATTATCACATCATCATCACAACGTTTTCAGTGTCATCACAGCATCATAACAACGTCATCAAACTGTCATCACAGCATCATCACCAAATCATCACAGAATCATCACAGCATCATTACTGCATCATCACAGCATCTTTGCATCGTCATCAGAGCATCACCACTGCATCATCACATCATCATCTCAGCATCATCACAGCATCATTACTGCTTACTCACTGCATCATCACAGCGTCATGACAGTGTCATCACTGCATCATAACATCATAGCTTCATCATCAGAACATTATCACAGCATCATCACTGCATCATCACATCATCATTATAGCATCTTCACTGTCATCAATACATCATCACAGCATCATCACATCATTATCACAGCATCATCAGTGTCATCTCAGCATCATCACTGCATCATGACTGCATCATAGCAGCATAATCACAGCATCATCACAGAATCATCACAGCATCATCATAAGGTCATCACAGCATCATCACTACGTCATCAGATTGTAATCACAGCATCATCACAGTGTCCTCACTGAATCATCACTGCACCATCACTGCACCATCACAGCATCATCTCAGCATCATCATGGCATCATTACTGCATCATCACTGCTTACTCACTGCATCATCACAGCATCATCTCAGCATCATCACAGAATCATTTCTGCATAATCATTGCATTTTCACAGCGTCATCACAGTATCATCACTGCATCATCACAGTGTCATCACAGCATCATCAAAGCATCACGACAGCGTCATCTCACCATCACGACAGCGTCATCAAAGCATCATCACTGCATCATAACAACATCATCTCAGCATCATCACAGAATCATTTCTGCATAATCACTGCATCATCATAGTGTCATCACAGTATATTCACTGCATCATCACATCATCACAGTGTCATCACAGAATCATCACTGAATCATCCAAGCATCATCCAAGCATCATCACAGCACCACCAATGCATCATCACAGTATCATCACTGCATAATCACTGCATCATCACCGCATCATCACATCATCAACACTGCATCATTGCTGCATCATCACATCATTGTCACAGTATCATCAAAATATCATCACAGCATCATCACACCATCATAACAACATCATCACAGCGTCATCACAGTATCGTAAATGCATCATCACAGAATCATCACTGAATCATCATAGCATCTTCATATCATCATCACAATATCATCACAGCATCATCACAGCATCATCACTGCATCATCACAGCATCATCACTGCATCATCACCACATCATCACAACATCATCACTGCATAATCACTGCATCATCACAGCATCATCACATCGTCATCAAAACATCATTACAAGTATCAACACAACATAATCACAGTGTCATCACAGCATCATCATTGCATCCTTACTGCATGATCACAGCATCTCCGCATCGTAATCACATCATCATCACTGACTCCTCACTGAATCATCACTGTACCATCACTGCATCATCAGAGCATAATCTGAGCATAATCTCAGCATAATCACAGCATCATCACAGAATCATCACAGCATCATTACTGCATCATCACAGCATCTTTGCATCGTCATCAGAGCATCACCACTGCATCATCACTACATCATCACATCATCATCACAGCATTTTAGCTACATAATCACAGAATCATCATAGCGTAACGACAGCATCATCACAACATCATTACAGCATCATCACAGCGTCATCGTAACATCATGACTGTATCATCACAGCATCATCACAGCATCATCACAAAATTATAAGAGCGTCATCACAGCGTTATTACTGCATCATCACAGCATCAATAGAGCATCATCACAGCGTCATCACAGCGTTATCACAGCGTCATCACAGCATCATCACAGCATCACGACATCATCATCACAGCTTCACGACAGTGTCATGAGAGCGTCTTCACAGCATCATCACTACATCATCACAGCATCATCACTGCGTCATCAGAGCATCATCACAAAATCATCACAGCGTCATTCCTGCATCATCACTGCATCATCACAGCTTCATCACCGCATCATCACTGCATTGTCACAACATCATGGCGTCATAATAACTGCATCATAACAGCATGATCAAAGCATCATCACAGCGTCATCACAGCGTCATAACTGCATAAACACTGCATCATCAAAGAACCATCACAGCATCATCACAGCGTCATAACAGCATCATCAGAGCATCATCACATCGTCATCACATCGTCATCAAAGAATCTTCACAGCATCATCGCTATGTCATCATAGCATCATCATAATATTATCACAGCTTCATCACAGCGTCATAACAACATCATCACTGCATCATCACAGCATCATCATTATTGCATCATGACTGCATCATTACAGCATCATCAGAGCAGAATCAGTGCGTCGTCACAGCATCATTACTGCATCACCACATCATCACTGTGTTATCGCAGCGTCATCACAGCATCATCACAACATCATCACAGAATCATCACAGCATCATTGCAGCATCATCACATCATCATCACAGCGTCATCACAACATCATCGTAGCATCATCATGCATCATCACAGCATCATTACTGCATCATCACAGCATCATCACAGCATCATCACTGCATCATCACAACATCATCGTAGCATCATGATGCATCATCACAGCATCATTACTGCATCATCACAGCATCATCACTGCATCATCACTGAATAATCACAGCATCATAACTGCATCATCACAACAACATAACAAAATCATCAAAGCATCATCACAGCATCATCACCGCGTCATCACAGCGTCATAACTGCATCGTCACTGCATCTAAACTGCATCATCACAAAATCATCACTGCATCACATCATAATCACAACATCATCAAAGCGTCATCACAGCATCATCACTGCGTTATCACAGTATCATTACTGCTTATTCACTGCATCATCACAACATCATCACAGCGTCATTACAGTGTCATAAATGCATCATCACAATGTCATCAAAGCGTCCTAACTGCATAATCACTGCATCATCGCAGCTTCATCACAGCATCATGACAGCGTCATCACAGCATCAAAAATGCATAATCACTTCATCCTCACATCATCATCATAGCATCATAGCTGCATAATCATAGAGTCATCACAGCATCATCACTACATCATAAAATTGTCATCACTGTATCATCACAGCATCATCATAGCATCATCACTGCATAATCACAGTGTCATAACAGCATCATTACAACACCATGACTACGTCATCACAGCATCACGACAGCGTCATTACAGCGTCATCACAGCATCATCACTGCATTATCACAACATCATCACAACATCATCACTGCGTCATCAGAGCGTCATCACTACATAATCACTTCTTACTCAGTGAATCATCACTGCATCATCACATCATCACAGCATCATCTCAGCATAATCACAGTATCATCACAGCGTCATCACTACATCATCAATGCATCATCACTGCATCATCACAGCATCATCACTGCATCATCACAGCATCATCAGAGCATCATCACAGCATCATCACAACATCATCACAGAGTCATCACAGCATCATCACTGCATAATCATTGCATCATCACAGCATCCTCACAGCATCAATACAGCGTCATCACAACGTCAACAATGCATCATTACAGCATCATCTCAGTATAGTCACAGCATAATCACTGCATAATCACTGCATCATCATATCGTCATCACTGCATCATCACTGCATCATCACAGCACCATCACAGCATCATTACTGCAGAATCACTGCATCATCACAGCATCCTCACAGCAACATCGCAGCATCATCACAGCATCATCACAGCATCATCATAGCATCATCACTGCATAATCACAGTGTCATAACAGCATCATTACAACACCATGACTACGTCATCACAGCATCACGACAGCGTCATTACAGTGTCATCACAGCATCATCACTGCATTATCACAACATCATCACAACATCATCACTGCGTCATCAGAGCGTCATCACTACATAATCACTTCTTACTCAGTGAATCATCACTGCATCATCACATCATCACAGCATCATCTCAGCATAATCACAGTATCATCACAGCGTCATCACTACATCATCACTGCATCATCACAGCATCATCAGAGCATCATCACAGCATCATCACAACATCATCACAGAGTCATCACAGCGTCATCACTGCATAATCACTGCATCATCACAGCATCCTCACAGCATTAATACAGCGTCATCACAACGTCAACAATGCATCATTACAGCATCATCTCAGTATAGTCACAGCATAATCACTGCATAATCACTGCATCATCATATCGTCATCACTGCATCATCACTGCATCATCACAGCACCATCACAGCATCATTACTGCAGAATCACTGCATCATCACAGCATCATAGCTGCATAATCACAGCATCATCACATCATCATCGCATAGTCATCACAGCGTCATCACTGCATCATCACAGCACCATCACAGCATCATTACTGCAGAATCACTGCATCATCACAGCATCCTCACAGCAACATCGCAGCATCATCACAGCATCATCACAGCATCATCGCATCATCATCACAGCGTTATGACAGCATCATCACCGCATAATCACCGCATAATCACGGCATCATCACAGCATAATCACAGTATCATCACAGCGTCATCACTACATCATCACTGCATCATCACAGAATCATCACTGCGTCATCACAGCATCATCAGAGCATCATCACAGCATCATCACAGCATCATCACAGCATCATCACATCATCATCTCAGCATCATTACTGCTTACTCACTGCATCATCATAGCATCATCACATCATCATCACAACATCATCAGTTTCATGTCAGCATCATTACTGCATAATCACTGCATCATCACAGCATCCTCACAGCATCAACACAGCGTCATCACAGCGTCATCAATGCATCATTACAGCATCATCTCAGTATAGTCACAGAATTATTACAGCATAATCACTGCATCATCATATCATCACTGCATCATCACTGCATCATCACTGCATCATCACAGCACCATCACAGCATCATTACTTCAGAATCACTGCATCATCACAGCATCCTCACAGCAACATCGCAGCATCATCACAGCATCATCACACTGTCATGACAGCATCATCACTGCATAATCACTGCATAATCTCCGCATAATCACAGCATCATCACATCATCATCACAATATCATCACAGCGTCATCACTACACATCACTGCATCATCACTACATCATCACAGCATCATCACTTCGTCATCATCAGAGCATCATCACAGCATCATCACTGCATCCTCACTGCATCATGAGTGCATCATCATCACAGCATCATAACTGCATCATCAAAGCATCATCTCGGCATAATCACAATGTCATAAATACATCATCACTCCATCATCACAGCATTATCACATCATCATCACAACGTTTTCAGTGTCATCACAGCATCATAACAACGTCATCAAACTGTCATCACAGCATCATCACCAAATCATCACAGAATCATCACAGCATCATTACTGCATCATCACAGCATCTTTGCATCGTCATCAGAGCATCACCACTGCATCATCACATCATCATCTCAGCATCATCACAGCATCATTACTGCTTACTCACTGCATCATCACAGCGTCATGACAGTGTCATCACTGCATCATAACATCATAGCTTCATCATCAGAACATTATCACAGCATCATCACTGCATCATCACATCATCATTATAGCATCTTCACTGTCATCAATACATCATCACAGCATCATCACATCATTATCACAGCATCATCAGTGTCATCTCAGCATCATCACTGCATCATGACTGCATCATAGCAGCATAATCACAGCATCATCACAGAATCATCACAGCATCATCATAAGGTCATCACAGCATCATCACTACGTCATCAGATTGTAATCACAGCATCATCACAGTGTCCTCACTGAATCATCACTGCACCATCACTGCAACATCACAGCATCATCTCAGCATCATCATGGCATCATTACTGCATCATCACTGCTTACTCACTGCATCATCACAGCATCATCTCAGCATCATCACAGAATCATTTCTGCATAATCATTGCATTTTCACAGCGTCATCACAGTATCATCACTGCATCATCACAGTGTCATCACAGCATCATCAAAGCATCACGACAGCGTCATCTCACCATCACGACAGCGTCATCAAAGCATCATCACTGCATCATAACAACATCATCTCAGCATCATCACAGAATCATTTCTGCATAATCACTGCATCATCATAGTGTCATCACAGTATATTCACTGCATCATCACATCATCACAGTGTCATCACAGAATCATCACTGAATCATCCAAGCATCATCCAAGCATCATCACAGCACCACCAATGCATCATCACAGTATCATCACTGCATCATCACTGCATCATCACCGCATCATCACATCATCAACACTGCATCATTGCTGCATCATCACATCATTGTCACAGTATCATCAAAATATCATCACAGCATCATCACACCATCATAACAACATCATCACAGCGTCATCACAGTATCGTAAATGCATCATCACAGAATCATCACTGAATCATCATAGCATCTTCATATCATCATCACAATATCATCACAGCATCATCACTGCATCATCACAGCATCATCACTGCATAATCACTGCATCATCACCACATCATCACAGCATCATCACTGCATAATCACTGCATCATCACAGCATCATCACATCGTCATCAAAACATCATTACAAGTATCAACACAACATAATCACAGTGTCATCACAGCATCATCATTGCATCCTTACTGCATGATCACAGCATCTCCGCATCGTAATCACATCATCATCACTGACTCCTCACTGAATCATCACTGTACCATCACTGCATCATCAGAGCATAATCTGAGCATAATCTCAGCATAATCACAGCATCATCACAGAATCATCACAGCATCATTACTGCATCATCACAGCATCTTTGCATCGTCATCAGAGCATCACCACTGCATCATCACTACATCATCACATCATCATCACAGCATTTTAGCTACATAATCACAGAATCATCATAGCGTAACGACAGCATCATCACAACATCATTACAGCATCATCACAGCGTCATCGTAACATCATGACTGTATCATCACAGCATCATCACAGCATCACCGCAGCGTCATCACTGCATCATCACAGCATCATCACAGCATCATCACGGCATCGTTACAGCATCGTCATATCATCATAACTGCATCATCACAACAACATAACAAAATCATCAAAGCATCGTCACAGCATCATCACCGCGTCATCACAGCGTCATAACTGCATCGTCACTGCATCTAAACTGCATCATCACAAAATCATCACAGCTTCATCACTGCAGCATCACAGCATCATCAAAGCATCATCGCAGCATCATCACATCATCATCACTGCATCATCACAGAATCATTACTGTTTACTCACTGCGGCATCACAGCATTATCACGGTGTCATAACTGCATCATCACTGCACCATTACTGCATCATCACAGTGTCATCTCAGCATCATCACAGCATCATTACTGCCTAATCATTGCATTATCACAACGTCATCACAGTATCATCAGTGCATCATCACAGCATCATTACTGCATCATCACATCATCATCACAGAATCACGATAGTGTCATCACAGCGTCATCACTGCATCATCACAGCGTCATCTCAGCATCATCAGAGACTCATCACAGCGTCATCACTGCATCATCACTGCATCACCACAGTATCATCACAGCATCATCACAAAATTATAAGAGCGTCATCACAGCGTTATGACTGCATCATCACAGCATCAATAGAGCATCATCACAGCGTCATCACAGCGTTATCACAGCGTCATCACAGCATCACGACATCATCATCACAGCTTCACGACAGTGTCATGAGAGCGTCTTCACAGCATCATCACTACATCATCACAGCATCATCACTGCGTCATCAGAGCATCATCACAAAATCATCACAGCGTCATTACTGCATCATCACTGCATCATCACAGCGTCATCACCGCATCATCACTGCATTGTCACAACATCATGGCGTCATAATAACTGCATCATAACAGCATGATCAAAGCATCATCACAGCGTCATCACAGCGTCATAACTGCATAAACACTGCATCATCAAAGAACCATCACAGCATCATCACAGCGTCATAACAGCATCATCAGAGCATCATCACATCGTCATCACATCGTCATCAAAGAATCTTCACAGCATCATCGCTATGTCATCATAGCATCATCATAATATTATCACAGCTTCATCACAGCGTCATAACAACATCATCACTGCATCATCACAGCATCATCATTATTGCATCATGACTGCATCATTACAGCATCATCAGAGCAGAATCAGTGCGTCGTCACAGCATCATTACTGCATCACCACATCATCACTGTGTTATCGCAGCGTCATCACAGCATCATCACAACATCATCACAGAATCATCACAGCATCATTGCAGCATCATCACATCATCATCACAGCGTCATCACAACATCATCGTAGCATCATCATGCATCATCACAGCATCATTACTGCATCATCACAGCATCATCACAGCATCATCACTGCATCATCACTGAATAATCACAGCATCATCACTGCATCATCACGGCATCGTTACAGCATCGTCATATCATCATAACTGCATCATCACAACAACATAACAAAATCATCAAAGCATCATCACAGCATCATCACCGCGTCATCACAGCGTCATAACTGCATCGTCACTGCATCATCACAAAATCATCACTGCATCACATCATAATCACAACATCATCAAAGCGTCATCACAGCATCATCACTGCGTTATCACAGCATCATCTCAGCATCATCACAGTATCATTACTGCTTATTCACTGCATCATCACAACATCATCACAGCGTCATTACAGTGTCATAAATGCATCATCACAGTGTCATCAAAGCGTCCTAACTGCATAATCACTGCATCATCGCAGCTTCATCACAGCATCATGACAGCATCAATACAGCGTCATCACAACATCAACAATGCATCATTACAGCATCATCTCAGTATAGTCACAGCATAATCACTGCATAATCACTGCATCATCATATCGTTATCACTGCATCATCACTGCATCATCACAGCACCATCACAGCATCATTACTGCAGAATCACTGCATCATCACAGCATCATAGCTGCATAATCACAGCATCATCACATCATCATCGCATAGTCATCACAGCGTCATCACTGCATCATCACAGCATCATCACAGCATCATTACTGCAGAATCACTGCATCATCAGAGCATCCTCACAGCAACATCGCAGCATCATCACAGCATCATCGCATCATCATCACAGTGTCATGACAGCATCATCACTGCATAATCACCGCATAATCACAGCATCATCACAGCATAATCACAGTATCATCACAGCGTCATCACTACATCATCACTGCATCATCACAGAATCATCACTGCGTCATCACAGCATCATCAGAGCATCATCACAGCATCATCACATCATCATCTCAGCATCATTACTGCTTACTCACTGCATCATCATAGCATCATCACATCATCATCACAACATCATCAGTTTCATGTCAGCATCATCACTGCATAATCACTGCATCATCACAGCATCCTCACAGCATCAACACAGCGTCATCACAGCGTCATCAATGCATCATTACAGCATCATCTCAGTATAGTCACAGAATTATTACAGCATAATCACTGCATCATCATATCATCACTGCATCATCACTGCATCATCACTGCATCATCACAGCACCATCACAGCATCATTACTTCAGAATCACTGCATCATCACAGCATCCTCACAGCAACATCGCAGCATCATCACAGCATCATCACACTGTCATGACAGCATCATCACTGCATAATCACTGCATAATCTCCGCATAATCACAGCATCATCACATCATCATCACAATATCATCACAGCGTCATCACTACACATCACTGCATCATCACTACATCATCACAGCATCATCACTTCGTCATCATCAGAGCATCATCACAGCATCATCACTGCATCCTCACTGCATCATGAGTGCATCATCATCACAGCATCATAACTGCATCATCAAAGCATCATCTCGGCATAATCACAATGTCATAAATACATCATCACTCCATCATCACAGCATTATCACATCATCATCACAACGTTTTCAGTGTCATCACAGCATCATAACAACGTCATCAAACTGTCATCACAGCATCATCACCAAATCATCACAGAATCATCACAGCATCATTACTGCATCATCACAGCATCTTTGCATCGTCATCAGAGCATCACCACTGCATCATCTCAGCATCATCACAGCATCATTACTGCTTACTCACTGCATCATCACAGCGTCATGACAGTGTCATCACTGCATCATAACATCATAGCTTCATCATCAGAACATTATCACAGCATCATCACTGCATCATCACATCATCATTATAGCATCTTCACTGTCATCAATACATCATCACAGCATCATCACATCATTATCACAGCATCATCAGTGTCATCTCAGCATCATCACTGCATCATGACTGCATCATAGCAGCATAATCACAGCATCATCACAGAATCATCACAGCATCATCATAAGGTCATCACAGCATCATCACTACGTCATCAGATTGTAATCACAGCATCATCACAGTGTCCTCACTGAATCATCACTGCACCATCACTGCAACATCACAGCATCATCTCAGCATCATCATGGCATCATTACTGCATCATCACTGCTTACTCACTGCATCATCACAGCATCATCTCAGCATCATCACAGAATCATTTCTGCATAATCATTGCATTTTCACAGCGTCATCACAGTATCATCACTGCATCATCACAGTGTCATCACAGCATCATCAAAGCATCACGACAGCGTCATCTCACCATCACGACAGCGTCATCAAAGCATCATCACTGCATCATAACAACATCATCTCAGCATCATCACAGAATCATTTCTGCATAATCACTGCATCATCACAGTGTCATCACAGAATCATCACTGAATCATCCAAGCATCATCCAAGCATCATCACAGCACCACCAATGCATCATCACAGTATCATCACTGCATAATCACTGCATCATCACCGCATCATCACTGCATCAACACTGCATCATTGCTGCATCATCACATCATTGTCACAGTATCATCAAAATATCATCACAGCATCATCACACCATCATAACAACATCATCACAGCGTCATCACAGTATCGTAAATGCATCATCACAGAATCATCACTGAATCATCATAGCATCTTCATATCATCATCACAATATCATCACAGCATCATCACTGCATCATCACAGCATCATCACTGCATAATCACTGCATCATCACCACATCATCACAGCATCATCACTGCATAATCACTGCATCATCACAGCATCATCACATCGTCATCAAAACATCATTACAAGTATCAACACAACATAATCACAGTGTCATCACAGCATCATCATTGCATCCTTACTGCATGATCACAGCATCTCCGCATCGTAATCACATCATCATCACTGACTCCTCACTGAATCATCACTGTACCATCACTGCATCATCAGAGCATAATCTGAGCATAATCTCAGCATAATCACAGCATCATCACAGAATCATCACAGCATCATTACTGCATCATCACAGCATCTTTGCATCGTCATCAGAGCATCACCACTGCATCATCACTACATCATCACATCATCATCACAGCATTTTAGCTACATAATCACAGAATCATCATAGCGTAACGACAGCATCATCACAACATCATTACAGCATCATCACAGCGTCATCGTAACATCATGACTGTATCATCACAGCATCATCACAGCATCACCGCAGCGTCATCACTGCATCATCACAGCATCATCACAGCATCATCACGGCATCGTTACAGCATCGTCATATCATCATAACTGCATCATCACAACAACATAACAAAATCATCAAAGCATCGTCACAGCATCATCACCGCGTCATCACAGCGTCATAACTGCATCGTCACTGCATCTAAACTGCATCATCACAAAATCATCACAGCTTCATCAAAGCATCATCGCAGCATCATCACATCATCATCACTGCATCATCACAGAATCATTACTGTTTACTCACTGCGGCATCACAGCATTATCACGGTGTCATAACTGCATCATCACTGCACCATTACTGCATCATCACAGTGTCATCTCAGCATCATCACAGCATCATTACTGCCTAATCATTGCATTATCACAACGTCATCACAGTATCATCAGTGCATCATCACAGCATCATTACTGCATCATCACATCATCATCACAGAATCACGATAGTGTCATCACAGCGTCATCACTGCATCATCACTGCATCACCACAGTATCATCACAGCATCATCACAAAATTATAAGAGCGTCATCACAGCGTTATTACTGCATCATCACAGCATCAATAGAGCATCATCACAGCGTCATCACAGCGTTATCACAGCGTCATCACAGCATCACGACATCATCATCACAGCTTCACGACAGTGTCATGAGAGCGTCTTCACAGCATCATCACTACATCATCACAGAATCATCACTGCGTCATCAGAGCATCATCACAAAATCATCACAGCGTCATTACTGCATCATCACTGCATCATCACAGCGTCATCACCGCATCATCACTGCATTGTCACAACATCATGGCGTCATAATAACTGCATCATAACAGCATGATCAAAGCATCATCACAGCGTCATCACAGCGTCATAACTGCATAAACACTGCATCATCAAAGAACCATCACAGCATCATCACAGCGTCATAACAGCATCATCAGAGCATCATCACATCGTCATCACATCGTCATCAAAGAATCTTCACAGCATCATCGCTATGTCATCATAGCATCATCATAATATTATCACAGCTTCATCACAGCGTCATAACAACATCATCACTGCATCATCACAGCATCATCATTATTGCATCATGACTGCATCATTACAGCATCATCAGAGCAGAATCAGTGCGTCGTCACAGCATCATTACTGCATCACCACATCATCACTGTGTTATCGCAGCGTCATCACAGCATCATCACAACATCATCACAGAATCATCACAGCATCATTGCAGCATCATCACATCATCATCACAGCGTCATCACAACATCATCGTAGCATCATCATGCATCATCACAGCATCATTACTGCATCATCATAGCATCATCACAGCATCATCACTGCATCATCACTGAATAATCACAGCATCATCACTGCATCATCACGGCATCGTTACAGCATCGTCATATCATCATAACTGCATCATCACAACAACATAACAAAATCATCAAAGCATCATCACAGCATCATCACCGCGTCATCACAGCGTCATAACTGCATCGTCACTGCATCTAAACTGCATCATCACAAAATCATCACTGCATCACATCATAATCACAACATCATCAAAGCGTCATCACAGCATCATCACTGCGTTATCACAGCATCATCTCAGCATCATCACAGTATCATTACTGCTTATTCACTGCATCATCACAACATCATCACAGCGTCATTACAGTGTCATAAATGCATCATCACAGTGTCATCAAAGCGTCCTAACTGCATAATCACTGCATCATCGCAGCTTCATCACAGCATCATGACAGCGTCATCACAGCATCAAAAATGCATAATCACTTCATCCTCACATCATCATCATAGCATCATAGCTGCATAATCATAGAGTCATCACAGCATCATCACTACATCATCAAATTGTCATCACTGTATCATCACAGCATCATCATAGCATCATCACTGCATAATCACAGTGTCATAACAGCATCATTACAACACCATGACTACGTCATCACAGCATCACGACAGCGTCATTACAGTGTCATCACAGCATCATCACTGCATTATCACAACATCATCACAACATCATCACTGCGTCATCAGAGCGTCATCACTACATAATCACTTCTTACTCAGTGAATCATCACTGCATCATCACATCATCACAGCATCATCTCAGCATAATCACAGTATCATCACAGCGTCATCACTACATCGTCAATGCATCATCACTGCATCATCACAGCATCATCACTGCATCATCACAGCATCATCAGAGCATCATCACAGCATCATCACAACATCATCACAGAGTCATCACAGCATCATCACTGCATAATCACTGCATCATCACAGCATCCTCACAGCATCAATACAGCGTCATCAGAACGTCAACAATGCATCATTACAGCATCATCTCAGTATAGTCACAGCATAATCACTGCATAATCACTGCATCATCATATCGTCATCACTGCATCATCACTGCATCATCACAGCACCATCACAGCATCATTACTGCAGAATCACTGCATCATCACAGCATCATAGCTGCATAATCACAGCATCATCACATCATCATCGCATAGTCATCACAGCGTCAACACTGCATCATCACAGCACCATCACAGCATCATTACTGCAGAATCACTGCATCATCACAGCATCCTCACAGCAACATCGCAGCATCATCACAGCATCATCGCATCATCATCACAGTGTCATGACAGCATCATCACTGCATAATCACCGCATAATCACAGCATCATCACAGCATAATCACAGTATCATCACAGCGTCATCACTAAATCATCACTGCATCATCACAGAATCATCACTGCGTCATCACAGCATCATCAGAGCATCATCAGAGCATCATCACAGCATAATCACAGTATCATCACAGCATCATCACTACATCATCACTGCATCATCACAGAATCATCACTGCGTCATCACAGCATCATCAGAGCATCATCACAGCATCATCACATCATCATCTCAGCATCATTACTGCTTACTCACTGCATCATCATAGCATCATCACATCATCATCACAACATCATCAGTTTCATGTCAGCATCATCACTGCATAATCACTGCATCATCACAGCATCCTCACAGCATCAACACAGCGTCATCACAGCGTCATCAATGCATCATTACAGCATCATCTCAGTATAGTCACAGAATTATTACAGCATAATCACTGCATCATCATATCATCACTGCGTCATCACTGCATCATCACTGCATCATCACAGCACCATCACAGCATCATTACTTCAGAATCACTGCATCATCACAGCATCCTCACAGCAACATCGCAGCATCATCACAGCATCATCACACTGTCATGACAGCATCATCACAGCATCATCACACTGTCATGACAGCATCATCACTGCATAATCACTGCATAATCTCCGCATAATCACAGCATCATCACATCATCATCACAATATCATCACAGCGTCATCACTACACATCACTGCATCATCACTACATCATCACAGCATCATCACTTCGTCATCATCAGAGCATCATCACAGCATCATCACTGCATCCTCACTGCATCATGAGTGCATCATCATCACAGCATCATAACTGCATCATCAAAGCATCATCTCGGCATAATCACAATGTCATAAATACATCATCACTCCATCATCACAGCATTATCACATCATCATCACAACGTTTTCAGTGTCATCACAGCATCATAACAACGTCATCAAACTGTCATCACAGCATCATCACCAAATCATCACAGAATCATCACAGCATCATTACTGCATCATCACAGCATCTTTGCATCGTCATCAGAGCATCACCACTGCATCATCACATCATCATCTCAGCATCATCACAGCATCATTACTGCTTACTCACTGCATCATCACAGCGTCATGACAGTGTCATCACTGCATCATAACATCATAGCTTCATCATCAGAACATTATCACAGCATCATCACTGCATCATCACATCATCATTATAGCATCTTCACTGTCATCAATACATCATCACAGCATCATCACATCATTATCACAGCATCATCAGTGTCATCTCAGCATCATCACTGCATCATGACTGCATCATAGCAGCATAATCACAGCATCATCACAGAATCATCACAGCATCATCATAAGGTCATCACAGCATCATCACTACGTCATCAGATTGTAATCACAGCATCATCACAGTGTCCTCACTGAATCATCACTGCACCATCACTGCAACATCACAGCATCATCTCAGCATCATCATGGCATCATTACTGCATCATCACTGCTTACTCACTGCATCATCACAGCATCATCTCAGCATCATCACAGAATCATTTCTGCATAATCATTGCATTTTCACAGCGTCATCACAGTATCATCACTGCATCATCACAGTGTCATCACAGCATCATCAAAGCATCACGACAGCGTCATCTCACCATCACGACAGCGTCATCAAAGCATCATCACTGCATCATAACAACATCATCTCAGCATCATCACAGAATCATTTCTGCATAATCACTGCATCATCATAGTGTCATCACAGTATATTCACTGCATCATCACATCATCACAGTGTCATCACAGAATCATCACTGAATCATCCAAGCATCATCCAAGCATCATCACAGCACCACCAATGCATCATCACAGTATCATCACTGCATAATCACTGCATCATCACCGCATCATCACTGCATCAACACTGCATCATTGCTGCATCATCACATCATTGTCACAGTATCATCAAAATATCATCACAGCATCATCACACCATCATAACAACATCATCACAGCGTCATCACAGTATCGTAAATGCATCATCACAGAATCATCACTGAATCATCATAGCATCTTCATATCATCATCACAATATCATCACAGCATCATCACTGCATCATCACAGCATCATCACTGCATAATCACTGCATCATCACCACATCATCACAGCATCATCACTGCATAATCACTGCATCATCACAGCATCATCACATCGTCATCAAAACATCATTACAAGTATCAACACAACATAATCACAGTGTCATCACAGCATCATCATTGCATCCTTACTGCATGATCACAGCATCTCCGCATCGTAATCACATCATCATCACTGACTCCTCACTGAATCATCACTGTACCATCACTGCATCATCAGAGCATAATCTGAGCATAATCTCAGCATAATCACAGCATCATCACAGAATCATCACAGCATCATTACTGCATCATCACAGCATCTTTGCATCGTCATCAGAGCATCACCACTGCATCATCACTACATCATCACATCATCATCACAGCATTTTAGCTACATAATCACAGAATCATCATAGCGTAACGACAGCATCATCACAACATCATTACAGCATCATCACAGCGTCATCGTAACATCATGACTGTATCATCACAGCATCATCACAGCATCACCGCAGCGTCATCACTGCATCATCACAGCATCATCACAGCATCATCACGGCATCGTTACAGCATCGTCATATCATCATAACTGCATCATCACAACAACATAACAAAATCATCAAAGCATCGTCACAGCATCATCACCGCGTCATCACAGCGTCATAACTGCATCGTCACTGCATCTAAACTGCATCATCACAAAATCATCACAGCTTCATCACTGCAGCATCACAGCATCATCAAAGCATCATCGCAGCATCATCACATCATCATCACTGCATCATCACAGAATCATTACTGTTTACTCACTGCGGCATCACAGCATTATCACGGTGTCATAACTGCATCATCACTGCACCATTACTGCATCATCACAGTGTCATCTCAGCATCATCACAGCATCATTACTGCCTAATCATTGCATTATCACAACGTCATCACAGTATCATCAGTGCATCATCACAGCATCATTACTGCATCATCACATCATCATCACAGAATCACGATAGTGTCATCACAGCGTCATCACTGCATCATCACTGCATCACCACAGTATCATCACAGCATCATCACAAAATTATAAGAGCGTCATCACAGCGTTATTACTGCATCATCACAGCATCAATAGAGCATCATCACAGCGTCATCACAGCGTTATCACAGCGTCATCACAGCATCACGACATCATCATCACAGCTTCACGACAGTGTCATGAGAGCGTCTTCACAGCATCATCACTACATCATCACAGCATCATCACTGCGTCATCAGAGCATCATCACAAAATCATCACAGCGTCATTACTGCATCATCACTGCATCATCACAGCGTCATCACCGCATCATCACTGCATTGTCACAACATCATGGCGTCATAATAACTGCATCATAACAGCATGATCAAAGCATCATCACAGCGTCATCACAGCGTCATAACTGCATAAACACTGCATCATCAAAGAACCATCACAGCATCATCACAGCGTCATAACAGCATCATCAGAGCATCATCACATCGTCATCACATCGTCATCAAAGAATCTTCACAGCATCATCGCTATGTCATCATAGCATCATCATAATATTATCACAGCTTCATCACAGCGTCATAACAACATCATCACTGCATCATCACAGCATCATCATTATTGCATCATGACTGCATCATTACAGCATCATCAGAGCAGAATCAGTGCGTCGTCACAGCATCATTACTGCATCACCACATCATCACTGTGTTATCGCAGCGTCATCACAGCATCATCACAACATCATCACAGAATCATCACAGCATCATTGCAGCATCATCACATCATCATCACAGCGTCATCACAACATCATCGTAGCATCATCATGCATCATCACAGCATCATTACTGCATCATCACAGCATCATCACAGCATCATCACTGCATCATCACTGAATAATCACAGCATCATCACTGCATCATCACGGCATCGTTACAGCATCGTCATATCATCATAACTGCATCATCACAACAACATAACAAAATCATCAAAGCATCATCACAGCATCATCACCGCGTCATCACAGCGTCATAACTGCATCGTCACTGCATCTAAACTGCATCATCACAAAATCATCACTGCATCACATCATAATCACAACATCATCAAAGCGTCATCACAGCATCATCACTGCGTTATCACAGCATCATCTCAGCATCATCACAGTATCATTACTGCTTATTCACTGCATCATCACAACATCATCACAGCGTCATTACAGTGTCATAAATGCATCATCACAGTGTCATCAAAGCGTCCTAACTGCATAATCACTGCATCATCGCAGCTTCATCACAGCATCATGACAGCGTCATCACAGCATCAAAAATGCATAATCACTTCATCCTCACATCATCATCATAGCATCATAGCTGCATAATCATAGAGTCATCACAGCATCATCACTACATCATCAAATTGTCATCACTGTATCATCACAGCATCATCATAGCATCATCACTGCATAATCACAGTGTCATAACAGCATCATTACAACACCATGACTACGTCATCACAGCATCACGACAGCGTCATTACAGTGTCATCACAGCATCATCACTGCATTATCACAACATCATCACAACATCATCACTGCGTCATCAGAGCGTCATCACTACATAATCACTTCTTACTCAGTGAATCATCACTGCATCATCACATCATCACAGCATCATCTCAGCATAATCACAGTATCATCACAGCGTCATCACTACATCATCAATGCATCATCACTGCATCATCACAGCATCATCACTGCATCATCACAGCATCATCAGAGCATCATCACAGCATCATCACAACATCATCACAGAGTCATCACAGCATCATCACTGCATAATCACTGCATCATCACAGCATCCTCACAGCATCAATACAGCGTCATCACAGCATCATCACTGCATCATCACTGAATAATCACAGCATCATCACTGCATCATCACGGCATCGTTACAGCATCGTCATATCATCATAACTGCATCATCACAACAACATAACAAAATCATCAAAGCATCATCACAGCATCATCACCGCGTCATCACAGCGTCATAACTGCATCGTCACTGCATCTAAACTGCATCATCACAAAATCATCACTGCATCACATCATAATCACAACATCATCAAAGCGTCATCACAGCATCATCACTGCGTTATCACAGCATCATCTCAGCATCATCACAGTATCATTACTGCTTATTCACTGCATCATCACAACATCATCACAGCGTCATTACAGTGTCATAAATGCATCATCACAGTGTCATCAAAGCGTCCTAACTGCATAATCACTGCATCATCGCAGCTTCATCACAGCATCATGACAGCGTCATCACAGCATCAAAAATGCATAATCACTTCATCCTCACATCATCATCATAGCATCATAGCTGCATAATCATAGAGTCATCACAGCATCATCACTACATCATCAAATTGTCATCACTGTATCATCACAGCATCATCATAGCATCATCACTGCATAATCACAGTGTCATAACAGCATCATTACAACACCATGACTACGTCATCACAGCATCACGACAGCGTCATTACAGTGTCATCACAGCATCATCACTGCATTATCACAACATCATCACAACATCATCACTGCGTCATCAGAGCGTCATCACTACATAATCACTTCTTACTCAGTGAATCATCACTGCATCATCACATCATCACAGCATCATCTCAGCATAATCACAGTATCATCACAGCGTCATCACTACATCATCAATGCATCATCACTGCATCATCACAGCATCATCACTGCATCATCACAGCATCATCAGAGCATCATCACAGCATCATCACAACATCATCACAGAGTCATCACAGCATCATCACTGCATAATCACTGCATCATCACAGCATCCTCACAGCATCAATACAGCGTCATCACAACGTCAACAATGCATCATTACAGCATCATCTCAGTATAGTCACAGCATAATCACTGCATAATCACTGCATCATCATATCGTCATCACTGCATCATCACTGCATCATCACAGCACCATCACAGCATCATTACTGCAGAATCACTGCATCATCACAGCATCATAGCTGCATAATCACAGCATCATCACATCATCATCGCATAGTCATCACAGCGTCATCACTGCATCATCACAGCATCATCACAGCATCATTACTGCAGAATCACTGCATCATCACAGCATCCTCACAGCAACATCGCAGCATCATCACAGCATCATCGCATCATCATCACAGTGTCATGACAGCATCATCACTGCATAATCACCGCATAATCAGCATCATCACAGCATAATCACAGTATCATCACAGCATCACCGCAGCGTCATCACTACATCATCACTGCATCATCACAGAATCATCACTGCGTCATCACAGCATCATCAGAGCATCATCAGAGCATCATCACAGCATAATCACAGTATCATCACAGCATCATCACTACATCATCACTGCATCATCACAGAATCATCACTGCGTCATCACAGCATCATCAGAGCATCATCACAGCATCATCACATCATCATCTCAGCATCATTACTGCTTACTCACTTCATCATCATAGCATCATCACATCATCATCACAACATCATCAGTTTCATGTCAGCATCATCACTGCATAATCACTGCATCATCACAGCATCCTCACAGCATCAACACAGCGTCATCACAGCGTCATCAATGCATCATTACAGCATCATCTCAGTATAGTCACAGAATTATTACAGCATAATCACTGCATCATCATATCATCACTGCGTCATCACTGCATCATCACAGCACCATCACAGCATCATTACTTCAGAATCACTGCATCATCACAGCATCCTCACAGCAACATCGCAGCATCATCACAGCATCATCACACTGTCATGACAGCATCATCACAGCATCATCACACTGTCATGACAGCATCATCACTGCATAATCACTGCATAATCTCCGCATAATCACAGCATCATCACATCATCATCACAATATCATCACAGCGTCATCACTACACATCACTGCATCATCACTACATCATCACAGCATCATCACTTCGTCATCATCAGAGCATCATCACAGCATCATCACTGCATCCTCACTGCATCATGAGTGCATCATCATCACAGCATCATAACTGCATCATCAAAGCATCATCTCGGCATAATCACAATGTCATAAATACATCATCACTCCATCATCACAGCATTATCACATCATCATCACAACGTTTTCAGTGTCATCACAGCATCATAACAACGTCATCAAACTGTCATCACAGCATCATCACCAAATCATCACAGAATCATCACAGCATCATTACTGCATCATCACAGCATCTTTGCATCGTCATCAGAGCATCACCACTGCATCATCACATCATCATCTCAGCATCATCACAGCATCATTACTGCTTACTCACTGCATCATCACAGCGTCATTACTTCAGAATCACTGCATCATCACAGCATCCTCACAGCAACATCGCAGCATCATCACAGCATCATCACACTGTCATGACAGCATCATCACAGCATCATCACACTGTCATGACAGCATCATCACTGCATAATCACTGCATAATCTCCGCATAATCACAGCATCATCACATCATCATCACAATATCATCACAGCGTCATCACTACACATCACTGCATCATCACTACATCATCACAGCATCATCACTTCGTCATCATCAGAGCATCATCACAGCATCATCACTGCATCCTCACTGCATCATGAGTGCATCATCATCACAGCATCATAACTGCATCATCAAAGCATCATCTCGGCATAATCACAATGTCATAAATACATCATCACTCCATCATCACAGCATTATCACATCATCATCACAACGTTTTCAGTGTCATCACAGCATCATAACAACGTCATCAAACTGTCATCACAGCATCATCACCAAATCATCACAGAATCATCACAGCATCATTACTGCATCATCACAGCATCTTTGCATCGTCATCAGAGCATCACCACTGCATCATCACATCATCATCTCAGCATCATCACAGCATCATTACTGCTTACTCACTGCATCATCACAGCGTCATTACTTCAGAATCACTGCATCATCACAGCATCCTCACAGCAACATCGCAGCATCATCACAGCATCATCACACTGTCATGACAGCATCATCACAGCATCATCACACTGTCATGACAGCATCATCACTGCATAATCACTGCATAATCTCCGCATAATCACAGCATCATCACATCATCATCACAATATCATCACAGCGTCATCACTACACATCACTGCATCATCACTACATCATCACAGCATCATCACTTCGTCATCATCAGAGCATCATCACAGCATCATCACTGCATCCTCACTGCATCATGAGTGCATCATCATCACAGCATCATAACTGCATCATCAAAGCATCATCTCGGCATAATCACAATGTCATAAATACATCATCACTCCATCATCACAGCATTATCACATCATCATCACAACGTTTTCAGTGTCATCACAGCATCATAACAACGTCATCAAACTGTCATCACAGCATCATCACCAAATCATCACAGAATCATCACAGCATCATTACTGCATCATCACAGCATCTTTGCATCGTCATCAGAGCATCACCACTGCATCATCACATCATCATCTCAGCATCATCACAGCATCATTACTGCTTACTCACTGCATCATCACAGCGTCATGACAGTGTCATCACTGCATCATAACATCATAGCTTCATCATCAGAACATTATCACAGCATCATCACTGCATCATCACATCATCATTATAGCATCTTCACTGTCATCAATACATCATCACAGCATCATCACATCATTATCACAGCATCATCAGTGTCATCTCAGCATCATCACTGCATCATGACTGCATCATAGCAGCATAATCACAGCATCATCACAGAATCATCACAGCATCATCATAAGGTCATCACAGCATCATCACTACGTCATCAAATTGTAATCACAGCATCATCACAGTGTCCTCACTGAATCATCACTGCACCATCACTGCACCATCACAGCATCATCTCAGCATCATCATGGCATCATTACTGCATCATCACTGCTTACTCACTGCATCATCACAGCATCATCTCAGCATCATCACAGAATCATTTCTGCATAATCATTGCATTTTCACAGCGTCATCACAGTATCATCACTGCATCATCACAGTGTCATCACAGCATCATCAAAGCATCACGACAGCGTCATCTCACCATCACGACAGCGTCACCAAAGCATCATCACTGCATCATAACAACATCATCTCAGCATCATCACAGAATCATTTCTGCATAATCACTGCATCATCATAGTGTCATCACAGTATATTCACTGCATCATCACATCATCACAGTGTCATCACAGAATCATCACTGAATCATCCAAGCATCATCCAAGCATCATCACAGCACCACCAATGCATCATCACAGTATCATCACTGCATAATCACTGCATCATCACCGCATCATCACTGCATCAACACTGCATCATTGCTGCATCATCACATCATTGTCACAGTATCATCAAAATATCATCACAGCATCATCACACCATCATAACAACATCATCACAGCGTCATCACAGTATCGTAAATGCATCATCACAGAATCATCACTGAATCATCATAGCATCTTCATATCATCATCACAATATCATCACAGCATCATCACTGCATCATCACAGCATCATCACTGCATAATCACTGCATCATCACCACATCATCACAGCATCATCACTGCATAATCACTGCATCATCACAGCATCATCACATCGTCATCAAAACATCATTACAAGTATCAACACAACATAATCACAGTGTCATCACAGCATCATCATTGCATCCTTACTGCATGATCACAGCATGTCCGCATCGTAATCACATCATCATCACTGACTCCTCACTGAATCATCACTGTACCATCACTGCATCATCAGAGCATAATCTGAGCATAATCTCAGCATAATCACAGCATCATCACAGAATCATCACAGCATCATTACTGCATCATCACAGCATCTTTGCATCGTCATCAGAGCATCACCACTGCATCATCACTACATCATCACATCATCATCACAGCATTTTAGCTACATAATCACAGAATCATCATAGCGTAACGACAGCATCATCACAACATCATTACAGCATCATCACAGCGTCATCGTAACATCATGACTGTATCATCACAGCATCATCACAGCATCACCGCAGCGTCATCACTGCATCATCACAGCATCATCACAGCATCATCACGGCATCGTTACAGCATCGTCATATCATCATAACTGCATCATCACAACAACATAACAAAACCATCAAAGCATCATCGCAGCATCATCACATCATCATCACTGCATCATCACAGAATCATTACTGTTTACTCACTGCGGCATCACAGCATTATCACGGTGTCATAACTGCATCATCACTGCACCATTACTGCATCATCACAGTGTCATCTCAGCATCATCACAGCATCATTACTGCCTAATCATTGCATTATCACAACGTCATCACAGTATCATCAGTGCATCATCACAGCATCATTACTGCATCATCACATCATCATCACAGAATCACGATAGTGTCATCACAGCGTCATCACTGCATCATCACAGCGTCATCTCAGCATCATCAGAGACTCATCACAGCGTCATCACTGCATCATCACTGCATCACCACAGTATCATCACAGCATCATCACAAAATTATAAGAGCGTCATCACAGCGTTATTACTGCATCATCACAGCATCAATAGAGCATCATCACAGCGTCATCACAGCGTTATCACAGCGTCATCACAGCATCACGACATCATCATCACAGCTTCACGACAGTGTCATGAGAGCGTCTTCACAGCATCATCACTACATCATCACAGCATCATCACTGCGTCATCAGAGCATCATCACAAAATCATCACAGCGTCATTACTGCATCATCACTGCATCATCACAGCGTCATCACCGCATCATCACTGCATTGTCACAACATCATGGCGTCATAATAACTGCATCATAACAGCATGATCAAAGCATCATCACAGCGTCATCACAGCGTCATAACTGCATAAACACTGCATCATCAAAGAACCATCACAGCATCATCACAGCGTCATAACAGCATCATCAGAGCATCATCACATCGTCATCACATCGTCATCAAAGAATCTTCACAGCATCATCGCTATGTCATCATAGCATCATCATAATATTATCACAGCTTCATCACAGCGTCATAACAACATCATCACTGCATCATCACAGCATCATCATTATTGCATCATGACTGCATCATTACAGCATCATCAGAGCAGAATCAGTGCGTCGTCACAGCATCATTACTGCATCACCACATCATCACTGTGTTATCGCAGCGTCATCACAGCATCATCACTGCATCATCACAGCATCATCACAGCATCATTGCAGCATCATCACATCATCATCACAGCATCATCACAACATCATCGTAGCATCATCATGCATCATCACAGCATCATTACTGCATCATCACAGCATCATCACAGCATCATCACTGCATCATCACTGAATAATCACAGCATCATCACTGCATCATCACGGCATCGTTACAGCATCGTCATATCATCATAACTGCATCATCACAACAACATAACAAAATCATCAAAGCATCATCACAGCATCATCACCGCGTCATCACAGCGTCATAACTGCATCGTCACTGCATCTAAACTGCATCATCACAAAATCATCACTGCATCACATCATAATCACAACATCATCAAAGCGTCATCACAGCATCATCACTGCGTTATCACAGCATCATCTCAGCATCATCACAGTATCATTACTGCTTATTCACTGCATCATCACAACATCATCACAGCGTCATTACAGTGTCATAAATGCATCATCACAGTGTCATCAAAGCGTCCTAACTGCATAATCACTGCATCATCGCAGCTTCATCACAGCATCATGACAGCGTCATCACAGCATCAAAAATGCATAATCACTTCATCCTCACATCATCATCATAGCATCATAGCTGCATAATCATAGAGTCATCACAGCATCATCACTACATCATCAAATTGTCATCACTGTATCATCACAGCATCATCATAGCATCATCACTGCATAATCACAGTGTCATAACAGCATCATTACAACACCATGACTACGTCATCACAGCATCACGACAGCGTCATTACAGTGTCATCACAGCATCATCACTGCATTATCACAACATCATCACAACATCATCACTGCGTCATCAGAGCGTCATCACTACATAATCACTTCTTACTCAGTGAATCATCACTGCATCATCACATCATCACAGCATCATCTCAGCATAATCACAGTATCATCACAGCGTCATCACTACATCATCAATGCATCATCACTGCATCATCACAGCATAATCACAGTATCATCACAGCGTCATCACTACCTCATCACTGCATCATCACAGAATCATCACTGCGTCATCACAGCATCATCAGAGCATCATCACAGCATCATCACATCATCATCACAGAATCATCACTGCGTCATCACAGCATCATCAGAGCATCATCACATCATCATCACAACATCATCAGTTTCATGTCAGCATCATCACTGCATAATCACTGCATCATCACTGCATCATCACAGAATCATCACTGCGTCATCACAGCATCATCTCAGCGTAATCACAGCATCATCACATCATCACCTCAGCATCATTACTGCTTACTCACTGCATCATCATAGCATCATCACATCATCATCACAACATCATCAGTTTCATGTCAGCATCATCACTGCATAATCACTGCATCATCACAGCATCCTCACAGCATCAACACAGCGTCATCACAGCGTCATCAATGCATCATTACAGCATCATCTCAGTATAGTCACAGAATTATTACAGCATAATCACTGCATCATCATATCATCACTGCATCATCACAGCACCATCACAGCATCATTACTTCAGAATCACTGCATCATCACAGCATCCTCACAGCAACATCGCAGCATCATCACAGCATCATCACACTGTCATGACAGCATCATCACTGCATAATCACTGCATAATCTCCGCATAATCACAGCATCATCACATCATCATCACAATATCATCACAGCGTCATCACTACACATCACTGCATCATCACTACATCATCACAGCATCATCACTTCGTCATCATCAGAGCATCATCACAGCATCATCACTGCATCCTCACTGCATCATGAGTGCATCATCATCACAGCATCATAACTGCATCATCAAAGCATCATCTCGGCATAATCACAATGTCATAAATACATCATCACTCCATCATCACAGCATTATCACATCATCATCACAACGTTTTCAGTGTCATCACAGCATCATAACAACGTCATCAAACTGTCATCACAGCATCATCACCAAATCATCACAGAATCATCACAGCATCATTACTGCATCATCACAGCATCTTTGCATCGTCATCAGAGCATCACCACTGCATCATCACATCATCATCTCAGCATCATCACAGCATCATTACCGCTTACTCACTGCATCATCACAGCGTCATGACACTGTCATCACTGCATCATCACATCATCATTATAGCATCTTCACTGTCATCAATACATCATCACAGCATCATCACATCATTATCACAGCATCATCAGTGTCATCTCAGCATCATCACTGCATCATGACTGCATCATAGCAGCATAATCACAGCATCATCACAGAATCATCACAGCATCATCATAAGGTCATCACAGCATCATCACTACGTCATCAAATTGTAATCACAGCATCATCACAGTGTCCTCACTGAATCATCACTGCACCATCACTGCAACATCACAGCATCATCTCAGCATCATCATGGCATCATTACTGCATCATCACTGCTTACTCACTGCATCATCACAGCATCATCTCAGCATCATCACAGAATCATTTCTGCATAATCATTGCATTTTCACAGCGTCATCACAGTATCATCACTGCATCATCACAGTGTCATCACAGCATCATCAAAGCATCACGACAGCGTCATCTCACCATCACGACAGCGTCATCAAAGCATCATCACTGCATCATAACAACATCATCTCAGCATCATCACAGAATCATTTCTGCATAATCACTGCATCATCATAGTGTCATCACAGTATATTCACTGCATCATCACATCATCACAGTGTCATCACAGAATCATCACTGAATCATCCAAGCATCATCCAAGCATCATCACAGCACCACCAATGCATCATCACAGTATCATCACTGCATAATCACTGCATCATCACCGCATCATCACATCATCAACACTGCTTCATTGCTGCATCATCACATCATTGTCACAGTATCATCAAAATATCATCACAGCATCATCACACCATCATAACAACATCATCACAGCGTCATCACAGTATCGTAAATGCATCATCACAGAATCATCACTGAATCATCATAGCATCTTCATATCATCATCACAATATCATCACAGCATCATCACTGCATCATCACAGCATCATCACTGCATAATCACTGCATCATCACCACATCATCACAGCATCATCACTGCATAATCACTGCATCATCACAGCATCATCACATCGTCATCAAAACATCATTACAAGTATCAACACAACATAATCACAGTGTCATCACAGCATCATCATTGCATCCTTACTGCATGATCACAGCATGTCCGCATCGTAATCACATCATCATCACTGACTCCTCACTGAATCATCACTGTACCATCACTGCATCATCAGAGCATAATCTGAGCATAATCTCAGCATAATCACAGCATCATCACAGAATCATCACAGCATCATTACTGCATCATCACAGCATCTTTGCATCGTCATCAGAGCATCACCACTGCATCATCACTACATCATCACATCATCATCACAGCATTTTAGCTACATAATCACAGAATCATCATAGCGTAACGACAGCATCATCACAACATCATTACAGCATCATCACAGCGTCATCGTAACATCATGACTGTATCATCACAGCATCATCACAGCATCACCGCAGCGTCATCACTGCATCATCACTGCATCATCACAGCATCATCACGGCATCGTTACAGCATCGTCATATCATCATAACTGCATCATCACAACAACATAACAAAATCATCAAAGCATCGTCACAGCATCATCACCGCGTCATCACAGCGTCATAACTGCATCGTCACTGCATCTAAACTGCATCATCACAAAGTCATCACAGCTTCATCACTGCAGCATCACAGCATCATCAAAGCATCATCGCAGCATCATCACATCATCATCACTGCATCATCACAGAATCATTACTGTTTACTCACTGCGGCATCACAGCATTATCACGGTGTCATAACTGCATCATCACTGCACCATTACTGCATCATCACAGTGTCATCTCAGCATCATCACAGCATCATTACTGCCTAATCATTGCATTATCACAACGTCATCACAGTATCATCAGTGCATCATCACAGCATCATTACTGCATCATCACATCATCATCACAGAATCACGATAGTGTCATCACAGCGTCATCACTGCATCATCACAGCGTCATCTCAGCATCATCAGAGACTCATCACAGCGTCATCACTGCATCATCACTGCATCACCACAGTATCATCACAGCATCATCACAAAATTATAAGAGCGTCATCACAGCGTTATTACTGCATCATCACAGCATCAATAGAGCATCATCACAGCGTCATCACAGCGTTATCACAGCGTCATCACAGCATCACGACATCATCATCACAGCTTCACGACAGTGTCATGAGAGCGTCTTCACAGCATCATCACTACATCATCACAGCATCATCACTGCGTCATCAGAGCATCATCACAAAATCATCACAGCGTCATTACTGCATCATCACTGCATCATCACAGCGTCATCACCGCATCATCACTGCATTGTCACAACATCATGGCGTCATAATAACTGCATCATAACAGCATGATCAAAGCATCATCACAGCGTCATCACAGCGTCATAACTGCATAAACACTGCATCATCAAAGAACCATCACAGCATCATCACAGCGTCATAACAGCATCATCAGAGCATCATCACATCGTCATCACATCGTCATCAAAGAATCTTCACAGCATCATCGCTATGTCATCATAGCATCATCATAATATTATCACAGCTTCATCACAGCGTCATAACAACATCATCACTGCATCATCACAGCATCATCATTATTGCATCATGACTGCATCATTACAGCATCATCAGAGCAGAATCAGTGCGTCGTCACAGCATCATTACTGCATCACCACATCATCACTGTGTTATCGCAGCGTCATCACAGCATCATCACAACATCATCACAGAATCATCACAGCATCATTGCAGCATCATCACATCATCATCACAGCGTCATCACAACATCATCGTAGCATCATCATGCATCATCACAGCATCATTACTGCATCATCACAGCATCATCACAGCATCATCACTGCATCATCACTGAATAATCACAGCATCATCACTGCATCATCACGGCATCGTTACAGCATCGTCATATCATCATAACTGCATCATCACAACAACATAACAAAATCATCAAAGCATCATCACAGCATCATCACCGCGTCATCACAGCGTCATAACTGCATCGTCACTGCATCTAAACTGCATCATCACAAAATCATCACTGCATCACATCATAATCACAACATCATCAAAGCGTCATCACAGCATCATCTCAGCATCATCACAGTATCATTACTGCTTATTCACTGCATCATCACAACATCATCACAGCGTCATTACAGTGTCATAAATGCATCATCACAGTGTCATCAAAGCATCCTAACTGCATAATCACTGCATCATCGCAGCTTCATCACAGCATCATGACAGCGTCATCACAGCATCAAAAATGCATAATCACTTCATCCTCACATCATCATCATAGCATCATAGCTGCATAATCATAGAGTCATCACAGCATCATCACTACATCATCAAATTGTCATCACTGTATCATCACAGCATCATCATAGCATCATCACTGCATAATCACAGTGTCATAACAGCATCATTACAACACCATGACTACGTCATCACAGCATCACGACAGCGTCATTACAGTGTCATCACAGCATCATCACTGCATTATCACAACATCATCACAACATCATCACTGCGTCATCAGAGCGTCATCACTACATAATCACTTCTTACTCAGTGAATCATCACTGCATCATCACATCATCACAGCATCATCTCAGCATAATCACAGTATCATCACAGCGTCATCACTACATCATCAATGCATCATCACTGCATCATCACAGAATCATCACTGCGTCATCACAGCATCATCAGAGCATCATCACAGCATCATCACATCATCATCACAGAATCATCACTGCGTCATCACAGCATCATCAGAGCATCATCACATCATCATCACAACATCATCAGTTTCATGTCAGCATCATCACTGCATAATCACTGCATCATCACAGCATCCTCACAGCATCAACACAGCGTCATCACAGCGTCATCAATGCATCATTACAGCATCATCTCAGTATAGTCACAGAATTATTACAGCATAATCACTGCATCATCATATCATCACTGCATCATCACAGCACCATCACAGCATCATTACTTCAGAATCACTGCATCATCACAGCATCCTCACAGCAACATCGCAGCATCATCACAGCATCATCACACTGTCATGACAGCATCATCACTGCATAATCACTGCATAATCTCCGCATAATCACAGCATCATCACATCATCATCACTACATCATCACTGTGTCATCACTTCGTCATCATCAGAGCATCATCACAGCATCATCACTGCATCCTCACTGCATCATGAGTGCATCATCATCACAGCATCATAACTGCATCATCAAAGAATCATCTCGGCATAATCACAATGTCATAAATACATCATCACTCCATCATCACAGCATTATCACATCATCATCACAACGTTTTCAGTGTCATCACAGCATCATAACAACGTCATCAAACTGTCATCACAGCATCATCACCAAATCATCACAGAATCATCACAGCATCATTACTGCATCATCACAGCATCTTTGCATCGTCATCAGAGCATCACCACTGCATCATCACATCATCATCTCAGCATCATCACAGCATCATTACTGCTTACTCACTGCATCATCACAGCGTCATGACACTGTCATCACTGCATCATAACATCATAGCTTCATCATCAGAACATTATCACAGCATCATCACTGCATCATCACATCATCATTATAGCATCTTCACTGTCATCAATACATCATCACAGCATCATCACATCATTATCACAGCATCATCAGTGTCATCTCAGCATCATCACTGCATCATGACTGCATCATAGCAGCATAATCACAGCATCATCACAGAATCATCACAGCATCATCATAAGGTCATCACAGCATCATCAATACGTCATCAGATTGTAATCACAGCATCATCACAGTGTCCTCACTGAATCATCACTGCACCATCACTGCAACATCACAGCATCATCTCAGCATCATCATGGCATCATTACTGCATCATCACTGCTTACTCACTGCATCATCACAGCATCATCTCAGCATCATCACAGAATCATTTCTGCATAATCATTGCATTTTCACAGCGTCATCACAGTATCATCACTGCATCATCACAGTGTCATCACAGCATCATCAAAGCATCACGACAGCGTCATCTCACCATCACGACAGCGTCATCAAAGCATCATCACTGCATCATAACAACATCATCTCAGCATCATCACAGAATCATTTCTGCATAATCACTGCATCATCATAGTGTCATCACAGTATATTCACTGCATCATCACATCATCACAGTGTCATCACAGAATCATCACTGAATCATCCAAGCATCATCCAAGCATCATCACAGCACCACCAATGCATCATCACAGTATCATCACTGCATAATCACTGCATCATCACCGCATCATCACATCATCAACACTGCATCATTGCTGCATCATCACATCATTGTCACAGTATCATCAAAATATCATCACAGCATCATCACACCATCATAACAACATCATCACAGCGTCATCACAGTATCGTAAATGCATCATCACAGAATCATCACTGAATCATCATAGCATCTTCATATCATCATCACAATATCATCACAGCATCATCACTGCATCATCACAGCATCATCACTGCATAATCACTGCATCATCACCACATCATCACAGCATCATCACTGCATAATCACTGCATCATCACCACATCATCACAGCATCATCACTGCATAATCACTGCATCATCACAGCATCATCACATCGTCATCAAAACATCATTACAAGTATCAACACAACATAATCACAGTGTCATCACAGCATCATCATTGCATCCTTACTGCATGATCACAGCATCTCCGCATCGTAATCACATCATCATCACTGACTCCTCACTGAATCATCACTGTACCATCACTGCATCATCAGAGCATAATCTGAGCATAATCTCAGCATAATCACAGCATCATCACAGAATCATCACAGCATCATTACTGCATCATCACAGCATCTTTGCATCGTCATCAGAGCATCACCACTGCATCATCACTACATCATCACATCATCATCACAGCATTTTAGCTACATAATCACAGAATCATCATAGCGTAACGACAGCATCATCACAACATCATTACAGCATCATCACAGCGTCATCGTAACATCATGACTGTATCATCACAGCATCATCACAGCATCACCGCAGCGTCATCACTGCATCATCACAGCATCATCACAGCATCATCACGGCATCGTTACAGCATCGTCATATCATCATAACTGCATCATCACAACAACATAACAAAACCATCAAAGCATCGTCACAGCATCATCACCGCGTCATCACAGCGTCATAACTGCATCGTCACTGCATCTAAACTGCATCATCACAAAATCATCACTGCATCACATCATAATCACAACATCATCAAAGCGTCATCACAGCATCATCACTGCGTTATCACAGCATCATCTCAGCATCATCACAGTATCATTACTGCTTATTCACTGCATCATCACAACATCATCACAGCGTCATTACAGTGTCATAAATGCATCATCACAGTGTCATCAAAGCGTCCTAACTGCATAATCACTGCATCATCGCAGCTTCATCACAGCATCATGACAGCGTCATCACAGCATCAAAAATGCATAATCACTTCATCCTCACATCATCATCATAGCATCATAGCTGCATAATCATAGAGTCATCACAGCATCATCACTACATCATCAAATTGTCATCACTGTATCATCACAGCATCATCATAGCATCATCACTGCATAATCACAGTGTCATAACAGCATCATTACAACACCATGACTACGTCATCACAGCATCACGACAGCGTCATTACAGTGTCATCACAGCATCATCACTGCATTATCACAACATCATCACAACATCATCACTGCGTCATCAGAGCGTCATCACTACATAATCACTTCTTACTCAGTGAATCATCACTGCATCATCACATCATCACAGCATCATCACAGCATAATCACAGTATCATCACAGCGTCATCACTACATCATCAATGCATCATCACTGCATCATCACAGAATCATCACTGCGTCATCACAGCATCATCAGAGCATCATCACAGCATCATCACATCATCATCACAGAATCATCACTGCGTCATCACAGCATCATCAGAGCATCATCACATCATCATCACAACATCATCAGTTTCATGTCAGCATCATCACTGCATAATCACTGCATCATCACAGCATCCTCACAGCATCAACACAGCGTCATCACAGCGTCATCAATGCATCATTACAGCATCATCTCAGTATAGTCACAGAATTATTACAGCATAATCACTGCATCATCATATCATCACTGCATCATCACTGCATCATCACTGCATCATCACAGCACCATCACAGCATCATTACTTCAGAATCACTGCATCATCACAGCATCCTCACAGCAACATCGCAGCATCATCACAGCATCATCACACTGTCATGACAGCATCATCACTGCATAATCACTGCATAATCTCCGCATAATCACAGCATCATCACATCATCATCACAATATCATCACAGCGTCATCACTACACATCACTGCATCATCACTACATCATCACAGCATCATCACTTCGTCATCATCAGAGCATCATCACAGCATCATCACTGCATCCTCACTGCATCATGAGTGCATCATCATCACAGCATCATAACTGCATCATCAAAGCATCATCTCGGCATAATCACAATGTCATAAATACATCATCACTCCATCATCACAGCATTATCACATCATCATCACAACGTTTTCAGTGTCATCACAGCATCATAACAACGTCATCAAACTGTCATCACAGCATCATCACCAAATCATCACAGAATCATCACAGCATCATTACTGCATCATCACAGCATCTTTGCATCGTCATCAGAGCATCACCACTGCATCATCACATCATCATCTCAGCATCATCACAGCATCATTACTGCTTACTCACTGCATCATCACAGCGTCATGACACTGTCATCACTGCATCATAACATCATAGCTTCATCATCAGAACATTATCACAGCATCATCACTGCATCATCACATCATCATTATAGCATCTTCACTGTCATCAATACATCATCACAGCATCATCACATCATTATCACAGCATCATCAGTGTCATCTCAGCATCATCACTGCATCATGACTGCATCATAGCAGCATAATCACAGCATCATCACAGAATCATCACAGCATCATCATAAGGTCATCACAGCATCATCACTACGTCATCAGATTGTAATCACAGCATCATCACAGTGTCCTCACTGAATCATCACTGCACCATCACTGCAACATCACAGCATCATCTCAGCATCATCATGGCATCATTACTGCATCATCACTGCTTACTCACTGCATCATCACAGCATCATCTCAGCATCATCACAGAATCATTTCTGCATAATCATTGCATTTTCACAGCGTCATCACAGTATCATCACTGCATCATCACAGTGTCATCACAGCATCATCAAAGCATCACGACAGCGTCATCTCACCATCACGACAGCGTCATCAAAGCATCATCACTGCATCATAACAACATCATCTCAGCATCATCACAGAATCATTTCTGCATAATCACTGCATCATCATAGTGTCATCACAGTATATTCACTGCATCATCACATCATCACAGTGTCATCACAGAATCATCACTGAATCATCCAAGCATCATCACAGCACCACCAATGCATCATCACAGTATCATCACTGCATAATCACTGCATCATCACCGCATCATCACATCATCAACACTGCATCATTGCTGCATCATCACATCATTGTCACAGTATCATCAAAATATCATCACAGCATCATCACACCATCATAACAACATCATCACAGCGTCATCACAGTATCGTAAATGCATCATCACAGAATCATCACTGAATCATCATAGCATCATCACAATATCATCACAGCATCATCACTGCATCATCACAGCATCATCACTGCATAATCACTGCATCATCACCACATCATCACAGCATCATCACTGCATAATCACTGCATCATCACAGCATCATCACATCGTCATCAAAACATCATTACAAGTATCAACACAACATAATCACAGTGTCATCACAGCATCATCATTGCATCCTTACTGCATGATCACAGCATCTCCGCATCGTAATCACATCATCATCACTGACTCCTCACTGAATCATCACTGTACCATCACTGCATCATCAGAGCATAATCTGAGCATAATCTCAGCATAATCACAGCATCATCACAGAATCATCACAGCATCATTACTGCATCATCACAGCATCTTTGCATCGTCATCAGAGCATCACCACTGCATCATCACTACATCATCACATCATCATCACAGCATTTTAGCTACATAATCACAGAATCATCATAGCGTAACGACAGCATCATCACAACATCATCACAGCATCATCACAGCATCACCGCAGCGTCATCACTGCATCATCACTGCATCATCACAGCATCATCACGGCATCGTTACAGCATCGTCATATCATCATAACTGCATCATCACAACAACATAACAAAATCATCAAAGCATCGTCACAGCATCATCACCGCGTCATCACAGCGTCATAACTGCATCGTCACTGCATCTAAACTGCATCATCACAAAATCATCACAGCTTCATCACTGCAGCATCACAGCATCATCAAAGCATCATCGCAGCATCATCACATCATCATCACTGCATCATCACAGAATCATTACTGTTTACTCACTGCGGCATCACAGCATTATCACGGTGTCATAACTGCATCATCACTGCACCATTACTGCATCATCACAGTGTCATCTCAGCATCATCACAGCATCATTACTGCCTAATCATTGCATTATCACAACGTCATCACAGTATCATCAGTGCATCATCACAGCATCATTACTGCATCATCACATCATCATCACAGAATCACGATAGTGTCATCACAGCGTCATCACTGCATCATCACAGCGTCATCTCAGCATCATCAGAGACTCATCACAGCGTCATCACTGCATCATCACTGCATCACCACAGTATCATCACAGCATCATCACAAAATTATAAGAGCGTCATCACAGCGTTATTACTGCATCATCACAGCATCAATAGAGCATCATCACAGCGTCATCACAGCGTTATCACAGCGTCATCATAGCATCACGACATCATCATCACAGCTTCACGACAGTGTCATGAGAGCGTCTTCACAGCATCATCACTACATCATCACAGCATCATCACTGCGTCATCAGAGCATCATCACAAAATCATCACAGCGTCATTACTGCATCATCACTGCATCATCACAGCGTCATCACCGCATCATCACTGCATTGTCACAACATCATGGCGTCATAATAACTGCATCATAACAGCATGATCAAAGCATCATCACAGCGTCATCACAGCGTCATAACTGCATAAACACTGCATCATCAAAGAACCATCACAGCATCATCACAGCGTCATAACAGCATCATCAGAGCATCATCACATCGTCATCACATCGTCATCAAAGAATCTTCACAGCATCATCGCTATGTCATCATAGCATCATCATAATATTATCACAGCTTCATCACAGCGTCATAACAACATCATCACTGCATCATCACAGCATCATCATTATTGCATCATGACTGCATCATTACAGCATCATCAGAGCAGAATCAGTGCGTCGTCACAGCATCATTACTGCATCACCACATCATCACTGTGTTATCGCAGCGTCATCACAGCATCATCACAACATCATCACAGAATCATCACAGCATCATTGCAGCATCATCACATCATCATCACAGCGTCATCACAACATCATCGTAGCATCATCATGCATCATCACAGCATCATTACTGCATCATCACAGCATCATCACAGCATCATCACTGCATCATCACTGAATAATCACAGCATCATCACTGCATCATCACGGCATCGTTACAGCATCGTCATATCATCATAACTGCATCATCACAACAACATAACAAAATCATCAAAGCATCATCACAGCATCATCACCGCGTCATCACAGCGTCATAACTGCATCGTCACTGCATCTAAACTGCATCATCACAAAATCATCACTGCATCACATCATAATCACAACATCATCAAAGCGTCATCACAGCATCATCTCAGCATCATCACAGTATCATTACTGCTTATTCACTGCATCATCACAACATCATCACAGCGTCATTACAGTGTCATAAATGCATCATCACAGTGTCATCAAAGCGTCCTAACTGCATAATCACTGCATCATCGCAGCTTCATCACAGCATCATGACAGCGTCATCACAGCATCAAAAATGCATAATCACTTCATCCTCACATCATCATCATAGCATCATAGCTGCATAATCATAGAGTCATCACAGCATCATCACTACATCATCAAATTGTCATCACTGTATCATCACAGCATCATCATAGCATCATCACTGCATAATCACAGTGTCATAACAGCATCATTACAACACCATGACTACGTCATCACAGCATCACGACAGCGTCATTACAGTGTCATCACAGCATCATCACTGCATTATCACAACATCATCACAACATCATCACTGCGTCATCAGAGCGTCATCACTACATAATCACTTCTTACTCAGTGAATCATCACTGCATCATCACATCATCACAGCATCATCTCAGCATAATCACAGTATCATCACAGCGTCATCACTACATCATCAATGCATCATCACTGCATCATCACAGAATCATCACTGCGTCATCACAGCATCATCAGAGCATCATCACAGCATCATCACATCATCATCACAGAATCATCACTGCGTCATCACAGCATCATCAGAGCATCATCACATCATCATCACAACATCATCAGTTTCATGTCAGCATCATCACTGCATAATCACTGCATCATCACAGCATCCTCACAGCATCAACACAGCGTCATCACAGCGTCATCAATGCATCATTACAGCATCATCTCAGTATAGTCACAGAATTATTACAGCATAATCACTGCATCATCATATCATCACTGCATCATCACTGCACCATCACAGCATCATTACTTCAGAATCACTGCATCATCACAGCATCCTCACAGCAACATCGCAGCATCATCACAGCATCATCACACTGTCATGGCAGCATCATCACTGCATAATCACTGCATAATCTCCGCATAATCACAGCATCATCACATCATCATCACTACATCATCACTGTGTCATCACTTCGTCATCATCAGAGCATCATCACAGCATCATCACTGCATCCTCACTGCATCATGAGTGCATCATCATCACAGCATCATAACTGCATCATCAAAGAATCATCTCGGCATAATCACAATGTCATAAATACATCATCACTCCATCATCACAGCATTATCACATCATCATCACAACGTTTTCAGTGTCATCACAGCATCATAACAACGTCATCAAACTGTCATCACAGCATCATCACCAAATCATCACAGAATCATCACAGCATCATTACTGCATCATCACAGCATCTTTGCATCGTCATCAGAGCATCACCACTGCATCATCACATCATCATCTCAGCATCATCACAGCATCATTACTGCTTACTCACTGCATCATCACAGCGTCATGACACTGTCATCACTGCATCATAACATCATAGCTTCATCATCAGAACATTATCACAACATCATCACTGCATCATCACATCATCATTATAGCATCTTCACTGTCATCAATACATCATCACAGCATCATCACATCATTATCACAGCATCATCAGTGTCATCTCAGCATCATCACTGCATCATGACTGCATCATAGCAGCATAATCACAGCATCATCACAGAATCATCACAGCATCATCATAAGGTCATCACAGCATCATCACTACGTCATCAGATTGTAATCACAGCATCATCACAGTGTCCTCACTGAATCATCACTGCACCATCACTGCAACATCACAGCATCATCTCAGCATCATCATGGCATCATTACTGCATCATCACTGCTTACTCACTGCATCATCACAGCATCATCTCAGCATCATCACAGAATCATTTCTGCATAATCATTGCATTTTCACAGCGTCATCACAGTATCATCACTGCATCATCACAGTGTCATCACAGCATCATCAAAGCATCACGACAGCGTCATCTCACCATCACGACAGCGTCATCAAAGCATCATCACTGCATCATAACAACATCATCTCAGCATCATCACAGAATCATTTCTGCATAATCACTGCATCATCATAGTGTCATCACAGTATATTCACTGCATCATCACATCATCACAGTGTCATCACAGAATCATCACTGAATCATCCAAGCATCATCCAAGCATCATCACAGCACCACCAATGCATCATCACAGTATCATCACTGCATAATCACTGCATCATCACCGCATCATCACATCATCAACACTGCATCATTGCTGCATCATCACATCATTGTCACAGTATCATCAAAATATCATCACAGCATCATCACACCATCATAACAACATCATCACAGCGTCATCACAGTATCGTAAATGCATCATCACAGAATCATCACTGAATCATCATAGCATCTTCATATCATCATCACAATATCATCACAGCATCATCACTGCATCATCACAGCATCATCACTGCATAATCACTGCATCATCACCACATCATCACAGCATCATCACTGCATAATCACTGCATCATCACAGCATCATCACATCGTCATCAAAACATCATTACAAGTATCAACACAACATAATCACAGTGTCATCACAGCATCATCATTGCATCCTTACTGCATGATCACAGCATCTCCGCATCGTAATCACATCATCATCACTGACTCCTCACTGAATCATCACTGTACCATCACTGCATCATCAGAGCATAATCTGAGCATAATCTCAGCATAATCACAGCATCATCACAGAATCATCACAGCATCATTACTGCATCATCACAGCATCTTTGCATCGTCATCAGAGCATCACCACTGCATCATCACTACATCATCACATCATCATCACAGCATTTTAGCTACATAATCACAGAATCATCATAGCGAAACGACAGCATCATCACAACATCATCACAGCGTCATCGTAACATCATGACTGTATCATCACAGCATCATCACAGCATCACCGCAGCGTCATCACTGCATCATCACAGCATCATCACAGCATCATCACGGCATCGTTACAGCATCGTCATATCATTATAACTGCATCATCACAACAACATAACAAAATCATCAAAGCATCGTCACAGCATCATCACCGCGTCATCACAGCGTCATAACTGCATCGTCACTGCATCTAAACTGCATCATCACAAAATCATCACAGCTTCATCACTGCAGCATCACAGCATCATCAAAGCATCATCGCAGCATCATCACATCATCATCACTGCATCATCACAGAATCATTACTGTTTACTCACTGCGGCATCACAGCATTATCACGGTGTCATAACTGCATCATCACTGCACCATTACTGCATCATCACAGTGTCATCTCAGCATCATCACAGCATCATTACTGCCTAATCATTGCATTATCACAACGTCATCACAGTATCATCAGTGCATCATCACAGCATCATTACTGCATCATCACATCATCATCACAGAATCACGATAGTGTCATCACAGCGTCATCACTGCATCATCACAGCGTCATCTCAGCATCATCAGAGACTCATCACAGCGTCATCACTGCATCAGCACTGCATCACCACAGTATCATCACAGCATCATCACAAAATTATAAGAGCGTCATCACAGCGTTATTACTGCATCATCACAGCATCAATAGAGCGTCATCACAGCATCATCACAGCATCACGACATCATCATCACAGCGTCACGACAGTGTCATGAGAGCGTCTTCACAGCATCATCACTACATCATCAGAGCATCATCACTGCGTCATCAGAGCATCATCACAAAATCATCACAGCGTCATTACTGCATCATCACTGCATCATCACAGCATCATCACCGCATCATCACTGCATTGTCACAACATCATGGCGTCATAATAACTGCATCATAACAGCATGATCAAAGCATCATCACAGCGTCATCACAGCGTCATAACTGCATAAACACTGCTTCATCAAAGAACCATCACAGCATCATCACAGCGTCATAACAGCATCATCAAAGAATCTTCACAGCATCATCGCTATGTCATCATAGCATCATCATAATATTATCACAGCTTCATCACAGCGTCATAACAACATCATCACTGCATCATCACAGCATCATCATTATTGCATCATGACTGCATCATTACAGCATCATCAGAGCAGAATCAGTGCGTCGTCACAGCATCATTACTGCATCACCACATCATCACTGTGTTATCGCAGCGTCATCACAGCATCATCACAACATCATCACAGCATCATTGCAGCATCATCACATCATCATCACAGCATCATCACTGCATCATCACTGAATAATCACAGCATCATCACTGCATCATCACGGCATCGTTACAGCATCGTCATATCATCATAACTGCATCATCACAACAACATAACAAAATCATCAAAGCATCATCACAGCATCATCACCGCGTCATCACAGCATCATCACTGCGTTATCACAGCATCATCTCAGCATCATCACAGTATCATTACTGCTTATTCACTGCATCATCACAACATCATCACAGCGTCATTACAGTGTCATAAATGCATCATCACAGTGTCATCAAAGCGTCCTAACTGCATAATCACTGCATCATCGCAGCTTCATCACAGCATCATGACAGTGTCATCACAGCATCAAAAATGCATAATCACTTCATCCTCACATCATCATCATAGCATCATAGCTGCATAATCATAGAGTCATCACAGCTCATCACTACATCATCAAATTGTCATCACTGTATCATCACAGCATCATCATAGCATCATCACTGCATAATCACAGTGTCATAACAGCATCATTACAACACCATGACTACGTCATCACAGCATCACGACAGCATCATTACAGTGTCATCACAGCATCATCACTGCATTATCACAACATCATCACAACATCATCACTGCGTCATCAGAGCGTCATCACTACATAATCACTTCTTACTCAGTGAATCATCACTGCATCATCACATCATCACAGCATCATCTCAGCATAATCACAGTATCATCACAGCGTCATCACTACATCATCAATGCATCATCACTGCATCATCACAGCATCATCACTGCATCATCACAGCATCATCAGAGCATCATCACAGCATCATCACAACATCATCACAGAGTCATCACAGCATCATCACTGCATAATCACTGCATCCTCACAGCATCCTCACAGCATCAATACAGCGTCATCACAACGTCAACAATGCATCATTACAGCATCATCTCAGTATAGTCACAGCATAATCACTGCATAATCACTGCATCATCATATCGTCATCACTGCATCATCACTGCATCATCACAGCACCATCACAGCATCATTACTGCAGAATCACTGCATCATCACAGCATCATAGCTGCATAATCACAGCATCATCACATCATCATCGCATAGTCATCACAGCGTCATCACTGCATCATCACAGCATCATCACAGCATCATTACTGCAGAATCACTGCATCATCACAGCATCCTCACAGCAACATCGCAGCATCATCACAGCATCATCGCATCATCATCACAGTGTCATGACAGCATCATCACTGCATAATCACCGCATAATCACAGCATCATCACAGCATAATCACAGTATCATCACAGCGTCATCACTACATCATCACTGCATCATCACAGAATCATCACTGCATCATCACAGCATCATCAGAGCATCATCACAGCATCATCAGAGCATCATCACAGCATCATCACAGCATAATCACAGTATCATCACAGCATCATCACTACATCATCACTGCATCATCACAGAATCATCACTGCGTCATCACAGAATCATCACTGCATCATCACAGAATCATCACTGCGTCATCACAGCATCATCACAGCATAATCACAGTATCATCACAGCATCATCACTACATCATCACTGCATCATCAAAGAATCATCACTGCATCATCATAGCATCATCACATCATCATCACAACATCATCAGTTTCATGTCAGCATCATCACTGCATAATCACTGCATCATCACAGCATCCTCACAGCATCAACACAGCGTCATCACAGCGTCATCAATGCATCATTACAGCATCATCTCAGTATAGTCACAGAATTATTACAGCATAATCACTGCATCATCATATCATCACTGCATCATCACTGCATCATCACAGCACCATCACAGCATCATTACTTCAGAATCACTGCATCATCACAGCATCCTCACAGCAACATCGCAGCATCATCACAGCATCATCACACTGTCATGACAGCATCATCACTGCATAATCACTGCATAATCTCCGCATAATCACAGCATCATCAAATCATCATCACAATATCATCACAGCGTCATCACTACACATCACTGCATCATCACTACATCATCACAGCATCATCACTTCGTCATCATCAGAGCATCATCACAGCATCATCACTGCATCCTCACTGCATCATGAGTGCATCATCATCACAGCATCATAACTGCATCATCAAAGCATCATCTCGGCATAATCACAATGTCATAAATACATCATCACTCCATCATCACAGCATTATCACATCATCATCACAACGTTTTCAGTGTCATCACAGCATCATAACAACGTCATCAAACTGTCATCACAGCATCATCACCAAATCATCACAGAATCATCACAGCATCATTACTGCATCATCACAGCATCTTTGCATCGTCATCAGAGCATCACCACTGCATCATCACATCATCATCTCAGCATCATCACAGCATCATTACTGCTTACTCACTGCATCATCACAGCGTCATGACAGTGTCATCACTGCATCATAACATCATAGCTTCATCATCAGAACATTATCACAGCATCATCACTGCATCATCACATCATCATTATAGCATCTTCACTGTCATCAATACATCATCACAGCATCATCACATCATTATCACAGCATCATCAGTGTCATCTCAGCATCATCACTGCATCATGACTGCATCATAGCAGCATAATCACAGCATCATCACAGAATCCTCACAGCATCATCATAAGGTCATCACAGCATCATCACTACGTCATCAAATTGTAATCACAGCATCATCACAGTGTCCTCACTGAATCATCACTGCACCATCACTGCAACATCACAGCATCATCTCAGCATCATCATGGCATCATTACTGCATCATCACTGCTTACTCACTGCATCATCACAGCATCATCTCAGCATCATCACAGAATCATTTCTGCATAATCATTGCATTTTCACAGCGTCATCACAGTATCATCACTGCATCATCACAGTGTCATCACAGCATCATCAAAGCATCACGACAGCGTCATCTCACCATCACGACAGCGTCATCAAAGCATCATCACTGCATCATAACAACATCATCTCAGCATCATCACAGAATCATTTCTGCATAATCACTGCATCATCATAGTGTCATCACAGTATATTCACTGCATCATCACATCATCACAGTGTCATCACAGAATCATCACTGAATCATCCAAGCATCATCCAAGCATCATCACAGCACCACCAATGCATCATCACAGTATCATCACTGCATAATCACTGCATCATCACCGCATCATCACTGCATCAACACTGCATCATTGCTGCATCATCACATCATTGTCACAGTATCATCAAAATATCATCACAGCATCATCACACCATCATAACAACATCATCACAGCGTCATCACAGTATCGTAAATGCATCATCACAGAATCATCACTGAATCATCATAGCATCTTCATATCATCATCACAATATCATCACAGCATCATCACTGCATCATCACAGCATCATCACTGCATAATCACTGCATCATCACCACATCATCACAGCATCATCACTGCATAATCACTGCATCATCACAGCATCATCACATCATCATCAAAACATCATTACAAGTATCAACACAACATAATCACAGTGTCATCACAGCATCATCATTGCATCCTTACTGCATGATCACAGCATCTCCGCATCGTAATCACATCATCATCACTGACTCCTCACTGAATCATCACTGTACCATCACTGCATCATCAGAGCATAATCTGAGCATAATCTCAGCATAATCACAGCATCATCACAGAATCATCACAGCATCATTACTGCATCATCACAGCATCTTTGCATCGTCATCAGAGCATCACCACTGCATCATCACTACATCATCACATCATCATCACAGCATTTTAGCTACATAATCACAGAATCATCATAGCGTAACGACAGCATCATCACAACATCATTACAGCATCATCACAGCGTCATCGTAACATCATGACTGTATCATCACAGCATCATCACAGCATCACCGCAGCGTCATCACTGCATCATCACAGCATCATCACAGCATCATCACGGCATCGTTACAGCATCGTCATATCATCATAACTGCATCATCACAACAACATAACAAAATCATCAAAGCATCGTCACAGCATCATCACCGCGTCATCACAGCGTCATAACTGCATCGTCACTGCATCTAAACTGCATCATCACAAAATCATCACAGCTTCATCACTGCAGCATCACAGCATCATCAAAGCATCATCGCAGCATCATCACATCATCATCACTGCATCATCACAGAATCATTACTGTTTACTCACTGCGGCATCACAGCATTATCACGGTGTCATAACTGCATCATCACTGCACCATTACTGCATCATCACAGTGTCATCTCAGCATCATCACAGCATCATTACTGCCTAATCATTGCATTATCACAACGTCATCACAGTATCATCAGTGCATCATCACAGCATCATTACTGCATCATCACATCATCATCACAGAATCACGATAGTGTCATCACAGCGTCATCACTGCATCATCACAGCGTCATCTCAGCATCATCAGAGACTCATCACAGCGTCATCACTGCATCATCACTGCATCACCACAGTATCATCACAGCATCATCACAAAATTATAAGAGCGTCATCACAGCGTTATTACTGCATCATCACAGCATCAATAGAGCGTCATCACAGCATCATCACAGCATCACGACATCATCATCACAGCGTCACGACAGTGTCATGAGAGCGTCTTCACAGCATCATCACTACATCATCAGAGCATCATCACTGCGTCATCAGAGCATCATCACAAAATCATCACAGCGTCATTACTGCATCATCACTGCATCATCACAGCATCATCACCGCATCATCACTGCATTGTCACAACATCATGGCGTCATAATAACTGCATCATAACAGCATGATCAAAGCATCATCACAGCGTCATCACAGCGTCATAACTGCATAAACACTGCATCATCAAAGAACCATCACAGCATCATCACAGCGTCATAACAGCATCATCAAAGAATCTTCACAGCATCATCGCTATGTCATCATAGCATCATCATAATATTATCACAGCTTCATCACAGCGTCATAACAACATCATCACTGCATCATCACAGCATCATCATTATTGCATCATGACTGCATCATTACAGCATCATCAGAGCAGAATCAGTGCGTCGTCACAGCATCATTACTGCATCACCACATCATCACTGTGTTATCGCAGCGTCATCACAGCATCATCACAACATCATCACAGCATCATTGCAGCATCATCACATCATCATCACAGCATCATCACTGCATCATCACTGAATAATCACAGCATCATCACTGCATCATCACGGCATCGTTACAGCATCGTCATATCATCATAACTGCATCATCACAACAACATAACAAAATCATCAAAGCATCATCACAGCATCATCACCGCGTCATCACAGCATCATCACTGCGTTATCACAGCATCATCTCAGCATCATCACAGTATCATTACTGCTTATTCACTGCATCATCACAACATCATCACAGCGTCATTACAGTGTCATAAATGCATCATCACAGTGTCATCAAAGCGTCCTAACTGCATAATCACTGCATCATCGCAGCTTCATCACAGCATCATGACAGCGTCATCACAGCATCAAAAATGCATAATCACTTCATCCTCACATCATCATCATAGCATCATAGCTGCATAATCATAGAGTCATCACAGCATCATCACTACATCATCAAATTGTCATCACTGTATCATCACAGCATCATCATAGCATCATCACTGCATAATCACAGTGTCATAACAGCATCATTACAACACCATGACTACGTCATCACAGCATCACGACAGCATCATTACAGTGTCATCACAGCATCATCACTGCATTATCACAACATCATCACAACATCATCACTGCGTCATCAGAGCGTCATCACTACATAATCACTTCTTACTCAGTGAATCATCACTGCATCATCACATCATCACAGCATCATCTCAGCATAATCACAGTATCATCACAGCGTCATCACTACATCATCAATGCATCATCACTGCATCATCACAGCATCATCACTGCATCATCACAGCATCATCAGAGCATCATCACAGCATCATCACAACATCATCACAGAGTCATCACAGCATCATCACTGCATAATCACTGCATCCTCACAGCATCCTCACAGCATCAATACAGCGTCATCACAACGTCAACAATGCATCATTACAGCATCATCTCAGTATAGTCACAGCATAATCACTGCATAATCACTGCATCATCATATCGTCATCACTGCATCATCACTGCATCATCACAGCACCATCACAGCATCATTACTGCAGAATCACTGCATCATCACAGCATCATAGCTGCATAATCACAGCATCATCACATCATCATCGCATAGTCATCACAGCGTCATCACTGCATCATCACAGCATCATCACAGCATCATTACTGCAGAATCACTGCATCATCACAGCATCCTCACAGCAACATCGCAGCATCATCACAGCATCATCGCATCATCATCACAGTGTCATGACAGCATCATCACTGCATAATCACTGCATAATCACAGCATCATCACAGCATAATCACAGTATCATCACAGCGTCATCACTACATCATCACTGCATCATCACAGAATCATCACTGCATCATCACAGCATCATCAGAGCATCATCACAGCATCATCAGAGCATCATCACAGCATCATCACAACATAATCACAGTATCATCACAGCATCATCACTACATCATCACTGCATCATCACAGAATCATCACTGCGTCATCACAGAATCATCACTGCATCATCACAGAATCATCACTGCGTCATCACAGCATCATCACAGCATAATCACAGTATCATCACAGCATCATCACTACATCATCACTGCATCATCAAAGAATCATCACTGCATCATCATAGCATCATCACATCATCATCACAACATCATCAGTTTCATGTCAGCATCATCACTGCATAATCACTGCATCATCATAGCATCCTCACAGCATCAACACAGCGTCATCACAGCGTCATCAATGCATCATTACAGCATCATCTCAGTATAGTCACAGAATTATTACAGCATAATCACTGCATCATCATATCATCACTGCATCATCACTGCATCATCACAGCACCATCACAGCATCATTACTTCAGAATCACTGCATCATCACAGCATCCTCACAGCAACATCGCAGCATCATCACAGCATCATCACACTGTCATGACAGCATCATCACTGCATAATCACTGCATAATCTCCGCATAATCACAGCATCATCACATCATCATCACAATATCATCACAGCGTCATCACTACACATCACTGCATCATCACTACATCATCACAGCATCATCACTTCGTCATCATCAGAGCATCATCACAGCATCATCACTGCATCCTCACTGCATCATGAGTGCATCATCATCACAGCATCATAACTGCATCATCAAAGCATCATCTCGGCATAATCACAATGTCATAAATACATCATCACTCCATCATCACAGCATTATCACATCATCATCACAACGTTTTCAGTGTCATCACAGCATCATAACAACGTCATCAAACTGTCATCACAGCATCATCACCAAATCATCACAGAATCATCACAGCATCATTACTGCATCATCACAGCATCTTTGCATCGTCATCAGAGCATCACCACTGCATCATCACATCATCATCTCAGCATCATCACAGCATCATTACTGCTTACTCACTGCATCATCACAGCGTCATGACAGTGTCATCACTGCATCATAACATCATAGCTTCATCATCAGAACATTATCACAGCATCATCACTGCATCATCACATCATCATTATAGCATCTTCACTGTCATCAATACATCATCACAGCATCATCACATCATTATCACAGCATCATCAGTGTCATCTCAGCATCATCACTGCATCATGACTGCATCATAGCAGCATAATCACAGCATCATCACAGAATCATCACAGCATCATCATAAGGTCATCACAGCATCATCACTACGTCATCAGATTGTAATCACAGCATCATCACAGTGTCCTCACTGAATCATCACTGCACCATCACTGCAACATCACAGCATCATCTCAGCATCATCATGGCATCATTACTGCATCATCACTGCTTACTCACTGCATCCTCACAGCATCATCTCAGCATCATCACAGAATCATTTCTGCATAATCACGGCTGACACAAGCAAGTCCAGGAGGTTCATGAAGCACCTAGATGATAACTTCTTGGTGCAGGTGCTAACGGAACCAACTAGGAAAGGTGCCCTCCTAGACCTGTTGCTAGGAAACAGAGAGGGTCTGGTGGGAGATGTGGTGATTGGTGGCCGCCTTGGTCATAGCGACCATGAAGTGGTTGAGTTCAAAATTTACGGTGACAGCAGGAAAAGTGCCACTAAAACCTCATCCCTAGATATGGGGAAAGCGGACTTCAGGCTGCTCAGGGAACTAGTCAGCAAGGTCCCCTGGGAAACTGCTCTTGAAGGCCTCGATGTCCACCAGTGCTGGTCATTCTTTAAGCGTTGCCTCCTAGAAGCACAAGATCAGGCAATTCCTAAATATCGCAAGTCAGGCAGGCGGGGCAGGAGGCCAGCGTGGCTGACCAGGAACATTCTAATGGAGATTAGGCGGAAACAGAGAGTGTTTCGCTACTGGAAGGAGGGCCAGGTGTCATGGAAAGAATACAGGGATGCTGTTCGTGTTTGTAGGGAGAAAATTCGTGTGGCCAAAGCACACCTAGAGTTGAAGCTGGCTGTGTCTGTGAGAGAAAATAAAAAGGGTTTTTTTAGATATGTGAATGGAAAAAGGAGAACTAAAGAATACATAGGGCCGCTCCTTGATAGGGAAGGTCTCCTCACAGACAATGACATAGGCAAAGCAGAGACGCTTAACGCCTTCTTTGCCTCTGTCTTCAATGCCGATGATGGGCTTTGGGACCCAGGGTGCCCTGAGCTGGAGGACCGGGACAGTGGGGATGACAAACTCCCAACCGACCCTGAACGTGTGCGGGATTTGCTACTCCACCTGGATCCCTACAAGTCCATGGGTCCGGATGGGATTCATCCCCGGGTGCTGAAAGAGCTGGCGGACGTCATCGCGGAACCTCTCTCAATTATTTTTCAACGATCCTGGGAATTTGGAGAGGTCCCGGTAGACTGGAAGCTGGCAAATGTTGTGCCGATTTTCAAGAAGGGTCAGAAAGAAGACCCTAGCAATTACAGGCCTGTCAGTCTCACGTCAGTGCCGGGTAAAATCATGGAGAAGATGGTTCTTGAACTTATTGAGGTGCACCTGGGGGACAAAGCAGTCATTGGTCCCAGCCAGCATGGGTTTGTGAAGGGTAGGTCCTGCCTAACTAACCTGATTTCCTTTTATGATAAGATCACCCGTATGGTGGACCAAGGGAAACCAGCTGATGTGATTTTTTTGGACTTCAGCAAGGCTTTTGACACGGTTTCCCATAGGATCCTACTGGACAAAATGTCCACCATACAGCTAAATAAAAACATCATACGATGGGTGAGCAATTGGCTAACGGGCAGGGCCCAAAGGGTTATGGTAAATGGGGCTGCGTCAGGCTGGCGGGCGGTCACCAGTGGGGTCCCTCAAGGCTCCATTTTAGGGCCGGTACTTTTCAATATTTTTATAAACGATCTGGATGTAGGAATAGAGGGTATTTTGAGCAAGTTTGCTGATGACACCAAACTTGGAGGAGTTGTGGACTCGAATGAGGGTGGAAAGGCCTTGCAGAGGGACCTGGATAGGTTGGAGAGCTGGGCGATCACCAACCGCATGAAGTTCAATAAGAGCAAGTGCCGGGTCCTGCACCTGGGACGGGGAAACCCTGGCTGCACGTACAGACTGGGCGATGAGACGCTGGAGAGCAGCCTAGAAGAGAGGGATCTGGGGGTCGTGGTAGACAGCAAGTTGAATATGAGCCAGCAGTGTGCCCTGGCAGCCAGGAGGGCCAACCGTGTCCTGGGGTGCATCAAGCACGGCATCGCTAGTAGGTCACGGGAGGTGATTGTCCCGCTCTACTCTGCACTGGTGCGGCCTCACCTCGAGTACTGTGTGCAGTTCTGGGCACCACAGTATAAAAAGGACATGAAACTGTTGGAGAGTGTCCAGAGGAGGGCTACAAAGATGGTGAAAGGCCTGGAGGGGAAGACGTACGAGGAACGGCTGAGGTCACTGGGCCTGTTCAGCCTGGAGAAGAGGAGGCTGAGGGGAGACCTCATCACAGTCTACTACTTCCTCGTAAGGGGGTGTCGAGAGGCAGGAGACCTTTTCTCCATTAACACCAGTGACAGGACCCGCGGGAACAGGGTTAAGCTGAGGCAGGGGAAATTTAGGCTAGACATCAGGAGGGGGTTCTTCACAGAGAGGGTGGTTGAACACTGGAACAGGCTCCCCAGGGAAGTGGTCACTGCACCGAGCCTGTCGGAATTTAAGAAGAGATTGGACTGTGCACTTAGTCACATGGTCTGAACTCTTGGGTAGACCTGTGCGGTGTCAAGAGTTGGACTAGATGATCCTTAAGGGTCCCTTCCAACTCAGGATATTCTATGATTCTATGATTCTATGATTGCATTTTCACAGCGTCATCACAGTATCATCACTGCATCATCACAGTGTCATCACAGAATCATCAAAGCATCACGACAGCGTCATCTCACCATCACGACAGCGTCATCAAAGCATCATCACTGCATCATAACAACATCATCTCAGCATCATCACAGAATCATTTCTGCATAATCACTGCATCATCATAGTGTCATCACAGTATATTCACTGCATCATCACATCATCACAGTGTCATCACAGAATCATCACTGAATCATCCAAGCATCATCCAAGCATCATCACAGCACCACCAATGCATCATCACAGTATCATCACTGCATAATCACTGCATCATCACCGCATCATCACATCATCAACACTGCTTCATTGCTGCATCATCACATCATTGTCACAGTATCATCAAAATATCATCACAGCATCATCACACCATCATAACAACATCATCACAGCGTCATCACAGTATCGTAAATGCATCATCACAGAATCATCACTGAATCATCATAGCATCTTCATATCATCATCACAATATCATCACAGCATCATCACTGCATCATCACAGCATCATCACTGCATAATCACTGCATCATCACCACATCATCACAGCATCATCACTGCATAATCACTGCATCATCACAGCATCATCACATCGTCATCAAAACATCATTACAAGTATCAACACAACATAATCACAGTGTCATCACAGCATCATCATTGCATCCTTACTGCATGATCACAGCATCTCCGCATCGTAATCACATCATCATCACTGACTCCTCACTGAATCATCACTGTACCATCACTGCATCATCAGAGCATAATCTGAGCATAATCTCAGCATAATCACAGCATCATCACAGAATCATCACAGCATCATTACTGCATCATCACAGCATCTTTGCATCGTCATCAGAGCATCACCACTGCATCATCACTACATCATCACATCATCATCACAGCATTTTAGCTACATAATCACAGAATCATCATAGCGTAACGACAGCATCATCACAACATCATTACAGCATCATCACAGCGTCATCGTAACATCATGACTGTATCATCACAGCATCATCACAGCATCACCGCAGCGTCATCACTGCATCATCACAGCATCATCACAGCATCATCACGGCATCGTTACAGCATCGTCATATCATCATAACTGCATCATCACAACAACATAACAAAATCATCAAAGCATCGTCACAGCATCATCACCGCGTCATCACAGCGTCATAACTGCATCGTCACTGCATCTAAACTGCATCATCACAAAATCATCACAGCTTCATCACTGCAGCATCACAGCATCATCAAAGCATCATCGCAGCATCATCACATCATCATCACTGCATCATCACAGAATCATTACTGTTTACTCACTGCGGCATCACAGCTTTATCACGGTGTCATAACTGCATCATCACTGCACCATTACTGCATCATCACAGTATCATCAGTGCATCATCACAGCATCATTACTGCATCATCACAGAATCACGATAGTGTCATCACAGCGTCATCACTGCATCATCACAGCGTCATCTCAGCATCATCAGAGACTCATCACAGCGTCATCACTGCATCATCACTGCATCACCACAGTATCATCACAGCATCATCACAAAATTATAAGAGCGTCATCACAGCGTTATTACTGCATCATCACAGCATCAATAGAGCATCATCACAGCGTCATCACAGCGTTATCACAGCGTCATCACAGCATCACGACATCATCATCACAGCTTCACGACAGTGTCATGAGAGCGTCTTCACAGCATCATCACTACATCATCACAGCATCATCACTGCGTCATCAGAGCATCATCACAAAATCATCACAGCGTCATTACTGCATCATCACTGCATCATCACAGCGTCATCACCGCATCATCACTGCATTGTCACAACATCATGGCGTCATAATAACTGCATCATAACAGCATGATCAAAGCATCATCACAGCGTCATCACAGCGTCATAACTGCATAAACACTGCATCATCAAAGAACCATCACAGCATCATCACAGCGTCATAACAGCATCATCAGAGCATCATCACATCGTCATCACATCGTCATCAAAGAATCTTCACAGCATCATCGCTATGTCATCATAGCATCATCATAATATTATCACAGCTTCATCACAGCGTCATAACAACATCATCACTGCATCATCACAGCATCATCATTATTGCATCATGACTGCATCATTACAGCATCATCAGAGCAGAATCAGTGCGTCGTCACAGCATCATTACTGCATCACCACATCACCACTGTGTTATCGCAGCGTCATCACAGCATCATCACAACATCATCACAGAATCATCACAGCATCATTGCAGCATCATCACATCATCATCACAGCGTCATCACAACATCATCGTAGCATCATCATGCATCATCACAGCATCATTACTGCATCATCACAGCATCATCACTGCATCATCACAGCATCATCACTGCATCATCACTGAATAATCACAGCATCATCACTGCATCATCACGGCATCGTTACAGCATCGTCATATCATCATAACTGCATCATCACAACAACATAACAAAATCATCAAAGCATCATCACAGCATCATCACCGCGTCATCACAGCGTCATAACTGCATCGTCACTGCATCTAAACTGCATCATCACAAAATCATCACTGCATCACATCATAATCACAACATCATCAAAGCGTCATCACAGCATCATCACTGCGTTATCACAGCATCATCTCAGCATCATCACAGTATCATTACTGCTTATTCACTGCATCATCACAACATCATCACAGCGTCATTACAGTGTCATAAATGCATCATCACAGTGTCATCAAAGCGTCCTAACTGCATAATCACTGCATCATCGCAGCTTCATCACAGCATCATGACAGCGTCATCACAGCATCAAAAATGCATAATCACTTCATCCTCACATCATCATCATAGCATCATAGCTGCATAATCATAGAGTCATCACAGCATCATCACTACATCATCAAATTGTCATCACTGTATCATCACAGCATCATCATAGCATCATCACTGCATAATCACAGTGTCATAACAGCATCATTACAACACCATGACTACGTCATCACAGCATCACGACAGCGTCATTACAGTGTCATCACAGCATCATCACTGCATTATCACAACATCATCACAACATCATCACTGCGTCATCAGAGCGTCATCACTACATAATCACTTCTTACTCAGTGAATCATCACTGCATCATCACATCATCACAGCATCATCTCAGCATAATCACAGTATCATCACAGCGTCATCACTACATCATCAATGCATCATCACTGCATCATCACAGCATCATCACTGCATCATCACAACATCATCATAGCATCATCACAGCATCATCACAACATCATCACAGAGTCATCACAGCATCATCACTGCATAATCACTGCATCATCACAGCATCCTCACAGCATCAATACAGCGTCATCACAACGTCAACAATGCATCATTACAGCATCATCTCAGTATAGTCACAGCATAATCACTGCATAATCACTGCATCATCATATCGTCATCACTGCATCATCACTGCATCATCACAGCACCATCACAGCATCATTACAGCAGAATCACTGCATCATCACAGCATCATAGCTGCATAATCACAGCATCATCACATCATCATCGCATAGTCATCACAGCGTCATCACTGCATCATCACAGCATCATCACAGCATCATTACTGCAGAATCACTGCATCATCACAGCATCCTCACAGCAACATCGCAGCATCATCACAGCATCATCGCATCATCATCACAGTGTCATGACAGCATCATCACTGCATAATCACCGCATAATCACAGCATCATCACAGCATAATCACAGTATCATCACAGCGTCATCACTACATCATCACTGCATCATCACAGAATCATCACTGCGTCATTACAGCATCATCAGAGCATCATCACAGCATCATCACAGCATCATCAGAGCATCATCACAGCATCATCACATCATCATCTCAGCATCATTACTGCTTACTCACTGCATCATCATAGCATCATCACATCATCATCACAACATCATCAGTTTCATGTCAGCATCATCACTGCATAATCACTGCATCATCACAGCATCCTCACAGCATCAACACAGCGTCATCACAGCGTCATCAATGCATCATTACAGCATCATCTCAGTATAGTCACAGAATTATTACAGCATAATCACTGCATCATCATATCATCACTGCATCATCACTGCATCATCACAGCACCATCACAGCATCATTACTTCAGAATCACTGCATCATCACAGCATCCTCACAGCAACATCGCAGCATCATCACAGCATCATCACACTGTCATGACAGCATCATCACTGCATAATCACTGCATAATCTCCGCATAATCACAGCATCATCACATCATCATCACAATATCATCACAGCGTCATCACTACACATCACTGCATCATCACTACATCATCACAGCATCATCACTTCGTCATCATCAGAGCATCATCACAGCATCATCACTGCATCCTCACTGCATCATGAGTGCATCATCATCACAGCATCATAACTGCATCATCAAAGCATCATCTCGGCATAATCACAATGTCATAAATACATCATCACTCCATCATCACAGCATTATCACATCATCATCACAACGTTTTCAGTGTCATCACAGCATCATAACAACGTCATCAAACTGTCATCACAGCATCATCACCAAATCATCACAGAATCATCACAGCATCATTACTGCATCATCACAGCATCTTTGCATCGTCATCAGAGCATCACCACTGCATCATCACATCATCATCTCAGCATCATCACAGCATCATTACTGCTTACTCACTGCATCATCACAGCGTCATGACAGTGTCATCACTGCATCATAACATCATAGCTTCATCATCAGAACATTATCACAGCATCATCACTGCATCATCACATCATTATCACAGCATCATCAGTGTCATCTCAGCATCGTCACTGCATCATGACTGCATCATAGCAGCATAATCACAGCATCATCACAGAATCATCACAGCATCATCATAAGGTCATCACAGCATCATCACTACGTCATCAAATTGTAATCACAGCATCATCACAGTGTCCTCACTGAATCATCACTGCACCATCACTACAACATCACAGCATCATCTCAGCATCATCATGGCATCATTACTGCATCATCACTGCTTACTCACTGCATCATCACAGCATCATCTCAGCATCATCACAGAATCATTTCTGCATAATCACTGCATCATCATAGTGTCATCACAGTATATTCACTGCATCATCACATCATCACAGTGTCATCACAGAATCATCACTGAATCATCTAAGCATCATCCAAGCATCATCACAGCACCACCAATGCATCATCACAGTATCATCACTGCATAATCACTGCATCATCACCGCATCATCACATCATCAACACTGCATCATTGCTGCATCATCACATCATTGTCACAGTATCATCAAAATATCATCACAGCAACATCACACCATCATAACAACATCATCACAGCGTCATCACAGTATCGTAAATGCATCATCACAGAATCATCACTGAATCATCATAGCATCTTCATATCATCATCACAATATCATCACAGCATCATCACTGCATCATCACAGCATCATCACTGCATAATCACTGCATCATCACCACATCATCACAGCATCATCACTGCATAATCACTGCATCATCACAGCATCATCACATCGTCATCAAAACATCATTACAAGTATCAACACAACATAATCACAGTGTCATCACAGCATCATCATTGCATCCTTACTGCATGATCACAGCATCTCCGCATCGTAATCACATCATCATCACTGACTCCTCACTGAATCATCACTGTACCATCACTGCATCATCAGAGCATAATCTGAGCATAATCTCAGCATAATCACAGCATCATCACAGAATCATCACAGCATCATTACTGCATCATCACAGCATCTTTGCATCGTCATCAGAGCATCACCACTGCATCATCACTACATCATCACATCATCATCACAGCATTTTAGCTACATAATCACAGAATCATCATAGCGTAACGACAGCATCATCACAACATCATTACAGCATCATCACAGCGTCATCGTAACATCATGACTGTATCATCACAGCATCATCACAGCATCATCACAAAATTATAAGAGCGTCATCACAGCGTTATTACTGCATCATCACAGCATCAATAGAGCATCATCACAGCGTCATCACAGCGTTATCACAGCGTCATCTCAGCATCATCACAGCATCACGACATCATCATCACAGCTTCACGACAGTGTCATGAGAGCGTCTTCACAGCATCATCACTACATCATCACAGCATCATCACTGCGTCATCAGAGCATCATCACAAAATCATCACAGCGTCATTACTGCATCATCACTGCATCATCACAGCGTCATCACCGCATCATCACTGCATTGTCACAACATCATGGCGTCATAATAACTGCATCATAACAGCATGATCAAAGCATCATCACAGCGTCATCACAGCGTCATAACTGCATAAACACTGCATCATCAAAGAACCATCACAGCATCATCACAGCGTCATAACAGCATCATCAGAGCATCATCACATCGTCATCACATCGTCATCAAAGAATCTTCACAGCATCATCGCTATGTCATCATAGCATCATCATAATATTATCACAGCTTCATCACAGCGTCATAACAACATCATCACTGCATCATCACAGCATCATCATTATTGCATCATGACTGCATCATTACAGCATCATCAGAGCAGAATCAGTGCGTCGTCACAGCATCATTACTGCATCACCACATCATCACTGTGTTATCGCAGCGTCATCACAGCATCATCACAACATCATCACAGAATCATCACAGCATCATTGCAGCATCATCACATCATCATCACAGCGTCATCACAACATCATCGTAGCATCATCATGCATCATCACAGCATCATTACTGCATCATCACAGCATCATCACAGCATCATCACTGCATCATCACAACATCATCGTAGCATCATGATGCATCATCACAGCATCATTACTGCATCATCACAGCATCATCACTGCATCATCACTGAATAATCACAGCATCATAACTGCATCATCACAACAACATAACAAAATCATCAAAGCATCATCACAGCATCATCACCGCGTCATCACAGCGTCATAACTGCATCGTCACTGCATCTAAACTGCATCATCACAAAATCATCACTGCATCACATCATAATCACAACATCATCAAAGCGTCATCACAGCATCATCACTGCGTTATCACAGTATCATTACTGCTTATTCACTGCATCATCACAACATCATCACAGCGTCATTACAGTGTCATAAATGCATCATCACAGTGTCATCAAAGCGTCCTAACTGCATAATCACTGCATCATCGCAGCTTCATCACAGCATCATGACAGCGTCATCACAGCATCAAAAATGCATAATCACTTCATCCTCACATCATCATCATAGCATCATAGCTGCATAATCATAGAGTCATCACAGCATCATCACTACATCATCAAATTGTCATCACTGTATCATCACAGCATCATCATAGCATCATCACTGCATAATCACAGTGTCATAACAGCATCATTACAACACCATGACTACGTCATCACAGCATCACGACAGCGTCATTACAGTGTCATCACAGCATCATCACTGCATTATCACAACATCATCACAACATCATCACTGCGTCATCAGAGCGTCATCACTACATAATCACTTCTTACTCAGTGAATCATCACTGCATCATCACATCATCACAGCATCATCTCAGCATAATCACAGTATCATCACAGCGTCATCACTACATCATCAATGCATCATCACTGCATCATCACAGCATCATCACTGCATCATCACAGCATCATCAGAGCATCATCACAGCATCATCACAACATCATCACAGAGTCATCACAGCATCATCACTGCATAATCACTGCATCATCACAGCATCCTCACAGCATCAATACAGCGTCATCACAACGTCAACAATGCATCATTACAGCATCATCTCAGTATAGTCACAGCATAATCACTGCATAATCACTGCATCATCATATCGTCATCACTGCATCATCACTGCATCATCACAGCACCATCACAGCATCATTACTGCAGAATCACTGCATCATCACAGCATCATAGCTGCATAATCACAGCATCATCACATCATCATCGCATAGTCATCACAGCGTCATCACTGCATCATCACAGCACCATCACAGCATCATTACTGCAGAATCACTGCATCATCACAGCATCCTCACAGCAACATCGCAGCATCATCACAGCATCATCACAGCATCATCATAGCATCATCACTGCATAATCACAGTGTCATAACAGCATCATTACAACACCATGACTACGTCATCACAGCATCACGACAGCGTCATTACAGTGTCATCACAGCATCATCACTGCATTATCACAACATCATCACAACATCATCACTGCGTCATCAGAGCGTCATCACTACATAATCACTTCTTACTCAGTGAATCATCACTGCATCATCACATCATCACAGCATCATCTCAGCATAATCACAGTATCATCACAGCGTCATCACTACATCATCAATGCATCATCACTGCATCATCACAGCATCATCACTGCATCATCACAGCATCATCAGAGCATCATCACAGCATCATCACAACATCATCACAGAGTCATCACAGCGTCATCACTGCATAATCACTGCATCATCACAGCATCCTCACAGCATTAATACAGCGTCATCACAACGTCAACAATGCATCATTACAGCATCATCTCAGTATAGTCACAGCATAATCACTGCATAATCACTGCATCATCATATCGTCATCACTGCATCATCACTGCATCATCACAGCACCATCACAGCATCATTACTGCAGAATCACTGCATCATCACAGCATCATAGCTGCATAATCACAGCATCATCACATCATCATCGCATAGTCATCACAGCGTCATCACTGCATCATCACAGCACCATCACAGCATCATTACTGCAGAATCACTGCATCATCACAGCATCCTCACAGCAACATCGCAGCATCATCACAGCATCATCACAGCATCATCGCATCATCATCACAGCGTTATGACAGCATCATCACCGCATAATCACCGCATAATCACGGCATCATCACAGCATAATCACAGTATCATCACAGCGTCATCACTACATCATCACTGCATCATCACAGAATCATCACTGCGTCATCACAGCATCATCAGAGCATCATCACAGCATCATCACAGCATCATCACAGCATCATCACATCATCATCTCAGCATCATTACTGCTTACTCACTGCATCATCATAGCATCATCACATCATCATCACAACATCATCAGTTTCATGTCAGCATCATCACTGCATAATCACTGCATCATCACAGCATCCTCACAGCATCAACACAGCGTCATCACAGCGTCATCAATGCATCATTACAGCATCATCTCAGTATAGTCACAGAATTATTACAGCATAATCACTGCATCATCATATCATCACTGCATCATCACTGCATCATCACAGCACCATCACAGCACCATCACAGCATCATTACTTCAGAATCACTGCATCATCACAGCATCCTCACAGCAACATCGCAGCATCATCACAGCATCATCACACTGTCATGACAGCATCATCACTGCATAATCACTGCATAATCTCCGCATAATCACAGCATCATCACATCATCATCACAATATCATCACAGCGTCATCACTACACATCACTGCATCATCACTACATCATCACAGCATCATCACTTCGTCATCATCAGAGCATCATCACAGCATCATCACTGCATCCTCACTGCATCATGAGTGCATCATCATCACAGCATCATAACTGCATCATCAAAGCATCATCTCGGCATAATCACAATGTCATAAATACATCATCACTCCATCATCACAGCATTATCACATCATCATCACAACGTTTTCAGTGTCATCACAGCATCATAACAACATCATCAAACTGTCATCACAGCATCATCACCAAATCATCACAGAATCATCACAGCATCATTACTGCATCATCACAGCATCTTTGCATCGTCATCAGAGCATCACCACTGCATCATCACATCATCATCTCAGCATCATCACAGCATCATTACTGCTTACTCACTGCATCATCACAGCGTCATGACAGTGTCATCACTGCATCATAACATCATAGCTTCATCATCAGAACATTATCACAGCATCATCACTGCATCATCACATCATCATTATAGCATCTTCACTGTCATCAATACATCATCACAGCATCATCACATCATTATCACAGCATCATCAGTGTCATCTCAGCATCATCACTGCATCATGACTGCATCATAGCAGCATAATCACAGCATCATCACAGAATCATCACAGCATCATCATAAGGTCATCACAGCATCATCACTACGTCATCAGATTGTAATCACAGCATCATCACAGTGTCCTCACTGAATCATCACTGCACCATCACAGCATCATCTCAGCATCATCATGGCATCATTACTGCATCATCACTGCTTACTCACTGCATCATCACAGCATCATCTCAGCATCATCACAGAATCATTTCTGCATAATCATTGCATTTTCACAGCGTCATCACAGTATCATCACTGCATCATCACAGTGTCATCACAGCATCATCAAAGCATCACGACAGCGTCATCTCACCATCACGACAGCGTCATCAAAGCATCATCACTGCATCATAACAACATCATCTCAGCATCATCACAGAATCATTTCTGCATAATCACTGCATCATCACAGTGTCATCACAGAATCATCACTGAATCATCCAAGCATCATCCAAGCATCATCACAGCACCACCAATGCATCATCACAGTATCATCACTGCATAATCACTGCATCATCACCGCATCATCACTGCATCAACACTGCATCATTGCTGCATCATCACATCATTGTCACAGTATCATCAAAATATCATCACAGCATCATCACACCATCATAACAACATCATCACAGCGTCATCACAGTATCGTAAATGCATCATCACAGAATCATCACTGAATCGTCATAGCATCTTCATATCATCATCACAATATCATCACAGCATCATCACTGCATCATCACAGCATCATCACTGCATAATCACTGCATCATCACCACATCATCACAGCATCATCGCTGCATAATCACTGCATCATCACAGCATCATCACATCGTCATCAAAACATCATTACAAGTATCAACACAACATAATCACAGTGTCATCACAGCATCATCATTGCATCCTTACTGCATGATCACAGCATCTCCGCATCGTAATCACATCATCATCACTGACTCCTCACTGAATCATCACTGTACCATCACTGCATCATCAGAGCATAATCTGAGCATAATCTCAGCATAATCACAGCATCATCACAGAATCATCACAGCATCATTACTGCATCATCACAGCATCTTTGCATCGTCATCAGAGCATCACCACTGCATCATCACTACATCATCACATCATCATCACAGCATTTTAGCTACATAATCACAGAATCATCATAGCGTAACGACAGCATCATCACAACATCATTACAGCATCATCACAGCGTCATCGTAACATCATGACTGTATCATCACAGCATCATCACAGCATCACCACAGCGTCATCACTGCATCATCACAGCATCATCACAGCATCATCACGGCATCGTTACAGCATCGTCATATCATCATAACTGCATCATCACAACAACATAACAAAATCATCAAAGCATCGTCACAGCATCATCACCGCGTCATCACAGCGTCATAACTGCATCGTCACTGCATCTAAACTGCATCATCACAAAATCATCACAGCTTCATCACTGCAGCATCACAGCATCATCAAAGCATCATCGCAGCATCATCACATCATCATCACTGCATCATCACAGAATCATTACTGTTTACTCACTGCGGCATCACAGCATTATCACGGTGTCATAACTGCATCATCACTGCACCATTACTGCATCATCACAGTGTCATCTCAGCATCATCACAGCATCATTACTGCCTAATCATTGCATTATCACAACGTCATCACAGTATCATCAGTGCATCATCACAGCATCATTACTGCATCATCACAGAATCACGATAGTGTCATCACAGCGTCATCACTGCATCATCACAGCGTCATCTCAGCATCATCAGAGACTCATCACAGCGTCATCACTGCATCAGCACTGCATCACCACAGTATCATCACAGCATCATCACAAAATTATAAGAGCGTCATCACAGCGTTATTACTGCATCATCACAGCATCAATAGAGCATCATCACAGCGTCATCACAGCGTTATCACAGCGTCATCACAGCATCACAACATCATCATCACAGCTTCACGACAGTGTCATGAGAGCGTCTTCACAGCATCATCACTACATCATCACAGCATCATCACTGCGTCATCAGAGCATCATCACAAAATCATCACAGCGTCATTACTGCATCATCACTGCATCATCACAGCGTCATCACCACATCATCACTGCATTGTCACAACATCATGGCGTCATAATAACTGCATCATAACAGCATGATCAAAGCATCATCACAGCGTCATCACAGCGTCATAACTGCATAAACACTGCATCATCAAAGAACCATCACAGCATCATCACAGCGTCATAACAGCATCATCAGAGCATCATCACATCGTCATCACATCGTCATCAAAGAATCTTCACAGCATCATCGCTATGTCATCATAGCATCATCATAATATTATCACAGCTTCATCACAGCGTCATAACAACATCATCACTGCATCATCACAGCATCATCATTATTGCATCATGACTGCATCATTACAGCATCATCAGAGCAGAATCAGTGCATCGTCACAGCATCATTACTGCATCATCACAGAATCACGATAGTGTCATCACAACATCATCACAGAATCATCACAGCATCATTGCAGCATCATCACATCATCATCACAGCGTCATCACAACATCATCGTAGCATCATCATGCATCATCACAGCATCATCACAAAATTATAAGAGCGTCATCACAGCGTTATTACTGCATCATCACAGCATCAATAGAGCATCATCACAGCGTCATCACAGCGTTATCACAGCGTCATCACAGCATCATCACAACATCATCACAGAATCATCACAGCATCATTGCAGCATCATCACATCATCATCACAGCGTCATCACAACATCATCGTAGCATCATCATGCATCATTACTGCATCATCACAGCATCATCACAGCATCATCACTGCATCATCACTGAATAATCACAGCATCATCACTGCATCATCACGGCATCGTTACAGCATCGTCATATCATCATAACTGCATCATCACAACAACATAACAAAATCATCAAAGCATCATCACAGCATCATCACCGCGTCATCACAGCGTCATAACTGCATCGTCACTGCATCTAAACTGCATCATCACAAAATCATCACTGCATCACATCATAATCACAACATCATCAAAGCGTCATCACAGCATCATCACTGCGTTATCACAGCATCATCTCAGCATCATCACAGTATCATTACTGCTTATTCACTGCATCATCACAACATCATCACAGCGTCATTACAGTGTCATAAATGCATCATCACAGTGTCATCAAAGCGTCCTAACTGCATAATCACTGCATCATCGCAGCTTCATCACAGCATCATGACAGCGTCATCACAGCATCAAAAATGCATAATCACTTCATCCTCACATCATCATCATAGCATCATAGCTGCATAATCATAGAGTCATCACAGCATCATCACTACATCATCAAATTGTCATCACTGTATCATCACAGCATCATCATAGCATCATCACTGCATAATCACAGTGTCATAACAGCATCATTACAACACCATGACTACATCATCACAGCATCACGACAGCGTCATTACAGTGTCATCACAGCATCATCACTGCATTATCACAACATCATCACAACATCATCACTGCGTCATCAGAGCGTCATCACTACATAATCACTTCTTACTCAGTGAATCATCACTGCATCATCACATCATCACAGCATCATCTCAGCATAATCACAGTATCATCACAGCGTCATCACTACATCATCAATGCATCATCACTGCATCCTCACAGCATCAATACAGCGTCATCACAACGTCAACAATGCATCATTACAGCATCATCTCAGTATAGTCACAGCATAATCACTGCATAATCACTGCATCATCATATCGTCATCACTGCATCATCACTGCATCATCACAGCACCATCACAGCATCATTACTGCAGAATCACTGCATCATCACAGCATCATAGCTGCATAATCACAGCATCATCACATCATCATCGCATAGTCATCACAGCATCATCACAGCATCATTACTGCAGAATCACTGCATCATCACAGCATCCTCACAGCAACATCGCAGCATCATCACAGCATCATCGCATCATCATCACAGTGTCATGACAGCATCATCACTGCATAATCACCGCATAATCACAGCATCATCACAGCATAATCACAGTATCATCACAGCGTCATCACTACATCATCACTGCATCATCACAGAATCATCACTGCGTCATCACAGCATCATCAGAGCATCATCACAGCATCATCACATCATCATCTCAGCATCATTACTGCTTACTCACTGCATCATCATAGCATCATCACAGCATCATCACAACATCATCAGTTTCATGTCAGCATCATCGCTGCATAATCACTGCATCATCACAGCATCCTCACAGCATCAACACAGCGTCATCACAGCGTCATCAATGCATCATTACAGCATCATCTCAGTATAGTCACAGAATTATTACAGCATAATCACTGCATCATCATATCATCACTGCATCATCACTGCATCATCACAGCACCATCACAGCATCATTACTTCAGAATCACTGCATCATCACAGCATCCTCACAGCAACATCGCAGCATCATCACAGCATCATCACACTGTCATGACAGCATCATCACTGCATAATCACTGCATAATCTCCGCATAATCACAACATCATCACATCATCATCACAATATCATCACAGCGTCATCACTACACATCACTGCATCATCACTACATCATCACAGCATCATCACTTCGTCATCATCAGAGCATCATCACAGCATCATCACTGCATCCTCACTGCATCATGAGTGCATCATCATCACAGCATCATAACTGCATCATCAAAGCATCATCTCGGCATAATCACAATGTCATAAATACATCATCACTCCATCATCACAGCATTATCACATCATCATCACAACGTTTTCAGTGTCATCACAGCATCATAACAACGTCATCAAACTGTCATCACAGCATCATCACCAAATCATCACAGAATCATCACAGCATCATTACTGCATCATCACAGCATCATTACTGCTTACTCACTGCATCATCACAGCGTCATGACAGTGTCATCACTGCATCATAACATCATAGCTTCATCATCAGAACATTATCACAGCATCATCACTGCATCATCACATCATCATTATAGCATCTTCACTGTCATCAATACATCATCACAGCATCATCACATCATTATCACAGCATCATCAGTGTCATCTCAGCATCATCACTGCATCATGACTGCATCATAGCAGCATAATCACAGCATCATCACAGAATCATCACAGCATCATCATAAGGTCATCACAGCATCATCACTACGTCATCAGATTGTAATCACAGCATCATCACAGTGTCCTCACTGAATCATCACTGCACCATCACTGCACCATCACAGCATCATCTCAGCATCATCATGGCATCATTACTGCATCATCACTGCTTACTCACTGCATCATCACAGCATCATCTCAGCATCATCACAGAATCATTTCTGCATAATCATTGCATTTTCACAGCGTCATCACAGTATCATCACTGCATCATCACAGTGTCATCACAGCATCATCAAAGCATCACGACAGCGTCATCTCACCATCACGACAGCGTCATCAAAGCATCATCACTGCATCATAACAACATCATCTCAGCATCATCACAGAATCATTTCTGCATAATCACTGCATCATCATAGTGTCATCACAGTATATTCACTGCATCATCACATCATCACAGTGTCATCACAGAATCATCACTGAATCATCCAAGCATCATCCAAGCATCATCACAGCACCACCAATGCATCATCACAGTATCATCACTGCATAATCACTGCATCATCACCGCATCATCACATCATCAACACTGCATCATTGCTGCATCATCACATCATTGTCACAGTATCATCAAAATATCATCACAGCATCATCACACCATCATAACAATATCATCACAGCGTCATCACAGTATCGTAAATGCATCATCACAGAATCATCACTGAATCATCATAGCATCTTCATATCATCATCACAATATCATCACAGCATCATCACTGCATCATCACAGCATCATCACTGCATAATCACTGCATCATCACCACATCATCACAGCATCATCACTGCATAATCACTGCATCATCACAGCATCATCACATCGTCATCAAAACATCATTACAAGTATCAACACAACATAATCACAGTGTCATCACAGCATCATCATTGCATCCTTACTGCATGATCACAGCATCTCCGCATCGTAATCACATCATCATCACTGACTCCTCACTGAATCATCACTGTACCATCACTGCATCATCAGAGCATAATCTGAGCATAATCTCAGCATAATCACAGCATCATCACAGAATCATCACAGCATCATTACTGCATCATCACAGCATCATCAAAGCATCATCGCAGCATCATCACATCATCATCACTGCATCATCACAGAATCATTACTGTTTACTCACTGCGGCATCACAGCATTATCACGGTGTCATAACTGCATCATCACTGCACCATTACTGCATCATCACAGTGTCATCTCAGCATCATCACAGCATCATTACTGCCTAATCATTGCATTATCACAACGTCATCACAGTATCATCAGTGCATCATCACAGCATCATTACTGCATCATCACATCATCATCACAGAATCACGATAGTGTCATCACAGCGTCATCACTGCATCATCACAGCGTCATCTCAGCATCATCAGAGACTCATCACAGCGTCATCACTGCATCATCACTGCATCACCACAGTATCATCACAGCATCATCACAAAATTATAAGAGCGTCATCACAGCGTTATTACTGCATCATCACAGCATCAATAGAGCATCATCACAGCGTCATCACAGCGTTATCACAGCGTCATCACAGCATCACGACATCATCATCACAGCTTCACGACAGTGTCATGAGAGCGTCTTCACAGCATCATCACTACATCATCACAGCATCATCACTGCGTCATCAGAGCATCATCACAAAATCATCACAGCGTCATTACTGCATCATCACTGCATCATCACAGCGTCATCACCGCATCATCACTGCATTGTCACAACATCATGGCGTCATAATAACTGCATCATAACAGCATGATCAAAGCATCATCACAGCGTCATCACAGCGTCATAACTGCATAAACACTGCATCATCAAAGAACCATCACAGCATCATCACAGCGTCATAACAGCATCATCAGAGCATCATCACATCGTCATCACATCGTCATCAAAGAATCTTCACAGCATCATCGCTATGTCATCATAGCATCATCATAATATTATCACAGCTTCATCACAGCGTCATAACAACATCATCACTGCATCATCACAGCATCATCATTATTGCATCATGACTGCATCATTACAGCATCATCAGAGCAGAATCAGTGCGTCGTCACAGCATCATTACTGCATCACCACATCATCACTGTGTTATCGCAGCGTCATCACAGCATCATCACAACATCATCACAGAATCATCACAGCATCATTGCAGCATCATCACATCATCATCACAGCGTCATCACAACATCATCGTAGCATCATCATGCATCATCACAGCATCATTACTGCATCATCACAGCATCATCACAGCATCATCACTGCATCATCACTGAATAATCACAGCATCATCACTGCATCATCACGGCATCGTTACAGCATCGTCATATCATCATAACTGCATCATCACAACAACATAACAAAATCATCAAAGCATCATCACAGCATCATCACCGCGTCATCACAGCGTCATAACTGCATCGTCACTGCATCTAAACTGCATCATCACAAAATCATCACTGCATCACATCATAATCACAACATCATCAAAGCGTCATCACAGCATCATCACTGCGTTATCACAGCATCATCTCAGCATCATCACAGTATCATTACTGCTTATTCACTGCATCATCACAACATCATCACAGCGTCATTACAGTGTCATAAATGCATCATCACAGTGTCATCAAAGCGTCCTAACTGCATAATCACTGCATCATCGCAGCTTCATCACAGCATCATGACAGCGTCATCACAGCATCAAAAATGCATAATCACTTCATCCTCACATCATCATCATAGCATCATAGCTGCATAATCATAGAGTCATCACAGCATCATCACTACATCATCAAATTGTCATCACTGTATCATCACAGCATCATCATAGCATCATCACTGCATAATCACAGTGTCATAACAGCATCATTACAACACCATGACTACATCATCACAGCATCACGACAGCGTCATTACAGTGTCATCACAGCATCATCACTGCATTATCACAACATCATCACAACATCATCACTGCGTCATCAGAGCGTCATCACTACATAATCACTTCTTACTCAGTGAATCATCACTGCATCATCACATCATCACAGCATCATCTCAGCATAATCACAGTATCATCACAGCGTCATCACTACATCATCAATGCATCATCACTGCATCATCACAGCATCATCACTGCATCATCACAGCATCATCAGAGCATCATCACAGCATCATCACAACATCATCACAGAGTCATCACAGCATCATCACTGCATAATCACTGCATCCTCACAGCATCCTCACAGCATCAATACAGCGTCATCACAACGTCAACAATGCATCATTACAGCATCATCTCAGTATAGTCACAGCATAATCACTGCATAATCACTGCATCATCATATCGTCATCACTGCATCATCACTGCATCATCACAGCACCATCACAGCATCATTACTGCAGAATCACTGCATCATCACAGCATCATAGCTGCATAATCACAGCATCATCACATCATCATCGCATAGTCATCACAGCGTCATCACAGCATCATCACAGCATAATCACAGTATCATCACAGCGTCATCACTACATCATCAATGCATCATCACTGCATCATCACAGAATCATCACTGCGTCATCACAGCATCATCAGAGCATCATCACAGCATCATCACATCATCATCACAGAATCATCACTGCGTCATCACAGCATCATCAGAGCATCATCACATCATCATCACAACATCATCAGTTTCATGTCAGCATCATCACTGCATAATCACTGCATCATCACAGCATCCTCACAGCATCAACACAGCGTCATCACAGCGTCATCAATGCATCATTACAGCATCATCTCAGTATAGTCACAGAATTATTACAGCATAATCACTGCATCATCATATCATCACTGCATCATCACTGCATCATCACTGCATCATCACAGCACCATCACAGCATCATTACTTCAGAATCACTGCATCATCACAGCATCCTCACAGCAACATCGCAGCATCATCACAGCATCATCACACTGTCATGACAGCATCATCACTGCATAATCACTGCATAATCTCCGCATAATCACAGCATCATCACATCATCATCACAATATCATCACAGCGTCATCACTACACATCACTGCATCATCACTACATCATCACAGCATCATCACTTCGTCATCATCAGAGCATCATCACAGCATCATCACTGCATCCTCACTGCATCATGAGTGCATCATCATCACAGCATCATAACTGCATCATCAAAGCATCATCTCGGCATAATCACAATGTCATAAATACATCATCACTCCATCATCACAGCATTATCACATCATCATCACAACGTTTTCAGTGTCATCACAGCATCATAACAACGTCATCAAACTGTCATCACAGCATCATCACCAAATCATCACAGAATCATCACAGCATCATGACTGCATCATCACAGCATCTTTGCATCGTCATCAGAGCATCACCACTGCATCATCACATCATCATCTCAGCATCATCACAGCATCATTACTGCTTACTCACTGCATCATCACAGCGTCATGACAGTGTCATCACTGCATCATAACATCATAGCTTCATCATCAGAACATTATCACAGCATCATCACTGCATCATCACATCATCATTATAGCATCTTCACTGTCATCAATACATCATCACAGCATCATCACATCATTATCACAGCATCATCAGTGTCATCTCAGCATCATCACTGCATCATGACTGCATCATAGCAGCATAATCACAGCATCATCACAGAATCATCACAGCATCATCATAAGGTCATCACAGCATCATCACTACGTCATCAAATTGTAATCACAGCATCATCACAGTGTCCTCACTGAATCATCACTGCACCATCACTGCAACATCACAGCATCATCTCAGCATCATCATGGCATCATTACTGCATCATCACTGCGTACTCACTGCATCATCACAGCATCATCTCAGCATCATCACAGAATCATTTCTGCATAATCACTGCATCATCATAGTGTCATCAGAGTATATTCACTGCATCATCACATCATCACAGTGTCATCACAGAATCATCAGTGAATCATCCAAGCATTATCCAAGCATCATAACAGCACCACCAATGCATCATCACAGTATCATCACTGCATAATCACTGCATCATCACAGCATCAATAGAGCATCATCACAGCGTCATCACAGCGTTATCACAGCGTCATCACAGCATCACGACATCATCATCACAGCTTCACGACAGTGTCATGAGAGCGTCTTCACAGCATCATCACTACATCATCACAGCATCATCACTGCGTCATCAGAGCATCATCACAAAATCATCACAGCGTCATTACTGCATCATCACTGCATCATCACAGCGTCATCACCGCATCATCACTGCATTGTCACAACATCATGGCGTCATAATAACTGCATCATAACAGCATGATCAAAGCATCATCACAGCGTCATCACAGCGTCATAACTGCATAAACACTGCATCATCAAAGAACCATCACAGCATCATCACAGCGTCATAACAGCATCATCAGAGCATCACATCGTCATAACATCGTCATCAAAGAATCTTCACAGCATCATCGCTATGTCATCATAGCATCATCATAATATTATCACAGCTTCATCACAGCGTCATAACAACATCATCACTGCATCATCACAGCATCATCATTATTGCATCATGACTGCATCATTACAGCATCATCAGAGCAGAATCAGTGCGTCGTCACAGCATCATTACTGCATCACCACATCATCACTGTGTTATCGCAGCGTCATCACAGCATCATCACAACATCATCACAGAATCATCACAGCATCATTGCAGCATCATTACTGCATCATCACAGCATCATCACAGCATCATCACTGCATCATCACTGAATAATCACAGCATCATCACTGCATCATCACGGCATCGTTACAGCATCGTCATATCATCATAACTGCATCATCACAACAACATAACAAAATCATCAAAGCATCATCACAGCATCATCACCGCGTCATCACAGCGTCATAACTGCATCGTCACTGCATCTAAACTGCATCATCACAAAATCATCACTGCATCACATCATAATCACAACATCATCAAAGCGTCATCACAGCATCATCACTGCGTTATCACAGCATCATCTCAGCATCATCACAGTATCATTACTGCTTATTCACTGCATCATCACAACATCATCACAGCGTCATTACAGTGTCATAAATGCATCATCACAGTGTCGTCAAAGCGTCCTAACTGCATAATCACTGCATCATCGCAGCTTCATCACAGCATCATGACAGCGTCATCACAGCATCAAAAATGCATAATCACTTCATCCTCACATCATCATCATAGCATCATAGCTGCATAATCATAGAGTCATCACAGCATCATCATAGCATCATCACTGCATAATCACAGTGTCATAACAGCATCATTACAACACCATGACTACATCATCACAGCATCACGACAGCGTCATTACAGTGTCATCACAGCATCATCACTGCATTATCACAACATCATCACAACATCATCACTGCGTCATCAGAGCGTCATCACTACATAATCACTTCTTACTCAGTGAATCATCACTGCATCATCACATCATCACAGCATCATCACAGCATAATCACAGTATCATCACAGCGTCATCACTACATCATCAATGCATCATCACTGCATCATCACAGAATCATCACTGCGTCATCACAGCATCATCAGAGCATCATCACATCATCATCACAACATCATCAGTTTCATGTCAGCATCATCACTGCATAATCACTGCATCATCACAGCATCCTCACAGCATCAACACAGCGTCATCACAGCGTCATCAATGCATCATTACAGCATCATCTCAGTATAGTCACAGAATTATTACAGCATAATCACTGCATCATCATATCATCACTGCATCATCACTGCATCATCACTGCATCATCACAGCACCATCACAGCATCATTACTTCAGAATCACTGCATCATCACAGCATCCTCACAGCAACATCGCAGCATCATCACAGCATCATCACACTGTCATGACAGCATCATCACTGCATAATCACTGCATAATCTCCGCATAATCACAGCATCATCACATCATCATCACAATATCATCACAGCGTCATCACTACACATCACTGCATCATCACTACATCATCACAGCATCATCACTTCGTCATCATCAGAGCATCATCACAGCATCATCACAGCATCCTCACTGCATCATGAGTGCATCATCATCACAGCATCATAACTGCATCATCAAAGCATCATCTCGGCATAATCACAATGTCATAAATACATCATCACAGCATTATCACATCATCATCACAACGTTTTCAGTGTCATCACAGCATCATAACAACGTCATCAAACTGTCATCACAGCATCATCACCAAATCATCACAGAATCATCACAGCATCATTACTGCATCATCACAGCATCTTTGCATCGTCATCAGAGCATCACCACTGCATCATCACATCATCATCTCAGCATCATCACAGCATCATTACTGCTTACTCACTGCATCATCACAGCGTCATGACACTGTCATCACTGCATCATAACATCATAGCTTCATCATCAGAACATTATCACAGCATCATCACTGCATCATCACATCATCACTGCATCATCACATCATCATTATAGCATCTTCACTGTCATCAATACATCATCACAGCATCATCAGTGTCATCTCAGCATCATCACTGCATCATGACTGCATCATAGCAGCATAATCACAGCATCATCACAGAATCATCACAGCATCATCATAAGGTCATCACAGCATCATCACTACGTCATCAGATTGTAATCACAGCATCATCACAGTGTCCTCACTGAATCATCACTGCACCATCACTGCACCATCACTGCACCATCACAGCATCATCTCAGCATCATCATGGCATCATTACTGCATCATCACTGCTTACTCACTGCATCATCACAGCATCATCTCAGCATCATCACAGAATCATTTCTGCATAATCATTGCATTTTCACAGCGTCATCACAGTATCATCACTGCATCATCACAGTGTCATCACAGCATCATCAAAGCATCACGACAGCGTCATCTCACCATCACGACAGCGTCATCAAAGCATCATCACTGCATCATAACAACATCATCTCAGCATCATCACAGAATCATTTCTGCATAATCACTGCATCATCATAGTGTCATCACAGTATATTCACTGCATCATCACATCATCACAGTGTCATCACAGAATCATCACTGAATCATCCAAGCATCATCCAAGCATCATCACAGCACCACCAATGCATCATCACAGTATCATCACTGCATAATCACTGCATCATCACCGCATCATCACTGCATCAACACTGCATCATTGCTGCATCATCACATCATTGTCACAGTATCATCAAAATATCATCACAGCATCATCACACCATCATAACAACATCATCACAGCGTCATCACAGTATCGTAAATGCATCATCACAGAATCATCACTGAATCATCATAGCATCTTCATATCATCATCACAGCATCATCACTGCATCATCACTGCATCATCACAGCATCATCACTGCATAATCACTGCATCATCACCACATCATCACAGCATCATCACTGCATAATCACTGCATCATCACAGCATCATCACATCGTCATCAAAACATCATTACAAGTATCAACACAACATAATCACAGTGTCATCACAGCATCATCATTGCATCCTTACTGCATGATCACAGCATCTCCGCATCGTAATCACATCATCATCACTGACTCTTCACTGAATCATCACTGTACCATCACTGCATCATCAGAGCATAATCTGAGCATAATCTCAGCATAATCACAGCATCATCACAGAATCATCACAGCATCATTACTGCATCATCACAGCATCTTTGCATCGTCATCAGAGCATCACCACTGCATCATCACTACATCATCACATCATCATCACAGCATTTTAGCTACATAATCACAGAATCATCATAGCGTAACGACAGCATCATCACAACATCATTACAGCATCATCACAGCGTCATCGTAACATCATGACTGTATCATCACAGCATCATCACAGCATCACCGCAGCGTCATCACTGCATCATCACAGCATCATCACAGCATCATCACGGCATCGTTACAGCATCGTCATATCATCATAACTGCATCATCACAACAACATAACAAAATCATCAAAGCATCGTCACAGCATCATCACCGCGTCATCACAGCGTCATAACTGCATCGTCACTGCATCTAAACTGCATCATCACAAAATCATCACAGCTTCATCACTGCAGCATCACAGCATCATCAAAGCATCATCGCAGCATCATCACATCATCATCACTGCATCATCACAGAATCATTACTGTTTACTCACTGCGGCATCACAGCATTATCACGGTGTCATAACTGCATCATCACTGCACCATTACTGCATCATCACAGTGTCATCTCAGCATCATCACAGCATCATTACTGCCTAATCATTGCATTATCACAACGTCATCACAGTATCATCAGTGCATCATCACAGCATCATTACTGCATCATCACATCATCATCACAGAATCACGATAGTGTCATCACAGCGTCATCACTGCATCATCACAGCGTCATCTCAGCATCATCAGAGACTCATCACAGCGTCATCACTGCATCAGCACTGCATCACCACAGTATCATCACAGCATCATCACAAAATTATAAGAGCGTCATCACAGCGTTATTACTGCATCATCACAGCATCAATAGAGCATCATCACAGCGTCATCACAGCGTTATCACAGCGTCATCACAGCATCATCACAGCATCACGACATCATCATCACAGCTTCACGACAGTGTCATGAGAGCGTCTTCACAGCATCATCACTACATCATCACAGCATCATCACTGCGTCATCAGAGCATCATCACAAAATCATCACAGCGTCATTACTGCATCATCACTGCATCATCACAGCGTCATCACCGCATCATCACTGCATTGTCACAACATCATGGCGTCATAATAACTGCATCATAACAGCATGATCAAAGCATCATCACAGCGTCATCACAGCGTCATAACTGCATAAACACTGCATCATCAAAGAACCATCACAGCATCATCACAGCGTCATAACAGCATCATCAGAGCATCATCACATAGTCATCACATCGTCATCAAAGAATCTTCACAGCATCATCGCTATGTCATCATAGCATCATCATAATATTATCACAGCTTCATCACAGCGTCATAACAACATCATCACTGCATCATCACAGCATCATCATTATTGCATCATGACTGCATCATTACAGCATCATCAGAGCAGAATCAGTGCGTCGTCACAGCATCATTACTGCATCACCACATCATCACTGTGTTATCGCAGCGTCATCACAGCATCATCACAACATCATCACAGAATCATCACAGCATCATTGCAGCATCATCACATCATCATCACAGCGTCATCACAACATCATCGTAGCATCATCATGCATCATCACAGCATCATTACTGCATCATCACAGCATCATCACAGCATCATCACTGAATAATCACAGCATCATCACTGCATCATCACGGCATCGTTACAGCATCGTCATATCATCATAACTGCATCATCACAACAACATAACAAAATCATCAAAGCATCATCACAGCATCATCACCGCGTCATCACAGCGTCATAACTGCATCGTCACTGCATCTAAACTGCATCATCACAAAATCATCACTGCATCACATCATAATCACAACATCATCAAAGCGTCATCACAGCATCATCACTGCGTTATCACAGCATCATCTCAGCATCATCACAGTATCATTACTGCTTATTCACTGCATCATCACAACATCATCACAGCGTCATTACAGTGTCATAAATGCATCATCACAGTGTCATCAAAGCGTCCTAACTGCATAATCACTGCATCATCGCAGCTTCATCACAGCATCATGACAGCGTCATCACAGCATCAAAAATGCATAATCACTTCATCCTCACATCATCATCATAGCATCATAGCTGCATAATCATAGAGTCATCACAGCATCATCACTACATCATCAAATTGTCATCACTGTATCATCACAGCATCATCATAGCATCATCACTGCATAATCACAGTGTCATAACAGCATCATTACAACACCATGACTACGTCATCACAGCATCACGACAGCGTCATTACAGTGTCATCACAGCATCATCACTGCATTATCACAACATCATCACAACATCATCACTGTGTCATCAGAGCGTCATCACTACATAATCACTTCTTACTCAGTGAATCATCACTGCATCATCACATCATCACAGCATCATCTCAGCATAATCACAGTATCATCACAGCGTCATCACTACATCGTCAATGCATCATCACTGCATCATCACAGCATCATCACTGCATCATCACAGCATCATCAGAGCATCATCACAACATCATCACAACATCATCACAGAGTCATCACAGCATCATCACTGCATAATCACTGCATCATCACAGCATCCTCACAGCATCAATACAGCATCATCACAACGTCAACAATGCATCATTACAGCATCATCTCAGTATAGTCACAGCATAATCACTGCATAATCACTGCATCATCATATCGTCATCACTGCATCATCACTGCATCATCACAGCACCATCACAGCATCATTACTGCAGAATCACTGCATCATCACAGCATCATAGCTGCATAATCACAGCATCATCACATCATCATCACATAGTCATCACAGCGTCATCACTGCATCATCACAGCATCATCACTGCAGAATCACTGCATCATCACAGCATCCTCACAGCAACATCGCAGCATCATCACAGCATCATCGCATCATCATCACAGTGTCATGACAGCATCATCACTGCATAATCACTGCATAATCACAGCATCATCACAGCATAATCACAGTATCATCACAGCATCATCACTACATCATCACTGCATCATCACAGAATCATCACTGCGTCATCACAGCATCATCTCAGCATAATCACAGCATCATCACATCATCATCTCAGCATCATTACTGCTTACTCACTGCATCATCATAGCATCATCACATCATCATCACAACATCATCAGTTTCATGTCAGCATCATCACTGCATAATCACTGCATCATCACAGCATCCTCACAGCATCATGACAGCGTCATCACAGCATCAAAAATGCATAATCACTTCATCCTCACATCATCATCATAGCATCATAGCTGCATAATCATAGAGTCATCACAGCATCATCACTACATCATAAATTGTCATCACTGTATCATCACAGCATCATCATAGCATCATCACTGCATAATCACAGTGTCATAACAGCATCATTACAACACCATGACTACGTCATCACAGCATCACGACAGCGTCATTACAGTGTCATCACAGCATCATCACTGCATTATCACAACATCATCACAACATCATCACTGCGTCATCAGAGCGTCATCACTACATAATCACTTCTTACTCAGTGAATCATCACTGCATCATCACATCATCACAGCATCATCTCAGCATAATCACAGTATCATCACAGCGTCATCACTACATCATCAATGCATCATCACTGCATCATCACAGAATCATCACTGCGTCATCACAGCATCATCAGAGCATCATCACAGCATCATCACATCATCATCACAGAATCATCACTGCGTCATCACAGCATCATCAGAGCATCATCACATCATCATCACAACATCATCAGTTTCATGTCAGCATCATCACTGCATAATCACTGCATCATCACAGCATCCTCACAGCATCAACACAGCGTCATCACAGCGTCATCAATGCATCATTACAGCATCATCTCAGTATAGTCACAGAATTATTACAGCATAATCACTGCATCATCATATCATCACTGCATCATCACTGCATCATCACTGCATCATTACTTCAGAATCACTGCATCATCACAGCATCCTCACAGCAACATCGCAGCATCATCACAGCATCATCACACTGTCATGACAGCATCATCACTGCATAATCACTGCATAATCTCCGCATAATCACAGCATCATCACATCATCATCACAATATCATCACAGCGTCATCACTACACATCACTGCATCATCACTACATCATCACAGCATCATCACTTCGTCATCATCAGAGCATCATCACAGCATCATCACTGCATCCTCACTGCATCATGAGTGCATCATCATCACAGCATCATAACTGCATCATCAAAGCATCATCTCGGCATAATCACAATGTCATAAATACATCATCACTCCATCATCACAGCATTATCACATCATCATCACAACGTTTTCAGTGTCATCACAGCATCATAACAACGTCATCAAACTGTCATCACAGCATCATCACCAAATCATCACAGAATCATCACAGCATCATTACTGCATCATCACAGCATCTTTGCATCGTCATCAGAGCATCACCACTGCATCATCACATCATCATCTCAGCATCATCACAGCATCATTACTGCTTACTCACTGCATCATCACAGCGTCATGACAGTGTCATCACTGCATCATAACATCATAGCTTCATCATCAGAACATTATCACAGCATCATCACTGCATCATCACATCATCATTATAGCATCTTCACTGTCATCAATACATCATCACAGCATCATCACATCATTATCACAGCATCATCAGTGTCATCTCAGCATCATCACTGCATCATGACTGCATCATAGCAGCATAATCACAGCATCATCACAGAATCATCACAGCATCATCATAAGGTCATCACAGCATCATCACTACGTCATCAGATTGTAATCACAGCATCATCACAGTGTCCTCACTGAATCATGACTGCACCATCACAGCATCATCTCAGCATCATCATGGCATCATTACTGCATCATCACTGCTTACTCACTGCATCATCACAGCATCATCTCAGCATCATCACAGAATCATTTCTGCATAATCATTGCATTTTCACAGCGTCATCACAGTATCATCACTGCATCATCACAGTGTCATCACAGCATCATCAAAGCATCACGACAGCGTCATCTCACCATCACGACAGCGTCATCAAAGCATCATCACTGCATCATAACAACATCATCTCAGCATCATCACAGAATCATTTCTGCATAATCACTGCATCATCATAGTGTCATCACAGTATATTCACTGCATCATCACATCATCACAGTGTCATCACAGAATCATCACTGAATCATCCAAGCATCATCCAAGCATCATCACAGCACCACCAATGCATCATCACAGTATCATCACTGCATAATCACTGCATCATCACCGCATCATCACTGCATCAACACTGCATCATTGCTGCATCATCACATCATTGTCACAGTATCATCAAAATATCATCACAGCATCATCACACCATCATAACAACATCATCACAGCGTCATCACAGTATCGTAAATGCAACATCACAGAATCATCACTGAATCATCATAGCATCTTCATATCATCATCACAATATCATCACAGCATCATCACTGCATCATCACAGCATCATCACTGCATAATCACTGCATCATCACCACATCATCACAGCATCATCACTGCATAATCACTGCATCATCACAGCATCATCACATTGTCATCAAAACATCATTACAAGTATCAACACAACATAATCACAGTGTCATCACAGCATCATCATTGCATCCTTACTGCATGATCACAGCATCTCCGCATCGTAATCACATCATCATCACTGACTCCTCACTGAATCATCACTGTACCATCACTGCATCATCAGAGCATAATCTGAGCATAATCTCAGCATAATCACAGCATCATCACAGAATCATCACAGCATCATTACTGCATCATCACAGCATCTTTGCATCGTCATCAGAGCATCACCACTGCATCATCACTACATCATCACATCATCATCACAGCATTTTAGCTACATAATCACAGAATCATCATAGCGTAACGACAGCATCATCACAACATCATTACAGCATCATCACAGCGTCATCGTAACATCATGACTGTATCATCACAGCATCATCACAGCATCACCGCAGCGTCATCACTGCATCATCACAGCATCATCACAGCATCATCACGGCATCGTCATATCATCATAACTGCATCATCACAACAACATAACAAAATCATCAAAGCATCGTCACAGCATCATCACCGCGTCATCACAGCGTCATAACTGCATCGTCACTGCATCTAAACTGCATCATCACAAAATCATCACAGCTTCATCACTGCAGCATCACAGCATCATCAAAGCATCATCGCAGCATCATCACATCATCATCACTGCATCATCACAGAATCATTACTGTTTACTCACTGCGGCATCACAGCATTATCACGGTGTCATAACTGCATCATCACTGCACCATTACTGCATCATCACAGTGTCATCTCAGCATCATCACAGCATCATTACTGCCTAATCATTGCATTATCACAACGTCATCACAGTATCATCAGTGCATCATCACAGCATCATTACTGCATCATCACATCATCATCACAGAATCACGATAGTGTCATCACAGCGTCATCACTGCATCATCACAGCGTCATCTCAGCATCATCAGAGACTCATCACAGCGTCATCACTGCATCATCACTGCATCACCACAGTATCATCACAGCATCATCACAAAATTATAAGAGCGTCATCACAGCGTTATTACTGCATCATCACAGCATCAATAGAGCATCATCACAGCGTCATCACAGCGTTATCACAGCGTCATCACAGCATCACGACATCATCATCACAGCTTCACGACAGTGTCATGAGAGCGTCTTCACAGCATCATCACTACATCATCACAGCATCATCACTGCGTCATCAGAGCATCATCACAAAATCATCACAGCGTCATTACTGCATCATCACTGCATCATCACAGCGTCATCACCGCATCATCACTGCATTGTCACAACATCATGGCGTCATAATAACTGCATCATAACAGCATGATCAAAGCGTCATCACAGCGTCATAACTGCATAAACACTGCATCATCAAAGAACCATCACAGCATCATCACAGCGTCATAACAGCATCATCAGAGCATCATCACATCGTCATCACATCGTCATCAAAGAATCTTCACAGCATCATCGCTATGTCATCATAGCATCATCATAATATTATCACAGCTTCATCACAGCGTCATAACAACATCATCACTGCATCATCACAGCATCATCATTATTGCATCATGACTGCATCATTACAGCATCATCAGAGCAGAATCAGTGCGTCGTCACAGCATCATTACTGCATCACCACATCATCACTGTGTTATCGCAGCGTCATCACAGCATCATCACAACATCATCACAGAATCATCACAGCATCATTGCAGCATCATCACATCATCATCACAGCGTCATCACAACATCATCGTAGCATCATCATGCATCATCACAGCATCATTACTGCATCATCACAGCATCATCACAGCATCATCACTGCATCATCACTGAATAATCACAGCATCATCACTGCATCATCACGGCATCGTTACAGCATCGTCATATCATCATAACTGCATCATCACAACAACATAACAAAATCATCAAAGCATCATCACAGCATCATCACCGCGTCATCACAGCGTCATAACTGCATCGTCACTGCATCTAAACTGCATCATCACAAAATCATCACTGCATCACATCATAATCACAACATCATCAAAGCGTCATCACAGCATCATCACTGCGTTATCACAGCATCATCTCAGCATCATCACAGTATCATTACTGCTTATTCACTGCATCATCACAACATCATCACAGCGTCATTACAGTGTCATAAATGCATCATCACAGTGTCATCAAAGCGTCCTAACTGCATAATCACTGCATCATCGCAGCTTCATCACAGCATCATGACAGCGTCATCACAGCATCAAAAATGCATAATCACTTCATCCTCACATCATCATCATAGCATCATAGCTGCATAATCATAGAGTCATCACAGCATCATCACTACATCATCAAATTGTCATCACTGTATCATCACAGCATCATCATAGCATCATCACTGCATAATCACAGTGTCATAACAGCATCATTACAACACCATGACTACGTCATCACAGCATCACGACAGCGTCATCACAGTGTCATAACAGCATCATTACAACACCATGACTACGTCATCACAGCATCACGACAGCGTCATTACAGTGTCATCACAGCATCATCACTGCATTATCACAACATCATCACAACATCATCACTGCGTCATCAGAGCGTCATCACTACATAATCACTTCTTACTCAGTGAATCATCACTGCATCATCACATCATCACAGCATCATCTCAGCATAATCACAGTATCATCACAGCGTCATCACTACATCATCAATGCATCATCACTGCATCATCACAGCATCATCACTGCATCATCACAGCATCATCAGAGCATCATCACAGCATCATCACAACATCATCACAGAGTCATCACAGCATCATCACTGCATAATCACTGCATCATCACAGCATCCTCACAGCATCAATACAGCGTCATCACAACGTCAACAATGCATCATTACAGCATCATCTCAGTATAGTCACAGCATAATCACTGCATCATCATATCGTCATCACTGCATCATCACTGCATCATCACAGCACCATCACAGCATCATTACTGCAGAATCACTGCATCATCACAGCATCATAGCTGCATAATCACAGCATCATCACATCATCATCGCATAGTCATCACAGCGTCATCACTGCATCATCACAGCATCATCACAGCATCATTACTGCAGAATCACTGCATCATCACAGCATCCTCACAGCAACATCGCAGCATCATCACAGCATCATCGCATCATCATCACAGTGTCATGACAGCATCATCACTGCATAATCACCGCATAATCACAGCATCATCACAGCATAATCACAGTATCATCACAGCATCATCACTACATCATCACTGCATCATCACAGAATCATCACTGCGTCATCACAGCATCATCAATGCATCATCACTGCATCATCACAGAATCATCACTGCGTCATCACAGCATCATCAGAGCATCATCACAGCATCATCACATCATCATCACAACATCATCAGTTTCATGTCAGCATCATCACTGCATAATCACTGCATCATCACAGCATCCTCACAGCATCAACACAGCGTCATCACAGCGTCATCAATGCATCATTACAGCATCATCTCAGTATAGTCACAGAATTATTACAGCATAATCACTGCATCATCATATCATCACTGCGTCATCACTGCATCATCACTGCATCATCACAGCACCATCACAGCATCATTACTTCAGAATCACTGCATCATCACAGCATCCTCACAGCAACATCGCGGCATCATCACAGCATCATCACACTGTCATGACAGCATCATCACTGCATAATCACTGCATAATCTCCGCATAATCACAGCATCATCACATCATCATCACAATATCATCACAGCGTCATCACTACACATCACTGCATCATCACTACATCATCACAGCATCATCACTTCGTCATCATCAGAGCATCATCACAGCATCATCACTGCATCCTCACTGCATCATGAGTGCATCATCATCACAGCATCATAACTGCATCATCAAAGCATCATCTCGGCATAATCACAATGTCATAAATACATCATCACTCCATCATCACAGCATTATCACATCATCATCACAACGTTTTCAGTGTCATCACAGCATCATAACAACGTCATCAAACTGTCATCACAGCATCATCACCAAATCATCACAGAATCATCACAGCATCATTACTGCATCATCACAGCATCTTTGCATCGTCATCAGAGCATCACCACTGCATCATCACATCATCATCTCAGCATCATCACAGCATCATTACTGCTTACTCACTGCATCATCACAGCGTCATGACAGTGTCATCACTGCATCATAACATCATAGCTTCATCATCAGAACATTATCACAGCATCATCACTGCATCATCACATCATCATTATAGCATCTTCACTGTCATCAATACATCATCACAGCATCATCACATCATTATCACAGCATCATCAGTGTCATCTCAGCATCATCACTGCATCATGACTGCATCATAGCAGCATAATCACAGCATCATCACAGAATCATCACAGCATCATCATAAGGTCATCACAGCATCATCACTACGTCATCAGATTGTAATCACAGCATCATCACAGTGTCCTCACTGAATCATCACTGCACCATCACTGCAACATCACAGCATCATCTCAGCATCATCATGGCATCATTACTGCATCATCACTGCTTACTCACTGCATCATCACAGCATCATCTCAGCATCATCACAGAATCATTTCTGCATAATCATTGCATTTTCACAGCGTCATCACAGTATCATCACTGCATCATCACAGTGTCATCACAGCATCATCAAAGCATCACGACAGCGTCATCTCACCATCACGACAGCGTCATCAAAGCATCATCACTGCATCATAACAACATCATCTCAGCATCATCACAGAATCATTTCTGCATAATCACTGCATCATCATAGTGTCATCACAGTATATTCACTGCATCATCACATCATCACAGTGTCATCACAGAATCATCACTGAATCATCCAAGCATCATCCAAGCATCATCACAGCACCACCAATGCATCATCACAGTATCATCACTGCATAATCACTGCATCATCACCGCATCATCACATCATCAACACTGCATCATTGCTGCATCATCACATCATTGTCACAGTATCATCAAAATATCATCACAGCATCATCACACCATCATAACAACATCATCACAGCATCATCACAGTATCGTAAATGCATCATCACAGAATCATCAATGAATCATCATAGCATCTTCATATCATCATCACAATATCATCACAGCATCATCACTGCATCATCACAGCGTCATAACTGCATAAACACTGCATCATCAAAGAACCATCACAGCATCATCACAGCGTCATAACAGCATCATCAGAGCATCACATCGTCATCACATCGTCATCAAAGAATCTTCACAGCATCATCGCTATGTCATCATAGCATCATCATAATATTATCACAGCTTCATCACAGCGTCATAACAACATCATCACTGCATCATCACAGCATCATCATTATTGCATCATGACTGCATCATTACAGCATCATCAGAGCAGAATCAGTGCGTCGTCACAGCATCATTACTGCATCACCACATCATCACTGTGTTATCGCAGCGTCATCACAGCATCATCACAACATCATCACAGAATCATCACAGCATCATTGCAGCATCATCACATCATCATCACAGCGTCATCACAACATCATCGTAGCATCATCATGCATCATCACAGCATCATTACTGCATCATCACAGCATCATCACAGCATCATCACTGCATCATCACTGAATAATCACAGCATCATCACTGCATCATCACGGCATCGTTACAGCATCGTCATATCATCATAACTGCATCATCACAACAACATAACAAAATCATCAAAGCATCATCACAGCATCATCACCGCGTCATCACAGCGTCATAACTGCATCGTCACTGCATCTAAACTGCATCATCACAAAATCATCACTGCATCACATCATAATCACAACATCATCAAAGCGTCATCACAGCATCATCACTGCGTTATCACAGCATCATCTCAGCATCATCACAGTATCATTACTGCTTATTCACTGCATCATCACAACATCATCACAGCGTCATTACAGTGTCATAAATGCATCATCACAGTGTCATCAAAGCGTCCTAACTGCATAATCACTGCATCATCGCAGCTTCATCACAGCATCATGACAGCGTCATCACAGAATCAAAAATGCATAATCACTTCATCCTCACATCATCATCATAGCATCATAGCTGCATAATCATAGAGTCATCACAGCATCATCACTACATCATCAAATTGTCATCACTGTATCATCACAGCATCATCATAGCATCATCACTGCATAATCACAGTGTCATAACAGCATCATTACAACACCATGACTACGTCATCACAGCATCACGACAGCGTCATTACAGTGTCATCACAGCATCATCACTGCATTATCACAACATCATCACAACATCATCACTGCGTCATCACAACATCATCACAGAGTCATCAAAGCGTCATCAATGCATCATCACTGCATCATCACAGCATCATCACTGCATCATCACAGCATCATCAGAGCATCATCACAGCATCATCACAACATCATCACAGAGTCATCACAGCGTCATCACTGCATAATCACTGCATCATCACAGCATACTCACAGCATCAATACAGCGTCATCACAACGTCAACAATGCATCATTACAGCATCATCTCAGTATAGTCACAGCATAATCACTGCATAATCACTGCATCATCATATCGTCATCACTGCATCATCACTGCATCATCACAGCACCATCACAGCATCATTACTGCAGAATCACTGCATCATCACAGCATCATAGCTGCATAATCACAGCATCATCACATAATCATCGCATAGTCATCACAGCGTCATCACTTCATCATCACAGCATCATCACAGCATCATTACTGCAGAATCACTGCATCATCACAGCATCCTCACAGCAACATCGCAGCATCATCACAGCATCATCACATCATAATCACAGTGTCATGACAGCATCATCACTGCATAATCACCGCATAATCACAGCATCATCACAGCATAATCACAGTATCATCACAGCGTCATCACTACATCATCACTGCATCATCACAGAATCATCACTGCGTCATCACAGCATCATCAGAGCATCATCACAGCATAATCACAGTATCATCACAGCATCATCACTACATCATCACTGCATCATCACAGAATCATCACTGCGTCATCACAGCATCATCAGAGCATCATCACAGCATCATCACATCATCATCACAGAATCATCACTGCGTCATCACAGCATCATCAGAGCATCATCACATTATCATCACAACATCATCAGTTTCATGTCAGCATCATCACTGCATCATCACTGCATCATCACAGCATCCTCACAGCATCAACACAGCGTCATCACAGCATCATCAATGCATCATTACAGCATCATCTCAGTATAGTCACAGAATTATTACAGCATAATCACTGCATCATCATATCATCACTGCATCATCACTGCATCATCACTGCATCATCACAGCACCATCACAGCATCATTACTTCAGAATCACTGCATCATCACAGCATCCTCACAGCAACATCGCAGCATCATCACAGCATCATCACACTGTCATGACAGCATCATCACTGCATAATCACTGCATAATCTCCGCATAATCACAGCATCATCACATCATCATCACAATATCATCACAGCGTCATCACTACACATCACTGCATCATCACTACATCATCACAGCATCATCACTTCGTCATCATCAGAGCATCATCACAGCATCATCACTGCATCCTCACTGCATCATGAGTGCATCATCATCACAGCATCATAACTGCATCATCAAAGCATCATCTCGGCATAATCACAATGTCATAAATACATCATCACTCCATCATCACAGCATTATCACATCATCATCACAACGTTTTCAGTGTCATCACAGCATCATAACAACGTCATCAAACTGTCATCACAGCATCATCACCAAATCATCACAGAATCATCACAGCATCATTACTGCATCATCACAGCATCTTTGCATCGTCATCAGAGCATCACCACTGCATCATCACATCATCATCTCAGCATCATCACAGCATCATTACTGCTTACTCACTGCATCATCACAGCGTCATGACACTGTCATCACTGCATCATAACATCATAGCTTCATCATCAGAACATTATCACAGCATCATCACTGCATCATCACATCATCATTATAGCATCTTCACTGTCATCAATACATCATCACAGCATCATCACATCATTATCACAGCATCATCAGTGTCATCTCAGCATCATCACTGCATCATGACTGCATCATAGCAGCATAATCACAGCATCATCACAGAATCATCACAGCATCATCATAAGGTCATCACAGCATCATCACTACGTCATCAGATTGTAATCACAGCATCATCACAGTGTCCTCACTGAATCATCACTGCACCATCACAGCATCATCTCAGCATCATCATGGCATCATTACTGCATCATCACTGCTTACTCACTGCATCATCACAGCATCATCTCAGCATCATCACAGAATCATTTCTGCATAATCATTGCATTTTCACAGCGTCATCACAGTATCATCACTGCATCATCACAGTGTCATCACAGCATCATCAAAGCATCACGACAGCGTCATCTCACCATCACGACAGCGTCATCAAAGCATCATCACTGCATCATAACAACATCATCTCAGCATCATCACAGAATCATTTCTGCATAATCACTGCATCATCATAGTGTCATCACAGTATATTCACTGCATCATCACATCATCACAGTGTCATCACAGAATCATCACTGAATCATCCAAGCATCATCCAAGCATCATCACAGCACCACCAATGCATCATCACAGTATCATCACTGCATAATCACTGCATCATCACCGCATCATCACTGCATCAACACTGCATCATTGCTGCATCATCACATCATTGTCACAGTATCATCAAAATATCATCACAGCATCATCACACCATCATAACAACATCATCACAGCGTCATCACAGTATCGTAAATGCATCATCACAGAATCATCACTGAATCATCATAGCATCTTCATATCATCATCACAATATCATCACAGCATCATCACTGCATCATCACAGCATCATCACTGCATAATCACTGCATCATCACCACATCATCACAGCATCATCACTGCATAATCACTGCATCATCACAGCATCATCACATCGTCATCAAAACATCATTACAAGTATCAACACAACATAATCACAGTGTCATCACAGCATCATCATTGCATCCTTACTGCATGATCACAGCATCTCCGCATCGTAATCACATCATCATCACTGACTCCTCACTGAATCATCACTGTACCATCACTGCATCATCAGAGCATAATCTGAGCATAATCTCAGCATAATCACAGCATCATCACAGAATCATCACAGCATCATTACTGCATCATCACAGCATCTTTGCATCGTCATCAGAGCATCACCACTGCATCATCACTACATCATCACATCATCATCACAGCATTTTAGCTACATAATCACAGAATCATCATAGCGTAACGACAGCATCATCACAACATCATTACAGCATCATCACAGCGTCATCGTAACATCATGACTGTATCATCACAGCATCATCACAGCATCACCGCAGCGTCATCACTGCATCATCACAGCATCATCACAGCATCATCACGGCATCGTTACAGCATCGTCATATCATCATAACTGCATCATCACAACAACATAACAAAATCATCAAAGCATCGTCACAGCATCATCACCGCGTCATCACAGCGTCATAACTGCATCGTCACTGCATCTAAACTGCATCATCACAAAATCATCACAGCTTCATCACTGCAGCATCACAGCATCATCAAAGCATCATCGCAGCATCATCACATCATCATCACTGCATCATCACAGAATCATTACTGTTTACTCACTGCGGCATCACAGCATTATCACGGTGTCATAACTGCATCATCACTGCACCATTACTGCATCATCACAGTGTCATCTCAGCATCATCACAGCATCATTACTGCCTAATCATTGCATTATCACAACGTCATCACAGTATCATCAGTGCATCATCACAGCATCATTACTGCATCATCACATCATCATCACAGAATCACGATAGTGTCATCACAGCGTCATCACTGCATCATCACAGCGTCATCTCAGCATCATCAGAGACTCATCACAGCGTCATCACTGCATCAGCACTGCATCACCACAGTATCATCACAGCATCATCACAAAATTATAAGAGCGTCATCACAGCGTTATTACTGCATCATCACAGCATCAATAGAGCATCATCACAGCGTCATCACAGCGTTATCACAGCGTCATCACAGCATCACGACATCATCATCACAGCTTCACGACAGTGTCATGAGAGCGTCTTCACAGCATCATCACTACATCATCACAGCATCATCACTGCGTCATCAGAGCATCATCACAAAATCATCACAGCGTCATTACTGCATCATCACTGCATCATCACAGCGTCATCACCGCATCATCACTGCATTGTCACAACATCATGGCGTCATAATAACTGCATCATAACAGCATGATCAAAGCATCATCACAGCGTCATCACAGCGTCATAACTGCATAAACACTGCATCATCAAAGAACCATCACAGCATCATCACAGCGTCATAACAGCATCATCAGAGCATCATCACATCGTCATCACATCGTCATCAAAGAATCTTCACAGCATCATCGCTATGTCATCATAGCATCATCATAATATTATCACAGCTTCATCACAGCGTCATAACAACATCATCACTGCATCATCACAGCATCATCATTATTGCATCATGACTGCATCATTACAGCATCATCAGAGCAGAATCAGTGCGTCGTCACAGCATCATTACTGCATCACCACATCATCACTGTGTTATCGCAGCGTCATCACAGCATCATCACAACATCATCACAGAATCATCACAGCATCATTGCAGCATCATCACATCATCATCACAGCGTCATCACAACATCATCGTAGCATCATCATGCATCATCACAGCATCATTACTGCATCATCACAGCATCATCACAGCATCATCACTGCATCATCACTGAATAATCACAGCATCATCACTGCATCATCATGGCATCGTTACAGCATCGTCATATCATCATAACTGCATCATCACAACAACATAACAAAATCATCAAAGCATCATCACAGCATCATCACCGCGTCATCACAGCGTCATAACTGCATCGTCACTGCATCATCACAAAATCATCACTGCATCACATCATAATCACAACATCATCAAAGCGTCATCACAGCATCATCACTGCGTTATCACAGCATCATCTCAGCATCATCACAGTATCATTACTGCTTATTCACTGCATCATCACAACATCATCACAGCGTCATTACAGTGTCATAAATGCATCATCACAGTGTCATCAAAGCGTCCTAACTGCATAATCACTGCATCATCGCAGCTTCATCACAGCATCATGACAGCATCAATACAGCGTCATCACAACATCAACAATGCATCATTACAGCATCATCTCAGTATAGTCACAGCATAATCACTGCATAATCACTGCATCATCATATCGTTATCACTGCATCATCACTGCATCATCACAGCACCATCACAGCATCATTACTGCAGAATCACTGCATCATCACAGCATCATAGCTGCATAATCACAGCATCATCACATCATCATCGCATAGTCATCACAGCGTCATCACTGCATCATCACAGCATCATTACTGCAGAATCACTGCATCATCACAGCATCCTCACAGCAACATCGCAGCATCATCACAGCATCATCGCATCATCATCACAGTGTCATGACAGCATCATCACTGCATAATCACCGCATAATCACAGCATCATCACAGCATAATCACAGTATCATCACAGCGTCATCACTACATCATCACTGCATCATCACAGAATCATCACTGCGTCATCACAGCATCATCAGAGCATCATCACAGCATCATCACATCATCATCAGTTTCATGTCAGCATCATCACTGCATAATCACTGCATCATCACAGCATCCTCACAGCATCAACACAGCGTCATCACAGCGTCATCAATGCATCATTACAGCATCATCTCAGTATAGTCACAGAATTATTACAGCATAATCACTGCATCATCATATCATCACTGCATCATCACTGCATCATCACTGCATCATCACAGCACCATCACAGCATCATTACTTCAGAATCACTGCATCATCACAGCATCCTCACAGCAACATCGCAGCATCATCACAGCATCATCACACTGTCATGACAGCATCATCACTGCATAATCACTGCATAATCTCCGCATAATCACAGCATCATCACATCATCATCACAATATCATCACAGCGTCATCACTACACATCACTGCATCATCACTACATCATCACAGCATCATCACTTCGTCATCATCAGAGCATCATCACAGCATCATCACTGCATCCTCACTGCATCATGAGTGCATCATCATCACAGCATCATAACTGCATCATCAAAGCATCATCTCGGCATAATCACAATGTCATAAATACATCATCACTCCATCATCACAGCATTATCACATCATCATCACAACGTTTTCAGTGTCATCACAGCATCATAACAACGTCATCAAACTGTCATCACAGCATCATCACCAAATCATCACAGAATCATCACAGCATCATTACTGCATCATCACAGCATCTTTGCATCGTCATCAGAGCATCACCACTGCATCATCACATCATCATCTCAGCATCATTACTGCTTACTCACTGCATCATCACAGCGTCATGACAGTGTCATCACTGCATCATAACATCATAGCTTCATCATCAGAACATTATCACAGCATCATCACTGCATCATCACATCATCATTATAGCATCTTCACTGTCATCAATACATCATCACAGCATCATCACATCATTATCACAGCATCATCAGTGTCATCTCAGCATCATCACTGCATCATGACTGCATCATAGCAGCATAATCACAGCATCATCACAGAATCATCACAGCATCATCATAAGGTCATCACAGCATCATCACTACGTCATCAGATTGTAATCACAGCATCATCACAGTGTCCTCACTGAATCATCACTGCACCATCACTGCAACATCACAGCATCATCTCAGCATCATCATGGCATCATTACTGCATCATCACTGCTTACTCACTGCATCATCACAGCATCATCTCAGCATCATCACAGAATCATTTCTGCATAATCATTGCATTTTCACAGCGTCATCACAGTATCATCACTGCATCATCACAGTGTCATCACAGCATCATCAAAGCATCACGACAGCGTCATCTCACCATCACGACAGCGTCATCAAAGCATCATCACTGCATCATAACAACATCATCTCAGCATCATCACAGAATCATTTCTGCATAATCACTGCATCATCACAGTGTCATCACAGAATCATCACTGAATCATCCAAGCATCATCCAAGCATCATCACAGCACCACCAATGCATCATCACAGTATCATCACTGCATAATCACTGCATCATCACCGCATCATCACTGCATCAACACTGCATCATTGCTGCATCATCACATCATTGTCACAGTATCATCAAAATATCATCACAGCATCATCACACCATCATAACAACATCATCACAGCGTCATCACAGTATCGTAAATGCATCATCACAGAATCATCACTGAATCATCATAGCATCTTCATATCATCATCACAATATCATCACAGCATCATCACTGCATCATCACAGCATCATCACTGCATAATCACTGCATCATCACCACATCATCACAGCATCATCACTGCATAATCACTGCATCATCACAGCATCATCACATCGTCATCAAAACATCATTACAAGTATCAACACAACATAATCACAGTGTCATCACAGCATCATCATTGCATCCTTACTGCATGATCACAGCATCTCCGCATCGTAATCACATCATCATCACTGACTCCTCACTGAATCATCACTGTACCATCACTGCATCATCAGAGCATAATCTGAGCATAATCTCAGCATAATCACAGCATCATCACAGAATCATCACAGCATCATTACTGCATCATCACAGCATCTTTGCATCGTCATCAGAGCATCACCACTGCATCATCACTACATCATCACATCATCATCACAGCATTTTAGCTACATAATCACAGAATCATCATAGCGTAACGACAGCATCATCACAACATCATTACAGCATCATCACAGCGTCATCGTAACATCATGACTGTATCATCACAGCATCATCACAGCATCACCGCAGCGTCATCACTGCATCATCACAGCATCATCACAGCATCATCACGGCATCGTTACAGCATCGTCATATCATCATAACTGCATCATCACAACAACATAACAAAATCATCAAAGCATCGTCACAGCATCATCACCGCGTCATCACAGCGTCATAACTGCATCGTCACTGCATCTAAACTGCATCATCACAAAATCATCACAGCATCATCAAAGCATCATCGCAGCATCATCACATCATCATCACTGCATCATCACAGAATCATTACTGTTTACTCACTGCGGCATCACAGCATTATCACGGTGTCATAACTGCATCATCACTGCACCATTACTGCATCATCACAGTGTCATCTCAGCATCATCACAGCATCATTACTGCCTAATCATTGCATTATCACAACGTCATCACAGTATCATCAGTGCATCATCACAGCATCATTACTGCATCATCACATCATCATCACAGAATCACGATAGTGTCATCACAGCGTCATCACTGCATCAGCACTGCATCACCACAGTATCATCACAGCATCATCACAAAATTATAAGAGCGTCATCACAGCGTTATTACTGCATCATCACAGCATCAATAGAGCATCATCACAGCGTCATCACAGCGTTATCACAGCGTCATCACAGCATCACGACATCATCATCACAGCTTCACGACAGTGTCATGAGAGCGTCTTCACAGCATCATCACTACATCATCACAGCATCATCACTGCGTCATCAGAGCATCATCACAAAATCATCACAGCGTCATTACTGCATCATCACTGCATCATCACAGCGTCATCACCGCATCATCACTGCATTGTCACAACATCATGGCGTCATAATAACTGCATCATAACAGCATGATCAAAGCATCATCACAGCGTCATCACAGCGTCATAACTGCATAAACACTGCATCATCAAAGAACCATCACAGCATCATCACAGCGTCATAACAGCATCATCAGAGCATCATCACATCGTCATCACATCGTCATCAAAGAATCTTCACAGCATCATCGCTATGTCATCATAGCATCATCATAATATTATCACAGCTTCATCACAGCGTCATAACAACATCATCACTGCATCATCACAGCATCATCATTATTGCATCATGACTGCATCATTACAGCATCATCAGAGCAGAATCAGTGCGTCGTCACAGCATCATTACTGCATCACCACATCATCACTGTGTTATCGCAGCGTCATCACAGCATCATCACAACATCATCACAGAATCATCACAGCATCATTGCAGCATCATCACATCATCATCACAGCGTCATCACAACATCATCGTAGCATCATCATGCATCATCACAGCATCATTACTGCATCATCACAGCATCATCACAGCATCATCACTGCATCATCACTGAATAATCACAGCATCATCACTGCATCATCACGGCATCGTTACAGCATCGTCATATCATCATAACTGCATCATCACAACAACATAACAAAATCATCAAAGCATCATCACAGCATCATCACCGCGTCATCACAGCGTCATAACGGCATCGTCACTGCATCTAAACTGCATCATCAAAAAATCATCACTGCATCACATCATAATCACAACATCATCAAAGCGTCATCACAGCATCATCACTGCGTTATCACAGCATCATCTCAGCATCATCACAGTATCATTACTGCTTATTCACTGCATCATCACAACATCATCACAGCGTCATTACAGTGTCATAAATGCATCATCACAGTGTCATCAAAGCGTCCTAACTGCATAATCACTGCATCATCGCAGCTTCATCACAGCATCATGACAGCGTCGTCACAGCATCAAAAATGCATAATCACTTCATCCTCACATCATCATCATAGCATCATAGCTGCATAATCATAGAGTCATCACAGCATCATCACTACATCATCAAATTGTCATCACTGTATCATCACAGCATCATCATAGCATCATCACTGCATAATCACAGTGTCATAACAGCATCATTACAACACCATGACTACGTCATCACAGCATCACGACAGCGTCATTACAGTGTCATCACAGCATCATCACTGCATTATCACAACATCATCACAACATCATCACTGCGTCATCACAACATCATCACAGAGTCATCACAGCGTCATCAATGCATCATCAATGCATCATCACAGCATCATCACTGCATCATCACAGCATCATCAGAGCATCATCACAGCATCATCACAACATCATCACAGAGTCATCACAGCATCATCACTGCATAATCACTGCATCATCACAGCATCCTCACAGCATCAATACAGCGTCATCACAACGTCAACAATGCATCATTACAGCATCATCTCAGTATAGTCACAGCATAATCACTGCATAATCACTGCATCATCATATCGTCATCACTGCATCATCACTGCATCATCACAGCACCATCACAGCATCATTACTGCAGAATCACTGCATCATCACAGCATCATAGCTGCATAATCACAGCATCATCACATCATCATCGCATAGTCATCACAGCGTCATCACTGCATCATCACAGCATCATCACAGCATCATTACTGCAGAAACACTGCATCATCACAGCATCCTCACAGCAACATCGCAGCATCATCACAGCATCATCACATCATCATCACAGTGTCATGACAGCATCATCACTGCATAATCACCGCATAATCACAGCATCATCACAGCATAATCACAGTATCATCACAGCGTCATCACTACATCATCACTGCATCATCACAGAATCATCACTGCGTCATCACAGCATCATCAGAGCATCATCACAGCATCATCACAGCATAATCACTGCATCATCACCACATCATCACAACATCATCACTGCATAATCACTGCATCATCACAGCATCATCACATCGTCATCAAAACATCATTACAAGTATCAACACAACATAATCACAGTGTCATCACAGCATCATCATTGCATCCTTACTGCATGATCACAGCATCTCCGCATCGTAATCACATCATCATCACTGACTCCTCACTGAATCATCACTGTACCATCACTGCATCATCAGAGCATAATCTGAGCATAATCTCAGCATAATCACAGCATCATCACAGAATCATCACAGCATCATTACTGCATCATCACAGCATCTTTGCATCGTCATCAGAGCATCACCACTGCATCATCACTACATCATCACATCATCATCACAGCATTTTAGCTACATAATCACAGAATCATCATAGCGTAACGACAGCATCATCACAACATCATTACAGCATCATCACAGCGTCATCGTAACATCATGACTGTATCATCACAGCATCATCACAGCATCACCACAGCGTCATCACTGCATCATCACAGCATCATCACAGCATCATCACGGCATCGTTACAGCATCGTCATATCATCATAACTGCATCATCACAACAACATAACAAAATCATCAAAGCATCGTCACAGCATCATCACCGCGTCATCACAGCGTCATAACTGCATCGTCACTGCATCTAAACTGCATCATCACAAAATCATCACAGCTTCATCACTGCAGCATCACAGCATCATCAAAGCATCATCGCAGCATCATCACATCATCATCACTGCATCATCACAGAATCATTACTGTTTACTCACTGCGGCATCACAGCATTATCACGGCGTCATAACTGCATCATCACTGCACCATTACTGCATCATCACAGTGTCATCTCAGCATCATCACAGCATCATTACTGCCTAATCATTGCATTATCACAACGTCATCACAGTATCATCAGTGCATCATCACAGCATCATTACTGCATCATCACATCATCATCACAGAATCACGATAGTGTCATCACAGCGTCATCACTGCATCATCACAGCGTCATCTCAGCATCATCAGAGACTCATCACAGCGTCATCACAGCATCACGACATCATCATCACAGCTTCACGACAGTGTCATGAGAGCGTCTTCACAGCATCATCACTACATCATCACAGCATCATCACTGCGTCATCAGAGCATCATCACAAAATCATCACAGCGTCATTACTGCATCATCACTGCATCATCACAGCGTCATCACCGCATCATCACTGCATTGTCACAACATCATGGCGTCATAATAACTGCATCATAACAACATGATCAAAGCATCATCACAGCGTCATCACAGCGTCATAACTGCATAAACACTGCATCATCAAAGAACCATCACAGCATCATCACAGCGTCATAACAGCATCATCAGAGCATCATCACATCGTCATCACATCGTCATCAAAGAATCTTCACAGCATCATCGCTATGTCATCATAGCATCATCATAATATTATCACAGCTTCATCACAGCGTCATAACAACATCATCACTGCATCATCACAGCATCATCATTATTGCATCATGACTGCATCATTACAGCATCATCAGAGCAGAATCTGTGCGTCGTCACAGCATCATTACTGCATCACCACATCACCACTGTGTTATCGCAGCGTCATCACAGCATCATCACAACATCATCACAGAATCATCACAGCATCATTGCAGCATCATCACATCATCATCACAGCGTCATCACAACATCATCGTAGCATCATCATGCATCATCACAGCATCATTACTGCATCATCACAGCATCATCACAGCATCATCACTGCATCATCACTGAATAATCACAGCATGATCACTGCATCATCACGGCATCGTTACAGCATCGTCATATCATCATAACTGCATCATCACAACAACATAACAAAATCATCAAAGCATCATCACAGCATCATCACCGCGTCATCACAGCGTCATAACTGCATCGTCACTGCATCTAAACTGCATCATCACAAAATCATCACTGCATCACATCATAATCACAACATCATCAAAGCGTCATCACAGCATCATCACTGCGTTATCACAGCATCATCTCAGCATCATCACAGTATCATTACTGCTTATTCACTGCATCATCACAACATCATCACAGCGTCATTACAGTGTCATAAATGCATCATCACAGTGTCATCAAAGCGTCCTAACTGCATAATCACTGCATCATCGCAGCTTCATCACAGCATCATGACAGCGTCATCACAGCATCAAAAATGCATAATCACTTCATCCTCACATCATCATTATAGCATCATAGCTGCATAATCATAGAGTCATCACAGCATCATCACTACATCATCAAATTGTCATCACTGTATCATCACAGCATCATCATAGCATCATCACTGCATAATCACAGTGTCATAACAGCATCATTACAACACCACGTCATCACAGCATCACGACAGCGTCATTACAGTGTCATCACAGCATCATCACTGCATTATCACAACATCATCACAACATCATCACTGCGTCATCAGAGCGTCATCACTACATAATCACTTCTTACTCAGTGAATCATCACTGCATCATCACATCATCACAGCATCATCTCAGCATAATCACAGTATCATCACAGCGTCATCACTATATCATCAATGCATCATCACTGCATCATCACAGAATCATCACTGCGTCATCACAGCATCATCAGAGCATCATCACAGCATCATCACATCATCATCACAGAATCATCACTGCGTCATCACAGCATCATCAGAGCATCATCACATCATCATCACAACATCATCAGTTTCATGTCAGCATCATCACTGCATCATCACTGCATCATCACAGCATCCTCACAGCATCAACACAGCGTCATCACAGCGTCATCAATGCATCATTACAGCATCATCTCAGTATAGTCACAGAATTATTACAGCATAATCACTGCATCATCATATCATCACTGCATCATCACTGCATCATCACAGCACCATCACAGCATCATTACTTCAGAATCACTGCATCATCACAGCATCCTCACAGCAACATCGCAGCATCATCACAGCATCATCACACTGTCATGACAGCATCATCACTGCATAATCACTGCATAATCTCCGCATAATCACAGCATCATCACATCATCATCACAATATCATCACAGCGTCATCACTACACATCACTGCATCATCACTACATCATCACAGCATCATCACTTCGTCATCATCAGAGCATCATCACAGCATCATCACTGCATCCTCACTGCATCATGAGTGCATCATCATCACAGCATCATAACTGCATCATCAAAGCATCATCTCGGCATAATCACAATGTCATAAATACATCATCACTCCATCATCACAGCATTATCACATCATCATCACAACGTTTTCAGTGTCATCACAGCATCATAACAACGTCATCAAACTGTCATCACAGCATCATCACCAAATCATCACAGAATCATCACAGCATCATGACTGCATCATCACAGCATCTTTGCATCGTCATCAGAGCATCACCACTGCATCATCACATCATCATCTCAGCATCATCACAGCATCATTACTGCTTACTCACTGCATCATCACAGCGTCATGACAGTGTCATCACTGCATCATAACATCATAGCTTCATCATCAGAACATTATCACAGCATCATCACTGCATCATCACATCATCATTATAGCATCTTCACTGTCATCAATACATCATCACAGCATCATCACATCATTATCACAGCATCATCAGTGTCATCTCAGCATCATCACTGCATCATGACTGCATCATAGCAGCATAATCACAGCATCATCACAGAATCATCACAGCATCATCATAAGGTCATCACAGCATCATCACTACGTCATCAGATTGTAATCACAGCATCATCACAGTGTCCTCACTGAATCATCACTGCACCATCACTGCAACATCACAGCATCATCTCAGCATCATCATGGCATCATTACTGCATCATCACTGCTTACTCACTGCATCATCACAGCATCATCTCAGCATCATCACAGAATCATTTCTGCATAATCATTGCATTTTCACAGCGTCATCACAGTATCATCACTGCATCATCACAGTGTCATCACAGCATCATCAAAGCATCACGACAGCGTCATCTCACCATCACGACAGCGTCATCAAAGCATCATCACTGCATCATAACAACATCATCTCAGCATCATCACAGAATCATTTCTGCATAATCACTGCATCATCATAGTGTCATCACAGTATATTCACTGCATCATCACATCATCACAGTGTCATCACAGAATCATCACTGAATCATCCAAGCATCATCCAAGCATCATCACAGCACCACCAATGCATCATCACAGTATCATCACTGCATAATCACTGCATCATCACCGCATCATCACATCATCAACACTGCTTCATTGCTGCATCATCACATCATTGTCACAGTATCATCAAAATATCATCACAGCATCATCACACCATCATAACAACATCATCACAGCGTCATCACAGTATCGTAAATGCATCATCACAGAATCATCACTGAATCATCATAGCATCTTCATATCATCATCACAATATCATCACAGCATCATCACTGCATCATCACAGCATCATCACTGCATAATCACTGCATCATCACAGCATCATCACAGCATCATCACTGCATAATCACTGCATCATCACAGCATCATCACATCGTCATCAAAACATCATTACAAGTATCAACACAACATAATCACAGTGTCATCACAGCATCATCATTGCATCCTTACTGCATGATCACAGCATCTCCGCATCGTAATCACATCATCATCACTGACTCCTCACTGAATCATCACTGTACCATCACTGCATCATCAGAGCATAATCTGAGCATAATCTCAGCATAATCACAGCATCATCACAGCATCATTACTGCATCATCACAGCATCTTTGCATCGTCATCAGAGCATCACCACTGCATCATCACTACATCATCACATCATCATCACAGCATTTTAGCTACATAATCACAGAATCATCATAGCGTAACGACAGCATCATCACAACATCATTACAGCATCATCACAGCGTCATCGTAACATCATGACTGTATCATCACAGCATCATCACAGCATCATCACAGCATCATCACGGCATCGTTACAGCATCGTCATATCATCATAACTGCATCATCACAACAACATAACAAAATCATCAAAGCATCGTCACAGCATCATCACCGCGTCATCACAGCGTCATAACTGCATCGTCACTGCATCTAAACTGCATCATCACAAAATCATCACAGCTTCATCACTGCAGCATCACAGCATCATCAAAGCATCATCGCAGCATCATCACATCATCATCACTGCATCATCACAGAATCATTACTGTTTACTCACTGCGGCATCACAGCATTATCACGGTGTCATAACTGCATCATCACTGCACCATTACTGCATCATCACAGTGTCATCTCAGCATCATCACAGCATCATTACTGCCTAATCATTGCATTATCACAACGTCATCACAGTATCATCAGTGCATCATCACAGCATCATTACTGCATCATCACATCATCATCACAGAATCACGATAGTGTCATCACAGCGTCATCACTGCATCATCACAGCGTCATCTCAGCATCATCAGAGACTCATCACAGCGTCATCACTGCATCATCACTGCATCACCACAGTATCATCACAGCATCATCACAAAATTATAAGAGCGTCATCACAGCGTTATTACTGCATCATCACAGCATCAATAGAGCATCATCACAGCGTCATCACAGCGTTATCACAGCGTCATCACAGCATCATCACAGCATCACGACATCATCATCACAGCTTCACGACAGTGTCATGAGAGCGTCTTCACAGCATCATCACTACATCATCACAGCATCATCACTGCGTCATCAGAGCATCATCACAAAATCATCACAGCGTCATTACTGCATCATCACTGCATCATCACAGCGTCATCACCGCATCATCACTGCATTGTCACAACATCATGGCGTCATAATAACTGCATCATAACAGCATGATCAAAGCATCATCACAGCGTCATCACAGCGTCATAACTGCATAAACACTGCATCATCAAAGAACCATCACAGCATCATCACAGCGTCATAACAGCATCATCAGAGCATCATCACATCGTCATCACATCGTCATCAAAGAATCTTCACAGCATCATCGCTATGTCATCATAGCATCATCATAATATTATCACAGCTTCATCACAGCGTCATAACAACATCATCACTGCATCATCACAGCATCATCATTATTGCATCATGACTGCATCATTACAGCATCATCAGAGCAGAATCAGTGCGTCGTCACAGCATCATTACTGCATCACCACATCACCACTGTGTTATCGCAGCGTCATCACAGCATCATCACAACATCATCACAGAATCATCACAGCATCATTGCAGCATCATCACATCATCATCACAGCGTCATCACAACATCATCGTAGCATCATCATGCATCATCACAGCATCATTACTGCATCATCACAGCATCATCACAGCATCATCACTGCATCATCACTGAATAATCACAGCATCATCACGGCATCGTTACAGCATCGTCATATCATCATAACTGCATCATCACAACAACATAACAAAATCATCAAAGCATCATCACAGCATCATCACCGCGTCATCACAGCGTCATAACTGCATCGTCACTGCATCTAAACTGCATCATCACAAAATCATCACTGCATCACATCATAATCACAACATCATCAAAGCGTCATCACAGCATCATCACTGCGTTATCACAGCATCATCTCAGCATCATCACAGTATCATTACTGCTTATTCACTGCATCATCACAACATCATCACAGCGTCATTACAGTGTCATAAATGCATCATCACAGTGTCATCAAAGCGTCCTAACTGCATAATCACTGCATCATCGCAGCTTCATCACAGGATCATGACAGCGTCATCACAGCATCAAAAATGCATAATCACTTCATCCTCACATCATCATCATAGCATCATAGCTGCATAATCATAGAGTCATCACAGCATCATCACTACATCATCAAATTGTCATCACTGTATCATCACAGCATCATCATAGCATCATCACTGCATAATCACAGTGTCATAACAGCATCATTACAACACCATGACTACGTCATCACAGCATCACGACAGCGTCATTACAGTGTCATCACAGCATCATCACTGCATTATCACAACATCATCACAACATCATCACTGCGTCATCAGAGCGTCATCACTACATAATCACTTCTTACTCAGTGAATCATCACTGCATCATCACATCATCACAGCATCATCTCAGCATAATCACAGTATCATCACAGCGTCATCACTACATCATCAATGCATCATCACTGCATCATCACAGCATCATCACTGCATCATCACAGCATCATCAGAGCATCATCACAGCATCATCACAACATCATCACAGAGTCATCACAGCATCATCACTGCATAATCACTGCATCATCACAGCATCCTCACAGCATCAATACAGCGTCATCACAACGTCAACAATGCATCATTACAGCATCATCTCAGTATAGTCACAGCATAATCACTGCATAATCACTGCATCATCATATCGTCATCACTGCATCATCACTGCATCATCACAGCACCATCACAGCATCATTACTGCAGAATCACTGCATCATCACAGCATCATAGCTGCATAATCACAGCATCATCACATCATCATCGCATAGTCATCACAGCGTCATCACTGCATCATCACAGCATCATCACAGCATCATTACTGCAGAATCAATGCATCATCACAGCATCCTCACAGCAACATCGCAGCATCATCACAGCATCATCGCATCATCATCACAGTGTCATGACAGCATCATCACTGCATAATCACCGCATAATCACAGCATCATCACAGCATAATCACAGTATCATCACAGCGTCATCACTACATCATCACTGCATCATCACAGAATCATCACTGCGTCATCACAGCATCATCAGAGCATCATCACAGCATCATCACAGCATAATCACAGTATCATCACAGCATCATCACTACATCATCACTGCATCATCACAGAATCATCACTGCGTCATCACAGCATCATCAGAGCATCATCACAGCATCATCACATCATCATCACAGAATCATCACTGTGTCATCACAGCATCATCAGAGCATCATCACATCATCATCACAACATCATCAGTTTCATGTCAGCATCATCACTACATAATCACTGCATCATCACTGCATCATCACAGAATCATCACTGCGTCATCACAGCATCATCTCAGCATAATCACAGCATCATCACATCATCATCTCAGCATCATTACTGCTTACTCACTGCATCATCATAGCATCATCACATCATCATCACAACATCATCAGTTTCATGTCAGCATCATCACTGCATCATCACTGCATCATCACAGCATCCTCACAGCATCAACACAGCGTCATCACAGCGTCATCAATGCATCATTACAGCATCATCTCAGTATAGTCACAGAATTATTACAGCATAATCACTGCATCATCATATCATCACTGCATCATCACAGCACCATCACAGCATCATTACTTCAGAATCACTGCATCATCACAGCATCCTCACAGCAACATCGCAGCATCATCACAGCATCATCACACTGTCATGACAGCATCATCACTGCATAATCACTGCATAATCTCCGCATAATCACAGCATCATCACATCATCATCACAATATCATCACAGCGTCATCACTACACATCACTGCATCATCACTACATCATCACAGCATCATCACTTCGTCATCATCAGAGCATCATCACAGCATCATCACTGCATCCTCACTGCATCATGAGTGCATCATCATCACAGCATCATAACTGCATCATCAAAGCATCATCTCGGCATAATCACAATGTCATAAATACATCATCACTCCATCATCACAGCATTATCACATCATCATCACAACGTTTTCAGTGTCATCACAGCATCATAACAACGTCATCAAACTGTCATCACAGCATCATCACCAAATCATCACAGAATCATCACAGCATCATGACTGCATCATCACAGCATCTTTGCATCGTCATCAGAGCATCACCACTGCATCATCACATCATCATCTCAGCATCATCACAGCATCATTACTGCTTACTCACTGCATCATCACAGCGTCATGACAGTGTCATCACTGCATCATAACATCATAGCTTCATCATCAGAACATTATCACAGCATCATCACTGCATCATCACATCATCATTATAGCATCTTCACTGTCATCAATACATCATCACAGCATCATCACATCATTATCACAGCATCATCAGTGTCATCTCAGCATCATCACTGCATCATGACTGCATCATAGCAGCATAATCACAGCATCATCACAGAATCATCACAGCATCATCATAAGGTCATCACAGCATCATCACTACGTCATCAGATTGTAATCACAGCATCATCACAGTGTCCTCACTGAATCATCACTGCACCATCACTGCAACATCACAGCATCATCTCAGCATCATCATGGCATCATTACTGCATCATCACTGCTTACTCACTGCATCATCACAGCATCATCTCAGCATCATCACAGAATCATTTCTGCATAATCACTGCATTTTCACAGCGTCATCACAGTATCATCACTGCATCATCACAGTGTCATCACAGCATCATCAAAGCATCACGACAGCGTCATCTCACCATCACGACAGCGTCATCAAAGCATCATCACTGCATCATAACAACATCATCTCAGCATCATCACAGAATCATTTCTGCATAATCACTGCATCATCATAGTGTCATCACAGTATATTCACTGCATCATCACATCATCACAGTGTCATCACAGAATCATCACTGAATCATCCAAGCATCATCCAAGCATCATCACAGCACCACCAATGCATCATCACAGTATCATCACTGCATAATCACTGCATCATCACCGCATCATCACATCATCAACACTGCATCATTGCTGCATCATCACATCATTGTCACAGTATCATCAAAATATCATCACAGCATCATCACACCATCATAACAACATCATCACAGCGTCATCACAGTATCGTAAATGCATCATCACAGAATCATCACTGAATCATCATAGCATCTTCATATCATCATCACAATATCATCACAGCATCATCACTGCATCATCACAGCATCATCACTGCATAATCACTGCATCATCACCACATCATCACAGCATCATCACTGCATAATCACTGCATCATCACAGCATCATCACATCGTCATCAAAACATCATTACAAGTATCAACACAACATAATCACAGTGTCATCACAGCATCATCATTGCATCCTTACTGCATGATCACAGCATCTCCGCATCGTAATCACATCATCATCACTGACTCCTCACTGAATCATCACTGTACCATCACTGCATCATCAGAGCATAATCTGAGCATAATCTCAGCATAATCACAGCATCATCACAGAATCATCACAGCGTCATTACTGCATCATCACTGCATCATCACAGCGTCATCACCGCATCATCATTGCATTGTCACAACATCATGGCGTCATAATAACTGCATCATAACAGCATGATCAAAGCATCATCACAGCGTCATCACAGCGTCATAACTGCATAAACACTGCATCATCAAAGAACCATCACAGCATCATCACAGCGTCATAACAGCATCATCAGAGCATCATCACATCGTCATCACATCGTCATCAAAGAATCTTCACAGCATCATCGCTATGTCATCATAGCATCATCATAATATTATCACAGCTTCATCACAGCGTCATAACAACATCATCACTGCATCATCACAGCATCATCATTATTGCATCATGACTGCATCATTACAGCATCATCAGAGCAGAATCAGTGCGTCGTCACAGCATCATTACTGCATCACCACATCATCACTGTGTTATCGCAGCGTCATCACAGCATCATCACAACATCATCACAGAATCATCACAGCATCATTGCAGCATCATCACATCATCATCACAGCGTCATCACAACATCATCGTAGCATCATCATGCATCATCACAGCATCATTACTGCATCATCACAGCATCATCACATCATCATCACTGAATAATCACAGCATCATCACTGCATCATCACGGCATCGTTACAGCATCGTCATATCATCATAACTGCATCATCACAACAAAATAACAAAATCATCAAAGCATCATCACAGCATCATCACCGCGTCATCACAGCGTCATAACTGCATCGTCACTGCATCTAAACTGCATCATCAAAAAATCATCACTGCATCACATCATAATCACAACATCATCAAAGCGTCATCACAGCATCATCACTGCGTTATCACAGCATCATCTCAGCATCATCACAGTATCATTACTGCTTATTCACTGCATCATCACAACATCATCACAGCGTCATTACAGTGTCATAAATGCATCATCACAGTGTCATCAAAGCGTCCTAACTGCATAATCACTGCATCATCGCAGCTTCATCACAGCATCATGACAGCATCATCACAGCATCAAAAATGCATAATCACTTCATCCTCACATCATCATCATAGCATCATAGCTGCATAATCATAGAGTCATCACAGCATCATCACTACATCATCAAATTGTCATCACTGTATCATCACAGCATCATCATAGCATCATCACTGCATAATCACAGTGTCATAACAGCATCATTACAACACCATGACTACGTCATCACAGCATCACGACAGCGTCATTACAGTGTCATCACAGCATCATCACTGCATTATCACAACATCATCACAACATCATCACTGCGTCATCAGAGCATCATCACAGCATCATCACAACATCATCACAGAGTCATCACAGCATCATCACTGCATAATCACTGCATCATCACAGCATCCTCACAGCATCAATACAGCGTCATCACAACGTCAACAATGCATCATTACAGCATCATCTCAGTATAGTCACAGCATAATCACTGCATAATCACTGCATCATCATATCGTCATCACTGCATCATCACTGCATCATCACAGCACCATCACAGCATCATTACTGCAGAATCACTGCATCATCACAGCATCATAGCTGCATAATCACAGCATCATCACATCATCATCGCATAGTCATCACAGCGTCATCACTGCATCATCACAGCATCATCACAGCATCATTACTGCAGAATCACTGCATCATCACAGCATCCTCACAGCAACATCGCAGCATCATCACAGCATCATCGCATCATCATCACAGTGTCATGACAGCATCATCACTGCATAATCACCGCATAATCACAGCATCATCACAGCATAATCACAGTATCATCACAGCGTCATCACTACATCATCACTGCATCATCACAGAATCATCACTGCGTCATCACAGCATCATCAGAGCATCATCACAGCATCATCACAGCATAATCACAGTATCATCACAGCATCATCACTACATCATCACTGCATCATCACAGAATCATCACTGCGTCATCACAGCATCATCAGAGCATCATCACAGCATCATCACATCATCATCTCAGCATCATTACTGCTTACTCACTGCATCATCATAGCATCATCACATCATCATCACAACATCATCAGTTTCATGTCAGCATCATCACTGCATAATCACTGCATCATCACAGCATCCTCACAGCATCAACACAGCGTCATCACAGCGTCATCAATGCATCATTACAGCATCATCTCAGTATAGTCACAGAATTATTACAGCATAATCACTGCATCATCATATCATCACTGCATCATCACTGCATCATCACTGCATCATCACAGCACCATCACAGCATCATTACTTCAGAATCACTGCATCATCACAGCATCCTCACAGCAACATCGCAGCATCATCACAGCATCATCACACTGTCATGACAGCATCATCACTGCATAATCACTGCATAATCTCCGCATAATCACAGCATCATCACATCATCATCACAATATCATCACAGCGTCATCACTACACATCACTGCATCATCACTACATCATCACAGCATCATCACTTCGTCATCATCAGAGCATCATCACAGCATCATCACTGCATCCTCACTGCATCATGAGTGCATCATCATCACAGCATCATAACTGCATCATCAAAGCATCATCTCGGCATAATCACAATGTCATAAATACATCATCACTCCATCATCACAGCATTATCACATCATCATCACAACGTTTTCAGTGTCATCACAGCATCATAACAACGTCATCAAACTGTCATCACAGCATCATCACCAAATCATCACAGAATCATCACAGCATCATGACTGCATCATCACAGCATCTTTGCATCGTCATCAGAGCATCACCACTGCATCATCACATCATCATCTCAGCATCATCACAGCATCATTACTGCTTACTCACTGCATCATCACAGCGTCATGACAGTGTCATCACTGCATCATAACATCATAGCTTCATCATCAGAACATTATCACAGCATCATCACTGCATCATCACATCATCATTATAGCATCTTCACTGTCATCAATACATCATCACAGCATCATCACATCATTATCACAGCATCATCAGTGTCATCTCAGCATCATCACTGCATCATGACTGCATCATAGCAGCATAATCACAGCATCATCACAGAATCATCACAGCATCATCATAAGGTCATCACAGCATCATCACTACGTCATCAGATTGTAATCACAGCATCATCACAGTGTCCTCACTGAATCATCACTGCACCATCACTGCAACATCACAGCATCATCTCAGCATCATCATGGCATCATTACTGCATCATCACTGCTTACTCACTGCATCATCACAGCATCATCTCAGCATCATCACAGAATCATTTCTGCATAATCACGGCTGACACAAGCAAGTCCAGGAGGTTCATGAAGCACCTAGATGATAACTTCTTGGTGCAGGTGCTAACGGAACCAACTAGGAAAGGTGCCCTCCTAGACCTGTTGCTAGTAAACAGAGAGGGTCTGGTGGGAGATGTGGTGATTGGTGGCCGCCTTGGTCATAGCGACCATGAAGTGGTTGAGTTCAAAATTTACGGTGACAGCAGGAAAAGTGCCACTAAAACCTCATCCCTAGATATGGGGAAAGCGGACTTCAGGCTGCTCAGGGAACTAGTCAGCAAGGTCCCCTGGGAAACTGCTCTTGAAGGCCTCGATGTCCACCAGTGCTGGTCATTCTTTAAGCGTTGCCTCCTAGAAGCACAAGATCAGGCAATTCCTAAATATCGCAAGTCAGGCAGGCGGGGCAGGAGGCCAGCGTGGCTGACCAGGAACATTCTAATGGAGATTAGGCGGAAACAGAGAGTGTTTCGCTACTGGAAGGAGGGCCAGGTGTCATGGAAAGAATACAGGGATGCTGTTCGTGTTTGTAGGGAGAAAATTCGTGTGGCCAAAGCACACCTAGAGTTGAAGCTGGCTGTGTCTGTGAGAGAAAATAAAAAGGTTTTTTTTAGATATGTGAATGGAAAAAGGAGAACTAAAGAATACATAGGGCCGCTCCTTGATAGGGAAGGTCTCCTCACAGACAATGACATAGGCAAAGCAGAGACGCTTAACGCCTTCTTTGCCTCTGTCTTCAATGCCGATGATGGGCTTTGGGACCCAGGGTGCCCTGAGCTGGAGGACCGGGACAGTGGGGATGACAAACTCCCAACCGACCCTGAACGTGTGCGGGATTTGCTACTCCACCTGGATCCCTACAAGTCCATGGGTCCGGATGGGATTCATCCCCGGGTGCTGAAAGAGCTGGCGGACGTCATCGCGGAACCTCTCTCAATTATTTTTCAACGATCCTGGGAATTTGGAGAGGTCCCGGTAGACTGGAAGCTGGCAAATGTTGTGCCGATTTTCAAGAAGGGTCAGAAAGAAGACCCTAGCAATTACAGGCCTGTCAGTCTCACGTCAGTGCCGGGTAAAATCATGGAGAAGATGGTTCTTGAACTTATTGAGGCGCACCTGGGGGACAAAGCAGTCATTGGTCCCAGCCAGCATGGGTTTGTGAAGGGTAGGTCCTGCCTAACTAACCTGATTTCCTTTTATGATAAGATCACCCGTATGGTGGACCAAGGGAAACCAGCTGATGTGATTTTTTTGGACTTCAGCAAGGCTTTTGACACGGTTTCCCATAGGATCCTACTGGACAAAATGTCCACCATACAGCTAAATAAAAACATCATACGATGGGTGAGCAATTGGCTAACGGGCAGGGCCCAAAGGGTTATGGTAAATGGGGCTGCGTCAGGCTGGCGGGCGGTCACCAGTGGGGTCCCTCAAGGCTCCATTTTAGGGCCGGTACTTTTCAATATTTTTATAAACGATCTGGATGTAGGAATAGAGGGTATTTTGAGCAAGTTTGCTGATGACACCAAACTTGGAGGAGTTGTGGACTCGAATGAGGGTGGAAAGGCCTTGCAGAGGGACCTGGATAGGTTGGAGAGCTGGGCGATCACCAACCGCATGAAGTTCAACAAGAGCAAGTGCCGGGTCCTGCACCTGGGACGGGGAAACCCTGGCTGCACGTACAGACTGGGCGATGAGACGCTGGAGAGCAGCCTAGAAGAGAGGGATCTGCGGGTCGTGGTAGACAGCAAGTTGAATATGAGCCAGCAGTGTGCCCTGGCAGCCAGGAGGGCCAACCGGGTCCTGGGGTGCATCAAGCACGGCATCGCTAGTAGGTCACGGGAGGCGATTGTCCCGCTCTACTCTGCACTGGTGCGGCCTCACCTCGAGTACTGTGTGCAGTTCTGGGCACCACAGTATAAAAAGGACATGAAACTGTTGGAGAGTGTCCAGAGGAGGGCTACGAAGATGGTGAAAGGCCTAGAGGGGAAGACGTACGAGGAACGGCTGAGGTCACTGGGCCTGTTCAGCCTGGAGAAGAGGAGGCTGAGGGGAGACCTCATCACAGTCTACAACTTCCTCGTAAGGGGGTGTCGAGAGGCAGGAGACCTTTTCTCCATTAACACCAGTGACAGGACCCGCGGGAACGGGGTTAAGCTGAGGCAGGGGAAATTTAGGCTAGACATCAGGAGGGGGTTCTTCACAGAGAGGGTGGTTGCACACTGGAACAGGCTCCCCAGGGAAGTGGTCACTGCACCGAGCCTGTCGGAATTTAAGAAGAGATTGGACTGTGCACTTAGTCACATGGTCTGAACTCTTGGGTAGACCTGTGCGGTGTCAAGAGTTGGACTAGATGATCCTTAAGGGTCCCTTCCAACTCAGGATATTCTATGATTCTATGATTCTATGATTGCATTTTCACAGCGTCATCACAGTATCATCACTGCATCATCACAGTGTCATCACAGCATCATCAAAGCATCACGACAGCATCATCTCACCATCACGACAGCGTCATCAAAGCATCATCACTGCATCATAACAACATCATCTCAGCATCATCACAGAATCATTTCTGCATAATCACTGCATCATCATAGTGTCATCACAGTATATTCACTGCATCATCACATCATCACAGTGTCATCACAGAATCATCACTGAATCATCCAAGCATCATCCAAGCATCATCACAGCACCACCAACGCATCATCACAGTATCATCACTGCATAATCACTGCATCATCACCGCATCATCACTGCATCAACACTGCATCATTGCTGCATCATCACATCATTGTCACAGTATCATCAAAATATCATCACAGCATCATCACACCATCATAACAACATCATCACAACGTCATCACAGTATCGTAAATGCATCATCACAGAATCATCACTGAATCATCATAGCATCTTCATATCATCATCACAATATCATCACAGCATCATCACTGCATCATCACAGCATCATCACTGCATAATCACTGCATCATCACCACATCATCACAGCATCATCACTGCATAATCACTGCATCATCACAGCATCATCACATCGTCATCAAAACATCATTACAAGTATCAACACAACATAATCACAGTGTCATCACAGCATCATCATTGCATCCTTACTGCATGATCACAGCATCTCCGCATCGTAATCACATCATCATCACTGACTCCTCACTGAATCATCACTGTACCATCACTGCATCATCAGAGCATAATCTGAGCATAATCTCAGCATAATCACAGCATCATCACAGAATCATCACAGCATCATTACTGCATCATCACAGCATCTTTGCATCGTCATCAGAGCATCACCACTGCATCATCACTACATCATCACATCATCATCACAGCATTTTAGCTACATAATCACAGAATCATCATAGCGTAACGACAGCATCATCACAACATCATTACAGCATCATCACAGCGTCATCGTAACATCATGACTGTATCATCACAGCATCACCGCAGCGTCATCACTGCATCATCACAGCATCATCACGGCATCGTTACAGCATCGTCATATCATCATAACTGCATCATCACAACAACATAACAAAATCATCAAAGCATCGTCACAGCATCATCACCGCGTCATCACAGCGTCATAACTGCATCGTCACTGCATCTAAACTGCATCATCACAAAATCATCACAGCTTCATCACTGCAGCATCACAGCATCATCAAAGCATCATCGCAGCATCATCACATCATCATCACTGCATCATCACAGAATCATTACTGTTTACTCACTGCGGCATCACAGCATTATCACGGTGTCATAACTGCATCATCACTGCACCATTACTGCATCATCACAGTGTCATCTCAGCATCATCACAGCATCATTACTGCCTAATCATTGCATTATCACAACGTCATCACAGTATCATCAGTGCATCATCACAGCATCATTACTGCATCATCACATCATCATCACAGAATCACGATAGTGTCATCACAGCGTCATCACTGCATCATCACAGCGTCATCTCAGCATCATCAGAGACTCATCACAGTGTCATCACTGCATCATCACTGCATCACCACAGTATCATCACAGCATCATCACAAAATTATAAGAGCGTCATCACAGCGTTATTACTGCATCATCACAGCATCAATAGAGCATCATCACAGCGTCATCACAGCGTTATCACAGCGTCATCACAGCATCATCACAGCATCACGACATCATCATCACAGCTTCACGACAGTGTCATGAGAGCGTCTTCACAGCATCATCACTACATCATCACAGCATCATCACTGCGTCATCAGAGCATCATCACAAAATCATCACAGCGTCATTACTGCATCATCACTGCATCATCACAGCGTCATCACCGCATCATCACTGCATTGTCACAACATCATGGCGTCATAATAACTGCATCATAACAGCATGATCAAAGCATCATCACAGCGTCATCACAGCGTCATAACTGCATAAACACTGCATCATCAAAGAACCATCACAGCATCATCACAGCGTCATAACAGCATCATCAGAGCATCATCACATCGTCATCACATCGTCATCAAAGAATCTTCACAGCATCATCGCTATGTCATCATAGCATCATCATAATATTATCACAGCTTCATCACAGCGTCATAACAACATCATCACTGCATCATCACAGCATCATCATTATTGCATCATGACTGCATCATTACAGCATCATCAGAGCAGAATCAGTGCGTCGTCACAGCATCATTACTGCATCACCACATCATCACTGTGTTATCGCAGCGTCATCACAGCATCATCACAACATCATCACAGAATCATCACAGCATCATTGCAGCATCATCACATCATCATCACAGCGTCATCACAACATCATCGTAGCATCATCATGCATCATCACAGCATCATTACTGCATCATCACAGCATCATCACAGCATCATCACTGAATAATCACAGCATCATCACTGCATCATCACGGCATCGTTACAGCATCGTCATATCATCATAACTGCATCATCACAACAACATAACAAAATCATCAAAGCATCATCACAGCATCATCACCGCGTCATCACAGCGTCATAACTGCATCGTCACTGCATCTAAACTGCATCATCACAAAATCATCACTGCATCACATCATAATCACAACATCATCAAAGCGTCATCACAGCATCATCACTGCGTTATCACAGCATCATCTCAGCATCATCACAGCATAATCACAGTATCATCACAGCGTCATCACTACATCATCACTGCATCATCACAGAATCATCACTGCGTCATCACAGCATCATCAGAGCATCATCACAGCATCATCACAGCATAATCACAGTATCATCACAGCATCATCACTACATCATCACTGCATCATCACAGAATCATCACTGCGTCATCACAGCATCATCAGAGCATCATCACAGCATCATCACATCATCATCTCAGCATCATTACTGCTTACTCACTGCATCATCACTACATCATCACTGCATCATCACAGAATCATCACTGTGTCATCACAGCATCATCACTGCATAATCACTGCATCATCACAGCATCCTCACAGCATCAACACAGCGTCATCACAGCGTCATCAATGCATCATTACAGCATCATCTCAGTATAGTCACAGAATTATTACAGCATAATCACTGCATCATCATATCATCACTGCATCATCACTGCATCATCACAGCACCATCACAGCATCATTACTTCAGAATCACTGCATCATCACAGCATCCTCACAGCAACATCGCAGCATCATCACAGCATCATCACACTGTCATGACAGCATCATCACTGCATAATCACTGCATAATCTCCGCATAATCACAGCATCATCACATCATCATCACAATATCATCACAGCGTCATCACTACACATCACTGCATCATCACTACATCATCACAGCATCATCACTTCGTCATCATCAGAGCATCATCACAGCATCATCACTGCATCCTCACTGCATCATGAGTGCATCATCATCACAGCATCATAACTGCATCATCAAAGCATCATCTCGGCATAATCACAATGTCATAAATACATCATCACTCCATCATCACAGCATTATCACATCATCATCACAACGTTTTCAGTGTCATCACAGCATCATAACAACGTCATCAAACTGTCATCACAGCATCATCACCAAATCATCACAGAATCATCACAGCATCATTACTGCATCATCACAGCATCTTTGCATCGTCATCAGAGCATCACCACTGCATCATCACATCATCATCTCAGCATCATCACAGCATCATTACTGCTTACTCACTGCATCATCACAGCGTCATGACAGTGTCATCACTGCATCATAACATCATAGCTTCATCATCAGAACATTATCACAGCATCATCACTGCATCATCACATCATCATTATAGCATCTTCACTGTCATCAATACATCATCACAGCATCATCACATCATTATCACAGCATCATCAGTGTCATCTCAGCATCGTCACTACATCATGACTGCATCATAGCAGCATAATCACAGCATCATCACAGAATCATCACAGCATCATCATAAGGTCATCACAGCATCATCACTACGTCATCAGATTGTAATCACAGCATCATCACAGTGTCCTCACTGAATCATCACTGCACCATCACTACAACATCACAGCATCATCTCAGCATCATCATGGCATCATTACTGCATCATCACTGCTTACTCACTGCATCATCACAGCATCATCTCAGCATCATCACAGAATCATTTCTGCATAATCATTGCATTTTCACAGCGTCATCACAGTATCATCACTGCATCATCACAGTGTCATCACAGCATCATCAAAGCATCACGACAGCGTCATCTCACCATCACGACAGCGTCATCAAAGCATCATCACTGCATCATAACAACATCATCTCAGCATCATCACAGAATCATTTCTGCATAATCACTGCATCATCATAGTGTCATCACAGTATATTCACTGCATCATCACATCATCACAGTGTCATCACAGAATCATCACTGAATCATCCAAGCATCATCCAAGCATCATCACAGCACCACCAATGCATCATCACAGTATCATCACTGCATAATCACTGCATCATCACCGCATCATCACTGCATCAACACTGCATCATTGCTGCATCATCACATCATTGTCACAGTATCATCAAAATATCATCACAGCATCATCACACCATCATAACAACATCATCACAGCGTCATCACAGTATCGTAAATGCATCATCACAGAATCATCACTGAATCATCATAGCATCTTCATATCATCATCACAATATCATCACAGCATCATCGCATCATCATCACAGCATCATCACTGCATAATCACTGCATCATCACCACATCATCACAGCATCATCACTGCATAATCACTGCATCATCACAGCATCATCACATCGTCATCAAAACATCATTACAAGTATCAACACAACATAATCACAGTGTCATCACAACATCATCATTGCATCCTTACTGCATGATCACAGCATCTCCGCATCGTAATCACATCATCATCACTGACTCCTCACTGAATCATCACTGTACCATCACTGCATCATCAGAGCATAATCTGAGCATAATCTCAGCATAATCACAGCATCATCACAGAATCATCACAGCATCATTACTGCATCATCACAGCATCTTTGCATCGTCATCAGAGCATCACCACTGCATCATCACTACATCATCACATCATCATCACAGCATTTTAGCTACATAATCACAGAATCATCATAGCGTAACGACAGCATCATCACAACATCATTACAGCATCATCACAGCGTCATCGTAACATCATGACTGTATCATCACAGCATCATCACAGCATCACCGCAGCGTCATCACTGCATCATCACAGCATCATCACAGCATCATCACGGCATCGTTACAGCATCGTCATATCATCATAACTGCATCATCACAACAACATAACAAAATCATCAAAGCATCGTCACAGCATCATCACCACGTCATCACAGCGTCATAACTGCATCGTCACTGCATCTAACTGCATCATCACAAAATCATCACAGCTTCATCACTGCAGCATCACAGCATCATCAAAGCATCATCGCAGCATCATCACATCATCATCACTGCATCATCACAGAATCATTACTGTTTACTCACTGCGGCATCACAGCATTATCACGGTGTCATAACTGCATCATCACTGCACCATTACTGCATCATCACAGTGTCATCTCAGCATCATCACAGCATCATTACTGCCTAATCATTGCATTATCACAACGTCATCACAGTATCATCAGTGCATCATCACAGCATCATTACTGCATCATCACATCATCATCACAGAATCACGATAGTGTCATCACAGCGTCATCACTGCATCATCACAGCGTCATCTCAGCATCATCAGAGACTCATCACAGCGTCATCACTGCATCATCACTGCATCACCACAGTATCATCACAGCATCATCACAAAATTATAAGAGCGTCATCACAGCGTTATTACTGCATCATCACAGCATCAATAGAGCATCATCACAGCGTCATCATAGCGTTATCACAGCGTCATCACAGCATCACGACATCATCATCACAGCTTCACGACAGTGTCATGAGAGCGTCTTCACAGCATCATCACTACATCATCACAGCATCATCACTGCGTCATCAGAGCATCATCACAAAATCATCACAGCGTCATTACTGCATCATCACTGCATCATCACAGCATCATCACCGCATCATCACTGCATTGTCACAACATCATGGCGTCATAATAACTGCATCATAACAGCATGATCAAAGCATCATCACAGTGTCATCACAGCGTCATAACTGCATAAACACTGCATCATCAAAGAACCATCACAGCATCATCACAGCGTCATAACAGCATCATCAGAGCATCATCACATCGTCATCACATCGTCATCAAAGAATCTTCACAGCATCATCGCTATGTCATCATAGCATCATCATAATATTATCACAGCTTCATCACAGCGTCATAACAACATCATCACTGCATCATCACAGCATCATCATTATTGCATCATGACTGCATCATTACAGCATCATCAGAGCAGAATCAGTGCGTCGTCACAGCATCATTACTGCATCACCACATCACCACTGTGTTATCGCAGCGTCATCACAGCATCATCACAACATCATCACAGAATCATCACAGCATCATTGCAGCATCATCACATCATCATCACAGCGTCATCACAACATCATCGTAGCATCATCATGCATCATCACAGCATCATTACTGCATCATCACAGCATCATCACAGCATCATCACTGAATAATCACAGCATCATCACTGCATCATCACGGCATCATTACAGCATCGTCATATCATCATAACTGCATCATCACAACAACATAACAAAATCATCAAAGCATCATCACAGCATCATCACCGCGTCATCACAGCGTCATAACTGCATCGTCACTGCATCTAAACTGCATCATCAAAAAATCATCACTGCATCACATCATAATCACAACATCATCAAAGCGTCATCACAGCATCATCACTGCGTTATCACAGCATCATCTCAGCATCATCACAGTATCATTACTGCTTATTCACTGCATCATCACAACATCATCACAGCGTCATTACAGTGTCATAAATGCATCATCACAGTGTCATCAAAGCGTCCTAACTGCATAATCACTGCATCATCGCAGCTTCATCACAGCATCATGACAGCGTCATCACAGCATCAAAAATGCATAATCACTTCATCCTCACATCATCATCATAGCATCATAGCTGCATAATCATAGAGTCATCACAGCATCATCACTACATCATCAAATTGTCATCACTGTATCATCACAGCATCATCATAGCATCATCACTGCATAATCACAGTGTCATAACAGCATCATTACAACACCATGACTACGTCATCACAGCATCACGACAGCGTCATTACAGTGTCATCACAGCATCATCACTGCATTATCACAACATCATCACAACATCATCACTGCGTCATCAGAGCGTCATCACTACATAATCACTTCTTACTCAGTGAATCATCACTGCATCATCACATCATCACAGCATCATCTCAGCATAATCACAGTATCATCACAGCGTCATCACTACATCATCAATGCATCATCACTGCATCATCACAGCATCATCACTGCATCATCACAGCATCATCAGAGCATCATCACAGCATCATCACAACATCATCACAGAGTCATCACAGCATCATCACTGCATAATCACTGCATCATCACAGCATCCTCACAGCATCAATACAGCGTCATCACAACGTCAACAATGCATCATTACAGCATCATCTCAGTATAGTCACAGCATAATCACTGCATCATCACTGCATCATCACAGCACCATCACAGCATCATTACTGCAGAATCACTGCATCATCACAGCATCATAGCTGCATAATCACAGCATCATCACATCATCATCGCGTAGTCATCACAGCGTCATCACTGCATCATCACAGCATCATTACTGCAGAATCACTGCATCATCACAGCATCCTCACAGCAACATCGCAGCATCATCACACCATCATAACAACATCATCACAGCGTCATCACAGTATCGTAAATGCATCATCACAGAATCATCACTGCGTCATCACAGCATCATCACTGCATCATCACAGAATCATCACTGCGTCATCACAGCATCATCAGAGCATCATCACAGCATAATCACAGTATCATCACAGCATCATCACTACATCATCACTGCATCATCACAGAATCATCACTGCGTCATCACAGCATCATCAGAGCATCATCACAGCATCATCACATCATCATCTCAGCATCATTACTGCTTACGCACATCATCATCATAGCATCATCACATCATCATCACAACATCATCAGTTTCATGTCAGCATCATCACTGCATAATCACTGCATCATCACAGCATCCTCACAGCATCAACACAGCGTCATCACAGCGTCATCAATGCATCATTACAGCATCATCTCAGTATAGTCACAGAATTATTACAGCATAATCACTGCATCATCATATCATCACTGCATCATCACTGCATCATCACTGCATCATCACAGCACCATCACAGCATCATTACTTCAGAATCACTGCATCATCACAGCATCCTCACAGCAACATCGCAGCATCATCACAGCATCATCACACTGTCATGACAGCATCATCACTGCATAATCACTGCATAATCTCCGCATAATCACAGCATCATCACATCATCATCACAATATCATCACAGCGTCATCACTACACATCACTGCATCATGAGTGCATCATCATCACAGCATCATAACTGCATCATCAAAGCATCATCTCGGCATAATCACAATGTCATAAATACATCATCACTCCATCATCACAGCATTATCACATCATCATCACAACGTTTTCAGTGTCATCACAGCATCATAACAACGTCATCAAACTGTCATCACAGCATCATCACCAAATCATCACAGAATCATCACAGCATCATTACTGCATCATCACAGCATCTTTGCATCGTCATCAGAGCATCACCACTGCATCATCACATCATCATCTCAGCATCATCACAGCATCATTACTGCTTACTCACTGCATCATCACAGCGTCATGACAGTGTCATCACTGCATCATAACATCATAGCTTCATCATCAGAACATTATCACAGCATCATCACTGCATCATCACATCATCATTATAGCATCTTCACTGTCATCAATACATCATCACAGCATCATCACATCATTATCACAGCATCATCAGTGTCATCTCAGCATCATCACTGCATCATGACTGCATCATAGCAGCATAATCACAGCATCATCACAGAATCATCACAGCATCATCATAAGGTCATCACAGCATCATCACTACGTCATCAAATTGTAATCACAGCATCATCACAGTGTCCTCACTGAATCATCACTGCACCATCACTGCAACATCACAGCATCATCTCAGCATCATCATGGCATCATTACTGCATCATCACTGCTTACTCACTGCATCATCACAGCATCATCTCAGCATCATCACAGAATCATTTCTGCATAATCATTGCATTTTCACAGCGTCATCACAGTATCATCACTGCATCATCACAGTGTCATCACAGCATCATCAAAGCATCACGACAGCGTCATCTCACCATCACGACAGCGTCATCAAAGCATCATCACTGCATCATAACAACATCATCTCAGCATCATCACAGAATCATTTCTGCATAATCACTGCATCATCATAGTGTCATCACAGTATATTCATTGCATCATCACATCATCACAGTGTCATCACAGAATCATCACTGAATCATCCAAGCATCATCCAAGCATCATCACAGCACCACCAATGCATCATCACAGTATCATCACTGCATAATCACTGCATCATCACCGCATCATCACTGCGTCATCACCGCATCATCACATCATCAGCACTGCATCATTGCTGCATCATCACATCATTGTCACAGTATCATCAAAATATCATCACAGCATCATCACACCATCATAACAACATCATCACAGCGTCATCACAGTATCGTAAATGCATCATCACAGAATCATCACTGAATCATCATAGCATCTTCATATCATCATCACAATATCATCACAGCATCATCACTGCATCATCACAGCATCATCACTGCATAATCACTGCATCATCACCACATCATCACAGCATCATCACTGCATAATCACTGCATCATCACAGCATCATCACATCGTCATCAAAACATCATTACAAGTATCAACACAACATAATCACAGTGTCATCACAGCATCATCATTGCATCCTTACTGCATGATCACAGCATCTCCGCATCGTAATCACATCATCATCACTGACTCCTCACTGAATCATCACTGTACCATCACTGCATCATCAGAGCATAATCTGAGCATAATCTCAGCATAATCACAGCATCATCACAGAATCATCACAGCATCATTACTGCATCATCACAGCATCTTTGCATCGTCATCAGAGCATCACCACTGCATCATCACTACATCATCACATCATCATCACAGCATTTTAGCTACATAATCACAGAATCATCATAGCGTAACGACAGCATCATCACAACATCATTACAGCATCATCACAGCGTCATCGTAACATCATGACTGTATCATCACAGCATCATCACAGCATCACCGCAGCGTCATCACTGCATCATCACAGCATCATCACAGCATCATCACGGCATCGTTACAGCATCGTCATATCATCATAACTGCATCATCACAACAACATAACAAAATCATCAAAGCATCGTCACAGCATCATCACCGCGTCATCACAGCGTCATAACTGCATCGTCACTGCATCTAAACTGCAGCATCACAGCATCATCAAAGCATCATCGCAGCATCATCACATCATCATCACTGCATCATCACAGAATCATTACTGTTTACTCACTGCGGCATCACAGCATTATCACGGTGTCATAACTGCATCATCACTGCACCATTACTGCATCATCACAGTGTCATCTCAGCATCATCACAGCATCATTACTGCCTAATCATTGCATTATCACAACGTCATCACAGTATCATCAGTGCATCATCACAGCATCATTACTGCATCATCACATCATCATCACAGAATCACGATAGTGTCATCACAGCGTCATCACTGCATCATCACAGCGTCATCTCAGCATCATCAGAGACTCATCACAGCGTCATCACTGCATCATCACTGCATCACCACAGTATCATCACAAAATTATAAGAGCGTCATCACAGCGTTATTACTGCATCATCACAGCATCAATAAAGCATCATCACAGCGTCATCACAGCGTTATCACAGCGTCATCACAGCATCACGACATCATCATCACAGCTTCACGACAGTGTCATGAGAGCGTCTTCACAGCATCATCACTACATCATCACAGCATCATCACTGCGTCATCAGAGCATCATCACAAAATCATCACAGCGTCATTACTGCATCATCACTGCATCATCACAGCGTCATCACCGCATCATCACTGCATTGTCACAACATCATGGCGTCATAATAACTGCATCATAACAGCATGATCAAAGCATCATCACAGCGTCATCACAGTGTCATAACTGCATAAACACTGCATCATCAAAGAACCATCACAGCATCATCACAGCGTCATAACAGCATCATCAGAGCATCATCACATCGTCATCACATCGTCATCAAAGAATCTTCACAGCATCATCGCTATGTCATCATAGCATCATCATAATATTATCACAGCTTCATCACAGCGTCATAACAATATCATCACTGAATCATCACAGCATCATCATTATTGCATCATGACTGCATCATTACAGCATCATCAGAGCAGAATCAGTGCGTCGTCACAGCATCATTACTGCATCACCACATCATCACTGTGTTATCGCAGCGTCATCACAGCATCATCACAACATCATCACAGAATCATCACAGCATCATTGCAGCATCATCACATCATCATCACAGCATCATCACAACATCATCGTAGCATCATCATGCATCATCACAGCATCATTACTGCATCATCACAGCATCATCACAGCATCATCACTGCATCATCACTGAATAATCACAGCATCATCACTGCATCATCACGGCATCGTTACAGCATCGTCATATCATCATAAATGCATCATCACAACAACATAACAAAATCATCAAAGCATCATCACAGCATCATCACCACGTCATAACTGCATCGTCACTGCATCTAAACTGCATCATCAAAAAATCATCACTGCATCACATCATAATCACAACATCATCAAAGCGTCATCACAGCATCATCACTGCGTTATCACAGCATCATCTCAGCATCATCACAGTATCATTACTGCTTATTCACTGCATCATCACAACATCATCACAGCGTCATTACAGTGTCATAAATGCATCATCACAGTGTCATCAAAGCGTCCTAACTGCATAATCACTGCATCATCGCAGCTTCATCACAGCATCATGACAGCGTCATCACAGCATCAAAAATGCATAATCACTTCATCCTCACATCATCATCATAGCATCATAGCTGCATAATCATAGAGTCATCACAGCATCATCACTACATCATCAAATTGTCATCACTGTATCATCACAGCATCATCATAGCATCATCACTGCATAATCACAGTGTCATAACAGCATCATTACAACACCATGACTACATCATCACAGCATCACGACAGCGTCATTACAGTGTCATCACAGCATCATCACTGCATTATCACAACATCATCACAACATCATCACTGCGTCATCAGAGCGTCATCACTACATAATCACTTCTTACTCAGTGAATCATCACTGCATCATCACATCATCACAGCATCATCTCAGCATAATCACAGTATCATCACAGCGTCATCACTACATCATCAATGCATCATCACTGCATCATCACAGCATCATCACTGCATCATCACAGCATCATCAGAGCATCATCACAGCATCATCACAACATCATCACAGAGTCATCACAGCATCATCACTGCATAATCACTGCATCATCACAGCATCCTCACAGCATCAATACAGCGTCATCACAACGTCAACAATGCATCATTACAGCATCATCTCAGTATAGTCACAGCATAATCACTGCATAATCACTGCATCATCATATCGTCATCACTGCATCATCACTGCATCATCACAGCACCATCACAGCATCATTACTGCAGAATCACTGCATCATCACAGCATCATAGCTGCATAATCACAGCATCATCACATCATCATCGCATAGTCATCACAGCGTCATCACTGCATCATAGCTGCATAATCACAGCATCATTACTGCAGAATCACTGCATCATCACAGCATCCTCACAGCAACATCGCAGCATCATCACAGCATCATCGCATCATCATCACAGTGTCATGACAGCATCATCACTGCATAATCACCGCATAATCACAGCATCATCACAGCATAATCACAGTATCATCACAGCGTCATCACTACATCATCACTGCATCATCACAGAATCATCACTGCGTCATCACAGCATCATCAGAGCATCATCACAGCATCATCACATCATCATCTCAGCATCATTACTGCTTACTCACTGCATCATCACAGCATCATCACATCATCATCACAACATCATCAGTTTCATGTCAGCATCATCACTGCATAATCACTGCATCATCACAGCATCCTCACAGCATCAACACAGCGTCATCACAGTGTCATCAATGCATCATTACAGCATCATCTCAGTATAGTCACAGAATTATTACAGCATAATCACTGCATCATCATATCATCACTGCATCATCACAGCACCATCACAGCATCATTACTTCAGAATCACTGCACCATCACAGCATCCTCACAGCAACATCGCAGCATCATCACAGCATCATCACACTGTCATGACAGCATCATCACTGCATAATCACTGCATAATCTCCGCATAATCACAGCATCATCACATCATCATCACAATATCATCACAGCGTCATCACTACACATCACTGCATCATCACTACATCATCACAGCATCATCACTTCGTCATCATCAGAGCATCATCACAGCATCATCACTGCATCCTCACTGCATCATGAGTGCATCATCATCACAGCATCATAACTGCATCATCAAAGCATCATCTCGGCATAATCACAATGTCATAAATACATCATCACTCCATCATCACAGCATTATCACATCATCATCACAACGTTTTCAGTGTCATCACAGCATCATAACAACGTCATCAAACTGTCATCACAGCATCATCACCAAATCATCACAGAATCATCACAGCATCATTACTGCATCATCACAGCATCTTTGCATCGTCATCAGAGCATCACCACTGCATCATCACATCATCATCTCAGCATCATCACAGCATCATTACTGCTTACTCACTGCATCATCACAGCGTCATGACAGTGTCATCACTGCATCATAACATCATAGCTTCATCATCAGAACATTATCACAGCATCATCACTGCATCATCACATCATCATTATAGCATCTTCACTGTCATCAATACATCATCACAGCATCATCACATCATTATCACAGCATCATCAGTGTCATCTCAGCATCATCACTGCATCATGACTGCATCATAGCAGCATAATCACAGCATCATCACAGAATCATCACAGCATCATCATAAGGTCATCACAGCATCATCACTACGTCATCAAATTGTAATCACAGCATCATCACAGTGTCCTCACTGAATCATCACTGCACCATCACTGCAACATCACAGCATCATCTCAGCATCATCATGGCATCATTACTGCATCATCACTGCTTACTCACTGCATCATCACAGCATCATCTCAGCATCATCACAGAATCATTTCTGCATAATCATTGCATTTTCACAGCGTCATCACAGTATCATCACTGCATCATCACAGTGTCATCACAGCATCATCAAAGCATCACGACAGCGTCATCTCACCATCACGACAGCGTCATCAAAGCATCATCACTGCATCATAACAACATCATCTCAGCATCATCACAGAATCATTTCTGCATAATCACTGCATCATCATAGTGTCATCACAGTATATTCACTGCATCATCACATCATCACAGTGTCATCACAGAATCATCACTGAATCATCCAAGCATCATCCAAGCATCATCACAGCACCACCAATGCATCATCACAGTATCATCACTGCATAATCACTGCATCATCACCGCATCATCACATCATCAACACTGCATCATTGCTGCATCATCACATCATTGTCACAGTATCATCAAAATATCATCACAGCATCATCACACCATCATAACAACATCATCACAGCGTCATCACAGTATCGTAAATGCATCATCACAGAATCATCACTGAATCATCATAGCATCTTCATATCATCATCACAATATCATCACAGCATCATCACTGCATCATCACAGCATCATCACTGCATAATCACTGCATCATCACCACATCATCACAGCATCATCACTGCATAATCACTGCATCATCACAGCATCATCACATCGTCATCAAAACATCATTACAAGTATCAACACAACATAATCACAGTGTCATCACAGCATCATCATTGCATCCTTACTGCATGATCACAGCATGTCCGCATCGTAATCACATCATCATCACTGACTCCTCACTGAATCATCACTGTACCATCACTGCATCATCAGAGCATAATCTGAGCATAATCTCAGCATAATCACAGCATCATCACAGAATCATCACAGCATCATTACTGCATCATCACAGCATCTTTGCATCGTCATCAGAGCATCACCACTGCATCATCACTACATCATCACATCATCATCACAGCATTTTAGCTACATAATCACAGAATCATCATAGCGTAACGACAGCATCATCACAACATCATTACAGCATCATCACAGCGTCATCGTAACATCATGACTGTATCATCACAGCATCATCACAGCATCACCGCAGCGTCATCACTGCATCATCACAGCATCATCACAGCATCATCACGGCATCGTTACAGCATCGTCATATCATCATAACTGCATCATCACAACAACATAACAAAATCATCAAAGCATCGTCACAGCATCATCACCGCGTCATCACAGCGTCATAACTGCATCGTCACTGCATCTAAACTGCAGCATCACAGCATCATCAAAGCATCATCGCAGCATCATCACATCATCATCACTGCATCATCACAGAATCATTACTGTTTACTCACTGCGGCATCACAGCATTATCACGGTGTCATAACTGCATCATCACTGCACCATTACTGCATCATCACAGTGTCATCTCAGCATCATCACAGCATCATTACTGCCTAATCATTGCATTATCACAACGTCATCACAGTATCATCAGTGCATCATCACAGCATCATTACTGCATCATCACATCATCATCACAGAATCACGATAGTGTCATCACAGCGTCATCACTGCATCATCACAGCGTCATCTCAGCATCATCAGAGACTCATCACAGCGTCATCACTGCATCACCACAGTATCATCACAGCATCATCACAAAATTATAAGAGCGTCATCACAGCGTTATTACTGCATCATCACAGCATCAATAGAGCATCATCACAGCGTCATCACAGCGTTATCACAGCGTCATCACAGCATCACGACATCATCATCACAGCTTCACGACAGTGTCATGAGAGCGTCTTCACAGCATCATCACTACATCATCACAGCATCATCACTGCGTCATCAGAGCATCATCACAAAATCATCACAGCGTCATTACTGCATCATCACTGCATCATCACAGCGTCATCACCGCATCATCACTGCATTGTCACAACATCATGGCGTCATAATAACTGCATCATAACAGCATGATCAAAGCATCATCACAGTGTCATCACAGCGTCATAACTGCATAAACACTGCATCATCAAAGAACCATCACAGCATCATCACAGCGTCATAACAGCATCATCAGAGCATCATCACATCGTCATCACATCGTCATCAAAGAATCTTCACAGCATCATCGCTATGTCATCATAGCATCATCATAATATTATCACAGCTTCATCACAGCGTCATAACAATATCATCACTGAATCATCACAGCATCATCATTATTGCATCATGACTGCATCATTACAGCATCATCAGAGCAGAATCAGTGCGTCGTCACAGCATCATTACTGCATCACCACATCATCACTGTGTTATCGCAGCGTCATCACAGCATCATCACAACATCATCACAGAATCATCACAGCATCATTGCAGCATCATCACATCATCATCACAGCATCATCACAACATCATCGTAGCATCATCATGCATCATCACAGCATCATTACTGCATCATCACAGCATCATCACAGCATCATCACTGCATCATCACTGAATAATCACAGCATCATCACTGCATCATCACGGCATCGTTACAGCATCGTCATATCATCATAAATGCATCATCACAACAACATAACAAAATCATCAAAGCATCATCACAGCATCATCACCACGTCATCACAGCGTCATAACTGCATCGTCACTGCATCTAAACTGCATCATCAAAAAATCATCACTGCATCACATCATAATCACAACATCATCAAAGCGTCATCACAGCATCATCACTGCGTTATCACAGCATCATCTCAGCATCATCACAGTATCATTACTGCTTATTCACTGCATCATCACAACATCATCACAGCGTCAGTACAGTGTCATAAATGCATCATCACAGTGTCATCAAAGCGTCCTAACTGCATAATCACTGCATCATCGCAGCTTCATCACAGCATCATGACAGCGTCATCAGAGCATCAAAAATGCATAATCACTTCATCCTCACATCATCATCATAGCATCATAGCTGCATAATCATAGAGTCATCACAGCATCATCACTACATCATCAAATTGTCATCACTGTATCATCACAGCATCATCATAGCATCATCACTGCATAATCACAGTGTCATAACAGCATCATTACAACACCATGACTACATCATCACAGCATCACGACAGCGTCATTACAGTGTCATCACAGCATCATCACTGCATTATCACAACATCATCACAACATCATCACTGCGTCATCAGAGCGTCATCACTACATAATCACTTCTTACTCAGTGAATCATCACTGCATCATCACATCATCACAGCATCATCTCAGCATAATCACAGTATCATCACAGCGTCATCACTACATCATCAATGCATCATCACTGCATCATCACAGCATCATCACTGCATCATCACAGCATCATCAGAGCATCATCACAGCATCATCACAACATCATCACAGAGTCATCACAGCATCATCACTGCATAATCACTGCATCATCACAGCATCCTCACAGCATCAATACAGCGTCATCACAACGTCAACAATGCATCATTACAGCATCATCTCAGTATAGTCACAGCATAATCACTGCATAATCACTGCATCATCATATCGTCATCACTGCATCATCACTGCATCATCACAGCACCATCACAGCATCATTACTGCAGAATCACTGCATCATCACAGCATCATAGCTGCATAATCACAGCATCATCACATCATCATCGCATAGTCATCACAGCGTCATCACTGCATCATAGCTGCATAATCACAGCATCATTACTGCAGAATCACTGCATCATCACAGCATCCTCACAGCAACATCGCAGCATCATCACAGCATCATCGCATCATCATCACAGTGTCATGACAGCATCATCACTGCATAATCACCGCATAATCACAGCATCATCACAGCATAATCACAGTATCATCACAGCGTCATCACTACATCATCACTGCATCATCACAGAATCATCACTGCGTCATCACAGCATCATCAGAGCATCATCACAGCATCATCACATCATCATCTCAGCATCATTACTGCTTACTCACTGCATCATCACAGCATCATCACATCATCATCACAACATCATCAGTTTCATGTCAGCATCATCACTGCATAATCACTGCATCATCACAGCATCCTCACAGCATCAACACAGCGTCATCACAGTGTCATCAATGCATCATTACAGCATCATCTCAGTATAGTCACAGAATTATTACAGCATAATCACTGCATCATCATATCATCACTGCATCATCACAGCACCATCACAGCATCATTACTTCAGAATCACTGCACCATCACAGCATCCTCACAGCAACATCGCAGCATCATCACAGCATCATCACACTGTCATGACAGCATCATCACTGCATAATCACTGCATAATCTCCGCATAATCACAGCATCATCACATCATCATCACAATATCATCACAGCGTCATCACTACACATCACTGCATCATCACTACATCATCACAGCATCATCACTTCGTCATCATCAGAGCATCATCACAGCATCATCACTGCATCCTCACTGCATCATGAGTGCATCATCATCACAGCATCATAACTGCATCATCAAAGCATCATCTCGGCATAATCACAATGTCATAAATACATCATCACTCCATCATCACAGCATTATCACATCATCATCACAACGTTTTCAGTGTCATCACAGCATCATAACAACGTCATCAAACTGTCATCACAGCATCATCACCAAATCATCACAGAATCATCACAGCATCATTACTGCATCATCACAGCATCTTTGCATCGTCATCAGAGCATCACCACTGCATCATCACATCATCATCTCAGCATCATCACAGCATCATTACTGCTTACTCACTGCATCATCACAGCGTCATGACAGTGTCATCACTGCATCATAACATCATAGCTTCATCATCAGAACATTATCACAGCATCATCACTGCATCATCACATCATCATTATAGCATCTTCACTGTCATCAATACATCATCACAGCATCATCACATCATTATCACAGCATCATCAGTGTCATCTCAGCATCATCACTGCATCATGACTGCATCATAGCAGCATAATCACAGCATCATCACAGAATCATCACAGCATCATCATAAGGTCATCACAGCATCATCACTACGTCATCAAATTGTAATCACAGCATCATCACAGTGTCCTCACTGAATCATCACTGCACCATCACTGCAACATCACAGCATCATCTCAGCATCATCATGGCATCATTACTGCATCATCACTGCTTACTCACTGCATCATCACAGCATCATCTCAGCATCATCACAGAATCATTTCTGCATAATCATTGCATTTTCACAGCGTCATCACAGTATCATCACTGCATCATCACAGTGTCATCACAGCATCATCAAAGCATCACGACAGCGTCATCTCACCATCACGACAGCGTCATCAAAGCATCATCACTGCATCATAACAACATCATCTCAGCATCATCACAGAATCATTTCTGCATAATCACTGCATCATCATAGTGTCATCACAGTATATTCACTGCATCATCACATCATCACAGTGTCATCACAGAATCATCACTGAATCATCCAAGCATCATCCAAGCATCATCACAGCACCACCAATGCATCATCACAGTATCATCACTGCATAATCACTGCATCATCACCGCATCATCACATCATCAACACTGCATCATTGCTGCATCATCACATCATTGTCACAGTATCATCAAAATATCATCACAGCATCATCACACCATCATAACAACATCATCACAGCGTCATCACAGTATCGTAAATGCATCATCACAGAATCATCACTGAATCATCATAGCATCTTCATATCATCATCACAATATCATCACAGCATCATCACTGCATCATCACAGCATCATCACTGCATAATCACTGCATCATCACCACATCATCACAGCATCATCACTGCATAATCACTGCATCATCACAGCATCATCACATCGTCATCAAAACATCATTACAAGTATCAACACAACATAATCACAGTGTCATCACAGCATCATCATTGCATCCTTACTGCATGATCACAGCATGTCCGCATCGTAATCACATCATCATCACTGACTCCTCACTGAATCATCACTGTACCATCACTGCATCATCAGAGCATAATCTGAGCATAATCTCAGCATAATCACAGCATCATCACAGAATCATCACAGCATCATTACTGCATCATCACAGCATCTTTGCATCGTCATCAGAGCATCACCACTGCATCATCACTACATCATCACATCATCATCACAGCATTTTAGCTACATAATCACAGAATCATCATAGCGTAACGACAGCATCATCACAACATCATTACAGCATCATCACAGCGTCATCGTAACATCATGACTGTATCATCACAGCATCATCACAGCATCACCGCAGCGTCATCACTGCATCATCACAGCATCATCACAGCATCATCACGGCATCGTTACAGCATCGTCATATCATCATAACTGCATCATCACAACAACATAACAAAATCATCAAAGCATCGTCACAGCATCATCACCGCGTCATCACAGCGTCATAACTGCATCGTCACTGCATCTAAACTGCATCATCACAGTGTCATCAAAGCATCATCGCAGCATCATCACATCATCATCACTGCATCATCACAGAATCATTACTGTTTACTCACTGCGGCATCACAGCATTATCACGGTGTCATAACTGCATCATCACTGCACCATTACTGCATCATCACAGTGTCATCTCAGCATCATCACAGCATCATTACTGCCTAATCATTGCATTATCACAACGTCATCACAGTATCATCAGTGCATCATCACAGCATCATTACTGCATCATCACATCATCATCACAGAATCACGATAGTGTCATCACAGCGTCATCACTGCATCATCACAGCGTCATCTCAGCATCATCAGAGACTCATCACAGCGTCATCACTGCATCATCACTGCATCACCACAGTATCATCACAGCATCATCACAAAATTATAAGAGCGTCATCACAGCGTTATTACTGCATCATCACAGCATCAATAGAGCATCATCACAGCGTCATCACAGCGTTATCACAGCGTCATCACAGCGTCATCACAGCATCACGACATCATCATCACAGCTTCACGACAGTGTCATGAGAGCGTCTTCACAGCATCATCACTACATCATCACAGCATCATCACTGCGTCATCAGAGCATCATCACAAAATCATCACAGCGTCATTACTGCATCATCACTGCATCATCACAGCGTCATCACCGCATCATCACTGCATTGTCACAACATCATGGCGTCATAATAACTGCATCATAACAGCATGATCAAAGCATCATCACAGCGTCATCACAGCGTCATAACTGCATAAACACTGCATCATCAAAGAACCATCACAGCATCATCACAGCGTCATAACAGCATCATCAGAGCATCATCACATCGTCATCACATCGTCATCAAAGAATCTTCACAGCATCATCGCTATGTCATCATAGCATCATCATAATATTATCACAGCTTCATCACAGCGTCATAACAACATCATCACTGCATCATCACAGCATCATCATTATTGCATCATGACTGCATCATTACAGCATCATCAGAGCAGAATCAGTGCGTCGTCACAGCATCATTACTGCATCACCACATCATCACTGTGTTATCGCAGCGTCATCACAGCATCATCACAACATCATCACAGAATCATCACAGCATCATTGCAGCATCATCACATCATCATCACAGCGTCATCACAACATCATCGTAGCATCATCATGCATCATCACAGCATCATTACTGCAGAATCACTGCATCATCACAGCATCCTCACAGCAACATCGCAGCATCATCACAGCATCATCGCATCATAATCACAGTGTCATGACAGCATCATCACTGCATAATCACCGCATAATCACAGCATCATCACAGCATAGTCACAGTATCATCACAGCGTCATCACTACATCATCACTGCATCATCACAGAATCATCACTGCGTCATCACAGCATCATCAGAGCATCATCACAGCATCATCACAGCATAATCACAGTATCATCACAGCATCATCACTACATCATCACTGCATCATCACAGAATCATCACTGCGTCATCACAGCATCATCAGAGCATCATCACAGCATCATCACATCATCATCTCAGCATCATTACTGCTTACTCACTGCATCATCATAGCATCATCACATCATCATCACAACATCATCAGTTTCATGTCAGCATCATCACTGCATAATCACTGCATCATCACAGCATCCTCACAGCATCAACACAGCGTCATCACAGCGTCATCAATGCATCATTACAGCATCATCTCAGTATAGTCACAGAATTATTACAGCATAATCACTGCATCATCATATCATCACTGCATCATCACTGCATCATCACTGCATCATCACAGCACCATCACAGCATCATTACTTCAGAATCACTGCATCATCACAGCATCCTCACAGCAACATCGCAGCATCATCACAGCATCATCACACTGTCATGACAGCATCATCACTGCATAATCACTGCATAATCTCCGCATAATCACAGCATCATCACATCATCATCACAATATCATCACAGCGTCATCACTACACATCACTGCATCATCACTACATCATCACAGCATCATCACTTCGTCATCATCAGAGCATCATCACAGCATCATCACTGCATCCTCACTGCATCATGAGTGCATCATCATCACAGCATCATAACTGCATCATCAAAGCATCATCTCGGCATAATCACAATGTCATAAATACATCATCACTCCATCATCACAGCATTATCACATCATCATCACAACGTTTTCAGTGTCATCACAGCATCATAACAACGTCATCAAACTGTCATCACAGCATCATCACCAAATCATCACAGAATCATCACAGCATCATTACTGCATCATCACAGCATCTTTGCATCGTCATCAGAGCATCACCACTGCATCATCACATCATCATCTCAGCATCATCACAGCATCATTACTGCTTACTCACTGCATCATCACAGCGTCATGACAGTGTTATCACTGCACCATAACATCATAGCTTCATCATCAGAACATTATCACAGCATCATCACTGCATCATCATATCATCATTATAGCATCTTCACTGTCATCAATACATCATCACAGCATCATCACATCATTATCACAGCATCATCAGTGTCATCTCAGCATCATCACTGCATCATGACTGCATCATAGCAGCATAATCACAGCATCATCACAGAATCATCACAGCATCATCATAAGGTCATCACAGCATCATCACTACGTCATCAAATTGTAATCACAGCATCATCACAGTGTCCTCACTGAATCATCACTGCACCATCACTGAAACATCACAGCATCATCTCAGCATCATCACAGAATCATTTCTGCATAATCATTGCATTTTCACAGCGTCATCACAGTATCATCACTGCATCATCACAGTGTCATCACAGCATCATCAAAGCATCACGACAGCGTCATCTCACCATCACGACAGCGTCATCAAAGCATCATCACTGCATCATAACAACATCATCTCAGCATCATCACAGAATCATTTCTGCATAATCACTGCATCATCATAGTGTCATCACAGTATATTCACTGCATCATCACATCATCACAGTGTCATCACAGAATCATCACTGAATCATCCAAGCATCATCCAAGCATCATCACAGCACCACCAATGCATCATCACAGTATCATCACTGCATAATCACTGCATCATCACCGCATCATCACTGCATCAACACTGCATCATTGCTGCATCATCACATCATTGTCACAGTATCATCAAAATATCATCACAGCATCATCACACCATCATAACAACATCATCACAGCGTCATCACAGTATCGTAAATGCATCATCACAGAATCATCACTGAATCATCATAGCATCTTCATATCATCATCACAATATCATCACAGCATCATCACTGCATCATCACAGCATCATCACTGCATAATCACTGCATCATCACCACATCATCACAGCATCATCACTGCATAATCACTGCATCATCACAGCATCATCACATCGTCATCAAAACATCATTACAAGTATCAACACAACATAATCACAGTGTCATCACAACATCATCATTGCATCCTTACTGCATGATCACAGCATCTCCGCATCGTAATCACATCATCATCACTGACTCCTCACTGAATCATCACTGTACCATCACTGCATCATCAGAGCATAATCTGAGCAAAATCTCAGCATAATCACAGCATCATCACAGAATCATCACAGCATCATTACTGCATCATCACAGCATCTTTGCATCGTCATCAGAGCATCACCACTGCATCATCACTACATCATCACATCATCATCACAGCATTTTAGCTACATAATCACAGAATCATCATAGCGTAACGACAGCATCATCACAACATCATTACAGCATCATCACAGCGTCATCGTAACATCATGACTGTATCATCACAGCATCATCACAGCATCACCGCAGCGTCATCACTGCATCATCACAGCATCATCACAGCATCATCACGGCATCGTTACAGCATCGTCATATCATCATAACTGCATCATCACAACAACATAACAAAATCATCAAAGCATCGTCACAGCATCATCACCGCGTCATCAGAGCGTCATAACTGCATCGTCACTGCATCTAAACTGCATCATCACAAAATCATCACAGCTTCATCACTGCAGCATCACAGCATCATCAAAGCATCATCGCAGCATCATCACATCATCATCACTGCATCATCACAGAATCATTACTGTTTACTCACTGCGGCATCACAGCATTATCACGGTGTCATAACTGCATCATCACTGCACCATTACTGCATCATCACAGTGTCATCTCAGCATCATCACAGCATCATTACTGCCTAATCATTGCATTATCACAACGTCATCACAGTATCATCAGTGCATCATCACAGCATCATTACTGCATCATCACATCATCATCACAGAATCACGATAGTGTCATCACAGCGTCATCACTGCATCATCACAGCGTCATCTCAGCATCATCAGAGACTCATCACAGCGTCATCACTGCATCATCACTGCATCACCACAGTATCATCACAAAATTATAAGAGCGTCATCACAGCGTTATTACTGCATCATCACAGCATCAATAAAGCATCATCACAGCGTCATCACAGCGTTATCACAGCGTCATCACAGCATCACGACATCATCATCACAGCTTCACGACAGTGTCATGAGAGCGTCTTCACAGCATCATCACTACATCATCACAGCATCATCACTGCGTCATCAGAGCATCATCACAAAATCATCACAGCGTCATTACTGCATCATCACTGCATCATCACAGCGTCATCACCGCATCATCACTGCATTGTCACAACATCATGGCGTCATAATAACTGCATCATAACAGCATGATCAAAGCATCATCACAGCGTCATCACAGCGTCATCACTGCATTATCACAACATCATCACAACATCATCACTGCGTCATCAGAGTGTCATCACTACATAATCACTTCTTACTCAGTGAATCCTCACTGCATCATCACATCATCACAGCATCATCTCAGCATAATCACAGTATCATCACAGCGTCATCACTACATCATCAATGCATCATCACTGCATCATCACAGCATCATCACTGCATCATCACAGCATCATCAGAGCATCATCACAGCATCATCACAACATCATCACAGAGTCATCACAGCATCATCACTGCATAATCACTGCATCATCACAGCATCCTCACAGCATCAATACAGCGTCATCACAATGTCAACAATGCATCATTACAGCATCATCTCAGTATAGTCACAGCATAATCACTGCATAATCACTGCATCATCATATCGTCATCACTGCATCATCACTGCATCATCACAGCACCATCACAGCATCATTACTGCAGAATCACTGCATCATCACAGCATCATAGCTGCATAATCACAGCACTGATGATGCTGTGATGATGCTGTAATGAAGCAGTGATGATGCAGTAATGATGCAGTGATGATGCTGTGATGATGCTGTGATGACGCTGCGATGATGCTGTGATGATGCAGTGATGACGCTGTGATGATCCACTGATGATGCTGTGATGACGCAGTGATGACTCTGTGATGATGCTGTAATAATGCTGTGATTATAGGATGATGCTCTAGTGATGCCGTGATGATGCTCTGATGACACTTTGATGACGCTGTGATGCTTTGATGATGCTGTGATGATGCTCTGATGACGCTGTAATGATGCAGTGATGATGTAGTGATGATGCTGTGATGACGCTTTGATGACGCTGTGATGATTTTGTTATGATGCTGTTGTGATGCTGTGATGATGCTCTGATGACGCTGTAATGATGCAGTTATGACGTAGTGATGATGCTGTGATAACGCTGTGATGACGCTTTGACGACGCTGTGATGATTTTGTTGTGATGCTGTGTTGACGCTTTGATGACACTATGATAATGCTCTGATGATGCAGTAATCATGCAGTGATGATGCAGTGATGATGCTGTGATGGTGCTGTAATGATGCAGCGATGATGCTGTGATGATGTTGTGATTATGCTGTGATGACGCTACGATAATGTTGTTATGATGCTGTGATAATGCTGCGATGATGCTTTCATGATTCTGTGAAGATGCAGTGATGACAACATGACGCTGTGATGATGTTGTTATGACGCAGTGATGATGCAGTGATGATGCTGTGACGATGTAGTGGTGATGACGCATTGATGACGCTGTGATGATGCTGTGATGATGATGTGATGATGCTTTGATGACTCAATGATGATACAGTGATGACACTGTGATGGCACTGTGATGCCTTGTTGAAGCTTTGATGATGAATTGATAATGCACTGATTATGCAGTGATGATGTTGTCTTGATACTGTGATGATGCTGTGATGATACTGTGATGACGGTTTGATGACACTGTGATGACGTTCTGATGATGCAGTGATGATGCTGTGATGATGCTGTGATGACGCTGCGATGATGATGTTGTAATGCTCTGATAATGCTATGATGACGCTTTGATGACACTGTGATGATGTTCTGATGATGCAGTGATGATGCTGTGATGATGTTGTGATGCTCTGATGATGATGTTATGATGCTGTGATGATGCAGCGATGATGCTGTGATAATGCTGTGATGATGTTGTGATGATGCTGTGATTATGCTGTGATGATGCTGTGATGATGCTGTGATGATGCTGTTATGACGCTGTGATGATGTTGTTATGATGGTGTGATTATGCTGTGCTGATGCTGTGATGACGCTCTCATAACATTTTGATGACGCTCTGATGCTGTGGTGATGTTGTGATACTGCTGTGATTATGCTGTTGTGATGCTGTTATGATGCTGTGATGACGCTTTGATGACAATATGATGATGTTTTGATGATGCAATAATGATGCTGTGATGACGTATTGATGATGTTGTGTTTATGCTTTGATGATGCTGTTACGATGCAGTAATGATGTTGAGATGATGCTGTGATGACGCTGTGATGATGCTGTGATGACGCTTTGATCACTGCATCATCTCTGCATCATCACTGCATCGCCACAGCATCATCACTACGTAATCAAAACATCATCACAGCATATGCACAACATCATCACTGTGTCCTCACTGCATCCTCACAGCATCATCACTGCATCATAAAAGCATCATCTCAGTGTCATCACAGCATCATTTCTGCATAATCACTGCATTATCACAGCGTCATCACAGTATCATCACTGCATCATCACATCATCATCACTTCATAATCCCATCATCATCACTGCATCATCACAGCTTCATCACAACATCATCACAGCATCAATAAAGTGTCTTTGCATAAAAACCGTATAATCACAGCATCATCACAGCATCATTGCAGCATCATTACTGCTTAGTCACTGCATCATCACAGCGTCATCACGGTGTATTCACTGCATCATAACACCATCATATCTGCATCATCACATCATCATCACTGCATCAACACAACATCATCACACTACCATCATGGTTTCATCACTGCGTCATCACAGCATCATAACAGCATCATCGCAGCGTCATAACTTTGTGATCAGAGCGTCATCACATCACCATCACTACATCATCACAGAATCATCATCTCAGCATCTTCGCAGTGTCATCAATGCATCATTACAGCATCATCACAATATCATCACAGCATCATCACTGCATCATCACTGCATCACCACTGCATCATCACAATATCCTCACAACATCATAAATGCATAATCACTGCATCATCACCGCATCATCACAGGGTCATCACAGCATCATCACAGCATCATCACTGCATCATCACTGCATCATGACATCATCATCACTGCATCATCGCTGCATCATCACAGCATCATCTCAGCGTCATTACAGAATTATTACTGCATAATCACTGCATCATCACAGCGTCATCACAGTATCATCATTGCATCATCATCATCACAGTGTCGTCACAGCATCCACACAGCATGATCATAGCATCATCACAGCATCCTCACTACGTCATCACATCATCATCACTGCATCATCCCATATTCATCACAGCATCATCACATTATCATCGCAGCGTCATCACTTTGTCATCAGAGCGTCATCACATCACCATCACTGCATCATCACAGAATCATCATCTCAGCATCTTCACAGTGTCATCAATGCATCGTTACAGCATCATCACAATATCATCACAGCATCATAAATGCATAATCACTGCATCATCACCGCATCATCACAGGGTCATCACAGCATCATCACAGCATCATCACAGTATCATCACTACATCATCACTGCATCATCACATCATCATCACAATATCATGTAAGTGTCACCACAGCATAATCACTGTCATCAAAGCGTCATCACAGCATCATCACAGCATCATCACAGCTTCATAGATCCATAATCACAGCATCATCACTACATCATTACAGCATCATCATAAATCATCAAAAAATCATCAGTGTCATAACAGCATCATCACAGCATTATCACAGAATCATTACTGCATAAACACTGCATCATCACAGCGTTATCACAGTATCATCACTGCATCATCAGAGAATAATCACATCATCATCACAACATCATCAGAGTGCCATCACAGTATCATCACTGCATCATCAGAGCATCATCAAAACATCATCACAGCATCATCATAGCGTCATCACAGCATCATCACTGTGTCATCAGAGCGTCATCACAGCATAATCACAGCATCATCACAGCAGCATCAGAGCAGCATCATGGCATCATGACAGAATCATCACTACGTCATCAAATTGTCATCAGAGCAGCCCACAGCATCATCACAGCATCATTGCAGCATCATAACAGCATCATCAAAGCATCTTTACTGCTTACTCACTGCATCCTCACAGCGTCATCACACTACTGTCAGTGCATCATCAGAGCATCATCACTGCATCATCACACCATAATCACAAAATCATCACACCGTCATCACAGTGTCATAACTGCATCATCACAGGGTCATCACAGGGTCATAACTGCATCATCACATAGTCATCACAACATCATCGCAGTGTCATAAATGCCTCATCACTACATCATCACAACATAATCATAGCATCATCACTGTATCATCACTGCATCGTCACAGCATTATCAAATCATCACTGCACCATCACATCATCATCACTGCATCATCAATGCTTCATCTCATCCTCATCACAGTATCAATACTGTGGAATCACTGCATCATCACATCAAAATATCTGCATCATCACGTCACCATCACTGCATCATCACATCATCATCACAAAATCATTACAGCATCATCACTGCGTAATCATATCATCATCACTGCGTCATCACTGCATCATCACTGCATCATCACAGCATCACCTCAGCATCATCACAGCATCATTACTTCAGAATCACAGCATCATCACAGCATCATCACTGCATCATCATTGCATCATCACAGCATCATCACAGCGTTATCACATAATCACCATACAGTCATCACAGAGTCATCGCAGAATCATCACAGCATCATCACTGCGTCATCACAGCGTCGTTACAGCATCATCACAATATCATCACAGCCTCATATCTGCATCATCACTGTATAATGACTGCATCATAACAGCATCATAACTACGTCATCATATTGTCATCACAGCATCACGACAGCGTCATCACAACATCACGACAGGGTCATCACTGCATCGTCACAGAATCATGACAGCGTCATCAGAGCTTCAACACAACATCATCACATCATCATCCCTGCATCATCACATCATCATTACTGCATCATCACAGCATAATCTCAGCATCATCACAGTATCAGTACTGCAGAATCATTGCATCATCACACCATCATCACAACATCATCAGAGTGCCATCACAGTATCATCACTGCATCATCAGAGCATCATCAAAACATAATCATAGCATCATCACAGCATCATCACTGCATCATCAAGGAATCATCACAGCATCATCTCAGCAACATCACAGCATCATCACTGCTTACTCACTGCATCATAACAGCGTCATCACAGTATCATCACAGCATCATCACTGCATCTTCATATCATCATCACTGCATCATCAAAGCGTCATCACAGAATCATCAAAGCGTCATCATAGCATCATCACAGTGTCACCACAGCGTCATCACTGCGTCATCAAAGCATCATCTCTGCATCATCACTGCATCATCAGATCATCATCACATCAACGTCACAGCGTCATCACTGCATCAACACAGCGTTACCACATCATCCTCACTGCATCGTCACAGCATCATCACAACATCATCACAGCATCATCGGATCATCGTCACATCATCATCACATCATCATAACTGCATCATCACGGAATCGTAGCTGCATAATCACAGCATCATCACAGCATCATCACAGCATTATAATAAGGTCATCACAGCGTCATCACTGCATCATCAAAATATCATCTCAGCATCATCACAGAATCATTAATGCATAATGACTGCATCATCACAACGTCATCACAGTATCATCACTGCAATCATCATATCATCATCACCGCATCATCACAGTGTCATCGCAGCATCATCAAAGCGTCATCACAACATCAACACTGCATCATCACTGCGTCATCAAAGCATCATCACTGAGTCATCACAGCGTCATCACTACATCATCACTGAATCATCACTGCATCGTCACTGCATCATCACTACATCATCACTGCATCATCACAGCATCTCGCTGCATCATCACAGCGTCATCACTGCATCATCTAAGCATCATCACTGCATCACCACAGCACCATCACTGAGTAATCAAAACATCATCACAGCACCAGCACAACATCATTTCTGCATAATCACTGCCTCATCAGAGCATCATTACAGTGTCATGACAGCATCATCACTGCATAATCACTGAATCATAACCGCATAATCACAGCATCATCACAGCATCATCGCAGCATCATTACTGCTTACTCACTGCATCATCACAGCGTCATCACAGTATCATCACTGCATCATCAAAGCATCATATCAGCATCATCACAGCGTCATCACAGTATCATCACATCATCTTCACTACTTAATCACAGTGTCATCACTGCATCATCAGTGCATCATCACAGCATCATCACAGAATCACAACAGGGTCATCACTGCTTCATCACAGCATCACAGCAGCGTCATCACAGTATTACGACAGCGTCATCACAGCATGATCATAGCATCACCACAATATCGTCACAGCATCATCACTGCTTATTCACAGCATCATCGCAGCTTCATCACTGTTTCATCAGAGCATCATCACAACATTATTGCTGCATCATCAAAGAGTCATCACAGCATCATTACTGCATCATCATCACTTCGTAATCAGAGCATCATGACTTCATCATCACAGCACCATTACTGCATCATCACAACATCATCACAGTGTCATCACAGCATCATCACAGCGTCATAACTGCATCCTCACTGCATCATCACCGCATCACCATCATCACAGCATCACAAGCTGTGATGACACTGTAAGGACGCTGTGTTGATGCTGTGATGATGCGGTGATGATGCTTTGATGATACTATGGTGATGCTGTGATGATGCTGTGATGCTCTGATCATGTGTGCTGTGCATCACAGCGTCATCACAGCATCATCACGGCATCATAGCGTCATCAAATTATCATCACTGCATCATCAGAGCATCACCAGAACTTCATCGCAGCATCATCAAAGCAACATCTCAGCGTCATCACAGCGTCACTACTGCAACATCACTGCATCATCAGAGCATTGGTGTAGATGCACTTCAGCTGGGCCATTGCCCTAACCTCCGACCTTGCCATTGTTCCCCCTGGCACAGCCCCAGCAATCCTTGCTTCAGCCCCATCCCCCTTCTTACCTAGTTTAAAGCCCTCTCAATGAGCCCTGCCAGCTCCTGGCCCAGGATCCTTTTTTCCCTAAAAGATAGGGACCCGTCTGCGGACATCAGGCCAGGTGCTGAGTAAAGTGCCCCATGGTCAAAAAAACCAAGATTTCTGCGTTGGCACCAGAAATGACGCTCTTATGATGCTGTGGTGATGCTCTTGTGATGATGCTGTGATGATGATTTAATGACGCTTTGATGATGCTGTGATTATACAGCTATGATGCTGTCATGATTATATGATGATGCCGTGATGATGCTGTGATGACGCTGTTATGGTGCAGTGATGACACTGAATATGCTGTGATGACGCTGTGATGCTTTCATGATGCTATGATGATGCTGTGATGATGCTGTGATGATTCAGTGATGACGCTGCGATGATGCTGTGATGATGCATTGATAACGCTGCGAAGATGCTGCGATGATGTTGTCATGATGCTGTGATGATGCTATGATGATGCTGTGATGATGCTTTGATGACACTGCGATGATGTTGTGATGATGCTCTGATGACGCTGTGATGACTCAGTGATGATGTAGTGATGCTGCTGTGATGACGCTGTGATGATGCTTTGATGACGCTGTGATGCTGTGAACATGTATTGATGATGCTGTGATGATGCATTTATGATGATGTGTTTATGCTGTGATGACGCTGTGATGATGCAGCGATAATGCACTGCTGATGCAGTTATGACGCTGTGGTGAGGCTGTGATAATAGTGTGATGATGCTGTGATGATGGTGTGATGACACTGCGATGATGCTGTGATGATGCTGTGATGACTCTGTGATAACGCTTTGATGACACTGTAATGATGCTGTAATGACGCCGTGATGAAGCTGTGATGACGCTGTGATGGTGCTTTGATGACGCTGTGATGACGCAGTGATGATGTTGTGATGACGCTCTGATGACGCTGTGATGCTTTGATGATGCTGTGATGATGGTGTGATGACGCAGTTATGACACTGCGATGATATGGTAATGATGCAGTGATGATGCTGTGATGATGCAGTGATGATGCTTTGGTGATGCTGTGATGATGCTCTGATGACGCTGTAATGACGGAGTGATGATGCAGTGATGATGCTGTGATGACGTTGTTATGACACTTTGATGATGCTGTGATGCTGTGGTGATGTAGGTATGATGCTTTAATGAAGCTGTGATGATGCTGTGATGATGTTGTGATGGTGTTGTGATGATGCTGTGATCATGCTGTGATGATGCAGTGATACCGCTGCGATGATACAGTGATGATTCTGTGATGATGCAGTGATGGCGACGCTGTGATGCATTGATGATGCTGTGATGATGCTGCGATGATGCTGTTGTGATGCTTTGATGATGCAGTGATGACGATGCGATGGTGATGTTGTGATGATGCTGTGACAATGCTTTGATAGCACTGTGATGATGTTGTGATGATGCAGTAATGATGCTGTGATGACTCAGTGATGGTACAGTGATGATGTGATGATGACGCTGTGATGATTCTGTGATGATGCTGTGATGACGCTGTGATAATGCTGTGATGATGCATTGATGACACTGTGATGAGTCTGTGACGATGTAGTTATGATGACGCATTGATTACACTGTGATGATGCAGTGATGACGCTGTGATGGCGCTGCGATGAGGCTTTGATTATTTGATGATGCTGTGATGACGCTGTGATGACGCAGTGATGATGTTGTGATGACGCTCTGATGACGCTGTGATGCTTTGATGACGCAGTGATGACACTGCGATGATATGGTAATGATGCAGTGATGATGCTGTGATGATGCAGTGATGATGCTTTGGTGATGCTGTGATGATGCTCTGATGACGCTGTAATGACGGAGTGATGATGCAGTGATGATGCTGTGATGACATTGTTATGACACTTTGATGATGCTGTGATGCTGTGATGATGTAGGTATGATGCTTTAATGAAGCTGTGATGATGCTGTGATGATGTTGTGATGGTGTTGTGATGATGCTGTGATCATGCTGTGATGATGCAGTGATACCGCTGCGATGATACAGTGATGATTCTGTGATGATGCAGTGATGGCGACGCTGTGATGCATTGATGATGCTGTGATGATGCTGCGATGATGCTGTTGTAATGCTTTGATGATGCAGTGATGACGATGCGATGGTGATGTTGTGATGATGCTGTGACAATGCTTTGATAGCACTGTGATGATGTTGTGATGATGCAGTAATGATGCTGTAATGACTCAGTGATGGTACAGTGATGATGTGATGATGACGCTGTGATGATTCTGTGATGACGCTGTGATGACGCTGTGATAATGCTGTGATGATGCATTGATGACACTGTGATGAGTCTGTGACGATGTAGTTATGATGACGCATTGATTACACTGTGATGATGCAGTGATGACGCTGTGATGGCGCTGCGATGAGGCTTTGATTATTTGATGATGCTGTGATGACGCTGTGATGAGGCTTTGATTATTTGATGATGCTGTGATGACGCTGTGATGACGCTGTGATGACGCTGTGATGATGCTGTGATGATGCATTGATGACACTGTGATGATGCTGTGACGATGTATTTTTGATGACGCATTGATTACACTGTGATGACGCTGCGATGATGCAGTGATGATGCTGTGATGATGCTGTGATGATGCTTTGATGAGGTTTTGATTATTTGATGATGCTGTGATGATGCTGTGATGACGCTGTGATGTCACTGTGATGCTGTGATGATGTTGTGATAATGCTGTGGTGAAGCTGTGATGACGTTTTCATGATGCAGTGATCATGATGTTATGATGCTGTGATAATGCTTTGATGACGCTTTGATGACACTGTGATGATGCAGTGATGATGCTGTGATGATGCAGTGATGATGCAGTGATGGTGCTACGATGATGCTGTTGTGATGCTGTGATGATGCTGTGATGACGCTTTGATGACACTATGATAATGTTGTGATAATGCAGTAATGATGCAGTGATGACTCAGTGATGATGCTGTGATGACGCTGTGATCATGTTGTGATGATTCTGTGATGGCACTGTGATGCTTTGTTTAAGCTCTGATGATGCTGTGATGATGCTGTAATGATGTCGTGATGATGCTGTGATGATGCCGTGATGATGCTGTTATTATGCTGTGATCATGTAGTGAAATGATGTGATGATGCTCTGATGATACAGTGATGATGCAGTGATGATCCAGTTATGACGATGTGGTGAGGCTGTGATAATATTGTGATGATGCTGTGATGACGCTATGATGATGCTGTGATGATACAATGATGACGCTGTGATTCTTTGGTGATGCTGTGATGATGCTGTGATGATGCAGTGATGATGATGTGATGATGTTGTTATGATGCTGTGATGATGCAGTGATCATTCACATGATGCTGTTATGATGCAGTGATGACGCTGCGATGATGCAGTGATGACGATGCGATGATGCTGTGTTGATGCTGTAATGATGATGTGGTGACGCTGTGATGACGCACTGACAATGTAGTTATTACGCTGTGATGATTCTATGATGACGCGCTGATGATGATGTGATGACGCTTTGAAGACACTGTGATGATGCTGTGTTGATGCTGTGATGAAGCTGTGATGACGAGGTGATGGTTCTTTGATGACGCTCTGATGACGCAGTGGTGATGTTTTTGATGACGCTGCGATGAGTCTTTGATGATTCTGTGAAGATGCAGTGATGACGACGTGATGACGCTGTGATGACGCTGTCATGACGCTGTTATGACGCAGCGATGATGCAGTGATGATGCTGTGACGATGTAGTGGTGATGACGCATTGATGACGCTGTGATGATGCTTTGATGATGATGTGATGATGCTGTGATGACTCTATGATGATGCAGTGATGACACTGTGATGGCACTGTGATGCCTTGTTGAAGCTCTGATGATGCATTGAAAATGCACTGATTATGCAGTGATGATGTTGTCTTGATACTGTGATGATGCTGTGATGACGGTTCTATGACACTGTGATTATGTTCTGATGACCCAGTGATCATGCTGTGATGATGCAGTGATGACGCGGTGATGATGCTGTTGTGATGCTCTGATGATGCTGTGATGACTGTTTGATGACACTGTGATGACGTTCTGATGCTGCAGTGATGATGCTGTGATGATGCTGTGATGACGCTGCGATGATGTTGTTGTGATGGTCTGATGATGCTGTGATGACGGTTTGATGACACTGTGATGATGTTCTGATGATGCAGTGATGATGCTGTCATGATGCTGTCATGATGCTTCGATGATGCTGTTGTGATGCTCTGATAATGCTATGATGACGCTTTGATGACACTGTGATGCTGTTGTTGTGATGCAGTGATGACGTTGTGATGATGCTGTGATGCTCTGATGATGATGTTATGATGCTGTGATGATGCAGTAATGATGCTGTGATGGTGATGTGATGACGCTTTGATTACTGCATCATAACTGCATCATCACTGCATCACCACAGCATCATCACTGCCTAATCAAAACATCATCACAGCATCAGCACAACATCATCACTGCATCATCACAGCATCATCACTGCGTCATCACAGCGTCCAAACAGCATCATCACAGCATCATCATTGCATCATCACTGCATCATCTCAGCATCACAGAATCTTTACTGCATAAATACTGCATCATAACAGCGTCATCACATTATCTTCACAGCATCACCCCGGCATCATCACATTATCATCACAACATCATCAGAGTGTCATCACAGCATCATCACTCCGTCATCACAGCGTCATCACGGTATAATCACAGCATCATCACAGCACCATAGCTGCATAATCACTGCATCATCACAGCATAATGAAAGCATCACCACTGCGCCTTCACAGCATCATCACTGCACCATCACTGCATCATCACAGCATCTTCAAATCATCATCGCAGCATCATCACTGCGTCATCGCTGCATCATCACTGCACCATCACTGCATCATCACAGCATCATCTCAGCATTATCACAGCATCATTACTGCATAATCAATGCATTATCACAGCGTCATCACAGTATCATTACTGCATCATGACATCAGCATCACTGCATCATCCCATCATCTTCACTGCATCATCACAGCATCATCACTGCATAGACACTGCATCATCACTGCATCATCACAGCGTCATCACTGCTTCATTATATCATCATCACTGCATCATCATAGCGTCATCACAGCATCAACACACCATCATCGCTGCGTCATCACAGCGTCATCACTGCACCATCACAGCATCATTACAGCATCATCAGATCATCAGAAGTGCATCATCATTGCATCATGACATCATCATCACAGCATCATCATATCATCATCACAGTGTCATCACAGCATCATCACTATGTCATCACAGCGTCATAGCTGCATAATCACAGAATCATCACAACATCATCACAGCATCATCATATCATCATCACCACATAATCACAGTGTCATCACAGCATCATCAAGGCGCCATCACTGCATCATCACAGCATCTTCGCATTGTCATCACAGCATCATCTCTGCGTCCTCACTGCATCATCACTACAGCATCAGAGCATTATCTCAGTGTCATCAGAGTATCATTACAGCATAATCACTGCATTATCACAGCATCATCACATTATCATCACTACATCATCACATCATCATCACTGCATCATCGCAGCATCATAACAACTTCCTCACAGCAACATCACTGCATCATCTCTGCATCATCAGAGCATCATTAGAGTATCATGACAGCATCATCATTGCATAATCACTGCATCATCACCTCATCGTCAGAGCATAATCACAGCATCATCGCAGCATCATTACTGCTGACTCACTGCATCATCACAATATTATCACAATATTATCACAATATTATCACAATAATTGGTGACTATGCGATGATGATGTGATGATGCTGTGATTATGCAGCTATGATGCTGTGATGGTGCAGTGATTCTGCAGTAATGATGCTGTGATGGTGCTGTGATGATGCAGTGATGATGCAGTGATGACGATATGATGATGCAGTGATTATGCAGTGATTATGCTGTGACTATACTGAGATGATGCTGTAATGATGCATTGTTGACGTTGTGATGACGCTGTATTGATGCTGTGAGGATGCTGTGATGATGCAGTGATTATGCAGTGATGATGCTGTGATGACTCTGTGATGATGTTGTGATGATGCTGTGATGATGCTCTGATGATGCTGTGATGATGCAGTGATGATGCTGTGATGATGCAGTGATGATGCATTGATGATGTAGTGATGACGCTGTGATGATACTGTGATTATGCTGAGATGATGCTGTGATGATGTGATGATGCAGTGATGATTCACTGAGTAAGAAGTGATTATGTAGTGATGACGCTCTGATGACGCAGTGATGATGTTGTGATGATGTTGTGATAATGCAGTGATGATGCTGTGATGACACTGTAATGACGCTGTCGTGATGCTGTGATGACGTAGTCATGGTGTTGTAATGATGCTGTTATGACACTGTGATTATGCAGTGATGATGCTATGATGATGCTGTGATGATACAGTGATGACAATTTGATGATGTAGTGATGATGCTGTGATGACTCTATGATTATGCAGCTATGATGCTATGATGATGATGTGAGGATGAAGTGATTATGCATTTTTGATGCTGTGATGACGCTGTCATGATGCTGTGATGAAGCTGCGATGATGCAGTGATTATGCAGTTAGGACGCTTTGATGACACTGTGATGATGCATTTATGACACTGTAATGACGCTGTGATGATGTTGTGATGATGCAGTGAATAAGCAGTAATGATACTGTGATGATGCTGAGATGATGCTGTGATAACGCAGTGATGATGCTGTGATGACGCTTTGATGATGTTGTGATTATGATGTGATGCAGTGATGATTTTGTGATGATGCAGTTTAGATGCAGTGACGATGCAGTTATGACGCTGTGATGACGCGGTGATGATGCTGTGATGATGCTTTGATGATTTTGTTATGTTGTTGTGATGATGCAGTTATGATGATATGACGATGCTGTAACGATGCCGTGATGATGCAGTGATGATGCTGTGATTATTCAGTGATGATGCCGTGATGATGCAGTGATGATGCTGTGATTATTCAGTGATGATGCAGTGATGATGCTGTCATGACAGTGTGATGATGCTGTGATGATGCTGCGATGTTGCTGTGAGGATGCTGTGATGATGCAGTGATTCTGAAGTAATGATGCTGTGACGGTGCTGTGATGATGCAGTGATGATGCAGTGATGATGCAGTGATGATGTAGTGATGACGCTGTGATGATACTGTGATTATGCTGAGATGATGCTGTGATGATGTGATGATGCAGTGATGATTCACTGAGTAAGAAGTGATTATGTAGTGATGACGCTCTGATGACGCAGTGATGATGTTGTGATGATGTTGTGATAATGCAGTGATGATGCTGTGATGACACTGTAATGACGCTGTCGTGATGCTGTGATGACGTAGTCATGGTGTTGTAATGATGCTGTTATGACACTGTGATTATGCAGTGATGATGCTGTGATGATGCTTTGATGATTTTGTTATGTTGTTGTGATGATGCAGTTATGATGATATGACGATGCTGTAACGATGCCGTGATGATGCAGTGATGATGCTGTGATTATTCAGTGATGATGCTGTGATGATGCTGTGATGATGCCGTAATGATGCTGTGATGATGCATGATGATGCTACGATGATGTTGTGATGACGCTGTGATGATGATGTGATGACGCTGCGATAACACAGTGGTGATGTGGTGATGCAGTAATGATGCTGTGACGACGCACTGATTCTGCTCTGATGATGCTGTAATGATGCAGTCATGATGCAATAATGATGATGCTGTGATGATGCAGTGATGATGTTGTTATGACGCTGTGATGAAGCTGTGATAATATTATGATGATGCTATGATGACATAGCGATGATGCTGTGAAGATTCTTTGATGACGATGTGATGACGATGTGATGATGCTCTGATGATGCTGTTATGACGCTGTGATGATGCTGTGATGGTTCTTTGATGATGCAGTGTTTATGCAGTTATGACGCTGTGATGACGCTGTGATGATGCTTTGATCATGCTGTTATGATGCAGTTATTATGACGCCATGATGTTGTGACAATGCAGTGATGATGCGGTGATGACGCTGTGATGATGCAGTGATGATGCAGTAATGACGCTGTGATGATTTTGTGATGATGCTCTGATGACGCAGTGATGATGCTGTGATGATGTAGTGATGATGCTGTGAAGACGCTCTCATGACACTGTCGTGAAGCTGTGATGATGATGTCGTGATGCTGTGATGATGCTGTGATGACGCTGTGATAACGCTGTGATGATGCTGTGATGATGCTCTATTGATGCTGTGATGATGCAGTAATAACGCTGTGATGACGCTCTTATAATTTTGTGATGATACTGTGGTGATGCAGTGATGATGCAGTGATGACGCTGTGATGAGTCTCTGATGATACTGTGATGACGTTGTGATAATGCAATGATTAGGCAGTAATGATGCTGTGATGATGCTGAGATGACACTGTGATGATGCAGTAATGGTGCAGTGATGATGCAGTTATGACACCGTGATAATGCTGTGATGCCGCAGTGAGTAAACAGTAATGATTCTGTGATGATGCAGTGATGATGATGTGATGATGCTGCGATGATGCTTTGATGATGCTGTGATGCTGCAGTGATGAAGCTGTGATGATTTTGTGATGATGCAGTTTAGATGCAGTGACGATGCAGTTATGACGCTGTGATGACGCGGTGATGATGCTGTGACGATGCTTTGATGATTTTGTTATGTTGTTGTGATGATGCAGTTATGATGATATGACGATGCTGTAACGATGCCGTGATGATGCTGTGATGATGCTGTGATGATGCAGTGATGATGCTGCGGTGATGCTGTGATGATGCTGTGATGATACAGTCATGATGTTACGATGACGCTGTGATGATGCTGTAATGATGTTGTGATGATGCTGTCGTTACGCTATGATGATTCTGTGATTATGTAGCTAAAATGCTGTGATGATGATGTGATGATGTAGTGATGATGCAGTGGTGATGCTCTGATGACGATGCAAAGATGCTGTGATGATGCAGTAATGATGCTGTGATGATTCTGTGATGATGCTGTGATTATGCTGAGATTTTGCTCAGATTATGCTCTGATGATGCAGTGATGGTACAGTGATGATTCAGTGAGGAGTCAGTGATGATGATGTGATTACGATGCGGAGATGCTGTGATCATGCAGTAAGGATGCAATGATGATGCTGTGATGACACTGTGATTATGTTGTGTTGATACTTGTAATGATGTTTTGATGACGATGTGATGATGCTGTGATGATGCAGTGATTATGCAGTGATGATGCTGTGATGATGTGGTGATGATGCAGTGATTATGCAGTGATGATGCTGTGATGATGCAGTGATGATGCTGTGATGATGATATGAAGATGCTATGATGATTCAGTGATGATTCTGTGATGATGCATTTACGATACTGTGATGACGCTGTGATGATGTTGTTATGATGGTGTGATGATGCTGTGATGATATTTTGATGATACTGTGACAATGATGTGATGATGCAGCAATGATGCAGTGTTGATGATGTGATGATGCGGTGATGATGCAGTGATTATGCAGTGATGATACTGTGATGATGCATTGGTGGTGCTGTGATGATGCTTGGATGATGCTTGGATGATTCAGTGATGATTCTGTGATGACACTGTGATGATGTGATGATGCAGTGAATATACTGTGATGACACTATGATGATGCAGTGATTATGCAGAAATGATTCTGTGATGATGCTGAGATGATGTTGTTATGATGCAGTGATGATGCTTTGATGACGCTGTCGTGATGGTGAGATGACGCTGTCGTGATGCTTTGATGATTCAGTGAGGACACTGTGATGATGCTGTGATTACAATTTGATGACGTAGTGATGATGCTGTGATGACCTTATGATGATGCTGTGATGATTCTGTGATGATGCTGTGATTATGCTGCTATGATGCAGTCATGATGCAGTGATGATGCTGAGATGACACTGATGATGCTGTGATAATGATGTGATGATGCTGTGATGATGTATTGATGACAGTGAAGATGCTATAATGATGATGTGATGATGCAGTGATGATGCTGTGATAAGGTTCTGATGATGAAGCTATGATGTTATGATGCAGTGATGACACTGTCATGACGCTGTGATGATGCAGTGAGTAAGCAGTAATGATGCTGTGATGATGCTGAGATGATGATGTGATGATGCAGTGGTGATGCTCTGATGACGATGCAAAGATGCTGTGATGATGCAGTAATGATGCTGTGATGATTCTGTGATGATTTGGTGATGATGCTGTGATGACAGTTTGATGACGTTGTTATGATGCTGTGATGACACTGAAAACGTTGTGATGATGATGTGATAATGCTGTGATGATGGAGTGATGATGTATTTATGACATTGTGATTATGCCGAGATGATGCTTTGATGATGCAGTTATGATGCTGTGATGATGATGCACTCATGATGCAGTGAGGATGCAGTGATGATGCTGTGATGATGCTCTGATGATGACGAAGTGATGATGCTGTGATGATGTAGTGATGATGCAGTGATGTGTAGTGATGACGCTGTGATGATATTGTGATGATGATGTGATGATGCTGTGATTATGCGGAGATTATGCAGTGATTATGCAGTGATGATGCTGTCATGACAGTGTGATGATGCTGTGATGATGCTGCGATGTTGCTGTGAGGATGCTGTGATGATGCAGTGATTCTGAAGTAATGATGCTGTGATGGTGCTGTGATGATGCAGTGATGATGCAGTGATGATGCAGTGATGATATGATGATGCAGTGATTATGCTGTAATAATTCTGTGACTATACTGAGATGATGCTGTAATGATGCATTGATGACGCTGTGATGACGCTGTGTTGATGCTGTGAGGATGCTGTGATGATGCAGTGATTATGCAGTGATGATGCTGACATGAAACTGATGATGTTGTGATGATGATGTGATGATGCTCTGATGATGCAGTGAGTAAGCAGTAATGATGCTGAGAGGATGATGTGATGATGCTGTGATGATGCTCTGATGATGCTGTGATGACGCAGTGATGATTCTGTGATGATGCAGTGATGATGTAGTGATGATGCTGTGATGATACTGTGATTATGCTGTGATGATGCTGTGATGATGCTCTGATGATGCTGTGATGACGCAGTGATGATTCTGTGATGATGCAGTGATGATGTAGTGATGACGCTGTGATGATACTGTGATTATGCTGTGATGATGCTGTGATTATGCGGTGATTATGCAGTGATGATGCTGTCATGACACTGTGATGATGATGCGATGATGCTGTGATGATGCTGCGATGTTGCTGTGATGATGCAGTGATTCTGCAGTAATGATGCTGTGATGATGCTGTGATGATGCAGTGATGATGCAGTGATGACGATATGATGATGCAGTGATTATGCAGTGATTATGCTGTGACTATACTGAGATGATGCTGTAATGATGCATTGTTGGCGTTGTGATGACGCTGTATTTATGCTGTGATGATGCAGTGATTATGCAGTGATGATGCTGTGATGACTCTGTGATGATGTTGTGATGATGCTGTGATGATGCTCTGATGATGCTGTGATGATGCAGTGATGATGCTGTGATGATGCAGTGATGATGCATTGATGATGTAGTGATGATACTGTGATTATGCTGAGATGATGCTGTGATGATGTGATGATGCAGAGATGATTCACTGAGTAAGAAGTGATTATGTAGTGATGACGCTCTGATGACGCAGTGATGATGTTGTGATGATGTTGTGATAATGCAGTGATGATGCTGTGATGACACTGTAATGACGCTGTCGTGATGCTGTGATGACGTAGTCATGGTGTTGTAATGATGCTGTTATGACACTGTGATTATGCAGTGATGATGCTATGATGATGCTGTGATGATACAGTGATGACAATTTGATGATGTAGTGATGATGCTGTGATGACTCTATGATTATGCAGCTATGATGCTATGATGATGATGTGAGGATGAAGTGATTATGCATTTTTGATGCTGTGATGACGCTGTCATGATGCTGTGATGAAGCTGCGATGATGCAGTGATTATGCAGTTAGGACGCTTTGATGACACTGTGATGATGCATTTATGACACTGTAATGACGCTGTGATGATGTTGTGATGATGCAGTGAATAAGCAGTAATGATACTGTGATGATGCTGAGATGATGCTGTGATAACGCAGTGATGATGCTGTGATGACGCTTTGATGATGTTGTGATTATGATGTGATGCAGTGATGATTTTTTGATGATGCAGTTTAGATGCAGTGACGATGCAGTTATGACGCTGTGATGACGCGGTGATGATGCTGTGATGATGCTTTGATGATTTTGTTATGTTGTTGTGATGATGCAGTTATGATGATATGACGATGCTGTAACGATGCCATGATGATGCAGTGATGATGCTGTGATTATTCAGTGATGATGCAGTGATGATGCTGTGATGATGCTGTGATGATGCAGTAATGATGCTGTGATGATGCATGATGATGCTACGATGATGTTGTGATGACGCTGTGATGATGATGTGATGATGCTGCAATGATGCTGTGATGATTCTGTGATGATGTTGTGATGATGCTGTGATGACGCTGCGATAACACAGTGATGATGTGGTGATGCAGTAATGATGCTGTGACGACGCACTGATTCTGCTCTGATGATGCTGTAATGATGCAGTCATGACGCAATAATGATGATGCTGTGATGATGCAGTGATGATGTTGTTATGACACTGTGATGAAGCTGTGATAATATTATGATGATGCTATGATGACATAGCGATGATGCTGTGAAGATTCTTTGATGACGATGTGATGACGATGTGATGATGCTCTGATGATGCTGTTATGACGCTGTGATGATGCTGTGATGGTTCTTTGATGATGCAGTGTTTATGCAGTTATGACGCTGTGATGACGCTGTGATGATGCTTTGATCATGCTGTTATGATGCAGTTATTATGACGCCATGATGTTGTGACAATGCAGTGATGATGCGGTGATGACGCTGTGATGATGCAGTGATGATGCAGTAATGACGCTGTGATGATTTTGTGATGATGCTCTGATGACGCAGTGATGATGCTGTGATGATGTAGTGATGATGCTGTGAAGACGCTCTCATGACACTGTCGTGACGCTGTGATGATGATGTCGTGATGCTGTGATGATGCTGTGATGACGCTGTGATAACGCTGTGATGACGCTCTTATAATTTTGTGATGATGCTGTGATGATACTGTGGTGATGCAGTGATGATGCAGTGATGACGCTGTGATGAGTCTCTGATGATGCTGAGATGACGCTGTGATGATGCAGTGATGACGCTGTGATGACACTATCGTGATTCTGTGATGATGATGTGATGATGCAGTAATGATGCTGTGATGATGCACTGATGATACTGTGATGACGTTGTGATAATGCAATGATTAGGCAGTAATGATGCTGTGATGATGCTGAGATGACACTGTGATGATGCAGTAATGGTGCAGTGATGATGCAGTTATGACACCGTGATAATGCTGTGATGCCGCAGTGAGTAAACAGTAATGATTCTGTGATGATGCAGTGATGATGATGTGATGATGCTGCGATGATGCTTTGATGATGCTGTGATGCTGCAGTGATGAAGCTGTGATGATTTTTTGATGATGCAGTTTAGATGCAGTGACGATGCAGTTATGACGCTGTGATGACGCGGTGATGATGCTGTGACGATGCTTTGATGGTTTTGTTATGTTGTTGTGATGATGCAGTTATGATGATATGACGATGCTGTAACGATGCCGTGATGATGCTGTGATGATGCTGTGATGATGCAGTGATGACGCTGCGGTGATGCTGTGATGATGCTGTGATGATACAGTCATGATGTTACGATGACGCTGTGATGATGCTGTAATGATGTTGTGATGATGCTGTCGTTACGCTATGATGATTCTGTGATTATGTAGCTAAAATGCTGTGATGATGATGTGATGATGTAGTGATGATGCAGTGGTGATGCTCTGATGACGATGCAAAGATGCTGTGATGATGCAGTAATGATGCTGTGATGATTCTGTGATGATGCTGTGATTATGCTGAGATTATGCTCAGATTATGCTCTGATGATGCAGTGATGGTACAGTGATGATTCAGTGAGGAGTCAGTGATGATGATGTGATTACGATGCGGAGATGCTGTGATCATGCAGTAAGGATGCAATGATGATGCTGTGATGACACTGTGATTATGTTGTGTTGATACTTGTAATGATGTTTTGATGACGATGTGATGATGCTGTGATGATGCAGTGATTATGCAGTGATGATGCTGTGATGATGTGGTGATGATGCAGTGATTATGCAGTGATGATGCTGTGATGATGCAGTGATGATGCTGTGATGATATTGTGATGATGATATGAAGATGCTATGATGATTCAGTGATGATTCTGTGATGATGCATTTACGATACTGTGATGACGCTGTGATGATGTTGTTATGATGGTGTGATGATGCTGTGATGATATTTTGATGATACTGTGACAATGATGTGATGATGCAGCAATGATGCAGTGTTGATGATGTGATGATGCGGTGATGATGCAGTGATTATGCAGTGATGATACTGTGATGATGCATTGGTGGTGCTGTGATGATGCTTGGATGATTCAGTGATGATTCTGTGATGACACTGTGATGATGTGATGATGCAGTGAATATACTGTGATGACACTATGATGATGCAGTGATTATGCAGAAATGATTCTGTGATGATGCTGAGATGATGTTGTTATGATGCAGTGATGATGCTTTGATGACGCTGTCGTGATGGTGAGATGACGCTGTCGTGATGCTTTGATGATGCTGTGATGACACTGTGATGATGCAGTGATGATACTGTGATGACGCTGTGAAAATGCAATGATTATGCAGAAATGATTCTGTGATGATGCTCTGATGATGCTGTGATGATGCAGTGATGATGCTGTGATGATGCAGTGATGATGCATTGATGATGTAGTGATGACGCTGTGATGATACTGTGATTATGCTGAGATGATGCTGTGATGATGTGATGATGCAGTGATGATTCACTGAGTAAGAAGTGATTATGTAGTGATGACGCTCTGATGACACAGTGATGATGTTGTGATGATGTTGTGATAATGCAGTGATGATGCTGTGATGACTCTATGATTATGCAGCTATGATGCTATGATGATGATGTGAGGATGAAGTGATTATGCATTTTTGATGCTGTGATGACGCTGTCATGATGCTGTGATGAAGCTGCGATGATGCAGTGATTATGCAGTTAGGACGCTTTGATGACACTGTGATGATGCATTTATGACACTGTAATGACGCTGTGATGATGTTGTGATGATGCAGTGAATAAGCAGTAATGATACTGTGATGATGCTGAGATGATGCTGTGATAACGCAGTGATGATGCTGTGATGACGCTTTGATGATGTTGTGATTATGATGTGATGCAGTGATGATTTTTTGATGATGCAGTTTAGATGCAGTGACGATGCAGTTATGACGCTGTGATGACGCGGTGATGATGCTGTGATGATGCTTTGATGATTTTGTTATGTTGTTGTGATGATGCAGTTATGATGATATGACGATGCTGTAACGATGCCATGATGATGCAGTGATGATGCTGTGATTATTCAGTGATGATGCAGTGATGATGCTGTGATGATGCTGTGATGATGCAGTAATGATGCTGTGATGATGCATGATGATGCTACGATGATGTTGTGATGACGCTGTGATGATGATGTGATGATGCTGCAATGATGCTGTGATGATTCTGTGATGATGTTGTGATGATGCTGTGATGACGCTGCGATAACACAGTGATGATGTGGTGATGCAGTAATGATGCTGTGACGACGCACTGATTCTGCTCTGATGATGCTGTAATGATGCAGTCATGATGCAATAATGATGATGCTGTGATGATGCAGTGATGATGTTGTTATGACACTGTGATGAAGCTGTGATAATATTATGATGATGCTATGATGACATAGCGATGATGCTGTGAAGATTCTTTGATGACGATGTGATGACGATGTGATGATGCTCTGATGATGCTGTTATGACGCTGTGATGATGCTGTGATGGTTCTTTGATGATGCAGTGTTTATGCAGTTATGACGCTGTGATGACGCTGTGATGATGCTTTGATCATGCTGTTATGATGCAGTTATTATGACGCCATGATGTTGTGACAATGCAGTGATGATGCTCTGATGACGCTGTGATGATGCAGTGATGATGCAGTAATGACGCTGTGATGATTTTGTGATGATGCTCTGATGACGCAGTGATGATGCTGTGATGATGTAGTGATGATGCTGTGAAGACGCTCTCATGACACTGTCGTGACGCTGTGATGATGATGTCGTGATGCTGTGATGATGCTGTGATGACGCTGTGATAACGCTGTGATGACGCTGTGATGATGCTCTATTGATGCTGTGATGATGCAGTAATAACGCTGTGATGACGCTCTTATAATTTTGTGATGATGCTGTGATGATACTGTGGTGATGCAGTGATGATGCAGTGATGACGCTGTGATGAGTCTCTGATGATGCTGAGATGACGCTGTGATGATGCAGTGATGACGCTGTGATGACACTATCGTGATTCTGTGATGATGATGTGATGATGCAGTAATGATGCTGTGATGATGCACTGATGATACTGTGATGACGTTGTGATAATGCAATGATTAGGCAGTAATGATGCTGTGATGATGCTGAGATGACACTGTGATGATGCAGTAATGGTGCAGTGATGATGCAGTTATGACACCGTGATAATGCTGTGATGCCGCAGTGAGTAAACAGTAATGATTCTGTGATGATGCAGTGATGATGATGTGATGATGCTGCGATGATGCTTTGATGATGCTGTGATGCTGCAGTGATGAAGCTGTGATGATTTTGTGATGATGCAGTTTAGATGCAGTGACGATGCAGTTATGACGCTGTGATGACGCGGTGATGATGCTGTGACGATGCTTTGATGGTTTTGTTATGTTGTTGTGATGATGCAGTTATGATGATATGACGATGCTGTAACGATGCCGTGATGATGCTGTGATGATGCTGTGATGATGCAGTGATGACGCTGCGGTGATGCTGTGATGATGCTGTGATGATACAGTCATGATGTTACGATGACGCTGTGATGATGCTGTAATGATGTTGTGATGATGCTGTCGTTACGCTATGATGATTCTGTGATTATGTAGCTAAAATGCTGTGATGATGATGTGATGATGTAGTGATGATGCAGTGGTGATGCTCTGATGACGATGCAAAGATGCTGTGATGATGCAGTAATGATGCTGTGATGATTCTGTGATGATGCTGTGATTATGCTGAGATTATGCTCAGATTATGCTCTGATGATGCAGTGATGGTACAGTGATGATTCAGTGAGGAGTCAGTGATGATGATGTGATTACGATGCGGACATGCTGTGATCATGCAGTAAGGATGCAATGATGATGCTGTGATGACACTGTGATTATGTTGTGTTGATACTTGTAATGATGTTTTGATGACGATGTGATGATGCTGTGATGATGCAGTGATTATGCAGTGATGATGCTGTGATGATGTGGTGATGATGCAGTGATTATGCAGTGATGATGCTGTGATGATGCAGTGATGATGCTGTGATGATATTGTGATGATGATATGAAGATGCTATGATGATTCAGTGATGATTCTGTGATGATGCATTTACGATACTGTGATGACGCTGTGATGATGTTGTTATGATGGTGTGATGATGCTGTGATGATATTTTGATGATACTGTGACAATGATGTGATGATGCAGCAATGATGCAGTGTTGATGATGTGATGATGCGGTGATGATGCAGTGATTATGCAGTGATGATACTGTGATGATGCATTGGTGGTGCTGTGATGATGCTTGGATGATGCTTGGATGATTCAGTGATGATTCTGTGATGACACTGAGATGATGTGATGATGCAGTGAATATACTGTGATGACACTATGATGATGCAGTGATTATGCAGAAATGATTCTGTGATGATGCTGAGATGATGTTGTTATGATGCAGTGATGATGCTTTGATGACGCTGTCGTGATGGTGAGATGACGCTGTCGTGATGCTTTGATGATGCTGTGATGACACTGTGATGATGCAGTGATGATACTGTGATGACGCTGTGAAAATGCAATGATTATGCAGAAATGATTCTGTGATGATGCTCTGATGATGCTGTGATGATGCAGTGATGATGCTGTGATGATGCAGTGATGATGCATTGATGATGTAGTGATGACGCTGTGATGATACTGTGATTATGCTGAGATGATGCTGTGATGATGTGATGATGCAGTGATGATTCACTGAGTAAGAAGTGATTATGTAGTGATGACGCTCTGATGACACAGTGATGATGTTGTGATGATGTTGTGATAATGCAGTGATGATGCTGTGATGACACTGTAATGACGCTGTCGTGATGCTGTGATGACGTAGTCATGGTGTTGTAATGATGCTGTTATGACACTGTGATTATGCAGTGATGATGCTATGATGATGCTGTGATGATACAGTGATGACAATTTGATGATGTAGTGATGATGCTGTGATGACTCTATGATTATGCAGCTATGATGCTATGATGATGATGTGAGGATGAAGTGATTATGCATTTTTGATGCTGTGATGACGCTGTCATGATGCTGTGATGAAGCTGCGATGATGCAGTGATTATGCAGTTAGGACGCTTTGATGACACTGTGATGATGCATTTATGACACTGTAATGACGCTGTGATGATGTTGTGATGATGCAGTGAATAAGCAGTAATGATACTGTGATGATGCTGAGATGATGCTGTGATAACGCTTTGATGATGTTGTGATTATGATGTGATGCAGTGATGATTTTTTGATGATGCAGTTTAGATGCAGTGACGATGCAGTTATGACGCTGTGATGACGCGGTGATGATGCTGTGATGATGCTTTGATGATTTTGTTATGTTGTTGTGATGATGCAGTTATGATGATATGACGATGCTGTAACGATGCCGTGATGATGCAGTGATGATGCTGTGATTATTCAGTGATGATGCAGTGATGATGCTGTGATGATGCTGTGATGATGCAGTAATGATGCTGTGATGATGCATGATGATGCTACGATGATGTTGTGATGACGCTGTGATGATGATGTGATGATGCTGCAATGATGCTGTGATGATGTTGTGATGATGCTGTGATGACGCTGCGATAACACAGTGATGATGTGGTGATGCAGTAATGATGCTGTGACGACGCACTGATTCTGCTCTGATGATGCTGTAATGATGCAGTCATGATGCAATAATGATGATGCTGTGATGATGCAGTGATGATGTTGTTATGACGCTGTGATGAAGCTGTGATAATATTATGATGATGCTATGATGACATAGCGATGATGCTGTGAAGATTCTTTGATGACGATGTGATGACGATGTGATGATGCTCTGATGATGCTGTTATGACGCTGTGATGATGCTGTGATGGTTCTTTGATGATGCAGTGTTTATGCAGTTATGACGCTGTGATGACGCTGTGATGATGCTTTGATCATGCTGTTATGATGCAGTTATTATGACGCCATGATGTTGTGACAATGCAGTGATGATGCGGTGATGACGCTGTGATGATGCAGTGATGATGTAGTGATGATGCTGTGAAGACGCTCTCATGACACTGTCGTGACGCTGTGATGATGATGTCGTGATGCTGTGATGATGCTGTGATGACGCTGTGATAACGCTGTGATGACGCTGTGATGATGCTCTATTGATGCTGTGATGATGCAGTAATAACGCTGTGATGACGCTCTTATAATTTTGTGATGATGCTGTGATGATACTGTGGTGATGCAGTGATGATGCAGTGATGACGCTGTGATGAGTCTCTGATGATGCTGAGATGACGCTGTGATGATGCAGTGATGACGCTGTGATGACACTATCGTGATTCTGTGATGATGATGTGATGATGCAGTAATGATGCTGTGATGATGCACTGATGATACTGTGATGACGTTGTGATAATGCAATGATTAGGCAGTAATGATGCTGTGATGATGCTGAGATGACACTGTGATGATGCAGTAATGGTGCAGTGATGATGCAGTTATGACACCGTGATAATGCTGTGATGCCGCAGTGAGTAAACAGTAATGATTCTGTGATGATGCAGTGATGATGATGTGATGATGCTGCGATGATGCTTTGATGATGCTGTGATGCTGCAGTGATGAAGCTGTGATGATTTTGTGATGATGCAGTTTAGATGCAGTGACGATGCAGTTATGACGCTGTGATGACGCGGTGATGATTCTGTGACGATGCTTTGATGGTTTTGTTATGTTGTTGTGATGATGCAGTTATGATGATATGACGATGCTGTAACGATGCCGTGATGATGCTGTGATGATGCTGTGATGATGCAGTGATGACGCTGCGGTGATGCTGTGATGATGCTGTGATGATACAGTCATGATGTTACGATGACGCTGTGATGATGCTGTAATGATGTTGTGATGATGCTGTCGTTACGCTATGATGATTCTGTGATTATGTAGCTAAAATGCTGTGATGATGATGTGATGATGTAGTGATGATGCAGTGGTGATGCTCTGATGACGATGCAAAGATGCTGTGATGATGCAGTAATGATGCTGTGATGATTCTGTGATGATGCTGTGATTATGCTGAGATTATGCTCAGATTATGCTCTGATGATGCAGTGATGGTACAGTGATGATTCAGTGAGGAGTCAGTGATGATGATGTGATTACGATGCGGACATGCTGTGATCATGCAGTAAGGATGCAATGATGATGCTGTGATGACACTGTGATTATGTTGTGTTGATACTTGTAATGATGTTTTGATGACGATGTGATGATGCTGTGATGATGCAGTGATTATGTAGTGATGATGCTGTGATGATGTGGTGATGATGCAGTGATTATGCAGTGATGATGCAGTGATGATGCAGTGATGATGCTGTGATGATATTGTGATGATGATATGAAGATGCTATGATGATTCAGTGATGATTCTGTGATGATGCATTTACGATACTGTGATGACGCTGTGATGATGTTGTTATGATGGTGTGATGATGCTGTGATGATATTTTGATGATACTGTGACAATGATGTGATGATGCAGCAATGATGCAGTGTTGATGATGTGATGATGCGGTGATGATGCAGTGATTATGCAGTGATGATACTGTGATGATGCATTGGTGGTGCTGTGATGATGCTTGGATGATGCTTGGATGATTCAGTGATGATTCTGTGATGACACTGTGATGATGTGATGATGCAGTGAATATACTGTGATGACACTATGATGATGCAGTGATTATGCAGAAATGATTCTGTGATGATGCTGAGATGATGTTGTTATGATGCAGTGATGATGCTTTGATGACGCTGTCGTGATGGTGAGATGACGCTGTCGTGATGCTTTGATGATGCTGTGATGACACTGTGATGATGCAGTGATGATACTGTGATGACGCTGTGAAAATGCAATGATTATGCAGAAATGATTCTGTGATGATGCTGAGATGATGCTGTGATGATGCAGTGAGTAAGCAGTGATGATGCAGTAATGATGCCATGATGATGCTGAGATGATGCTGTGATGTTGCAGTGATGGTGCAGTGATGATTCAGTGAGGACACTGTGATGATGCTGTGATTACAATGTGATGACGTAGTGATGATGCTGTGATGACCTTATGATGATGCTGTGATGATTCTGTGATGATGCTGTGATTATGCTGCTATGATGCAGTCATGATGCAGTGATGATGCTGAGATGACACTGATGATGCTGTGATAATGATGTGATGATGCTGTGATGATGTATTGATGACAGTGAAGATGCTATAATGATGATGTGATGATGCAGTGATGATGCTGTGATAAGGTTCTGATGATGAAGCTATGATGTTATGATGCAGTGATGACACTGTCATGACGCTGTGATGATGCAGTGAGTAAGCAGTAATGATGCTGTGATGATGCTGAGATGATGATGTGATGATGCAGTGGTGATGCTCTGATGACGATGCAAAGATGCTGTGATGATGCAGTAATGATGCTGTGATGATTCTGTGATGATTTGGTGATGATGCTGTGATGAGAGTTTGATGACGTTGTTATGATGCTGTGATGACACTGAAAACGTTGTGATGATGATGTGATAATGCTGTGATGATGGAGTGATGATGTATTTATGACATTGTGATTATGCCGAGATGATGCTTTGATGATGCAGTTATGATGCTGTGATGATGATGCACTCATGATGCAGTGAGGATGCAGTGATGATGCTGTGATGATGCTCTGATGATGACGAAGTGATGATGCTGTGATGATGTAGTGATGATGCAGTGATGTGTAGTGATGACGCTGTGATGATATTGTGATGATGATGTGATGATGCTGTGATTATGCGGAGATTATGCAGTGATTATGCAGTGATGATGCTGTCATGACAGTGTGATGATGCTGTGATGATGCTGCGATGTTGCTGTGAGGATGCTGTGATGATGCAGTGATTCTGAAGTAATGATGCTGTGATGGTGCTGTGATGATGCAGTGATGATGCAGTGATGATGCAGTGATGATATGATGATGCAGTGATTATGCTGTAATAATTCTGTGACTATACTGAGATGATGCTGTAATGATGCATTGATGACGCTGTGATGACGCTGTGTTGATGCTGTGAGGATGCTGTGATGATGCAGTGATTATGCAGTGATGATGCTGACATGAAACTGATGATGTTGTGATGATGATGTGATGATGCTCTGATGATGCAGTGAGTAAGCAGTAATGATGCTGAGAGGATGATGTGATGATGCTGTGATGATGCTCTGATGATGCTGTGATGACGCAGTGATGATTCTGTGATGATGCAGTGATGATGTAGTGATGATGCTGTGATGATACTGTGATTATGCTGTGATGATGCTGTGATGATGCTCTGATGATGCTGTGATGACGCAGTGATGATTCTGTGATGATGCAGTGATGATGTAGTGATGACGCTGTGATGATACTGTGATTATGCTGTGATGATGTTGTGATTATGCGGTGATTATGCAGTGATGATGCTGTCATGACACTGTGATGATGATGCGATGATGCTGTGATGATGCTGCGATGTTGCTGTGAGGATGCTGTGATGATGCAGTGATTCTGCAGTAATGATGCTGTGATGATGCTGTGATGATGCAGTGATGATGCAGTGATGACGATATGATGATGCAGTGATTATGCAGTGATTATGCTGTGACTATACTGAGATGATGCTGTAATGATGCATTGTTGGCGTTGTGATGACGCTGTATTTATGCTGTGATGATGCAGTGATTATGCAGTGATGATGCTGTGATGACGCTGTGATGATACTGTGATTATGCTGAGATGATGCTGTGATGATGTGATGATGCAGTGATGATTCACTGAGTAAGAAGTGATTATGTAGTGATGACGCTCTGATGACGCAGTGATGATGTTGTGATGATGTTGTGATAATGCAGTGATGATGCTGTGATGACACTGTAATGACGCTGTCGTGATGCTGTGATGACGTAGTCATGGTGTTGTAATGATGCTGTTATGACACTGTGATTATGCAGTGATGATGCTATGATGATGCTGTGATGATACAGTGATGACAATTTGATGATGTAGTGATGATGCTGTGATGACTCTATGATTATGCAGCTATGATGCTATGATGATGATGTGAGGATGAAGTGATTATGCATTTTTGATGCTGTGATGACGCTGTCATGATGCTGTGATGAAGCTGCGATGATGCAGTGATTATGCAGTTAGGACGCTTTGATGACACTGTGATGATGCATTTATGACACTGTAATGACGCTGTGATGATGTTGTGATGATGCAGTGAATAAGCAGTAATGATACTGTGATGATGCTGAGATGATGCTGTGATAATGCAGTGATGATGCTGTGATGACGCTTTGATGATGTTGTGATTATGATGTGATGCAGTGATGATTTTTTGATGATGCAGTTTAGATGCAGTGACGATGCAGTTATGACGCTGTGATGACGCGGTGATGATGCTGTGATGATGCTTTGATGATTTTGTTATGTTGTTGTGATGATGCAGTTATGATGATATGACGATGCTGTAACGATGCCGTGATGATGCAGTGATGATGCTGTGATTATTCAGTGATGATGCAGTGATGATGCTGTGATGATGCTGTGATGATGCAGTAATGATGCTGTGATGATGCATGATGATGCTGTGATTATTCAGTGATGATGCAGTGATGATGCTGTGATGATGATGTGATGATGCTGCAATGATGCTGTGATGATGTTGTGATGATGCTGTGATGACGCTGCGATAACACAGTGATGATGTGGTGATGCAGTAATGATGCTGTGACGACGCACTGATTCTGCTCTGATGATGCTGTAATGATGCAGTCATGATGCAATAATGATGATGCTGTGATGATGCAGTGATGATGTTGTTATGACGCTGTGATGAAGCTGTGATAATATTATGATGATGCTATGATGACATAGCGATGATGCTGTGAAGATTCTTTGATGACGATGTGATGACGATGTGATGATGCTCTGATGACGCTGTGATGATGCTGTGATGGTTCTTTGATGATGCAGTGTTTATGCAGTTATGACGCTGTGATGACGCTGTGATGATGTTTTGATCATGCTGTTATGATGCAGTTATTATGACGCCATGATGTTGTGACAATGCAGTGATGATGCGGTGATGACGCTGTGATGATGCAGTGATGATGCAGTAATGACGCTGTGATGATTTTGTGATGATGCTCTGATGACGCAGTGATGATGCTGTGATGATGTAGTGATGATGCTGTGAAGACGCTCTCATGACACTGTCGTGACGCTGTGATGATGATGTCGTGATGCTGTGATGATGCTGTGATGACGCTGTGATAACGCTGTGATGACGCTGTGATGATGCTCTATTGATGCTGTGATGATGCAGTAATAACGCTGTGATGACGCTCTTATAATTTTGTGATGATGCTGTGATGATACTGTGGTGATGCAGTGATGATGCAGTGATGACGCTGTGATGAGTCTCTGATGATGCTGAGATGACGCTGTGATGATGCAGTGATGACGCTGTGATGACACTATCGTGATTCTGTGATGATGATGTGATGATGCAGTAATGATGCTGTGATGATGCACTGATGATACTGTGATGACGTTGTGATAATGCAATGATTAGGCAGTAATGATGCTGTGATGATGCTGAGATGACACTGTGATGATGCAGTAATGGTGCAGTGATGATGCAGTTATGACACCGTGATAATGCTGTGATGCCGCAGTGAGTAAACAGTAATGATTCTGTGATGATGCAGTGATGATGATGTGATGATGCTGCGATGATGCTTTGATGATGCTGTGATGCTGCAGTGATGAAGCTGTGATGATTTTGTGATGATGCAGTTTAGATGCAGTGACGATGCAGTTATGACGCTGTGATGACGCGGTGATGATGCTGTGACGATGCTTTGATGGTTTTGTTATGTTGTTGTGATGATGCAGTTATGATGATATGACGATGCTGTAACGATGCCGTGATGATGCTGTGATGATGCTGTGATGATGCAGTGATGACGCTGCGGTGATGCTGTGATGATGCTGTGATGATACAGTCATGATGTTACGATGACGCTGTGATGATGCTGTAATGATGTTGTGATGATGCTGTCGTTACGCTATGATGATTCTGTGATTATGTAGCTAAAATGCTGTGATGATGATGTGATGATGTAGTGATGATGCAGTGGTGATGCTCTGATGACGATGCAAAGATGCTGTGATGATGCAGTAATGATGCTGTGATGATTCTGTGATGATGCTGTGATTATGCTGAGATTATGCTCAGATTATGCTCTGATGATGCAGTGATGGTACAGTGATGATTCAGTGAGGAGTCAGTGATGATGATGTGATTACGATGCGGAGATGCTGTGATCATGCAGTAAGGATGCAATGATGATGCTGTGATGACACTGTGATTATGTTGTGTTGATACTTGTAATGATGTTTTGATGACGATGTGATGATGCTGTGATGATGCAGTGATTATGCAGTGATGATGCTGTGATGATGTGGTGATGATGCAGTGATTATGCAGTGATGATGCTGTGATGATGCAGTGATGATGCTGTGATGATATTGTGATGATGATATGAAGATGCTATGATGATTCAGTGATGATTCTGTGATGATGCATTTACGATACGGTGATGACGCTGTGATGATGTTGTTATGATGGTGTGATGATGCTGTGATGATATTTTGATGATACTGTGACAATGATGTGATGATGCAGCAATGATGCAGTGTTGATGATGTGATGATGCGGTGATGATGCAGTGATTATGCAGTGATGATACTGTGATGATGCATTGGTGGTGCTGTGATGATGCTTGGATGATGCTTGGATGATTCAGTGATGATTCTGTGATGACACTGTGATGATGTGATGATGCAGTGAATATACTGTGATGACACTATGATGATGCAGTGATTATGCAGAAATGATTCTGTGATGATGCTGAGATGATGTTGTTATGATGCAGTGATGATGCTTTGATGACGCTGTCGTGATGGTGAGATGACGCTGTCGTGATGCTTTGATGATGCTGTGATGACACTGTGATGATGCAGTGATGATACTGTGATGACGCTGTGAAAATGCAATGATTATGCAGAAATGATTCTGTGATGATGCTGAGATGATGCTGTGATGATGCAGTGAGTAAGCAGTGATGATGCAGTAATGATGCCATGATGATGCTGTGATATTGCAGTGACGGTGCAGTGATGATTCAGTGAGGACACTGTGATGATGCTGTGATTACAATTTGATGACGTAGTGATGATGCTGTGATGACCTTATGATGATGCTGTGATGATTCTGTGATGATGCTGTGATTATGCTGCTATGATGCAGTCATGATGCAGTGATGATGCTGAGATGACACTGATGATGCTGTGATAATGATGTGATGATGCTGTGATGATGTATTGATGACAGTGAAGATGCTATAATGATGATGTGATGATGCAGTGATGATGCTGTGATAATGTTCTGATGATGAAGCTATGATGTTATGATGCAGTGATGACACTGTCATGACGCTGTGATGATGCAGTGAGTAAGCAGTAATGATGCTGTGATGATGCTGAGATGATGATGTGATGATGCAGTGGTGATGCTCTGATGACGATGCAAAGATGCTGTGATGATGCTGTAATGATGTTGTGATGATACTGTCGTTACGCTATGATGATTCTGTGATTATGTAGCTAAAATGCTGTGATGATGATGTGATGATGTAGTGATGATGCAGTGGTGATGCTCTGATGACGATGCAAAGATGCTGTGATGATGCAGTAATGATGCTGTGATGATTCTGTGATGATGCTGTGATTATGCTGAGATTATGCTCAGATTATGCTCTGATGATGCAGTGATGGTACAGTGATGATTCAGTGAGGAGTCAGTGATGATGATGTGATTACGATGCGGAGATGCTGTGATCATGCAGTAAGGATGCAATGATGATGCTGTGATGACACTGTGATTATGTTGTGTTGATACTTGTAATGATGTTTTGATGACGATGTGATGATGCTGTGATGATGCAGTGATTATGCAGTGATGATGCTGTGATGATGTGGTGATGATGCAGTGATTATGCAGTGATGATGCTGTGATGATGCAGTGATGATGCTGTGATGATATTGTGATGATGATATGAAGATGCTATGATGATTCAGTGATGATTCTGTGATGATGCATTTACGATACTGTGATGACGCTGTGATGATGTTGTTATGATGGTGTGATGATGCTGTGATGATATTTTGATGATACTGTGACAATGATGTGATGATGCAGCAATGATGCAGTGTTGATGATGTGATGATGCGGTGATGATGCAGTGATTATGCAGTGATGATACTGTGATGATGCATTGGTGGTGCTGTGATGATGCTTGGATGATGCTTGGATGATTCAGTGATGATTCTGTGATGACACTGTGATGATGTGATGATGCAGTGAATATACTGTGATGACACTATGATGATGCAGTGATTATGCAGAAATGATTCTGTGATGATGCTGAGATGATGTTGTTATGATGCAGTGATGATGCTTTGATGACGCTGTCGTGATGGTGAGATGACGCTGTCGTGATGCTTTGATGATGCTGTGATGACACTGTGATGATGCAGTGATGATACTGTGATGACGCTGTGAAAATGCAATGATTATGCAGAAATGATTCTGCAGTGATGCTGAGATGATGCTGTGATGATGCAGTGAGTAAGCAGTGATGATGCAGTAATGATGCTGTGATGATTCTGTGATGATGCTGTGATTATGCTGAGATTATGCTCAGATTATGCTCTGATGATGCAGTGATGGTACAGTGATTATTCAGTGAGGAGTCAGTGATGATGATGTGATTACGATGCGGAGATACTGTGATCATGCAGTAAGGATGCAATGATGATGCTGTGATGACACTGTGATTATGTTGTGTTGATACTTGTAATGATGTTTTGATGACGATGTGATGATGCAGTGATTATGCAGTGATTATGCTGTGATGACTCTGTGATGATGTTGTGATGATGCTGTGATGATGCTCTGATGATGCTGTGATGATGCAGTGATGATGCTGTGATGATGCAGTGATGATGCATTGATGATGTAGTGATGACGCTGTGATGATACTGTGATTATGCTGAGATGATGCTGTGATGATGTGATGATGCAGTGATGATTCACTGAGTAAGAAGTGATTATGTAGTGATGACGCTCTGATGACGCAGTGATGATGTTGTGATGATGTTGTGATAATGCAGTGATGATGCTGTGATGACACTGTAATGACGCTGTCGTGATGCTGTGATGACGTAGTCATGGTGTTGTAATGATGCTGTTATGACACTGTGATTATGCAGTGATGATGCTATGATGATGCTGTGATGATACAGTGATGACAATTTGATGATGTAGTGATGATGCTGTGATGACTCTATGATTATGCAGCTATGATGCTATGATGATGATGTGAGGATGAAGTGATTATGCATTTTTGATGCTGTGATGACGCTGTCATGATGCTGTGATGAAGCTGCGATGATGCAGTGATTATGCAGTTAGGACGCTTTGATGACACTGTGATGATGCATTTATGACACTGTAATGACGCTGTGATGATGTTGTGATGATGCAGTGAATAAGCAGTAATGATACTGTGATGATGCTGAGATGATGCTGTGATAACGCAGTGATGATGCTGTGATGACGCTTTGATGATGTTGTGATTATGATGTGATGCAGTGATGATTTTGTGATGATGCAGTTTAGATGCAGTGACGATGCAGTTATGACGCTGTGATGACGCGGTGATGATGCTGTGATGATGCTTTGATGATTTTGTTATGTTGTTGTGATGATGCAGTTATGATGATATGACGATGCTGTAACGATGCTGTGATGATGCAGTGATGATGCTGTGATTATTCAGTGATGATGCTGTGATGATGCTGTGATGATGCAGTAATGATGCTGTGATGATGCATGATGATGCTACGATGATGTTGTGATGACGCTGTGATGATGATGTGATGATGCTGCAATGATGCTGTGATGATTCTGTGATGATGTTGTGATGATGCTGTGATGACGCTGCGATAACACAGTGATGATGTGGTGATGCAGTAATGATGCTGTGACGACGCACTGATTCTGCTCTGATGATGCTGTAATGATGCAGTCATGATGCAATAATGATGATGCTGTGATGATGCAGTGATGATGTTGTTATGACGCTGTGATGAAGCTGTGATAATATTATGATGATGCTATGATGACATAGCGATGATGCTGTGAAGATTCTTTGATGACGATGTGATGACGATGTGATGATGCTCTGATGATGCTGTTATGACGCTGTGATGATGCTGTGATGGTTCTTTGATGATGCAGTGTTTATGCAGTTATGACGCTGTGATGACGCTGTGATGATGCTTTGATCATGCTGTTATGATGCAGTTATTATGACGCCATGATGTTGTGACAATGCAGTGATGATGCGGTGATGACGCTGTGATGATGCAGTGATGATGCAGTAATGACGCTGTGATGATTTTGTGATGATGCTCTGATGACGCAGTGATGATGCTGTGATGATGTACTGATGATGCTGTGAAGACGCTCTCATGACACTGTCGTGAAGCTGTGATGATGATGTCGTGATGCTGTGATGATGCTGTGATGACGCTGTGATAACGCTGTGATGACGCTGTGATGATGCTCTATTGATGCTGTGATGATGCAGTAATAACGCTGTGATGACGCTCTTATAATTTTGTGATGATGCTGTGATGATACTGTGGTGATGCAGTGATGATGCAGTGATGACGCTGTGATGACGATATGATGATGCAGTGATTATGCTGTGACTATACTGAGATGATGCTGTAATGATGCATTGTTGACGTTGTGATGACGCTGTATTGATGCTGTGAGGATGCTGTGATGATGCAGTGATTATGCAGTGATGATGCTGTGATGACTCTGTGATGATGTTGTGATGATGCTGTGATGATGCTCTGATGATGCTGTGATGATGCAGTGATGATGCTGTGATGATGCAGTGATGATGCATTGATGATGTAGTGATGACGCTGTGATGATACTGTGATTATGCTGAGATGATGCTGTGATGATGTGATGATGCAGTGATGATTCACTGAGTAAGAAGTGATTATGTAGTGATGACGCTCTGATGACGCAGTGATGATGTTGTGATGATGTTGTGATAATGCAGTGATGATGCTGTGATGACACTGTAATGACGCTGTCGTGATGCTGTGATGACGTAGTCATGGTGTTGTAATGATGCTGTTATGACACTGTGATTATGCAGTGATGATGCTATGATGATGCTGTGATGATACAGTGATGACAATTTGATGATGTAGTGATGATGCTGTGATGACTCTATGATTATGCAGCTATGATGCTATGATGATGATGTGAGGATGAAGTGATTATGCATTTTTGATGCTGTGATGACGCTGTCATGATGCTGTGATGAAGCTGCGATGATGCAGTGATTATGCAGTTAGGACGCTTTGATGACACTGTGATGATGCATTTATGACACTGTAATGACGCTGTGATGATGTTGTGATGATGCAGTGAATAAGCAGTAATGATACTGTGATGATGCTGAGATGATGCTGTGATAACGCAGTGATGATGCTGTGATGACGCTTTGATGATGTTGTGATTATGATGTGATGCAGTGATGATTTTGTGATGATGCAGTTTAGATGCAGTGACGATGCAGTTATGACGCTGTGATGACGCGGTGATGATGCTGTGATGATGCTTTGATGATTTTGTTATGTTGTTGTGATGATGCAGTTATGATGATATGACGATGCTGTAACGATGCCGTGATGATGCAGTGATGATGCTGTGATTATTCAGTGATGATGCAGTGATGATGCTGTGATGATGCTGTGATGATGCAGTAATGATGCTGTGATGATGCATGATGATGCTGTGATTATTCAGTGATGATGCAGTGATGATGCTGTGATGATGATGTGATGATGCTGCAATGATGCTGTGATGATGTTGTGATGATGCTGTGATGACGCTGCGATAACACAGTGATGATGTGGTGATGCAGTAATGATGCTGTGACGACGCACTGATTCTGCTCTGATGATGCTGTAATGATGCAGTCATGATGCAATAATGATGATGCTGTGATGATGCAGTGATGATGTTGTTATGACGCTGTGATGAAGCTGTGATAATATTATGATGATGCTATGATGACATAGCGATGATGCTGTGAAGATTCTTTGATGACGATGTGATGACGATGTGATGATGCTCTGATGATGCTGTTATGACGCTGTGATGATGCTGTGATGGTTCTTTGATGATGCAGTGTTTATGCAGTTATGACGCTGTGATGACGCTGTGATGATGCTTTGATCATGCTGTTATGATGCAGTTATTATGACGCCATGATGTTGTGACAATGCAGTGATGATGCGGTGATGACGCTGTGATGATGCAGTGATGATGCAGTAATGACGCTGTGATGATTTTGTGATGATGCTCTGATGACGCAGTGATGATGCTGTGATGATGTAGTGATGATGCTGTGAAGACGCTCTCATGACACTGTCGTGAAGCTGTGATGATGATGTCGTGATGCTGTGATGATGCTGTGATGACGCTGTGATAACGCTGTGATGACGCTGTGATGATGCTCTATTGATGCTGTGATGATGCAGTAATAACGCTGTGATGACGCTCTTATAATTTTGTGATGATGCTGTGATGATACTGTGGTGATGCAGTGATGATGCAGTGATGACGCTGTGATGACGATATGATGATGCAGTGATTATGCTGTGACTATACTGAGATGATGCTGTAATGATGCATTGTTGACGTTGTGATGACGCTGTATTGATGCTGTGAGGATGCTGTGATGATGCAGTGATTATGCAGTGATGATGCTGTGATGACTCTGTGATGATGTTGTGATGATGCTGTGATGATGCTCTGATGATGCTGTGATGATGCAGTGATGATGCTGTGATGATGCAGTGATGATGCATTGATGATGTAGTGATGACGCTGTGATGATACTGTGATTATGCTGAGATGATGCTGTGATGATGTGATGATGCAGTGATGATTCACTGAGTAAGAAGTGATTATGTAGTGATGACGCTCTGATGACGCAGTGATGATGTTGTGATGATGTTGTGATAATGCAGTGATGATGCTGTGATGACACTGTAATGACGCTGTCGTGATGCTGTGATGACGTAGTCATGGTGTTGTAATGATGCTGTTATGACACTGTGATTATGCAGTGATGATGCTATGATGATGCTGTGATGATACAGTGATGACAATTTGATGATGTAGTGATGATGCTGTGATGACTCTATGATTATGCAGCTATGATGCTATGATGATGATGTGAGGATGAAGTGATTATGCATTTTTGATGCTGTGATGACGCTGTCATGATGCTGTGATGAAGCTGCGATGATGCAGTGATTATGCAGTTAGGACGCTTTGATGACACTGTGATGATGCATTTATGACACTGTAATGACGCTGTGATGATGTTGTGATGATGCAGTGAATAAGCAGTAATGATACTGTGATGATGCTGAGATGATGCTGTGATAACGCAGTGATGATGCTGTGATGACGCTTTGATGATGTTGTGATTATGATGTGATGCAGTGATGATTTTGTGATGATGCAGTTTAGATGCAGTGACGATGCAGTTATGACGCTGTGATGACGCGGTGATGATGCTGTGATGATGCTTTGATGATTTTGTTATGTTGTTGTGATGATGCAGTTATGATGATATGACGATGCTGTAACGATGCCGTGATGATGCAGTGATGATGCTGTGATTATTCAGTGATGATGCAGTGATGATGCTGTGATGATGCTGTGATGATGCAGTAATGATGCTGTGATGATGCATGATGATGCTGTGATTATTCAGTGATGATGCAGTGATGATGCTGTGATGATGATGTGATGATGCTGCAATGATGCTGTGATGATGTTGTGATGATGCTGTGATGACGCTGCGATAACACAGTGATGATGTGGTGATGCAGTAATGATGCTGTGACGACGCACTGATTCTGCTCTGATGATGCTGTAATGATGCAGTCATGATGCAATAATGATGATGCTGTGATGATGCAGTGATGATGTTGTTATGACGCTGTGATGAAGCTGTGATAATATTATGATGATGCTATGATGACATAGCGATGATGCTGTGAAGATTCTTTGATGACGATGTGATGACGATGTGATGATGCTCTGATGATGCTGTTATGACGCTGTGATGATGCTGTGATGGTTCTTTGATGATGCAGTGTTTATGCAGTTATGACGCTGTGATGACGCTGTGATGATGCTTTGATCATGCTGTTATGATGCAGTTATTATGACGCCATGATGTTGTGACAATGCAGTGATGATGTGGTGATGACGCTGTGATGATGCAGTGATGATCATCATCACTGAATCATCACTGCATCGTCACTGCATCATCACTGCATCATCACAGCATCATCGCTGCATCATCACAGCGTCATCACTGAGTAATCAAAACATCATCACAGCACCAGCACAACATTATTTCTGCATAATCACTGCCTCATCAGAGCATCATTACAGTGTCATGACAGCATCATCACTGCATAATCCCGGGTGGTGCCACAGGGTAATGTCGGGACCGCGGCACCCGAGGTCGCAGGTTCGATTCCCCATAAGGGCCAAAAAACCACTTCTTGGGTCAAGTCCCCGGGTGGCGTCACAGGGTAATGTCTGGACCCCGGCACCCGAGGTCGCAGGTACAATTCCCCATAAGGGCCAAAAAAGCTCGGGTCGGCTAGGGTCCCCGGGTGGCGCCACAGGGTAATGTCGGGACCCCAGCACCCGAGGTCGCAGGTTCGATTCCTCATAAGGGCCAAAAATACCCCAGGTATGTACGAGTCCCCGGGTGGCGTCACAGGGTAATGTTGGGACCCCGGCACCCGAGGTCGCAGGTTCGATTCCCCATAAGGGCCAAAAAAGCCCCGGTCAGGTCGGGTCCCCAGGTGACGCCACAGGGTAATGTCAGGACCCCGGCACCCGAGGTCGCAGGTTCGATTTCCTATACCGGCCAAAAAATCCCGGGTCGGTTCGGAACCCCGGGTGGCGCCACAGGGTAATGTCGGGACCCTGGCACACGAGGTCGCAGCTTCGATTCTCCATAAGGGCCAAAAAAGCCCGGGTCGGGTCGGAACCCCGGGTGGCTCCACAGGGAAACTTAGGGACCCCGGCACCCGAGGTCGCAGGTTCGATTCCCCATAAGGGCCAAAAAACCACTTCTCAGGTCGGGTCCCCGGGTGGCGCCACAGGGTAATGTTGGGACCCTGGCACCCGAGGTCGCAGGTTCGATTCCCCATAAGGGCCAAAAAAGCCCGGTCGGTAAGTGTCCCCTGGTGGCGCCACAGAGTAATATCGGGACCTCCGCAACCGAGGTCGCAGGTTCGATTCCCCATAAGGGCCAAAAAAGCCCGGGTCGGTAAGTGTCCCCGGGTGGCGCCACAGGGTAATGTCGGGACCCCCGCAACCGAGGTCGCAGGTTCGATTCCCCATAAGGGCCAAAAAAGCCCGGGTCGCGTCGGGACCCCGGGTGGCTCGACATGGTAATGTCTGGACCCTGGCACCCGAGGTCGCAGGTTCGATTCCCCATAAGGGCCATAAAAACCCCAGGAATGTTTGAGTCCGCGAGTTGCTCCACATGGTAATGTCAGGACCCCGGTCACCCGAGGTCGCAGGTTCGATTCCCCATAAGGGCCAAAAAAGCCCGGGTCGTGTCGGGTCCCCGGGTGGCGTCACAGGGTAATGTCGGGACCCCGAAACCCGAGTTCGCAGGTTCAATTCCCCATAAGGGCCAAAAAAGCCCGGGTCGGGTCGGGTCCCCGGGTGGCGCCTCAGAGTAATGTTGGGACCCTAGCACCCGAGGTCGCAGGTTCGATTCCCCATAAGGGCCAAAAAAGCCCGGGTCTGAAAGTGTCCCCGGGTGGCGCCACAGTGTAATGTCGGGACCCCCGCAACCGAGGTCGCAGGTTCGATTCCCCATAAGGGCCAAAAAAGCCCGGGTCGCGTCCGGACCCCGGGTGGCTCGACATGGTAATGTCTGGACCCTGGCACCCGAGGTCGCAGGTTCGATTCCCCATAAGGGCCATAAAAACCCCAGGAATGTTTGAGTCCCCGAGTGGTAATGTCGGGACCCCGGTCACCCGAGGTCGCAGGTTCGATTCCCCATACCGGTCAAAAAAGCCCGGGTCGGGTCGGGACCCCGGGTGGCGCCACAGGGAAACTTAGGGACCCCGGCACCCGAGGTCGAAGGTACAATTCCCCATAAGGGCCAAAAAACCACTTCTCGGGTCGGGTCCCCGGGTGGCGCCACAGTGTAATGTCGGGACCCCCGCAACCGAGGTCGCAGGTTCGATTCCCCATAAGGGCCAAAAAAGCCCGGGTCGCGTCCGGACCCCGGGTGGCGCCACAGGGTAATGTCGGGACCCCGGCACCCGAGGTCGCAGGTTCGATTCCCCATACCGGTCAAAAAAGCCCGGGTCGGGTCGGGTCCCCGGGTGGCGCCACAGGGTAATGTCGGGACCCCGGCACCCGAGGTCACAGGTTCGATTCCTTATAAGGGCCAAAAAAACCCCAGGTATGTTCGAGTCCCCGGGTGGCGTCACAGGGTAATGTCTGGACCCTGGCACCCGAGGTCGCAGGTTCAATTCCCAATAAGGGCCAAAAAAGCCCGGGTCGGGTCGGGACCCCGGGTGGCTCCACAGGGAAACTTAGGGACCCCGGCACCGGAGGTCGCAGGTTCGATTCCTTATAAGGGCCAAATAAACCCCAGGTATGTTCGAGTCCCCGGGTGGCATCACAGGGTAATGTCTGGACCCTGGCACCCGAGGTCACAGGTTCAATTCCCCATAAGGGCCAAAAAAGCCCGGGTCGGGTCGGGACCCCGGGTGGCGCCACAGGGAAACTTAGGGACCCCGGCACCCGAGGTCGCAGGTTCGATTCCCCATAAGGGCCAAAAAAGCCCGGGTCGGGTCGGGTCCTAGGTTGGCACCTCAGAGTAATGTTGGGACCCTGGCACCCGAGGTCGCAGGTTCGATTCCCCATAAGGGCCAAAAAATCCCTTGTCGGGTCAGGTCCCCGGGTGGCGCCACAGGGTAATGTCGGGACCGCGGTCACCCGAGGTCGCAGGTTCGATTCCCCATAAGGGCCAAAAAAGCCCGGGTCGGGTCGGGTCCCCGGGTGGCGCCACAGGGTAATGTCGGGACCGCGGCACCCGAGGTCGCAGGTACAATTCCCCATAAGGGCCAAAAAACCACTTCTCGGGTCGGATCCCCGGGTGGCGCCACAGTGTAATGTCGGGACCCCCGCAACCGAGGTCGCAGGTTCGATTCCCCATAAGGGCCAAAAAAGCCCGGGTCGCGTCCGGACCCCGGGTGGCGCCACAGGGTAATGTCGGGACCCCAGCACCCGAGGTCGCAGGTTCGATTCCCCATACCGGTCAAAAAAGCCCGGGTCGTGTCGGGTCCCCGGGTGGCGCCACAGGGTAATGTCGGGACCCCGGCACCCGAGGTCACAGGTTCGATTCCTTATAAGGGCCAAAAAAACCCCAGGTATGTTCGAGTCCCCGGGTGGCGTCACAGGGTAATGTCTGGACCCTGGCACCCGAGGTCGCAGGTTCAATTCCCCATAAGGGCCAAAAAAGCCCGGGTCGGGTCGGGACCCCGGGTGGCTCCACAGGGAAACTTAGGGACCCCGGCACCCGAGGTCGCAGGTTCGATTCCCCATAAGGGCCAAAAAAGCCCGGGTCGGGTCGGGTCCCAGGTTGGCACCTCAGAGTAATGTTGGGACCCTGGCACCCGAGGTCGCAGGTTCGATTCCCCATAAGGGCCAAAAAATCCCTTGTCGGGTCAGGTCCCCGGGTGGCGCCACAGGGTAATGTCGGGACCCCAGTCACCCGAGGTCGCAGGTTCGATTCCCCATAAGGGCCATAAAAACCCCAGGAATGTTTGAGTCCGCGAGTTGCTCCACATGGTAATGTCAGGACCCCGGTCACCCGAGGTCGCAGGTTCGATTCCCCATAAGGGCCAAAAAAGCCCTGGTCGTGTCAGGTCCCCGGGTGGCGTCACAGGGTAATGTCGGGACCCCGAAACCCGAGTTCGCAGGTTCAATTCCCCATAAGGGCCAAAAAAGCCCGGGTCGGGTCGGGTCCCCGGGTGGCGCCTCAGAGTAATGTTGGGACCCTAGCACCCGAGGTCGCAGGTTCGATTCCCCATAAGGGCCAAAAAAGCCCGGGTCGCGTTGGGACCCCGGGTGGCTCGACATGGTAATGTCTGGACCCTGGCACCCGAGGTCGCAGGTTCGATTCCCCATAAGGGCCATAAAAACCCCAGGAATGTTTGAGTCCCCGAGTGGTAATGTCGGGACCCCGGTCACCCGAGGTCGCAGGTTCGATTCCCCATACCGGTCAAAAAAGCCCGGGTCGGCTAGGGTCCCCGGGTGGCGCCACAAGGTAATGTCGGGACCCCGGCACCCGAGGTCGCAGGTTCGATTCCTTATAAGGGCCAAAAAAACCTCAGGTATGTTCGAGTCCCCGGGTGGCGTCACAGGGTAATGTCTGGACCCTGGCACCCGAGGTCGCAGGTTCAATTCCCCATAAGGGCCAAAAAAGCCCGGGTCGGGTCGGGACCCCGGGTGGCGCCACAGGGAAACTTAGGGACCCCGGCACCCGAGGTCGCAGGTTAGATTCCCCATAAGGGCCAAAAAAGCCCGGGTCGGGTCGGGTCCCAGGTTGGCACCTCAGAGTAATGTTGGGACCCTGGCACCCGAGGTCGCAGGTTCGATTCCCCATAAGGGCCAAAAAAGCCCGGGTCGGGTCGGGTCCCCGGGTGGCGCCACAGGGTAATGTCGGGACCGCGGCACCCGAGGTCGCAGGTACAATTCCCCATAAGGGCCAAAAAACCACTTCTCGGGTCGGGTCCCCGGGTGGCGCCACAGTGTAATGTCGGGACCCCCGCAACCGAGGTCGCAGGTTCGATTCCCCATAAGGGCCAAAAAAGCCCGGGTCGCGTCCGGACCCCGGGTGGCGCCACAGGGTAATGTCGGGACCCCGGCACCCGAGGTCGCAGGTTCGATTCCCCATACCGGTCAAAAAAGCCCGGGTCGAGTCGGGTCCCCGGGTGGCGCCACAGGGTAATGTCGGGACAACGGCACCCGAGGTCGCAGGTTCGATTCCTTATAAGGGCCAAAAAAAACCCAGGTATGTTCGAGTCCCCGGGTGGCGCCACAGGGTAATGTCTGGACCCTGGCACCCGAGGTCGCAGGTTCAATTCCCCATAAGGGCCAAAAAGCCCGGGTCGGGTCGGGTCCCCGGGTGGCGCCACAGGGTAATGTCTGGACCCCGGCACCCGAGGTCGCAGGTACAATTCCCCATAAGGGCCAAAAAAGCTCGGGTCGGCTAGGGTCCCCGGGTGGCGCCACAGGGTAATGTCGGGACCCCGGCAACCGAGGTCGCAGGTTCGATTCCCCATAAGGGCCAAAAAAGCCCGGGTCGGGTCAGGTCCCCGGGTGGCGTCACAGGGTAATGTCTGGACCCCAGCACCCGAGGTCGCAGGTTCGATTCCTTATAATAGCCAAAAAAACCCCAGGTATGTTCGAGTCCCCGGATGGCGTCACAGGGTAATTTCTGGACCCTGGCACCCGAGGTCGCAGGTTCAATTCCCCATAAGGGCCAAAAAAGCCCACGTCGGGTCGGGTCCCCGCGTGGCGCCACAGGGTAATGTCGGGACCGCGGCACCCGAGGTCGCAGGTTCGATTCCCCATAAGGGCCAAAAAACCACTTCTTGGGTCAAGTCCCCGGGTGGCGTCACAGGGTAATGTCTGGACCCCGGCACCCGAGGTCGCAGGTACAATTCCCCATAAGGGCCAAAAAAGCTCGGGTCGGCTAGGGTCCCCGGGTGGCGCCACAGGGTAATGTCTGGACCCCAGCACCCGATGTCGCAGGTTCGATTCCTCATAAGGGCCAAAAATACCCCAGGTATGTACGAGTCCCCGGGTGGCGTCACAGGGTAATGTTGGGACCCCGGCACCCGAGGTCGCAGGTTCGATTCCCCATAAGGGCCAAAAAAGCCCCGGTCGGGTCGGGTCCCCAGGTGACGCCACAGGGTAATGTCAGGACCCCGGCACCCGAGGTCGCAGGTTCGATTCCCTATACCGGCCAAAAACTCCCGGGTCGGTTCGGGTCCCCGGGTGGCGCCACAGGGTAATGTCGGGACCCCGGCAACCGAGGTCGCAGCTTCGATTCCCCATAAGGGCCAAAAAAGCCCGGGTCGGGTCGGAACCCCGGGTGGCTCCACAGGGAAACTTAGGGACCCCGGCACCCGAGGTCGCAGGTTCGATTCCCCATAAGGGCCAAAAAACCACTTCTCAGGTCGGGTCCCCGGGTGGCGCCACAGGGTAATGTTGGGACCCTGGCACCCGAGGTTGCAGGTTCGATTCCCCACAAGGGCCAAAAAAGCTCGGGTCTGTAAGTGTCCCCGGGTGGTGCCACAAGGTAATGTCGGGACCCCCACACCGGAGGTCGCAGGTTCCATTCCGCATAAGGGCCAAAAAAGCCCGAGTCACATTAGGTCGTCGGTTACGTGCCACTGAGTAATGTCGGGACCCCGGCACCCAAGGTCGCAGGTTCGATTCCCCATAAGGGCCAAAAAAGCCCGGGTCGGCTAGGGTCCCCGGGTGGCGCCACAGGGTAATGTCGGGACCCCGGCACCCGAGGTCGCAGGTTCGATTCCCCATAAGGGCCAAAAAAACACTTCTCGGGTCAAGTCCCCGGGTGGCGTCACAGGGTAATGTCTGGACCCCGGCACCCGAGGTCGCAGGTACAATTCCCCATAAGGGCCAAAAAAGCTCGGGTCGGCTAGGGTCCCCGGGTGGCGCCAAAGGGTAATGTCTGGACCCTGGCACCCGAGGTCGCAGGTTCGATTCCCCATAAGGGCCAAAAAAGCCCGGGTCGGTAAGTGTCCCCTGGTGGCGCCACAGAGTAATATCGGGACCCTGGCACCCGAGGTCGCAGGTTCGATTCCCCATAAGGGCCAAAAAAGCCCGGGTCGGTAAGTGTCCCCGGGTGGCGCCACAGGGTAATGTCGGGACCCCCGCAACCGAGGTCGCAGGTTCGATTCCCCATAAGGGCCATAAAAACCCCAGGAATGTTTGAGTCCCCGAGTTGCTCCACATGGTAATGTCGGGACCCCGGTCACCCGAGGTCGCAGGTTCGATTCCCCATAAGGGCCAAAAAAGCCCGGGTCGGGTCGGGACCCCGGGTGGCGCCACAGGGTAATGTCGGTACCCCGGCACCCGAGGTCGCAGGTTCGATTCCCCATAAGGGCCAAAAAAACCCGGGTCGGGTCGGGTCCCAGGTTGGCACCTCAGAGTAATGTTGGGACCCTGGCACCCGAGGTCACAGGTTCGATTCCCCATAAGGGCCAAAAAATCCCTTGTCGGGTCAGGTCCCCGGGTGGCGCCACAGGGTAATGTCGGGACCCCGGCACCCGAGGTCGCAGGTTCGATTCCCCATACCGGTCAAAAAAGCCCGGGTCGGGTCGGGTCCCCGGGTGGCGCCACAGGGTAATGTCGGGACCCCGGCACCCGAGGTCACAGGTTCGATTCCTTATAAGGGCCAAAAAAACCCCAGGTATGTTCGAGTCCCCGGGTGGCGTCACAGGGTAATGTCTGGACCCTGGCACCCGAGGTCGCAGGTTCAATTCCCAATAAGGGCCAAAAAAGCCCGGGTCGGGTCGGGACCCCGGGTGGCTCCACAGGGAAACTTAGGGACCCCGGCACCGGAGGTCGCAGGTTCGATTCCTTATAAGGGCCAAATAAACCCCAGGTATGTTCGAGTCCCCGGGTGGCATCACAGGGTAATGTCTGGACCCTGGCACCCGAGGTCACAGGTTCAATTCCCCATAAGGGCCAAAAAAGCCCGGGTCGGGTCGGGTCCTAGGTTGGCACCTCAGAGTAATGTTGGGACCCTGGCACCCGAGGTCGCAGGTTCGATTCCCCATAAGGGCCAAAAAATCCCTTGTCGGGTCAGGTCCCCGGGTGGCGCCACAGGGTAATGTCGGGACCGCGGTCACCCGAGGTCGCAGGTTCGATTCCCCATAAGGGCCAAAAAAGCCCGGGTCGGGTCGGGTCCCCGGGTGGCGCCACAGGGTAATGTCGGGACCGCGGCACCCGAGGTCGCAGGTACAATTCCCCATAAGGGCCAAAAAACCACTTCTCGGGTCGGATCCCCGGGTGGCGCCACAGTGTAATGTCGGGACCCCCGCAACCGAGGTCGCAGGTTCGATTCCCCATAAGGGCCAAAAAAGCCCGGGTCGCGTCCGGACCCCGGGTGGCGCCACAGGGTAATGTCGGGACCCCAGCACCCGAGGTCGCAGGTTCGATTCCCCATACCGGTCAAAAAAGCCCGGGTCGTGTCGGGTCCCCGGGTGGCGCCACAGGGTAATGTCGGGACCCCGGCACCCGAGGTCACAGGTTCGATTCCTTATAAGGGCCAAAAAAACCCCAGGTATGTTCGAGTCCCCGGGTGGCGTCACAGGGTAATGTCTGGACCCTGGCACCCGAGGTCGCAGGTTCAATTCCCCATAAGGGCCAAAAAAGCCCGGGTCGGGTCGGGACCCCGGGTGGCTCCACAGGGAAACTTAGGGACCCCGGCACCCGAGGTCGCAGGTTCGATTCCCCATAAGGGCCAAAAAAGCCCGGGTCGGGTCGGGTCCCAGGTTGGCACCTCAGAGTAATGTTGGGACCCTGGCACCCGAGGTCGCAGGTTCGATTCCCCATAAGGGCCAAAAAATCCCTTGTCGGGTCAGGTCCCCGGGTGGCGCCACAGGGTAATGTCGGGACCCCAGTCACCCGAGGTCGCAGGTTCGATTCCCCATAAGGGCCATAAAAACCCCAGGAATGTTTGAGTCCGCGAGTTGCTCCACATGGTAATGTCAGGACCCCGGTCACCCGAGGTCGCAGGTTCGATTCCCCATAAGGGCCAAAAAAGCCCTGGTCGTGTCAGGTCCCCGGGTGGCGTCACAGGGTAATGTCGGGACCCCGAAACCCGAGTTCGCAGGTTCAATTCCCCATAAGGGCCAAAAAAGCCCGGGTCGGGTCGGGTCCCCGGGTGGCGCCTCAGAGTAATGTTGGGACCCTAGCACCCGAGGTCGCAGGTTCGATTCCCCATAAGGGCCAAAAAAGCCCGGGTCGCGTTGGGACCCCGGGTGGCTCGACATGGTAATGTCTGGACCCTGGCACCCGAGGTCGCAGGTTCGATTCCCCATAAGGGCCATAAAAACCCCAGGAATGTTTGAGTCCCCGAGTGGTAATGTCGGGACCCCGGTCACCCGAGGTCGCAGGTTCGATTCCCCATACCGGTCAAAAAAGCCCGGGTCGGCTAGGGTCCCCGGGTGGCGCCACAAGGTAATGTCGGGACCCCGGCACCCGAGGTCGCAGGTTCGATTCCTTATAAGGGCCAAAAAAACCTCAGGTATGTTCAAGTCCCCGGGTGGCGTCACAGGGTAATGTCTGGACCCTGGCACCCGAGGTCGCAGGTTCAATTCCCCATAAGGGCCAAAAAAGCCCGGGTCGGGTCGGGACCCCGGGTGGCGCCACAGGGAAACTTAGGGACCCCGGCACCCGAGGTCGCAGGTTCGATTCCCCATAAGGGCCAAAAAAGCCCGGGTCGGGTCGGGTCCCAGGTTGGCACCTCAGAGTAATGTTGGGACCCTGGCACCCGAGGTCGCAGGTTCGATTCCCCATAAGGGCCAAAAAAGCCCGGGTCGGGTCGGGTCCCCGGGTGGCGCCACAGGGTAATGTCGGGACCGCGGCACCCGAGGTCGCAGGTACAATTCCCCATAAGGGCCAAAAAACCACTTCTCGGGTCGGGTCCCCGGGTGGCGCCACAGTGTAATGTCGGGACCCCCGCAACCGAGGTCGCAGGTTCGATTCCCCATAAGGGCCAAAAAAGCCCGGGTCGCGTCCGGACCCCGGGTGGCGCCACAGGGTAATGTCGGGACCCCGGCACCCGAGGTCGCAGGTTCGATTCCCCATACCGGTCAAAAAAGCCCGGGTCGAGTCGGGTCCCCGGGTGGCGCCACAGGGTAATGTCGGGACAACGGCACCCGAGGTCGCAGGTTCGATTCCTTATAAGGGCCAAAAAAAACCCAGGTATGTTCGAGTCCCCGGGTGGCGTCACAGGGTAATGTCTGGACCCTGGCACCCGAGGTCGCAGGTTCAATTCCCCATAAGGGCCAAAAAGCCCGGGTCGGGTCGGGTCCCCGGGTGGCGCCACAGGGTAATGTCTGGACCCCGGCACCCGAGGTCGCAGGTACAATTCCCCATAAGGGCCAAAAAAGCTCGGGTCGGCTAGGGTCCCCGGGTGGCGCCACAGGGTAATGTCGGGACCCCGGCAACCGAGGTCGCAGGTTCGATTCCCCATAAGGGCCAAAAAAGCCCGGGTCGGGTCAGGTCCCCGGGTGGCGTCACAGGGTAATGTCTGGACCCCAGCACCCGAGGTCGCAGGTTCGATTCCTTATAATAGCCAAAAAAACCCCAGGTATGTTCGAGTCCCCGGATGGCGTCACAGGGTAATTTCTGGACCCTGGCACCCGAGGTCGCAGGTTCAATTCCCCATAAGGGCCAAAAAAGCCCACGTCGGGTCGGGTCCCCGCGTGGCGCCACAGGGTAATGTCGGGACCGCGGCACCCGAGGTCGCAGGTTCGATTCCCCATAAGGGCCAAAAAACCACTTCTTGGGTCAAGTCCCCGGGTGGCGTCACAGGGTAATGTCTGGACCCCAGCACCCGATGTCGCAGGTTCGATTCCTCATAAGGGCCAAAAATACCCCAGGTATGTACGAGTCCCCGGGTGGCGTCACAGGGTAATGTTGGGACCCCGGCACCCGAGGTCGCAGGTTCGATTCCCCATAAGGGCCAAAAAAGCCCCGGTCGGGTCGGGTCCCCAGGTGACGCCACAGGGTAATGTCAGGACCCCGGCACCCGAGGTCGCAGGTTCGATTCCCTATACCGGCCAAAAACTCCCGGGTCGGTTCGGGTCCCCGGGTGGCGCCACAGGGTAATGTCGGGACCCCGGCAACCGAGGTCGCAGCTTCGATTCCCCATAAGGGCCAAAAAAGCCCGGGTCGGGTCGGAACCCCGGGTGGCTCCACAGGGAAACTTAGGGACCCCGGCACCCGAGGTCGCAGGTTCGATTCCCCATAAGGGCCAAAAAACCACTTCTCAGGTCGGGTCCCCGGGTGGCGCCACAGGGTAATGTTGGGACCCTGGCACCCGAGGTTGCAGGTTCGATTCCCCACAAGGGCCAAAAAAGCTCGGGTCTGTAAGTGTCCCCGGGTGGTGCCACAAGGTAATGTCGGGACCCCCACACCGGAGGTCGCAGGTTCCATTCCGCATAAGGGCCAAAAAAGCCCGAGTCACATTAGGTCGTCGGTTACGTGCCACTGAGTAATGTCGGGACCCCGGCACCCAAGGTCGCAGGTTCGATTCCCCATAAGGGCCAAAAAAGCCCGGGTCGGCTAGGGTCCCCGGGTGGCGCCACAGGGTAATGTCGGGACCCCGGCACCCGAGGTCGCAGGTTCGATTCCCCATAAGGGCCAAAAAAACACTTCTCGGGTCAAGTCCCCGGGTGGCGTCACAGGGTAATGTCTGGACCCCGGCACCCGAGGTCGCAGGTACAATTCCCCATAAGGGCCAAAAAAGCTCGGGTCGGCTAGGGTCCCCGGGTGGCGCCAAAGGGTAATGTCTGGACCCTGGCACCCGAGGTCGCAGGTTCGATTCCCCATAAGGGCCAAAAAAGCCCGGGTCGGTAAGTGTCCCCTGGTGGCGCCACAGAGTAATATCGGGACCTCCGCAACCGAGGTCGCAGGTTCGATTCCCCATAAGGGCCAAAAAAGCCCGGGTCGGTAAGTGTCCCCGGGTGGCGCCACAGGGTAATGTCGGGACCCCCGCAACCGAGGTCGCAGGTTCGATTCCCCATAAGGGCCATAAAAACCCCAGGAATGTTTGAGTCCCCGAGTTGCTCCACATGGTAATGTCGGGACCCCGGTCACCCGAGGTCGCAGGTTCGATTCCCCATAAGGGCCAAAAAAGCCCGGGTCGGGTCGGGACCCCGGGTGGCGCCACAGGGTAATGTCGGTACCCCGGCACCCGAGGTCGCAGGTTCGATTCCCCATACCGGTCAAAACAGCCCGGGTCGGGTCGGGTCCCCGGGTGGCGCCACAGGGTAATGTCGGGACCCCGGCACCCGAGGTCGCAGGTTCAATTCCCCATAAGGGCCAAAAAAACCCGGGTCGGGTCGGGTCCCAGGTTGGCACCTCAGAGTAATGTTGGGACCCTGGCACCCGAGGTCACAGGTTCGATTCCCCATAAGGGCCAAAAAATCCCTTGTCGGGTCAGGTCCCCGGGTGGCGCCACAGGGTAATGTCGGGACCCCGGCACCCGAGGTCGCAGGTTCGATTCCCCATAAGGGCCAAAAAAGCCCGGGTCGTGTCGGGTCCCCAGGTGGCGCCACAGGGTAATGTCGGGACCGCGGCACCCGAGGTCGCAGGTACAATTCCCCATAAGGGCCAAAAAAACACTTCTCGGGTCGGGTCCCCGGGTGGCGCCACTGTGTAATGTCGGGACCCCTGCAACCGAGGTCGCAGGTTCGATTCCCCATAAGGGCCAAAAAAGCCCGGGTCGCGTCGGGACCCCGGGTGGCTCGACACGGTAATGTCTGGACCCTGGCACCCGAGGTCGCAGGTTCAATTCCCCATAAGGGCCATAAAAACCCCAGGAATGTTTGAGTCCCCGAGTTGCTCCACATGGTAATGTCGGGACCCCGGTCACCCGAGGTCGCAGGTTCGATTCCTTATAATAGCCAAAAAAACCCCAGGTATGTTCGAGTCCCCGGATGGCGTCACAGGGTAATTTCTGGACCCTGGCACCCGAGGTCGCAGGTTCAATTCCCCATAAGGGCCAAAAAGCCCGGGTCGGGTCGGGTCCCCGGGTGGCGCCACAGGGTAATGTCTGGACCCCGAAACCCGAGGTCGCAGGTACAATTCCCCATAAGGGCCAAAAAAGCTCGGGTCGGCTAGGGTCCCCGGGTGTCGCCACAGGGTAATGTCGGGACCCCGGCAACCGAGGTCGCAGGTTCGATTCCCCATAAGGGCCAAAAAAGCCCGGGTCGGGTCAGGTCCCCGGGTGGCGTCACAGGGTAATGTCTGGACCCCAGCACCCGAGGTCGCAGGTTCGATTCCTTATAAGGGCCAAAAATACCCCAGGTATGTACGAGTCCCCGGGTGGCGTCACAGGGTAATGTTGGGACCCCGGCACCCGAGGTCGCAGGTTCGATTCCCCATAAGGGCCTAAAAAGCCCCGGTCGGGTCGGGTCCCCAGGTGGCGCCACAGGGTAATGTCAGGACCCCGGCACCCGAGGTCGCAGGTTCGATTCCCTATACCGGCCAAAAAATCCCGGGTCGGTTTGGAACCCCGGGTGGCGCCACAGGGTAATGTCGGGACCCCGGCACCCGAGGTCGCAGCTTCGATTCCCCATAAGGGCCATAAAAGCTCGGGTCGGTTTGTGTCCCTTGGAGGAGTCACAGGGTAATGTCGGGACCCCGGCACCCGAGGTCGCAGGTTCAATTCCCCATAAGGGCCAAAAAAGCCCGGGTCGGGTCGGGACCCCGGGTGGCTCCACAGGGAAACTTCGGGACCCCGGCACCCGAGGTCGCAGGTTCGATTCCCCATAAGGGCCAAAAAACCACTTCTCGGGTCAAGTCCCCGGGTGGCGTCACAGGGTAATGTCTGGACCCCGGCACCCGAGGTCGCAGGTTCGATTCCCCACAAGGGCCATAAAAGCTCGGGTCTGTAAGTGTCCCCGGGTGGTGCCACAAGGTAATGTCGGGACCCCCACACCTGAGGTCGCAGGTTCGATTCCCCATAAGGGCCAAAAAAGCCCGAGTCACATTAGGTCGTCAGTTACGTGCCACTGAGTAATGTCGGGACCCCAGCACCCAAGGTCGCAGGTTCGATTCCCCATAAGGGCCAAAAAAGCCCGGGTCGGCTAGGGTCCCCGGGTGGTGCCACAGGGTAATGTCGGGACCCCGTCACCCGAGGTCGCAGGTTCAATTCCTTATACAGGCCAAAAATTCCGGGTCGGCTAGTGTCCCCGGGTGGCGCCACAGGGTAATGTCTGGACCTTGGCACCCGAGGTCGCAGGTTCGATTCCCCATACCAGCCAAAAAACCCCGGGTCGGATAGATTCCCCTGGTGGAATCACAGGGTAAGGTCTGGACCCCGTCACCCGAGGTCGCAGGTTCGATTCCCCATACCGGCCAAAAAACCCCGGGTCGTGTCGGGTCCCCGGGTGCCGCCACATGGTAATGTCGGGACCCCGGCACCCGAGGTTGCAGGTTCGATTCCCCATAAGGGCCATAAATGCTCGGGTCGGTTTGTGTCCCTTGGAGGAGTCACAGGGTAATGTCGGGACCCCGGCACGTGAGGTCGCAGATTCCATTCCCCATAAGGGCCAAAAAAGCCTGGGTCAGATTAGGTTCCCGGGTACGCGCCACAGAGTAATGTCTGGACCCCGGCACCCGAGGTCACAGGTTCGATTCCTTATACCGGCCAAAAAATCCCGGGTCGGTTCGGGTCCCAGGGTGGCGCCACATGGTAATTCTGGACCCCGTCACCCGAGGTCGCAGGTACAATTCCCCATAAAGGCCAAAAACACCCTTGTCGGGTTGGTCCCCGGGTGGCGTCAAATGGTAATGTCTGGACCCCGGCACCCGAGGTTGCAGGTTCGATTCCCCATACCGGCCAAAAAACCCCGGGTCAGGTTAGGTCCCCGGGTGGCTCGACATGGTAATGTCTGGACCCCGGCATTCGAGTTCACAGATTCGCTTCCCCATAAAGGTCAAAAAAGCCTGGGTCGGGTCTGGTCCCCGGGTGGCGCCACAGGGTAATGTCTGGACTCAGGCACCAGAGGTTGCAGGTTTGATTCCCCAAACCGGCCAAAAAAGCCCGGGTCAGGTCGGTTCCCCTGGTGGTGCCACAGAGTAATGTCTGGACCCCGGCACCCGAGGCTGCAGGTTCGATTCCCCAGACCGTCCAAAAATACCGGGTGAGGTCGGGTCTCCGGGTGGCGCCACACCTTAACCCTAACCCTAACCATAACCCTAACCCTAACCCTGACCATGACCCTGATCCAGGAGCTGACCCTAACCCTGACCATGACCCTGATCCAGGAGCTGACCCTAACCCTAAACCTGACCCTTTCCCTGACCCTGATCCTGACCCTACCCCTGAACATGACCCTGACCCTGATACTGACCCTGTCACTGACCCTTACGTCTGACTCTGACTCTGAATCTGAAGCTGTGCTGATGCTGTGATGATAAATTGAGGATGATGTGATGATACAGTGATGATGCTGTGATGATCATGTGTTGATGTTGTGATAATGATGTTATGATGGTGCTATGATGCAGTGATCATGCTGTGATGATGTTTTGATGCAGTGGTGCTGCTCTGCTGATGCTGTGTTGACCATATCGTGATGCTGTGATGACGCTGTGATGACGCTGTGATAATGCTGTGATGAATCATTGATGATGCTTTGATGATGCAGCGGTGATGCAGTAATGACCCTGTCGTGATGCTGTGTTGCAGACATAACCCTGTGACGCCATTCCGGGACCCGACCCGACCCAGGGATTTTTGGCCCTTATGAGGAATCGAACCTGCAACATGGGGTGCCGAGGTACAGACATTACCCTGTGACTCCACTCAGGAACCCGGGTAGAGTCATGTCCACAGCTCAGGTCCCAGGTTCGATTCCCAACACCGGCTTCTATACCCAGGGTCATATAGAGTCTCCATCCCCTGGTCCCTATTTCGATTGCCCGTATCCACCCGTAGTACCTCGTCGGGTACAGTCCCCAGCCCTGGGAACGAAGTTCCATTCCGCACTCCTGCCCCGCGTCCACAGGTAGAGTCGTGTCCCCGGATCGGGTCCCAGGTTTGATTCCCCACACCGGCTTCTAGTGCTAGAGCCGTGTAGGGTCTCCAGCCCCGTGTCCCTGGTTTGATTCCCCACACCGGATTCTAGTCCCCGGGTCGTGTACGGTCCCCAGCCCGGGGAATGAAGTTCGAGTCCCCACTCCTGCCCCGGGTCCCCGGGTAGAGTCTTGTCCCCGGCTCAGGTCCCAGGTTCGATTCCGCACACGGGTCCCTAGTGCCAGGAAGAGTCGTGTCCCCAGGTCTGGTCCTTGGTTCGATTCCACGCACCGACCCCTAGTCCCCGGCTCGGGCAAGGTCCCCAGCCCTGGGAACGAAGTCCGATTCCGCACTCCTGCCCCGCGTCCACAGGTAGAGTCATGTCCCCGGATCCGGTCCCAAATTCCATACCCTACACCGGCTTCTAGTACCAGGGTCGTGTAGGGTCTCCAGCCGCGGGTACCAGCTTCGATTCCTTAAAACGGCCCCTAGTCCACTGGTACAGTCGTGCCCCGGACATGGTCCTTGGTTCGATTCCACGCACCGACCCCTAGTTCCCGGCTCGGGCAAGGTCCCCAGCCCTGGGAACGAAGTTCCATTCCGCACTCCTGCCCCGCGTCCACAGGTAGAGTCGTGTCCCCGGATCGGGTCCCAGGTTTGATTCCCCACACCGGCTTCTAGTGCTAGAGCCGTGTAGGGTCTCCAGCCCCGGGTCCCTGGTTTGATTCCCCGTATCGGCCCCTAGTCCCCGGGTCGTGTACGGTCCCCAGCCCGGGGAATGAAGTTCGAGTCCCCACTCCTGCCCCGGGTCCCCGGGTACAGTCTTGTCGCCGGCTCAGGTCCCAGGTTCGATTCCGCACACGGGTCCCTAGTGCCAGGAAGAGTCGTGTCCCCAGGTCTGGTCCTTGGTTCGATTCCACGCACCGACCCCTAGTTCCCGGCTCGGGCAAGGTCCCCAGCCCTGGGAACGAAGTTCCATTCCGCACTCCTGCCCCGCGTCCACAGGTAGAGTCGTGTCCCCGGATCGGGTCCCAGGTTTGATTCCCCACACCGGCTTCTAATGCCAGGGTCGAGTAGGGTCTCCAGCCGCGGGTACCAGCTTCGATTCCTTTAAACGGCCCCTAGTCCACTGGTACAGTCGTGCCCCGGACATGGTCCTTGGTTCGATTCCACGCACCGACCCCTAGTCCCCGGCTCGGGCAAGGTCCCCAGCCCTGGGAACGAAGTTCCATTCCGCACTCCTGCCCCGCGTCCACAGGTAGAATCGTGTCCCCGGATCGGGTCCCAGGTTTGATTCCCCACACCGGCTTCTAATGCCAGGGTCGAGTAGGGTCTCCAGCCGCGGGTACCAGCTTCGATTCCTTTAAACGGCCCCTAGTCCACTGGTACAGTCGTGCCCCGGACATGGTCCTTGGTTCGATTCCACGCACCGACCCCTAGTCCCCGGCTCGGGCAAGGTCCCCAGCCCCGGGAACGAAGTTCGATTCCGCACTCCTGTCCCGGGTCCACAGGTAGAGTCGTGTCCCCGGATCGGGTCCCAGGTTTGATTCCCCACACCGGCTTCTAGTGCTAGAGCCGTGTAGGGTCTCCAGCCCCGGGTCCCTGGTTTGATTCCCCGTATCGGCCCCTAGTCCCCGGGTCGTGTACGGTCCCCAGCCCGGGGAATGAAGTTCGAGTCCCCACTCCTGCCCCGGGTCCCCGGGTACAGTCTTGTCCCCGGCTCTGGTCCCAGGTTCGATTCCGCACACGGGTCCCTAGTGCCAGGAAGAGTCGTGTCCCCAGGTCTGGTCCTTGGTTCGATTCCACGCACCGACCCCTAGTCCCCGGCTCGGGCAAGGTCCCCAGCCCTGGGAACGAAGTTCCATTCCGCACTCCTGCCCCGCTTCCACAGGTAGAGTCGTGTCCCCGGATCGGGTCCCAGGTTTGATTCCCCACACCGGCTTCTAATGCCAGGGTCGAGTAGGGTCTCCAGCCGCGGGTACCAGCTTCGATTCCTTTAAACGGCCCCTAGTCCACTGGTACAGTCGTGCCCCGGATATGGTCCTTGGTTCGATTCCACGCACCGACCCCTAGTCCCCGGCTCGGGCAAGGTCCCCAGCCCTGGTAACGAAGTTCCATTCCGCACTCCTGCCGCGCGTCCACAGGTAGAGTCGTGTCCCCGGATCGGGTCCCAGGTTTGATTCCCCACACCGGCTTCTAATGCCAGGGTCGAGTAGGGTCTCCAGCCGCGGGTACCAGCTTCGATTCCTTTAAACGGCCCCTAGTCCACTGGTACAGTCGTGCCCCGGACATGGTCCTTGGTTCGACTCCACGCACCGACCCCTAGTCCCCGGCACGGGCAAGGTCCCTAACCCTGGAAAAGAAGTTCCATTCCGCACTCCTGCCGCGCGTCCACAGGTAGAGTCGTGTCCCCGGATCGGGTCCCAGGTTCCATACCCTACACCGGCTTATAGTTCAAGTGTCGTGCAGGGTCCCTAGCCCCGGGTCACTGTTTCGATTGATCGTATCGGCCCAAAGACCTCTGGTAGGGGAACAGTCCCCAGCCCTGGGAACGAAGTTCCATTCCGCACTCCTGCCCCGCGTCCACAGGTAGAGTCGTGTCCCCGGATCGGGTCCCAGGTTTGATTCCCCACACCGGCTTCTAGTGCTAGAGCCGTGTAGGGTCTCCAGCCCCGGGTCCCTGGTTTGATTCCCCGTATCGGCTCCTAGTCCCCGGGTCGTGTACGGTCCCCAGCCCGGGGAATGAAGTTCGAGTCCCCACTCCTGCCCCGGGTCCCCGGGTAGAGTCTTGTCGCCGGCTCAGGTCCCAGGTTCGATTCCGCACACGGGTCCCTAGTGCCAGGAAGAGTCGTGTCCCCAGGTCTGGTCCTTGGTTCGATTCCACGCACCGACCCCTAGTCCCCGGCTCGGGCAAGGTCCCCAGCCCTGGGAACGAAGTTCCATTCCGCACTCCTGCCCCGCGTCCACAGGTAGAGTCGTGTCCCCGGATCGGGTCCCAGGTTTGATTCCCCACACCGGCTTCTAGTGCTAGAGCCGTGTAGGGTCTCCAGCCCCGGGTCCCTGGTTTGATTCCCCGTATCGGCCCCTAGTCCCCGGGTCGTGTACGGTCCCCAGCCCGGGGAATGAAGTTCGAGTCCCCACTCCTGCCCCGGGTCCCCGGGTACAGTCTTGTCCCCGGCTCTGGTCCCAGGTTCGATTCCCCACACGGGTCCCTAGTGCCAGGAAGAGTCGTGTCCCCAGGTCTGGTCCTTGGTTCGATTCCACGCACCGACCCCTAGTCCCCGGCTCGGGCAAGGTCCCCAGCCCTGGGAACGAAGTTCCATTCCGCACTCCTGCCCCGCGTCCACAGGTAGAGTCGTGTCCCCGGATCGGGTCCCAGGTTTGATTCCCCACACCGGCTTCTAGTCCCAGTGTCGTGCAGGGTCCCCAGCCCCGGGTCACTGTTTCGATTGATCGTATCGGCCCAAAGACCTCTGGTAGGGGAACAGTCCCCAGCCCTGGAAAAGAAGTTCCATTCCGCACTCCTGCCCCGCGTCCACAAGTAGAGTCGAGTCTCCGACTAAGGTCCCAGGTTGGATTTCCCACACCGGCTTCTAGTGCCAGGGTCGTGTAGGGTCTCCAACCCCAGGTACCAGCTTCGATTCCTTAAAACGGCCCCTAGTCCACTGGTAGAGTCGTGCCCCGGACATGGTCCTTGGTTCGATTCCACGCACCGACCCCTAGTCTCCGGGTCGGGTACGTTCCCCAGTCCTGGGAGCGATGTTCGATTCCGCACTCCTGCCCCGGGTCACCGGGTAGGCACTTGTCCCCGGATCAGGTCCCAGGTTCCATACCCTACACCGGCTTCTAGTGCCAGGGTCGTGTAGGGTCTCCAGCCGCGGGTAACAGCTTCGATTCCTTAAAACGGCCCCTAGTCCAGTCGTGCCCCGGACATGGTCCTTGGTTCGATTCCACGCACCGACCCCTAGTCCCCGGCTCGGTCAAGGTCCCCAGCCCTGGGAACGAAGTTCCATTCCGCACTCCTGTCCCGGGTCCCAAGGTAGAGTCGTGTCCCTGGATCGGGTCCCAGGTTCCATACCCTACACCGGCTTATAGTTCCAGTGTCGTGCAGGGTCCCTAGCCCCGGGTCACTGTTTCGATTGATCGTATCGGCCTAAAGACCTCTGGTAGGGGAACAGTCCCCAGCCCTGGAAACGAAGTTCCATTCCGCACTCCTGTCCCGCGTCCACAAGTAGAGTCGAGGCTCCGACTAAGGTCCCAGGATGGATTCCCCACACCGGCTTCTAGTGCCAGGGTCGTGTAGGGTCTCCAGCCGCGGGTACCAGCTTCGATTCCTTTAAACGGCCCCTAGTCCACTGGTACAGTCGTGCCCCGGACATGGTCCTTGGTTCGATTCCACGCACCGACCCCTAGTTCCCGGCTCGGGCAAGGTCCCCAGCCCTGGGAGCGATGTTCGATTCCGCACTCCTGCCCCGCGTCCACAGGTAGAGTCGTGTCCCCGGATCGGGTCCCAGGTTTGATTCCCCACACCGGCTTCTAGTGCTAGAGCCGTGTAGGGTCTCCAGCCCCGGGTCCCTGGTTTGATTCCCCGTATCGGCCCCTAGTCCCCGGGTCGTGTACGGTCCCCAGCCCGGGGAATGAAGTTCGAGTCCCCACTCCTGCCCCGGGTCCCCGGGTACAGTCTTGTCCCCGGCTCAGGTCCCAGGTTCGATTCCGCACACGGGTCCCTAGTGCCAGGAAGAGTCGTGTCCCCAGGTCTGGTCCTTGGTTCGATTCCACGCACCGACCCCTAGTCCCCGGCTCGGGCATGGTCCCCAGCCCTGGGAACGAAGTTCCATTCCGCACTCCTGTCCCGGGTCCCAAGGTAGAGTCGTGTCCCCGGATCGGGTCCCAGGTTCCATACCCTACACCGGCTTCTAGTCCCAGTGTCGTGCAGGGTCCCCAGCCCCGAGTCACTGTTTCGATTGATCGTATCGGCCCAAAGACCTCTGGTAGGGGAACAGTCCCCAGCCCTGGAAAAGAAGTTCCATTCCGCACTCTTGCCCCGCGTCCACAAGTAGAGTCGAGTCTCCGACTAAGGTCCCAGGTTGGATTTCCCACATCGGCTTCTAGTGCTAGGGTCGTGTAGGGTCTCCAGCCCCAGGTACCAGCTTCGATTCCTTAAAACGGCCCCTAGTCCACTGGTAGAGTCGTGCCCCGGATAGGGTCCTTGGTTAGATTCCACGCACCGACCCCTAGTCTCCGGGTCGGGTACGTTCCCCAGTCCTGGGAGCGATGTTCGATTCCGCACTCCTGCCCCGGGTCACCGGGTAGGCACTTGTCCCCGGATCAGGTCCCAGGTTCCATACCCTACACCGGCTTCTAGTGCCAGGGTCGTGTAGGGTCTCCAGCCGCGGCTACCAGCTTCGATTCCTTAAAACTGCCCCTAGTCCACTGGTACAGTCGTGCCCCGGATAAGGTCCTTGGTTCGATTCCACGCACCGACCCCTAGTTCCCGGCTCGGGCAAGGTCCCCAGCCCTGGGAACGAAGTTCCATTCCGCACTCCTGCCCCGCGTCCACAGGTAGAGTCGTGTCCCTGGATCGGGTCCCAGGTTTGATTCCCCACACCGGCTTCTAGTGCTAGAGCCGTGTAGGGTCTCCAGCCCCGGGTCCCTGGTTTGATTCCCCGTATCGGCCCCTAGTCCCCGGGTCGTGTAAGGTCCCCAGCCCGGGGAATGAAGTTCGAGTCCCCACTCCTGCCCCGGGTCCCCGGGTAGAGTCTTGTCCCCGGCTCTGGTCCCAGGTTCGATTCCCCACACGGGTCCCTAGTGCCAGGAAGAGTCGTGTCCCCAGGTCTGGTCCTTGGTTCGATTCCACGCACCGACCCCTAGTCCCCGGCTCGGGCAAGGTCCCCAGCCCTGGGAACGAAGTTCCATTCAGCACTCCTGCCCCGCGTCCACAGGTAGAGTCGTGTCCCCGGATCGGGTCCCAGGTTCCATACCCTACACCGGCTTCTAGTGCTAGGGTCGTGTAGGGTCTCCGGCCGCGGGTACCAGCTTCGATTCCTTAAAACGGCCCCTAGACCACTGGCAGAGTCGTGCCCCGATAGGGTCCTTGGTTCGATTCCACGCACCGACCCCTAGTCTCCGGGTCGGGTACGTTCCCCAGTCCTGGGAGCGATTCCGCACTACTGCCCCGGTCACCGGGTAGGCACTTGTCCCCGGATCGAGTCCCAGGTTCCATACCCTACACCGGCTTCTAGTGCCAGGGTCGTGTAGGGTCTCCGGCCGCGGGTACCAGCTTCGACTCCTTAAAACGGCCCCTAGACCACTGGCAGAGTCGTGCCCCGATAGGGTCCTTGGTTCGATGCCACGCACCGACCCCTAGTCCCCGGCTCGGGCATGGTCCCCAGCCCTGGGAACGAAGTTCCATTCCGCACTCCTGTCCCGGGTCCCAAGGTAGAGTCGTGTCCCCGGATCGGGTCCCAGGTTCCATACCCTACACCGGCTTCTAGTCCCAGTGTCGTGCAGGGTCCCCAGCCCCGAGTCACTGTTTCGATTGATCGTATCGGCCCAAAGACCTCTGGTAGGGGAACAGTCCCCAGCCCTGGAAAAGAAGTTCCATTCCGCACTCTTGCCCCGCGTCCACAAGTAGAGTCGAGTCTCCGACTAAGGTCCCAGGTTGGATTTCCCACATCGGCTTCTAGTGCTAGGGTCGTGTAGGGTCTCCAGCCCCAGGTACCAGCTTCGATTCCTTAAAACGGCCCCTAGTCCACTGGTAGAGTCGTGCCCCGGATAGGGTCCTTGGTTAGATTCCACGCACCGACCCCTAGTCTCCGGGTCGGGTACGTTCCCCAGTCCTGGGAGCGATGTTCGATTCCGCACTCCTGCCCCGGGTCACCGGGTAGGCACTTGTCCCCGGATCGGGTCCCAGGTTCCATACCCCACACCGGCTTCTAGTGCCACGGTCGTGTAGGGTCTCCAGCCGCGGGTACCAGCTTCAATTCCTTAAAACGGCCCCTAGACCACTGGTAGAGTCATGTCCCCGAATAGGGTCCTTGGTTCGTTTCCACGCACCGACCCCTAGTCCCCGGCTAGCGCAAGGTCCCCAGCCCTGGGAACGAAGTTCCATTCCGCACTCCTGCCCCGCGTCCACAGGTAGAGTCGTGTCCCCGGATCGGGTCCCAGGTTTGATTCCCCACACCGGCTTCTAGTGCTAGAGCCGTGTAGGGTCTCCAGCCCCGGGTCCCTGGTTTGATTCCCCGTATCGGCCCCTAGTCCCCGGGTCGTGTAAGGTCCCCAGCCCGGGGAATGAAGTTCGAGTCCCCACTCCTGCCCCGGGTCCCCGGGTAGAGTCTTGTCCCCGGCTCTGGTCCCAGGTTCGATTCCCCACACGGGTCCCTAGTGCCAGGAAGAGTCGTGTCCCCAGGTCTGGTCCTTGGTTCGATTCCACGCACCGACCCCTAGTCCCCGGCTCGGGCAAGGTCCCCAGCCCTGGGAACGAAGTTCCATTCCGCACTCCTGCCCCGCGTCCACAAGTAGAGTCGAGTCTCCGACTAAGGTCCCAGGTTGGATTTCCCACACCGGCTTCTAGTGCTAGGGTCGTGTAGGGTCTCCAGCCCCAGGTACCAGCTTCGATTCCTTAAAACGGCCCCTAGTCCACTGGTAGAGTCGTGCCCCGGATAGGGTCCTTGGTTCGATTCCACGCACCGACCCCTAGTCTCCGGGTCGGGTACGTTCCCCAGTCCTGGGAGCGATGTTCGATTCCGCACTCCTGCCCCGGGTCACCGGGTAGGCACTTGTCCCCGGATCAGGTCCCAGGTTCCATACCCTACACCGGCTTCTAGTGCCAGGGTCGTGTAGGTTCTCCAGCCGCGGGTAACAGCTTCGATTCCTTAAAACGGCCCCTAGTCCAGTCGTGCCCCGGACATGGTCCTTGGTTCGATTCCACGCACCGACCCCTAGTCCCCGGCTCGGTCAAGGTCCCCAGCCCTGGGAACGAAGTTCCATTCCGCACTCCTGTCCCGGGTCCCAAGGTAGAGTCGTGTCCTTTGATCGGGTCCCAGGTTCCATACCCTACACCGGCTTATAGTTCCAGTGTCGTGCAGGGTCCCTAGCCCCGGGTCACTGTTTCGATTGATCGTATCGGCCCAAAGACCTCTGGTAGGGGAACAGTCCCCAGCCCTGGAAACGAAGTTCCATTCCGCACTCCTGTCCCGCGTCCACAAGTAGAGTCGAGGCTCCGACTAAGGTCCCAGGATGGATTCCCCACACCGGCTTCTAGTGCCAGGGTCGTGTAGGGTCTACAGCCGCGGCTACCAGCTTCGATTCCTTAAAACTGCCCCTAGTCCACTGGTACAGTCGTGCCCCGGACATGGTCCTTGGTTCGATTCCACGCACCGACCCCTAGTCTCCGGGTCGGGTACGTTCCCCAGTCCTGGGAGCGATGTTCGATTCCGCACTACTGCCCCGGTCACCGGGTAGGCACTTGTCCCCGGATCGAGTCCCAGGTTCCATACCTTACACCGGCTTCTAGTCCCAGTGTCGTACAGGGTCTCCGGCCGCGGGTACCAGCTTCGACTCCTTAAAACGGCCCCTAGACCACTGGCAGAGTCGTGCCCCCGATAGGGTCCTTGGTTCGATGCCACGCACCGACCCCTAGTCCCCGGCTCGGGCATGGTCCCCAGCCCTGGGAACGAAGTTCCATTCCGCACTCCTATCCCGGGTCCCAAGGTAGAGTCGTGTCCCCGGATCGGGTCCCAGGTTCCGTACCCTACACCGGCTTCTAGTCCCAGTGTCGTGCAGGGTCCCCAGCCCCGAGTCACTGTTTCGATTGATCGTATCGGCCCAAAGACCTCTGGTAGGGGAACAGTCCCCAGCCCTGGAAAAGAAGTTCCATTCCGCACTCCTGCCCCGCGTCCACAAGTAGAGTCGAGTCTCCGACTAAGGTCCCAGGTTGGATTTCCCACACCGGCTTCTAGTGCCAGGGTCGTGTAGGGTCTCCAGCCGCGGCTACCAGCTTCGATTCCTTAAAACTGCCCCTAGTCCAGTGGCAGAGTCGTGCCCCGGACATGGTCCTTGGTTCGATTCCACGCACCGACCCCTAGTCCCCGGGACGGGCAAGGTCCCTAACCCTGGAAAAGAAGTTCCATTCCGCACTCCTGCCGCGCGTCCACAGGTAGAGTCGTGTCCCCGGATCGGGTCCCAGGTTCCATACCCTACACCGGCTTATAGTTCCAGTGTCGTGCAGGGTCCCTAGCCCCGGGTCACTGTTTCGATTGATCGTATCGGCCCAAAGACCTCTGGTAGGGGAACAGTCCCCAGCCCTGGGAACGAAGTTCCATTCCGCACTCCTGCCCCGCGTCCACAGGTAGAGTCGTGTCCCCGGATCGGGTCCCAGGTTTGATTCCCCACACCGGCTTCTAGTGCTAGAGCCGTGTAGGGTCTCCAGCCCCGGGTCCCTGGTTTGATTCCCCGTATCGGCCCCTAGTCCCCGGGTCGTGTACGGTCCCCAGCCCGGGGAATGAAGTTCGAGTCCCCACTCCTGCCCCGGGTCCCCGGGTACAGTCTTGTCGCCGGCTCTGGTCCCAGGTTCGATTCCCCACACGGGTCCCTAGTGCCAGGAAGAGTCGTGTCCCCAGGTCTGGTCCTTGGTTCGATTCCACGCACCGACCCCTAGTCCCCGGCTCGGGCAAGGTCCCCAGCCCTGGGAACGAAGTTCCATTCCGCACTCCTGCCCCGCGTCCACAGGTAGAGTCGTGTCCCCGGATCGGGTCCCAGGTTTGATTCCCCACACCGGCTTCTAGTCCCAGTGTCGTGCAGGGTCCCCAGCCCCGGGTCACTGTTTCGATTGATCGTATCGGCCCAAAGACCTCTGGTAGGGGAACAGTCCCCAGCCCTGGAAAAGAAGTTCCATTCCGCACTCCTGCCCCGCGTCCACAAGTAGAGTCGAGTCTCCGACTAAGGTCCCAGGTTGGATTTCCCACACCGGCTTCTAGTGCCAGGGTCGTGTAGGGTCTCCAACCCCAGGTACCAGCTTCGATTCCTTAAAACGGCCCCTAGTCCACTGGTAGAGTCGTGCCCCGGATAGGGTCCTTGGTTCGATTCCACGCACCGACCCCTAGTCTCCGGGTCGGGTACGTTCCCCAGTCCTGGGAGCGATGTTCGATTCCGCACTCCTGCCCCGGGTCACCGGGTAGGCACTTGTCCCCGGATCAGGTCCCAGGTTCCATACCCTACACCGGCTTCTAGTGCCAGGGTCGTGTAGGGTCTCCAGCCGCGGGTAACAGCTTCGATTCCTTAAAACGGCCCCTAGTCCAGTCGTGCCCCGGACATGGTCCTTGGTTAGATTCCACGCACCGACCCCTAGTCTCCGGGTCGGGTACGTTCCCCAGTCCTGGGAGCGATGTTCGATTCCGCACTACTGCCCCGGTCACCGGGTAGGCACTTGTCCCCGGATCGAGTCCCAGGTTCCATACCCTACACCGGCTTCTAGTGCCAGGGTCGTGTAGGGTCTCCGGCCGCGGGTAACAGCTTCGACTCCTTAAAACTGCCCCTAGTCCACTGGTACAGTCGTGCCCCGGATATGGTCCTTGGTTCGAGTCCACGCACCGACCCCTAGTCTCCGGGTCGGGTACGTTCCCCAGTCCTGGGAGCGATGTTCGATTCCGCACTACTGCCCCGGTCACCGGGTAGGCACTTGTCCCCGGATCGAGTCCCAGGTTCCATACCCTACACCGGCTTCTAGTGCCAGGGTCGTGTAGGGTCTCCAGCCGCGGGTAACAGCTTCGACTCCTTAAAACGGCCCCTAGTCCAGTCGTGCCCCGGACATGGTCCTTGGTTCGATTCCACGCACCGACCCCTAGTCCCCGGCTCGGGCATGGTCCCCAGCCCTGGGAACGAAGTTCCATTCCGCACTCCTGTCCCGGGTCCCAAGGTAGAGTCGTGTCCTTTGATCGGGTCCCAGGTTCCATACCCTACACCGGCTTATAGTTCCAGTGTCGTGCAGGGTCCCTAGCCCCGGGTCACTGTTTCGATTGATCGTATCGGCCCAAAGACCTCTGGTAGGGGAACAGTCCCCAGCCCTGGAAACGAAGTTCCATTCCGCACTCTTGTCCCGCGTCCACAAGTAGAGTCGAGGCTCCGACTAAGGTCCCAGGATGGATTCCCCACACCGGCTTCTAGTGCCAGGGTCGTGTAGGGTCTCCAGCCGCGGGTACCAGCTTCGATTCCTTAAAACGGCCCCTAGTCCACTGGTACAGTCGTGCCCCGGACATGGTCCTTGGTTCGATTCCACGCACCGACCCCTTGTCCCCGGCTCGGGCAAGGTCCCCAGTCCTGGGAGCGATGTTCGATTCCGCACTCCTGCCCCGCGTCCACAGGTAGAGTCGTGTCCCCGGATCGGGTCCCAGGTTCCATACCCTACACCGGCTTCTAGTGCCAGGGTCGTGTAGGGTCTCCAGCCGCGGCTACCAGCTTCGATTCCTTAAAACTGCCCCTAGTCCACTGGTACAGTCGTGCCTCGGATATGGTCCTTGGTTCGATTCCACGCACCGACCCCTAGTCTCCGGGTCGGGTACGTTCCCCAGTCCTGGGAGCGATGTTCGATTCCGCACTACTGCCCCGGTCACCGGGTAGGCACTTGTCCCCGGATCGAGTCCCAGGTTCCATACCTTACACCGGCTTCTAGTCCCAGTGTCGTACAGGGTCTCCGGCCGCGGGTACCAGCTTCGACTCCTTAAAACGGCCCCTAGACCACTGGTACAGTCGTGCCCCCGATAGGGTCCTTGGTTCGATGCCACGCACCGACCCCTAGTCCCCGGCTCGGGCATGGTCCCCAGCCCTGGGAACGAAGTTCCATTCCGCACTCCTGCCACGCGTCCACAGGTAGACTCCTATCCCCGGTTTGGGTCCCAGGTTCCACTCCCCATATGAACCTCTAATGGATTAGTATTACCGTAAAGGTTTGGAGTTAGGGTCAGGTAAAGGCTTATGGTAAGTGTAAGGGTCTGCTTTAAGGTCAGGATAAGGGTCACGGGTAGGGTCAGGGACAGATTCAGGTTTAGTGTCAAGGTCAGGGTCAAGGTCAATTTCAGGGTCAGGGTCAAGGACATTGTCAGAGTCAGTGTCAGCTTTAGGGTGAGAGTCAGCGTCAGGGTCAAGGTCAAGGTCATGTTCAAGGTGAGGGGTAGGGTCAGCGTCTTGGTCAGGGCCAGGTCAGGTGCAGGGTCAGTGTCAGGGTCAGCGTCAAGGTCAAGGTCAACGTCAGGGAAAGGGACAGGGTCAAGGTGAAGGACAGGGTCGTGGTCAGGGTCAGGGTCAGGGACAAGTTCAAGGTCAAGCTCAGGGTGACGGTCAGGGTCAAGGTCGAGGTCAAGGTCAGGGTCAATGTCAAGGTCAAGGTCAGGGTCAGGGTTAGCTTTAGGGTGAGGGTCAGGGTCAGGGTCAAGGTCAAGTTAAAGTTCAAGTTCAAGGTAAGGTTCAGGCTCAAGTTGAAGGTCAGGGTCATTGTCAAGTTCAAGGTCAGGGTCAGGGTCAAGGTAAGGGTCAGGGTCAGGGTCATGGTCAGGGTGAGGATCAGGGTCAGGGTCAAGTTCAAGTTCAGGGTCAGTGTCAAGGTCAGGGTCAAGGTCAAGGTCAAGGTCAAGTTCAAGGTCAATTTCGGGGTCAGGGTCAAAGTCAAGGTCAGGTTCAGTATCAGGGTCAGGGTCAGGGTGCGAGTGAGGGTCAGGGTCAAGATCAAGGTCAAGGTCAGGGTCAGGTTGAAGTTCAAGGTCAGGGTCAGGGTCAGGGTCAGGTTTAGGGTGAGTGTCAGATTGAAGTTCAAGGTCAAGGTCATTGTCAGAGTCAGTGTCAGATTTAGGGTGAGGGTCAGGGTCAAGGTCAAGGTCAGGGTCAGGGACAATGTCAAGGTCAAGCTCAGGTTGAGGGTCAAGGTCAAGGTCAAGGTCAGGGTCAATGTCAAGTTCAAGGTCAGGGTTAGGGTCAAGGTCAAGGTCAGGGTCAGGGTCAAGGTCAAGGTCATTGTCAGAGTCAGTGTCAGGTTTAGGGTGAGGGTCAGCGTCAGGGTCAAGGTCAGGGTCAGGGTCAGGATCAAGGTCAAGTTCAAGGTTAATTTCGGGGTAAGGGTCAAAGTTAAATTCATGTTCAAGGTCAGGGTCAGGGTCAGGTTTAGGGTTAATGTCAGGTTGAGGGTCAGGGTCAAGATCAAGGTCAGGGTCAGGGTCAAGGTCAAGGACAAAGTGAGGGGTAGGGTCAAGGTCAATGTCAAGGTGAGGGGTAGGGTCAGCGTCTTGGTCAGGGTCAGGTCAGGTGCAGGGTCAGTGTCAGGGTCAGGGTCAAGGTCAAGGTCAAGTTCAGGGTCCAGGTCAAAATCAGGGTCAGGGACAAGTACAAGGTCAAGCTCAGGGTGAAGGTCAGGGTCAAGGTCAAGGTCAAGGTCAGGGTCAATGTCAAGCTCAAGGTCAGGGTCAGGGTCAAGTTCAAAATCAGTGTCAGGGTCAAGGTCAAGGTCATTGTCAGAGTCAGTGTCAGGTTTAGGGTGAGGGTCAGCGTCAGGGTCAAGGTCAGGGTCAGGGTCAGGGTCAAGGTCAAGTTCAAAGTCAATTTCGGGGTCAGGGTCAAAGTCAAGTTCATGTTCAATATCATGGTCAGGGTCAGCGTGAGGGTGAGGGTCAGGCTCAGGGTCAAGGTCAAGGTCAGGGTCAGGGTCAGGTTTAGGGTGAGTGTCAGGTTGAGGGTCAGGGTCAAGGTCAAGGTCAGGGTCAGGGTCAGGGTCAAGGTCAAGGTCAGGGTCAGGGTAAAGGTCAAGGTCAAGTTCAGAGTCAGGGTCAAGGTCAAGGTCATTGTCAGAGTCAGTGTCAGGGTTAGGGTGAGGGTCAGCATCAGGGTCAAGGTCAAGGTCGGGTCAAGGTCAACGTCAGGGAAAGGGACAGGGTCAAGGTCAAGGACAGGGTCATGGTCAGGGTCAGGGTCAGGGACAAGTTCAAGGTCAAGCTCAGGGTGAAGGTCAGGGTCAAGGTCAAGGTCAAGGTAAGGGTCAATGTCAAGGTCAAGGTCAGGGTCAGGGTCAAGGTCAAGTTAAAGTTCAAGTTCAAGGTAAGGTTCAGGCTCAAGTTGAAGGTCAGGGTCATTGTCAAGTTCAAGGTCAGTGTCAGGGTCAAGGTAAGGGTCAGGGTCAGGGTCATGGTCAGGGTGAGGGTCAGGGTCAAGGTCAAGTTCATGTTTAGGGTCAGTGTCAAGGTCAGGGTCAGTGTCAGGGTCAGGGTCAAGGTCAAGGTCAAGTTCAAGGTCAATTTCGGGGTCAGGGTCAAGGTCAAGGTCAGGTTCAATATCAGGGTCAGGGTCAGGGTGCGAGTCAGGGTCAGGGTCAGGGTCAAGATGAAGGTCAAGGTCAGGTTGAAGTTCAAGGTCAGGGTCAGGGTTAGGTTTAGGGTGAGTGTCAGGTTGAGGGTCAGGGTCAAGGTCAAGGTCAGGGTCAGGGTCAAGGTCATGTTCAAGGTGAGGGGTAGGGTCAGCGTCTTGGTCAGGGCCAGGTCAGGTGCAGGGTCAGGGTCAGCGTCAAGGTCAAGGTCAAGGTCGGGTCAAGGTCAACGTCAGGGAAAGGGACAGGGTCAAGGTCAAGGACAGGGTCATGGTCAGGGTCAGGGTCAGGGACAAGTTCAAGGTTAATTTCGGGGTCAGGGTCAAAGTTAAATTCATGTTCAAGGTCAGGGTCAGGGTCAGGTTTAGGGTTAATGTCAGGTTGAGGGTCAGGGTCAAGATCAAGGTCAGGGTCAAGGTCAGGGTCAAGGTCAAGGACAAGGTGAGGGGTAGGGTCAAGGTCAATGTCAAGGTGAGGGGTAGGGTCAGCGTCTTGGTCAGGGTCAGGTCAGGTGCAGGGTCAGCGTCAGGGTCAAGGTCAGGGTCAGGGTCAAGGTCAAGTTCAAAGTCAATTTCGGGGTCAGGGTCAAAGTCAAGTTCATGTTCAATATCAGGGTCAGGGTCAGGGTGAGGGTGAGGGTCAGGCTCAGGGTCAAGGTCAAGGTCAGGGTCAGGGTCAGGTTTAGGGTGAGTGTCAGGTTGAGGGTCAGGGTCAAGGTCAAGGTCAGGTTCAGGGTCAATGTCAAGGTCAAGGTCAGGGTCAGGGTCAGGGTCAAGGTCAAGTTCAGAGTCAGGGTCAAGGTCAAGGTCATTGTCAGAGTCAGTGTCAGGTTTAGGGTGAGGGTCAGCGTCAGGGTCAAGGTCAAGGTCAGGGTCAGGGTCATTGTCAAGTTCAGTGTCAGGGTCATTGTTAAAGTCAGGGTCAATGTCAGGTTCAGGGTCAGGGTCAGTGTCTAGGTCAAGGTCAAGGTCAAGGTCAGGGTTAGGGTTAGGTTTAGGGTGAGGGTCAGGGTCAGGGTCAAGGTCAAGTTAAAGTTCAAGTTCAAGGTAAGGTTCAGGCTCAAGTTGAAGGTCAGGGTCAGGGTCAAGTTCAAGGTCAGGGTCAGGGTCAAGGTCAGGGTCATGGTCAGGGTCAGGTCCAAGGTCAAGGTCAAGATGAGGGATAGTGTCAGTGTCCCGTTCAGGGTCAGGGTTAGGTTCAGGTTCAAGGTCAGGGTCATGGTCAGTGTCAGGGTCAGACTTAGGGTCAAGGTCAAGGTCAAGGTCAGGGTCATGGTCAGGGTGAGGGTCAGGGTCAAGGTCAAGTTCAAGTTCAGGGTCAATGTCAATGTCAGGGTCAGGGTCAGGGTCAAGGTCAAGTTCAAGTTCAATTTCGGGGTCAGGGTCAAGGTCAAGGTCAGGTTCAGTATCAGGGTCAGGGTCAGGGTCAAGATCAAGGTCAAGGTCAGGGTCAGGTTGAAGTTCAAGGTCAGGGTCAGGGTCAGGGTCAGGGTCAGGTTTAGGGTGAGTGTCAGGTTGAGGGTCAAGGTCAAGGTCAGGGTCAGGGTCAGGGTCAAGGTCAAGGTCAAGGTGAGGGGTAGGGTCGGGTCAAGGTCAACGTCAGGGAAAGGGACAGGGTCAAGGTCAAGGACAGGGTCATGGTCAGGGTCAGGGACAAGTTCAAGGTCAAGCTCAGGGTGACGGTCAGGGTCAAGGTCAAGGTCAAGGTCAGGTTCAATGTCAAGGTCAAGTTCAGGGTCAGGGTCAAGGTCAAGTTCAGTGTCAGGGTCAAGGTCAAGGTCATTGTCAGAGTCAGTGTCAGGTTTAGGGTGAGGGTCAGCGTCAGGGTCAAGGTCAAGTTAAAGTTCAAGTTCAAGGTAAGGTTCAGGCTCAAGTTGAAGGTCAGGGTCAGGGTCAAGTTGAAGGTCAGATTCAAGGTCAAGGTCAGGGTCAGCGTCAGGATCAACTTTAGTGTGAGGGGCAGGATGAGGTTCAGGTTCAAGATCAAGGTCAGGGTCATGGTCAGGGTGTGGGTCAGGGTGAAGGTCAAGGTCAAGTTCAAGTTCAGGGTCAATGTCAAGGTCAGGGTCAGGGTCAAGGTCAAGTTCAAGGTCAATTTCGGGGTCAGGGTCAAGGTCAAGGTCAGGTTCAGTATCAGGGTCAGGGTCAGGGTGCGAGTGAGGGTCAGGGTCAGGGTCAAGATGAAGGTCAAGGTCAGGGTCAGGTTGAAGTTCAAGGTCAGGGTCAGGGTCAGGGTCAGGTTTAGGGTGAGTGTCAGGTTGAGGGTCAGGGTCAAGGTCAAGGTCAGGGTCAGGGTCAGGGTCAAGGTCATGTTCAAGGTGAGGGGTAGGGTCATCGTCTGGGTCAGGGCCAGGTCAGGTGCAGGGTCAGTGTCAGGGTCAGCGTCAAGGTCAAGGTCAAGGTCGGGTCAAGGTCAACGTCAGGGAAAGGGACAGGGTCAAGGTCAAGGACAGGGTCGTGGTCAGGGTCAGAATCAGGGACAAGTTCAAGGTCAAGGTCAGGGTGACGTTCAGGGTCAAGGTCAAGGTCAGGGTCAATGTCAAGGTCAAGGTCAGGGTCAGGGTCAAGTTCAAGTTCAAGTTCAGTGTCAGGGTCAAGGTCAAGGTCATTGTCAGAGTCAGTGTCAGGTTTAGGGTGAGGGTCAGCGTCAGGGTCATGGTCAGGGTGTGGTTCAGGGTGAAGGTCAAGGTCAAATTCAAGTTCAGGGTCAATGTCAAGGTCAAGGTCAGGGTCAGGGTCAAGGTCAAGTTCAGGGTCAGGGTCAAGTTCAAGGTCAGGGTCAGGGTCAGGTTTAGGGTGAGTGTCAGGGTGAGGGTCAGGGTCAAGGTCAAGGTCAGGGTCAGGGTCAGGGTCAAGGTCAAGGTCAGGGTCAGGGTAAAGGTCAAGGTCAAGTTCAGAGTCAGGGTCACGGTCAAGGTCATTGTCAGAGTCAGTGTCAGGTTTAGGGTGAGGGTCAGCATCAGGGTCAAGGTCAAGGTCAAGGTCAGGGTCATTGTCAAGTTCAGTGTCAGGGTCATTGTTAAAGTCAGGGTCAATGTCAGGTTCAGGGTCAGGGTCAGTGTCTAGGTCAAGGTCAAGGTCAAGGTCAGGGTCAGGGTTAGGTTTAGGGTGAGGGTCAGGGTCAGGGTCAAGGTCAAGTTAAAGTTCAAGTTCAAGGTAAGGTTCAGGCTCAAGTTGAAGGTCAGGGTCAGGGTCAAGTTCAAGGTCAGGGTCAGGGTCAAGGTCAGGGTCAGGGTCAGGTCCAAGGTCAAGGTCAAGATGAGGGATAGTGTCAGTGTCCCGTTCAGGGTCAGGGTTAGGTTCAGGTTCAAGGTCAGGGTCATGGTCAGTGTCAGGGTCAGACTTAGGGTCAAGGTCAAGGTCAAGGTCAGGGTCATGGTCAGGGTGAGGGTCAGGGTCAAGGTCAAGTTCAAGTTCAGGGTCAATGTCAATGTCAGGGGCAGGGTCAGGGTCAAGGTCAAGTTCAAGGTCAATTTCGGGGTCAGGGTCAAGGTCAAGGTCAGGTTCAGTATCAGGGTCAGGGTCAGGGTGCAAGTGAGGGTCAGGGTCAGGGTCAAGATCAAGGTCAAGGTCAGGGTCAGGTTGAAGTTCAAGGTCAGGGTCAGGGTCAGGGTCAGGTTTAGGGTGAGTGTCAGGTTGAGGGTCAAGATCAAGGTCAGGGTCAGGGTCAGGGTCAAGGTCAAGGTGAGGGGTAGGGTCGGGTCAAGGTCAACGTCAGGGAAAGGGACAGGGTCAAGGTCAAGGACAGGGTCAGGGTCAGGGTCAGGGTCAGGGACAAGTTCAAGGTCAAGCTCAGGGTGAAGGTCAGGGTCAAGGTCAAGGTCAATGTCAGGTTCAATGTCAAGGTCAGGGTCAGGGTCAGGGTCAAGGTCAAGTTCAGTGTCAGGGTCAAGGTCAAGGTCATTGTCAGAGTCAGTGTCAGTTTTAGGGTGAGGGTCAGGGTCAGGGTCAAGGTCAAGTTAAAGTTCAAGTTCAAGGTAAGGTTCAGGCTCAAGTTGAAGGTCAGGGTCAGGGTCAAGTTGAAGGTCAGATTCAAGGTCAAGGTCAGGGTCAGCGTCAGGATCAACTTTAGTGTGAGGGGCAGGATGAGGTTCATGTTCAAGATCAAGGTCAGGGTCATGGTCAGGGTGTGGTTCAGGGTGAAGGTCAAGGTCAAATTCAAGTTCAGGGTCAATGTCAAGGTCAAGGTCAGGGTCAGGGTCAAGGTCAAGTTCAGGGTTAGGGTCAAGTTCAAGGTCAGGGTCAGGGTCAGGTTTAGGGTGAGTGTCAGGGTGAGGGTCAGGGTCAAGGTCAAGTTCATGGTCAGGGTCAGGGTCAAGGTCAAGGTCAAGGTGAGTGGTAGGGTCAGCGTCTTGGTCAGAGTCAGGTCAGGTGCAGGATCAGTGTCAGGGTCAGGGTCAAGGTCAAGGTCAGGGTCAGGGTTAAGGTCAACATCAGGGTAAGGGACAGGGTCAAGACAAAGGTCAGGGTCATGGTCAGGGTCAGGGTCAGAATTAGGGTCAGGGTCAAGGTCAGGGTCCAGGTCAAGGTCAGGGTCAGGGACAATGTCAAGGTCAAGCTCAGGTTGAGGGTCAAGGTCAAGGTCAAGGTCAGGGTCAATGTCAAGTTCAAGGTCAGGGTTAGGGTCAAGGTCAGGGTCAGGGTCAGGGTCAAGGTCAAGGTCATTGTCAGAGTCAGTGTCAGGTTTAGGGTGAGGGTCAGCGTCAGGGTCAAGGTCAGGGTCAGGGTCAGGATCAAGGTCAAGTTCAAGGTTAATTTCGGGGTCAGGGTCAAAGTTAAATTCATGTTCAAGGTCAGGGTCAGGGTCAGGTTTAGGGTTAATGTCAGGTTGAGGGTCAGGGTCAAGATCAAGGTCAGGGTCAGGGTCAGGGTCAAGGTCAAGGACAAGGTGAGGGGTAGGGTCAAGGTCAATGTCAAGGTGAGGGGTAGGGTCAGCGTCTTGGTCAGGGTCAGGTCAGGTGCAGGGTCAGTGTCAGGGTCAGGGTCAAGGTCAAGGTCAAGTTCAGGGTCCAGGTCAAAATCAGGGTCAGGGACAAGTACAAGGTCAAGCTCAGGGTGAAGGTCAGGGTCAAGGTCAAGGTCAAGGTCAGGGTCAATGTCAAGGTCAAGGTCAGGGTCAGGGTCAAGGTCAAGTTCAGTGTCAGGGTCAAGGTTAAGGTCATTGTCAGAGTCAGTGTCAGGTTTAGGGTGAGGGTCAGCGTCAGGGTCAAGGTCAGGGTCAGGGTCAGGGTCAAGGTCAAGTTCAAAGTCAATTTCGGGGTCAGGGTCAAAGTCAAGTTCATGTTCAATATCAGGGTCAGGGTCAGGGTGAGGGTGAGGGTCAGGCTCAGGGTCAAGGTCAAGGTCAGGGTCAGGGTCAGGTTTAGGGTGAGTGTCAGGTTGAGGGTCAGGGTCAAGGTCAAGGTCAGGGTCAGGGTCAGGGTCAAGGTCAAGGTGAGGGGTAGGGTCGGGTCAAGGTCAACGTCAGGGAAAGGGACAGGGTCAAGGTCAAGGACAGGGTCATGGTCAGGGTCAGGGTCAGGGACAAGTTCAAGGTCAAGCTCAGGGTGAAGGTCAGGGTCAAGGTCAAGGTCAATGTCAGGTTCAATGTCAAGCTCAAGGTCAGGGTCAGGGTCAAGGTCAAGTTAAAGTTCAAGTTCAAGGTAAGGTTCAGGCTCAAGTTGAAGGTCAGGGTCAGGGTCAAGTTGAAGGTCAGATTCAAGGTCAAGGTCAGGGTCAGCATCAGGATCAACTTTAGTGTGAGGGGCAGGATGAGGTTCATGTTCAAGATCAAGGTCAGGGTCATGGTCAGGGTGTGGTTCAGGGTGAAGGTCAAGGTCAAATTCAAGTTCAGGGTCAATGTCAAGGTCAAGGTCAGGGTCAGGGTCAAGGTCAAGTTCAGGGTTAGGGTCAAGTTCAAGGTCAGGGTCAGGGTCAGGTTTAGGGTGAGTGTCAGGGTGAGGGTCAGGGTCAAGGTCAAGTTCATGGTCAGGGTCAGGGTCAAGGTCAAGGTCAAGGTGAGTGGTAGGGTCAGCGTCTTGGTCAGAGTCAGGTCAGGTGCAGGATCAGTGTCAGGGTCAGGGTCAAGGTCAAGGTCAGGGTCAGGGTTAAGGTCAACATCAGGGTAAGGGACAGGGTCAAGACAAAGGTCAGGGTCATGGTCAGGGTCAGGGTCAGAATTAGGGTCAGGGTCAAGGTCAGGGTCCAGGTCAAGGTCAGGGTCAGGGACAATGTCAAGGTCAAGCTCAGGTTGAGGGTCAAGGTCAAGGTCAAGGTCAGGGTCAATGTCAAGTTCAAGGTCAGGGTTAGGGTCAAGGTCAGGGTCAGGGTCAGGGTCAAGGTCAAGGTCATTGTCAGAGTCAGTGTCAGGTTTAGGGTGAGGGTCAGCGTCAGGGTCAAGGTCAGGGTCAGGGTCAGGATCAAGGTCAAGTTCAAGGTTAATTTCGGGGTCAGGGTCAAAGTTAAATTCATGTTCAAGGTCAGGGTCAGGGTCAGGTTTAGGGTTAATGTCAGGTTGAGGGTCAGGGTCAAGATCAAGGTCAGGGTCAGGGTCAGGGTCAAGGTCAAGGACAAGGTGAGGGGTAGGGTCAAGGTCAATGTCAAGGTGAGGGGTAGGGTCAGCGTCTTGGTCAGGGTCAGGTCAGGTGCAGGGTCAGTGTCAGGGTCAGGGTCAAGGTCAAGGTCAAGTTCAGGGTCCAGGTCAAAATCAGGGTCAGGGACAAGTACAAGGTCAAGCTCAGGGTGAAGGTCAGGGTCAAGGTCAAGGTCAAGGTCAGGGTCAATGTCAAGGTCAAGGTCAGGGTCAGGGTCAAGGTCAAGTTCAGTGTCAGGGTCAAGGTTAAGGTCATTGTCAGAGTCAGTGTCAGGTTTAGGGTGAGGGTCAGCGTCAGGGTCAAGGTCAGGGTCAGGGTCAGGGTCAAGGTCAAGTTCAAAGTCAATTTCGGGGTCAGGGTCAAAGTCAAGTTCATGTTCAATATCAGGGTCAGGGTCAGGGTGAGGGTGAGGGTCAGGCTCAGGGTCAAGGTCAAGGTCAGGGTCAGGGTCAGGTTTAGGGTGAGTGTCAGGTTGAGGGTCAGGGTCAAGGTCAAGGTCAGGGTCAGGGTCAGGGTCAAGGTCAAGGTGAGGGGTAGGGTCGGGTCAAGGTCAACGTCAGGGAAAGGGACAGGGTCAAGGTCAAAAACAGGGTCATGGTCAGGGTCAGGGTCAGGGACAAGTTCAAGGTCAAGCTCAGGGTGAAGGTCAGGGTCAAGGTCAAGGTCAATGTCAGGTTCAATGTCAAGCTCAAGGTCAGGGTCAGGGTCAAGGTCAAGTTCAGTGTCAGGGTCAAGGTCAAGGTCATTGTCAGAGTCAGTGTCAGGTTTAGGGTGAGGGTCAGCGTCAGGGTCAAGGTCAAGTTAAAGTTCAAGTTCAAGGTAAGGTTCAGGCTCAAGTTGAAGGTCAGGGTCAGGGTCAAGTTGAAGGTGAGATTCAAGGTCAAGGTCAGGGTCAGCGTCAGGATCAACTTTAGTGTGAGGGGCAGGATGAGGTTCAGGTTCAAGATCAAGGTCAGGGTCATGGTCAGGGTGTGGTTCAGGGTGAAGGTCAAGGTCAAATTCAAGTTCAGGGTCAATGTCAAGGTCAAGGTCAGGGTCAGGGTCAAGGTCAAGTTCAGGGTTAGGGTCAAGTTCAAGGTCAGGGTCAGGGTCAGGTTTAGGGTGAGTGTCAGGGTGAGGGTCAGGGTCAAGGTCAAGTTCATGGTCAGGGTCAGGGTCAAGGTCAAGGTCAAGGTGAGTGGTAGGGTCAGCGTCTTGGTCAGAGTCAGGTCAGGTGCAGGATCAGTGTCAGGGTCAGGGTCAAGGTCAAGGTCAGGGTCAGGGTTAAGGTCAACATCAGGGTAAGGGACAGGGTCAAGACAAAGGTCAGGGTCATGGTCAGGGTCAGGGTCAGAATTAGGGTCAGGGTCAAGGTCAGGGTCCAGGTCAAGGTCAGGGTCAGGGACAATGTCAAGGTCAAGCTCAGGTTGAGGGTCAAGGTCAAGGTCAAGGTCAGGGTCAATGTCAAGTTCAAGGTCAGGGTTAGGGTCAAGGTCAAGGTCAGGGTCAGGGTCAAGGTCAAGGTCATTGTCAGAGTCAGTGTCAGGTTTAGGGTGAGGGTCAGCGTCAGGGTCAAGGTCAGGGTCAGGGTCATGATCAAGGTCAAGTTCAAGGTTAATTTCGGGGTCAGGGTCAAAGTTAAATTCATGTTCAAGGTCAGGGTCAGGGTCAGGTTTAGGGTTAATGTCAGGTTGAGGGTCAGGGTCAAGATCAAGGTCAGGGTCAGGGTCAGGGTCAAGGTCAAGGACAAGGTGAGGGGTAGGGTCAAGGTCAATGTCAAGGTGAGGGGTAGGGTCAGCGTCTTGGTCAGGGTCAGGTCAGGTGCAGGGTCAGTGTCAGGGTCAGGGTCAAGGTCAAGGTCAAGTTCAGGGTCCAGGTCAAAATCAGGGTCAGGGACAAGTTCAAGGTCAAGCTCAGGGTGAAGGTCAGGGTCAAGGTCAAGGTCAAGGTCAGGGTCAATGTCAAGCTCAAGGTCAGGGTCAGGGTCAAGGTCAAGTTCAGTGTCAGGGTCAAGGTCAAGGTCATTGTCAGAGTCAGTGTCAGGTTTAGGGTGAGGGTCAGCGTCAGGGTCAAGGTCAGGGTCAGGGTCAGGGTCAAGGTCAAGTTCAAAGTCAATTTCGGGGTCAGGGTCAAAGTCAAGTTCATGTTCAATATCAGGGTCAGGGTCAGGGTGAGGGTGAGGGTCAGGCTCAGGGTCAAGGTCAAGGTCAGGGTCAGGGTCAGGTTTAGGGTGAGTGTCAGGTTGAGGGTCAGGGTCAAGGTCAAGGTCAGGGTCAGGGTCAGGGTCAAGGTCAAGGTGAGGGGTAGGGTCGGGTCAAGGTCAACGTCAGGGAAAGGGACAGGGTCAAGGTCAAGGACAGGGTCATGGTCAGGGTCAGGGTCAGGGACAAGTTCAAGGTCAAGCTCAGGGTGAAGGTCAGGGTCAAGGTCAAGGTCAATGTCAGGTTCAATGTCAAGCTCAAGGTCAGGGTCAGGGTCAAGGTCAAGTTAAAGTTCAAGTTCAAGGTAAGGTTCAGGCTCAAGTTGAAGGTCAGGGTCAGGGTCAAGTTGAAGGTGAGATTCAAGGTCAAGGTCAGGGTCAGCATCAGGATCAACTTTAGTGTGAGGGGCAGGATGAGGTTCATGTTCAAGATCAAGGTCAGGGTCATGGTCAGGGTGTGGTTCAGGGTGAAGGTCAAGGTCAAATTCAAGTTCAGGGTCAATGTCAAGGTCAAGGTCAGGGTCAGGGTCAAGGTCAAGTTCAGGGTTAGGGTCAAGTTCAAGGTCAGGGTCAGGGTCAGGTTTAGGGTGAGTGTCAGGGTGAGGGTCAGGGTCAAGGTCAAGTTCATGGTCAGGGTCAGGGTCAAGGTCAAGGTCAAGGTGAGTGGTAGGGTCAGCGTCTTGGTCAGAGTCAGGTCAGGTGCAGGATCAGTGTCAGGGTCAGGGTCAAGGTCAAGGTCAGGGTCAGGGTTAAGGTCAACATCAGGGTAAGGGACAGGGTCAAGACAAAGGTCAGGGTCATGGTCAGGGTCAGGGTCAGAATTAGGGTCAGGGTCAAGGTCAGGGTCCAGGTCAAGGTCAGGGTCAGGGACAATGTCAAGGTCAAGCTCAGGTTGAGGGTCAAGGTCAAGGTCAAGGTCAGGGTCAATGTCAAGTTCAAGGTCAGGGTTAGGGTCAAGGTCAGGGTCAGGGTCAGGGTCAAGGTCAAGGTCATTGTCAGAGTCAGTGTCAGGTTTAGGGTGAGGGTCAGCGTCAGGGTCAAGGTCAGGGTCAGGGTCAGGATCAAGGTCAAGTTCAAGGTTAATTTCGGGGTCAGGGTCAAAGTTAAATTCATGTTCAAGGTCAGGGTCAGGGTCAGGTTTAGGGTTAATGTCAGGTTGAGGGTCAGGGTCAAGATCAAGGTCAGGGTCAGGGTCAGGGTCAAGGTCAAGGACAAGGTGAGGGGTAGGGTCAAGGTCAATGTCAAGGTGAGGGGTAGGGTCAGCGTCTTGGTCAGGGTCAGGTCAGGTGCAGGGTCAGTGTCAGGGTCAGGGTCAAGGTCAAGGTCAAGTTCAGGGTCCAGGTCAAAATCAGGGTCAGGGACAAGTACAAGGTCAAGCTCAGGGTGAAGGTCAGGGTCAAGGTCAAGGTCAAGGTCAGGGTCAATGTCAAGGTCAAGGTCAGGGTCAGGGTCAAGGTCAAGTTCAGTGTCAGGGTCAAGGTTAAGGTCATTGTCAGAGTCAGTGTCAGGTTTAGGGTGAGGGTCAGCGTCAGGGTCAAGGTCAGGGTCAGGGTCAGGGTCAAGGTCAAGTTCAAAGTCAATTTCGGGGTCAGGGTCAAAGTCAAGTTCATGTTCAATATCAGGGTCAGGGTCAGGGTGAGGGTGAGGGTCAGGCTCAGGGTCAAGGTCAAGGTCAGGGTCAGGGTCAGGTTTAGGGTGAGTGTCAGGTTGAGGGTCAGGGTCAAGGTCAAGGTCAGGGTCAGGGTCAGGGTCAAGGTCAAGGTGAGGGGTAGGGTCGGGTCAAGGTCAACGTCAGGGAAAGGGACAGGGTCAAGGTCAAGGACAGGGTCATGGTCAGGGTCAGGGTCAGGGACAAGTTCAAGGTCAAGCTCAGGGTGAAGGTCAGGGTCAAGGTCAAGGTCAATGTCAGGTTCAATGTCAAGCTCAAGGTCAGGGTCAGGGTCAAGGTCAAGTTAAAGTTCAAGTTCAAGGTAAGGTTCAGGCTCAAGTTGAAGGTCAGGGTCAGGGTCAAGTTGAAGGTGAGATTCAAGGTCAAGGTCAGGGTCAGCGTCAGGATCAACTTTAGTGTGAGGGGCAGGATGAGGTTCAGGTTCAAGATCAAGGTCAGGGTCATGGTCAGGGTGTGGTTCAGGGTGAAGGTCAAGGTCAAATTCAAGTTCAGGGTCAATGTCAAGGTCAAGGTCAGGGTCAGGGTCAAGGTCAAGTTCAGGGTTAGGGTCAAGTTCAAGGTCAGGGTCAGGGTCAGGTTTAGGGTGAGTGTCAGGGTGAGGGTCAGGGTCAAGGTCAAGTTCATGGTCAGGGTCAGGGTCAAGGTCAAGGTCAAGGTGAGTGGTAGGGTCAGCGTCTTGGTCAGAGTCAGGTCAGGTGCAGGATCAGTGTCAGGGTCAGGGTCAAGGTCAAGGTCAGGGTCAGGGTTAAGGTCAACATCAGGGTAAGGGACAGGGTCAAGACAAAGGTCAGGGTCATGGTCAGGGTCAGGGTCAGAATTAGGGTCAGGGTCAAGGTCAGGGTCCAGGTCAAGGTCAGGGTCAGGGACAATGTCAAGGTCAAGCTCAGGTTGAGGGTCAAGGTCAAGGTCAAGGTCAGGGTCAATGTCAAGTTCAAGGTCAGGGTTAGGGTCAAGGTCAGGGTCAGGGTCAGGGTCAAGGTCAAGGTCATTGTCAGAGTCAGTGTCAGGTTTAGGGTGAGGGTCAGCGTCAGGGTCAAGGTCAGGGTCAGGGTCATTGTCAAGGTCAAGTTCAAGGTTAATTTCGGGGTCAGGGTCAAAGTTAAATTCATGTTCAAGGTCAGGGTCAGGGTCAGGTTTAGGGTTAATGTCAGGTTGAGGGTCAGGGTCAAGATCAAGGTCAGGGTCAGGGTCAGGGTCAAGGTCAAGGACAAGGTGAGGGGTAGGGTCAAGGTCAATGTCAAGGTGAGGGGTAGGGTCAGCGTCTTGGTCAGGGTCAGGTCAGGTGCAGGGTCAGTGTCAGGGTCAGGGTCAAGGTCAAGGTCAAGTTCAGGGTCCAGGTCAAAATCAGGGTCAGGGACAAGTACAAGGTCAAGCTCAGGGTGAAGGTCAGGGTCAAGGTCAAGGTCAAGGTCAGGGTCAATGTCAAGGTCAAGGTCAGGGTCAGGGTCAAGGTCAAGTTCAGTGTCAGGGTCAAGGTCAAGGTCATTGTCAGAGTCAGTGTCAGGTTTAGGGTGAGGGTCAGCGTCAGGGTCAAGGTCAGGGTCAGGGTCAGGGTCAAGGTCAAGTTCAAAGTCAATTTCGGGGTCAGGGTCAAAGTCAAGTTCATGTTCAATATCAGGGTCAGGGTGAGGGTGAGGGTGAGGGTCAGGCTCAGGGTCAAGGTCAAGGTCAGGGTCAGGGTCAGGTTTAGGGTGAGTGTCAGGTTGAGGGTCAGGGTCAAGGTCAAGGTCAGGGTCAGGGTCAGGGTCAAGGTCAAGGTGAGGGGTAGGGTCGGGTCAAGGTCAACGTCAGGGAAAGGGACAGGGTCAAGGTCAAGGACAGGGTCATGGTCAGGGTCAGGGTCAGGGACAAGTTCAAGGTCAAGCTCAGGGTGAAGGTCAGGGTCAAGGTCAAGGTCAATGTCAGGTTCAATGTCAAGCTCAAGGTCAGGGTCAGGGTCAAGGTCAAGTTCAGTGTCAGGGTCAAGGTCAAGGTCATTGTCAGAGTCAGTGTCAGGTTTAGGGTGAGGGTCAGCGTCAGGGTCAAGGTCAAGTTAAAGTTCAAGTTCAAGGTAAGGTTCAGGCTCAAGTTGAAGGTCAGGGTCAGGGTCAAGTTGAAGGTGAGATTCAAGGTCAAGGTCAGGGTCAGCGTCAGGATCAACTTTAGTGTGAGGGGCAGGATGAGGTTCAGGTTCAAGATCAAGGTCAGGGTCATGGTCAGGGTGTGGTTCAGGGTGAAGGTCAAGGTCAAATTCAAGTTCAGGGTCAATGTCAAGGTCAAGGTCAGGGTCAGGGTCAAGGTCAAGTTCAGGGTTAGGGTCAAGTTCAAGGTCAGGGTCAGGGTCAGGTTTAGGGTGAGTGTCAGGGTGAGGGTCAGGGTCAAGGTCAAGTTCATGGTCAGGGTCAGGGTCAAGGTCAAGGTCAAGGTGAGTGGTAGGGTCAGCGTCTTGGTCAGAGTCAGGTCAGGTGCAGGATCAGTGTCAGGGTCAGGGTCAAGGTCAAGGTCAGGGTCAGGGTTAAGGTCAACATCAGGGTAAGGGACAGGGTCAAGACAAAGGTCAGGGTCATGGTCAGGGTCAGGGTCAGAATTAGGGTCAGGGTCAAGGTCAGGGTCCAGGTCAAGGTCAGGGTCAGGGACAATGTCAAGGTCAAGCTCAGGTTGAGGGTCAAGGTCAAGGTCAAGGTCAGGGTCAATGTCAAGTTCAAGGTCAGGGTTAGGGTCAAGGTCAAGGTCAGGGTCAGGGTCAAGGTCAAGGTCATTGTCAGAGTCAGTGTCAGGTTTAGGGTGAGGGTCAGCGTCAGGGTCAAGGTCAGGGTCAGGGTCATGATCAAGGTCAAGTTCAAGGTTAATTTCGGGGTCAGGGTCAAAGTTAAATTCATGTTCAAGGTCAGGGTCAGGGTCAGGTTTAGGGTTAATGTCAGGTTGAGGGTCAGGGTCAAGATCAAGGTCAGGGTCAGGGTCAGGGTCAAGGTCAAGGACAAGGTGAGGGGTAGGGTCAAGGTCAATGTCAAGGTGAGGGGTAGGGTCAGCGTCTTGGTCAGGGTCAGGTCAGGTGCAGGGTCAGTGTCAGGGTCAGGGTCAAGGTCAAGGTCAAGTTCAGGGTCCAGGTAAAAATCAGGGTCAGGGACAAGTTCAAGGTCAAGCTCAGGGTGAAGGTCAGGGTCAAGGTCAAGGTCAAGGTCAGGGTCAATGTCAAGCTCAAGGTCAGGGTCAGGGTCAAGGTCAAGTTCAGTGTCAGGGTCAAGGTCAAGGTCATTGTCAGAGTCAGTGTCAGGTTTAGGGTGAGGGTCAGCGTCAGGGTCAAGGTCAGGGTCAGGGTCAGGGTCAAGGTCAAGTTCAAAGTCAATTTCGGGGTCAGGGTCAAAGTCAAGTTCATGTTCAATATCAGGGTCAGGGTGAGGGTGAGGGTGAGGGTCAGGCTCAGGGTCAAGGTCAAGGTCAGGGTCAGGGTCAGGTTTAGGGTGAGTGTCAGGTTGAGGGTCAGGGTCAAGGTCAAGGTCAGTGTCAGGGTCAGGGTCAAGGTCAAGGTGAGGGGTAGGGTCGGGTCAAGGTCAACGTCAGGGAAAGGGACAGGGTCAAGGTCAAGGACAGGGTCATGGTCAGGGTCAGGGTCAGGGACAAGTTCAAGGTCAAGCTCAGGGTGAAGGTCAGGGTCAAGGTCAAGGTCAAGGTCAGGGTCAATGTCAAGGTCAAGGTCAGGGTCAGGGTCAAGTTCAAGTTCAGTGTCAGGGTCAAGGTCAAGGTCATTGTCAGAGTCAGTGTCAGGTTTAGGGTGAGGGTCAGCATCAGGGTCAAGGTCAAGGTCAAGGTCAGGGTCATTGTCAAGTTCAGTGTCAGGGTCATTGTTAAAGTCAGGGTCAATGTCAGGTTCAGGGTCAGGGTCAGTGTCTAGGTCAAGGTCAAGGTCAAGGTCAGGGTCAGGGTTAGGTTTAGGGTCAGGGTCAGGGTCAGGGTCAAGGTCAAGTTAAAGTTCAAGTTCAAGGTAAGGTTCAGGCTCAAGTTGAAGGTCAGGGTCAGGGTCAAGTTCAAGGTCAGGGTCAGGGTCAAGGTCAGGGTCAGGGTCAGGGTCAGGTCCAAGGTCAAGGTCAAGATGAGGGATAGTGTCAGTGTCCCGTTCAGGGTCAGGGTTAGGTTCAGGTTCAAGGTCAGGGTCATGGTCAGTGTCAGGGTCAGACTTAGGGTCAAGGTCAAGGTCAAGGTCAGGGTCATGGTCAGGGTGAGGGTCAGGGTCAAGGTCAAGTTCAAGTTCAGGGTCAATGTCAATGTCAGGGGCAGGGTCAGGGTCAAGGTCAAGTTCAAGGTCAATTTCGGGGTCAGGGTCAAGGTCAAGGTCAGGTTCAGTATCAGGGTCAGGGTCAGGGTGCAAGTGAGGGTCAGGGTCAGGGTCAAGATCAAGGTCAAGGTCAGGGTCAGGTTGAAGTTCAAGGTCAGGGTCAGGGTCAGGGTCAGGTTTAGGGTGAGTGTCAGGTTGAGGGTCAAGGTCAATGTCAGGGTCAGGGTCAGGGTCAAGGTCAAGGTCAAGGTGAGGGGTAGGGTCGGGTCAAGGTCAACGTCAGGGAAAGGGACAGGGTCAGGGTCAAGGACAGGGTCATGGTCAGGGTCAGGGACAAGTTCAAGGTCAAGCTCAGGGTGACGGTCAGGGTCAAGGTCAAGGTCAAGGTCAGGTTCAATGTCAAGGTCAAGTTCAGGGTCAGGGTCAAGGTCAAGTTCAGTGTCAGGGTCAAGTTCAAGGTCATTGTCAGAGTCAGTGTCAGTTTTAGGGTGAGGGTCAGCGTCAGGGTCAAGGTCAAGTTAAAGTTCAAGTTCAAGGTAAGGTTCAGGCTCAAGTTGAAGGTCAGGGTCAGGGTCAAGTTGAAGGTCAGGTTCAAGGTCAAGGTCAGGGTCAGCGTCAGGATCAACTTTAGTGTGAGGGGCAGGATGAGGTTCAGGTTCAAGATCAAGGTCAGGGTCATGGTCAGGGTGTGGGTCAGGGTGAAGGTCAAGGTCAAGTTCAAGTTCAGGGTCAATGTCAAGGTCAGGGTCAGGGTCAAGGTCAAGTTCAAGGTCAATTTCGGGGTCAGGGTCAAGGTCAAGGTCAGGTTCAGTATCAGGGTCAGGGTCAGGGTGCGAGTGAGGGTCAGGCTCAGGGTCAAGATGAAGGTCAAGGTCAGGGTCAGGTTGAAGTTCAAGGTCAGGGTCAGGGTCAGGGTCAGGTTTAGGGTGAGTGTCAGGTTGAGGGTCAGGGTCAAGGTCAAGGTCAGGGTCAGGGTCAGGGTCAAGGTCATGTTCAAGGTGAGGGGTAGGGTCATCGTCTGGGTCAGGGCCAGGTCAGGTGCAGGGTCAGTGTCAGGGTCAGCGTCAAGGTCAAGGTCAAGGTCGGGTCAAGGTCAACGTCAGGGAAAGGGACAGGGTCAAGGTCAAGGACAGGGTCGTGGTCAGGGTCAGAATCAGGGACAAGTTCAAGGTCAAGCTCAGGGTGACGTTCAGGGTCAAGGTCAAGGTCAGGGTCAATGTCAAGGTCAAGGTCAGGGTCAGGGTCAAGTTCAAGTTCAGTGTCAGGGTCAAGGTCAAGGTCATTGTCAGAGTCAGTGTCAGGTTTAGGGTGAGGGTCAGCGTCAGGGTCATGGTCAGGGTGTGGTTCAGGGTGAAGGTCAAGGTCAAATTCAAGTTCATTGTCAATGTCAAGGTCATGGTCAGGGTCAGGGTCAAGGTCAAGTTCAGGGTCAGGGTCAAGTTCAAGGTCAGGGTCAGGGTCAGGTTTAGGGTGAGTGTCAGGGTGAGGGTCAGGGTGAAGGTCAAGGTCAAGGTCAGGGTCAGGGTCAAGGTCAAGGTCAGGGTCAGGGTAAAGGTCAAGGTCAAGTTCCGAGTCAGGGTCACGGTCAAGGTCATTGTCAGAGTCAGTGTCAGGTTTAGGGTGAGGGTCAGCATCAGGGTCAAGGTCAAGGTCAAGGTCAGGGTCATTGTCAAGTTCAGTGTCAGGGTCATTGTTAAAGTCAGGGTCAATGTCAGGTTCAGGGTCAGGGTCAGTGTCTAGGTCAAGGTCAAGGTCAAGGTCAGGGTCAGGGTTAGGTTTAGGGTGAGGGTCAGGGTCAGGGTCAAGGTCAAGTTAAAGTTCAAGTTCAAGGTAAGGTTCAGGCTCAAGTTGAAGGTCAGGGTCAGGGTCAAGTTCAAGGTCAGGGTCAGGGTCAAGGTCAGGGTCAGGGTCAGGGTCAGGTCCAAGGTCAGGGTCATGGTCAGTGTCAGGGTCAGACTTAGGGTCAAGGTCAAGGTCAAGGTCAGGGTCATGGTCAGGGTGAGGGTCAGGGTCAAGGTCAAGTTCAACTTCAGGGTCAATGTCAATGTCAGGGGCAGGGTCAGGGTCAAGGTCAAGTTCAAGGTCAATTTCGGGGTCAGGGTCAAGGTCAAGGTCAGGTTCAGTATCAGGGTCAGGGTCAGGGTGCAAGTGAGGGTCAGGGTCAGGGTCAAGATCAAGGTCAAGGTCAGGGTCAGGTTGAAGTTCAAGGTCAGGGTCAGGGTCAAGGTCAAGGTGAGGGGTAGGGTCGGGTCAAGGTCAACGTCAGGGAAAGGGACAGGGTCAAGGTCAAGGACAGGGTCATGGTCAGGGTCAGGGTCAGGGACAAGTTCAAGGTCAAGCTCAGGGTGAAGGTCAGGGTCAAGGTCAAGGTCAAGGTCAGGGTCAATGTCAAGGTCAAGGTCAGGGTCAGGGTCAAGTTCAAGTTCAGTGTCAGGGTCAAGGTCAAGGTCATTGTCAGAGTCAGTGTCAGTTTTAGGGTGAGGGTCAGCGTCAGGGTCAAGGTCAAGTTAAAGTTCAAGTTCAAGGTAAGGTTCAGGCTCAAGTTGAAGGTCAGGGTCAGGGTCAAGTTGAAGGTGAGATTCAAGGTCAAGGTCAGGGTCAGCGTCAGGATCAACTTTAGTGTGAGGGGCAGGATGAGGTTCAGGTTCAAGATCAAGGTCAGGGTCATGGTCAGGGTGTGGTTCAGGGTGAAGGTCAAGGTCAAATTCAAGTTCAGGGTCAATGTCAAGGTCAAGGTCAGGGTCAGGGTCAAGGTCAAGTTCAGGGTTAGGGTCAAGTTCAAGGTCAGGGTCAGGGTCAGGTTTAGGGTGAGTGTCAGGGTGAGGGTCAGGGTCAAGGTCAAGTTCATGGTCAGGGTCAGGGTCAAGGTCAAGGTCAAGGTGAGTGGTAGGGTCAGCGTCTTGGTCAGAGTCAGGTCAGGTGCAGGATCAGTGTCAGGGTCAGGGTCAAGGTCAAGGTCAGGGTCAGGGTTAAGGTCAACATCAGGGTAAGGGACAGGGTCAAGACAAAGGTCAGGGTCAGGGTCAGGGTCAGAATTAGGGTCAGGGTCAAGGTCAGGGTCCAGGTCAAGGTCAGGGTCAGGGACAATGTCAAGGTCAAGCTCAGGTTGAGGGTCAAGGTCAAGGTCAAGGTCAGGGTCAATGTCAAGTTCAAGGTCAGGGTTAGGGTCAAGGTCAGGGTCAGGGTCAGGGTCAAGGTCAAGGTCATTGTCAGAGTCAGTGTCAGGTTTAGGGTGAGGGTCAGCGTCAGGGTCAAGGTCAGGGTCAGGGTCATTGTCAAGGTCAAGTTCAAGGTTAATTTCGGGGTCAGGGTCAAAGTTAAATTCATGTTCAAGGTCAGGGTCAGGGTCAGGTTTAGGGTTAATGTCAGGTTGAGGGTCAGGGTCAAGATCAAGGTCAGGGTCAGGGTCAGGGTCAAGGTCAAGGACAAGGTGAGGGGTAGGGTCAAGGTCAATGTCAAGGTGAGGGGTAGGGTCAGCGTCTTGGTCAGGGTCAGGTCAGGTGCAGGGTCAGTGTCAGGGTCAGGGTCAAGGTCAAGGTCAAGTTCAGGGTCCAGGTCAAAATCAGGGTCAGGGACAAGTACAAGGTCAAGCTCAGGGTGAAGGTCAGGGTCAAGGTCAAGGTCAAGGTCAGGGTCAATGTCAAGGTCAAGGTCAGGGTCAGGGTCAAGGTCAAGTTCAGTGTCAGGGTCAAGGTTAAGGTCATTGTCAGAGTCAGTGTCAGGTTTAGGGTGAGGGTCAGCGTCAGGGTCAAGGTCAGGGTCAGGGTCAGGGTCAAGGTCAAGTTCAAAGTCAATTTCGGGGTCAGGGTCAAAGTCAAGTTCATGTTCAATATCAGGGTCAGGGTGAGGGTGAGGGTGAGGGTCAGGCTCAGGGTCAAGGTCAAGGTCAGGGTCAGGGTCAGGTTTAGGGTGAGTGTCAGGTTGAGGGTCAGGGTCAAGGTCAAGGTCAGGGTCAGGGTCAGGGTCAAGGTCAAGGTGAGGGGTAGGGTCGGGTCAAGGTCAACGTCAGGGAAAGGGACAGGGTCAAGGTCAAGGACAGGGTCATGGTCAGGGTCAGGGTCAGGGACAAGTTCAAGGTCAAGCTCAGGGTGAAGGTCAGGGTCAAGGTCAAGGTCAATGTCAGGTTCAATGTCAAGGTCAAGGTCAGGGTCAGGGTCAAGGTCAAGTTCAGTGTCAGGGTCAAGGTCAAGGTCATTGTCAGAGTCAGTGTCAGTTTTAGGGTGAGGGTCAGCGTCAGGGTCAAGGTCAAGTTAAAGTTCAAGTTCAAGGTAAGGTTCAGGCTCAAGTTGAAGGTCAGGGTCAGGGTCAAGTTGAAGGTCAGATTCAAGGTCAAGGTCAGGGTCAGGGTCAGGATCAACTTTAGTGTGAGGGGCAGGATGAGGTTCAGGTTCAAGATCAAGGTCAGGGTCATGGTCAGGGTGTGGTTCAGGGTGAAGGTCAAGGTCAAATTCAAGTTCAGGGTCAATGTCAAGGTCAAGGTCAGGGTCAGGGTCAAGGTCAAGTTCAGGGTTAGGGTCAAGTTCAAGGTCAGGGTCAGGGTCAGGTTTAGGGTGAGTGTCAGGGTGAGGGTCAGGGTCAAGGTCAAGTTCATGGTCAGGGTCAGGGTCAAGGTCAAGGTCAAGGTGAGTGGTAGGGTCAGCGTCTTGGTCAGAGTCAGGTCAGGTGCAGGATCAGTGTCAGGGTCAGGGTCAAGGTCAAGGTCAGGGTCAGGGTTAAGGTCAACATCAGGGTAAGGGACAGGGTCAAGACAAAGGTCAGGGTCATGGTCAGGGTCAGGGTCAGAATTAGGGTCAGGGTCAAGGTCAGGGTCCAGGTCAAGGTCAGGGTCAGGGACAATGTCAAGGTCAAGCTCAGGTTGAGGGTCAAGGTCAAGGTCAAGGTCAGGGTCAATGTCAAGTTCAAGGTCAGGGTTAGGGTCAAGGTCAGGGTCAGGGTCAGGGTCAAGGTCAAGGTCATTGTCAGAGTCAGTGTCAGGTTTAGGGTGAGGGTCAGCGTCAGGGTCAAGGTCAGGGTCAGGGTCAGGATCAAGGTCAAGTTCAAGGTTAATTTCGGGGTCAGGGTCAAAGTTAAATTCATGTTCAAGGTCAGGGTCAGGGTCAGGTTTAGGGTTAATGTCAGGTTGAGGGTCAGGGTCAAGATCAAGGTCAGGGTCAGGGTCAGGGTCAAGGTCAAGGACAAGGTGAGGGGTAGGGTCAAGGTCAATGTCAAGGTGAGGGGTAGGGTCAGCGTCTTGGTCAGGGTCAGGTCAGGTGCAGGGTCAGTGTCAGGGTCAGGGTCAAGGTCAAGGTCAAGTTCAGGGTCCAGGTCAAAATCAGGGTCAGGGACAAGTTCAAGGTCAAGCTCAGGGTGAAGGTCAGGGTCAAGGTCAAGGTCAAGGTCAGGGTCAATGTCAAGCTCAAGGTCAGGGTCAGGGTCAAGGTCAAGTTCAGTGTCAGGGTCAAGGTCAAGGTCATTGTCAGAGTCAGTGTCAGGTTTAGGGTGAGGGTCAGCGTCAGGGTCAAGGTCAGGGTCAGGGTCAGGGTCAAGGTCAAGTTCAAAGTCAATTTCGGGGTCAGGGTCAAAGTCAAGTTCATGTTCAATATCATGGTCAGGGTCAGCGTGAGGGTGAGGGTCAGGCTCAGGGTCAAGGTCAAGGTCAGGGTCAGGGTCAGGTTTAGGGTGAGTGTCAGGTTGAGGGTCAGGGTCAAGGTCAAGGTCAGGGTCAGGGTCAGGGTCAAGGTCAAGGTGAGGGGTAGGGTCGGGTCAAGGTCAACGTCAGGGAAAGGGACAGGGTCAAGGTCAAGGACAGGGTCATGGTCAGGGTCAGGGTCAGGGTCAGGGACAAGTTCAAGGTCAAGCTCAGGGTGAAGGTCAGGGTCAAGGTCAAGGTCAAGGTCAGGGTCAATGTCAAGGTCAAGTTCAGGGTCAGGGTCAAGGTCAAGTTCAGTGTCAGGGTCAAGGTCAAGGTCATTGTCAGAGTCAGTGTCAGGTTTAGGGTGAGGGTCAGCATCAGGGTCAAGGTCAAGGTCAAGGTCAGGGTCATTGTCAAGTTCAGTGTCAGGGTCATTGTTAAAGTCAGGGTCAATGTCAGGTTCAGGGTCAGGGTCAGTGTCTAGGTCAAGGTCAAGGTCAAGGTCAGGGTCAGGGTTAGGTTTAGGGTGAGGGTCAGGGTCAGGGTCAAGGTCAAGTTAAAGTTCAAGTTCAAGGTAAGGTTCAGGCTCAAGTTGAAGGTCAGGGTCAGGGTCAAGTTCAAGGTCAGGGTCAGGGTCAAGGTCAGGGTCAGGGTCAGGGTCAGGTCCAAGGTCAAGGTCAAGATGAGGGATAGTGTCAGTGTCCCGTTCAGGGTCAGGGTTAGGTTCAGGTTCAAGGTCAGGGTCATGGTCAGTGTCAGGGTCAGACTTAGGGTCAAGGTCAAGGTCAAGGTCAGGGTCATGGTCAGGGTGAGGGTCAGGGTCAAGGTCAAGTTCAAGTTCAGGGTCAATGTCAATGTCAGGGTCAGGGTCAGGGTCAAGGTCAAGTTCAAGGTCAATTTCGGGGTCAGGGTCAAGGTCAAGGTCAGGTTCAGTATCAGGGTCAGGGTCAGGGTGCAAGTGAGGGTCAGGGTCAGGGTCAAGATCAAGGTCAAGGTCAGGGTCAGGTTGAAGTTCAAGGTCAGGGTCAGGGTCAGGTTTAGGGTGAGTGTCAGGTTGAGGGTCAAGATCAAGGTCAGGGTCAGGGTCAGGGTCAAGGTCAAGGTGAGGGGTAGGGTCGGGTCAAGGTCAACGTCAGGGAAAGGGACAGGGTCAAGGTCAAGGACAGGGTCATGGTCAGGGTCAGGGTCAGGGACAAGTTCAAGGTCAAGCTCAGGGTGAAGGTCAGGGTCAAGGTCAAGGTCAATGTCAGGTTCAATGTCAAGGTCAAGGTCAGGGTCAGGGTCAAGGTCAAGTTCAGTGTCAGGGTCAAGGTCAAGGTCATTGTCAGAGTCAGTGTCAGTTTTAGGGTGAGGGTCAGCGTCAGGGTCAAGGTCAAGTTAAAGTTCAAGTTCAAGGTAAGGTTCAGGCTCAAGTTGAAGGTCAGGGTCAGGGTCAAGTTGAAGGTCAGATTCAAGGTCAAGGTCAGGGTCAGGGTCAGGATCAACTTTAGTGTGAGGGGCAGGATGAGGTTCAGGTTCAAGATCAAGGTCAGGGTCATGGTCAGGGTGTGGTTCAGGGTGAAGGTCAAGGTCAAATTCAAGTTCAGGGTCAATGTCAAGGTCAAGGTCAGGGTCAGGGTCAAGGTCAAGTTCAGGGTTAGGGTCAAGTTCAAGGTCAGGGTCAGGGTCAGGTTTAGGGTGAGTGTCAGGGTGAGGGTCAGGGTCAAGGTCAAGTTCATGGTCAGGGTCAGGGTCAAGGTCAAGGTCAGGGTCAGGGTTAAGGTCAACATCAGGGTAAGGGACAGGGTCAAGACAAAGGTCAGGGTCATGGTCAGGGTCAGGGTCAGAATTAGGGTCAGGGTCAAGGTCAGGGTCCAGGTCAAGGTCAGGGTCAGGGACAATGTCAAGGTCAAGCTCAGGTTGAGGGTCAAGGTCAAGGTCAAGGTCAGGGTCAATGTCAAGTTCAAGGTCAGGGTTAGGGTCAAGGTCAGGGTCAGGGTCAGGGTCAAGGTCAAGGTCATTGTCAGAGTCAGTGTCAGGTTTAGGGTGAGGGTCAGCGTCAGGGTCAAGGTCAGGGTCAGGGTCAGGATCAAGGTCAAGTTCAAGGTTAATTTCGGGGTCAGGGTCAAAGTTAAATTCATGTTCAAGGTCAGGGTCAGGGTCAGGTTTAGGGTTAATGTCAGGTTGAGGGTCAGGGTCAAGATCAAGGTCAGGGTCAGGGTCAGGGTCAAGGTCAAGGACAAGGTGAGGGGTAGGGTCAAGGTCAATGTCAAGGTGAGGGGTAGGGTCAGCGTCTTGGTCAGGGTCAGGTCAGGTGCAGGGTCAGTGTCAGGGTCAGGGTCAAGGTCAAGGTCAAGTTCAGGGTCCAGGTCAAAATCAGGGTCAGGGACAAGTTCAAGGTCAAGCTCAGGGTGAAGGTCAGGGTCAAGGTCAAGGTCAAGGTCAGGGTCAATGTCAAGCTCAAGGTCAGGGTCAGGGTCAAGGTCAAGTTCAGTGTCAGGGTCAAGGTCAAGGTCATTGTCAGAGTCAGTGTCAGGTTTAGGGTGAGGGTCAGCGTCAGGGTCAAGGTCAAGGTCAAGTTCAAGGTCAGGGTCAATGTCAAGCTCAAAGTCAGGGTGAGGGTCAAGGTCAAGTTCAGTGTCAGGGTCAAGGTCAAGGTCATTGTCAGAGTCAGTGTCAGGTTTAGGGTGAGGGTCAGCGTCAGGGTCAAGGTCAGAGTCAGGGTCAGGGTCAAGGTCAAGTTCAAAGTCAATTTCGGGGTCAGGGTCAAAGTCAAGTTCATGTTCAATATCAGGGTCAGGGTGAGGGTGAGGGTGAGGGTGAGGGTCAGGCTCAGGGTCAAGGTCAAGGTCAGGGTCAGGGTCAGGTTTAGGGTGAGTGTCAGGTTGAGGGTCAGGGTCAAGGTCAAGGTCAGGGTCAGGGTCAGGGTCAAGGTCAAGGTGAGGGGTAGGGTCGGGTCAAGGTCAACATCAGGGAAAGGGACAGGGTCAAGGTCAAGGACAGGGTCATGGTCAGGGTCAGGGTCAGGGACAAGTTCAAGGTCAAGCTCAGGGTGAAGGTCAGGGTCAAGGTCAAGGTCAAGGTCAGGGTCAATGTCAAGCTCAAGGTCAGGGTCAGGGTCAAGGTCAAGTTCAGTGTCAGGGTCAAGGTCAAGGTCATTGTCAGAGTCAGTGTCAGGTTTAGGGTGAGGGTCAGCGTCAGGGTCAAGGTCAAGGTCATTGTCAGAGTCAGTGTCAGGTTTAGGGTGAGGGTCAGCGTCAGGGTCAAGGTCAGGGTCAGGGTCAGGGTCAAGGTCAAGTTCAAGGTCAATTTCGGGGTCAGGGTCAAGGTCAAGGTCAGGTTCAGTACCAGGGTCAGGTTCAATATCAAGGTCAAGGTCAGGGTCAGGGTCAAGATGAAGGTCAAGGTCAGGGTCAGGTTGAAGTTCAAGGTCAGGGTCAGGGTCAGGGTCAGGTTTAGGGTGAGTGTCAGGTTGAGGGTCAAGATCAAGGTCATGGTCAGGGTCAGGGACATGTTCAAGGTCAAGCTCAGGGTGACGGTCAGGGTCAAGGTCAAGGTCAAGGTCAGGGTCAATGTCAAGGTCAAGGTCAGGGTCAGGGTCAAGTTCAAGTTCAGTGTCAGGGTCAAGGTCAAGGTCATTGTCAGATTCAGTGTCAGTTTTAGGGTGAGGTTCAGCGTCAGGGTCAAGGTCAAGTTAAAGTTCAAGTTCAAGGTAAGGTTCAGGCTCAAGTTGAAGGTCAGGGTCAGGGTCAAGTTGAAGGTCAGTTTCAAGGTCAAGGTCAGGGTCAGCGTCAGGATCAACTTTAGTGTGAGGGGCAGGATGAGGTTCAGGTTCAAGATCAAGGTCAGGGTCATGGTCAGGGTGTGGGTCAGGGTGAAGGTCAAGGTCAAGTTCAAGTTCAGGGTCAATGTCAAGGTCAGGGTCAGGGTCAAGGTCAAGTTCAAGGTCAATTTCGGGGTCAGGGTCAAGGTCAAGGTCAGGTTCAGTATCAGGGTCAGGGTCAGGGTGCGAGTGAGGGTCAGGCTCAGGGTCAAGATGAAGGTCAAGGTCAGGGTCAGGTTGAAGTTCAAGGTCAGGGTCAGGGTCAGGGTCAGGTTTAGGGTGAGTGTCAGGTTGAGGGTCAGGGTCAAGGTCAAGGTCAGGGTCAGGGTCAGGGTCAAGGTCATGTTCAAGGTGAGGGGTAGGGTCATCGTCTGGGTCAGGGCCAGGTCAGGTGCAGGGTCAGTGTCAGGGTCAGCGTCAAGGTCAAGGTCAAGGTCGGGTCAAGGTCAACGTCAGGGAAAGGGACAGGGTCAAGGTCAAGGACAGGGTCGTGGTCAGGGTCAGAATCAGGGACAAGTTCAAGGTCAAGCTCAGGGTGACGTTCAGGGTCAAGGTCAAGGTCAGGGTCAATGTCAAGGTCAAGGTCAGGGTCAGGGTCAAGTTCAAGTTCAGTGTCAGGGTCAAGGTCAAGGTCATTGTCAGAGTCAGTGTCAGGTTTAGGGTGAGGGTCAGCGTCAGGGTCAAGGTCAGGGTCAGGGTCAGGGTCAAGGTCAAGTTCAAAGTCAATTTTGGGGTCAGGGTCAAAGTCAAGTTCATGTTCAATATCAGGGTCAGGGTCAGGGTGAGGTGAGTGTGAGGGTCAGGGTCAAGGTCAAGTTCATGTTCAATATCAGGGTCAGGTTTAGGGTGAGTGTCAGGTTGAGGGTCAGGGTCAAGGTCAAGGTGAGGGGTAGGGTCGGGTCAAGGTCAACGTCAGGGAAAGGGACAGGGTCAGGGTCAAGGACAGGGTCAGGGTCACGGTCAAGGTCAAGGTCAGGGTCAATGTCAAGGTCAAGGTCAGGGTCAGGGTCAAGTTCAAGTTAAGTGTCAGGGTCCAGGTCAAGGTCATTGTCAGAGTCAGTGTCAGGTTTAGGGTGAGGGTCAGCATCAGGGTCAAGGTCAAGGTCAAGGTCAGGGTCATTGTCAAGTTCAGTGTCAGGGTCATTGTTAAAGTCAGGGTCAATGTCAGGTTCAGGGTCAGGGTCAGTGTCTAGGTCAAGGTCAAGGTCAAGGTCAGGGTCAGGGTTAGGTTTAGGGTGAGGGTCAGGGTCAGGGTCAAGGTCAAGTTAAAGTTCAAGTTCAAGGTAAGGTTCAGGCTCAAGTTGAAGGTCAGGGTCAGGGTCAAGTTCAAGGTCAGGGTCAGGGTCAAGGTCAGGGTCATGGTCAGGGTCAGGTCCAAGGTCAAGGTCAAGATGAGGGATAGTGTCAGTGTCCCGTTCAGGGTCAGGGTTAGGTTCAGGTTCAAGGTCAGGGTCATGGTCAGTGTCAGGGTCAGACTTAGGGTCAAGGTCAAGGTCAAGGTCAGGGTCATGGTCAGGGTGAGGGTCAGGGTCAAGGTCAAGTTCAAGTTCAGGGTCAATGTCAATGTCAGGGGCAGGGTCAGGGTCAAGGTCAAGTTCAAGGTCAATTTCGGGGTCAGGGTCAAGGTCAAGGTCAGGTTCAGTATCAGGGTCAGGGTCAGGGTGCAAGTGAGGGTCAGGGTCAGGGTCAAGATCAAGGTCAAGGTCAGGGTCAGGTTGAAGTTCAAGGTCAGGGTCAGGGTCAGGTTTAGGGTGAGTGTCAGGTTGAGGGTCAAGATCAAGGTCAGGGTCAGGGTCAGGGTCAAGGTCAAGGTGAGGGGTAGGGTCGGGTCAAGGTCAACGTCAGGGAAAGGGACAGGGTCAAGGTCAAGGACAGGGTCATGGTCAGGGTCAGGGTCAGGGACAAGTTCAAGGTCAAGCTCAGGGTGAAGGTCAGGGTCAAGGTCAAGGTCAAGGTCAGGTTCAATGTCAAGGTCAAGGTCAGGGTCAGGGTCAAGTTCAAGTTCAGTGTCAGGGTCAAGGTCAAGGTCATTGTCAGAGTCAGTGTCAGTTTTAGGGTGAGGGTCAGCGTCAGGGTCAAGGTCAAGTTAAAGTTCAAGTTCAAGGTAAGGTTCAGGCTCAAGTTGAAGGTCAGGGTCAGGGTCAAGTTGAAGGTCAGATTCAAGGTCAAGGTCAGGGTCAGCGGCAGGATCAACTTTAGTGTGAGGGGCAGGATGAGGTTCAGGTTCAAGATCAAGGTCAGGGTCATGGTCAGGGTGTGGTTCAGGGTGAAGGTCAAGGTCAAATTCAAGTTCAGGGTCAATGTCAAGGTCAAGGTCAGGGTCAGGGTCAAGGTCAAGTTCAGGGTTAGGGTCAAGTTCAAGGTCAGGGTCAGGGTCAGGTTTAGGGTGAGTGTCAGGGTGAGGGTCAGGGTCAAGGTCAAGTTCATGGTCAGGGTCAGGGTCAAGGTCAAGGTCAGGGTCAGGGTTAAGGTCAACATCAGGGTAAGGGACAGGGTCAAGACAAAGGTCAGGGTCATGGTGAGGGTCAGGGTCAGAATTAGGGTCAGGGTCAAGGTCAGGGTCCAGGTCAAGGTCAGGGTCAGGGACAATGTCAAGGTCAAGCTCAGGTTGAGGGTCAAGGTCAAGGTCAAGGTCAGGGTCAATGTCAAGTTCAAGGTCAGGGTTAGGGTCAAGGTCAGGGTCAGGGTCAGGGTCAAGGTCAAGGTCATTGTCAGAGTCAGTGTCAGGTTTAGGGTGAGGGTCAGCGTCAGGGTCAAGGTCAGGGTCAGGGTCAGGATCAAGGTCAAGTTCAAGGTTAATTTCGGGGTCAGGGTCAAAGTTAAATTCATGTTCAAGGTCAGGGTCAGGGTCAGGTTTAGGGTTAATGTCAGGTTGAGGGTCAGGGTCAAGATCAAGGTCAGGGTCAGGGTCAGGGTCAAGGTCAAGGACAAGGTGAGGGGTAGGGTCAAGGTCAATGTCAAGGTGAGGGGTAGGGTCAGCGTCTTGGTCAGGGTCAGGTCAGGTGCAGGGTCAGTGTCAGGGTCAGGGTCAAGGTCAAGGTCAAGTTCAGGGTCCAGGTCAAAATCAGGGTCAGGGACAAGTTCAAGGTCAAGCTCAGGGTGAAGGTCAGGGTCAAGGTCAAGGTCAAGGTCAGGGTCAATGTCAAGCTCAAGGTCAGGGTCAGGGTCAAGGTCAAGTTCAGTGTCAGGGTCAAGGTCAAGGTCATTGTCAGAGTCAGTGTCAGGTTTAGGGTGAGGGTCAGCGTCAGGGTCAAGGTCAGAGTCAGGGTCAGGGTCAAGGTCAAGTTCAAAGTCAATTTCGGGGTCAGGGTCAAAGTCAAGTTCATGTTCAATATCAGGGTCAGGGTCAGGGTGAGGGTGAGGGTGAGGGTCAGGCTCAGGGTCAAGGTCAAGGTCAGGGTCAGGGTCAGGTTTAGGGTGAGTGTCAGGTTGAGGGTCAGGGTCAAGGTCAAGGTCAGGGTCAGGGTCAGGGTCAAGGTCAAGGTGAGGGGTAGGGTCGGGTCAAGGTCAACGTCAGGGAAAGGGACAGGGTCAAGGTCAAGGACAGGGTCATGGTCAGGGTCAGGGTCAGGGTCAAGGTCAAGGTCAAGCTCAGGGTCAGGGTCACGGTCAAGGTCATTGTCAGAGTCAGTGTCAGTTTTAGGGTGAGGGTCAGCGTCAGGGTCAAGGTCAAGTTAAAGTTCAAGTTCAAGGTAAGGTTCAGGCTCAAGTTGAAGGTCAGGGTCAGGGTCAAGTTCAAGGTCAGGGTCAGGGTCAAGGTCAGGGTCAGGGTCAGGATCAACTTTAGTGTGAGGGGCAGGATGAGGTTCAGGTTCAAGATCAAGGTCAGGGTCATGGTCAGGGTGTGGTTCAGGGTGAAGGTCAAGGTCAAATTCAAGTTCAGGGTCAATGTCAAGGTCAAGGTCAGGGTCAGGGTCAAGGTCAAGTTCAGGGTTAGGGTCAAGTTCAAGGTCAGGGTCAGGGTCAGGTTTAGGGTGAGTGTCAGGGTGAGGGTCAGGGTCAAGGTCAAGTTCATGGTCAGGGTCAGGGTCAAGGTCAAGGTCAAGGTGAGTGGTAGGGTCAGCGTCTTGGTCAGAGTCAGGTCAGGTGCAGGATCAGTGTCAGGGTCAGGGTCAAGGTCAAGGTCAGGGTCAGGGTTAAGGTCAACATCAGGGTAAGGGACAGGGTCAAGACAAAGGTCAGGGTCATGGTCAGGGTCAGGGTCAGGGTCAGAATTAGGGTCAGGGTCAAGGTCAGGGTCCAGGTCAAGGTCAGGGTCAGGGACAATGTCAAGGTCAAGCTCAGGTTGAGGGTCAAGGTCAAGGTCAAGGTCAGGGTCAATGTCAAGTTCAAGGTCAGGGTTAGGGTCAAGGTCAGGGTCAGGGTCAGGGTCAAGGTCAAGGTCATTGTCAGAGTCAGTGTCAGGTTTAGGGTGAGGGTCAGCGTCAGGGTCAAGGTCAGGGTCAGGGTCAGGATCAAGGTCAAGTTCAAGGTTAATTTCGGGGTCAGGGTCAAAGTTAAATTCATGTTCAAGGTCAGGGTCAGGGTCAGGTTTAGGGTTAATGTCAGGTTGAGGGTCAGGGTCAAGATCAAGGTCAGGGTCAGGGTCAGGGTCAAGGTCAAGGACAAGGTGAGGGGTAGGGTCAAGGTCAATGTCAAGGTGAGGGGTAGGGTCAGCGTCTTGGTCAGGGTCAGGTCAGGTGCAGGGTCAGTGTCAGGGTCAGGGTCAAGGTCAAGGTCAAGTTCAGGGTCCAGGTCAAAATCAGGGTCAGGGACAAGTTCAAGGTCAAGCTCAGGGTGAAGGTCAGGGTCAAGGTCAAGGTCAAGGTCAGGGTCAATGTCAAGCTCAAGGTCAGGGTCAGGGTCAAGGTCAAGTTCAGTGTCAGGGTCAAGGTCAAGGTCATTGTCAGAGTCAGTGTCAGGTTTAGGGTGAGGGTCAGCGTCAGGGTCAAGGTCAAGGTCAAGTTCAAGGTCAGGGTCAATGTCAAGCTCAAAGTCAGGGTGAGGGTCAAGGTCAAGTTCAGTGTCAGGGTCAAGGTCAAGGTCATTGTCAGAGTCAGTGTCAGGTTTAGGGTGAGGGTCAGCGTCAGGGTCAAGGTCAGAGTCAGGGTCAGGGTCAAGGTCAAGTTCAAAGTCAATTTCGGGGTCAGGGTCAAAGTCAAGTTCATGTTCAATATCAGGGTCAGGGTCAGGGTGAGGGTGAGGGTGAGGGTCAGGCTCAGGGTCAAGGTCAAGGTCAGGGTCAGGGTCAGGTTTAGGGTGAGTGTCAGGTTGAGGGTCAGGGTCAAGGTCAAGGTCAGGGTCAGGGTCAGGGTCAAGGTCAAGGTGAGGGGTAGGGTCGGGTCAAGGTCAACATCAGGGAAAGGGACAGGGTCAAGGTCAAGGACAGGGTCATGGTCAGGGTCAGGGTCAGGGACAAGTTCAAGGTCAAGCTCAGGGTGAAGGTCAGGGTCAAGGTCAAGGTCAAGGTCAGGGTCAATGTCAAGGTCAAGGTCAGGGTCAGGGTCAAGTTCAAGTTCAGTGTCAGGGTCAAGGTCAAGGTCATTGTCAGAGTCAGTGTCAGTTTTAGGGTGAGGGTCAGCGTCAGGGTCAAGGTCAAGTTAAAGTTCAAGTTCAAGGTAAGGTTCAGGCTCAAGTTGAAGGTCAGGGTCAGGGTCAAGATGAAGGTGAGATTCAAGGTCAAGGTCAGGGTCAGCGTCAGGATCAACTTTAGTGTGAGGGGCAGGATGAGGTTCAGGTTCAAGATCAAGGTCAGGGTCATGGTCAGGGTGTGGTTCAGGGTGAAGGTCAAGGTCAAATTCAAGTTCAGGGTCAATGTCAAGGTCAAGGTCAGGGTCAGGGTCAAGGTCAAGTTCAGGGTTAGGGTCAAGTTCAAGGTCAGGGTCAGGGTCAGGTTTAGGGTGAGTGTCAGGGTGAGGGTCAGGGTCAAGGTCAAGTTCATGGTCAGGGTCAGGGTCAAGGTCAAGGTCAAGGTGAGTGGTAGGGTCAGCGTCTTGGTCAGAGTCAGGTCAGGTGCAGGATCAGTGTCAGGGTCAGGGTCAAGGTCAAGGTCAGGGTCAGGGTTAAGGTCAACATCAGGGTAAGGGACAGGGTCAAGACAAAGGTCAGGGTCATGGTCATGGTCAGGGTCAGGGTCAGAATTAGGGTCAGGGTCAAGGTCAGGGTCCAGGTCAAGGTCAGGGTCAGGGACAATGTCAAGGTCAAGCTCAGGTTGAGGGTCAAGGTCAAGGTCAAGGTCAGGGTCAATGTCAAGTTCAAGGTCAGGGTTAGGGTCAAGGTCAGGGTCAGGGTCAGGGTCAAGGTCAAGGTCATTGTCAGAGTCAGTGTCAGGTTTAGGGTGAGGGTCAGCGTCAGGGTCAAGGTCAGGGTCAGGGTCAGGATCAAGGTCAAGTTCAAGGTTAATTTCGGGGTCAGGGTCAAAGTTAAATTCATGTTCAAGGTCAGGGTCAGGGTCAGGTTTAGGGTTAATGTCAGGTTGAGGGTCAGGGTCAAGATCAAGGTCAGGGTCAGGGTCAGGGTCAAGGTCAAGGACAAGGTGAGGGGTAGGGTCAAGGTCAATGTCAAGGTGAGGGGTAGGGTCAGCGTCTTGGTCAGGGTCAGGTCAGGTGCAGGGTCAGTGTCAGGGTCAGGGTCAAGGTCAAGGTCAAGTTCAGGGTCCAGGTCAAAATCAGGGTCAGGGACAAGTTCAAGGTCAAGCTCAGGGTGAAGGTCAGGGTCAAGGTCAAGGTCAAGGTCAGGGTCAATGTCAAGCTCAAGGTCAGGGTCAGGGTCAAGGTCAAGTTCAGTGTCAGGGTCAAGGTCAAGGTCATTGTCAGAGTCAGTGTCAGGTTTAGGGTGAGGGTCAGCGTCAGGGTCAAGGTCAGGGTCAGGGTCAGGGTCAAGGTCAAGTTCAAAGTCAATTTCGGGGTCAGGGTCAAAGTCAAGTTCATGTTCAATATCAGGGTAAGGGTCAGGGTGAGGGTGAGGGTCAGGCTCAGGGTCAAGGTCAAGGTCAGGGTCAGGGTCAGGGTCAAGGTCAAGGTCAGGGTCAGGGTAAAGGTCAAGGTCATTGTCAGAGTCAGTGTCAGGTTTAGGGTGAGGGTCAGCATCAGGGTCAAGGTCAAGGTCAAGGTCAGGGTCATTGTCAAGTTCAGTGTCAGGGTCATTGTTAAAGTCAGGGTCAATGTCAGGTTCAGGGTCAGGGTCAGTGTCTAGGTCAAGGTCAAGGTCAAGGTCAGGGTCAGGGTTAGGTTTAGGGTGAGGGTCAGGGTCAGGGTCAAGGTCAAGTTAAAGTTCAAGTTCAAGGTAATGTTCAGGCTCAAGTTGAAGGTCAGGGTCAGGGTCAAGTTCAAGGTCAGGGTCAGGGTCAAGGTCAGGGTCAGGGTCAGGGTCAGGGTCAAGGTCAAGGTCAAGGTCAGGGTCATCATCAGTGTGAGGATCAGGGTGAAGGTCAAGTTCAAGTTCAGGGTCAGTGTCAAGGTCAGGGTCAGGGTCAGGGTCAGGGTCAAGGTCAAGTTCAAGGTCAATTTCGGGGTCAGGGTCAAGGTCAAGGTCAGGTTCAGTACCAGGGTCAGGTTCAATGTCAAGGTCAAGGTCAGGGTCAGGGTCAAGATGAAGGTCAAGGTCAGGGTCAGGTTGAAGTTCAAGGTCAAGGTCAGGGTCAGGGTCAGGTTTAGGGTGAGTGTCAGGTTGAGGGTCAGGGTCAAGGTCAAGTTCAGGGTCAGGGTCACGGTCAAGGTCATGTTCAAGGTGAGGGGTAGGGTCAGCGTCTTGGTCAGGGCCAGGTCAGGTGCAGGGTCAGTGTCAGGGTCAGCGTCAAGGTCAATGTCAAGGTTGGGTCAAGGTCAACGTCAGGGAAAGGGACAGGGTCAAGGTCAAGGTCAGGGTCATTGTCAAGTTCAAGGTCAGGGTCAGGGTCAAGGTAAGGGTCAGGGTCAGGGTCATGGTTAGGGTGAGGGTCAGGGTCAAGGTCAAGTTCATGTTCAGGGTCATTGTCAAGGTCAGGGTCAGGGTTAGGGTCAGTGTCAAGGTCAAGGTCAAGTTCAAGGTCAATTTCGGGGTCAGGGTCAAGGTCAAGGTCAGGTTCAGTATCAGGGTCAGGGTCAGGGTGCGAGTGAGGGTCAGGCTCAGGGTCAAGATGAAGGTCAAGGTCAGGGTCAGGTTGAAGTTCAAGGTCAGGGTCAGGGTCAGGGTCAGGTTTAGGGTGAGTGTCAGGTTGAGGGTCAGGGTCAAGGTCAAGGTCAGGGTCAGGGTCAGGGTCAAGGTCATGTTCAAGGTGAGGGGTAGGGTCATCGTCTGGGTCAGGGCCAGGTCAGGTGCAGGGTCAGTGTCAGGGTCAGCGTCAAGGTCAAGGTCAAGGTCGGGTCAAGGTCAACGTCAGGGAAAGGGACAGGGTCAAGGTCAAGGACAGGGTCGTGGTCAGGTTCAGAATCAGGGACAAGTTCAAGGTCAAGCTCAGGGTGATGGTCAGGGTCAAGGTCAAGGTCAGAGTCAATGTCAAGGTCAATGTCAGGTTCACAGTCAAGGTCAAGGTCAGGATCAGGGTCAAGTTCAAGTTCAGTGTCAGGGTCAAGGTCAAGGTCATTGTCAGAGTCAGTGTCAGGTTTAGGGTGAGGGTCAGCGTCAGGGTCAAGGTCAGGGTCAGGGTCAAGGTCAAGTTCAAGGTCAATTTCGGGGTCAGGGTCAAAGTCAAGTTCATGTTCAATATCAGGGTCAGGGTCAGGGTGAGGGTGAGGGTCAGGCTCAGGGTCAAGGTCAAGGTCAGGGTCAGGGTCAGGTTTAGGGTGAGTGTCAGGTTGAGGGTCAGGGTCAAGGTCAAGGTCAGGGTCAGGGTCAGGGTCAAGGTCAAGGTCAGGGTCAGGGTAAAGGTCAAGGTCAAGTTCCGAGTCAGGGTCACGGTCAAGGTCATTGTCAGAGTCAGTGTCAGGTTTAGGGTGAGGGTCAGCATCAGGGTCAAGGTCAAGGTCAAGGTCAGGGTCATTGTCAAGTTCAGTGTCAGGGTCATTGTTAAAGTCAGGGTCAATGTCAGGTTCAGGGTCAGGGTCAGTGTCTAGGTCAAGGTCAAGGTCAAGGTCAGGGTCAGGGTTAGGTTTAGGGTGAGGGTCAGGGTCAGGGTCAAGGTCAAGTTAAAGTTCAAGTTCAAGGTAAGGTTCAGGCTCAAGTTGAAGGTCAGGGTCATTGTCAAGTTCAAGGTCAGGGTCAGGGTCAAGGTCAGGGTCAGGGTCAGGGTCAGGTCCAAGGTCAAGGTCAAGATGAGGGATAGTGTCAGTGTCCCGTTCAGGGTCAGGGTTAGGTTCAGGTTCAAGGTCAGGGTCATGGTCAGTGTCAGGGTCAGACTTAGGGTCAAGGTCAAGGTCAAGGTCAGGGTCATGGTCAGGGTGAGGGTCAGGGTCAAGGTCAAGTTCAAGTTCAGGGTCAATGTCAATGTCAGGGGCAGGGTCAGGGTCAAGGTCAAGTTCAAGGTCAATTTCGGGGTCAGGGTCAAGGTCAAGGTCAGGTTCAGTATCAGGGTCAGGGTCAGGGTGCAAGTGAGGGTCAGGGTCAGGGTCAAGATCAAGGTCAATGTCAGGGTCAGGTTGAAGTTCAAGGTCAGGGTCAGGGTCAGGGTCAGGTTTAGGGTGAGTGTCAGGTTGAGGTTCAAGATCAAGGTCAGGGTCAGGGTCAGGGTCAAGGTCAAGGTGAGGGGTAGGGTCGGGTCAAGGTCAACGTCAGGGAAAGGGACAGGGTCAAGGTCAAGGACAGGGTCATGGTCAGGGTCAGGGTCAGGGACAAGTTCAAGGTCAAGCTCAGGGTGACGTTCAGGGTCAAGGTCAAGGTCAAGGTCAGGGTCAATGTCAAGCTCAAGGTCAGGGTCAGGGTCAAGTTCAAATTCAGTGTCAGGGTCAAGGTCAAGATCATTGTCAGAGTCAGTGTCAGGTTTAGGGTGAGGGTCAGCGTCAGGGTCAAGGTCAGGGTCAGGGTCAGGGTCATTGTCAAGTTCAAAGTCAATTTCGGGGTCAGGGTCAAAGTCAAGTTCATGTTCAATATCAGGGTCAGGGTGAGGGTGAGGGTGAGGGTCAGGCTCAGGGTCAAGGTCAAGGTCAGGGTCAGGGTCAGGTTTAGGGTGAGTGTCAGGTTGAGGGTCAGGGTCAAGGTCAAGGTCAGGGTCAGGGTCAGGGTCAAGGTCAAGGTCAGGGTCAGGGTAAAGGTCAAGGTCAAGTTCAGAGTCAGGGTCAAGGTCAAGGTCATTGTCAGAGTCAGTGTCAGGTTTAGGGTGAGGGTCAGCATCAGGGTCAAGGTCAAGGTCAAGGTCAGGGTCATTGTCAAGTTCAGTGTCAGGGTCATTGTTAAAGTCAGGGTCAATGTCAGGTTCAGGGTCATGGTCAGGGTGAGGGTCAGGGTCAAGGTCAAGTTCAAGTTCAGGGTCAAGGTCAATGTCAGGGGCAGGGTCAGGGTCAGGGTCAAGGTCAAGTTCAAGGTCAATTTCGGGGTCAGGGTCAAGGTCAAGTTCAGGTTCAGTATCAGGGTCAGGGTCAGGGTGCAAGTGAGGGTCAGGGTCAGGGTCAAGATCAAGGTCAAGGTCAGGGTCAGGTTGAAGTTCCAGGTCAGGGTCAGGGTCAGGGTCAGGTTTAGGGTGAGTGTCAGGTTGAGGGTCAAGGTCAAGGTCACGGTCAGGGTCAGGGTCAAGGTCAAGGTGAGGTGTAGGGTCGGGTCAAGGTCAACGTCAGGGAAAGGGACAGGGTCAAGGTCAAGGACAGGGTCATGGTCAGGGTCAGGGACAAGTTCAAGGTCAAGCTCAGGGTGACGGTCAGGGTCAAGGTCAAGGTCAAGGTCAGGTTCAATGTCAAGGTCAAGTTCAGGGTCAGGGTCAAGGTCAAGTTCAGTGTCAGGGTCAAGGTCAAGGTCATTGTCAGAGTCAGTGTCAGGTTTAGGGTGAGGGTCAGCGTCAGGGTCAAGGTCAAGTTAAAGTTCAAGTTCAAGGTAAGGTTCAGGCTCAAGTTGAAGGTCAGGGTCAGGGTCAAGTTGAAGGTCAGTTTCAAGGTCAAGGTCAGGGTCAGCGTCAGGATCAACTTTAGTGTGAGGGGCAGGATGAGGTTCAGGTTCAAGATCAAGGTCAGGGTCATGGTCAGGGTGTGGGTCAGGGTGAAGGTCAAGGTCAAGTTCAAGTTCAGGGTCAATGTCAAGGTCAGGGTCAGGGTCAGGGTCAAGGTCATCTTCAAGGTGAGGGGTAGGGTCAGCGTCTTGGTCAGAGTCAGGTCAGGTGCAGGGTCATTGTCAGGGTCAGCGTCAAGGTCAAGGTCAAGGTCAGGTCAAGGTCAACGTCAGGGAAAGGGACAGGGTCAAGGTCAAGGACAGGGTCGTGGTCAGGGTCAGAATCAGGGACAAGTTCAAGGTCAAGCTCAGGGTGACGTTCAGGGTCAAGGTCAAGGTCAGGGTCAGCGTCAAGGTCAAGGTCAGGGTCAGGGTCAAGGTCAAGTTCAGTGTCAGGGTCAAGGTCAAGGTCATTGTCAGAGTCAGTGTCAGGTTTAGGGTGAGGGTCAGCATCAGGGTCAAGGTCAGGGTCAGGGTCAGGGTCAAGGTCAAGTTCAAAGTCAATTTCGGGGTCAGGGTCAAAGTCAAGTTCATGTTCAATATCAGGGTCAGGGTCAGGGTGAGGGTGAGGGTCAGGCTCAGGGTCAAGGTCAAGGTCAGGGTCAGGGTCAGGTTTAGGGTGAGTGTCAGGTTGAGGGTCAGGGTCAAGGTCAAGGTCAGGGTCAGGGTAAAGGTCAAGGTCAAGTTCAGAGTCAGGGTCACGGTCAAGGTCATTGTCAGAGTCCGTGTCAGGTTTAGGGTGAGGGTCAGGGTCAAGGTCAAGGTCAGGGTCAGGGTCAGGGTCATTGTCAAGTTCAGTGTCAGGGTCATTGTTAAAGTCAGGGTCAATGTCAGGTTCAGGGTCAGGGTCAGTGTCTAGGTCAAGGTCAAGGTCAAGGTCAGGGTCAGGGTTAGGTTTAGGGTGAGGGTCAGGGTCAGGGTCAAGGTCAAGTTAAAGTTCAAGTTCAAGGTAAGGTTCAGGCTCAAGTTGAAGGTCAGGGTCAGGGTCAAGTTCAAGGTCAGGGTCAGGGTCAAGGTCAGGGTCAGGGTCAGGGTCAGGTCCAAGGTCAAGGTCAAGATGAGGGATAGTGTCAGTGTCCCGTTCAGGGTCAGGGTTAGGTTCAGGTTCAAGGTCAGGATCATGGTCAGTGTCAGGGTCAGACTCAGGTTCAAGGTCAAGGTCAAGGTCAGGGTCATGGTCAGGGTCAAGGTCAAGTTCAAGTTCAGGGTCAATGTCAATGTCAGGGTCAGGGTCAGGGTCAAGGTCAAGTTCAAGGTCAATTTCGGGGTCAGGGTCAAGGTCAAGGTCAGGTTCAGTATCAGGGTCAGGGTCAGGGTGCAAGTGAGGGTCAGGGTCAGGGTCAAGATCAAGGTCAAGGTCAGGGTCAGGTTGAAGTTCAAGGTCAGGGTCAGGGTCAGGTTTAGGGTGAGTGTCAGGTTGAGGGTCAAAGTCAGGGTCAAGGTGAGGGGTAGGGTCGGGTCAAGGTCAACGTCAGGGAAAGGGACAGGGTCAAGGTGAAGGACAGGGTCATGGTCAGGGTCAGGGTCAGGGACAAGTTCAAGGTCAAGCTCAGGGTGACGGTCAGGGTCAAGGTCAAGGTCAAGGTCAGGGTCAATGTCAAGGTCAAGGTCAGGGTCAGGGTCAAGGTCAAGTTCAGTGTCAGGGTCAAGGTCAAGGTCATTGTCAGAGTCAGTGTCAGGTTTAGGGTGAGGGTCAGCATCAGGGTCAAGGTCAAGGTCAAGGTCAGGGTCAGGGTCAAGGTCAAGTTCAGGGTTAGGGTCAAGTTCAAGGTCAGGGTCAGGGTCAGGTTTAGGGTGAGTGTCAGGGTGAGGGTCAGGGTCAAGGTCAAGTTCATGGTCAGGGTCAGGGTCAAGGTCAAGGTCAAGGTGAGTGGTAGGGTCAGCGTCTTGGTCAGAGTCAGGTCAGGTGCAGGATCAGTGTCAGGGTCAGGGTCAAGGTCAAGGTCAGGGTCAGGGTCAAGGTCAACATCAGGGTAAGGGACAGGGTCAAGACAAAGGTCAGGGTCATGGTCAGGGTCAGGGTCAGACTTAGGGTCGGGGTCAAGGTCAGGGTCCAGGTCAAGGTCAGGGTCAGGGACAATGTCAAGGTCAAGCTCAGGTTGAGGGTCAAGGTCAAGGTCAAGGTCAGGGTCAATGTCAAGTTCAAGGTCAGGGTTAGGGTCAAGGTCAAGGTCAGGGTCAGGGTCAAGGTCAAGGTCATTGTCAGAGTCAGTGTCAGGTTTAGGGTGAGGATCAGCGTCAGGGTCAAGGTCAGGGTCAGGGTCAGGATCAAGGTCAAGTTCAAGGTTAATTTCGGGGTCAGGGTCAAAGTTAAATTCATGTTCAAGGTCAGGGTCAGGGTCAGGTTTAGGGTTAATGTCAGGTTGAGGGTCAGGGTCAAGATCAAGGTCAGGGTCAGGGTCAGGGTCAAGGTCAAGGACAAGGTGAGGGGTAGGGTCAAGGTCAATGTCAAGGTGAGGGGTAGGGTCAGCGTCTTGGTCAGGGTCAGGTCAGGTGCAGGGTCAGTGTCAGGGTCAGGGTCAAGGTCAAGGTCAAGTTCAGGGTCCAGGTCAAAATCAGGGTCAGGGACAAGTTCAAGGTCAAGCTCCGGGTGAAGGTCAGGGTCAAGGTCAAGGTCAAGGTCAGGGTCAATGTCAAGCTCAAGGTCAGGGTCAGGGTCAAGGTCAAGTTCAGTGTCAGGGTCAAGGTCAAGGTCATTGTCAGAGTCAGTGTCAGGTTTAGGGTGAGGGTCAGCGTCAGGGTCAAGGTCAGGGTCAGGGTCAGGGTCAAGGTCAAGTTCAAAGTCAATTTCGGGGTCAGGGTCAAAGTCAAGTTCATGTTCAATATCAGGGTCAGGGTCAGGGTGAGGGTGAGGGTCAGGCTCAGGGTCAAGGTCAAGGTCAGGGTCAGGGTCAGGTTTAGGGTGAGTGTCAGGTTGAGGGTCAGGGTCAAGGTCAAGGTCAGTGTCAGGGTCAGGGTCAAGGTCAAGGTCAAGGTCAGGGTCCAGGTCAAGGTCAGGGTCAGGGACAAGTTCAAGGTCAAGCTCAGGGTGACGGTCAGGGTCAAGGTCAAGATCAAGGTCAAGGTCAGGGTCAAGGTCAAGGTCAGGGTCAGGGTCAGGGTCAAGGTCAAGTTCAGAGTCAGGGTCAAGGTCAAGGTCATTGTCAGAGTCAGTGTCAGGTTTAGGGTGAGGGTCAGCATCAGGGTCAAGGTCAAGGTCAAGGTCAGGGTCATTGTCAAGTTCAGTGTCAGGGTCATTGTCAGGGTGAGGGTCAAGGCCAAGGTCCGGGTCAGGGTCAGGGTCAAGGTCAAGATCAAGGTCAAGGTTAGGTTTAGGGTGAGGGTCAGGGTCAGGGTCAAGGTCAAGTTAAAGTTCAAGTTCAAGGTAAGGTTCAGGCTCAAGTTGAAGGTCAGGGTCAGGGTCAAGTTCAAGGTCAGGGTCAGGGTCAAGGTCAGGGTCAGGGTCAGGGTCAGGTCCAAGGTCAATGTCAAGATGAGGGATAGTGTCAGTGTCCCGTTCAGGGTCAGGGTTAGGTTCAGGTTCAAGGTCAGGGTCATGGTCAGGGTCAGGGTCAGACTTAGGGTCAAGGTCAAGGTCATGGTCAGGGTCACGGCCAGGGTGAGGGTCAGGGTCAAGGTCAAGTTCAAGTTCAGGGTCAATGTCAATGTCAGGGTCAGGGTCAGGGTCATTGTCAAGTTCAGTGTCAGGGTCATTGTCAGGGTGAGGGTCAAGGCCAAGGTCCAGGTCAGGGTCAGTTTTAGGGTGAGGGTCAGGGTCAAGGTCAGGGTCAGAGTCAAATTCAAGGTCAAGGTCAAGGTCAAGTTCAGGGTCAGGATTAGGTTTAGGGTGTGGGTCAGGGTCAGCGTCAAGGGCAAGTTAATGTTCAAGTTCAAGATAAGGGTCAGGCTAAAGTTCAAGGTCAGGGTCAAGGTCAAGGTCATTGTCAGAGTCAGAGTCAGGTTTAGGGTGAGGGTCAGAGTCAGGGTCAAGGTCAAGGTCAGGGTAAGGGTCAGGGTCAGGGTCATTTTCAATTTCAGTGTCAGGATCATTGTCAAGTTCAGTGTCACGGTCATTGTCAGGGTGAGGGTCAAGTCCAAGGTCCGGGTCAGCGTCAGGGTCAGTTTTAGGGTGAGGGTCAGGGTCAAGGTCAGGGTCAGGGTCAGGGTCAGGGTCAAGGTCAAGGTCAAGGTCAAGTTCAAGGTCAGGGTCAGGGTCAGGGTCAGGGTCAAGTTCAAGGTCAGGGTCAAGGTCAAGTTAAAATTCAAGTTCAAGGTAAGGGTGAGGCTCAAGTTCAAGTTCAAGGTCAGGGTCAGGGTCAGGTTTAGGGTTAGGGTCAGTGTCAGGGTCAGGGTCACGTTCTGTGTTACGGTCACAGTCTGACTTAGGTTCAGACTTAGGGTCAGGGTCAAGGTCAGGGTCAGGGTTAAAGTCAGGTTCAGGGTTAGGTTCAGGGTAGGCTGAGGATTATGGTGAGGGTCAGGGTTAGGGTCAGGGTCAGCATTAGGATAAGGGTTAGGGTCAGGTCATGGTGATGGTAAGACTTAAAGTCAGGGTCCAGGTCAGGGTCAAGGTCCAGGTCAAGCTCAGTGTCAAGGTCAAGGTCAGGGTCAGGGTGAAGTTCAAGGTCAAGGTCAGGGTCAGCGTCAGGATCAGCTTTAGTGTGAGGGGCAGGATGAGGTTCAGGTTCAAGATCAAGGTCAGGGTCATGGTCAGGGTGTGGTTCAGGGTGAAGGTCAAGGTCAAATTCAAGTTCAGGGTCAATGTCAAGGTCAGGGTCAGGGTCAGGGTCAAGTTCAGGGTCAAGGTCAAGTTCATGGTCAGGGTCAGGGTCAAGGTCAAGGTCAAGGTGAGTGGTAGGGTCAGCGTCTTGGTCAGAGTCAGGTCAGGTGCAGAATCAGTGTCAGGGTCAGGGTCAAGGTCAAGGTCAGGGTCAGGGTCAAGGTCAACATCAGAGTAAGGGACAGGGTCAAGAGAAAGGTCAGGGTCATGGTCAGGGTCAGGGTCAGACTTAGGGTCAGGGTCAAGGTCAGGGTCAGGGACAATGTCAAGGTCAAGCTCAGGGTGAGGGTCAAGTTCAAGGTCAAGGTCAGGGTCAGGGTCAAGTTCAAGGTCCGGGTCAGGGTCAAGGTCAGGGTCATGGTCAGGGTCAGGGTCAATGTCAAGGTTATGGTCGGGGTCAATGTCAAGGTCAAGGTCATTGTCAGAGTCAGTGTCAGGTTTAGGGTGAGGGTCAGCATCAGGGTCAAGGTCACGTTCAGTGTCACGGTCAGACTTAGGGTCAGGGTCAAGATCAGGGACAAGGTCAACGTCAGTGTCAAACTCAGGTTCAGGGTTAGGTTCAGGGTCAGGCTGAGGATTATGGTGAGGGTCAGGGTTAGGGTCAGGGTCAGCATTAGGACCAGGGTTAGGATTAGGTCAGGGTCAGGGTCAGAGTTAGGGTCAGGTGCTGGGTCAGGGTCAAGGTCACGGTAAGACATAAAGTCAGGGTCAGGGTCATTGTCAAGGTCAAGGTCAGGGTCAGGGTCAGGGTCAGGGTCAAGGTCAAGGTCAAGGTCAGGGTCACGGTCAAGGTCAAGGCCAGGGTCAGGTTTAGTGTAAGGGGCAGGGTTAGGTTCAGGTTCAAGGTCAGGGTCATGGTCAGGGTCAGGGTCAGACATAGAGAAAAGGTCAAGTTCAAGGTCCGGGTCAAGGTCAAGGTCAGGGTCAGGGTCAGGGTGAGGGTCAAAGTCAAGTTCAAGTTCAGGGTCAATGTCAAGGTTAATGTCAGGGTCAGGGTCAAGGTCAAGGTCAGGGTCAGGGTAAGGGTCAAGGTGAAGTTCAAGGTCAATTTCGGGGTCAGGGTCAAGGTCAAGGTCAGGGTCAGGGTCAGGTTTAGGGTGAGTGTCAGGGTGAGGGTCAGGGTAAAGGTCAAGGTCAGGGTCAGGTACAAGTTCAAGGTCAAGAACAGGGTGAGGGTCAAGGTCAAGGTCAAGGTCAGGGTCAAGGTCAAGGTCAAGGTCAGGGTCACGGTCCAGGTCAAGTTCAGGGTCAGGGTCAAGGTCAAGGTCATTATCAGAGTCCGTGTCAGGTTTAAGGTGAGGGTCAGCGTCAGGGTCAAGGTCAAGGTCAAGGTCAGGGTCAGGGTCAGTGTCAGGGTCATTGTCAAGTTCAGTGTCAGGGTCATTGTCAGGGTGAGGGTCAAGGCCAAGTTCCGGGTCAGTGTCAGGGTCAGTTTCAGGGTGAGGGTCAGGGTCAAGGTCAGGGTCAGGGTCAGGGTCAAGGTCAAGGTCAAGGTCAAGGTCAATGTCAAGGTCAAGGTCAAATTGAGGGATAGAGTCAGTGTACAGGTCAGGGTCAGGGTTAGGTTCAGGTTCAAGGTCAGTTTCATGGTCAGGGTCAGACTTAGGGTCAAGGTCAAGATCATGGTCCGGGTCAAGGTCAAGGTCAGGGTCAGGGACAAGTTCAAGGTCAAGCACAGGGTGAGGGTCAGGGTCAAGGTCAAGGTCAAGATAAGGGTCAGGCTCAAGTTCAAGGTCAGGGTCAGTGTCAAGGTCAAGTTCAGGGTCAGGGTCAAGGTCAAGGTCATTGTCAGAGTCAGTGTCAAGTTTAGGGTGAGGGTCAGGGTCAGGGTCAAGGTCAAGGTCAAGGTCAGGGTCAGGGTCAGTGTCAGGGTCATTGTCAAGTTCAGTGTCAGGGTCATTGTCAGGGTGAGGGTCAAGTCCAAGTTCCGGGTCAGTGTCAGGGTCAGGGTCAAGGTCAAGGTCAGGGTCAGGGTCAAGATCAACATCAGGGTAAGGGACAGGGTCAAGACAAAGGTCAGGGTCATGTTCAGGGTCAGGGTCAGACTTAGGGTCAAGGTCAAGGTCAGGGTCCAGGTCAAGGTCAGGGTCAGGGACAATGTCAAGGTCAAGCACAGGGTGAGGGTCAGCGTCAGGGTCAAGGTCAAGGTCAAGGTCAGGGTCAGGGTCAGGGTCAAGGTCAAGTTCAAGGTCAATTTCGGGGTCAGGGTCAAAGTCAAGTTCATGTTGAGTTTCAGGGTTAGGGTCAGGGTGAGGGTGAGGGTGAGGGTCAGGGTCAGGTTTAGGGTGAGTGTAAGGTTGAGGGTCAGGGTCAAGGTCAAGGTCAGGGTCAGGGTCAGGGTCAAGGTCAAGGTCAGGGTCAGGCCAGGTGTAGGGTCAGGGTCAAAGTCAATGTCAATGTCAAGGTCAAGGTCAAGGTCAAGATCAGGGTCAGGGTTAGGTTTAGGGTGTGTTTCAGGGTCAGGGTCAAGGTCTAGTTAAAGTTCAAGTTCAAGGTAAGGTTCAGGCTCAAGTTGAAGGTCAGGGTCAGGGTCAAGTTCAAGGTCCGGGTCAGGGTCAAGGTCAGGGTCATGGTCAGGGTCAGGGTCAATGTCAAGGTCAAGGTCGGGGTCAATGTCAAGGTCAAGGTCATTGTCAGAGTCAGTGTCAGGTTTAGGGTGAGGGTCAGCATCAGGGTCAAGGTCACGTTCAGTGTCACGGTCAGACTTAGGGTCAGGGTCAAGATCAGGGACAAGGTCAACGTCAGTGTCAAACTCAGGTTCAGGGTTAGGTTCAGGGTCAGGCTGAGGATTATGGTGAGGGTCAGGGTTAGGGTCAGGGTCAGCATTAGGACCAGGGTTAGGATTAGGTCAGGGTCAGGGTCAGAGTTAGGGTCAGGTGCTGGGTCAGGGTCAAGGTCACGGTAAGACATAAAGTCAGGGTCAGGGTCATTGTCAAGGTCAAGGTCAGGGTCAGGGTCAGGGTCAAGGTCAAGGTCAAGGTCAAGGTCAAGGTCAGGGTCACGGTCAAGGTCAAGGCCAGGGTCAGGTTTAGTGTAAGGGGCAGGGTTAGGTTCAGGTTCAAGGTCAGGGTCATGGTCAGGGTCAGGGTCAGACATAGAGAAAAGGTCAAGTTCAAGGTCCGGGTCAAGGTCAAGGTCAGGGTCAGGGTCAGGGTGAGGGTCAAAGTCAAGTTCAAGTTCAGGGTCAATGTCAAGGTTAATGTCAGGGTCAGGGTCAAGGTCAAGGTCAGGGTCAGGGTCAGGGTCAAGGTGAAGTTCAAGGTCAATTTCAGGGTCAGGGTCAAGGTCAAGGTCAGGGTCAGGGTCAGGTTTAGGGTGAGTGTCAGGGTGAGGGTCAGGGTAAAGGTCAAGGTCAGGGTCAGGTACAAGTTCAAGGTCAAGAACAGGGTGAGGGTCAAGGTCAAGGTCAAGGTCAGGGTCAAGGTCAAGGTCAAGGTCAGGGTCACGGTCCAGGTCAAGTTCAGGGTCAGGGTCAAGGTCAAGGTCATTGTCAGAGTCCGTGTCAGGTTTAAGGTGAGGGTCAGCGTCAGGGTCAAGGTCAAGGTCAAGGTCAGGGTCAGGGTCATTGACAGGGTGAGGTTCAAGGCCAAGGTCCGGGTTAGGGTCAGGTTCAGTTTTAGGGTGAGGGTCAGGGTCAAGGTCAGGGTCAGGGTCAAGGTCAAGGTCAAGTTCAGGGTCAGGGTTAGGTTTAGGGTGAGGGTCAGGGTCAGGGTCAAGGGCAAGGTAAGGGTCAGGCTCAAGTTCAAGGTCAGGGTCAGGGACAAGTTCAAGGTCAAGCTCAGGTTGCGGGTCAGGTTCAAGGTCAAGGTCAAGGTCATTGTCAGAGTCAGTGTCAAGTTTAGGGTGAGGGTCAGGGTCAGGGTCAAGGTCAAGGTCAAGGTCAGGGTCAGGGTCAGTGTCAGGGTCATTGTCAAGTTCAGTGTCAGGGTCATTGTCAGGGTGAGGGTCAAGGCCAAGTTCCGGGTCAGTGTCAGGGTCAGTTTCAGGGTGAGGGTCAGGGTCAAGGTCAGGGTCAGGGTCAGGGTCAAGGTCAAGGTCAAGGTCAAGGTCAATGTCAAGGTCAAGGTCAAATTGAGGGATAGTGTCAGTGTACAGGTCAGGGTCAGGGTTAGGTTCAGGTTCAAGGTCAGTTTCATGGTCAGGGTCAGACTTAGGGTCAAGGTCAAGATCATGGTCCGGGTCAAGGTCAAGGTCAGGGTCAGGGACAAGTTCAAGGTCAAGCACAGGGTGAGGGTCAGGGTCAAGGTCAAGGTAAGGGTCAGGCTCAAGTTCAAGGTCAGGGTCAGTGTCAAGGTCAAGTTCAGGGTCAGGGTCAAGGTCAAGGTCATTGTCAGAGTCAGTGTCAAGTTTAGGGTGAGGGTCAGGGTCAGGATCAAGGTCAAGGTCAAGGTCAGGGTCAGGGTCAGTGTCAGGGTCATTGTCAAGTTCAGTGTCAGGGTCATTGTCAGGGTGAGGGTCAAGTCCAAGTTCCGGGTCAGTGTCAGGGTCAGGATCAAGGTCAAGGTCAGGGTCAGGGTCAAGATCAACATCAGGGTAAGGGACAGGGTCAAGACAAAGGTCAGGGTCATGTTCAGGGTCAGGGTCAGACTTAGGGTCAGGGTCAAGGTCAGGGTCCAGGTCAAGGTCAGGGTCCGGGACAATGTCAAGTTCAAGCACAGGGTGAGGGTCAAGGTCAGGGTCAATGTCAAGGTCAAGGTCATTCTCAGAGTCAGTGTCAGATTTAGAGTGAGGGTCAGCGTCAGGGTCAAGGTCAAGGTCAAGGTCAGGGTCAGGGTCAAGGTCAAGTTCAAGGTCAATTTCGGGGTCAGGGTCAAAGTCAAGTTCATGTTCAGTTTCAGGGTTAGGGTCAGGGTGAGGGTGAGGGTTAGGGTCTGGGTCAGGTTTAGGGTGAGTGTCAGGTTGAGGGTCAGGGTCAAGGTCAAGGTCAGGGTCAGGGTCAGGGTCAAGGTCGAGGTCAGGGTCAGGTCAGGTGCAGGGTCAGGGTCAAAGTCAATGTCAGGGTCAAGGTCAAGGTCAAGGTCAAGATCAGGGTCAGGGTTAGGTTTAGGGTGTGTTTCAGGGTCAGGGTCAAGGTCAATTTAAAGTTCAAGTTCAAGGTAAGGTTGAGGCTCAAGTTGAAGGTCAGGGTCAGGGTCAAGTTCAAGGTCCGGGTCAGGGTCAAGGTCAGGGTCATGGTCAGGGTCAGGGTCAATGTCAAGGTCAAGGTCGGGGTCAATGTCAAGGTCAAGGTCATTGTCAGAGTCAGTGTCAGGTTTAGGGTGAGGGTCCGCGTCAGGGTCAAGTTCAAGGTCAAGTTCAGGGTCAGGGTCAGGGTCAAGGTCAAGTTCAAGGTCAATTTCGGGGTCAGGGTCAAAGTCAAGTTCCTGTTCAGTTTCAGGGTTAGGGTCAGGGTGAGGGTGAGGGTCAGGGTCAGGGTCAAGGTCAAGGTCAATGTCAGGGTCAGGTTCAAGTTCAAGGTCAGGGTCAGGGTCAAATTTAGGGTGAGTGTCAGGTTGAGGGTCAGGGTCAAGGTCAAGCTCAGGGTCAGGGTCAGAGTCAAGGTCAAGGTCAGGGTCAGGGTTAGGTTCAAGGTCAAGGACAGGGTCATGGTCAGGGTCAGGGTCAGGGACAAGTTCAAGGTCAAGCTCAGGGTGAGGGTCAGGGTCAAGGTCAAGGTCAGAGTCAATGTCAAGGTCAAGGTCAGGGTCAGGGTCAAGGTCAAGTTCAGTGTCAGGGTCAAGGTCAAGGTCATTGTCAGAGTCAGTGTCAGATTTAGGGTGAGGGTCAGCATCAGGGTCAAGGTCAAGGTCAGGGTCAGGGTCAGGGTCATTGTCAAGTTCAGTGTCAGGGTCATTGTCAGGGTGAGGGTCAAGGCCAAGGTCCGGGTCAGGGTCAGGGTCAGTTTTAGGGTGAGGTTCAGGGTCAAGGTCAGGGTCAGGGTCAGGGTCAAGGTCACGTTCAGTGTCACGGTCACGGTCAGACTTAGGGTCAAGGTCAAGATCAAGGTCCCGGTCAAGGTCAAGGTCAGGGTAAGGGACATGGTCAAGGTCAGGGTCAGGGTCAGGGTCAAGGTCAATTTCAAGTTCAATTTCAGGGTCAATGTCAAGGTCAATTTCAGGGTCAGGGTCAAGGTCAAGGTCAAGTTCAAGTTCAGGGTCAATGTCAAGGTCAGGGTCAGGGTCAAGGTCAAGTTCAAGGTCAATTTCGGGGTCAGGGTCAAGGTCAAGGTCAGGTTCAGTATCAGGGTCTGGGTCAGGGTGCGAGTGAGGGTCAGGGTCAGGGTCAAGATGAAGGTCAAGGTGAGGGGTAGGGTCAGCGTCTTGGTCAGAGTCAGGTCAGGTGCAGGATCAGTGTCAGGGTCAGGGTCAAGTTCAAGGTCAGGGTCAGGGTCAAGGTCAACATCAGGGTAAGGTACAGGGTCAAGACAAAGGTCAGGGTCATGTTCAGGGTCAGGGTCAGACTTAGGGTCAGGGTCAAGGTCAGGGTCCAGTTCAAGGTCAGGGTCAGTGACAATGTCAAGGTCAAGCTCAGGTTGAGGGTCAAGTTCAAGGTCAAGGTCAGGGTCAGTGTCAAGGTCAAGGTCAGGGTCAGGGTCAGGGTCAAGGTCAAGGTCAGAGTCAGGGTCAAGGTCAAGGTCAGGGTCAGGGTCAGGTTCAAGGTCAAGTTCAGGGTCAGGGTCAGGTTTAGTGTGAGTGTCAGGTTGAGGGTCAGGGTCAAGGTCAAGGTCAGGGTCAGGGTCAGGGTCAAGGTCAAGGTCAGGGTCAGGGTCAGGGTCAGGGTCAAGGTCTAGGTCAAGGTCAGTGTCAGGTTCAAGTTCAAGGTCAGGGTCAGGGTCAGGTTTAGTGTGAGTGTCAGGTTGAGGGTCAGGGTCAAGGTCAGGGTCAGGGTCAGGGTCAAGGTCAAGTTAAAGTTAAAGTTCAAGATAACGTTCAGGCTCAAGTTGAAGGTCAGGGTCAAGTTCAAGGTCAGGGTTAGGTTCAGGGTCAGGTTCAAGGTCAAGGTCAAGATGAGGGATAGTGTCATTGTCCCGTTCAGGGTCAGGGTTAGGTTCAGGTTCAAGGTCAGGGTCATGGTCAGTGTCAGGGTCAGACTTAGGGTCAAGGTCAAGGTCAAGGTCAGGGTCAAGGTCAGGGTAAGGGAGAAGGTCAAGGTCAAGCTCAGGTTGAGGGTTAGGGTCAAGGTCAAGATCAAGGTCAAGGTTAGGGTCAATGTCAAGGTCAAGGTCAGGGTCAAGGTCAAGTTCAGGGTCAGGGTCAAGGTCAAGTTCAGGGTCAGGGTCAAAGTCAAGGTAATTGTCAGAGTCAGTGTCAGGTTTAGGGTGGGGGTCAGCATCAGGGTCAAGGTCAAGGTCAAGGTCAGGGTCAAGGTCAGGGTCATTGTCAAGTTCAGTGTAAGGGTCATTGTCAGGGTGAGGGTCAAGGCCAAGGTCCGGGTCAGGGTCAGGGTCAAGGTCAAGTTAAAGTTCAAGTTCAAGGTAAGGTTCAGGCTCAAGTTGAAGGTCAGGGTCAGGGTCAAGTTCAAGGTCAGGGTCAATGTCAAGGTCAAGATCAGGGTCAATGTCAAGGTCAAGTTCAGGGTCAGGGCCAAATTCTAGGTAAGGGTCAGGGTCAAGGTCAGGGTCAGGGTCAGGGTCAGGTCCAAGGTCAAGGTCAAGGTCAAGATGAAGGATAGTGTCAGTGTCCCGTTCAGGGTCAGGGTTAGGTTCAGGTTCAAGGTCAGGGTCATGGTCAGGGTCAGGGTCAGACTTAGGGTCAAGGTCAAGGTCAAGGTCAGGGTCATGGGCAGGGTGAGGGTCAGGGTCAAGGTCAAGGTCAAGTTCAAGTTCAGGGTCAATGTCAAGGTCAGGTTCAGGGTCAGGGTCAAGGTCAAGTTCAAGGTCAAGTTCAGGGTCAGGGTCAAGGTGAAGGTCAGGTTCAGTATCAGGGTCAGGGTGTGAGTGAGGGTCAGGGTCAGGGTCAAGATCAAGGTCAAGGTCAGGGTCAGGTTGAAGTTCAAGTTCAGGGTCAGGGTCAGGGTCAAGGTCAAGTTCAAGGTTAGGGGTAGGGTCAGCGTCTTGGTCAGGGCCAGGTCAGGTGCAGGGTCAGTGTCAGGGTCAGGGTCAAGGTCAAGGTGAAGGTCAGGGTCAAGGTCAACGTCAGGGAAAGGCACAGGGTCAAGGTCAAGGACAGGGTCATGGTCAGGGTCAGGGTCAGGGACAAGTTCAAGGTCAAGCTCAGGGTGACGGTCAGGGTCAAGGTCAAGGTCAAGGTCAGAGTCAATGTCAAGGTCAATGTCAGGGTCACGGTCAAGGTCAAGTTCAGGGTCAGGGTCAAGGTCAAGGTCATTGTTAGAGTCAGTGTCAGGTTTAGGGTGAGGGTCAGCGTCAGGGTCAAGGTCAAGGTCAGGGTCAGGGTCAGGGTCATTGTCACGTTCAGTGTCAGGGTCATTGTCAGGGTGAGGGTCAAGGCCAAGATCCGGGTCAGGGTCAGGGTCAGTTTTAGGGTGAGGTTCAGGGTCAAGGTCAGGGTCAGGGTCAGGGTCAAGGTCACGTTCAGTGTCACGGTCACGGTCAGACTTCGGGTCAGGGTCAAGGTCAGGGTCAAGGTCAATGTCAGGGTCAAAGTCAGGTTCAGGGTTAGGTTCAGGGTCAGGCTGAGGATTATGTTGAGTGTCAGGGTCAGGGTCAGCATTAGGATCAGGGTTAGGGTCAGGTCGGGGTGAGGGTCAGGTGCTGGGTCAGTTTCAGGGTCGCGGTAAGACTTAAAGTCAGGGTCAAGGTCAGGGTCAAGGTCCAGGTGAAGCTCAGTGTCAAGGTCAAGGTCAGGGTCAGGGTGAGGTTCAAGGTCAAGGTAAGGGTCATTGTCAAGGTCCAGGTCAGGGTCAGGGTCAGGGTCAAGGTCAAGGTCAAGGTCAAGGTCAGGGTCAGGGTTAGGTTTAGTGTGAGGGTGAGGTTCAGGTTCAGGGTCAGGGAAAGATTTAGGCTGAGGGTCAGGGTCAGGGTCAAGGTCAAATTAAAGTTCAAGTTCAAGGTAAGGGTCAGGCTCAAGTTCAAGGTCAGTTTCAGGGTCAAGGTCAGGGTCAGGTTCAGGGTCAAGGTCACGTTCAGTGTCACGGTCAGACTTAGGGTCAGGGTCAAGATCAGGGACAAGGTCAATGTCAGTGTCAAACTCAGGTTCAGGGTTAGGTTCAGGGTCAGGCTGAGGATTATGGTGAGGGTCAGGGTTAGGGTCAGGGTCAGCATTAGGACCAGGGTTAGGATTAGGTCAGGGTCAGGGTCAGGGTTAGGGTCAGGTGCTGGGTCAGGGTCAAGGTCACGGTAAGACATAAAGTCATGGTCAGGGTCATTGTCAAGGTCAAGGTCAGGGTCAGGGTCAGGGTCAGGGTCAAGTTCAAGGTCAAGGTCAAGGTCAAGGTCAAGGTCAGGGTCACGGTCAAGGTCAAGGCCAGGGTCAGGTTTAGTGTAAGGGGCAGGGTTAGGTTCAGGTTCAAGGTCAGGGTCATGGTCAGGGTCAGGGTCAGACATAGAGAAAAGGTCAAGTTCAAGGTCCGGGTCAAGGTCAAGGTCAGGGTCAGGGTGAGGGTCAAAGTCAAGTTCAAGTTCAGGGTCAATGTCAAGGTTAATGTCAGGGTCAGGGTCAAGGTCAAGGTCAGGGTCAGGGTCAGGGTCAAGGTGAAGTTCAAGGTCAATTTCGGGGTCAGGGTCAAGGTCAAGGTCAGGGTCAGGGTCAGGTTTAGGGTGAGTGTCAGGGTGAGGGTCAGGGTAAAGGTCAAGGTCAGGGTCAGGTACAAGTTCAAGGTCAAGAACAGGGTGAGGGTCAAGGTCAAGGTCAAGGTCAGGGTCAAGGTCAAGGTCAAGGTCAGGGTCACGGTCCAGGTCAAGTTCAGGGTCAGGGTCAAGGTCAAGGTCATTGTCAGAGTCCGTGTCAGGTTTAAGGTGAGGGTCAGCGTCAGGGTCAAGGTCAAGGTCAAGGTCAGGGTCAGGGTCATTGACAGGGTGAGGTTCAAGGCCAAGGTCCGGGTTAGGGTCAGGTTCAGTTTTAGGGTGAGGGTCAGGGTCAAGGTCAGGGTCAGGGTCAAGGTCAAGGTCAAGTTCAGGGTCAGGGTTAGGTTTAGGGTGAGGGTCAGGGTCAGGGTCAAGGGCAAGGTAAGGGTCAGGCTCAAGTTCAAGGTCAGGGTCAGGGACAAGTTCAAGGTCAATCTCAGGTTGCGGGTCAGGTTCAAGGTCAAGGTCAAGGTCAGGGTCAGGGTCAGTGTCAGGGTCATTGTCAAGTTCAGTGTCAGGGTCATTGTCAGGGTGAGGGTCAAGTCCAAGTTCCGGGTCAGTGTCAGGGTCAGGGTCAGTTTCAGGGTGAGGGTCAGGGTCAAGTTAAGGGTCATGGTCTGGGTCAAGGTCAAGGTCAAAGTCAAGGTCAAGGTCAAATTGAGGGATAGTGTCAGTGTCCAGGTCAGGGTAAGGGTTAGGTTCAGGTTCAAGGTCAGGGTCATGGTCAGGGTCAGACTTAAGGTCAAGGTCAAGATCATGGTCCGGGTCAAGGTCAATGTCAGGGTCAGGGACAAGGTCAAGGTCAAGGTCAAGGTCAGGTTCAGGGTCAGGTTGAGGGTCAGGGTCAAGATGAATGTCAAGGTCAGGGTCAACATCAAGGTCAGGGTCATTGTCAAGTTTAGGGTTAGGGTCAGTTTTAGGGTGAGGGTCATGGTCAAGTTCAGGGTCAGGGTCAGGGTCAAGGTCAAGGCCAAGGTGAGGTATAGTGTCAGTGTCCCGGTCAGTGTCAGGGTTAGGTTCAGGTTCAAGTTCAGGGTCATGGTCAAGGTCAAGGTCAGGGTCAAGGTCAAGGTCAAGGTCAGAGACAGGTTCAAGTTCAAGGTCAGGGTCAGGGTCAGAGTCAGGTCAGACTTAGGGTCAGGGTTAAGGTCAAGGTCAAGCTCAGGGTGAGGGTTTGTGTCAAGGTCAAGGTCAAGGTCAAGGTCAGGGTCAATGTCAAGGTCAAGGTCAGGGTCAGGGTCAAGGTCAAGTTCAGGGTCAGGGTCAAGGTCAAGGTCATTGTCAGAGTCAGTGTCAGGTTTAGGGTGAGGGTCAGCGTCAGGGTCAAGGTCAAGGTCAGGGTCAAGGTCAGGGTCATTTTCAAGTTCAGTGTCAGGGTCATTGTCAGGGTGAGGGTCAAGGCCAAGGTTCGGGTTAGGGTCAGTGTCAGGGTCAGTTTTAGGTTGAGGGTCAGGGTCAAGTTCAGGGTCAGGGTCGAGTTCAAGGTCAGAGTCAGGTTCAGGGTGAGTTTCAGTTTTAGTGTTAAGGTCAGGGTCAGGTTTAGGGTGAGCGTCAGGGTCAGTTTTAGGGTCAGGGTCAGGTTTAGGGTGAGTGTCAGGGTGAGGGTCAGGGTCAAGATCAAGTTCAAGGTCAGGCTCAGGTTCAAGTTCAAGGTCAGGGTCAGGGTCAGGGTCAGGTTTAGAGTCAGTGTCAGGGTGAGGGTCAAGGTCAATGTCAAGGTCAGGGACAAGGTCAGGGTCATGGTCAGGGTCAGAGACATGTCAAGGTCAGGGTCAGGGTCAGGGTCAGGGTGATGGTCAGGGTCAAGTTCAAGGTCAAGTTCAGGGTCAATGTCAATGTCAAGGTCAGGGTCAGGGTCAAGGTCAAGGTAAGGGTCAGGGTCAAGTTCAATGTCATTGTCAGAGTCAGGGTCAGGTTTAGGGTGAGGGTCACTGTCAGGCTCAAGGTCAAGTTCAGGGTCATTGTCAAGTTCAGTGTCAGGGTCAGTTTTAGTGTGAGGGTCAAGGTCAAGGTCAGGGTCAGGGTCAGGGTCAAGGTCAAGTTCAAGGTCAAGGTCAAGGTCACGGTCAGGGCAGGTTTAGGGTTAGGGACAGTGTAAGGGTCAGGGTCAGTTTCAGGGTTAAGGTCAGGGACAGGTCTAAGGTCTCGTTCAGTGTCATGGTCACGGTCAGACTAAGGGTCAGGGTCAACGTCATGGTCAAGGTCAATGTCAGGGTCAAAGTCAGGTTCAAGGTTAGGTTCAGGGTCAGGCTGAGGATTATGGTGAGGGTCAGGGTCAGGGTCAGCATTAGGATCAGGGTTAGGGTCAGGTCAGGGTGAGGGTCAGGTGCCGGGTCAGTTTCAGGGTCACGGTAAGATTTAAAGTCAGGGTCAAGGTCAGGGTCAAGGTCCAGGTCAAGCTCAGTGTCAAGGTCAAGGTCAGGGTCAGGGTGAAGATCAAGGTCAAGGTAAGGGTCATTGTCAAGGTCCAGGTCAGGGTAAGGGTCAGGGTCAGGGTCAAGGTCAAATTAAAATTCAAGTTCAAGGTAAGGGTCAGGCTCAAGTTCAAGGTCAGGGTCAGGGTCAAGGTCAAGGTCAGGGTCAGGGTCAGGTTTAGGGTTAGGGTCAGTGTCAGGGTCAGGGTCAGTTTCAGGGTCAAGGTCAGGGTCAAGGTCACGTTCAGTGTCACGGTCAGACTTAGGGTCAGGGTCAAGATCAGGGACAAGGTCAATGTCAGGGTCAAAGTCAGGTTCAGGGTCAGGCTGACGATTATGGTGAGGGTCAGGGTTAGGGTCAGGGTCAGCATTAGGACCAGGGTTAGGATTAGGTCAGGGTCACGGTCAGGGTGAGGGTCAGGTGCTGGGTCACGGTAAGACATAAAGTCAGGGTCAGGGTCATTGTCAAGTTCAAGGTCAGGGTCACGGTCAAGGTCAAGGCCAGGGTCAGCGTCATGGTCAGGTTTAGTGTGAGGGGCAGGGTTAGGTTCAGGGTCATGGTCAGGGTCAGGGTCAAGGGTCAAGGGCAGGTTAAAGATCAAGGTCAAGGTAAGGGTCAGGGTCAAGGTCAAGGTCAGGGTCAAAGTCAGGTTCAGGGTTAGGGTCAGGGTCAGGATTAGAGTCAGGGTTAGTGTCAAGTTCAAGTTCACAGTCAGGGTCAGGGTCAGGTGCAGGGTCAGGGTCACTGCCAGACTAAGTGTCAGGGTCAAGGTCTGGGTCAAGTTCAAGGTCAGGGTAAGGTCAAGTTCAAGGTCAGGTTCATTGTCAGGGTCAGTGTCAGGGTCAAGGTCAAGGTCAGGGTCAGGGTCAGGTTCAAGGTCAAGGTCAGGGTCAGTGTCAAGGTAAAGGTCAAGGTCTAGGTCAATGTCAGGGTCAGGGTCAAGGTCAAGATCAAGGTGAATGTCAATTTCAGGGTCAAAGTCAGGTTCAGGTTCTGGGTCATGGTCAGGGTCAGGGTCAGTGTCAGGGTCAAGGGCAGGTTAAAGATCAAGGTCAAGGTAACGGTCAGGGTCAAGGTCAAAGTCAGGGTCAAAGTCAGTTTCAGGGTTAGGGTCAGGGTGAGGGTGAGGATTAGGGGCCAGGGTCAGGGATAGGGTCAGGGTCAGGATTATAGTCAGGGTTAGGGTCAAGGTCAGGGTCACAGTAAGCGTCAGGGTCAGGTTCAGGGTCAGGGTCACAGTCAGACTTAGTGTCAGGGTCAAGGTCAAGGTCAAGGTCAGGGTCAGGGTCAGGGTCAAGTACAAGGTCAGGGTCAGGGTCAGGGTCAAGGTCTGGGTCAAGGTCAAGGTGAAGGTCAGGGTCACGGTCAGGGTCAAGTTCAAGGTCAGTGTCAAGGTCAGCGTCGAGCTCAGTGTCAAGTTCAAGGTCAGAATCACGGTCAAGGTCAGGGTCAGTTTCAGGGTCACGGTCAGGGTCAGGGTCAGGGTCAAGGGCAGGTTAAAGGTCAAGGTCAAGGTAAGGGTCAGGGTCAAGGTCAAGGTCAGGGTCAAAGTCAGGTTCAGGGTTAGGGTCAGGGTCAGGATTAGAGTCAGGGTTAGGGTCAAGTTCAGGTTCACAGTCAGGGTCAGGGTCAGGTGCAGGGTCAGGGTCACCGTCAGACTAAGTGTCAGGGTCAAGATCAGGGTCAAGTTCAAGGTCAGGGTCAGAGTCTAGTTCAAGGTCAGGTTCAGGGTCAGGGTCAGTGTCAGGGTCAAGGTCAAGGTCAGGGTCAGGGTCAGGGTCAGGTTCAAGGTCAAGGTCAGTGTCAGTGTCAAGGTCAATGTAAAGTTCTAGGTCAATGTCAGTGTCAGGGTCAATGTCAAGATCAAGGTGAAGGTCAATTTCGGGGTCAGTGTCAAGGTCAAGGTCAGGGTCGGGGTCAGGGTCAAGTTCAAGGTCAGGGTCAAGGTCAAGTTCAGAGTAAGGGTCAAGGTCAGGGTCAGGGTCAGGGTCAGGTTCAGTTTTAGGGTGAGGGTGAGGGTTAGAGTTAGGGTCAAAGTCAAGGTCAATAGCAAGTTCAGGGTCAGGCTCAAGGTCAAGGTCAGTGTCAGGGTCAATGTCAGTTTTAGGGTGAGTGTCAGTGTGATGGTCAGGGTCAAGGTCAAGGTCAAGGTCAGGGTCAAGGTCAGGGCCAATACAAGGTCAAGGTCAGGTTCAGTGTCAAGGTCAAGTCAATGTCAGGTTCAAGGTCAAGATCAAGTTCAGGGTCAGTGTCAAGGTCAAGGTCAAGGTCAAGGTCAAATTCAGGGTCAATGTAAGTGTCAAGCTCAGTGTCAAGGTCAAGGTCAGGGTCATGGTCAAGGTCAAGGTCAGGGTCAGGGTCATTGTCAAGGTCAAGGTCAGGGTCAGGGTCAGGTCCAGGTTCAGGGTCACGGTCAGGGTCAGTGTCAGGGTCAAGGGCAGGTTAAAGATCAAGGTCAAGGTAACGGTCAGTGTCAAGGTCAAGGTAAATGTCAAACTCTGTTTCAGGGTTAGGGGCAGGGTAAGGGTGAGGATTAGGGTCAGGGTCAGGGTTAGGGTCAGGGTCAGGATTATAGTCAGGGATAGGGTCAAGGTCAGGGTCACAGTAAGCGTCAGGGTCAGGTTCAGGGTCAGGGTCACAGTCAGACTTAGTGTCAAGGTCAAGGTCAAGGTCAAGGTCAGGGTCAGGGTCAAGTTCAAGGTCAGGGTCAGGGTCAGGGTCAGGGTCAAGTTCAAGGTCAAGGTCAGGGTCAGGGTCAAGGTGAAGGTCAGGGTCAGGGTCAAGGTGAAGGTCAAAGTCAGGGTCAGGGTCAAGGTCAAGGTCAGGGTCAGGGTCAGGGTCATGGTCAGACTTAGGGTTAGGGTCAGGGTCAGTGTCAGGTTTAGGGTCAGGGTTAGGGTCAGGGTTAGGGTTAGGTTTAGGGTCATGGTCAAGTTCAGGGTCAGGGCCAATGTGATGATCAGGGTCAGGGTTAGGATTAGGGCCAGGGTCAGGGTCAGACTTAGGGTTAGGTTCAGGGTCAGGTTTAGGGTCAGGGTCAGCTTCAGGGTCAGGGTTAGACTTATGGTTAGGGTCAGGGTTATTGTCAGGGTCATGGTCAGGGTCAGGGTTAGTGTCAGGGTCAGTGTCAGGGTAAGAGTCAGAGTCCCAGTCAGGGTTACGGTCAGGGTCAGGGTTAGGGTCAGGTTTAGGGTTAGAGTCAGGGTTAGGGTCAGGGTAAGGGTCAGGGTTAGGGTCAGGGTGAAGTTCAGGGTCAGGTTCAGGGTCAGGGTTAGGGTCAGGTTCAGATTCAGGGTCAGGGTCAGGTTCAGGGTCAGGGTTAGGGTCAGTTTCAGACTTAGGGTTAGGGTCAGGTTCTAACTTAGGGTTAGGCTCAGGGTCAGTGTCATGGTTAGGGTCAGGGTCAGGGTCAGGGTGAGGGTCAGGTGCTGGGTCACGGTCAGGGTCACGGTAAGACATAAAGTCAGGGTCAGGGTCATTGTCAAGGTCAAGGTCAGGGTCAGGGTCAGGGTCAGGGTCTTGGTCAAGTTCAAGGTCAAGGTCAAGGTCAAGGTCAGGGTCACGGTCAAGGTCAAGGCCAGGGTCAGCGTCATGGTCAGGTTTAGTGTGAGGGGCAGGGTTAGGTTCAGGGTCATGGTCAGGGTCAGGGTCAGGGTCAAGGGCAGGTTAAAGATCAAGGTCAAGGTAAGGGTCAGGGTCAAGGTCAAGGTCAGGGTCAAAGTCAGGTTCAGGGTTAGGGTCAGGGTCAGGATTAGAGTCAGGGTTAGTGTCAAGTTCAAGTTCACAGTCAGGGTCAGGGTCAGGTGCAGGGTCAGGGTCACTGCCAGACTAAGTGTCAGGGTCAAGGTCTGGGTCAAGTTCAAGGTCAGGGTAAGGTCAAGTTCAAGGTCAGGTTCATTGTCAGGGTCAGTGTCAGGGTCAAGGTCAAGGTCAGGGTCAGGGTCAGGTTCAAGGTCAAGGTCAGGGTCAGTGTCAAGGTAAAGGTCAAGGTCTAGGTCAATGTCAGGGTCAGGGTCAAGGTCAAGATCAAGGTGAATGTCAATTTCAGGGTCAATGTCAGGTTCAGGTTCTGGGTCATGGTCAGGGTCAGGGTCAGTGTCAGGGTCAAGGGCAGGTTAAAGATCAAGGTCAAGGTAACGGTCAGGGTCAAGGTCAAAGTCAGGGTCAAAGTCAGTTTCAGGGTTAGGGTCAGGGTGAGGGTGAGGATTAGGGGCCAGGGTCAGGGATAGGGTCAGGGTCAGGATTATAGTCAGGGTTAGGGTCAAGGTCAGGGTCACAGTAAGCGTCAGGGTCAGGTGCAGGGTCAGGGTCACGGTCAGACTTAGTGTCAGGGTCAAGGTCAAGGTCAAGGTCAGGGTCAGGGTCAGGGTCAAGTACAAGGTCAGGGTCAGGGTCAGGGTCAGGGTCAAGTTCAAGTTCAAGGTCAGGGTCAGGGTCAGGGTCAAGGTCTGGGTCAAGGTCAAGGTGAAGGTCAGGGTCACGGTCAGGGTCAAGGTCAAGGTCAGGGTCAGAGTCTAGTTCAAGGTCAGGTTCAGGGTCAGGGTCAGTGTCAGGGTCAAGGTCAAGGTCAAGGTCAGGGTCAGGGTCAGGGTCAAGTACAAGGTCAGGGTCAGGGTCAGGGTCAGGGCCAAGTTCAAGTTCAAGGTCAGGGTCAGGGTCAGGGTCAAGGTCTGGGTCAAGGTCAAGGTGAAGGTCAGGGTCACGGTCAGGGTCAAGGTCAAGGTCAAGCTCAGTGTCGAGGTCAAGGTCAGGGTCAGGGTCATGGTCAAGGTCAAGTTCAAGGTCAGTGTCAAGGTCAGCGTCGAGCTCAGTGTCAAGTTCAAGGTCAGAATCACGGTCAAGGTCAAGGTCAGGGTCAGGGTCAGTTTCAGGGTCACGGTCAGGGTCAGGGTCAGGGTCAAGGGCAGGTTAAAGGTCAAGGTCAAGGTAAGGGTCAGGGTCAAGGTCAAGGTCAGGGTCAAAGTCAGGTTCAGGGTTAGGGTCAGGGTCAGGATTAGAGTCAGGGTTAGGGTCAAGTTCAGGTTCACAGTCAGGGTCAGGGTCAGGTGCAGGGTCAGGGTCACGGTCAGACTTAGTGTCAGGGTCAAGGTCAAGGTCAAGGTCAGGGTCAGGGTCAAGTACAAGGTCAGGGTCAGGGTCAGGGTCAGGGTCAAGTTCAAGTTCAAGGGCAGGGCCAGGGTCAGGGTCAAGGTCTGGGTCAAGGTCAAGGTGAAGGTCAGGGTCACGGTCAGGGTCAAGGTCAAGGTCAGGGTCAGGGTCAGCGTCATGGTCAGACTTAGGGTCAGGGTCAGGGTCAGTGTCAGGTTTAGGGTCAGGGTTAGGGTCAGGGTTAGGGTTAGGTTTAGGGTCATGGTCAAGTTCAGGGTCAGGGCCAATGTGATGATCAGGGTCAGGGTTAGGATTAGGGCCAGGGTCAGGGTCAGACTTAGGGTTAGGTTCAGGGTCAGGTTTAGGGTCAGGGTCAGCTTCAGGGTCAGGGTTAGACTTATGGTTAGGGTCAGGGTTATTGTCAGGGTCATGGTCAGGGTCAGGGTTAGTGTCAGGGTCAGTGTCAGGGTAAGAGTCAGAGTCCCAGTCAGGGTTACGGTCAGGGTCAGGGTTAGGGTCAGGTTTAGGGTTAGAGTCAGGGTTAGGGTCAGGGTAAGGGTCAGGGTTAGGGTCAGGGTGAAGTTCAGGGTCAGGTTCAGGGTCAGGGTTAGGGTCAGGTTCAGATTCAGGGTCAGGGTCAGGGTCAGGGTCAGGGTTAGTGTCAGGGTCAGGATCAAGATCAGGTTAAGGGTCATGGTCAGGGTCAGGGTACGGGTCAGGTTTAGGGTCAGAGTCAGGGTCAGGGTCATCGTCAGGGTTAGCATTAGGGTTAGGGTCAGGGTCAGGTTCAGGGTCAGGGTTAGGGTCAGTTTCAGACTTAGGGTTAGGGTCAGGTTCAGACTTAGGGTTAGGCTCATGGTCAGTGTCATGGTTAGGGTCAGGGTCAGGATCAGGTTTAGGGTCAGGGTCAGACTTAGGGTTAGTGTCAGCGTCAGGGTCAGGGTCAGGGTTAGGGTCAAGGTCAGGGTTAGGTTCAGGGTCAGGGTCAGTGTCAGTGTCAGGGTCAGGTTCAGGGTTAGGGTCAGGGTAAGGGTCAGGGTTAGGGTCGAGGTTGCAGGTTCGATTCCCCATACCGGCCAAAAAACCCTGGGTCGGGTCGGGTCCCCAGGTGGCGTCACAGGGTAATGTCTGAACCCCGGCAACCGATGTCGCATGTTTGATTACCCATACAGGCCAAGAAACCCCGGGTCGGGTCAGGTCCCCAGGTGCCGTCACAGGGTAATGTCTGGACTCTGGCACCCAAGGTCGCAGGTTCGATTCCCCATACCAGCCAAAAAACCCCGCGTCGGATCGGGTCCCCGAGTGTCGTCACAGGGTCATGTCTGGACTCTAGCACACGAGGGACCACCAACATACTCATAGCATCATCACGACATCATCACACCATCACAACATCATCATCGCAGCATCATCAAAGAATCATGACTGCATCATCACAGCATCATTACAGCATCATCGCATCGTCATCCCTGCGTCACCACTGCATCATCACATCATCAAAGCATCATCACAAAATCATCACTGCATCATCACAACATCATTACAGTGTCATCAAAGCGTCATCAGAGCATCATCACAGCATTCTCACAGCAGCACCACATCATCATCGCGGCGTCATCACCGAATCATCACTGCATCATTACAGATTCATCACTGCATCATCAAAACATCATCACAGTGTCATGACAGAATCATCACAACATCATCACTGCATCATTGCAGGGTCATTACAGCATCATCACAGCGTCATCACTGCATAATCTCTGCATCATCACAGAATTATCTCAGCATCTTCACAGCATCATTACTGCTTACTCACTGCATCATCACTGCATCATCACAACATCATCACAGCATCATCAGAGTCATCATAGCTTAATCACTGCATCATCAATACGTCATCACATCATCATCACAACATCATAGCTGCATTACCACAGCATCATCAGAGCGTAATAACAGCATCATTACAGCATCATGACTGCATCATCACATCATCATCATAGCATCACATCTGCATAATCACAGCATCATCACAGCTTCATAAATAAATCATCACTGAATAAACAGTGCATCATCACAGCATCATCACAACGTCATTACAGTGTCATCAAAGAATCATCACAGCATCATCACATCACCACTGCATCATAACATCATCCTCACTACATCATCATATCATCATCAGAGCATCATCACTGCGTCATCACAGCATCATTACAGCATCATCTCATATCAACACAGCATCAATACTGCAGAATCACTGCATCATCACATAATAATCACTGCATCATCACTTCCTCATCAATGCATTATCACAGCATCATCACAGCATCATCACTGCATCATCACAGCATCATCACAGCATCATTACTGCATAATCACTGCATCATAACAGAATCATATCAGCATAATCACAGCATCATTACTGCTTACTCACTGCATCATCAGTGCATCATCACATCATCATCACTGCATCATCACTGCAGCATCACAGCATCAATACTGCAAAATCACTGCATCATCAAAAAATCATCACTGCATCACATCATAATCACAACATCATCAAAGCGTCATCACAGCATCATCACTGCGTTATCACAGCATCATCTCAGCATCATTACTGCTTATTCACTGCATCATCACAACATCATCACAGCGTCATTACAGTGTCATAAATGCATCATCACAGTGTCATCAAAGCGTCCTAACTGCATCGTCACTGCATCATCACTACGTCTTCACTGCATCATCACAGCATCATCACAACATCATGACTGTCATCACAGCATCATCACTGCGTCATCACAGCGTCATAACAGCATCATCACAGCATCATCGCATCGTCATGACAGCATTATCAGTGCATCATCACTGCATCATCATTGCATCATCACAGAATCATCACAACATCATCGCAGCATCGTCACAGCGTTACGACAATGTTATCAGAACATCACGACAGCATCATCACAGCGTCATCACAGAATCATCACATCGTCATCACAGCATCATCGCAGCCTCATAACTGCATCATCACAGCATCATCACAACATTATCATAGCATCATCACAGCGTTATAACTGTATCATCACTGCATCGTTACAGCATCATCTCAGCATCATCACAGTATCAATACCGCAGTATCACTGAATCATCACATCATCATAGCGTCATCACATCATCATCACAGCATCATCACATCATTATCACTGCATCATCAAGGAATCATCACAGCATCATCAGCAACATCACAGCATCATTACTTCTTACTCACTGCATCATAACAGCGTCATCACAGTATCATCACTGCATCATCACTACATCATCACTTCATCATCAATGAATCATCGCAGAATCATCACTGCATCATAGCTACATAATCACAGCGTCATAAATGCATCATCACACTGTCATCACAGCGTCATCTCAGCATCATCACAGCATCACGACAGGGTCATCACAGCCTCATCACTGCATCATTACAGCGTCATCACAGCATAATCACACCGTCATCACAGTGTCACCACTGCATCATCACAGTGTCATCACAGGGTCATAACTGCATCATCACAGCATCATCACTGCACCTCCACAGCATAATCTCAGCATCATCACAGTGTCATCACAGTGTTATAACAGCATCATCACAGCATCATCACATCATCATCAGAGCGTCATCACAGAATCATCACAGCATCATCGCTATGTCATCACAGCATAATCACAATATCATCACAATGTCATTAAAGCATCATAATTGAATCATCACTGCATCATTACTGCATCATCACTGCATCATCACATTGTCACCACAGCGTCATCGCAGCAACATCACAGCATCATCACTGCATCGTAACTGCATCATCACGGTATCATCACAGCATCATCACAGCATCACAACAGCATTATCAGAGCATCACAACAGCCTCAACACAGTGTCACCACGGCAACATCACAGAATCATCACAGCATAATCGCAGTGTCACTACAGCATCATTACTGCATAATCACTGCATCATTACAGCATCATCACTGCATCATCACAATGTTATCACAGTATCATCACTGCATCATCATATCATCATCGCAGCGTCATCACTGCATCATCGCAGCATCATCACTGCATAGTCACAGCATCATCGCGTCTTCATAAAGGCATCATAACAGGGTCATCACAGCGTCATAACTGCATAAACACTGCATCATCACAGCATCATCATTGCGTCATCACAAAATCATCACAACATCATCGCAGCATCACGACAGTGTTACCAGAGCATCACAGCAGTTTCATCACAGTGTCATCACAGAATCATCACTTAGTCATCACAACATCATCGCAGTGTCATAAATGCCTCATCACTACATCATCACAACATAATCATAGCATCATCACTGTATCATCACTGCATCATCACAGCATTATCAAATCATCACTGCACCATCACATCATCATCACTGCATCATCAATGCTTCATCTCAGCGTCATCACAGTATCAATACTGCGGAATCACTGCATCATCACATCAAAATATCTGGATCATCACATCACCATCACATCATCATCACAAAATCATTACAGCATCATCACTGCGTAATCATATCATCATCACTGCGTCATCACTGCATCATCACTGCATCATCACAGCATCACCTCAGGATCATCACAGCATCATTACTTCAGAATCACAGCATCATCACAGCATCATCACTGCATCATCATTGCATCATCACAGCATCATCACAGCGTTATCACATAATCACGATACGGTCATCACAGAGTCATCGCAGAATCATCACTGCGTCATCACAGCGTCGTTACAGCATCATCACAATATCATCACAGCCTCATATCTGCATCATCACTGTATAATGACTGCATCATAACAGCATCATAACTACGTCATCATATTGTCATCACAGCATCACGACAGCGTCATCACAACATCACGACAGGGTCATCACTGCATCATCACAGAATCATGACAGCGTGATCAGAGCTTCAACACAACATCATCACATCATCATCCCTGCATCATCACATCATCATCACTGCATTATCACAGCATCGTCACAGCGTAATCACAGCATCATCACAGCAGGATCGAAGCGTCATCACTGCAGCATCACAGCATCATCACAGTATCCTCACAACATCTTCACTGCATCATCACTACATTGTCACAGCATCATCACATCATCATTACTGCATCATCACAGCATCATCACAGCATAATCTCAGCATCATCACAGTATCAGTACTGCAGAATCATTGCATCATCACACCATCATCACAACATCATCGCAGCATCATCATAGCATCACAACAGTGTTATCTGAGCATCACAACAGCGTAATCATAGCGTCATCACAGATTCATCAGAGCATCATTGCAGCGTCATTGCATCATCACAGTATCATCACATCATAGCAACATCATCACAACATCATCACAGAATCATCACTGCATCATCAGAGCATCATCTCAGCATAATCACAGCATCATTAGTGCAGAATCACTGCATCATCACATCATCATCACTGCATCATCATATCATCATCACTGCATCATCACATCATTATCACTGCATCATCATATCATCATCACAGCATCATAGCTACATAATCACTGCATCATCACAGAGTCATCACTGCATCATCACAGCATCATCACATCATGATCAATGCATCATCACATCATAATCACAGCATCATCATAGCATCATTACTGCATCATCACTGCATCAGCACAGCATCAACACAATGTCATCTCAGTATCATCACAGCATCATCAGAGCGTCATCACAGCAACACGACAGTGTCATCGCAGCGTCATCACAGCATTATTACATCATCATTACTGCGTCATCACAGCATTATTACATCATCATTACTGCGTCATCATAGTACCACTACAGCATCATCACAGAATCACTATAGCGTCATCAAAGTGTCATAACAGCATCATCACAGCATCGTCACTGCGTCATCACAGCATCATCACATCATCACCACAGCATCATCGCAGCATCATCGCAGCATCATCACTGCGTCATCACAACATCATCACAGCGTCATCACTGCATCATCACAGCGTCATCACTGCATCATCACAGCGTCATCACTGCATCATCACAGCATCATCACATCATCACCACAGCATTATCACATTATCATCACTGCATCATCACAGCATCATCAGAACATCATCACTGCGTTATCACAACACTATCACTGCGTCATCACTGCATCATCACTGCATCATCATATCATCATCACTGCATCATCTAAGCATCATCACTACGTCATCACAGCACCATCACTGCATCTTCATAGCATCATCACAACTTCACCAAAGCATCATCACAGCGTCATAAGTGCGTAAACACTGCATAATCACAGCATCATTACTACATCATCACTGCGTCATCACAGCATCATCATTGCATCATCACAGAATCATCACAGCATCATCACAGCAACGTCAAAGCGTTACAACAACGTTATCAGACCATCACGACAGCATCATCACAGCGTCATCACAGAATCATCACATCGTCATCACAGCATCATCGCAGCCTCATAACTGCATCATCACAACATCATCACAACATTATTGTAGCATCATCACAGCATTATCACTGTATCATCACTGCATCGTTACAGCATCATCTCAGCATCATCACAGTATCAATACTGCAGTATCACTGAATCATCACATCATCATCACAGCATCATCACATCATCATCACAGCATTATCACATCATTATCACTGCATCATCACAGCATCATCGCAGCTTCATCACATCATCATCGCAGCGTAATCACTGCATCGTCACATCATCATTGCGTCGTCATTAAAGCATAATCACAGTGTCATAACTACATAAACTCTGAATCATCACAGCATAATCACTGCGTCAATACAGCATCATCATTGCATCATCACTGCATCACCTCAGCATCGTAACATCATCATTACTACATCATCACAGCATAATCATTGCATCATCACAACATCATCGCAGCATCATCACAGCATCACGACAGCGTTATCAGAGCATCACGACAGACTCATCAGAGCGTCATCACATAACCATCACAGCATCATCACAGCATCATCGCAGTGTCATCACTGAATCATCACAGCATCATCAAAACATAATCATAGCATCATCACTGCATCATAAAGGAATCATCACAGCATCATCTCAGCAACATCACAGCATAATTACTGCGTCATCAAAGCGTACTCACTACATCATCACTACATAATCACAGCATAATTACAGCGTCATCAATGCATTACCACTGTATCATAACAGCATCATCTCAGTATCATTACAGTATCATTACTGCATAATCACTGCATCACCACAGCGTCATCACAGTACCATCACTGCATCATCATAACTTCATCGCAGCGTCATCACTGCATCATCACAGTATCATCACAGCATCATCACTGCATCATTACTGCAGAATCACTGCGTCATTGCATCATCTTCACTACATGATCACTGCATCATCACAGCATCATCACAGCATCATCACTGCATCGTCACATCATCATTGCGTCGTCATCAAAGCATAATCACTGTGTCATAACTGCATAAACTCTGCATCATCACAGCATCATCACTGCGTCAATATAGCATCATCATTGCATCATCACTGCAGCACCTCAGCATCATAACATCATCATTACTACATCATCACAGCATAATCATTGAATCATCACAACATCATCGCAGCATCATCACAGCATCACGACAGCGTTATCAGAGCATCACGACAAAGTCATCAGTGTCATCACAGAATCATCACGGAATCATCACAGCATCATCAAAACATAATCATAGCATCATCACTGCATCATCAATGAATCATCACAGCATCATCTCAGCAACATCACAGCATCATCTAAGCTTCATAACAGCATCAATACAGCGTCATCTGTGCATCATCACAACATCATCACAGCGTCATCACAGCATCATCATTGAATCACGACAGCGTCATCACAGCATCACGACAGGGTCATCACAGCATCATCACTGCATCATCATATCATCCTGAGACCATCATAGCTGCATAATCACAGCATCATCAAATTGTCATAACAGCATCATCACAGCGTCATCACAGCATAATAACATCATCATCACAGCGTCATCAAAGCATCATCACAGCTTCATCAGAGCATCATCATAGCATCATTAGAGCGTTATCACTGCATCATTACATCATCATCAGTGCATCATAAGAGCATCATCACAGCATCATCAGAGCATCATCACAACATCATCACATCATCATGACTGCATCATCACAGCATCATCACTGCGTCATCACAGCGTCATCACAGTGTCATGAAAGCCTCATCACAGCATCACAACAGCATCATCTCAGCAACATCACAGCATCATTACTGCTTACTCACTGCATCATAACAGCGTTATCACAGTATCATCACTGTATCATCACAGCATCATCACTACATCATCACTGCATCATCAATGAATCATCGCAGAATCATCACTGCATCATAGCTACATAATCACAGCATCATAAATGCATCATCACAGTGTCATCACAGAGTCATCTCAGCATCATCACAGCATCACGACAGGGTCATCACAGCATCATCACTGCATAATTACAGCGTCATCACAGCATAATCACAGCATCATCACAACACCACCACAGCGTCATCACAGTATCACGACAGCGTCATAACGGTATCATCACTGCATCAACACAGCATCATCACTGCGTCATCACAGCGTACTCACTACATCATCACTACATAATCACAGCATAATTACAGCGTCATCAATGCATCACCACTGCATCATAACAGCATCATCTCAGTATCATTACAGTATCATTACTGCGTAATCACTGCATCATCACAGTATCATCACTGCATCATCATAACTTCATCGCATCGTCATCACTGCATCATCACAGTATCATCACAGCATCATCACTGCATCATTACTGCAGAATCACAGTATCATCACATCATCATCACTACATGATCACTGCGTCATCACAGCATCATCACTGAGTCATCACAACATCATCATTGCATCATCACAATATCATCACAGCATCATCACAGCGTCATCACTGCATCAGAACTGCATCGTCACAGCATCATCACATCATTCACACTGCATCATCACCTCATGATCACTGCATCATCACAGCATCATCGCAGCATCATCACTGCGTTATCACAACATCATCACTGCATCATCAAAACATAATCTGAGCATCATAATAGCATAAACACTGCATCATCACTGCACTGTCACAGCATCATCACTGCATCAACACAGTATCATCAGAGCGATATCACAGCCTCATCACTTCATCATCACTACATGATCACTGCATCATCACAGCGTCATCACAGCATCATCACTGCATCATCAAAGCATCATCACTGCATCATCAGATCATCATCACATCAACGTCACAGCGTCATCACTACATCAATACAGCGTCACCACATCGTCCTCACTGCATCGTCACAGCATCATCACAACATCAACACAGCATCATCGCATCATCATCACATCATCATCACATCATCATCACTGCATCATCAGAGGATCGTATCTGCATAATCACAGCATCATCACAGCATCATAATAAGGTCATCACAGCGTCATCACTGCATCATCAAAATATCATCTCAGCATCATCACAGAATCATTAATGCATAATCACTGCATCTTCACAGCGTTATCACAGTATCATCACGGCATCATCATATCATCATCACCGCATCATCACAGTGTCATCACAGCATCATCACTGCGACACCACAACGTCATCACTACATCATCACTGCATCATCACTGCATCATCACAGCATCATCGCTGCATCATCACAGCACCGTCACTGCATCATCACTGGCATCACCACAGCACCATTACTGCGTAATCAAAACATCATCACAGCACCAGCACAACATCATTTCTGCATAATCACTGCCTCATCACAGCATCATTGAAGTGTCATGACAGCATCATCACTGCATAATCACTGCATCATAACCGCATAATAACAGCATCATCACAGCATCATCGTAGCATCATTACTGCTTACTCACTGCATCATCACAGTATCATCACATCATCTTCACTACTTAATCACAGCGTCATCACTGCATCATCAGTTCATCATCACAGCATCATCACAGAATCACAACAGGGTCATCACTGCTTCATCACAGCATCACCATAGCATCATAAGAGCTTCATCACTGCTTCATCACGGCATCATCACAGCATCATCATGCCATCACAGCAGCGTCATCACAGTATTACGACAGCGTCATCACCGCTTTATCATAGCATCATCACGATATCGTCACAGCATCATCACTGCTTATTCACAGCATCATCGCAGCTTCATCACTGTTTCATCAGAGCATCATCACAACATTATCGCTGCATCATCACAGTCATCAAAGCATCATTACTGCATCCTAACTGCATCATCACTTCGTAATCAGAGCATCATGACTTCATCACCACAGCACCATTACTGCATCATCACAACGTCATCACTGCATCATCACAGCGTCATCACAGCGTCGTAACTGCATCCTCACTGCATCACCATCATCACAGCATCACAAGCTGTGATGACACTGTGATGACGCTGTGATGATGCTGTGATGATGCGGTGATGCTCTGATCATGTGTGCTGTGCATCACAGCATCATCACAGCATCATCACAGCATCATAGCGTCATCAAATTATCATCACTGCATCATCAGAGCATCACCAGAACTTCATCGCAGCATCATCAAAGCAACATCTCAGCGTCATCACAGCGTCACTACTGCAACATCACTGCATCATCAGAGCATCATCAGAGCATTGGTGTAGATGCACTTCAGCTGGGCCATTGCCCCATCCTCCGGCCTTGCCATTGTTCCCCCTGGCACAGCCCCAACAATCCTTGCTTCAGCCCCATCCCCCTTCTTACCTAGTTTAAAGCCCTCTCAATGAGCCCTGCCAGCTCCTGGCCCAGGATCCTTTTTCCCCTAAAAGATAGGGACCCGTCTGTGGCCATCAGGCCAGGTGCTGAGTAAAGTGCCCCACGGTCAAAAAAAAAACAAGATTTCTGCGTTGGCAACAAAAATGATGATGTTATGATGCTGTGGTGATGCTGTTGTGATGATGCTGTGATGATGATTTGATGACACTGTGATGATGCAGTGATGATGCTGTGATGGTGCTGTGATGACGCTTTGATGATGCTCGGATGATGCAGTGATGTTGCAGTAGTGACGCTGTGATGTTCCTTTGATGATGCTGCGATGAAGTTCTGGTGATGCTCTGATGATGCAGTGATGGTAATTTGCTGACGCTGTGATGATTCTGTGATGATGCTGTGATGATGCAGTATGACAATGTGATTATGCTGTTATGACGCTGTTATGATGCTGTGATGACGCTGTCGTGATTCAATGATGATGCTGTGATGACCCTTTGATGATGCTGTGATGATGCTGTGCTGATGCAGTGTTTATGGAGTGATGATGAAGTTATGATACTCTGATGACGCTTTGATGATGCTGTGATTATACAGCTATGATGCTGTCATGATTATATGATGATGCAGTGATGATGCTGTGATGACGCTGTGATGACGCAGTGATGATGTTTTTATGATGCTGTGATTATGCTATGCTGATGCTGTGATGACGCTCTCATAACGCTTTGATGACGCTCTGATGCTGTGGTGATGTTGTGATGCTGCTGTGATGATGCTGTTGTAATGCTGTTATGATGCTGTGATGACGCTTTGATGACAATGTGATGATGCAGTGATGATGCTGTGATGACGTAGTGACGATGTTGTGTTTATGCTTTGATAATGCTGTTACGATGCAGTAATGATGCTGTGATGATGCTGTGATGATGCTGTGATGATGATGTGATGATGCAGTGATGACGCTGCGATGATGCTGTGATGACGCTTTGATCACTGCATCATCACTGCATCATCACAGCGTCATTACAGCATCATCACAGCATCATCATTGCATCATCACTGCATCATCTCAGCATCATAAATGTTTCATCAGAGCGTCATCACAGTCATCACAGCATCATCACATCATCATCGCAGCGTCATCACAGAATCATCACTACATCATAACAGCATCATCACAGAATCATTACTGCGTAAATACTGCATCATAACAGCGTCATCACAGTATCTTCACAGAATAATCATGGCATCATCACATTATCATCACAACATCATCAGAGTGTCATCACAGCATCATCACAGCACCATAGCTGCATATAGCTGCACCATAGCTGCATATACAGCACCATAGCTGCATCATCACAGCATAATCAAAGCATCACCACTGCGCCTTCACAGCATCATCACTGCATCATCACTGCATCATAACAGCATCTTCAAATCATCATCGCAGCATCATCGCTGCACCATCACTGCATCATCGCTGCACCATCACTGCATCATCACAGCATCATCCATGCGTCATCACAGCGTCATAACAGCATCATCACAATATCATCACAGCATCATCTCAGCATCATCACAGAATCATTGCTGCATAATCACTGCATTATCACAGCATTAGCACAGTATCATCACTGCATCATGACATCATCATCACTGTATCATCCCATCATCTTCACTGCATCATCACATCATCTTCACTGCATCAAAACTGCATCATCACTGCATCATCAGAGCATCATAATTGTGTCATCACAGCTTAATCACAGCATAATAACTGTATCATCACTGCTTCATCACATCATCATCAATGCATCATCGAGCATCATCACAGCCTCATAACTACATAAACACTGCATCATCACAGAATCATCAATGCATCATCACAGCGTCATAACAGCATCCTCACAGCATCATCATTGCACCATCACTGCATCATCTTAGTATCATAACAGTGTCATCAGAGCATCATCACAGTCATCACAGCATCATCACATCAACATCGCAGCATCATCAATGCGCCATCACTGCATCATCAAAGCATCATCTCAGCATCATCACAGAATCATTACTGCATAAATACTGCATCATAACAGCGTCATCACAGTATCTTCACAGCATCATCACGGCATCATCACATTATAATCACAACATCATCAGAGTGTCATCACAGCATCATCACTCCGTCATCACAACTTCATCACGGTATCATCACAGCATCATCACAGCACCATAGCTGCATAATCACTGCATCATCAAAGCATCACCACTGCGCCTTCACAGCATCATCACTGCATCATCACAGCATCTTCAAATCATCATCGCAGCATCATCACTGCGTCATCACTGCATCATCACTGCACCATCACTGCATCATCACAGCATCATCTCAGCATTATCACAGCATCATTACTGCATAATCACTGCATTATCAAAATGTCATCACAGTATCATCACTGCATCATGACATCATCATCACTGCATCAACACTGCATCATCACTGCATTATCAGAGCATCATAATTGTGTCAACACACTTTAATCACAGCATAATCACTGTATCATCACTGCTTCATCACAGTATCATCACAGTATCATCACTGCATCATCACAGCATCATCACTGCATCAACACTGCATCATCACTGCATTATCAGAGCATCATAATTGTGTCAACACACTTTAATCACAGCATAATCACTGTATCATCACTGCTTCATCACAGTATCATCACAACATCATCACTGCATCATTACTGCAGAATCACTGCGTCATCACATCATCATCACTACATGATCACTGCATCATCATAGCATCATCACAGTATCATCACTTCGCCATCACAACATCATCATTGCATCATCACAACATCAATACAGCATCATTACAGCATCATCACAGCGTCATCACAGCATCATCACATCATCACATCATCATCAGAGCATCATCACTGCAACAGAACTGCATCGTCACAGCATCATCACATCATTCAGAGTTTATCATCACAGCATCATCACAGCATCATCACTGCGTTATCACAACATCATCACTGCATCATCACAATATCATCACAGCATCATCACAACATAATCAGAGAATCATCACAGCATAAACTCTGCATCATCACTGCACTATCACAGCATCATCACAGCGTCATCAAGGAATCATCACAGCATCATCACAGAATCTTGGCATTGCAATCAAAGCATCATCACTGCGTCGTCACCGCATCATCATTGAACAATATCTACATCATCACAGCATCATCTCAGCATTATCACAGAATAATTACTGCATAATCACTGCATTATAACAGCGTCGTACGAGTATCATCACTGCATCCTCACATCATCATCACTGCATCATCCCATCATCATCATTGCATCATAACAGCATCATCACAACATCATCACAGTATAATCAATGCATAATCAGGGCACCATCACAGCGTTATCACAGCATCATCACAGCGTCATCACAGCATCATCAATGCATCATCACAGCGTCATCACTGCGTCATCAAAGCATCACCACTGCATCATCACAGCATCATAACAGTGTCATCAAAACGTCATCACAGAGTAATCACAGAATCATCATATCGTCGTCGCAGCGTCATCACAGAATCATAATAGCATCATCACAGCATCATAACAGAATCATCACTGAATCATCACTGCATCATCGCAGCGTCATCACTGCATCTTCACAGCATCATCACAACATCATCACATCATCATCACAGCATCATCACTGCACCATCACTTCATCGTCACAGCATCATTACAGCATCATCAGAGCATCACCACTGCATCATCATTGCATCATGACATCATCATCACAGCATCATCATATCATCATCACCACATAATCACAGTGTCATCACAGCATCATCACTGCGCCATCACTGCATCATCACAGCATCTTCACATTATCATCACAGCATCATCTCTGCGTCCTCACTGCATCTTCACAGCATCATCACTACAGCATCAGAGCATTATCTCAGTGTCATCAGAGTATCATTATAGCATAATCACTGCATTATCACAGCATCATCACATCATCACTGCATCATCACATCATCATCACTGCATCATCGCAGCATCATTACAACATCATCAGAGCAACATCACTGCATCATCTCTGCATCATCAGAGCATCATTAGAGTATCATGACAGCATCATCACTGCATAATCACTGCATCATCACCTCATCGTCACAGCATAATCACAGCATCATCGCAGCATCATTACTGCTTACTCACTGCATCATCACAGCGTAATCATGGTGTCATCACTGCATCATAACACCATCATATCTGCATCATCACATCATCATCACTGCATCATCAAAATATCATCACACCACCATCACAGTGTCATCACTGCATAATCACTGCATCATCACAGCATCATTACAGCATCATCAATGCATCATCACAGCGTAATCAATATATCATCACTGCCTCATCACAGCATCATCACAGAACCATTACTATATAATCATTGCATCATCACAGCGGCATCACAGTACCATAATTGCATCATCACAGCATCATCACAGCATCATCAGAGCGACATCAGAGCATCATCACTGCATCATGACAGCATTATCACTGCAGCATCACATCATCATCACATAATCTTCAATGCGTCATCACAGCGTAATCAAAAAGTAATCACTTCATCATCAAATGGTCATCACAGCGTCATCACAGCTATATCGCAGCGTCATCACAGCATCACCACAGCATCATCACTGCGTCATCACAGCATCATCACAACATCATGACAGCATCATTACTGCTTACACACTGCATCATCACAGCGTCATCACAGCATCATCTCAGCATCATCACAACATCATCAGTGTCATCACAGTATCATCACTGCGTCATCACAGCGTCATCACCGCATCATCCCAGCATCATCACAACATCATGAAAGCATCATTACTGCTGACTCACTGCATCATCACAGCATCATCACATCATCATAACAACATCATCACTACATCATCACTGCATCATCACTGCATTATCACAGCTTCATCACAGCATCATCATTCCGTCATCACAGCGCAATCAGATCGACATCAGAGCGTCATCACAGCATCATCACAGCATCATCACAGCATCGTCCCATATTCATTGCAGCATCATCACATCATCATCGCAGCGTCATTACTTTGTGATCAGAGTGTCATCACAGCATCCTCACATAACCATCACTGCATCATCATCTCAGCATCTTCGCAATGTCATCAATGTATCGTTACAGAATCATCACAATATCAAAAAAGCATCGTCACTGCATCATCACTGCATCACCACTGCATAATCACAATATCCTCACAACATCATAAATGCATAATCACTGCATCATCACCGCATCATCACAGCGTCATAACAGTATCATCACTGCATCATCACAGCATTATCACTGCATCATGACATCATCATCACTGCATCATCACTGCATCATCACAGTATCATCACTGCATCAACATATCATCATCACAGTGTCATCACAGCATTCACACAGCATGATCATAGCGTCATCACAGCATCCTCACTACGTCATCACAGCATCATCACATCATCATCACTGCATAATCACAGCATCATCACATCATCATCACTGCATCATAACAGCATCATCACAGCATCATCAAATCATCATCACTGCACCATCACAGTGTCATCACAGCATCATCACATCATCATCACTGCATCATAACAGCGTCATCACAGCATCATATCATCATCCTCATTGCATCATCGTAGCGTCATCGCTGCATCATCACAGAATCATCACAATATCCTTGCAGCATCATCACAGCAGCATCGCAGCATCATTACTGCATCATCACAGCATAATCACAGCATCATCACAACATCATAAGAGTGTCATTAGCATCATAACAGCACCATCACTGTGTCATCGCAGTGTCACCAGAACATCAGCACATCATCACCGCAGCGTCAACAAAACATAATCATGGAATCATCACAGCATCATCACTGCATTATCACTTCAACTTCACAGCAACATCTCAGCATCATCACACCATCATTACTACTTACTCACTGCATCATCACAGCGTCATCACAGGATCATCATTGCATCATCACTGCATCATCAGAGAATAATCACATCATCATCACAGCGTCATCAGAGTGCCATCACAGCATCATCACTGTGTCATCAGAGCGTCATCACAGCATAATCACAGCATCATCACAGCAGCATCAGAGCAGCATCATGGCGTCATGACAGAATCATCACTACGTCATCAAATTGTCATCAGAGCAGCCCACAGCATCATCACAGCATCATTGCAGCATCATAACAGCATCATCAAAGCTTCTTCACTGCTTCCTCACTGCATCATCACAGCGTCATCACACTATTGTCAGTGCATCATCAGAGCATCATCACTGCATCATCACACCATAATCACAACATCATCACACCGTCATCAGAGTGTCATCACTGCATCATCACAGGGTCATCACAGGGTCATAACTGCATCATCACAGCATCATCACTGCATCTTCACAGCATAATCTCAGCATCATGACAGTGTCATCACAGTGTTATAACAGCATCATCACAGCATCATCACATCATCATCAGAGCGTCATCACAGAAGTATCACAGCATCATCACTATGTCATCACAGCATAATCACAATATCATCACAACGTCATTAAAGCGTCATAACTGCATCATCACTGCATCATAACTGCATCATCACTGCATCATCACATCGTCACCACAGCGTCATCGCAGCAACATCACAGCATCACTGCATCGTAACTGCATCATCACAGTATCATTACAGCATCATCACAACATCACAAGAGTGTTATCAGAGCATCACAACACCCTCCACACAGCGTCACCACAGCAACATCACAGCATCATCACAGCATAATCGCAGCGTCACTACAGCATCATTACTGCATAATCACTGCATCATTACAGCATCATCACTGCATCATCACTGCGTCATCACAACGTTATCACAGTATCATCACTGCATCATCATATCATCATCGCAGCGTCATCACTGCATCATCGCAGCATCATCACTGCATAGTGACAGCATCATCGCGTCTTCATACAGGCATCATAACAGGGTCATCACAGCGTCATAACTGCATAAACACTGCATCATCACAGCATCATCATTGCGTCATCACAAAATCATCACAACATCATCGCAGCATCATCACAGCATCACGACAGCGTTACCAGAGCATCACAGCAGTGTCATCACAGTGTCATCACAGAATCATCACATAGTCATCACAACATCATCGCAGTGTCATAAATGCATCATCACTACATCATCACAACATAATCATAGCATCATCACAGCATCATCACTGTATCATCAATGCTTCATCTCAGCGTCATCATAGTATCAATACTGCGGAATCACTGCATCATCACATCACCATCACTGCATCATCACATCATCATCACTGCATCATCACTGCGTCATCACACCATCATCACTGAGTCATCACTGCATCATCACTTGATCTTCGCAGCGTCATATCTGCATCATCACAGTATCATCACATCATCATCACATCATCATCACAAAATCATTACAGCATCATCACTGCGTAATCACATCATCATCACTGTGTCATTACAGCATCATCACAGCATCATCACTGAGTCATCACTGCATCATCACTGCGTCATCACTGCATCATCATAGCATCACTGCAGCGTCATCACAGCATCATTAGTGCAGAATCACTGCATCATCACAGAATCATCACAGCATCATCATAGCATCATCACAGAATCATCATAGACTTATCACATAATCACGATAGTGTCATCAGAGAGTCATCGCAGCATCATCACAGCATCATTACAGCATCATCACAGCGTCATAACAGCCTCATATCTGCATCATCACTGCATAATGACTGCATCATAACAGCATCATAACTACGTCATCATATTGTCATCACAGCATCATCACAGCATCACGACAGTGTCATCACAACGCCACAACAGGGTCATCACATCATCATCACTGCATTGTCACAGAATCATGACATTGTCATCACAGCATCAACACAACATCTTCACATCATCATCCCTGCATCATCACATCATCATCACTGCATCATCACAGCATCATCACAGCATCATCACAGCATCATCGCAGCATCATCAGAGCATCATCACTGCGTCATAACAGCGTAGTCACTACATCATCACTAAATAATCATAGCATAATTACTGTGTGATCACTGCATCATCACTGCATCATCACTGCATCATCACAACGTCATCTCACTATCATCACAGCGTCATCACATCACGACAGTGTCATCGCAGCATCCTCACAGCATCATCATAGTACCACTACAACATCATCACAGAATCACTATAGCGTTATCTCAGCATCATCACAGAATCATCACAGCATCGTCACTGCGTCATCACAGCATCATCACATCATCACCGCAGCATCATCGCAGCATCATCACTGCGTCATCACAACATCATCACAGCGTCATCACTGCATCATCACAGCGTCATCACTGCATCATCACATCATCATAACAGCATCATCACATCATCACCACAGCATCATCGCAGCATCATCACAGCATCATCACTGCGTCATCACTGCATCATCACATCATCACCACAGCATCATCACATCATCATCACTGCATCATCACAGCATCATCACGGCATCATCACTGCATTATTACATCACCATCACTGCGTCATCTCTGCATCATCACTGCATCATCATATCATCATCACAGCATCATCTAAGCATCATCACTGCGTCATCACAGCACCATCACTTCATCATCACAGCATCATCACAACTTCACCAAAGCATCATCACAGCGTCATAACTGCGTAAACACTTCATCATCACAGCATCATTACTACGACATCACAGCGTCATAACAGAATCATCACAGCATCATCACTGCATCATCAATGAATCATCACAGCATCATCTCAGCAACATCACAGCATCATTACTGCTTACTCACTGCATCATAACAGCGTCATCACAGTATCATCACTGCATCATCACAGCATCATCACTACATCATCACTGCATCATCAATGAATCATCGCAGAATCATCACTGCATCATAGCTACATAATCACAGCGTCATCTCAGCATCATCACAGCATCACGACAGGGTCATCACAGCATCATCACTGCATCATTACAGCGTCATCACAGCATAATCACACCATCATCACAGTGTCACCACTGCATCATCACAGTGTCATCACAGGGTCATAACTGCATCATCACTGCATCATCACTGCATCATCACTGCATCTTCACAGCATAATCTCAGCATCATCACAGTGTCATCACAGTGTTATAACAGCATCATCACAGCGTCATTACTGCTTACTCACTGCATCATCACAGCGTCATAACAGTATCATCAGTGCTTCATCACAGCATCGTCACTGCATCATCACTGCACAATCACAGCGTAATCACGGCATAATCACAACATCATCTCAGCATCATCACAGCATCATCACAGCATCATCACAACTTCACCAAAGCATCATCACAGCGTCATAACTGCGTAAACACTTCATCATCACAGCATCATTACTACGACATCACAGCGTCATAACAGAATCATCACAGCATCATCACTGCATCATCAATGAATCATCACAGCATCATCTCAGCAACATCACAGCATCATTACTGCTTACTCACTGCATCATAACAGCGTCATCACAGTATCATCACTGCATCATCACAGCATCATCACTACATCATCACTGCATCATCAATGAATCATCGCAGAATCATCACTGCATCATAGCTACATAATCACAGCGTCATCTCAGCATCATCACAGCATCACGACAGGGTCATCACAGCATCATCACTGCATCATTACAGCGTCATCACAGCATAATCACACCATCATCACAGTGTCACCACTGCATCATCACAGTGTCATCACAGGGTCATAACTGCATCATCACTGCATCATCACTGCATCATCACTGCATCTTCACAGCATAATCTCAGCATCATCACAGTGTCATCACAGTGTTATAACAGCATCATCACAGCGTCATTACTGCTTACTCACTGCATCATCACAGCGTCATAACAGTATCATCAGTGCTTCATCACAGCATCGTCACTGCATCATCACTGCACAATCACAGCGTAATCACGGCATAATCACAACATCATCTCAGCATCATCACAGCATCATCACAGCATCTTCACAAAGTCATTAGAGTGTCATCACAACATAATTACTGTGTCATCACAGCATCATAACAGCATCACCACAGCATCATTACAGCATCATCACTACATCATCAAATTGTCATCACAGCATCATCGCGGCCTCATCACAGCGTCATCACTGTATCATCATTGCATCATCACAACATCATCACTGTATCATCACTGCATCGTCACAGCATTATCAAATCATCACTGCACCATCACATCATCATCACTGCATCATCACTGCGTCATCACAGCATCATCATTGCATCATCACAGCATCATCACAGCGTTATCACAACGTCATCACAGCACCATCACAATATCATCACAGCATCATAACAGCCTCATATCTGCATCATCACTGCATAATGATTGCATCATAACAGCATCATAACTACGTCATCATATAGTCATCACAGCATCATCACAGTATCACGACAGCGTCATCACAGCATCATCACTGCATCATCAAATTGTCATCACAACATCATAGCGGCCTCATCACAGCGTCATCACTGCATCATCACTGCATCATCACAGCATCTTCGCATTTTCATCACAGCATCATCACTGCGTCATCACTGCATAATCACTGCACAATCACTGCATCATCACAGCATCATCTCAGCAATATCACAGCACCATAACTGCATAATCACTGCATCATCACTGCATCAGCACAGCATCGTCACTGCATCATCACTGCATCATCACAGCATCATCGCTGCAGCATCACAGCGTCATCACTGCATCATCACTGCATCACCACAGCATCATCACATCATCATTTCTGCATAATCACTGCCTCATCACAGCATCATTACAGTGTCATGACAGCATCATCACTGCATAATCACTGCATCATAACCGCATAATCACACCATCATCGCAGCATCATTACTGCTTACTCACTACATCATTACAGCATCATCACTGCATCATAAAAGCATCATCACTGCATCATGATATCTTCATCACTGCATCATCACATCGTCATAACATCATCATCACAGCATCAACAAAGAATCATAACAGCATCATCTCAGCATCACGGCATCATCACTGCATAATCACTGAATCGTCATCGCTTCATCACTGCTTCATCACAGCATCATCACAGCATCATTCTTGCGTCAACACATCTTCATCACTGCACCATAACTGCATCATCACATCATCATCACAGCATCATCATGCCATCACAGCAGCGTCATCACAGTATTACGACAGCGTCATCACCGCATTATCATAGCATCACCACAATATCGTCACAGCATCATCACTGCTTATTCACACCATCATCGCAGCTTCAGCACTGCTTCATCAGAGAATCATCACAACATTATTGCTGCATCATCACAGTCATCACAGAGTCATCACAGTGTCATTACTGCATCATCACTGCACCATCACTTCGTAATCAGAACATCATGACTTCATCATCACAGCACCATTACTGCATCATCACAGCATCATCACAACATCATCACAGTGTCATCACAGCATCATCACAACATCATCACTTCATCATCACAGCATCATCATAGCATCATGGCAGCATCATCGCAGCGTCATCACACCGTCATAATTGTATCATCACAGCGTCATCATAGAATCATCACAGCCTCATCACAGCATCATCACTGCATCATCACAACGTCATCACAGCATCGTAACTGCATCCTCACTGCATCATCACCGCATCACCATCATCACAGCATCACAAGCTGTGATGACACTGTGATGACACTGTAATGACACTGTGATGATGCGGTGATGATGCTGTGATGATACTATGGTGATGCTGTGATGATGCTGTGATGCTCTGATCATGTGTGCTGTGCATCACAGCGTCATCACAGCATCATCACAGCATCATAGCGTCATCAAAGTATCATCAGTACATCATCAGAACATCACCAGAACTTCATCGCAGCATCATCAAAGCAACATCACAGCGTCATCACAGCGTCACTACTGCAACATCACTGCATCATCAGAGCATCATCAGAGCATTAGTGAAGATGCACTTCAACTGGGCCATTGCCCTATCCTCCGGCCTTGCCATTGTTCCCCCTGGCACAGCCCCAACAATCCTTGCTTCAGCCCCATGCCCCTTCTTACCTAGTTTAAAGCCCTCTCAATGAGCCCTGCCAGCTCCTGGCCCAGGATCCTTTTTCCCCTAAAAGATAGGGACCCGTCTGCGACCATCAGGCCAGGTGCTGAGTAAAGTGCCCCATGGTCAAAAAAAACAAGATTTCTGCGTTGGCACCAGAAATGACGCTCTTATGATGCTGTGGTGATGCTCTTGTGATGATGCTGTGATGATGATTTAATGACGCTTTGATGATGCTGTGATTATACAGCTATGATGCTGTCATGATTATATGATGATGCAGTGATGATGCTGTGATGACGCTGTGTTGCTGTGATGACGATGCGATGATGCTGTGATGATGCAGTGATGACGTTGCGATGATGCAGTGATGACGCTGCGATGATGCTGTGTTGATGCTGTGATGACGCTGTGATGACTCTCTGATGATGCTGTGATGCTTTAATTATGCTGTGATGATGCTGCGATGATGCTGTGGTGATGGTGTGATGACGCAGTGATGATACTGTTGGGATGCTGTGATGATAATGTTGTGATGACGCTGTGATGATGCAGTGATGACGCCAGGATGATGTTGTTATGAAGCTGTGATGATGTTGTTGTGATGCTGTGATGATGTGCTATGATGCTGTGATGATGCCGTGATGATGCTGTGATGAGGCTTTGATGACAGTGTGATTATGTTGTGATGATGCTGTGATGACGCAGTATTGATGATGTGATGATGCTGCAATCATGCTGTGATGATTCTGTGATGATGTTGTGATGCTGCTGTGATGACGCTGCGATAACACTGTGATGATGTTGTGATGATGCAGTAATGATGCTGTGACGACGCACTGATTCTGCTGTGATGATGCTGTAATGATGCAGTCATGATGCAATAATGATGATGTGATGATGCTGTGATGATGTTGTGATGATGCTGTGATGATGCAGTGATGATGCTGTGATGATGCTGCGCTGATGCTGTGATGACGCTGCGATGATTCTGTGATGATGCAGTGATGATGCTGTGATGATGCTGTGATGACGCAGTGATGACTCTGTGATGATGCTGTAATAATGCTGTTATGATATGATGATGTTGTAGTGATGCCGTGATGATGCTCTGATGACACGTTGATGACATTGTGATGCTTTGATGATGCTGTGATGATGCTCTGATGACGCTTTGATGACGCTGTGATGATTTTGTTATGATGCTGTTGTGATGCTGTGATGATGCAGTGATGGTGCTACGATGAAGCTGTTGTGATGTTGTGATGATGCTGTGCTGACGCTTTGATGACACTATGATAATGTTCTGATGATGCAGTAATGATGCAGTGATGACGCAGTGATGATGTGATTATGCTGTGATGATGCTACGATAATGCTATTATGTTGCTGTGATGATGCTGTGATCATGCTGTGGTCATGCTGTGATGATGCAGTGATGACGCTGCAATGATGCTTTGATGATTCTGTGAAGATGCAGTGATGACGACGTGATGACACTGTGATGACGCATTGATGACGCTTTGATGATGCTGTGTTGACGATGTGATGATGCTGTGATGACTCTATGATGATGCAGTGATGACATTGTGATGGCACTGTGATGCCTTGTTGAAGATCTCATGATGCATTGATAATGCACTGATTATGCAGTGATGATGTTGTCTTGATACTGTGATAATGCTGTGATGATATTGTGGTGACGGTTTTATGACACTGTGATTATGTTCTGACGACCCAGCGATGATGCTGTGATAATGCAGTGATGACGCTGTGATGATGCTGATGTGATGCTCAGATGATGCTGTGATGACGGTTTGATGACACTGTGATGACGTTCTGATGATGCAGTGATGATGCTGTGATGATGCTGTGATGACGCACTGATGATGCTGTTGAGATGCTCTGATAATGATTTGATGACGGTTTGATGACACTGTGATGATGTTCTGATGATGCAGTGATGATGCTGTGATGATGCTGAGATGATGTTGTGATGATGCTCTGATGATGCTTTCGTGATGCTGTGATAATGTTGTGATGATGCTGTGATGATGCTGTTGTAATGCTGTTATGATGCTGTGATGATGCTTTGATGACAATGTGATGATGTTTTGATGATGCAATAATGATGCTGTGATGACGTAGTGATGATGTTGTGTTTATGTTTTGATGATGCTGTTATGATGCAGTAATGATGCTGTGATGATGCTGTGATTATGTTGTGATGACGCTGTGATGATGCAGTGATGACGCTGCGATGATGCTGTGATGATGCTGTGATGACGCTTTGATCACTGCATCATCTCTGCATCATGACTGCATCACCACAGCATCATCAATGCGTACTCAAAACATCATCGCAGCATCAGCACAACATCATCACTGTGTCCTCACTGCATCCTCACAGCATCATCACTGCATCATCAAAGCATCATCTCAGTGTCATCACAGCATCATTTCTGCATAATCACTGCATTATCACAGCGTCATCACAGTATCATCACTGCATCATGACATCATCACCACTTCATAATCCCATCATCATCACTGCATCATCACAGCTTCATCACAACATCATCACAGTATCATCACTGCATCAACTCTGCCTCATCACAGCATCATTACAGTGTCATGATAGCATCATCACTGCATAATCACTGCATCATATAACTGCATATTCACAGCATAATCACAGCATCATCGCAGCATCATTACTGCTTACTCACTGCATCATCAGAGTGTCATCACGCTTTCATCACTGCATCATCACTGCATAATCACTGCATCATCACAGCGTCATCACTACATCATCACTGCATCATCTCAGCATCATAATAGTGTCATAAGAGCGTCATCACAGTCATCACAGCATCATCACATCATCATCGCAGCGTCATCACAGCATCATCACTGCATCATCACAGCATCATCTCAGCATCATCACAGCATCATTACTGCATAATCAATGCATTATCACAGCGTAATCACAGTATAATCACTGCATCATGACATCATCATCACTGCATCATCCCATCATCTTCACAGCATCATCACAGCATCATCACTGCATCGACACTGCATCATCACTGCATCATCAGAGCATCATCTCAGCATCAACACTGCATCATCTCAGCATCATGAGTGTCATCAGAGCGTCATCACAGTCACCACAGCATCATGACATCATCATCACTGCATCATCCCATCATCTTCACTGCATCAGCACAGCATCATCACTGCATTAACACTCTATCATCACTGCATCATCAGAGCATCATAATTGTGTCAACACACTTTAATCACAGCATAATCACTGTATCATCACTGCTTCATCACATCATCATCACTGCATCATCACATCATCATCACAGCATTACGATATCATCATCACAGCATCACAACAGCGTCATCACAGCGTCATCACTGCATCATCACAGCATCATCTCAGCATCAACACTGCTTAATCACTGCATCATCACGGCATCATCATTGCATCATCACAGAATCATCACAACATCATCGCAGCATTGTCACAGCGTTACGACAATGTTATCAGAACATCAGGACAGCATCATCACAGCGTTATCATCGCAGCGTTATAACTGCATCATCACAGCATCATTACAACATTATTATTGCATCATCACAGCATTATCACTGTATCATCACTGCATCGTTACAGCATCATCTCAGCATCATCACAGTATCAATTCTGCAGAATCAATGAATCATCACATCATCATCACAGCGTCATCACATCATCATCACAGCATTATCACATCATTATCACTGCATTATCACAGCATCATCGCCGCATCATCACATCATCATTGCAGCGTAATCACTGCATCGTCACAGCATCATCACATCGTCATTGCGTCATCATCAAAGCATAATCACAGTGTCATAACTGCATAAACTCTGCATCACCACAGCATCATCACTGCGTCAATACAGCATCATCATTGCATCATCACTGCATCACCTCAGAATCATAACATCATCATTACTACATCATCACAGCATAATCATTGCATCATCACAACATCATCGCAGCATCATCACAGCATCACGACAGCGTTATCAGAGCATCATGACAGAGTCATCACAGAGTCATCACATAATCATCACAGCATCATCACAGCATCATCGCAGTGTCATCACTGAATCATCACAGCATCATCAAAACATAATCATAACATCATCACAGCATCATCACTGCATCATCAATGAATCATCACAACATCATCTCAGCAACACCACAGCATCATTACTGCTTACTTACTGCATCATAACAGCGTCATCACAGTATCATCACTGCATCATCAATAAATCATCGTAGAATCATCACTGCATCATACCTACATAATCACATCGTCATAAAAGCATCATCACAGTGTCATCACAGCGTCATCTCAGCATCATCACAGCATCACGACAGGGTCATCACAGCATCATCACTGCATCATTACAGCGTCATCACAGCATAATCACACAGTCATCACAGTGTCACCACTGCATCATCACAGTGTAATCACAGTGTCATCACATGGTCATAACTGCATCATCACTGCATCTTTACAGCATAATCTCAGCATCATCACAGTGTCATCACAGTGTTATAACAGCATCAACACAGCATCATCACATCATCATCAGAGCGTCATAACAGAATCATCACTATGTCATCACAGCATAATCACAATATCATCACAATGTCATTAAAGCGTCATAACTGCATCATCACTGCATCATAACTGCATCATCACTGCATCATCACATCGTCACCACAGCGTCATATCAGTAACATCACAGCATCATCGCTGCATCGTAACTGCATCATCACTGTATCATCACAGCATCACGACAGCGTTATCAGAGCATCACAACACCCTCAACACAGCGTCACCACAGCAACATCACAGCATCATCACAGCATAATCACAGCGTCACTACATCATCATTATTGCATAATCACTGCATCATTACAGCATCATCACTGCATCATCACTGCGTCATCACAACGTTATCACACTGTCATCACTGCAGCATCATATCATCATCGCAGCGTCATCACTGCATCATCGCAGCATCATCACTGCATAGTGACAGCATCATCGCGTCCTCATACAGGCATCATAACAGGGTCATCACAGCGTCATAACTGCATAAACACTGCATCATCACAGCATCATCATTGCGTCATCACAAAATCATCACAACATCATCGCAGCATCATCACCGCATCACGACAGTGTTACCAGAGCATCACAGAAGTGTCATCACAGTGTCATCACAGAATCATCACATAGTCATCAAAACATCATCGCAGTGTCATAAATGCATCATCACTACATCATCACAACATAATCATAGCATCATCACAGCATCATCACTGTATCATCACTGCATCGTCACAGCATTATCAAATAATCACTGCACCATCAATGCTTCATCTCAGCGTCATCACAGTATCAATACTGCGGAATCACTACATCATCACATCAAAATATCTGCATCATCACATCACAATCACTGCATCATCATATCATCATCACTGCATCATCACTGCGTCATCACAGCATCATCACAGCATCATCACTGAGTCATCACTGCATCATCACTGCGTCATCACTGCATCATCACAGCATCATCATTGCCTCATGACAGCATCATCACAGCGTTATCACATAATCACGATAGGGTCATCACAGAGTCATCGCAGCATCATCACAGCATCATCACTGTGTCATCACAGCGTCGTCACAGCATCATCACAATATCATCACAGCGTCATCACAGCCTCATATCTGCATCATCATTGCATAATGACTGCATCATAACAGCATCATAACTACGTCATCATATTGTCATCACAGCATTATCAGAGCATCACGACAGCGTCATCACAACATCACGACAGGGTCATCACAGCATCATCACTACATTGTAATCACATCATCATATCATCATCACTGCATCATCACAGCATCATCACAGCATAATTTCAGCATCATCACAGTATCAGTACTGCAGAATCATTGCATCATCACACCATCATCACAACATCATCGCAGCATCATCATAGCATCAGTGTTATCTGAGCATCACAACAGCATAATCATAGCGTCATCACAGATTCATCAGAGCATCACTGCAGCGTCATCACTGCATCATCACAGTATCATCACATCATAGCAACATCATCACAACATCATCGCAGAATCATCACTGCATCATCAGAGCATCATCTCAGCATAATCACAGCATCATTAGTGCAGAATCACTGCATCATCACATCATCATCACAGCATCATAGCTACATAATCACTGCATCATCACAGAGTCATCACTGCATCATCAGAGAATCATCACATCATTATCACAGCATCATCAGAGCATCATCACTGCGTCATCACAGCATAATCACTACATCATCACTACATAATCATAGCATCATTACTGCGTCATCACTGCATCATCACAGCATCATCACAGCGTCATCACAGCATCACGACAGTGTCATCGCAGCGTCATCACAGCATCATTACATCATGATTACTGCGTCATCAGAGGGTCATCGCAGCATCCTCACAGCATTATCATAATACCACTACAGCATCATCACAGAATCACTATAGCGTCATCAAAGCGTCATCACAGCATCATCACTGCATGATCACTGCATCATCACAGCATCATCAGAGCACTATCACTGCGTTATCACATCACCATCACTGCATCATCACAATTTCAACAAAGCATCATCACAGCGTCATAACTGCGTAAACACTGCATCATCACAGCATCATTACTACGTCATCACAGCATCATAACAGCATCATCACAGCATCATCACATCGTCATGACAGCATTATCAGTGCATCATCACTGCATCATCACAGCATCATCACTGCGTCATCGTAGCATCATCGCTGCATCATCACACCGTCATAATTGTATCATCACAGCGTCATCATAGAATCATCACAGCCTCATCACAGCATCATCACTGCATCATCACAGCGTCATCAGAGCATCGTAACTGCATCCTCACTGCATCATCACCGCATCACCATCATCACAGCATCACAAGCTGTGATGACACTATAAGGACGCTGTGATGATGTTGTGATGATGCTGTGATGATACTATGGTGATGCTGTGATGATGCTGTGATGCTCTGATCATGTGTGCTGTGCATCACAGCGTCATCACAGCATCATCACAGCGTCATCAAATTATCATCACTGCATCATCAGAGCATTGGTGTAGATGCACTTCAGCTGGGCCATTGCCCTATCCTCCGGCCTTGCCATTGTTCCCCCTGGCACAGCCCCAACAATCCTTGTTTCAGCCCCATCCCCCTTCTTACCTAGTTTAAAGCCCTCTCAATGAGCCCTGCCAGCTCCTGGCCCAGGATCCTTTTTCCCCTAAAAGATAGGGACCCGTCTGCGACCATCAGGCCAGGTGCTGAGTAAAGTGCCCCATGGTCAAAAAAACCAAGATTTCTGCATTGGCACCAGAAATGATGCTCTTATGATGCTGTGGAGATGCTCTTGTGATGATGCTATGATGATGCTTTAATGACACTGTGATGATGCTGTGATGGTGCAGTGATGACGCTTTGATGATGTTGTGATGACACTCTGATGACGCTGTGATGCGTTGATGATGCTGCGATGATGGTATGATGATGCTGTGATGATGCTATGATGATGCAGTGATGACACTGCGATGATGCTGTAATGATGCAGTGATAATGCTGTGGTGATGCTGTGATGACGCTTTGATGACACTGTGATGATGTTGTGATGATGCAGTAATGATGCTGTGATGAAGAAGTGATGATGCAGTGATGATGCAACGATGATGCTGTTGTGATACTGTGATGATGCTGTGATGATGCTGTGATGACGCTGTGATGATGCTGTTGTGATGCTCTGATTATGCTGTGGTTATGCTGTGATGACACTGTGATGATGTGATGATGCTGTGATGTTGCAGTGATGATGCTGTGATGACGATGCGATGATGCTGTGATGATGCAGTGATGATACTGTGATGACGCTGTGATGATGCTGTGATGCCGCTGTGATGACGCTGTGATGCTGTGATGATGTTGTGATGATGCTGTGGTTATGCTGTGATGACGTTTTCATGATGCAGTGATCATGATGTTATGATGCTGTGATAATGATTTGATGACGCTTTGATGACACTACGATAATGTTGTGATGATGCAGTAATGATGCTGTGATGACGCAGTGATGATGATGTGATTGATGATGCTGTGATCATGTTGTGATGATTCTGTGATGATGCAGTGATGATGCTGCGATGATGCTGTGATGATGCTCTGATTACGCTGTGATGATTCAGTGATGATGCTGTGATGGCACTGTGATGCTTTGTTGAAGCTATGATTATGCTGTGATGATGCAGTAATGATGCCGTGATGATTCTGTGATGATGTTGTGTTGATGCAGTGATGATGCTGTGATGATGCAGTTATGATGCCGTGATGATTCTGTGATGATGCCGTCATGATGCTGTTATTATGCTGTGACCATGCAGTGATGATGCTCTGATAATATTGTGATGATGCTGTGATGATGCAGTTATGACGCTGTGGTGAGGCTGTGATAATATTGTTATGATGCTGTGATTATGCAGTGATGATGCAGTGATGATGCAGTGATGAGGCAGCGATAATGCTCTGATGACGCTATGATGATGCTGTGATGATACAATGATGACGGTGTGATTCTTTGGTGATGCTGTGATGATGCAGTGATGATGATGTGATGATGTTGTTATGATGCTGTGAAGATGCAGTGATGACACTGCGATGATGCAGTGATAACGCTGCAATGATGCTGTGTTGATGCTGTAATGATGCTGTGATGACGCTGTGATGATGCACTGATAATGTTGTTATTATGCTGTGATGATTCTGTGATGATGCGTTGATGATGCTGTGATGACACTTTGATGACACTGTGATGATGCTGTGTTGATGCTGTGATGAAGCTCTGATGACGCTGTGATGGTTCTTTGATGACGCTCTGATACCGCAGTGGTCATGCTGTGATGACGCTGTGATGACTCTTTGATGATGCTGTGATGCTTTAATGATGCTGTGATGATGCTGCGATGAAGCTTTGATGATGGTGTGATGACGCAGTGATGATACTGTTGGGATGCTGAGATGATAATGTAATGATGCAGTGATGACGCTGTGATGGTGCAGTGATGGTGCTGTGATGATGCTGTGATGATGCTGTGATGAGGCTTTGATGACAGTGTGATTATGTTCTGATGATGCTGTGATGATGCAGTATTGATGATGTGATGATGCTGCAATCATGCTGTGATGATGTTGTGATGATGCAGTAATGATGCTGTGACAACGCACTGATTCTGCTGTGATGATGCTGTAATGATGCAGTCATGATGCAATAATGATGATGTGATGATGCTGTGATGACGCTTCGATGATGCTGTGATGATGCTGTGATGATGCTCTGATGATGCTGTGAGGATGTTGTGATGATGCTGTGATTATGTTGCGATAACACTGTGATGATGCTGTGATGATTCAGTAATGACGCTGTGATGAGGCACTGATGATGCTGTGATGAGGCACTGATGATGCTGTGATGATGCAGTAATGATGCAGTGATGATGAAGTAATAATGCAGTGATGATGCTGTGATGATGCTGTGATTAAGCCTGCGATGATGCTGTTATGATATTGTGATGATGCTGTGATGATGCTGTGATGACGCAGTGATGACTCTGTGATGATGCTGTAATAATGCTGTGATGATATGATGATGCTGTAGTGATGCCGTGATGATGCTCTGATGACACTTTGATGACGCTGTCATGACACTTTGATGACGCTGCGATGATTTTGTTATGATGCTGTTGTGATGCTGTGATGATGCAGTGATGATGCTGCGATGATGCTGTTGTAATGCTGTGATGATGCTGTGATGATGTTGTTATGATGGTGTGATTATGCTATGCTCATGCTGTGATGACGCTCTCATAACGCTTTGACGACACTCTGATGCTGTGGTGATGTTTTGATGGTGTTGTGATCATGTGTTGTGATGCTGTTATGATGCTGTGATGACGCTTTGATGACAATGTGATGATGTTTTTATGATGCAATAATGATTCTGTGATGACGTATTGATGATGTTGTGTTTATGCTTTGATGATGCTCTTACGATGCAGTAATGATGCTGTGATGACGCTGTGATGACGCTGTGATGATGTTGTGATGACGCTGTGATGATGCAGTGATGACGCTGCAATATGCTGTGATGATGCTGTGATGACGCTTTGATCACTGAATCATCACTGCATCATCACAGCATCATAGCTACATCATCACATCATCATCAATGCATCATCAAAACATCATCACAGCATCATCACAGTCTCATCACTGCATCATCACTGCATAATCACTGCATCATCACAGCATCATTACAGCATCATCAGAGCATCACCACTGCATCATCACAGCATCATAACAGTGTCATCAAAACGTCATCACAGAGTAATCACAGCATCATCATATCGTCGTCGCAGCGTCATCACAGCATCATAATAGCATCATCACAGCATCATAACAGAATCATCACTGCATGATCACTGCATCATCACAGCATGATCACAGCATCATCGCAGCGTCATCACTGCATCTTCACATCATCGTCACAGCATCATTACAGCATCATCAGAGCATCACCACTGCATCATCATTGCATCATGACATCATCATCTCAGCATCATCACAGCATCATCGTATCATCATCACCACATAATCACAGTGTCATCTCAGCATCATCACTGTGCCTCACTGCATCATCACAGAATCTTCGCATTTTCATCACAGCATCATCTCTGCGTCCTCAGTGCATCTTCACAACATCATCACTACAGCATCAGAGCATCATTACAGCATCATCACATCATCATCACAGCATCATCACATCATCATCACAGCATCATCACGTTATCATCACTGCATCATCACATCATCATCACTGCATCATCACAGCATCATTACATCATCACAGAAAAATCACTGCATCATCTCTGCATCATCAGAGCATCATTAGAGTATCATGACAGCATCATCACTGCATAATCACTGCATCATCACCTCATCGTCACAGCATAATCACAGCATCATCGCAGCATCATTACCCGGGAAACTACAGGCCTGTCAGTTTGACCTCAGTGCCAGGGAAGCTCATGGAGCAGATCCTCTTGAGAGTCATCATGCAGCACTTGCAGGGCAAGCAGGCGATCAGGCCTGGCCAGCATGGGTTTATGGAAGGCAGATCCTGCTTGACAAACCTGATCTCCTTCTATGACAAAGTGACGCGCTGGGTGGACGAGGGAAAGGCTGTGGATGTGGTCTACCTTGACTTCAGCAAGGCATTTGACACCGTCTCCCACAGCATTCTCCTCAAGAAACTGGCTGCTCTTGACTTGGACTGGCGCATGCTTCGTTGGGTTAGAAACTGGCTGGATAGCCGGGCCCAAAGAGTCGTGGTAAATGGAGTCAAGTCCAGTTGGAGGCCAGTCACTAGTGGCGTCCCCCAGGGCTCGGTGCTGGGGCCGGTCCTCTTTAATATCTTCATCAATGATCTGGACGAGGGCATTGAGTGCACCCTCAGTAAGTTTGCAGATGACACCAAGTTAGGTGCGTGTGTTGATCTGCTCGAGAGTAGGAAAGCTCTGCAGGAGGATCTGGATAGGCTGCACCAATGGGCTGAGGTCAACTGTATGAAGTTCAACAAGGCCAAGTGCCGGGTCCTGCACCTGGGGCGCAACAACCCCAAGCAGAGCTACAGGCTGGGAGATGAGTGGTTGGAGAGCTTCCAGGCAGAGAAGGACCTGGGAGTGATGGTGGACAGTCGGCTGGATATGAGCCAGCAGTGTGCTCAGGTGGCCAAGAAGGCCAACGGCATCCTGGCTTGTATCAGAAACAGTGTGACCAGCAGGGCTAGGGAGGTGATCGTCCCCCTGTACTCGGCTCTGGTGAGGCCGCACCTCGAGTACTGTGTTCAGTTTTGGGCCCCTCGCTACAAGAAGGACATCGAGGTGCTTGAGCGGGTCCAGAGGAGGGCGACGAAGCTGGTGAGGGGCCTGGAGAACAAGTCCTACGAGGAGCGGCTGAGGGAGCTGGGCTTGTTCAGCCTGCAGAAGAGGAGGCTCAGGGGCGACCTTATCGCTCTTTACAGGTACCTTAAAGGTGGCTGTAGTGAGGTGGGGGTTGGCCTGTTCTCCCACGTGCCCGGTGACAGAACGAGGGGGAATGGGCTAAAGTTGCGCCAGGGGAGTTTTAGGTTAGATGTTAGGAAAAACTTCTTTACTGAAAGGGTTGTTAGGCACTGGAACAGGCTGCCCAGGGAGGTGGTGGAGTCACCATCCGTGGAAGTCTTTAAAAGACGTTTAGATGTAGAGCTTAGGGATATGGTTTAGTGGGGACTGTTAGCGTTAGGTCAGAGGTTGGACTCGATGATCTTGAGGTCTCTTCCAACCTAGAGATTCTGTGATTCTGTGATTCTGTGATCATTACTGCTTACTCACTGCATCATCACAGCGTCATCACGGTGTATTCACTGCATCATAACACCATCATATCTGCATCATCACATCATCATCACTGCATAAACACAACATCATCACACCACCATCACAGTGTCATCACTGCATCATCACAGGGTCATCACAGCATCATTAGAGCATCATCACTGCATCATCACAGCATCATCACAGAATCATCACTGCGTCATCACTGCATCATTACTGCATCATAAGAGCATCATCACTGCATCATCACAGCGTCATCACAGCATCATCACAGCTGTATCGCAGCGTCATCACAGCATCACCACAGCATCATCACTGCGTCATCACAGCATCATCACAGAATCATCACTGCGTCATCACTGCATCATTACTGCATCATAAGAGCATCATCACAGCGTCATCACAGAATCATTACTACATAATCACTGCATCATCTCAGCATCATCACAGCATCATCACAGCTGTATCGCAGCGTCATCACAGCATCACCACAGCATCATCACTGCGTCATCACATCAGCATCCCAGCATCATCACAACATCATGACAGCATCATTACTGCTTACACACTGCATCATCACACCGTCATCACAGCATCATCACAGCTTCATAGCTGCATAATCACAGCATCATCACTGCATAATCACAGCATCATCACCGCATCATCCCAGAATCATCACAACATCATGACAGCATCATTACTGCTGACTCACTGCATCATCACAGCATCATCACATCATCATAACAACATCATCACTACATCATCACTGCATCATCACAGCATCATAACAGCATCATCACAGCATCATCCCATATTCATCACAGCATCATCACATCATCATTGCAGTGTCATCACTTTGTCATCAGAGCGTCATCACAGCACCATCACATCACCATCACTGCATCATCACAGAATCATCATCTCAGCATCTTTGCTGTGTCATCAATGCATCGTTACAGCATCATCACAATATCATCACAGCATCATAAATGCATAATCTATGCATCATCACAGGGTCATCACAGCATGATCACAGCATCATCACAGCATCATGATATCATCATCACTGCATCATCACTGCATCATCACAGCATTATCACTGCATCATGACATCATCATCACTGCATAATCACTGCATCATCACAGCGTCATCACAGTATCATCACTGCATCATCATATCATCATCACAGTGTCATCACAGCATCCTCACAGCATGATCATAGCGTCATCACAGCATGATCACTACGTCATCACATCATCATCACTGCATCATAACAACATCATCACAGCATCATCACATCATCATTGCATCATAACAGCGTCATCACAGCATCATCAAATCATCATCACTGCATCATAACAGCGTCATCTCAGCATCATCACACCATCATTACTTCTTACTCACTGCATCATCACAGCGTCATCACAGTATCATCACTGCATCATCACTGCATCATCACAGCATCATAACATCATCATCACAACATCATGTGTCATCACAGCATAATCACTGTGTCATCACAGCGTCATCACAGCATCATCACAGCATCATCACAGCTTCATAGATCCATAATCACAGCATCATCACAGCATCATCACTACATCATCACAGCATCATCTTAAATCATCACAAAATCATCACAGTGTCATCACAGCATTATCACAGAATCATTACTGCATAAACACTGCATCATCACAGCGTTATCACAGTATCATCACTGCATCATCAGAGAATAATCACATCATCATCAAAACATCCTCAGAGTGCCATCACAGTATCATCACTGCGTCATCAGAGCGTCATCAAAACATCATCACAGCATGATCACAGCATCATCATAGCGTCATCACAGCATCATCACTGTGTCATCAGAGCAGCATCATGGTGTCATGACAGAATCATCACTACGTCATCAAATTGTCATCACAGCAGCCCACAGCATCATCACAGCATCATTGCAGCATCATAACAGCATCATCAAAGCATCTTTACTGTTTCCTCACTGCATCATCACAGCATCATCACACTATTGTCAGTGCATCATCAGAGCATCATCACTGCATCATCACACCATAATCACAACATCATCACACCGTCATCAAAGTGTCATCACTGCATCATCACAGGGTTATCACAGGGTCATAACTGCATCATCACTGCATCATCACTGCATCTTCACAGCATAATCTCAGCATCATGACAGTGTCATCACAGTTTTATAACAGCATCATCACAGCATCATCACATCATCATCAGAGCGTCATCACAGAATCATCACAGCATCATCACTATGTCATCACAGCATAATCACAATATCATCACAACGTCATTAAAGCGTCATAACTGCATCATCACTGCATCATAACTACATCATCACTGCATCATCACATCGTCACCACAGCGTCATCGCAGCAACATCACAGCATCATCACTGCATCGTAACTGCATCATCACGGTATCATCACAGCATCATCACAACATCATCGTAGCATCATCACAGCATCACAACAGCGTTATCAGAGCATCACAACACCCTCAACACAGTGTCACCACAGCAACATCACAGCGTCATCACAGCATAATCGCAGCGTCAATACAGCATCATTACTGCATAATCACTGCATCATTACAGCATCATCACTGCATCATCACTGCATCATCACTGCATCATCACAACGTTATCACAGTATCATCACTGCAGCATCATATCATCATCGCAGCATCATCACTGCATATTCACAGCATCATCGCGTCCTCATAAAGGCATCATAACAGGGTCATCACAGCGTCATAACTGCATAAACACTGCATCATCACAGCATCATCATTGCGTCATCACAAAATCATCACAACATCATCGCAGCATCAGCACAGCATCACGAAAGCATTACCAGAGCATAACAGCAGTGTCATCACAGTGTCATCACAGAATCATCACATAGTCATCACAACATCATCGCAGTGTCATAAATGCATCATCACTACATCATCACAATATAATCATAGCATCATCACAGCATAATCACTGTATCATCATTGCATCGTCACAGCATTATCAAATCATCACTGCACCATCACATCATCATCACTGCATCATCAATGCTTCATCTCAGCGTCATCACAGTATCAATACTGCGGAATCACTGCATCATCACATCAAAATATCTGCATCATCACATCACCATCACTGCATCATCACATCATCATCACTGCATCATCACTGCGTCATCACTGCGTAATCACATCATCATCACTGCGTCATCACTGCATCATCACAGCATCACCTCAGCATCATCACAGCATCACCATAGCATCACGACAGTGTTATCTGAGCATCACGACAGCGTAATCATAGCATCATCACAGATTCATCAGAGCATCATAGCAGCGTCATCACTGCATCATCACAGCGTCATCACTGCATCATCACAGCATCATCACTGCATCATCAGAGCATCATCTCAGCATAATCACAGCATCATTAGTGCAGAATCACTGCATCATCACATCATCATCACTGCATCATCATATCATCATCACATCATTATCACTGCATCATCACATCATCATCACATCATGATCAATGCATCATCACATCATGATCAATGCATCATCAGAGCATCATCACTGCATCATCACAGTGTAATCACTACATCATCACTACATAATCATAGCATCATTACTGCATCGTCACTGCATCATCACTGAATCAGCACTGCATCATCACTGAATCAGCACTGCATCAGCACAACGTCATCTCAGTATCATCACAGCATCATCACAGCGTCATCACAGCATCACGACAGTGTCATCGCAGCGTCATCACAGCATCATTACATCATCATTACTGCGTCGTCAGAGCGTCATCACAGCACCATCACAGCATCGTCACTGCGTCATCACAGCATCATCACATCATCACCACAGCATCATCGCAGCATCATCATCACAGCGTCATCACTGCATCATCACAGCGTCATCACTGCATCATCACAGCATCATCACATCATCACCACAGCATCATCACAGCATCATCACCACAGCATCATCACTGCGTCATCACAACATCATCACTGCATGATCACTGCATCATTACAGCATCACCACAGCATCATCACATCATCATCACTGCATCATCACAGCATCATCTAAGCATCATCACTGCGTCATCACAGCACCATCACTGCATCTTCACAGCATCATCACAACTTCACCAAAGCATCATCACAGCGTCATAACTACATAAACACTGCATCATCACAGCATCATTACTATGTCATGACAGCATCATCATTGCATCATCACAGAATCATCACAACATCATCACAGCATCGTCACAGCGTTACGACAATGTTATCAGACCATCACGACAGCATCATCACAGCGTCATCACAGAATTATCAAATCGTCATCACAGCATCATCGCAGCGTCATAACTGCATCATCACAACATCATCACTGCGTCATCACAGCGTACTCACTACATCATCACTGTGTCATCACATCATCATCACTACATGATCACTGCATCATGACAGCATCACCACAGCATCATCACTGCATCGTCATATCATCATTGCGTCGTCATCAAAGCATAATCACAGTGTCATAACTGCATAAACTCTGCATCATCACTGCAGCACCTCAGCATCATAACATCATCATTACTACATCATCACAGCATAATCATTGCATCATCACAGCATCACGACAACGTTATCAGAGCATCACGACAGTCATCACAGCGTCATCACAGAATCATCACAGCATCATCACAGCATCATCAAAACATAATCATAGCATCATCACAGCATCATCACTGCATCATCAATGAATCATCGCAGAACCATCACTGCATCATAGCTACATAATCACAGCGTCATAAATGCATCATCACAGTGTGATCACAGTGTCATCTCAGCATCATCACAGCATCATGACAGGGTCATCACAGCATCATCACTGCATCATTACAGCGTCATCACAGCATAATCACAGCATCATCACAACACCACCACAGCGTCATCACAGTATCGCGACAGCGTCATAACGGTATCATCACTGCATCATCACTACATCATCACAGCATCATCACTGCGTCATCACAGCGTACTCACTACATAATCACAGCATAATTACAGCGTCATCAATGCATCACCACTGCATCATAAAAGCATCATCTCAGTATCATTACAGTATCATTACTGCATAATCATTGCATCATGAGAGCGTCATCACAGTATCATCACTGCATCATCATAACTTCATCGCAGCGTCATCACTGCATCATCACAGTATCACCACAGCATCATTACTGCAGAAAAACTGCGTCATCACATCATCATCACTACATGACCACTGCATCATCACAGCATCATCACAGCATCGTCACTGAGTCATCACAACATCATCATTGCATCATCACAATATCATCACAGCATCATCACATCATCATCAGAGCATCATCACATCATCATCACTGAATCATCACACCATCATCAGAGCATCATCACAGCGTCATCACTGCATCATCACACCATCATCACAGCATCATCACTGCGTTATCACAACATCATCACTGCATCATCAAAGCATCATCAGAGAATCATCACATCATCATCACAGCATCATCACAACATAATCAGAGCATCATCATAGCATAAACACTACATCATCACTGCACTGTCACAGCATCATCACTGCATCATCACAGCGTCATCACAGTATCATCAGTGCATTTTCACAGCATAATCACTGCATCATCACTGCACAATCACAGTGTAATCACAGCATCATCACATCATCATCACAACGTTATCACAGTGTCATCACAGCATAATCACTGTGTCATCACAGCGTCATAACAGCATCATCACAGCATCATTACAGCATCATAGAGTCATAATCACGACAGCATTTCAGCATCATCACTGCATCATCATAGCGTCATCACAGCATCATCACTACATCATCACAGCATCTTAGCATTTTCATCACAGCATCATCACTGCGTCATCACTTCATAATCACTGCACAATCACTGCATCATCACAGCATCATCTCAGCAATATCACTGCACCATCACTGCATAATCACTTCATCATCAAAGCATCATCTCAGCATCATCACAGTATCACTACTGAAGAATCACTGCATCATCACATCATCATCACTGCATCATCCTATCATCATCACTGCATTATCAAAGCGTCATCACAGAATCATCACAGTGTCATCACTGCATCATCACTGCGTCATCAAAGCATCATCACTGCATCATCACAATATTATCATCTCAGCATCCCAACAGTATCATCACTGCGTCATCACACCATCATCAAAGCTTCATCGCAGCATCATCACAGCATCATTAAAGCATCACAGCATCATCAAAGAGTCATCACAGCGTCATCACAGCATGACCACTGCGGTATCAGAGCGTCATCAAAGAACCATCACAGCGTCATTAGAGCTTCATTACAGCATCAACACAGCATCATCACAGTGTCATCAAAGTGTCATCACAGCATCATCAACGCATCATCACAGAATCATCACAGCATAATAACAACATTATCAGTTCGTCATCACAGTGTCATCACAGCATCATCACAGTATCAACACAGCATCATCGCAGCATCATCACTGCATCATCACAGCGTCATCACTGCATCATCACAGCATCATCACTGCATCATCACAGCATCATAACTGCATCATCACTGCATCACAGAGTAATCAAAGCATCATCACAGCTTCATCATATAATCATGACAGCATCATAGCTGTATAATCACAGCATCATCAAAGCGTCATTAAATCATCATCACAGCATCATCACAACAGCATCACCACAGCATCATAAGAGCGTCATTTCTGGTGCCAACGCAGAAATCTTGTTTTTTTTGACCATGGGGCACTTTACTCAGCACCTGGCCTGATGGCCGCAGACGGGTCCCTATCTTTTAGGGGAAAAAGGATCCTGGGCCAGGAGCTGGCAGGGCTCATTGAGAGGGCTTTAAACTAGGTAAGAAGGGGGATGGGACTGAAGCAAGGACTGTTGGGGCTGTGCCAGGGGGAACAATGGCAAGGCCGGAGGATAGGGCAATGGCCAAGCAGAAGTGCATCTACACCAATGCTCTGATGATGCTCTGATGACGCTCTGATGATGCAGTGATGTTGCAGTAGTGACGCTGTGATGACGCTGAGATGTTGCTGCGATGAAGTTCTGGTGATGCTCTGACGATGCAGTGATGATAATTTGATGACGCTATGATGCTGTGATGATGCTGTGATGACGCTGTGATGCACAGCACACATGATCAGAGCATCACAGCATCATCACAGCATCACCATAGTATCATCACAGCATCATCACCGCATCATCACAGTGTCATTACAGTGTCATCACAGTGTCATCACAGCTTGTGATGCTGTGATGATGGTGATGCGGTGATGATGCAGTGAGGATGCAGTTACGACGCTGTGATAACGTTGTGATGATGCAGTGATGAGGTTGTGATGAGGCTGTGATGATTCTATGATGACGCTGTGATGATACAATTATGACGGTGCGATGACGCTGCCATGATGCTGCCATCATGCTATGATGACCCTGTGATGATGCAGTGATGATGCTGTGATAACACTGTGATGATATTGTGATGATTCAGTAATGGTGCTGTGATGATGAAGTCATGATGCTCTGATTACGAAGTGATGATGCAGTAATGACGCTGTGATGACGCTGCTGTGTGGCATGATGATGCTGTGATGATGATGTGATGATGCAGTGATTATACAGTGATGATGCTGTGATGCTGAGATGATGCTTTGATGATGCATTGATTATACTGTGATGATGCTGTGATGATGCAGTGAGTAAGCAGTAATGATGCTGTGATAATGCTGTGATTATGCGGTTATGATGCAGTGATTATGCAGTGATGATGCTGTCATGAAACTGTAATGATGCTGTGATGAGGCAGTAATTATGCAGAAATGATGATGTGATGATGCAGTGATGATGCAGTGATGATGCAGTAATGATGCTGTGAGGACACAGTGATGATGTTGTGCTGATACTGTGATGATGTTTTGATTACGCAGTGATGATGCTGTGGTGATGCAGTGATGATGCCGTGATGACGCTGTGATGATGCAGCGATGATGCTGTGATGATGGAGTGACGATGCTGTGATGATGTTGTGCTGATACTGTGATGATGCTATGACGATGCAGTGATGATGCTGTGCTGATGCAGTGATGATTCAGTGATGATGTTGAGATGACGCTGTGGTGACGCAGTGATGATGCTTTGATGATTCTCTGATGATGCAATGTAGATGCTGTGATGATGCGGTCTTGACGCAGTGATGACGCTGTGACGATGCTGTGATGATGATCTGATGATGCAGTTATGATGCTTTGATGACGCAGTGATGACACTGTGATGACGCTATGATGATGCTATGATGACGCTGTGATGATGCTATGATGACGCTGTGATGATGCTGTGATGACGCTGATATACTGCTGTGATGATGCTGTGATGATGCTGTGATGATTCTGTGATGACGCTTTGATGATGCAGTGATGATGATAGGATGATGCAGTGATTATGATGTGATGATGCAGTGATTCTGTAGTAGTGATACTGTGATGATGCTGAGACGATGCTGTGATGATGCAGTGATTGTGCAGTGATTATGATGTAATGATGCAGTGATGATGCTGTGATGAAAATGCGAAGATGCTGTGATGATGCAGTGATGATACAGTGATGACGCTGTGATGAGGCCTCAATGATGATGTGCTGACAATTTAATGATGTAGTGATGATGCTGTGATGACGCTATGATGATGCAGTGATGATGCTGAAATGCTGTCGTGATTATGACTCTATGATGCTGTAATGATGCTGTGATGATGCTGTTATGACGCTGTGATGACAAAGTGATTATGGTGTGATGACACTAATGATTTTGTGATGATGCTGTGATGATGCAGTGAGTAAGCAGTATTGACGCTGTGATGATGCTGATATGGTGCTGTGATGATGCAGTGATCATGTAGTCATGATGAAATGATGACGCTGTGATATCGCTCTGATGATGCTGTGATGATGCAGTGATGATGCTGTGACAATGCAGTGATGATGCAGTGTTTATGCTTTGATGATGCTCTGATTCTGTTGTGATGATGCTGTGATGATGATGTGATGATTCTCTGATGATGCTGTGTTGATGCAGTGATGATGTTGTGATGATGCAGTGATGATGCTGTGATGATTCTCTGATGATGATGTGATGATGCTGTGATGATGCTGTGATGATATTGTGATAATGCAGTGATGATGTTGTTATAACGTAGTGATGACGCTGTGATAATGCTCTGCTGATGGTGTGATGATGCTGTGATGATGCTGTGATGTTATTGTGATGATTCAGTGAAGATAATGGGATGATGCAGTGATGATGACGTCATGATGCAGTGATGATACTGTGATCACGCTGTGATAATGCATTGATTATGCAGGAAAGATGCTTTGATGATGCTGAGATGATGCTGTGATGATGCAGTGGTGGTGCAGTGATGATGCAGTGATGACGCAGTGATGATGCTGCGATGATGATTTGAAGGTGCTGTGATGATGCAGTGATGGTGCTGTGAAGGCGCAGTAGTGATGCTTTGATTATGCTGTGATGATGCAGTGATTATGCAGCTATGGTGCAGTGATGATGCTGTGATGATACCGTGATGACGCTGTGATGACGGAGTAATGATGCTGTGATGACACTCTGATGATGTTGTGGTGATAATGTGATGATGCTTTGAAGATACTGTGATAACGCTGTTATGATGCAGTATTTATGCAGTAATGATTCTGTGATGATGCTGAGATGTTGCTGTGATGATGTAGTGATGGTGCTGTGATGATGCAGTGATGATGCTGTGATGATGCAGTGAGGACGCTGTGATGATGCAGTGATTATGCAGTGATGATGCAGTGATGAGACTGCGATGATGCTGTGATGATGTTTTGATGATACTCTGATGATGATGTGATGATGTAGCTATGATGCTGTGATGATGCAGTGATGAAACTGTGATGACACTGATGATGCAGTGAGTAAGCAGTAATGATGCTGCGATGATTCTGTGATGACGCTGTGATAATGCAGTGATTATGCAGAAATGATGCTGTAATGACACTGAGATGATGCTTTGATGATGCAGTGATGATGCTGTGAGGATGCAGTGAGGACAAAGTAATGATGTTGTGCTGATGCTGTGATGATGTTTTGGTTACGCTGTGGTGATGCAGTGATGATGCAGTGATGATGCAGTGATCAAAGCGTCATCACAGCATCATCACAGCATCATCGCAGCGTCATCACTGCATCATCACAGCGTCACCACAACATCATCACAGCGTCATCACAGCATCATCACAGCACAATTACTGCATCATCACTGCATCATCAAATCATAAACACAACATCATCAATACGTCATCACAGCATAATTATTGCATCATTAAAACATCATCACAGCATCAGCATAGCATCATCACAGCATCATAACAACATCATCACAGCGTCATCACAGCATCATCACAGCATCATCACAGCATCATCACAGCATTATCACAGCATCACGAAAGCGTCATCACAGCAGCATCACAGCATAATCACAGCGTCATCAGAGCATCAACTCAGCATCATCATAGCATCATCACTGCATCATCAGAACGTCATCACAGTGTCATCAAACCGTCATCACAGCATCATAAGAGCATCACAAGAGCATCATCACAGCGTCATCACCGTGTCATCAGTGCATCATCACTGCATCATCAGAACATAATCACAGTGTCATAAAACCCTCATCACAGTATCATCACAGCATCATCACAGTATCAAGACAACATCATCACTGCATAATCAGTGCATTATCAATGCATCATCAGAGCTTCAACAAGGCATCACAGTGCCATCACAGTGTCATCACTGCATCATCATAGAGTCATCACAGCATCATCACATCATCATCACAACAGCATCACAGAGTCATCAATGTGTCATCATCACTACATCGTCACAGCATCATCACTGCATCATCACTGCGTCATAACAGCGTCATCACAGCATCATCACAGCATCATCGCAGTGTCATCACACCATCGTCACAGCATCATCACAATATTATCACAGCCTCACCACAGCGTCATAACTGCATCAACACTGCATTATCACTGCATCATCACAGCGTCATCACAGCAGCATCACTACATCATCACTGTGTCGTCACAGCATCATCACAGCATCACCACAGCATCATCACATCATCATCACTGCAACATCACAGTATCATCACAGCATCATCATAGCGTCATCACAGCATCATCACAATATCATAACAGCATCATCACAGTGTCATCACTGCATCATCATCATAGCATCATGACAACATCATCGCAGCATCATCGCAGTGTTATCAATGCATCATCACAGCATCATCACAGCATCATCGCAGCGTCATCACTGAATCGTCACAACATCATCATACCATCATGAAAGCATCACAGCGTCATCATTCAGAGTGTCGTCATAGTATCATCACGGCATCATCTCAGAGTTATTGCAGCGTCATCACTGCATCATCACAGCATCATCACTGTATCATCACAACGTCATCACAGCATCATCACAGCATCATCACTGCGTCATCACAGCGTCATCACAGAATCATCACTGCATCATCATATAATCATGACAGCATCATAGCTGTATAATCACAGCATCATCAAAGCGTCATCACAGCATCATAACAGCATCATCACAGCATCATCAAAGCTTCATCACAGTATCATAACTGCATCATCACTGCATAAACACTGCATCAGCACAGCATCATCATAGCATCATCACAGCATCAACACAGCATCATCTGTGCATCATCACAGCATCATCACAACATCATCAGAGCGTCATCACAGCATCATCATTGAATCACAACAGCGTCATCACAGCATCATGACAGCATCATCACAGCATCATCACTGCATCATCATATCATCCTGAGAGCATCATAGCTGCATAATCACAGCATCATCTAATTGTCATAACAGCATCATCACAGCGTCATCACAGCATAATAACATCGTCATCACAGCGTCATCAGAGCATCATCACAGTATCATTAGAGCATCATCTCTGCATCATCACTGCATCATCACAGCATCACCGTAGTATCATCACAGCATCATCACAGCAACATCACTCCATCATTACAGCGTCATCACAGTGTCATCACAGCTTCATCACAGCATCATCAAAGCATCACAGTGTAATCAGTGTTATCATAGCGTCATCACAGCATCATCACAGCATCATTACAGCATCATGAAAGCACCATCACAGCGTCATCACAGTGTAATTAAAGCGTCTTCACAGAGTCATCACAGCATTATAACGGCATCATTACATCATCATCACTGCATCATCACAGCATCATCACAGCATCATCACAGCATCATCACATCATCTTGACTGCATCATCACAGCGTCATCACAGCATCATCGCAGCATCATCATAGAATCATCACTGCATCATCACAGCGTCATCACAGCATCATAGCGTCATCAAATTATCATCACTGCATCATCAGAGCATCACTAGAACTTCATCACAGCATCATCAAAGCAGCTTCACAGCGTCACTACTGCAACATCACTGCATCATCCGAGCATCATCACAGCTTAATCACAGCACCATCACAGCGTTGTCACAGCGTCATCAAAGCCTCATCACAACATCATCAAAGCGTCATCACAGCACCATCACAGCATCATCACTGCATCATCACAGTGTCATCAAATTATCATCACAGCATCATCACAAGAGCATCACCACAGCATCATAAGAGCGTCATTTCTGGTGCCAATGCAGAAATCTTGTTTTTTTTTTGACCATGGGGCACTTTACTCAGCACCTGGCCTGATGGCCGCAGACGGGTCCCTATCTTTTAGGGGAAAAAGGATCCTGGGCCAGGAGCTGGCAGGGCTCATTGAGAGGGCTTTAAACTAGGTAAGAAGGGGGATGGGACTGAAGCAAGGATTGTTGGGGCTGTGCCAGGGGGAACAATGGCAAGGCCGGAGGATAGGGCAATGGCCCAGTTGAAGTGCATCTTCACTAATGCTCTGATGATGCTCTGATGATGTAGTGATGTTGCAGTAGTGACGCTGTGATGACACTGAGATGTTGCTTTGATGATGCTGCGATGAAGTTCTGGTGATGCTCTGATGATGCAGTGATGATAATTTGATGACGCTATGATGCTGTGATGACGCTGTGATGATGCTGTGATGAGGCTGTGATGATTCTATGATGATGCTGTGATGATACAATTATGACGGTGTGATGACGCTGCGATGATGCTGCCAAGATGCTATGATGACGCTGTGATAATGTAGTGATGATGCAGTGATGATGCAGTAATGATGCTGTGAGGACACAGTGATGATGTTGTGCTGATGCTGTGATGATATTTTGATTACGCAGTGACGATTCTGTGGTGATGCAGTGATGATGCAGTGATGACACTGTGATGATGTAGCGATGATGCTGTGATGATGCAGTGGTGATGCTGTGATGATGGTGTGCTGATACTGTGATGATGCTATGATGATGCAGTAATGATGCTGTGCTGATGCAGTGATGATTCAGTGATGATGTATTGATGACGCTGTGTTGACGCAGTGATGATGCTTTGATGATTCCCTGATGATGTAATGTAGATGCTGTGATGATGCTGTGATGACACTGTGATGATGATGTGATGATGCTGTGATTATGTACCTATGATGCTCTGATCATGCTGTGATGACTCAGTGATGATGCTTTGATGACGCAGTGATTATGCAGTGATGACGCTGAGATGGCGCTGTGATGACGCTCTTATGATGCTGTGATGACGCTGCGATACTGCTGTGATGATGCTCTGATGATGCTTTCATGATTCTGTAATTACGCTTTGATGATGCAGTGATGATGATGTGATGATGCAGTGATTCTGCAGTAGTGATACTGTGATGACGTTGAGATGATGCTGTGATGATGCAGTGATTTTGCAGTGATTATGAAGTGATGATGCAGTGATGATGCGGTGATGATGCAGTGATGATGCAGTGATGACGCTGTGATGAGTACGCGATGATGATGTGATGACAATTTGATGATGTAGTGATGATGCTGTGATGACGCTATTATGATGCAGTGATGATGCTGAAATGCTGTCGTGATTATGACTCTATGATGCTGTAATGATGCTGTGATGATGCTGTTATGACGGTGTGATGACACAGTGATTATGCTGTGATGACACTGATGATTTTTTGATGATGCTGTGATGATGCTGTGATGATGCAGTGATTATGCAGTGATGATGCTGTGATGACACTGTGATGATGTTGTGATGATGATGTGATGATGCTGTGATTACGCTGTGATTATGCAGTGATGATGCAGTGATTATTCTGTGATAATGCACTGATGATACTCTGATGACGCTGTGATGATGCAGTGAGTAAGCAGTAATGATGCTACGATGATGCTGAGATGTTGCTGTGATGATGCAGTGATGATGCTGTGATGATGCTATGATGATGGTGTGATGATGCTGTGATTATATTGTGATGATGCAGTGATGATGTTTTGATAACGCAGTAATGAAGCTGCGATGATGCTGTGATGATGCAGTGATCATGAGGTGATGAAGTAGTGTGAATGATGTGATGATGCTGTGGCGATGCAGTTCTGATGCAGTTCTGATGCAGTGATGACGCTGTGATGATGCAGTTATGACGCTGTGATGACGCAATTATGATGCTGTGATGACGCAGTGATGATGCTGTGATGATGCAGTGATGACGCAGTGATGGTGATGTGATAACGCAGTGATGATGCTGTGATGATGCTGTGATGATGCAGTGATGATGATGTGATGATGTTGTGGTGACGATGTGATGATGCTGTGATGATGCAGTGATCATGCAGTGATGATGTTGTGATGACGCAGTGATGATGCTGTGATGATGCTGCGATGATGCTGTGGTGATGATGTGATGATGCTGTGTTGATGATGTGATGATGCTCTTATGATGCAGTGATGACGCTGTGATGATGATGTGATGATGCTGTGACGACGCAGTGACGATGCTGTGAGGATGCTGCGATGACGCTATAATGACGCAGTAATCATGATGTAATGATGCTGTGATGACTCTGCGATGACACTGTTGTGATGCTGTGATGACGCTGTGATGATACTGAGATGACGTTGAGATGATGCAGTGATGATGCAGTGATGATGCAGTGATGACGCAGTAATGATGCTATGATTATGTAGTGATGATGTAGTGATTCCGCTGTGATGATGCTCTGATGATGCTGTGATTATGATGTGATGATGCATTGATAATGATGTGATGATGCTGTGATGATGCAGTGATGACTCTGTGATGATGCAGTGATTATGTAGCTATGATGCTGTGATGATGATGTGATGATGCAGTGATAATGATGTGATGATGCAGTGATGATGATATGATGATGCAGTGATGATGATGTGATGATGCAGTGACTCTGCACTAATGATGTTGTGATTATGCTGAGATGATGCTCTGATGATGCAGTGATGATTCTGCGATGATGTTGTGATTATGTCACTATGATGTGATGATACTGTGATGATGCAGTGATGACGCAGTGATGATGCAGTGATGATGCTGTAATGATGCAGTGATTATGCAGTAATGATGCTGTAGTGACGCTGTGATGATGCTGTGATGATGCTGTGATGTTGCCATGGTGACGCTGTGTTGAGGGTGTTCTGATGCTCTGATAACGTTGTTGTGATGCTGTGATGATGCTACGATGATGTTGTGATGATGCTGTGATGATACCGTGATGATGCAGTTACGATGCAGTGATGATGCTTTGATGTTGCTGCGATGACGCTGTGGTGACAATGTGATGATGCAGTGATGATGCAGTTATGATGCACTGATGATGATGTGATGAAGCAGTGATGATACAGTGATTATGCTGTGATTAAGGTGTGTTGACACAATTATGATGCTCTGATGATGCAGTGAAGATGATGGGATGATGCAGTGGTGATGCCGTGATGATGCTGTGAATATACTGTGATGACGCTGTTATGATGCAGTATTTATGCAGTAATGATTCTGTGATGATGCTGAGATGATGCTGTGATGATGCAGTGATGATGCTCTGATGACACTATTATGATGCTGAGATGATGCAGTCATTATGCAGTGATGATGCAGATATGAGGCTGTGATGACGCTGTGATGATATTGTGATGATGTTGTTACGACGCTGTGATGACCCAGTGATGATGCACTGATGATGCTGTGATGATGTTTTGATTACGCAGTGATGATGCTGTGGTGATGCAGTGATGATGCAGTGCTCAAAGCGTCATAACAGCATCATCACAGCATCATTACTGCATCATCAGAACGTCATCACAGTGTCATCAAACCGTCATCACAGCATCATCAGACCATCACAACAACATCATCGCAGCGTCATCACAGCATCATCACAGCATCATCACTGCATCATCAGAACGTCATCACAGTGTCATCAAACAGTCATCACAGCATCATCAGAGCATCACAACAGCATCATCACCGCGTCATCACTGCATCATTAAAGCATGATCACTGCATCATCAGAACATAATCACAGTGTCATAAAACCGTCATCACAGTATGATCACAGCATCATCACAGTATCAAGACAACATCATCACTGCATAATCAGTGCATTATCAATGCATCATCAGAGCTTCAACAAGGCATCACAGTGCCATCACAGTGTCATCTCTGCATCATCATAGAGTCATCACAGCATCATCACAGCGTCATCAATGTGTCATCACCACTACATCGTCACAGCATCATCACTGCATCATAACTGCGTCATAAAAGCGTCATCACAGCGTCATCACAGCGTCATCACGTCATCATAACTGCATCTTCAGAGAATCATCAAAGCATCATCGCAGCGTCATCACTGCATCATCACAGCATGATCACAGCGTCATCACAGCATCATAAGAGCATTATCGTAGCGTCATCACAGCATAATCACAACATCATCACAGCATCATCGCTGCATCATTACAGCATCATCACAGCATCATCACTGCGTCATCATTGCATCATTACTGCATCATCAGAACATTATCATAGTGTCATCAAAGCGTCAACACAGCATCATCACAGCATCACAACAGCTTCATCGCAGCATCATCACTGCATCATCACAGCATCACAACAGCATCATAACAAAATCATCACAGCGTCATCAAAGCGTCATCACAGCGTCACCACAGCATCATCACTGCATCATTACAGCGTCATCAGAGCATCATCACAGCATCATCAAAGCATCACAGCGCCATCAAAGTGTCATCAGAGCATCATCACGGCATCACTACAGCATCATCATATCATCACAGCATTATTACAGCATCATCACAGCATCATCACTACATCATCACAACATCATCGCAGCGTCATCACAGCATCATCACTGCATCATTACTGCATCATTACAGCATCATCACAGCATCATCAGTGCGTCATCACAGCATCAGTACTGAATCATCACAGCTTCATAACAGCATCATCCAGGCATCATCATAGCATCATCACAGCACCATCACAGCGTCATCACTGCATCATCACAACATTATCATCAAAGCATCCCAACAGTATCATCACTGATTCATCACACCATCATCACAGCATCATCGCAGCATCATCACAGCATCATTAAAGCATCACAGCATCATCAAAGAGTCATCACAGCGTCATCAAAGCATCACCACTGCGTTATCAGAGCGTCATGAAAGAACCATCACAGCGTCATCAGAGCTTCATTACAGCATCAACACAGCATCATCACAGTCTAATCAAAGAGTCATCACAGCATCATCAACGCATCATCACAGAATCATCACAGCGTAATAACAACATTATCAGTGCATCATCACAGTGTAATCACAGCATCATCACAGCATCAACACAGCATCATCGCAGCGTCATCACTGCATCATCGCAGCGTCATCACTGCATCATCACAGCATCATAATTGCATCATAACTGCATCATCACAACATCATCAAATAATCACGAAAGCATCAGAGCTTCATCAAAGCGTCATCAGAGCATCATCACTGCATCTTCACTGCATCATCACAGCATCATCACGTCATCATCACTGCATCATCACTGCATCACCAAAGATTCACAACGTCATCATTGCAGCATCACAGAATCATCACTGCATCATCACAGCATCCTCACTGCGTCATCACAACACCATCACTTCAGCATCACAACAACATCACACTGTCATCAAAGCGTCATCACAGCATCATTACTGCATCATCACAGCATCATAACAGCATCATCCAGGCGTCATCACTGCATCATCACAGCGTCACCACAGCGTCATCACTGCATCATCATTGCATCATAACAGCATCATCACAGCATCATCAAAGCATCACAGCGTCATCAAAGACTCCTCACAGCGTCATCAAAGCACCATCACCGCGTCATCACAGCTTCAACACAGCATCAACACAGCATCATCACAGTGTCATCAAAGCGTCATAATAGCATCATCCACGCATCATCACTGAATCATCACAGCGTAATAACTACATTATCAGTGCGTCATCACAGTATCATTACAGCATCAACACAGCATCATTGCAGCGTCATCACTGCATCATCGCAGCGTCATCACTGCATCATCACATCATCATCACTGCATCATCACAGCATCATCACAGCATCACCAAAGAATCACAATGTCATTATTGTATCATCACAGCATCATATTAACGTCATCAGAGCATTATCGCTGCCTCATCACTGCATCATAACAGCATCATCAAAATATTATCACAGCCTCACCACATCGTCATGACTGCATCATCACTGCATCATCACTGTATCATCAGAGCATCATCACATCATTTCACTGCATGATCACAGCATAATAAGAGCATCATCACGGCATCATCACAGCATCATCACGGCATCATCACTGCGTCATCATTGCATCATTACTGCATCATCACAACATTATCATAGTGTCATCAAAGCGTCATCACAGCATCATCACAACATCACAACATCATGATCACTGCATCATGGAAACGTCATCACAGCATCACCACAGCATCATCACAAATCATCACAGCATCATACCAGCGTAATCACAGCATCATCACAGCATCATCAAAGCATCAAAACGTCATCAAAGCATCATCACAGCATCATCACTGCATCATCACAGCATCATCGCAGTGTCATCACAGCATCACCGCAGCATCACTACTGCATCATCACAACATCATCACAGTGTCATCATAGCATAATCGCATCATAATCAGAGCATCACAACAGCATCTTCACAGCGTCATCACTGCACCATCAGAACATCATTACAGCGTAATCTATGCGTCATCATAACTACATCACAACAGCATCATCGTTGCATCATCACTGCATCATCACTTCATCATCACAGCTTCATCACTGCATCATCTCAGCCTCATCACAGTGTCATGAAAGCATCATCACAGCATCATCAGATCATGATCACAGTATCATGAAAGCGTCATCACAGCGTCACCACAGCACCATCACAACAGTATCACAGTATCACAGCATCATCACAGCGTCATCATCACATCATCACTGCACCATCACTGTGTCATCACAGCATCATTACTGCATAATCACAACATCATCACAGTGCTATCAAAGCGATGTCACAGCATCATCACAACATCACAACAGCATCATTGCATTGTCATCACTGCATCATCATTGCATCATCACAGCATCATCACTGCATCATCGCAGCATCACAACAGCATCATTACAGCGTCATCTATGCATCATCCAGGCGTCATCACAGCATCATCTCAGCGTCACGACAGAGTCATCACTGCATCATCACTACATCATCAAATCATCACAACAGCATCATCTCAGCATCATCACAGCATCATCAATGTATCACAGCGTCGCCATCACTGCATCATCACAGCATGATCACAGCATCATCACAGCACCATCAAAACATCATCACAGCATCATCACTGCATCATTACAGCATTATACCAACATCATTACAGCATCACAGTATCATCAAAGTGTCATAACAGCGACATCACAGCACCATCACTGCATCATCACTCCGTCATTACAGCGTCATCAGAGCATCATCACAGCATCACCAAAACATCATCACTGCATCATCACAGCATCGTCACTGCATCATTACAATATCATCGCAGTTTCATCACTGCATCATCACAGCATCATCACTGCGTCATCACACCATCATCACAGCATCATCAAACCATCACAGTGTCATCAGAGCATCATCACAACATCATCACTGCGTCATCACAGCATCACAGTGTCATCAGAGCATCATCACAACATCATCACTGCGTCATCACAGCATCATCAAAGCGTTATCACAGAGTCATCACAGCATCATCACAGCATCATTGCAGTGTCATCACAGCATCATCACAATATTATCACAGCCTCACCACAGTGTCATAACTGCATCAACACTGAATTATCGCTGCATCATCACAGCGTCATCACAGCATAAACACATCATCATAAATGCATCATCACAGCATCATCAATACATCTTCACAGCATCACAGCATCATCAAAGCATCAGCACAGCATCATCACAACATCATCACAGCATAATAACATTGTCATCACAGCGTCATCAAAGCATCATCACAGCGTCATTAGAGCATTATCACAGCATCATTAGAGCGTCATCACTGCATCATTACATAATCATCAGTGCATCATCAGAGCATCATCACAGCATTATCAGAGCATCACAACAACATCATCAGAACATCATCACAGTGTCATCAAAGCATCATCACAGCATCATTACAGCGTCATTAGAGCATCATCCCATCATCATTAAAGCATCATCACTGCATCATCACAGCATCATCAAAGCATCACAGTGTAATCAAAGCGTCATCATAACGTCATCTCTGCGTCATCACAGCATCATAACTGCATCATCACTGCATAAACACTGCATCATCACAGCGTCATAACAGCGTCAAAACAGCATAATCACATTGTCATCACTGCATCATCACAGCATCATCACAGCATCAGTGTCATCAAATTATCATCACTGCATCATCAGAGCATCATCACTGCGTCATCACAGCCTCATCACAGCACCATCACAGCGTTGTCACAGCGTCATCAAAGCCTCATCACAACATCATCAAAGCACCATCACAGCATCATCACTGCATCATCACAGTGTCATCAAATTATCATCACAGCATCATCACAAGAGCATCACCACAGCATCATAAGAGCGTCATTTCTGGTGCCAATGCAGAAATCTTGTTTTTTTTTGACCATGGGGCACTTTACTCAGCACCTGGCCTGATGGCCGCAGACGGGTCCCTATCTTTTAGGGGAAAAAGGATCCTGGGCCAGGAGCTGGCAGGGCTCATTGAGAGGGCTTTAAACTAGGTAAGAAGGGGGATGGGGCTGAAGCAAGGTGATGATGGTGATGCGGTGATGATGCAGTGAGGATGCAGTTACAACGCTGTGATGATGCTGTGATGATGCAGTGATGAGGCTGTGATGATTCTATGATGATGCTGTGATGATACAATTATGACGGTGTGATGACGCTGCGATGATGCTGCCATGATGCTATGATGACGCTGTGATGATGCAGTAATGGTGCTGTGATGATGAAGTCATGATGCTCTGATTACGCAGTGATGATGTCGTGATGATGCTCTGATGAAGCAGTGATGAAGCTGTGAATAAGCAGTGATGATGCTGTGACGATATTGTGATGATGCTATGATAACGCGGTGATGACGCTGTCGTAATACTGTGATGATGCTGCTGTGATGGCATGATGATGCTGTGATGATGATGTGATGATGCTGTGAATAAGCAGTGATGATGCTGTGACGATATTGTGATGATGCTATGATAACACGGTGATGACGCTGTCGTAATACTGTGATGACGCTGCTGTGATGGCATGATGATGCTGTGATGATGATGTGATGATGCCGTGATGAAGCAGTGATGAAGCTCTTATGATGCAGTGGAGATGCTGTGATGATGAACTGATGATGCAGTGATGACGCTGTGATTAAGTAGTGAAGATGATGTCATGATACTGTGATGACGCTGTGATGATGCTGAGATGATGCTGTGATGATGCAGTGATTATGCAGTGATGATGCTGTGATGCTGAGATGACGCTGCTATGATTCTGTGTTGATGCTGTGATGATGCCGTGATGATGCTGTGATGAAGTTGCTATGACGATGTGATGATTCAGTGATGATGATATCATGATGCAGTGATGATGCTTTGATGATGCAGTGATGATACTGTGATGACGCTGTGATGATGCAGTGAGTAAGCAGTAATGATGCTGCGATGATGCAGTGATGATGCAGTGACGATGCAGTGATGATTCAGTGATGATGTGATGATGCAGTGTTGACGTTGTGATGACGCTTTGATGATGCTGTGATGACACTGTGCTGATGCGGTGATGATGATATGATGATGCAGTGATCATGATAGTGTTATGACGCTGAGATGATGCAGTGATTATGCATTAATGATTCTATGATGATGCTGAGATGATATTTTGATGATGAAGTGATGACGCTGTGATGACCTTATTATGATGCTGTGATGATACTTTGACGATGCTGTGATTATGCAGCTATGATTCTGTGATGATGCAGTGATGATGCTGTGATGATGATGTGATGATGATCCGATGATGCTGTGATGATGTTGTGATGATGCTGTGACGATGCAGTGAGGACGATGTGGTGACGCTGTGTTGATGCAGTGATGACGCTGTGACGTTGATGTGATGATGATCTGATGATGCAGTGATGATGCTTTGATGACGCAGTGATGATGCAGTGATGACGCTGTGATGACGCTGTGATGATGCTATGATGACGCTGTGATGATTCTGTGATGACGCTTTGATAATGCAGTGATGATGATAGGATGATGCAGTGATGATGATGTGATGATGCAGTGATTCTGCAGTAGTGATACTGTGATGATGCTGAGATGATGCTGTGATGATGAAGTGATTATGCAGTGATGGTGCAGTGATATTGCTGAGATGATGCTGTGATGATGCAGTGATTGTGCAGTGATTATGAAGTGATGATGCAGTGATGATGCTGTGATGAAAATGCTAAGATGCTGTGATGATGTAGTGATGATGCTGTGATGACGCTATGATGATGCAGTGATGATGCTGAAATGCTGTCGTGATTATGACTCTATGATGCTGTGATGATGCTGTTATGACGCTGTGATGACACAGTGATTATGCTCTGATGACACTGTGATAATGTTGTGATGATGATGTGATGATGCTGTGATTACACTGTGATTGTGCAGTGATGATGCAGTGATTATGCTGTGAAAATGCACTGATGATACTGTGATGATGCTGTGATGATGCAGTGATCATGTAGTGATGATGAAGTGATGACGCTGTAATATCGCTCTGATGATGCTGTGATGATGCAGTGATGATGCTGTGACAGTGCAGTGATGATGTAGTGTTTATGCTATGATGATGCTCTGATTATGTTGTGATGATGCTGTGATGATGATGTGATGATTCTCTGATGATGCTTTGATGATGCAGTGATGATGTTGTGATAACGCAGTGATGATGCTGTGATGATGCTGTGATGATGCTGCGATGAAGCTTTGATGATGGTGTGATGACGCAGTGATGATACTGTTGGGATGCTGAGATGATAATGTTGTGATGATGCAGTGATGACGCTGTGATGGTGCTGTGATGGTGCTGTGATGATGCTGTAATGATGCTGTGATGAGGCTTTGATGACAGTGTGATTATGTTCTGATGATGCTGTGATGACGCAGTATTGATGATGTGATGATGCTGCAATCATGCTGTGATGATTCTGTGATGATGTTGTGATGATGCTGTGATGACGCTGCGATAACACTGTGATGATGTTGTGATGATGCAGTAATGATACTGTGACGACGCACTGATTCTGCTGTGATGATGCTGTAATGATGCAGTCATGATGCAATAATGATGATGTGATGATGCTGTGATGACGCTTCGATGATGCTGTGATGATGCAGTGATGATGCTGTGATGATGCTGTGATGATGCTGTGAGGATGTTGTGATGATGCTGTGATTATGTTGCGATAACACTGTGATGATGTTGTGATGATTCAGCACTGATGCTGTGATGAGGCACTGATGATGCTGTGATGATGCTGTGATGATGCTGTGATTAAGCTGCGATGATGCAGTGATTATGCTGTGATGATGCTGTGATGACGCTTCGATGATGCTGTGATGATGCAGTGATGATGCTGTGATGATGCTGTGATGATGCTGTGAGGATGTTGTGATGATGCTGTGATTATGTTGCGATAACACTGTGATGATGTTGTGATGATTCAGTACTGATGCTGTGATGAGGCACTGATGATGCTGTGATGATGCTGTGATGATGCTGTGATTAAGCTGCGATGATGCAGTGATTATGCTGTGATGATGCTGTGATGACACAGTGATGACTGTGATGATGCTGTAATAATGCTGTGATGATATGATGATGCTGTAGTGATGCCGTGATGATGCTCTGATGACACTTTGATGACGCTGTGATGCTTTGATGATGCTGTGATGATGCTCTGATGATGCTGTAATGATGCAGTGATGATGCTGTGATGACGCTGTCATGACACTTTGATGACGCTGCGATGATTTTGTTATGATGCTGTTGTGATGCTGTGATGATGCAGTGATGATGCTGCGATGATGCTGTTGTAATGCTGTGATGATGCTGTGATGATGTTGTTATGATGGTGTGATTCTGCTATGCTCATGCTGTGATGACGCTCTCATAACGCTTTGACGACACTCTGATGCTGTGGTGATGTTTTGATGGTGTTGTGATCATGTGTTGTGATGCTGTTATGATGCTGTGATGACGCTTTGATGACAATGTGATGATGTTTTTATGATGCAATAATGATTCTGTGATGACGTATTGATGATGTTGTGTTTATGCTTTGATGATGCTCTTACGATGCAGTAATGATGCTTTGATGACGCTGTGATGACGCTGTGATGATGTTGTGATGACGCTGTGATGATGCAGTGATGACGCTGCAATATGCTGTGATGATGCTGTGATGACGCTTTGATCACTGAATCATCACTGCATCATCACAGCATCATAGCTACATCATCACATCATCATCAATGCATCATCAAAACATCATCACAGCATCATCACAGTCTCATCACTGCATCATCACTGCATCATAACAGTGTCATCAAAACGTCATCACAGAGTAATCACAGCATCATCATATCGTCGTCGCAGCGTCATCACAGCATCATAATAGCATCATCACAGCATCATAACAGAATCATCACTGCATGATCACTGCATCATCACAGCATGATCACAGCATCATCGCAGCGTCATCACTGCATCTTCACATCATCGTCACAGCATCATTACAGCATCATCAGAGCATCACCACTGCATCATCATTGCATCATGACATCATCATCTCAGCATCATCACAGCATCATCGTATCATCATCACCACATAATCACAGTGTCATCTCAGCATCATCACTGTGCCTCACTGCATCATCACAGAATCTTCGCATTTTCATCACAGCATCATCTCTGCGTCCTCAGTGCATCTTCACAACATCATCACTACAGCATCAGAGCATCATTACAGCATCATCACATCATCATCACAGCATCATCACATCATCATCACAGCATCATCACGTTATCATCACTGCATCATCACATCATCATCACTGCATCATCACAGCATCATTACATCATCACAGAAAAATCACTGCATCATCTCTGCATCATCAGAGCATCATTAGAGTATCATGACAGCATCATCACTGCATAATCACTGCATCATCACCTCATCGTCACAGCATAATCACAGCATCATCGCAGCATCATTACCCGGGAAACTACAGGCCTGTCAGTTTGACCTCAGTGCCAGGGAAGCTCATGGAGCAGATCCTCTTGAGAGTCATCATGCAGCACTTGCAGGGCAAGCAGGCGATCAGGCCTGGCCAGCATGGGTTTATGGAAGGCAGATCCTGCTTGACAAACCTGATCTCCTTCTATGACAAAGTGACGCGCTGGGTGGACGAGGGAAAGGCTGTGGATGTGGTCTACCTTGACTTCAGCAAGGCATTTGACACCGTCTCCCACAGCATTCTCCTCAAGAAACTGGCTGCTCTTGACTTGGACTGGCGCATGCTTCGTTGGGTTAGAAACTGGCTGGATAGCCGGGCCCAAAGAGTCGTGGTAAATGGAGTCAAGTCCAGTTGGAGGCCAGTCACTAGTGGCGTCCCCCAGGGCTCGGTGCTGGGGCCGGTCCTCTTTAATATCTTCATCAATGATCTGGACGAGGGCATTGAGTGCACCCTCAGTAAGTTTGCAGATGACACCAAGTTAGGTGCGTGTGTTGATCTGCTCGAGAGTAGGAAAGCTCTGCAGGAGGATCTGGATAGGCTGCACCAATGGGCTGAGGTCAACTGTATGAAGTTCAACAAGGCCAAGTGCCGGGTCCTGCACCTGGGGCGCAACAACCCCAAGCAGAGCTACAGGCTGGGAGATGAGTGGTTGGAGAGCTTCCAGGCAGAGAAGGACCTGGGAGTGATGGTGGACAGTCGGCTGGATATGAGCCAGCAGTGTGCTCAGGTGGCCAAGAAGGCCAACGGCATCCTGGCTTGTATCAGAAACAGTGTGACCAGCAGGGCTAGGGAGGTGATCGTCCCCCTGTACTCGGCTCTGGTGAGGCCGCACCTCGAGTACTGTGTTCAGTTTTGGGCCCCTCGCTACAAGAAGGACATCGAGGTGCTTGAGCGGGTCCAGAGGAGGGCGACGAAGCTGGTGAGGGGCCTGGAGAACAAGTCCTACGAGGAGCGGCTGAGGGAGCTGGGCTTGTTCAGCCTGCAGAAGAGGAGGCTCAGGGGCGACCTTATCGCTCTTTACAGGTACCTTAAAGGTGGCTGTAGTGAGGTGGGGGTTGGCCTGTTCTCCCACGTGCCCGGTGACAGAACGAGGGGGAATGGGCTAAAGTTGCGCCAGGGGAGTTTTAGGTTAGATGTTAGGAAAAACTTCTTTACTGAAAGGGTTGTTAGGCACTGGAACAGGCTGCCCAGGGAGGTGGTGGAGTCACCATCCGTGGAAGTCTTTAAAAGACGTTTAGATGTAGAGCTTAGGGATATGGTTTAGTGGGGACTGTTAGCGTTAGGTCAGAGGTTGGACTCGATGATCTTGAGGTCTCTTCCAACCTAGAGATTCTGTGATTCTGTGATTCTGTGATCATTACTGCTTACTCACTGCATCATCACAGCGTCATCACGGTGTATTCACTGCATCATAACACCATCATATCTGCATCATCACATCATCATCACTGCATAAACACAACATCATCACACCACCATCACAGTGTCATCACTGCATCATCACAGGGTCATCACAGCATCATTAGAGCATCATCACTGCATCATCACAGCATCATCACAGAATCATCACTGCGTCATCACTGCATCATTACTGCATCATAAGAGCATCATCACTGCATCATCACAGCGTCATCACAGCATCATCACAGCTGTATCGCAGCGTCATCACAGCATCACCACAGCATCATCACTGCGTCATCACAGCATCATCACAGAATCATCACTGCGTCATCACTGCATCATTACTGCATCATAAGAGCATCATCACAGCGTCATCACAGAATCATTACTACATAATCACTGCATCATCTCAGCATCATCACAGCATCATCACAGCTGTATCGCAGCGTCATCACAGCATCACCACAGCATCATCACTGCGTCATCACATCAGCATCCCAGCATCATCACAACATCATGACAGCATCATTACTGCTTACACACTGCATCATCACACCGTCATCACAGCATCATCACAGCTTCATAGCTGCATAATCACAGCATCATCACTGCATAATCACAGCATCATCACCGCATCATCCCAGAATCATCACAACATCATGACAGCATCATTACTGCTGACTCACTGCATCATCACAGCATCATCACATCATCATAACAACATCATCACTACATCATCACTGCATCATCACAGCATCATAACAGCATCATCACAGCATCATCCCATATTCATCACAGCATCATCACATCATCATTGCAGTGTCATCACTTTGTCATCAGAGCGTCATCACAGCACCATCACATCACCATCACTGCATCATCACAGAATCATCATCTCAGCATCTTTGCTGTGTCATCAATGCATCGTTACAGCATCATCACAATATCATCACAGCATCATAAATGCATAATCTATGCATCATCACAGGGTCATCACAGCATGATCACAGCATCATCACAGCATCATGATATCATCATCACTGCATCATCACTGCATCATCACAGCATTATCACTGCATCATGACATCATCATCACTGCATAATCACTGCATCATCACAGCGTCATCACAGTATCATCACTGCATCATCATATCATCATCACAGTGTCATCACAGCATCCTCACAGCATGATCATAGCGTCATCACAGCATGATCACTACGTCATCACATCATCATCACTGCATCATAACAACATCATCACAGCATCATCACATCATCATTGCATCATAACAGCGTCATCACAGCATCATCAAATCATCATCACTGCATCATAACAGCGTCATCTCAGCATCATCACACCATCATTACTTCTTACTCACTGCATCATCACAGCGTCATCACAGTATCATCACTGCATCATCACTGCATCATCACAGCATCATAACATCATCATCACAACATCATGTGTCATCACAGCATAATCACTGTGTCATCACAGCGTCATCACAGCATCATCACAGCATCATCACAGCTTCATAGATCCATAATCACAGCATCATCACAGCATCATCACTACATCATCACAGCATCATCTTAAATCATCACAAAATCATCACAGTGTCATCACAGCATTATCACAGAATCATTACTGCATAAACACTGCATCATCACAGCGTTATCACAGTATCATCACTGCATCATCAGAGAATAATCACATCATCATCAAAACATCCTCAGAGTGCCATCACAGTATCATCACTGCGTCATCAGAGCGTCATCAAAACATCATCACAGCATGATCACAGCATCATCATAGCGTCATCACAGCATCATCACTGTGTCATCAGAGCAGCATCATGGTGTCATGACAGAATCATCACTACGTCATCAAATTGTCATCACAGCAGCCCACAGCATCATCACAGCATCATTGCAGCATCATAACAGCATCATCAAAGCATCTTTACTGTTTCCTCACTGCATCATCACAGCATCATCACACTATTGTCAGTGCATCATCAGAGCATCATCACTGCATCATCACACCATAATCACAACATCATCACACCGTCATCAAAGTGTCATCACTGCATCATCACAGGATTATCACAGGGTCATAACTGCATCATCACTGCATCATCACTGCATCTTCACAGCATAATCTCAGCATCATGACAGTGTCATCACAGTTTTATAACAGCATCATCACAGCATCATCACATCATCATCAGAGCGTCATCACAGAATCATCACAGCATCATCACTATGTCATCACAGCATAATCACAATATCATCACAACGTCATTAAAGCGTCATAACTGCATCATCACTGCATCATAACTACATCATCACTGCATCATCACATCGTCACCACAGCGTCATCGCAGCAACATCACAGCATCATCACTGCATCGTAACTGCATCATCACGGTATCATCACAGCATCATCACAACATCATCGTAGCATCATCACAGCATCACAACAGCGTTATCAGAGCATCACAACACCCTCAACACAGAGTCACCACAGCAACATCACAGCGTCATCACAGCATAATCGCAGCGTCAATACAGCATCATTACTGCATAATCACTGCATCATTACAGCATCATCACTGCATCATCACTGCATCATCACTGCATCATCACAACGTTATCACAGTATCATCACTGCAGCATCATATCATCATCGCAGCATCATCACTGCATATTCACAGCATCATCGCGTCCTCATAAAGGCATCATAACAGGGTCATCACAGCGTCATAACTGCATAAACACTGCATCATCACAGCATCATCATTGCGTCATCACAAAATCATCACAACATCATCGCAGCATCAGCACAGCATCACGAAAGCATTACCAGAGCATAACAGCAGTGTCATCACAGTGTCATCACAGAATCATCACATAGTCATCACAACATCATCGCAGTGTCATAAATGCATCATCACTACATCATCACAATATAATCATAGCATCATCACAGCATAATCACTGTATCATCATTGCATCGTCACAGCATTATCAAATCATCACTGCACCATCACATCATCATCACTGCATCATCAATGCTTCATCTCAGCGTCATCACAGTATCAATACTGCGGAATCACTGCATCATCACATCAAAATATCTGCATCATCACATCACCATCACTGCATCATCACATCATCATCACTGCATCATCACTGCGTCATCACTGCGTAATCACATCATCATCACTGCGTCATCACTGCATCATCACAGCATCACCTCAGCATCATCACAGCATCACCATAGCATCACGACAGTGTTATCTGAGCATCACGACAGCGTAATCATAGCATCATCACAGATTCATCAGAGCATCATAGCAGCGTCATCACTGCATCATCACAGCGTCATCACTGCATCATCACAGCATCATCACTGCATCATCAGAGCATCATCTCAGCACAATCACAGCATCATTAGTGCAGAATCACTGCATCATCACATCATCATCACTGCATCATCATATCATCATCACATCATTATCACTGCATCATCACATCATCATCACATCATGATCAATGCATCATCACATCATGATCAATGCATCATCAGAGCATCATCACTGCATCATCACAGTGTAATCACTACATCATCACTACATAATCATAGCATCATTACTGCATCGTCACTGCATCATCACTGAATCAGCACTGCATCATCACTGAATCAGCACTGCATCAGCACAACGTCATCTCAGTATCATCACAGCATCATCACAGCGTCATCACAGCATCACGACAGTGTCATCGCAGCGTCATCACAGCATCATTACATCATCATTACTGCGTCGTCAGAGCGTCATCGCAGCATCCTCACAGCATCATCATAGTACCACTACAGCATCATCACAGAATCACTATAGCGTCATCAAAGCGTCATCACAGCACCATCACAGCATCGTCACTGCGTCATCACAGCATCATCACATCATCACCACAGCATCATCGCAGCATCATCATCACAGCGTCATCACTGCATCATCACAGCGTCATCACTGCATCATCACAGCATCATCACTGCATCATCACAGCATCATCACATCATCACCACAGCATCATCACAGCATCATCACCACAGCATCATCACTGCGTCATCACAACATCATCACTGCATGATCACTGCATCATTACAGCATCACCACAGCATCATCACATCATCATCACTGCATCATCACAGCATCATCTAAGCATCATCACTGCGTCATCACAGCACCATCACTGCATCTTCACAGCATCATCACAACTTCACCAAAGCATCATCACAGCGTCATAACTACATAAACACTGCATCATCACAGCATCATTACTATGTCATGACAGCATCATCATTGCATCATCACAGAATCATCACAACATCATCACAGCATCGTCACAGCGTTACGACAATGTTATCAGACCATCACGACAGCATCATCACAGCGTCATCACAGAATTATCAAATCGTCATCACAGCATCATCGCAGCGTCATAACTGCATCATCACAACATCATCACTGCGTCATCACAGCGTACTCACTACATCATCACTGTGTCATCACATCATCATCACTACATGATCACTGCATCATGACAGCATCACCACAGCATCATCACTGCATCGTCATATCATCATTGCGTCGTCATCAAAGCATAATCACAGTGTCATAACTGCATAAACTCTGCATCATCACTGCAGCACCTCAGCATCATAACATCATCATTACTACATCATCACAGCATAATCATTGCATCATCACAGCATCACGACAACGTTATCAGAGCATCACGACAGAGTCATCACAGCGTCATCACAGAATCATCACAGCATCATCACAGCATCATCAAAACATAATCATAGCATCATCACAGCATCATCACTGCATCATCAATGAATCATCGCAGAACCATCACTGCATCATAGCTACATAATCACAGCGTCATAAATGCATCATCACAGTGTGATCACAGTGTCATCTCAGCATCATCACAGCATCATGACAGGGTCATCACAGCATCATCACTGCATCATTACAGCGTCATCACAGCATAATCACAGCATCATCACAACACCACCACAGCGTCATCACAGTATCGCGACAGCGTCATAACGGTATCATCACTGCATCATCACTACATCATCACAGCATCATCACTGCGTCATCACAGCGTACTCACTACATAATCACAGCATAATTACAGCGTCATCAATGCATCACCACTGCATCATAAAAGCATCATCTCAGTATCATTACAGTATCATTACTGCATAATCATTGCATCATGAGAGCGTCATCACAGTATCATCACTGCATCATCATAACTTCATCGCAGCGTCATCACTGCATCATCACAGTATCACCACAGCATCATTACTGCAGAAAAACTGCGTCATCACATCATCATCACTACATGACCACTGCATCATCACAGCATCATCACAGCATCATCACTGAGTCATCACAACATCATCATTGCATCATCACAATATCATCACAGCATCATCACATCATCATCAGAGCATCATCACATCATCATCACTGAATCATCACACCATCATCAGAGCATCATCACTGCGTTATCACAACATCATCACTGCATCATCAAAGCATCATCAGAGAATCATCACATCATCATCACAGCATCATCACAACATAATCAGAGCATCATCATAGCATAAACACTACATCATCACTGCACTGTCACAGCATCATCACTGCATCATCACAGCATCATCAGAGCGATATTACAGCGTCATCACTTCATCATCACTACATGATCACTGCATCATCACAGCGTCATCACAGTATCATCCGTGCATTTTCACAGCATAATCACTGCATCATCACTGCACAATCACAGTGTAATCACAGCATCATCACATCATCATCACAACGTTATCACAGTGTCATCACAGCATAATCACTGTGTCATCACAGCGTCATAACAGCATCATCACAGCATCATTACAGCATCATAGAGTCATAATCACGACAGCATTTCAGCATCATCACTGCATCATCATAGCGTCATCACAGCATCATCACTACATCATCACAGCATCTTAGCATTTTCATCACAGCATCATCACTGCGTCATCACTTCATAATCACTGCACAATCACTGCATCATCACAGCATCATCTCAGCAATATCACTGCACCATCACTGCATAATCACTTCATCATCACAGCATCATCTCAGCATCATCACAGTATCACTACTGCAGAATCACTGCATCATCACATCATCATCACTGCATCATCCTATCATCATCACTGCATTATCAAAGCGTCATCACAGAATCATCACAGCGTCATCATAGCATCATCACAGCGTCATCACAGCGTCATCACTGCATCATCACTGCGTCATCAAAGCATCATCACTGCATCATCAGATCATCATCACATCAACGTCACAGCGTCATCACTGCATCAACACAGCGTCACCACATCGTCCTCACTGCATCGTCACAGCATCATCACAACATCATCACAGCATCATCGGATCATCATCACATCATCATCACTGCATCATCACAGAATCGTAGCTGCATAATCACAGCATCGTCAAAGTATCATCACAGCATCATAATAAGGTCATCACAGCGTCATCACTTCATCCTCAAAATATCATCTCAGCATCATCATAGAATCATTAATGCATAATCACTGCATCATCTCAGTGTCATCACAGCATCATCACATTGTCATCACAGCATCATCACTGCATCATCACTGAATCATCACTGCATCGTCACTGCATCGTCACTGCATCATCGCAGCATCATTACTGCTTACTCACTGCATCGCAGCATCATTACTGCTTACTCACTGCATCATCACAGCGTCATCACAGTATCATCACTGCATCATCAAAGCATCATCACTGCATCATGATATCATCATCACTGAATTATCACATCGTCATACCATCATCATCACAGCATCATCACTGCATGATCACTGCATCATCACAGCATCATCACGGCATCATCACAGCATCAACACAGAATCATAGCAGCGTCATCTCAGCATCACAGCATCATCACTGCATAATCACTGCATCATCACAGCATCATCTCAGCATCATCACAGCGTCATCACAGTATCATGACATCATCTTCACTACTTAATCACAGCGTCATCACTGCATCATCAGTTCATCATCACAGCATCTCCACTGCATCATAAGAGCTTCATCACTGCTTCATCACGGCATCATCACATCATCATCACAGCATCATCATGCCATCACAGCAGCGTCATCACAGTATTACGACAGCGTCATCACCGCGTTATCATAGCATCATCACAATATCGTCACAGCATCATCACTGCTTATTCACAGCATCATCACATCATCATCACAGCATCATCATGCCATCACAGCAGCATCATCACAGTATTACGACAGCGTCATCACCGCGTTATCATAGCATTATCACAATATCGTCACAGCATCATCACTGCTTATTCACAGCTTCATCACTGCTTCATCAGAGCATCATCACGACATCATCACTGCGTAGTCAGAGCATCATGACTTCATCATCACAGCACCATTACTGCATCATCACAGTGTCATCATAGCATCATGGCAGCATCATCGCAGCGTCATCACACCGTCATAATTGTATCATCACAGCCTCATCACTGCATCATCACAGCCTCATCACTGCATCATCACAGCGTCATCACAGCGTCGTAACTGCATCCTCACTGCATCATCACCGCATCACCATCATCACAGCATCACAAGCTGTGATGACACTGTGATGACACTGTAATGACGCTGTGATGATGCGGTGATGATGCTGTGATGATACTATGGTGATGCTGTGATGATGCTGTGATGCTCTGATCATGTGTGCTGTGCATCACAGCGTCATCACAGCATCATCACAGCATCATAGCGTCATCAAATTATCATCACTGCATCATCAGAGCATCACCAGAACTTCATCGCAGCATCATCAAAGCAACATCTCAGCGTCATCACAGCGTCACTACTGCAACATCACTGCATCATCAGAGCATCATCAGAGCATTGGTGTAGATGCACTTCTGCTTGGCCATTGCCCTATCCTCCGGCCTTGCCATTGTTCCCCCTGGCACAGCCCCAACAATCCTTGCTTCAGCCCCATCCCCCTTCTTACCTAGTTTAAAGCCCTCTCAATGAGCCCTGCCAGCTCCTGGCCCAGGATCCTTTTTCCCCTAAAAGATAGGGACCCGTCTGCGGCCATCAGGCCAGGTGCTGAGTAAAGTGCCCCATGGTCAAAAAAAAACAAGATTTCTGCATTGGCACCGGAAATGATGATGTTATGATGCTGTGGTGATGCTGTTGTGATGATGCTGTGATGATGATTTGATGACACTGTGATGATGCAGTGATGATGCTGTGATGGTGCTGTGATGACGCTTTGATGATATTGTGATGAGGCTTTGATGACGCTGTGATAACGCTGTGATGATGCAGTGATGATAATTTGATGACACTGATGCTGTGATGATGCTGTGATGATGCAGTGATGATGCTCAGATGATGCTGTGATGATGTTGCGATGATGCTGTGATGACGCTGTGATGACAATGTGATTATGCTGTTTTGACGCTGTTATGACGCTGTGATGATGCAGTGTTTATGCAGTGATGATGCAGTTATGATGCTGTGATGACGCAGAGATGACGTTATGATGACGCTTTGATTACACTGTGATGCTTTGATGATGCTGTGATGATGCAGTGATGATGCTTTAATGATGATGGGATGATGCTCTGATGACGCTGTAATGATGCTGTGATGATGCTTTAATGACACTGTGATGATGTTCTGATGATGTTGTTGTGATGCTCTGATAATGCTGTGATGATGCTCTGATGATGCACTGATGATGATGTAATGATGCAGTGATGACGCTCTAATGATGCTGTGATGATGCTCTAATGACGCTGTGATGATGCTTTGATGACGCTGTGATGACAATGTTATTATTCTGTGATGACGCTGTGATGATGCTGTTATGACAATTTGATGATGCTGCGATTATGCAGCTATGATGCTCTCAGGATGATATGATGATGCAGTGATGATGCTGTGATGACGCTTTTATGATGCAGTGATGATGCTGTGATGATGCAGTGATGACGCTGCGATGATGCTGTGATGATGCTGTTATGATGCATTGATACCACTGCGATGATGCTGCGATGATGTTGTCATGATGCTGTGATGATGCAGTGAAGACACTGCGATGATGCTGTTATGATATTGGGAAGATGCTGTGATGATGCTTTGATGACACTGTGATGATGTTTTGATGATGCTGTGATGACACTGTGATGACGCAGTGATGAGGTTGTGATGCTGCTGTGATGACGCTGTGATGATGCTTTGATGACGCTGTGATGCTGTGAAGATGTATTGATGATGCTGTGATGATGCATTTATGATGATGTGTTTATGCTGTGATGACGCTGTGATGATGCAGTGATAATTCAGTGTTGATGCAGTTATGACACTGTGGTGAGGCTGTGATAATATCGTGATGATGCTGTGATGATGGTGTGATGACACTGCAATGATGCTGTGATGATGCAGTGATGACACTGCGATGATATTGTAATGATGCAGTGACGATGCTGTGATGATGCAGTGATGATGTTTTGGTGATGCTGTGATGATGCTCTGATGACGCTGTAATGACGGAGTGATGATGCAGTGATGGTGCTGTGATGACGCTGTTATGACACTTTGATGATGCTGTGATGCTGTAATGATGTTGGTATGATGCTGTAATGATGCAGTGATGATGCTGTGATGATGTTGTGATGGTGCTGTGATGATGCTGTGATCATGCTGTGATGATGCAGTGATACCGCTGCGATGATACAGTGATGATTCTGTGATGATGCAGTGATGGCGACGCTGTGATACATTGATGATGCTGTGATGATGCTGAGATGATGCTGTTGTGATGATTTGATGATGTAGTGATGATGCAGTGATGACTCTGTCGTGACGCTGAGATGATGCTGTGATGACGCCTGGATGATGCTGTGATGACGCTGTAATAATGCTGTTGTGATGCTGCGATGATGCAGTGATGATGCTGTGATGATGCAATGATGATGCAGTGATGACGATGCAATGATGCTGTTGTGATGTTGTGATGATGCTGTGACAATGCTTTGATAGCACTGTGATGATGTTGTGATTATGCAGTAATGATGCTGTGATGACACAGTGATGGTGCAGTGATGATGTGATGATGACGCTGTGATGACGCTGTGATACTTTGATACTGTTTTGATGGTGCTGTGGTGACGCTGTGATGACGCTTTCATGATACAGTGATCATGATGTGATGATGCTGTGATGATGCTTTCATGACACTGTAATGCGGTTGTGATGATGCAGTGATGAAGCTGTGATGATGCAGTGATTATGCAACGATGATGCTGTTGTGATGTAGTTATGATGACGCATAGATTACGCTGTAATGATGTTCTGATGGTGCAGTGATGACGCTGTGATGATGCTGTTGTGATGCTCTGATTATGATGCGATTATACTATGATGACACTGTGATGATGTAGTGATGATGCAGTGATGGTGCTACGATGATGCTGTTGTGATGTTGTGATGATGCTGTGATGACGCTTTGATGACACTATGATAATGTTGTGATGATGCAGTAATGATGCAGTGATGACGCAGTGATGATGCTGTGATGATGCTGTGATCATGTTGTGATGATTCTGTGTTGATGCAGTGATGACGCTGCGATGATGCTGTGATGATGCTGTGATTATGCTGCGATGATTCAGTGATGACGCTGTGATGGCACTGTAATGCTTTCTTGAAGCTCTGATGATGCTGTGATGATGCAGTAATGATGCCGTGATGATGCCGTGATGATGCTGTTATTATGCTGTGATCATGCAGTGAAATGATGTGATGATGTTCTGATGATACAGTGATGATGCAGTGATGATGCAGTCATGACGATGTGGTGAGGCTGTGATAATATTTTGATGATGCTGTAATGATGCTGTGATGATGCAGTGATGAGGCAGCGATAATGCTCTGATGACGCTAGTATGATGCTGTGATGATACAATAATGACTTTGTGATGCTGTGATGATGCAGTGATGATGCTGTGATGATGCAGTGATGACGCTGCGATGATGCAGTGATGACGCTGCGATGATGCAGTGATGACGCTGCGATGATGCTGTGTTGATGCTGTGATGAAGCTGTGATGACGCGGTGATGGTGCTTTGATGACACTCTGGTGACACAGTGGTGATGCTGTGATGACGCTGTGATGAGTCTTTGATGACGCTGTGATGCTTTAATAATGCTGTGATGATGCTGCGAAGATGCTGTGATGATGGCGTGATGATTCTATGATGATGCTGTGAGGGTGCTGTGTTGATGCCGTGATGAAGCTGTGATGACGCTTTGATTACACTGTGATGCTTTGATGATGCAGTGATGATGCTGCGATGATGCTGTTATGATGCAGAGATGATGCAGTGATGACGCTGTGGTGACGCTGTGATGATGCAGTGATGCTGCCTGGATGATGCTGTTATGATGCTGTGATGATGCAGTAATGATGCTGTGATGACGCTTTGATGACAGTGTGATGTTGTTGTGATGTTGAAATGATGATGTTGTGATGACGCAGTGATGATGCTGTGATGATGCAGTGATGAGGCAGCGGTAATGCTCTGATGACGCTATGATGATGCTTTGATGATTCTGTGATGATGCAATGATGACGCTGCGAATCTTTGGTGATGCTGTGATGATGCTGCGATGATACTGTGATAACGGAGTGATGATACAGTGATGATGCTATGATGACGCTGTGATGACGCTGTGATGCTGTGATGATGATGCGATGATGTTGTGATGATGCTGCGATGATGCAGTGATGATGATGCTGTGATGACGCAGTGATGATACTGTTGGGATGATGTGATGATAATGTTGTGATGCTGCAGTGATGACGCTGTGATGGTGCTGTGATGATGCTATGATGATGCCTAGATGATGCTGTTATGAAGCTGTGATAATGCTGTTGTGATGCTGTGATGATGTGTTATGATGCTGTGATGATGCTCTGATGACACGTTGATGACAGTGTTATTATGTTCTGATGATGCTGTGATGACGCAGTATTGATGATGTGATGATGCTGCAATGATGCTGTGATGATTCTGTGATGACACAGTGATGATGCTGTGATGATGCTGTAATGATGCAGCGATGATGCTGTGATGATGTTGTGATTATGCTGTGAGGACACTGCGATAATGCTCTTATGATGCTGTGATGACGCTGTGATCATGCTATGATCATGCTGTGATGATGCATTGATGACGCTGCGATGATGCTTTGATGATTCTGTGCAGGTGCAGTGATGACGACGTGATGACGCTGTGATGACGCCGTTATGACGCAGTGATGACGCTGTGATGATGCTGTGATGATGATGTGATGATGCTGTTATGACACAGTGATGATGCAGTGATGACACTGTGATGGCACTGTGATGCCTTGTTGAAGCTCTGATGATGCATTGATAATGCACTGATTATGCAGTGATGATGTTGTCTTGATACTGTGATGATGCTGTGATGATACTGTGATGAGGGTTTTATGACACTGTGATTATGTTCTGATGATGCAGTGATGATGCAGTGATGACACGGTGATGACGCTGTGATGATGCTGATGTTATGCTCTGATGATGCTGTGATGACGGTTTGTTGACACTGTGATGATGTTCTGATGATGCAGTGATGATGCAGTGATGATGCTCTGATGACGCTGCGATGATGCTGTTGTGATGCTCTGATAATGCTATGATGACGCTTTGATGACACTGTGATGTTGTTGTGATGATGCAGTGATGATGCTGTGATGATGCTCTGATGCTCTGATGATGATGTTATGATGCTGTGATGATGCAGTAATGATGCTGTGATGATGCTTTGATCACTGCATCATCACTGCATCATCACTGCATCACAACAGCATCATCACTGCGTAATCAAAACATCATCAGAGCATCAGCACAACGTCATCACTGCATCATCACAGCCTCATAACTACATAAACACTGCATCATCACAGCATCTTCACAACATCATAACAGCATCATCACAGCATCATCATAGCATCATCTCAGCATCATCACAGAATCATTACTGCATAAATACTGCATCATAACATAGTCATCACAGTATCTTCACAGCATCATCACGGCATCATCACATTATCATCACAATATCATCAGAGTGTCATCACAGCATCATCATTCCATCATCACAGCGTCATCACGGTATCATCACAGCATCATCACAGCACCATAGCTGCATAATCACTTCATCATCACAGCATAATCAAAGCATCACCACTGCGCCCTCACAGCATCATCACTGCATCATCACAGCATCTTCAAATCATCATCGCAGCATCATCACTGCGTCATCACTGCATCATCACTGCACCACCACTGCATCATCACAGCATCATCTCAGCATCATCAGAGCATCATTACTGCATAATCAATGCATTATCACAGCGTCATCACAGTATCATCACTGCATCATGACATCATCATCACTGCATCATCCCATCATCTTCACTGCATCATCACACCATCATCACTGCAACGACACTGCATAATCACTGCATCATCAGAGCATCATAATTGTGTCATCACAGCTTAATCACAGCATAATCACTGTATCATCACTGCTTCATCACACCATCATCACTACATCATCAGAGCATCATCGCAGCCTCATAACTACATAAACACTGCATCATCACAGCATCATCCCTGCGTCATCACAGCGTCATAACAGCATCATCACAGCATCATCACTGCATCATCTCAGCATCATAATAGTGTCATCAGAGCGTCATCACAGTCATCACAGCATCATCACATCATCATCGCAGCGTCATCACAGAATCATCACTACATCATAACAGCATCATCACAGAATCATTACTGCGTAAATACTGCATCATAACAGCGTGATCACAGTATCTTCACAGAATAATCATGGCATCATCACATTATCATCACAACATCATCAGAGTGTCATCACAGCATCATCACAGCACCATAGCTGCATATAGCTGCACCATAGCTGCATATACAGCACCATAGCTGCATCATCACAGCATAATCAAAGCATCACCACTGCGCCTTCACAGCATCATCACTGCATCATCACTGCATCATAACAGCATCTTCAAATCATCATCGCAGCATCATCGCTGCACCATCACTGCATCATCGCTGCACCATCACTGCATCATCACAGCATCATCCCTGCGTCATCACAGCGTCATAACAGCATCATCACAATATCATCACAGCATCATCTCAGCATCATCACAGAATCATTGCTGCATAATCACTGCATTATCACAGCATTAGCACAGTATCATCACTGCATCATGACATCATCTTCACTGCATCATCACACCATCATCACTGCAACGACACTGCATAATCACTGCATCATCAGAGCATCATAATTGTGTCATCACAGCTTAATCACAGCATAATCACTGTATCATCACTGCTTCATCACATCATCATCAATGCATCATCGAGCATCATCACAGCCTCATAACTACATAAACACTGCATCATCACAGAATCATCAATGCATCATCACAGCGTCATAACAGCATCCTCACAGCATCATCATTGCACCATCACTGCATCATCTTAGTATCATAACAGTGTCATCAGAGCATCATCACAGTCATCACAGCATCATCACATCAACATCGCAGCATCATCAATGCGCCATCACTGCATCATCAAAGCATCATCTCAGCATCATCACAGAATCATTACTGCATAAATACTGCATCATAACAGCGTCATCACAGTATCTTCACAGCATCATCACGGCATCATCACATTATAATCACAACATCATCAGAGTGTCATCACAGCATCATCACTCCGTCATCACAACTTCATCACGGTATCATCACAGCATCATCACAGCACCATAGCTGCATAATCACTGCATCATCACAGCATAATCAAAGCATCACCACTGCGCCTTCACAGCATCATCACTGCATCATCACAGCATCTTCAAATCATCATCGCAGCATCATCACTGCGTCATCACTGCATCATCACTGCACCATCACTGCATCATCACAGCATCATCTCAGCATTATCACAGCATCATTACTGCATAATCACTGCATTATCAAAACGTCATCACAGTATCATCACTGCATCATGACATCATCATCACTGCATCAACACTGCATCATCACTGCATTATCAGAGCATCATAATTGTGTCAACACACTTTAATCACAGCATAATCACTGTATCATCACTGCTTCATCACAGTATCATCACAGTATCATCACTGCATCATCACAGCATCATCACTGCATCAACACTGCATCATCACTGCATTATCAGAGCATCATAATTGTGTCAACACACTTTAATCACAGCATAATCACTGTAACATCACTGCTTCATCACAGTATCATCACAACATCATCACTGCATCATTACTGCAGAATCACTGCGTCATCACATCATCATCACTACATGATCACTGCATCATCATAGCATCATCACAGTATCATCACTTCGCCATCACAACATCATCATTGCATCATCACAACATCAATACAGCATCATTACAGCATCATCACAGCGTCATCACAGCATCATCACATCATCACATCATCATCAGAGCATCATCACTGCAACAGAACTGCATCGTCACAGCATCATCACATCATTCAGAGTTTATCATCACAGCATCATCACAGCATCATCACTGCGTTATCACAACATCATCACTGCATCATCACAATATCATCACAGCATCATCACAGCGTCATCAAGGAATCATCACAGCATCATCACAGAATCTTGGCATTGCAATCAAAGCATCATCACTGCGTCGTCACCGCATCATCATTGAACAATATCTACATCATCACAGCATCATCTCAGCATTATCACAGAATAATTACTGCATAATCACTGCATTATAACAGCGTCGTACGAGTATCATCACTGCATCCTCACATCATCATCACTGCATCATCCCATCATCATCATTGCATCATAACAGCATCATCACAACATCATCACAGTATAATCAATGCATAATCAGGGCACCATCACAGCGTTATCACAGCATCATCACAGCGTCATCACAGCATCATCAATGCATCATCACAGCGTCATCACTGCGTCATCAAAGCATCACCACTGCATCATCACAGCATCATAACAGTGTCATCAAAACGTCATCACAGAGTAATCACAGAATTATCATATCGTCGTCGCAGCGTCATCACAGAATCATAATAGCATCATCACAGCATCATAACAGAATCATCACTGAATAATCACTGCATCATCGCAGCGTCATCACTGCATCTTCACAGCATCATCACAACATCATCACATCATCATCACAGCATCATCACTGCACCATCACTTCATTGTCACAGCATCATTACAGCATCATCAGAGCATCACCACTGCATCATCATTGCATCATGACATCATCATCACAGCATCATCATATCATCATCACCACATAATCACAGTGTCATCACAGCATCATCACTGCGCCATCACTGCATCATCACAGCATCTTCACATTATCATCACAGCATCATCTCTGCGTCCTCACTGCATCTTCACAGCATCATCACTACAGCATCAGAGCATTATCTCAGTGTCATCAGAGTATCATTATAGCATAATCACTGCATTATCACAGCATCATCACATCATCACTGCATCATCACATCATCATCACTGCATCATCGCAGCATCATTACAACATCATCAGAGCAACATCACTGCATCATCTCTGCATCATCAGAGCATCATTAGAGTATCATGACAGCATCATCACTGCATAATCACTGCATCATCACCTCATCATCACAGCATAATCACAGCATCATCGCAGCATCATTACTGCTTACTCACTGCATCATCACAGCGTAATCATGGTGTCATCACTGCATCATAACACCATCATATCTGCATCATCACATCATCATCACTGCATCATCAAAATATCATCACACCACCATCACAGTGTCATCACCACAGCATCATCACATCATCATCACTGCATCATCACAGCATCATTACAGCATCATCAATGCATCATCACAGCGTAATCAATATATCATCACTGCCTCATCACAGCATCATCACAGAACCATTACTATATAATCATTGCATCATCACAGCGTCATCACAGTACCATAATTGCATCATCACAGCATCATCACAGCATCATCAGAGCGACATCAGAGCATCATCACTGCATCATGACAGCATTATCACTGCAGCATCACATCATCATCACATAATCTTCAATGCGTCATCACAGCGTAATCAAAAAGTAATCACTTCATCATCAAATGGTCATCACAGCGTCATCACAGCTATATCGCAGCGTCATCACAGCATCACCACAGCATCATCACTGCGTCATCACAGCATCATCACAACATCATGACAGCATCATTACTGCTTACACACTGCATCATCACAGCGTCATCACAGCATCATCTCAGCATCATCACTGCATCATCTCAGCATCATCACAACATCATCAGTGTCATCACAATATCATCACTGCGACATCACAGCGTCATCACAGCATCATCACAGCTTCATAGCTGCATAATCACACCATCATCACTGCATAATCACAGCATCATCACCGCATCATCCCAGCATCATCACAAAATCATGACAGCATCATTACTGCTGACTCACTGCATCATCACAGCATCATCACATCATCATAACAACATCATCACTACATCATCACTGCGTCATCACTGCATTATCACAGCTTCATCACAGCATCATCATTCCGTCATCACAGCGCAATCAGATCGACATCAGAGCGTCATCACAGCATCATCACAGCATCAACATATCATCATCACAGTGTCATCACAGCATTCACACAGCATGATCATAGCGTCATCACAGCATCCTCACTACGTCATCACAGCATCATCACATCATCATCACTGCATAATCACAGCATCATCACATCATCATCACTGCATCATAACAGCATCATCACAGCATCATCAAATCATCATCACTGCACCATCACAGTGTCATCACAGCATCATCACATCATCATCACTGCATCATAACAGCGTCATCACAGCATCATATCATCATCCTCATTGCATCATCGTAGCGTCATCGCTGCATCATCACAGAATCATCACAATATCCTTGCAGCATCATCACAGCAGCATCACAGCATCATTACTGCATCATCACAGCATAATCACAGCATCATCACAACATCATAAGAGTGTCATTAGCATCATAACAGCACCATCACTGTGTCATCGCAGTGTCACCAGAACATCAGCACATCATCACCGCAGCGTCAACAAAACATAATCATGGAATCATCACAGCATCATCACTGCATTATCACTTCAACTTCACAGCAACATCTCAGCATCATCACACCATCATTACTACTTACTCACTGCATCATCACAGCGTCATCACAGGATCATCATTGCATCATCACTGCATCATCAGAGAATAATCACATCATCATCACAGCGTCATAAGAGTGCCATCACAGCATCATCACTGTGTCATCAGAGCGTCATCACAGCATCATCACAGCAGCATCAGAGCAGCATCATGGCGTCATGACAGAATCATCACTACGTCATCAAATTGTCATCAGAGCAGCCCACAGCATCATCACAGCATCATTGCAGCATCATAACAGCATCATCAAAGCTTCTTCACTGCTTCCTCACTGCATCATCACAGCGTCATCACACTATTGTCAGTGCATCATCAGAGCATCATCACTGCATCATCACACCATAATCAAAACATCATCACACCGTCATCAGAGTGTCATCACTGCATCATCACAGGGTCATCACAGGGTCATAACTGCATCATCACAGCATCATCACTGCATCTTCACAGCATAATCTCAGCATCATGACAGTGTCATCACAGTGTTATAACAGCATCATCACAGCATCATCACATCATCATCAGAGCGTCATCACAGAATCATCACAGCATCATCGCTATGTCATCACAGCATAATCACAATATCATCACAATGTCATTAAAGCATCATAATTGAATCATCACTGCATCATTACTGCATCATCACTGCATCATCACATCGTCACCACAGCGTCATCGCAGCAACATCACAGCATCATCACTGCATCATCACAGCGTCATAACAGCCTCATATCTGCATCATCACTGCATAATGACTGCATCATAACAGCATCATAACTACGTCATCATATTGTCATCACAGCATCATCACAGCATCACGACAGCGTCATCACAGCATCACGACAGTGCCATCAAAACGCCACAAAAGGGTCATCACATCATCATCACTGCATTGTCACAGAATCATGACATTGTCATCACAGCATCAACACAACATCTTCACATCATCATCCCTGCATCATCACATCATCATCACTGCATCATCACAGCATCATCACAACATCATCACAGCATCATCGCAGCATCATCAGAGCATCATCACTGCGTCATCACAGCGTAGTCACTACATCATCACTAAATAATCATAGCATAATTACTGTGTCATCACTGCATCATCACTGCATCATCACTGCATCATCAGGTCATCTCACTATCATCACAGCGTCATCACATCACGACAGTGTCATCGCAGCATCCTCACAGCATCATCATAGTACCACTACAACATCATCACAGAATCACTATAGCGTCATCAAAGCGTCATCACAGAATCATCACAGCATAGTCACTACGTCATCACAGCATCATCACATCATCACCGCAGCATCATCGCAGCATCATCACTGCGTCATCACAACATCATCACAGCGTCATCACTGCATCATCACAGCGTCATCATTGCATCATCACATCATCATAACAGCATCATCACATCATCACCACAGCATCATCGCAGCATCATCACAGCATCATCACAGCATCATCACTGCATCATCACAATATCATAACTGCATGATCACTGCATCATCACAGCATCATCACATCATCACCACAGCATCATCACATCATCATCACTGCATCATCACAGCATCATCACGGCATCATCACTGCATTATTACATCACCATCACTGCGTCATCTCTGCATCATCACTGCATCATCATATCATCATCACAGCATCATCTAAGCATCATCACTGCGTCATCACAGCACCATCACTGCATCATCACAGCATCATCACAACTTCACCAAAGCATCATCACAGCGTCATAACTACGTAAACACTTCATCATCACAGCATCATTACTACGACATCACAGCGTCATAACAGAATCATCACAGCATCATCACAGCATCATCGCAGTGTCATCACTGAATCATCACAGCATCATCAAAACATAATCATAATATCATCACAGCATCATCACTGCATCATCAACGAATCATCACAGCATCATCTCAGCAACATCACAGCATCATTACTGCTTACTCACTGCATCATAACAGCGTCATCACAGTATCATCACTGCATCATCACAGCATCATCACTACATCATCACTGCATCATCAATGAATCATCGCAGAATCATCACTGCATCATAGCTACATAATCACAGCGTCATCTCAACATCATCACAGCATCACGACAGGGTCATCACAGCATCATCACTGCATCATTACAGCGTCATCACAGTATAATCACACCATCATCACAGTGTCACCACTGCATCATCACAGTGTCATCACAGGGTCATAACTGCATCATCACTGCATCATCACTGCATCTTCACAGCATAATCTCAGCATCATCACAGTGTCATCACAGTGTTATAACAGCATCATCACAGCGTCATTACTGCTTACTCACTGCATCATCACAGCGTCATAACAGTATCATCAGTGCTTCATCACAGCATCGTCACTGCATCATCACTGCACAATCACAGCGTAATCACGGCATAATCACAACATCATCTCAGCATCATCACAGCATCATCACAGCATCATCACAAAGTCATTAGAGTGTCATCACAACATAATTACTGTGTCATCACAGCATCATAACAGCATCATCACAGCATCATTACAGCATCATAGAGTCATAATCACAACAGCATTTCAGCATCATCACTGCATCATCATAGCGTCATCACAGCATCATCACTACATCATCAAATTGTCATCACAGCATCATCGCGGCCTCATCACAGTGTCATCACTGTATCATCATTGCATCATCACAACATCATCACTGTATCATCACTGCATCGTCACAGCATTATCAAATCATCACTGCACCATCACATCATCATCACTGCATCATCAATGCTTCATCTCAGCGTCATCACAGTATCAATACTGAGGAATCACTGCATCATCACATCAAAATATCTGCATCATCACATCACCATCACTGCATCATCACATCATCATCACTGCATCATCACTGCGTCATCACAGCATCATCATTGCATCATCACAGCATCATCACAGCGTTGTCACAACGTCATCACAGCACCATCACAATATCATCACAGCATCATAACAGCCTCATATCTGCATCATCACTGCATAATGATTGCATCATAACAGCATCATAACTACGTCATCATATAGTCATCACAGCATCATCACAGTATCACGACAGCGTCATCACAGCATCATCACTGCATCATCAAATTGTCATCACAACATCATAGCGGCCTCATCACAGCGTCATCACTGCATCATCACTGCATCATCACAGCATCTTCGCATTTTCATCACAGCATCATCACTGCGTCATCACTGCATAATCACTGCACAATCACTGCATCATCACAGCATCATCTCAGCAATATCACAGCACCATAACTGCATAATCACTGCATCATCACTGCATCAGCACAGCATCGTCACTGCATCATCACTGCATCATCACAGCATCATCGCTGCAGCATCACAGCGTCATCACTGCATCATCACTGCATCACCACAGCATCAGCATAACATCATCACTGTGTCCTCACAGCATCATTACTGCATCATCACTGCATCATCACTGCATCAGCACAGCATCATCACATCATCATTTCTGCATAATCACTGCCTCATCACAGCATCATTACAGTGTCATGACAGCATCATCACTGCATAATCACTGCATCATAACCGCATAATCACACCATCATCGCAGCATCATTACTGCTTACTCACTACATCATTACAGCATCATCACTGCATCATAAAAGCATCATCACTGCATCATGATATCTTCATCACTGCATCATCACATCGTCATAACATCATCATCACAGCATCAACACAGAATCATAACAGCATCATCTCAGCATCATGGCATCATCACTGCATAATCACTGAATCGTCATCGCTTCATCACTGCTTCATCACAGCATCATCACAGCATCATTCTTGCGTCATCACATCTTCATCACTGCACCATAACTGCATCATCACATCATCATCACAGCATCATCATGCCATCACAGCAGCGTCATCACAGTATTACGACAGCGTCATCACCGCATTATCATAGCATCATCACAATATCCTCACAGCATCATCACTTTTTATTCACACCATCATCGCAGCTTCAGCACTGCTTCATCAGAGAATCATCACAACATTATTGCTGCATCATCACAGTCATCACAGAGTCATCACAGTGTCATTACTGCATCATCACTGCACCATCACTTCGTAATCAGAACATCATGACTTCATCATCACAGCACCATTACTGCATCATCACAGCATCATCACAACATCATCACAGTGTCATCACAGCATCATCACTACATCATCACAGCATCATCACTTCATCATCACAGCGTCATCATAGCATCATGGCAGCATCATCGCAGCGTCATCACACCGTCATAATTGTATCATCACAGCGTCATCATAGAATCATCACAGCCTCATCACAGCATCATCACTGCATCATCACAGCGTCATCACAGCGTCGTAACTGCATCCTCACTGCATCATCACCGCATCACCATCATCACAACATCACAAGCTGTGATGACACTGTGATGACACTGTAATGACACTGTGATGATGCGGTGATGATGCTGTGATGATACTATGGTGATGCTGTGATGATGCTGTGATGCTCTGATCATGTGTGCTGTGCATCACAGCGTCATCACAGCATCATCACAGCATCATAGCGTCATCAAAGTATCATCAGTGCATCATCAGAACATCACCAGAACTTCATCGCAGCATCATCAAAGCAACATCTCAGCGTCATCACAGCGTCACTAGTGCAATATCACTGCATCATCAGAGCATCATCAGAGCATTGGTGTAGATGCACTTCAGCTGGTCCATTGCCCTATCCTCCGGCCTTGCCATTGTTCCCCCTGGCACAGCCCCAACAATCCTTGCTTCAGCCCCATCCCCCTTCTTACCTAGTTTAAAGCCCTCTCAATGAGCCCTGCCAGCTCCTGGCCCAGGATCCTTTTTCCCCTAAAAGATAGGGACCCGTCTGCGACCATCAGGCCAGGTGCTGAGTAAAGTGCCCCATGGTCAAAAAAAACAAGATTTCTGCATTGGCACCAGAAATGACGCTCTTATGATGCTGTGGTGATGCTCTTGTGATGATGCTGTGATGATGATTTGATGACACTGTGATGATGCTGTGATTATACAGCTATGATGCTGTCATGATTATATGATGATGCAGTGATGATGCTGTGATGATGCTGTGTTGCTGTGATGACGATGCGATGATGCTGTGATGATGCAGTGATGACGTTGCGATGATGCAGTGATGACGCTGCGATGATGCTGTGTTGATGCTGTGATGAAGCTCTGATGACACTGTGATGGTTCTCTGATGACGCTCTGATAACACAGTGGTGATGCTGTGAACACGCTGTGATGACTCTCTGATGATGCTGTGATGCTTTAATTATGCTGTGATGATGCTGCGATGATGCTGTGGTGATGGTGTGATGACGCAGTGATGATACTGTTGGGATGCTGTGATGATAATGTTGTGATGACGCTGTGATGATGCAGTGATGACGCCAGGATGATGTTGTTATGAAGCTGTGATGATGCTGTTGTGATGCTGTGATGATGTGCTATGATGCTGTGATGATGCAGTGATGATGCTGTGATGATGCTGTGATGACGCAGTGATGACTTTGTGATGATGCTGTAATAATGCTGTTATGATATGATGATGCTGTAGTGATGCCGTGATGATGCTCTGATGACACGATGACGTTGTGATGCTTTGATGATGCTGTGATGATGCTCTGATGACGCTTTAATGACGCTGTGATGATTTTGTTATGATGCTGTTGTGATGCTGTGATGATGCAGTGATGGTGCTACGATGAAGCTGTTGTGATGCTGTGATGATGCTGTGCTGACGCTTTGATGACACTATGATAATGTTCTGATGATGCAGTAATGATGCAGAGATGACGCAGTGATGATGTGATTATGCTGTGATGACGCTACGATAATGCTATTATGTTGCTGTGATGATGCTGTGATCATGCTGTGGTCATGCTGTGATGATGCAGTGATGACGCTGCAATGATGCTTTGATGATTCTGTGAAGATGCAGTGATGACGACGTAATGACACTGTGATGACGCATTGATGACGCTTTGATGATGCTGTGTTGACGATGTGATGATGCTGTGATGACTCTATGATGATGGAGTGATGACATTGTGATGGCACTGTGATGCCTTGTTGAAGATCTCATGATGCATTGATAATGCACTGATTATGCAGTGATGATGTTGTCTTGATACTGTGATAATGCTGTGATGATATTGTGGTGACGGTTTTATGACACTGTGATTATGTTCTGACGACCCAGCGATGATGCTGTGATAATGCAGTGATGACGCTGTGATGATGCTGATGTGATGCTCAGATGATGCTGTGATGACGGTTTGATGACACTGTGATGACGTTCTGATGATGCAGTGATGATGCTGTGATGATGCTGAGATGATGTTGTGATGATGCTCTGATGATGCTTTCGTGATGCTGTTATGATGCTGTGATGATGCTTTGATGACAATGTGATGATGTTTTCATGATGCAATAATGATGCTGTGATGACGTAGTGATGATGTTGTGTTTATGTTTTGATGATGCTGTTATGATGCAGTAATGATGCTGTGATGATGCTGTGATGATGCTGTGATTATGTTGTGATGACGCTGTGATGATGCAGTGATGACGCTGCGATGATGCTGTGATGATGCTGTGATGACGCTTTGATCACTGCATCATCTCTGCATCATCACTGCATCACCACAGCATCATCAATGCGTACTCAAAACATCATCGCAGCATCAGCACAACATCATCACTGTGTCCTCACTGCATCCTCACAGCATCATCACTGCATCATCGAAGCATCATCTCAGTGTCATCACAGCATCATTTCTGCATAATCACTGCATTATCACAGCGTCATCACAGTATCATCACTGCATCATCAGATCATCACCACTTCATAATCCCATCATCATCACTGCATCATCACAGCTTCATCACAACATCATCACATTATCATCACTGCATCAACTCTGCCTCATCACAGCATCATTACAGTGTCATGATAGCATCATCACTGCATAATCACTGCATCATATAACTGCATATTCATAGCATAATCAAAGCATCATCGCAGCATCATTACTGCTTACTCACTGCATCATCAGAGTGTCATCACGCTTTCATCACTGCATCATCACTGCATAATCACTGCATCATCACAGCGTCATTACTGCATCATCACAGCATCATCACTACATCATCACTGCATCATCTCAGCATCATAATAGTGTCATAAGAGCGTCATCACAGCATCATAACATCATCATCGCAGCGTCATCACAGCATCATCACTGCATCATCACAGCATCATCTCAGCATCATCACAGCATCATTACTGCATAATCAATGCATTATCACAGCGTAATCACAGGATAATCACTGCATCATGACATCATCATCACTGCATCATCCCATCATCTTCACAGCATCATCACAGCATCATCAGAGCATCATCTCAGCATCAACACTGCATCATCTCAGCATCATGAGTGTCATCAGAGCGTCATCACAGTCATCACATTATCATCACAACATCATCACAGCGTCATCACAGCATCATCACAGCACCATAGCTGCATAATCACTGCATCATCACAGCATAATCAAAGCATCACCACTGCGCCCTCACAGCATCATCACTGCATCATCACTGCATCATCACAGCATCTTCAAATCATCATCGCAGCATCATCACTGCGTCATCACTGCATCATCACTGCACCATCACGGCATCATCACAGCATCATCTCAGCATCATCACAGCATCATTACTGCATAATCACTGCATTATCACAGCGTCATCACAGTATCACCACAGCATCATGACATCATCATCACTGCATCATCCCATCATCTTCACTGCATCAGCACAGCATCATCACTGCATTAACACTCTATCATCACTGCATCATCAGAGCATCATAATTGTGTCAACACACTTTAATCACAGCATAATCACTGTATCATCACTGCTTCATCACATCATCATCACTGCATCATCACATCATCATCACAGCATTACGATATCATCATCACAGCATCACAACAGCGTCATCACAGCGTCATCACTGCATCATCACAGCATCATCTCAACATCATCGCAGCATTGTCACAGCGTTACGACAATGTTATCAGAACATCAGGACAGCATCATCACAGCGTTATCATCGCAGCGTTATAACTGCATCATCACAGCATCATTACAACATTATTATAGCATCATCACAGCATTATCACTGTATCATCACTGCATCGTTACAGCATCATCTCAGCATCATCACAGTATCAATTCTGCAGAATCACTGAATCATCACATTATCATCACAGCGTCATCACATCATCATCACAGCATTATCACATCATTATCACTGCATTATCACAGCATCATCGCCACATCATCACATCATCATTGCAGCGTAATCACTGCATCGTCACAGCATCATCACATCGTCATTGCGTCATCATCAAAGCATAATCACAGTGTCATAACTGCATAAACTCTGCATCACCACAGCATCATCACTGCGTCAATACAGCATCATCATTGCATCATAACATCATCATTACTACATCATCACAGCATAATCATTGCATCATCACAACATCATCGCAGCATCATCACAGCATCACGACAGCGTTATCAGAGCATCATGACAGAGTCATCACAGAGTCATCACATAATCATCACAGCATCATCACAGCATCATCGCAGTGTCATCACTGAATCATCACAGCATCATCAAAACATAATCATAGCATCATCACAGCATCATCACTGCATCATCAATGAATCATCACAGCATCATCTCAGCAACACCACAGCATCATTACTGCTTACTTACTGCATCATAACAGCGTCATCACAGTATCATCACTGCATCATCACTACATCATCACTGCATCATCAATAAATCATCGCAGAATCATCACTGCATCATACCTACATAATCACATCGTCATAAAAGCATCATCACAGTGTCATCACAGCGTCATCTCAGCATCATCACAGCATCACGACAGGGTCATCACAGCATCATCACTGCATCATTACAGCGTCATCACAGCATAATCACACAGTCATCACAGTGTCATCACTGCATCATCACAGTGTAATCACAGTGTCATCACATGGTCATAACTGCATCATCACTGCATCTTTACAGCATAATCTCAGCATCATCACAGTGTCATCACAGTGTTATAACAGCATCAACACAGCATCATCACATCATCATCAGAGCGTCATAACAGAATCATCACTATGTCATCACAGCATAATCACAATATCATCACAATGTCATTAAAGCGTCATAACTGCATCATCACTGCATCATAACTGCATCATCACTGCATCATCACATCGTCACCACAGCGTCATATCAGTAACATCACAGCATCATCGCTGCATCGTAACTGCATCATCACTGTATCATCACAGCATCACGACAGCGTTATCAGAGCATCACAACACCCTCAACACAGCGTCACCACAGCAACATCACAGCATCATCACAGCATAATCACAGCGTCACTACATCATCATTATTGCATAATCACTGCATCATTACAGCATCATCACTGCATCATCACTGCGTCATCACAACGTTATCACACTATCATCACTGCAGCATCATATCATCATCGCAGCGTCATCACTGCATCATCGCAGCATCATCACTGCATAGTGACAGCATCATCGCGTCCTCATACAGGCATCATAACAGGGTCATCACAGCGTCATAACTGCATAAACACTGCATCATCACAGCATCATCATTGCGTCATCACAAAATCATCACAACATCATCGCAGCATCATCACCGCATCACGACAGTGTTACCAGAGCATCACAGAAGTGTCATCACAGTGTCATCACAGAATCATCACATAGTCATCAAAACATCATCGCAGTGTCATAAATGCATCATCACTACATCATCACAACATAATCATAGCATCATCACAGCATCATCACTGTATCATCACTGCATCGTCACAGCATTATCAAATCATCACTGCACCATCAATGCTTCATCTCAGCGTCATCACAGTATCAATACTGCGGAATCACTACATCATCACATCAAAATATCTGCATCATCACATCACAATCACTGCATCATCATATCATCATCACTGCATCATCACTGCATCATCACAGCATCATCACAGCATCATCACTGAGTCATCACTGCATCATCACTGCGTCATCACTGCATCATCACAGCATCATCATTGCCTCATGACAGCATCATCACAGCGTTATCACATAATCACGATAGGGTCATCACAGAGTCATCGCAGCATCATCACAGCATCATCACTGTGTCATCACAGCGTCGTCACAGCATCATCACAATATCATCACAGCGTCATCACAGCCTCATATCTGCATCATCACTGCATAATGACTGCATCATAACAGCATCATAACTACGTCATCATATTGTCATCACAGCATTATCAGAGCATCACGACAGCGTCATCACAACATCACGACAGGGTCATCACAGCATCATCACTACATTGTCACAGAATCATGACAGCATAATCACAGCATCATCACAGCAGGATCGCAGCGTCATCACTGCAGCATCACAGCATCATCACAGTATCCTCACAGCATCTTCAATACATCATCACTACATTGTAATCACATCATCATATCATCATCACTGCATCATCACAGCATCATCACAGCATCATCACATAGTCATGACAGCATTATCAGTGCATCATCACTGCATCATCACAGCATCATCACTGCGTCATCGTAGCATCATCACACCGTCATAATTGTATCATCACAGCGTCATCATAGAATCATCACAGCCTCATCACAGCCTCATCACTGCATCATCACAGCGTCATCACAGCGTCGTAACTGCATCCTCACTGCATCATCACCGCATCACCATCATCACAACATCACAAGCTGTGATGACACTATAAGGACGCTGTGATGATGCTGTGATGATGCGGTGACAATGCTGTGATGATGCTGTGATGCTCTGATCATGTGTGCTGTGCATCACAACGTCATCACAGCATCATCACAGCATCATAGCATTATCAAATTATCATCACTGTATCGTCAGAGCATCACCAGAACTTCATCGCTGCATCATCAAAGCAACATCTCAGCGTCATCACAGCGTCACTACTGCAACATCACTGCATCATCAGAGCATCATCAGAGCATTGGTGTAGATGCACTTCAGCTGGGCCATTGCCCTATCCTCCGGCCTTGCCATTGTTCCCCCTGGCACAGCCCCAACAATCCTTGCTTCAGCCCCATCCCCCTTCTTACCTAGTTTAAAGCCCTCTCAATGAGCCCTGCCAGCTCCTGGCCCAGGATCCTTTTTCCCCTAAAAGATAGGGACCCGTCTGCGGCCATCAGGCCAGGTGCTGAGTAAAGTGCCCCATGGTCAAAAAAAACAAGATTTCTGCATTGGCACCAGAAATGATGCTCTTATGATGCTGTGGTGATGCTCTTGTGATGATGCTATGATGATGCTTTAATGACACTGTGATGATGCTGTGATGGTGCAGTGATGACGCTTTGATGATGTTGTGATGACACTCTGATGACGCTGTGATGCTTTGATGATGCTGCGATGATGGTATGATGACGCTGTGATGATGCTGTGGTGATGCTGTGATGACGCTTTGATGACACTGTGATGATGTTGTGATGATGCAGTAATGATGCTGTGATGAAGAAGTGATGATGCAGTGATGATGCAACGATGATGCTGTTGTGATACTGTGATGATGCTGTGATGACGCTGTGATGATTCTGTGATGACGCTGTGATGACACTGTGATGATGCTGTTGTGATGCTCTGATTATGCTGTGGTTATGCTGTGATGACACTGTGATGATGTGATGATGCTGTGATGTTGCAGTGATGATGCTGTGATGACGCTGTGATGACGCTGTGATGCTGTGATGATGTTGTGATGATGCTGTGGTTATGCTGTGATGACGTTTTCATGATGCAGTGATCATGATGTTATGATGCTGTGATAATGATTTGATGACGCTTTGATGACGCTACGATAATGTTGTGATGATGCAGTAATGATGCTGTGATGACGCAGTGATGATGATGTGATTGATGATGCTGTGATCATGTTGTGATGATTCTGTGATGATGCAGTGATGATGCTGCGATGATGCTGTGATGATGCTCTGATTACGCTGTGATGATTCAGTGATGATGCTGTGATGGCACTGTGATGCTTTGTTGAAACTATGATTATGCTGTGATGATGCAGTAATGATGCTGTGATGATGCCGTGATGATTCTGTGATGATGTTGTGTTGATGCAGTGATGATGTTGTGATGATGTAGTTATGATGCCGTGATGATTCTGTGATGATGCCGTCATGATGCTGTTATTATGCTGTGACCATGCAGTGATGATGCTCTGATAATATTGTGATGATGCTGTGATGATGCAGTTATGATGCTGTGGTGAGGCTCTGATAATATTGTTATGATGCTGTGATTATGCAGTGATGATGCAGTGATGATGCAGTGATGAGGCAGCGATAATGCTCTGATGACGCTATGATGATGCTGTGATGATGCTGTGATGACGCTGTGATGATGCACTGATAATGTTGTTATTATGCTGTGATGATTCTGTGATGACACGCTGATGATGCTGTGATGACGCTTTGAAGACACTGTGAATATGATATATTGATGCTGTGATGAAGCTGTGATGACGCTGTGATGGTTCTTTGATGACGCTCTGATGACGCAGTGGCGATGCTGTGATTATGCTGTGATGAGTGTTTGATGACGCTGTGATGCTTTAATGATGCTGTGATGATGGGGTGATGATTCTGTTATGATGCTGTGATGATGCGGTGTTGATGCCGTGATGAAGCTGTGATGATGCTTTGATTACTCTATGATGCAGTCATGATGCAGTTATGATGCTGTGATGATGCAGTGATGATGCTGTGATGATGCAGTGATGACGCTGTGATGATGCAGTGATGATGCTGCGATGATGCTGTGTTTATACTGTGATGATGCTGTGATGACACTGTGATGACGAACTGATAATGTTGTTATTATGCTGTGATGATTCTGTGATGATGCGTTGATGATGCTGTGATGACACTTTGATGACACTGTGATGATGCTGTGTTGATGCTGTGATGAAGCTCTGATGACGCTGTGATGGTTCTTTGATGACGCTCTGATAACGCAGTGGTCATGCTGTGATGACGCTGTGATGACTCTTTGATGATGCTGTGATGCTTTAATGATGCTGTGATGATGCTGCGATGAAGCTTTGATGATGGTGTGATGACGCAGTGATGATACTGTTGGGATGCTGAGATGATAATGTAATGATGCAGTGATGACGCTGTGATGGTGCTGTGATGGTGCTGTGATGATGCTGTGATGATGCTGTGATGATGCTGTGATGAGGCTTTGATGACAGTGTGATTATGTTCTGATGATGCTGTGATGATGCAGTATTGATGATGTGATGATGCTGCAATCATGCTGTGATGATGTTGTGATGATGCTGTGATGACGCTGCGATAACACTGTGATGATGTTGTGATGATGCAGTAATGATACTGTGAAGACGCACTGAATCTGCTGTGATGATGCTGTAATGATGCAGTCATGATGCAATAATGATGATGTGATGATGCTGTGATGACGCTTCGATGATGCTGTGATGATGCAGTGATGATGCTGTGATGATGCTCTGATGATGCTGTGAGGATGTTGTGATGATGCTGTGATTATGTTGCGATAACACTGTGATGATGCTGTGATGATTCAGTAATGACGCTGTGATGATGAAGTAATAATGCAGTGATGATGCAGTGATGATGCTGTGATTAAGCTGCGATGATGCAGTTATGATATTGTGATGATGCTGTGATGATGCTGTGATGACGCAGTGATGACTCTGTGATGATGCTGTAATAATGCTGTGATGATATGATGATGCTGTAGTGATGCCGTGATGATGCTCTGATGACACTTTGATGACGCTGTGATGCTTTGATGATGCTGTGATGATGCTCTGATGATGCTGTAATGATGCAGTGATGATGCAGTGATGATGCTGTGATGACGCTGTCATGACACTTTGATGACGCTGCGATGATTTTGTTATGATGCTGTTGTGATGCTGTGATGATCCAGTGATGATGCTGCGATGATGCTGTTGTAATGCTGTGATGATGCTGTGATGATGCTGTGATGATGTTGTTATGATGGTGTGATTATGCTATGCTCATGCTGTGATGACGCTCTCATAACGCTTTGATGACACTCTGATGCTGTGGTGATGTTGTGATGGTGTTGTGATCATGTGTTGTGATGCTGTTATGATGCTGTGATGACGCTTTGATGACAATGTGATGATGTTTTTATGATGCAATAATGATTCCGTGATGACGTATTGATGATGTTGTGTTTATCACAGCATCATCACAGTCTCATCACTGCATCATCACTGCATAATCACTGCATCATCACAGCATCATTACAGCATCATCAGAGCATCACCACTGCATCATCACAGCATCATAACAGTGTCATCAAAACGTCATCACAGAGTAATCACAGCATCATCATATCGTCGTCGCAGCGTCATCACAGCATCATAATAGCATCATCACAGCATCATAACAGAATCATCACTGCATGATCACTGCATCATCACAGCATGATCACAGCATCATCGCAGCGTCATCACTGCATCTTCACATCATCGTCACAGCATCATTACAGCATCATCAGAGCATCACCACTGCATCATCATTGCATCATGACATCATCATCTCAGCATCATCACAGCATCATCGTATCATCATCACCACATAATCACAGTGTCATCTCAGCATCATCATTGTGCCTCACTGCATCATCACAGAATCTTCGCATTTTCATCACAGCATCATCTCTGCGTCCTCAGTGCATCTTCACAACATCATCACTACAGCATCAGAGCATCATTACAGCATCATCACATCATCATCACAGCATCATCACATCATCATCACAGCATCATCACGTTATCATCACTGCATCATCACATCATCATCACTGCATCATCACAGCATCATTACATCATCACAGAAAAATCACTGCATCATCTCTGCATCATCAGAGCATCATTAGAGTATCATGACAGCATCATCACTGCATAATCACTGCATCATCACCTCATCGTCACAGCATAATCACAGCATCATCGCAGCATCATTACCCGGGAAACTACAGGCCTGTCAGTTTGACCTCAGTGCCAGGGAAGCTCATGGAGCAGATCCTCTTGAGAGTCATCATGCAGCACTTGCAGGGCAAGCAGTCGATCAGGCCTGGCCAGCATGGGTTTATGGAAGGCAGATCCTGCTTGACAAACCTGATCTCCTTCTATGACAAAGTGACGCGCTGGGTGGACGAGGGAAAGGCTGTGGATGTGGTCTACCTTGACTTCAGCAAGGCATTTGACACCGTTTCCCACAGCATTCTCCTCAAGAAACTGGCTGCTCTTGACTTGGACTGGCGCACGCTTCGTTGGGTTAGAAACTGGCTGGATAGCCGGGCCCAAAGAGTCGTGGTAAATGGAGTCAAGTCCAGTTGGAGGCCGGTCACTAGTGGCGTCCCCCAGGGCTCGGTGCTGGGGCTGGTCCTCTTTAATATCTTCATCAATGATCTGGACGAGGGCATTGAGTGCACCCTCAGTAAGTTTGCAGATGACACCCAGTTAGGTGCGTGTGTCGATCTGCTCGAGGGTAGGAAGGCTCTGCAGGAGGATCTGGATAGGCTGGACCGATGGGCTGAGGTCAACTGTGTGAAGTTCAACAAGGCCAAGTGCCAGGTCCTGCACCTGGGGCGCAACAACCCCAAGCAGAGCTACAGGCTGGGAGATGAGTGGTTGCAGAGCTGCCAGGCAGAGAAGGACCTGGGAGTGATGGTGGACAGTCGGCTGGATATGAGCCAGCAGTGTGCTCAGGTGGCCAAGAAGGCCAACGGCATCCTGGCTTGTATCAGAAACAGTGTGACCAGCAGGGCTAGGGAGGTGATCGTCCCCCTGTACTCGGCTCTGGTGAGGCCGCACCTCGAGTACTGTGTTCAGTTTTGGGCCCCTCGCTACAAGAAGGACATCGAGGTGCTTGAGCGGGTCCAGAGGAGGGCGACGAAGCTGGTGAGGGGCCTGGAGAACAAGTCCTACGAGGAGCGGCTGAGGGAGCTGGGCTTGTTCAGCCTGCAGAAGAGGAGGCTCAGGGGCGACCTTATCACTCTTTACAGGTACCTTAAAGGAGGCTGTAGTGAGGTGGGGGTTGGCCTGTTCTCCCACGTGCCCGGTGACAGAACGAGGGGGAATGGGCTTAAGTTGCGCCAGGGGAGTTTTAGGTTAGATGTTAGGAAAAACTTCTTTACTGAAAGGGTTGTTAGGCACTGGAACAGGCTGCCCAGGGAGGTGGTGGAGTCACCATCTGTGGAAGTCTTTAAAAGACGTTTAGATGTAGAGCTTAGGGATATGGTTTAGTGGGGACTGTTAGCGTTAGGTCAGAGGTTGGACTCGATGATCTTGAGGTCTCTTCCAACCTAGAGATTCTGTGATTCTGTGATTCTGTGATCATTACTGCTTACTCACTGCATCATCACAGCGTCATCACGGTGTATTCACTGCATCATAGCACCATCATATCTGCATCATCACATCATCATCACTGCATAAACACAACATCATCACACCACCATCACAGTGTCATCACTGCATCATCACAGGGTCATCACAGCATCATTACAGCATCATCACTGCATCATCACAGCATCATCACAGCATCATCACAGCTGTATCGCAGCGTCATCACAGCATCATCACAGCTGTATCGCAGCGTCATCACAGCATCACCACAGCATCATCACTGCGTCATCACATCAGCATCCCAGCATCATCACAACATCATGACAGCATCATTACTGCTTACACACTGCATCATCACACCGTCATCACAGCATCATCACAGCTTCATAGCTGCATAATCACAGCATCATCACTGCATAATCACAGCATCATCACCGCATCATCCCAGAATCATCACAACATCATGACAGCATCATTACTGCTGACTCACTGCATCATCACAGCATCATCACATCATCATAACAACATCATCACTACATCATCACTGCATCATCACAGCATCATAACAGCATCATCACAGCATCATCCCATATTCATCACAGCATCATCACATCATCATCGCAGTGTCATCACTTTGTCATCAGAGCATCATCACAGCACCATCACATCACGATCACTGCATCATCACAGCATCATCACAGTATCATCACTGCATCATCATATCATCATCACAGTGTCATCACAGAATCCTCACACCATCATTACTTCTTACTCACTGCATCATCACAGCGTCATCACAGTATCATCACTGCATCATCACTGCATCATCACAGCATCATAACATCATCATCACAACATCATGTAAGTGTCATCACAGCATAATCACTGTGTCATCACAGCGTCATCACAGCATCATCACAGCATCATCACAGCTTCATAGATCCATAATCACAGCATCATCACAGCATCATCACTACGTCATCACAGCATCATCTTAAATCATCACAAAATCATCACAGTGTCATCAAAGCATCATCACAGAATCATTACTGCATAAACACTGCATCATCACAGCGTTATCACAGTATCATCACTGCATCATCAGAGAATAATCACATCATCATCAAAACATCCTCAGAGTGCCATCACAGTATCATCACTGCGTCATCAGAGCGTCATCAAAACATCATCACAGCATGATCACAGCATCATCATAGCGTCATCACAGCATCATCACTGTGCCATCAGAGCGTCATCACAGCATAATCACAACATCATCACAGCAGCATCAGAGCAGCATCATGGTGTCATGACAGAATCATCACTACGTCATCAAATTGTCATCACAGCAGCCCACAGCATCATCACAGCATCATTGCAGCATCATAACAGCATCATCAAAGCATCTTTACTGTTTCCTCACTGCATCATCACAGCGTCATCACACTATTGTCAGTGCATCATCAGAGCATCATCACTGCATCATCACACCATAATCACAACATCATCACACCGTCATCACAGTGTCATCACTGCATCATCACAGGGTCATCACAGGGTCATAACTGCATCATCACTGCATCATCACTGCATCTTCACAGCATAATCTCAGCATCATGACAGTGTCATCACAGTTTTATAACAGCATCATCACAGCATCATCACATCATCATCAGAGCGTCATCACAGCATCATCACTATGTCATCACAGCATAATCACAATATCATCACAACATCATTAAAGCGTCATAACTGCATCATCACTGCATCATAACTGCATCATCACTGCATCATCACATTGTCACCACAGCGTCATCGCAGTAACATCACAGCATCATCACTGCATCGTAACTGCATCATCACAGTATCATCACAGCATCATCACAACATCATCGTAGCATCATCACAACATCACAACAGCGTTATCAGAGCATCACAACACCCTCAACACAGCGTCACCACAGCAACATCACAGCGTCATCACAGCATAATCGCAGCGTCAATACAGCATCATTACTGCATAATCACTGCATCATTACAGCATCATCACTGCATCATCACTGCGTCATCACAACGTTATCACAGTATCATCACTGCAGCATCATATCATCATTGCAGCGTCATCACTGCATCATCGCAGCATCATCACTGCATCATCACTGCATATTCACAGCATCATCGCGTCCTCATAAAGGCATCATAACAGGGTCATCACAGCGTCATAACTGCATAAACACTGCATCATCACAGCATCATCATTGCGTCATCACAAAATCATCACAACATCATCGCAGCATCATCACAGCATCACGACAGCATTACCAGAGCATAACAGCAGTGTCATCACAGAATCATCACATAGTCATCACAACATCATCGCAGTGTCATAAATGCATCATCACTACATCATCACAACATAATCATAGCATCATCACAGCATCATCACTGTATCATCATTGCATCGTCACAGCATTATCAAATCATCACTGCACCATCACATCATCATCACTGCATCATCAATGCTTCATCTCAGCGTCATCATAGTATCAATACTGCGGAATCACTGCATCATCACATCACCATCACTGCATCATCACATTATCATCACTGCATCATCACTGCGTCATCACTGCGTAATCACATCATCATCACTGCGTCATCACTGCATCATCACAGCATATATACTTCATAATCACAGCATCATCACAGCATCACCATAGCATCACGACAGTGTTATCTGAGCATCACGACAGCGTAATCATAGCGTCATCACAGATTCATCAGAGCATCATAGCAGCGTCATCACTGCATCATCAAAGTATCATCACATCATAGCAACATCATCACAACATCATCGTAGAATCATCACTGCATCATCAGAGCATCATCTCAGCATAATCACAGCATCATTAGTGCAGAATCACTGCATCATCACATCATCATCACTGCATCATCATATCATCATCACTGCATCATCACATCATTATCACTGCATCATCACATCATCATCACAGCATCATAGCTACATAATCACTGCATCATCACAGAGTCATCACTGCATCATCAGAGCATCATCACTGCATCATCACAGTGTAATCACTACATCATCACTACATAATCATAGCATCATTACTGCATCGTCACTGCATCATCACTGAATCAGCACTGCATCATCACTGAATCAGCACTGCATCAGCACACCGTCATCTCAGTATCATCACAGCGTCATCACAGCATCACGACAGTGTCATCGCAGCGTCATCACAGCATCATTACATCATCATTACTGCGTCATCAGAGCGTCATCGCAGCATCCTCACAGCATCATCATAGTACAACTAAAGCATCATCAAAGAATCACTATAGCGTCATCAAAGCGTCATCACAGCACCATCACAGCATCGTCACTGCGTCATCACAGCATCATCACATCATCACCACAGCATCATCGCAGCATCATCGCATCATCATCACAGCGTCATCACTGCATCATCACATCATCATCACATCATCATAACAGCATCATCACATCATCACCGCAGCATCATAGCAGCATCATCACAGCATCATCACTGCGTCATCACAACATCATCACTGCATGATCACTGCATCATTACAGCATCATCACATCATCACCACAGCATCATCACATCATCATCACTGCATCATCACAGCATCATCTAAGCATCATCACTGCGTCATCACAGCACTATCACTGCATCTTCACAGCATCATCACAACTTCACCAAAGCATCATCACAGCGTCATAACTACGTAAACACTGCATCATCACAGCATCATTACTATGTCATCACAGCGTCATAACAGCATCATCACAGCATCATCAGAGCATCATCATTGCATCATCACAGAATCATCACAACATCATCGCAGCATCGTCACAGCGTTACGACAATGTTATCAGACCATCACGACAGCATCATCACAGCGTCATCACAGAATTATCAAATCGTCATCACAGCATCATCGCAGCGTCATAACTGCATCATCACAGCATCATCACTGCGTCATCACAGCGTACTCACTACATCATCACAGCATAATTACAGCGTCATCAATGCATCACCACTGCATCATAAAAGCATCATCTCAGTATCATTACAGTATCATTACTGCATAATCACTGCATCATGAGAGCGTCATCACAGTATCATCACTGCATCATCATAACTTCATCGCAGCGTCATCACTGCATCATCACAGTATCACCACAGCATCATTACTGCAGAAAAACTGCGTCATCACATCATCATCACTACATGACCACTGCATCATCAAAGCATCATCACAGCATCATCACTGAGTGTGGTGGTTTTACCGTGCTGGGCAGCTAAACCCCACAACCGCTCTCTCACTCCCCCTCTTTTTAGATGAGGAGGGGGAGAAGTAAAGCAAAGAACAACTCACGGGTTGAGATAAGGATAATTTAATTAAAGGGAAATAGTAATAATAATTAAATAAAGATTATTATGAACTAAACAATTTAACTAAAGGGAAATAAAAGGGAAAGGGGAAAAGGGAAAAGGGAGGGGGGAAAGGGAAAATAAAAAGAAGGGAGGAAAACAAACAAAATAAATGAAGGCTATGTGGAAGTGCAGAGGAAAGAAATTGCTCTTTACTTCCCACAAATGAGTGATGATTGACCACGTCCTTGAAGCAGGGCCTCAACGCACGTAGCCGGTGTTCGGGAGGAGGACCGACGTCTTCACAACGAGAGCCCACCCCTCCCCTCTTCTTCCTGTTTCCACCTTTTATTGCTGTGTGACATCACATGGTATGGAATATCCCTTTGGTTGGTTTAGGTCAGCTGCCCTAGTGATGTTTCTCTTCTCACTTTTTGCCCACCCCCTAGGAGGGTTAGAGAGAGGCCCGATGCTGTGCCACTGCTGCTCAGCAGTAGACACAACACTGGTGTGATAACACTGCTGTTCCAGCTACAAGTGCAGAGTACAGCACTGTATGGGCTGCTGCAGGGAAAGTTAACATTCCAGCCAGACCCAGTACACTGAGTCATCACAACATCATCATTGCATCATCACAATATCATCACAGCATCATCACATCATCATCAGAGCATCATCACATCATCATCACTGAATCATCACACCATCATCAGAGCATCATCACAGCGTCATCACTGCATCATCACACCATCATCACAGCATCATCACTGCGTTATCACAACATCATCACTGCATCATCAAAGCATCATCAGAGAATCATCACATCATCATCACAGCATCATCACAACATAATCAGAGCATCATCATAGCATAAACACTACATCATCACTGCACTGTCACAGCATCATCACTGCATCATCAGAGCGATATTACAGCGTCATCACTTCATCATCACTACATGATCACTGCATCATCACAGCGTCATCACAGTATCATCAGTGCATTTTCACAGCATAATCACTGCATCATCACTGCACAATCACAGTGTAATCAAAACATCATCACATCATCACAACATTATCACAGTGTCATCAGAGCATAATCACTGTGTCATCACAGCATCATAACAGCATCATCACAGCATCATTACAGCATCATAGAGTCATAATCACGACAGCATTTCAGCATCATCACTGCATCATCATAGCGTCATCACAGCATCATCACTACATCATCACAGCATCTTAGCATTTTCATCACAGCATCATCACTGCGTCATCACTTCATAATCACTGCACAATCACTGCATCATCACAGCATCATCTCAGCAATATCACTGCACCATCACTGCATAATCACTTCATCATCAAAGCATCATCTCAGCATCATCACAGTATCACTACTGCAGAATCACTGCATCATCACATCATCATCACTGCATCATCCTATCATCATCACTGCATTATCAAAGCGTCATCACAGAATCATCACAGTGTCATCATAGCATCATCACAGCGTCATCACAGCGACATCACTGCATCATCACTGCATCATCAAAGCATCATCACAACATTATCATCTCAGCATCCCAACAGTATCATCACTGCGTCATCACACCATCATAAAAGCTTCATTGCAGCATCATCACAGCATCATTAAAGCATCACAGCGTCATCAAAGTGTCATCAGAGCATCATCAGTGTGATCGCAACATAATCACAGCATCATTACAACATCCTCACAGCATCATCACAGCATCATCACAGCATCATCACTGCATCATCAGAACGTCATCACAGTGTCATCAAACAGTCATCACAGCATCATCAGAGCATCACAACAGCATCATCAACACGTCATCACTCCATCATTAAAGCATGATCGCTGGGTCATAAGAACATAATCACAGTGTCATAAAACCGTCATCACAGTATGATCACAGCATCATCACAGTATCAAGACAACATCATCACTGCATAATCAGTGCATTATCAATGCATCATCAGAGCTTCAACAAGGCATCACAGTGCCATCACAGTGTCATCTCTGCATCATCATAGAGTCATCACAGCATCATCACAACGTCATCAATGCGTCATCACCACTACATCGTCACAGCATCATCACTGCATCATAACTGCGTCATAAAAGCGTCATCACAGCGTCATCACAGCGTCATCACGTCATCATAACTGCATCTTCAGAGAATCATCAAAGCATCATCGCAGCGTCATCACTGCATCATCACAGCATGATCACAGCGTCATCACAGCATCATAAGAGCATTATCGTAGCGTCATCACAGCATAATCACAACATCATCACAGCATCATCGCTGCATCATTACAGTATCACCACAGCATCATCACAGCATCATCACAATATCATAACAGCATCATCGCAGTGTCATCACTGCATCATCACAGCATCATGACAACATCATCACAGCATCATCGCAGCGTTATCAATGCATCATCACAGCATCATCACAGCATCATCACAGCGTCATCACTGAATCATCACAGCATGATCACAGCGTCATCACAGCATCATAAGAGCATTATTGTAGCGTCATCACAGCATAATCACAACATCATCACTGCAACATCACAGTATCATCACAGCATCATCACAGCATCATCACAATATCATAACAGCATCATCGCAGTGTCATCACTGCATCATCACAACATCCTGACAACATCATCGCAGCATCATCGCAGCGTTATCTATGCATCATCACAGCATCATCACAGCGTCATCACTGAATCATCACAGCATCATCACAGCATCATCATAGCATCATGAAAGCATCACAGCGTCATCACAGCGTGTTTAGAGTGTCATCACTGCATCATCACGGCATCATCTCTGCGTTATTGCAGCGTCATCACAGCATCATCACTGCGTCATCACAGCATCATCACGGCATCATCATATAATCATGACAGCATCATAGCTGTATAATCACAGCATCATCAAAACGTCATTAAATCATCATCACTGCATCATCACAAGAGCATCACCACAGCATCATAAGAGCGTCATTTCTGGTGCCAACGCAGAAATCTTGTTTTTTTTGACCATGGGGCACTTTACTCAGCACCTGGCCTGATGGCCGCAGACGGGTCCCTATCTTTTAGGGGAAAAAGGATCCTGGGCCAGGAGCTGGCAGGGCTCATTGAGAGGGCTTTAAACTAGGTAAGAAGGGGGATGGGACTGAAGCAAGGACTGTTGGGGCTGTGCCAGGGGGAACAATGGCAAGGCCAGAGGATAGGGCAATGGCCAAGCAGAAGTGCATCTACACCAATGCTCTGATGATGCTCTGATGATGCAGTGATGTTGCAGTAGTGACGCTGTGATGACGCTGAGATGTTGCTGCGATGAAGTTCTGGTGATGCTCTGACGATGCAGTGATGATAATTTGATGACGCTATGATGCTGTGATGATGCTGTGATGACGCTGTGATGCACAGCACACATGATCAGAGCATCACAGCATCATCACAGCATCACCATAGTATCATCACAGCATCATCACCGCATCATCACAGCGTCATTACAGTGTCATCACAGTGTCATCACAGCTTGTGATGCTGTGATGATGGTGATGCGGTGATGATGCAGTGAGGATGCAGTTACGACGCTGTGATAACGTTGTGATGATGCAGTGATGATGTTGTGATGAGGCTGTGATGATTCTATGATGACGCTGTGATGATACAATTATGACGGTGTGATGACGCTGCCATGATGCTGCCATCATGCTATGATGACGTTGTGATGATGCAGTGATGATGCTGTGATAACACTGTGATGATATTGTGATGATTCAGTAATGGTGCTGTGATGATGAAGTCATGATGCTCTGATTACGAAGTGATGATGCAGTAATGACGCTGTGATGACGCTGCTGTGTGGCATGATGATGCTGTGATGATGATGTGATGATGCAGTGATTATACAGTGATGATGCTGTGATGCTGAGATGATGCTGTTATGATTCTGTGTTGATGCTGTGATGATGCTGTGATGATGTAGTGATCATGCAGTGATGATGCTGTGATGATGATGTTATGACGATGTGATGATGCAGTGATGATGATACCATGATGCAGTGATGATGCTTTGATGATGCATTGATTATACTGTGATGACGCTGTGATGATGCAGTGAGTAAGCAGTAATGATGCTGTGATAATGCTGTGATTATGTGGTTATGATGCAGTGATTATGCAGTGATGATGCTGTCATGAAACTGTAATGATGCTGTGATGAGGCAGTAATTATGCAGAAATGATGATGTGATGATGCTGTGATGATGCAGTGATGATGCAGTGATGATGCAGTAATGATGCTGTGAGGACACAGTGATGATGTTGTGCTGATACTGTGATGATGTTTTGATTACGCAGTGATGATGCTGTGGTGATGCAGTGGTGATGCAGTGATGATGCCGTGATGACGCTGTGATGATGCAGCGATGATGCTGTGATGATGGAGTGACGATGCTGTGATGATTTTGTGCTGATACTGTGATGATGCTATGACGATGCAGTGATGATGCTGTGCTGATGCAGTGATGATTCAGTGATGATGTTGAGATGACGCTGTGGTGACGCAGTGATGATGCTTTGATGATTCTCTGATGATGCAATGTAGATGCTGTGATGATGCGGTCTTGACGCAGTGATGACGCTGTGACGATGCTGTGATGATGATCTGATGATGCAGTTATGATGCTTTGATGACGCTGAGATACTGCTGTGATGATGCTGTGATGATGCTGTGATGATTCTGTGATGACGCTTTGATGATGCAGTGATGATGATAGGATGATGCAGAGATTATGATGTGATGATGCAGTGATTCTGTAGTAGTGATACTGTGATGATGCTGAGACGATGCTGTGATGATGCAGTGATTGTGCAGTGATTATGAAGTAATGACGCAGTGATGATGCTGTGATGAAAATGCGAAGATGCTGTGATGATGCAGTGATGATTCAGTGATGACGCTGTGATGAGGCCTCAATGATGATGTGCTGACAATTTAATGATGTAGTGATGATGCTGTGATGACGCTATGATGATGCAGTGATGATCACAGAATCACAGAATTTCTAGGTTGGAAGAGACCTCAAGATCATCGAGTCCAACCTTTGACCTAACGCTAACAGTCCCCACTAAACCATATCCCCAAGCTCCACATCCAAACGTCTTTTAAAGACTTCCAGGGATGGTGACTCCACCACCTCCCTGGGCAGCCCGTTCCAGTACCTAACAACCCTTTCAGTAAAGAAGTTTTTCCTAACATCTAACCTAAAACTCCCCTGGCGCAACTTTAGCCCATTCCCCCTCGTTCTGTCACCGGGCACGTGGGAGAACAGGCCAACCCCCACCTCACTACAGCCACCTTTAAGGTACCTGTAAAGAGCGATAAGGTCGCCCCTGAGCCTCCTCTTCTCCAGGCTGAACAAGCCCAGCTCCCTCAGCCGCTCCTCGTAGGACTTGTTCTCCAGGCCCCTCACCAGCTTCGTCGCCCTCCTCTGGACCCGCTCAAGCACCTCGATGTCCTTCTTGTAGCGAGGGGCCCAAAACTGAACACAGTACTCGAGGTGCGGCCTCACCAGAGCCGAGTACAGGGGGACGATCACCTCCCTAGCCCTGCTGGCCACACTGTTTCTGATACAAGCCAGGATGCCGTTGGCCTTCTTGGCCACCTGAGCACACTGCTGGCTCATATCCAGCCGACTGTCCACCATCACTCCCAGGTCCTTCTCTGCCTGGCAGCTCTCCAACCACTCATCTCCCAGCCTGTAGCTCTGCTTGGGGTTGTTGCGCCCCAGGTGCAGGACCCGGCACTTGGCCTTATTGAACTTCATACAGTTGACCTCAGCCCATCGGTGCAGCCTATCCAGATCCTCCTGCAGAGCTTTCCTACCCTCGAGCAGATCGACACACGTACCTAACTTGGTGTCATCTGCAAACTTACTGAGGGTGCACTCAATGCCCTCGTCCAGATCATTGATGAAGATATTAAAGAGGACCGGCCCCAGCACCGAGCCCTGGGGGACACCACTAGTGACTGGCCTCCAACTGGACTTGACTCCATTTACCACGACTCTTTGGGCCCGGCTATCCAGCCAGTTTCTAACCCAACGAAGCGTGCGCCAGTCCAAGTCAAGAGCAGACAGTTTCTTGAGGAGAATGCTGTGGGAGACGGTGTCAAATGCCTTGCTGAAGTCAAGGTAGACCACATCCACAGCCTTTCCCTCATCCACCCAGCGCGTCACTTTGTCATAGAAGGAAATCAGGTTCGTCAAGCAGGATCTGCCTTCCATAAACCCATGCTGGCTGGGCCTGATCGCCTGCTTGCCCTGCAAGTGCTGCATGATGACTCTCAAGAGGATCTGCTCCATGAGCTTCCCCGGTACTGAGGTCAAACTGACAGGCCTGTAGTTTCCCGGGTCTGCCCTCCGGCCCTTCTTGTAGATGGGCGTCACATTTGCTAGTCGCCAGTCAGCTGGGACCTCCCCCGATAGCCAGGACTTCTGATAAATGATGGACAGGGGCTTGGCCAGCTCCTCTGCCAGTTCTCTCAGTACCCTTGGGTGGATCCCATCCGGCCCCATCGATTTGTGCACCTCCAAGTGCCGTAGCAGGTCACCAACCAGTTCTTCGTTGATAGTGAGGGCCCCATCCTGCTCCCCATCCCCTTCCACCAGCTCAGGGTACTGGGTATCCAGAGAACAACCAGTACTGCCGCTAAAGACTGAGGCGAAGAAGGCATTGAGCACCTCCGCCTTTTCCTCATCTCTTGTAACTAAGTTTCCCCCCGCATCCAGTAAAGGATGGAGATTCTCCTTAGTCCTCCTTTTTGTGTTAATGTATTTATAAAAACGTTTTTTGTTATCTTTAACGGCAGTAGCCAGATTGAGCTCCAGATGAGCTTTAGCCTTCCTAATTTTGTCCCTACACAGCCTCGCTACATCCTTATAGTCCTCCCTAGTGGCCTGCCCCCTTTTCCAAAGATTATAAACCCTCTTTTTTCTCCTAAGCTCAAGCCACAATCCTCTGTTCAGCCAGGCTGGTCTTCTTCCCCGCTGGCTCATCTTTGGGCACATGGGGACAGACCGCTCCTGCGCCATTAAGATTTCCCTCTTAAAGAGCGCCCAGCCTTCCTGGACTCCTCTGCCATTCAGAACCACCTCCCAAGGAACTCTACTAACTAGTGTCCTGAGCAGCCCAAAGTCAGCCCTCCGGAAGTCCAATACAGCCGTTTTACTGGTCCCCTTCCTGGCCTCGCCAAGGATAGTGAACTCCACCATTTCGTGGTCACTCTGCCCAAGACAGCTCCCGACAACCACATCCTCCACCAGTCCTTCTCTGTTTGTGAAGAGAAGGTCTAGCGGGGCACCACCCCTGGTAGGCTCACTAACCAGCTGCGTCAGGAAGCTATCTTCCACACTCTCCAGAAACCTCCTAGACTGCTTTCTCTGGGCTATGTTGTGCTTCCAGGATATATCAGGGAAGTTGAAGTCCCCCACGAGTACAAGCGCTGAAGATTTTGCAACTTCTGTCAGCTGCCTGTAGAACTCCTCATCCGTCTCCTCATCCTGGTTCGGCGGTCTATAGCAGATCCCAACCAGGACACTAGCCTTGTTGTCCTTGCCGATCCTAACCCAAAGGGACTCGACCTTGTCATTCCTAGCCTCGAGTTCTAGAACATCGAAAGACTCTCTAATATAGAGAGCCACACCACCTCCCCTTCTGTGCTGCCTGTCCCTTCTGAAGAGCTTATAGCCAGGCATTGCAGCACTCCAGTCATGACTGTGGTCCCACCACGTCTCCGTGATGGCAACCAAGTCGTAGCCTGCCTGCTGCACGATGGCTTCCAGCTCCTCCTGTTTGTTACCCATGCTACGTGCATTGGTGTACATGCACTTCAGCTGGGCCATTGCCCTATCCTCCGGCCTTGCCATTGTTCCCCCTGGCACAGCCCCAACGATCCTTGCTTCAGCCCCATCCCCCTTCTTACCTAGTTTAAAGCCCTCTCAATGAGCCCTGCCAGCTCCTGGCCCAGGATCCTTTTTCCCCTAAAAGATAGGGACCCGTCTGCGGCCATCAGGCCAGGTGCTGAGTAAAGTGCCCCATGGTCGAAAAACCCAAGATTTCTGCGTTGGCACCAGCCCCGGAGCCACGTGTTTAACAGGTGGGCTTTCCGTGTCCTGTCTGTACCCCTCCCTGCCACCGTAGGGATGGACGAAAAAACCACCTGCACTCCCGCTCCATCCACTAACCGTCCCAGCTCCCTAAAGTCTCTTTTGATAGCCTTCAAGCTTCTCTCTTCAATGTTGTCACTGCCCACCTGGACTATCAAAAGAGGATAATAATCAGAGGGGCGTACCAGGTTGGGAAGCTTCCTGGCAACGTCCCTGACCCTGGCCCCAGGGAGGCAGCAGACTTCCCTACGGGTAGGGTCCGGCCGACAAATAGGGCCCTCTGTTCCCCTAAGACTAGAGTCTCCAACAACAATAACCCTTCTGTCTTTCTTGATGGAGGCAGTCCTGAGGCGTGGAGTCGACTTCCTCACCCTAGGCATCCTCCTGGGAACACTTGGTACCTCTTCCTCAGCTACTGGTCTCTCAGTTTCCAGGGCCTCAAACCTGTTGTGTAAGGGCACCTGGGAAGGTGGGGCCGGAAGGGGAGGACATCGCCTGCGATGTCGAGCAGGGACCTGTTTCCACTCCTCCTCAGCTCCCAGGTCCCCTCCCTCTGCCCGAGAGCAGCAGGGCAGGGGGTCCACCCCCATTTGGGGTGTCTCACCCCGGTACCTCTCCTTGAGGCCCTGCAGGGAGTTACTCCACAAGTCTATCTCCCGCTCACACTCCCTGATAACCCTCAGCCTTTCCACCTCCTCCTTGAGCTCCGCCACCATGCGGATCAGGTCATCCACCTGCTCGCACCTCACGCACGCAGCGTCTCTGCCTCCCCCCGATGGCAGCAACAGGCTCAGACACTCCTTACATCCGGTGACCTGAACTGCTGCATTCTGTAACGGGCGGTCGGTCTGGGTGTGTACCGACTTCCTGGAGAGCGTACCGTGCCTGGTGGAGACCATTATCACCTAGCTAACGGCTGTCGTTAAGAGGTGTTCGTGTGGGCGGGGGGGAGCGCTCCGCCCTGCCTGCTCGCCCTGCCTGCGCGAACTGCCGCGCTAACTGCCGCGCCACTCCCTTCTGACGCGCCACGCCCTGTTTGCCCGTCCTGTTCGCCGCGCTCCTGGTCGCTCGCGCTCCCTAGGGACAGCTTTTGAACGGCTGGGGGGGGCGCTGCTGGCTCCGCCTTCGCCTCGTCAGCCTCCCTCACGAGGGCTGCCGGGTCCTGGCGGCTCCCTCAAGTAGGCTCGATGCCGGAAAATTCAGCCCTGCCTGGCCCGATCCCCCGCTCCGCTGCAGAACGCGTCTGCCCCGGAGCCGATCGCCTCGGCAAATGGGGAAAAAGGATCCTGGGCCAGGAGCTGGCAGGGCTCATTGAGAGGGCTTTAAACTAGGTAAGAAGGGGGATGGGACTGAAGCAAGGATTGTTGGGGCTGTGCCAGGGGGAACAATGGCAAGGCCGGAGGATAGGGCAATGGCCCAGTTGAAGTGCATCTTCACTAATGCTCTGATGATGCTCTGATGATGTAGTGATGTTGCAGTAGTGACGCTGTGATGACACTGAGATGTTGCTTTGATGATGCTGCGATGAAGTTCTGGTGATGCTCTGATGATGCAGTGATGATAATTTGATGACGCTATGATGCTGTGATGACGCTGTGATGATGCTGTGATGAGGCTGTGATGATTCTATGATGATGCTGTGATGATACAATTATGACGGTGTGATGACGCTGCGATGATGCTGCCAAGATGCTATGATGACGCTGTGATAATGTAGTGATGATGCAGTGATGATGCAGTAATGATGCTGTGAGGACACAGTGATGATGTTGTGCTGATGCTGTGATGATGTTTTGATTACGCAGTGATGATGCTGTGGTGATGCAGTGATTATGCAGAAATGATGATGTGATGATGCTGTGATGATGCAGTGATGATGCAGTGATGATGCAGTAATGATGTTGTGAGGACACAGTGATGATGTTGTGCTGATGCTGTGATGATATTTTGATTACGCAGTGACGATTCTGTGGTGATGCAGTGATGATGCAGTGATGACACTGTGATGATGTAGCGATGATGCTGTGATGATGCAGTGGTGATGCTGTGATGATGGTGTGCTGATACTGTGATGATGCTATGATGATGCAGTAATGATGCTGTGCTGATGCAGTGATGATTCAGTGATGATGTATTGATGACGCTGTGTTGACGCAGTGATGATGCTTTGATGATTCCCTGATGATGTAATGTAGATGCTGTGATGATGCTGTGATGACACTGTGATGATGATGTGATGATGCTGTGATTATGTACCTATGATGCTCTGATCATGCTGTGATGACTCAGTGATGATGCTTTGATGACGCAGTGATTATGCAGTGATGACGCTGAGATGGCGCTGTGATGACGCTCTTATGATGCTGTGATGACGCTGCGATACTGCTGTGATGACGCTCTGATGATGCTTTGATGATTCTGTAATTACGCTTTGATGATGCAGTGATGATGATGTGATGATGCAGTGATTCTGCAGTAGTGATACTGTGATGATGTTGAGATGATGCTGTGATGATGCAGTGATTTTGCAGTGATTATGAAGTGATGATGCAGTGATGATGCGGTGATGATGCAGTGATGATGCAGTGATGACGCTGTGATGAGTACGCGATGATGATGTGATGACAATTTGATGATGTAGTGATGATGCTGTGATGACGCTATTATGATGCAGTGATGATGCTGAAATGCTGTCGTGATTATGACTCTATGATGCTGTAATGATGCTGTGATGATGCTGTTATGACGGTGTGATGACACTGATTATGCTGTGATGACACTGATGATTTTTTGATGATGCTGTGATGATGCTGTGATGATGCAGTGATTATGCAGTGATGATGCTGTGATGACACTGTGATGATGTTGTGATGATGATGTGATGATGCTGTGATTACGCTGTGATTATGCAGTGATGATGCAGTGATTATTCTGTGATAATGCACTGATGATACTCTGATGACGCTGTGATGATGCAGTGAGTAAGCAGTAATGATGCTACGATGATGCTGAGATGTTGCTGTGATGATGCAGTGATGATGCTGTGATGATGCTATGATGATGGTGTGATGATGCTGTGATTATATTGTGATGATGCAGTGAGGATGTTTTGATAACGCAGTGATGATGCTGTGATGATGCAGTGATCATGAGGTGATGAAGTAGTGTGAATGATGTGATGATGCTGTGGCGATGCAGTTCTGATGCAGTTCTGATGCAGTGATGATGCTGTGATGATGCAGTTATGACGCTGTGATGACGCAATTATGATGCTGTGATGACGCAGTGATGATGCTGTGATGATGCAGTGATGATGCAGTGATGGTGATGTGATAACGCAGTGATGATGCTCTGATGATGCTGTGATGATGCAGTGATGATGATGTGATGATGTTGTGATTACGCAGTGATGATGCTGTGATGATGCTGCGATGATGCTGTGGTGATGATGTGATAACGCAGTGATGATGCTCTGATGATGCTGTGATGATGCAGTGATCATGCAGTGATGATGTTGTGATGACGCAGTGATGATGCTGTGATGATGCTGCGATGATGCAGTTATGACGCTGTGATGACGCAATTATGATGCTGTGATGACGCAGTGATGATGCTGTGATGATGCAGTGATGATGCAGTGATGGTGATGTGATAACGCAGTGATGATGCTGTGATGATGCAGTGATGATGATGTGATGATGTTGTGATGACGCAGTGATGATGCTGTGTTGATGCAGTGATAATGCAGTGATGGTGATGTGATAACGCAGTGATGATGCTCTGATGATGCTGTGATGATGCAGTGATCATGCAGTGATGATGTTGTGATGACGCAGTGATTACGCTGTGATGATGATGTGATGATGCTGTGACGACGCAGTGACGATGCTGTGAGGATGCTGCGATGACGCTATAATGATGCAGTAATCATGATGTAATGATGCTGTGATGACTCTGCGATGACACTGTTGTGATGCTGTGATGACGCTGTGATGATACTGAGATGACGTTGAGATGATGCAGTGATGATGCAGTGATGATGCAGTGATGACGCAGTAATGATGCTATGATTATGTAGTGATGATGTAGTGATTCCGCTGTGATGATGCTCTGATGATGCTGTGATTATGATGTGATGATGCATTGATAATGATGTGATGATGCTGTGATGATGCAGTGATGACTCTGTGATGATGCAGTGATTATGTAGCTATGATGCTGTGATGATGATTTGATGATGCAGTGATAATGATGTGATGATGCAGTGATGATGATATGATGATGCAGTGATGATGATGTGATGATGCAGTGACTCTGCACTAATGATGTTGTGATTATGCTGAGATGATGCTATGATGATGCAGTGATGATTCTGCGATGATGTTGTGATTATGTCACTATGATGTGATGATACTGTGATGATGCAGTGATGATGCTGCGATGATGCATGATGAATCTGTGATGACGCTATGATTACGCTGTTGTGATGCTCAGATAACACTGTCGTGATGCTATGATGATGCTGCGATGATGTTGTGATGATGGTGTGATGATGCAATGATTCTGCAGTACTGATACTGTGATGATGCTGAGATTATGCTGTGACAATGTAGTGATGATGCAGTGAAGATGCTGTGAGGATACTGTGATGATGCTGTGATGCTGCAGTGATGACGCTGCGATCCTGCTGTGATGATGCAGGGATGATGATGTGATGATGTTGTGTTGATGCTGTGATGACGCTGTCTTGATTCTGTGACGATGCAGTGATGATGCTGTGATGACCCTGTCGTGATGTTGTGATGACGCTGTAGTGATGCTATGATGATGCTGTGATGGCAATATGATGACGTAGTTATGATGCTGTTATGATGCAGTCATTATGCAGTGATGATGCAGATATGAGACTGTGATGACGCTGTGATAATATTGTGATGATGCTGTGACGACGCTATGATGACGCAGTGATTATGCTGTGATGATGCTGAGGTGATGCTGTGATGATGCAGTGATGATGCAGTGATGATGCAGTGATGGTGATGTGATGATGCAGATATTTTGATGTGATGACGCAGTGATTCCGCAGTATTGATACTGTGATGACGCTGAGATGAAGCATTGATGATGCAGTGATGATGATGTGATGGTGCAGTGATGATTTGATAATGCTGTGACGATGCAGTGATGATACAGTGATGATGCTGTGATGATGCTATGATTATGTTGTGATGATGTAGTGATGATGCATTTATGACACTGTGATGATGTTGTGATGACTATGTGATGATTCTGTGATGACACTGTGATGATACTGCTGTGATGCTCTGGTAACGCTGTCGTGATGCTGCGATGATGTTGTGATGATTTTGTGATGACGCAATGATGATGCTGTGATGATGCAGTGTTTATGCAGTTATGACGCTGTGATGACCCTGTTATGATGCCTGTATGAGGACGCGATGATGCTGTGACTATGCAGTGATGATACTGTGATAACGTTGTGATGACGCAGTGATGATGCAGTGATGATGCTGTAATGATGCAGTGATTATGCAGTAATGATGCTGTAGTGACGCTGTGATGATGCTGTGATGATGCTGTGATGTTGCCATGGTGACGCTGTGTTGAGGGTGTTGTGATGCTCTGATAACGTTGTTGTGATGCTGTGATGATGCTACGATGATGTTGTGATGATGCTGTGATGATACCGTGATGATGCAGTTACGATGCAGTGATGATGCTTTGATGTTGCTGCGATGACGCTGTGGTGACGATGTGATGATGCAGTGATGATGCAGTTATGATGCACTGATGATGATGTGATGAAGCAGTGATGATACAGTGATTATGCTGTGATTAAGGTGTGTTGACACAATTATGATGCTCTGATGATGCAGTGAAGATGATGGGATGATGCAGTGGTGATGCCGTGATGATGCTGTGAAGATACTGTGATGACGCTGTTATGATGCAGTATTTATGCAGTAATGATTCTGTGATGATGCTGAGATGATGCTGTGATGATGCTCTGATGACACTATTATGATGCTGAGATGATGCAGTCATTATGCAGTGATGATGCAGATATGAGGCTGTGATGACGCTGTGATGATATTGTGATGATGTTGTTACGACGCTGTGATGACCCAGTGATGATGCTCTGATGATGCTGTGATGATGTTTTGATTACGCAGTGATGATGCTGTGGTGATGCAGTGATGATGCAGTGCTCAAAGCGTCATAACAGCATCATCACAGCATCATTACTGCATCATCAGAGCATCATAATATCATCATCACTGCATCACAGCATCATCACAGCATCATCACAGTGTCATCAAACCGTCATCACAGCATCATCAGACCATCACAACAACATCATCGCAGCGTCATCACAGCATCATCACAGCATCATCACTGCATCATCAGAACGTCATCACAGTGTCATCAAACAGTCATCACTGCATCATTAAAGCATGATCACTGGGTCATAAGAACATAATCACAGTGTCATAAAACCGTCATCACAGTATGATCACAGCATCATCACAGTATCAAGACAACATCATCACTGCATAATCAGTGCATTATCAATGCATCATCAGAGCTTCAACAAGGCATCACAGTGCCATCACAGTGTCATCTCTGCATCATCATAGAGTCATCACAGCATCATCACAGCGTCATCAATGCGTCATCACCACTACATCGTCACAGCATCATCACTGCATCATAACTGCGTCATAAAAGCGTCATCACAGCGTCATCACAGCGTCATCACGTCATCATAACTGCATCTTCAGAGAATCATCAAAGCATCATCGCAGCGTCATCACTGCATCATCACAGCATGATCACAGCGTCATCACAGCATCATAAGAGCATTATCGTAGCGTCATCACAGCATAATCACAACATCATCACAGCATCATCGCTGCATCATTACAGCATCATCACAGCATCATCACTGCGTCATCATTGCATCATTACTGCATCATCAGAACATTATCATAGTGTCATCAAAGCGTCAACACAGCATCACAACAGCTTCATCGCAGCATCATCACTTCATCATCACAGCATCACAACAGCATCATAACAAAATCATCACAGCGTCATCAAAGCGTCATCACAGCGTCACCACAGCATCATCACTGCATCATCACTGCATCATTACAGCGTCATCAGAGCATCATCACAGCATCATCAAAGCATCACAGCGTCATCAAAGTGTCATCAGAGCATCATCACGGCATCACTACAGCATCATCATATCATCACAGCATTATTACAGCATCATCACAGCATCATCACTACATCATCACAACATCATCGCAGCGTCATCACAGCATCATCACTGCATCATTACTGCATCATCACTGCATCATTACAGCATCATCACAGCATCATCAGTGCGTCATCACAGCATCAGTACTGAATCATCACAACATCATCACAGTGTGATCGCAACGTAATCATAGCATCATCACAACATCCTCACAGCATCCTCACAGCATCCTCACAGCATCATCACTGCATCATCACTGCATCATCGAAGCGTCATCACATTATCATCACAACATCATCACAGCATCATCACATCATCAGTATTGCATCATGACTGCATCATTACAGCATCATCACAGCAGAATCAGTGCGCCGTCACAGCATCATTACTGCATCATCACAACATCATCACAGTGTTATCGCAGCGTCATCACAGCAGCATCACAACATCATCACAGAATCATCACAGCATCATTGCAGCATCATTACGTCATCAATACTGTGTCATCACAGCATCATCAGAACATAATCACACTGTCATCAAAGCGTCATCACAGCATCATCACGGCATCATCACAGCATCATAACACATCATCACAGCATCAGAACAGCATCATCACAGCTTCATAACAGCATCATCCAGGCATCATCATAGCATCATCACAGCACCATCACAGCGTCATCACTGCATCATCACAACATTATCATCAAAGCATCCCAACAGTATCATCACTGAGTCATCACACCATCATCACAGCATCATCGCAGCATCATCACAGCATCATTAAAGCATCACAGCATCATCAAAGAGTCATCACAGCGTCATCAAAGCATCACCACTGCGTTATCAGAGCGTCATGAAAGAACCATCACAGCGTCATCAGAGCTTCATTACAGCATCAACACAGCATCATCACAGTCTAATCAAAGAGTCATCACAGCATCATCAACGCATCATCACAGAATCATCACAGCGTAATAACAACATTATCAGTGCATCATCACAGTGTAATCACAGCATCATCACAGCATCAACACAGCATCATCGCAGCGTCATCACTGCATCATCGCAGCGTCTTCACTGCATCATCACAGCATCATAATTGCATCATAACTGCATCATCACAACATCATCAAATAATCACGAAAGCATCAGAGCTTCATCAAAGCGTCATCAGAGCATCATCACTGCATCTTCACTGCATCATCACAGCATCATCACATCATCATCACTGCATCATCACTGCATCACCAAAGATTCGCAACGTCATCATTGCAGCATCACAGAATCATCAAAGCATCATCATAGCGTCATCAGAGCATTATTGCTGCCTCATCACTGCATCATCACAGAATCATCACTGCATCATCACAGCATCATCACTGTGTCATCACAACACCATCACTTCAGCATCACAACAACATCACACTGTCATCAAAGCGTCATCACAGCATCATTACTGCATCATCACAGCATCATAACAGCATCATCCAGGCGTCATCACTGCATCATCACAGCGTCACCACAGCGTCATCACTGCATCATCATTGCATCATAACAGCATCATCAAAGCATCACAGCGTCATCAAAGACTCCTCACAGCGTCATCAAAGCACCATCACCGCGTCATCACAGCTTCAACACAGCATCATCACAGTGTCATCAAAGCGTCATAACAGCATCATCCACGCATCATCACTGAATCATCACAGCGTAATAACTACATTATCAGTGCGTCATCACAGCATCATTACAGCATCAACACAGCATCATCGCAGCGTCATCACTGCATCATCGCAGCGTCATCACTGCATCATCACATCATCATCACTGCATCATCACAGCATCATCACAGCATCACCAAAGAATCACAATGTCATTATTGTATCATCACAGCATCATATTAACGTCATCAGAGCATTATCGCTGCCTCATCACTGCATCATCACAGCATCATCAAAATATTATCACAGCCTCACCACATCGTCATGACTGCATCATCACTGCATCATCACTGTATCATCAGAGCATCATCACATCATTTCACTGCATGATCACAGCATAATAACAGCATCATCACGGCATCATCACAGTATCATCACGGCATCATTACTGCATCATCACAGCATCATCAGAGCTTCAACAAAGCATTACAGCATCATCGCAGCGTCATCACTGCATCAACACAGAATCATCACAACATGATCACAGCATCATCACAGCATCATCACTGCGTCATCATTGCATCATTACTGCATCATCACAACATTATCATAGTGTCATCAAAGCGTCATCACAGCATTATCACAACATCACAACACCATCATCGTAGCACCATCACTGCATTATCACTACATCATCACAGCATCATCACTGCATCATCACAACATCATCACAGTGTCATCAAAGCATTATCACAGCATCATAACATCATGATCACTGCATCATGGAAACGTCATCACAGCATCACCACAGCATCATCACAAATCATCACAGCATCATACCAGCGTAATCACAGCATCATCACAGCATCATCAAAGCATCAAAACGTCATCAAAGCATCATCACAGCATCATCACTGCATCATCACAGCATCATCGCAGTGTCATTACAGCATCACCGCAGCATCATTACTGCATCATCACAACATCATCACAGTGTCATCATAGCATAATCGCATCATAATCAGAGCATCACAACAGCATCATTGCATCGTCATCACTGCATCATCATTGCATCATCACAGCATCATCACTGCATCATCGCAGCATCACAACAGCATCATTACAGCGTCATCTATGCATCATCCAGGCGTCATCACAGCATCATCTCAGCGTCACGACAGAGTCATCACTGCATCATCACTACATCATCAAATCATCACAACAGCATCATCTCAGCATCATCACAGCATCATGAATGTATCACAGCGTCGCCATCACTGCATCATCACAGAATCATCACTGTATCATCGCAGCGGTATCACTGCATCATCACAGCATGATCACATCATCATCACAGCACCATCAAAACATCATCACAGCATCATCACTGCATCATTACAGCATCATACCAACATCATTACAGCATCACAGTATCATCAAAGTGTCATAACAGCGTCATCACAGCACCATCACTGCATCATCACTCCGTCATTACAGCGTCATCAGAGCATCATCACAGCATCACCAAAACATCATCACTGCATCATCACAGCATCGTCACTGCATCATTACAATATCATCGCAGTTTCATCACTGCATCATCACAGCATCATCACTGCGTCATCACACCATCATCACAGCATCATCAAACCATCACAGTGTCATCAGAGCGTCATCACAACATCATCACTGCGTCATCACAGCATCATCAAAGCGTTATCACAGAGTCATCACAGCATCATCACAGCATCATTGCAGTGTCATCACACCATCATCACAGCATCATCACAATATTATCACAGCCTCACCACAGTGTCATAACTGCATCAACACTGAATTATCGCTGCATCATCACAGCGTCATCACAGCATAAACACATCATCATAAATGCATCATCACAGCATCATCAATACATCTTCACAGCATCACAGCGTCATCAAAGCATCATCACAGCATCATCACAACATCATCACAACATCATCACAGCATAATAACATTGTCACAGCATCATTAGAGCGTCATCACTGCATCATTACATAATCATCAGTGCATCATCAGAGCATCATCACAGCATTATCAGAGCATCACAACAACATCATCAGAACATCATCACAGTGTCATCAAAGCATCATCACAGCAACATTACAGCGTCATTAGAGCATCATCCCATCATCATTAAAGCATCATCACTGCATCATCACAGCATCATCAAAGCATCACAGTGTAATCAAAGCGTCATCATAACGTCATCTCTGCGTCATCACAGCATCATAACTGCATCATCACTGCATAAACACTGCATCATCACAGCGTCATAACAGCGTCAAAACAGCATAATCACATTGTCATCACAGCGTCATCACAGCATCATCGCAACATCATCACAGCATCATCAGACCATCATCACTGCATCATCACAGCATCATCACAGCATCAGTGTCATCAAATTATCATCACTGCATCATCAGAGCATCATCACTGCGTCATCACAGCCTCATCACAGCACCATCACAGCGTTGTCACAGCGTCATCAAAGCCTCATCACAACATCATCAAAGCGTCATCACAGCACCATCACAGCATCATCACAACAGCATCACCACAGCATCATAACATCATCATTTCTGGTGCCAATGCAGAAATCTTGTTTTTTTTTTGACCATGGGGCACTTTACTCAGCACCTGGCCTGATGGCCGCAGACGGGTCCCTATCTTTTAGGGGAAAAAGGATCCTGGGCCAGGAGCTGGCAGGGCTCTTTGAGAGGGCTTTAAACTAGGTAAGAAGGGGGATGCGGCTGAAGCAAGGTGATGATGGTGATGCGGTGATGATGCAGTGAGGATGCAGTTACAACGCTGTGATGATGCTGTGATGATGCAGTGATGAGGCTGTGATGATGCAGTGATGAGGCTGTGATGATACAATTATGACGGTGTGATGACGCTGCGATGATGCTGCCATGATGCTATGATGACGCTGTGATGATGCAGTAATGGTGCTGTGATGATGAAGTCATGATGCTCTGATTACGCAGTGATGATGTCGTGATGATGCTCTGATGAAGCAGTGATGAAGCTGTGAATAAGCAGTGATGATGCTGTGACGATATTGTGATGATGCTATGATAACGCGGTGATGACGCTGTCGTAATACTGTGATGATGCTGCTGTGATGGCATGATGATGCTGTGATGATGATGTGATGATGCTGTGAATAAGCAGTGATGATGCTGTGACGATATTGTGATGATGCTATGATAACGCGGTGATGACGCTCTCGTAATACTGTGATGACGCTGCTGTGATGGCATGATGATGCTGTGATGATGATGTGATGATGCCGTGATGAAGCAGTGATGAAGCTCTTATGATGCAGTGGAGATGCTGTGATGATGAACTGATGATGCAGTGATGACGCTGTGATTAAGTAGTGAAGATGATGTCATGATACTGTGATGACGCTGTGATGATGCTGAGATGATGCTGTGATGATGCAGTGATTATGCAGTGATGATGCTGTGATGCTGAGATGACGCTGCTATGATTCTGTGATGATGCCGTGATGATGCTGTGATGAAGTTGTTATGACGATGTGATGATTCAGTGATGATGATATCATGATGCAGTGATGATGCTTTGATGATGCAGTGATGATACTGTGATGACGCTGTGATGATGCAGTGAGTAAGCAGTGATGATGCAGTGATGATGCAGTGACGATGCAGTGATGATTCAGTGATGATGTAGTGATGATGCAGTGTTGACGTTGTGATGACGCTTTGATGATGCTGTGATGACACTGTGCTGATGCGGTGATGATGATATGATGATGCAGTGATGATTATAGTGTTATGACGCTGAGATGATGCAGTGATTATGCATTAATGATTCTATGATGATGCTGAGATGATATTTTGATGATGAAGTGATGACGCTGTGATGACCTTATTATGATGCTGTGATGATACTTTGACGATGCTGTGATTATGCAGCTACGATTCTGTGATGATGCAGTGATGATGCTGTGATGATGATGTGATGATGATCCGATGATGCTGTGATGATGTTGTGATGATGCTGTGACGATGCAGTGAGGACGATGTGGTGACGCTGTGTTGATGCAGTGATGACGCTGTGACGTTGATGTGATGATGATCTGATGATGCAGTGATGATGCTTTGATGATGCAGTGATGATGCAGTGATGACGCTGTGATGACGCTGTGATGATGCTATGATGACACTGTGATGATTCTGTGATGACGCTTTGATAATGCAGTGATGATGATAGGATGATGCAGTGATGATGATGTGATGATGCAGTGATTCTGCAGTAGTGATACTGTGATGATGCTGAGATGATGCTGTGATGATGAAGTGATTATGCAGTGATGGTGCAGTGATATTGCTGAGATGATGCTGTGATGATGCAGTGATTGTGCAGTGATTATGAAGTGATGACGCAGTGATGATGCTGTGATGAAAATGCTAAGATGCTGTAATGATGTAGTGATGATGCTGTGATGACGCTGTGATGACACAGTGATTATGCTCTGATGACACTGTGATAATGTTGTGATGATGATGTGATGATGCTGTGATTACACTGTGATTGTGCAGTGATGATGCAGTGATTATGCTGTGAAAATGCACTGATGATACTGTGATGACGCTGTGATGATGCAGTGATCATGTAGTGATGATGAAGTGATGACGCTGTAATATCGCTCTGATGATGCTGTGATGATGCAGTGATGATGCTGTGACAGTGCAGTGATGATGCAGTGATGATGCTGTGATGATGCTGTGATGATGCTGCGATGAAGCTTTGATGATGGTGTGATGACGCAGTGATGATACTGTTGGGATGCTGAGATGATAATGTTGTGATGATGCAGTGATGACGCTGTGATGGTGCTGTGATGGTGCTGTGATGATGCTGTAATGATGCTGTGATGAGGCTTTGATGACAGTGTGATTATGTTCTGATGATGCTGTGATGACGCAGTATTGATGATGTGATGATGCTGCAATCATGCTGTGATGATTCTGTGATGATGTTGTGATGATGCTGTGATGACGCTGCGATAACACTGTGATGATGTTGTGATGATGCAGTAATGATACTGTGACGACGCACTGATTCTGCTGTGATGATGCTGTAATGATGCAGTCATGATGCAATAATGATGATGTGATGATGCTGTGATGACGCTTCGATGATGCTGTGATGATGCAGTGATGATGCTGTGATGATGCTGTGATGATGCTGTGAGGATGTTGTGATGATGCTGTGATTATGTTGCGATAACACTGTGATGATGTTGTGATGATTCAGCACTGATGCTGTGATGAGGCACTGATGATGCTGTGATGATGCTGTGATGATGCTGTGATTAAGCTGCAATGATGCAGTGATTATGCTGTGATGATGCTGTGATGACACAGTGATGACTCTGTGATGATGCTGTAATAATGCTGTAATGATATGATGATGCTGTAGTGATGCCGTGATGATGCTCTGATGACACTTTGATGACGCTGTGATGCTTTGATGATGCTGTGATGATGCTCTGATGATGCTGTAATGATGCAGTGATGATGCAGTGATGATGCTGTGATGACGCTGTCATGACACTTTGATGACGCTGCGATGATTTTGTTATGATGCTGTTGTGATGCTGTGATGATCCAGTGATGATGCTGCGATGATGCTGTTGTAATGCTGTGATGATGCTGTGATGATGCTGTGATGATGTTGTTATGATGGTGTGATTATGCTATGCTCATGCTGTGATGACGCTCTCATAACGCTTTGATGACACTCTGATGCTGTGGTGATGTTGTGATGGTGTTGTGATCATGTGTTGTGATGCTGTTATGATGCTGTGATGACGCTTTGATGACAATGTGATGATGTTTTTATGGTGCAATAATGATTCTGTGATGACGTATTGATGATGTTGTGTTTATGCTTTGATGATGCTCTTACGATGCAGTAATGATGCTTTGATGACGCTGTGATGACGCTGTGATGATGTTGTGATGACGCTGTGATGATGCAGTGATGACGCTGCGATATGCTGTGATGATGCTGTGATGACGCTTTGATCACTGCATCATTACTGCATCATCACAGCATCATAGCTATATCATCACATCATCATCAATGCATCATCAAAACATCATCACAGCATCATCACAGTCTCATCACTGCATCATCACTGCATAATCACTGCATCATCACAGCATCATTACAGAATCATCAGAGCATCACCACTGCATCATCACAGCATCATAACAGTGTCATCAAAACGTCATCACAGAGTAATCACAGCATCATCATATCGTCGTCGCAGCGTCATCACAGCATCATAATAGCATCATCACAGCATCATAACAGAATCATCACTGCATGATCACTGCATCATCACAGCATGATCACAGCATCATCGCAGCGTCATCACTGCATCTTCACATCATCGTCACAGCATCATTACAGCATCATCAGAGCATCACCACTGCATCATCATTGCATCATGACATCATCATCTCAGCATCATCACAGCATCATCGTATCATCATCACCACATAATCACAGTGTCATCTCAGCATCATCACTGTGCCTCACTGCATCATCACAGAATCTTCGCATTTTCATCACAGCATCATCTCTGCGTCCTCAGTGCATCTTCACAACATCATCACTACAGCATCAGAGCATCATTACAGCATCATCACATCATCATCACAGCATCATCACATCATCATCACAGCATCATCACGTTATCATCACTGCATCATCACATCATCATCACTGCATCATCACAGCATCATTACATCATCACAGAAAAATCACTGCATCATCTCTGCATCATCAGAGCATCATTAGAGTATCATGACAGCATCATCACTGCATAATCACTGCATCATCACCTCATCGTCACAGCATAATCACAGCATCATCGCAGCATCATTACCCGGGAAACTACAGGCCTGTCAGTTTGACCTCAGTGCCAGGGAAGCTCATGGAGCAGATCCTCTTGAGAGTCATCATGCAGCACTTGCAGGGCAAGCAGTCGATCAGGCCTGGCCAGCATGGGTTTATGGAAGGCAGATCCTGCTTGACAAACCTGATCTCCTTCTATGACAAAGTGACGCGCTGGGTGGACGAGGGAAAGGCTGTGGATGTGGTCTACCTTGACTTCAGCAAGGCATTTGACACCGTTTCCCACAGCATTCTCCTCAAGAAACTGGCTGCTCTTGACTTGGACTGGCGCACGCTTCGTTGGGTTAGAAACTGGCTGGATAGCCGGGCCCAAAGAGTCGTGGTAAATGGAGTCAAGTCCAGTTGGAAGCCGGTCGCTAGTGGCGTCCCCCAGGGCTCGGTGCTGGGGCTGGTCCTCTTTAATATCTTCATCAATGATCTGGACGAGGGCATTGAGTGCACCCTCAGTAAGTTTGCAGATGACACCCAGTTAGGTGCGTGTGTCGATCTGCTCGAGGGTAGGAAGGCTCTGCAGGAGGATCTGGATAGGCTGGACCGATGGGCTGAGGTCAACTGTGTGAAGTTCAACAAGGCCAAGTGCCAGGTCCTGCACCTGGGGCGCAACAACCCCAAGCAGAGCTACAGGCTGGGAGATGAGTGGTTGCAGAGCTGCCAGGCAGAGAAGGACCTGGGAGTGATGGTGGACAGTCGGCTGGATATGAGCCAGCAGTGTGCTCAGGTGGCCAAGAAGGCCAACGGCATCCTGGCTTGTATCAGAAACAGTGTGACCAGCAGGGCTAGGGAGGTGATCGTCCCCCTGTACTCGGCTCTGGTGAGGCCGCACCTCGAGTACTGTGTTCAGTTTTGGGCCCCTCGCTACAAGAAGGACATCGAGGTGCTTGAGCGGGTCCAGAGGAGGGCGACGAAGCTGGTGAGGGGCCTGGAGAACAAGTCCTACGAGGAGCGGCTGAGGGAGCTGGGCTTGTTCAGCCTGCAGAAGAGGAGGCTCAGGGGCGACCTTATCGCTCTCTACAGGTACCTTAAAGGTGGCTGTAGTGAGGTGGGGGTTGGCCTGTTCTCCCACGTGCCCGGTGACAGAACGAGGGGGAATGGGCTAAAGTTGCGCCAGGGGAGTTTTAGGTTAGATGTTAGGAAAAACTTCTTTACTGAAAGGGTTGTTAGGCACTGGAACAGGCTGCCCAGGGAGGTGGTGGAGTCACCATCCCTGGAAGTCTTTAAAAGACGTTTAGATGTAGAGCTTAGGGATCTGGTTTAGTGGGGACTGTTAGCGTTAGGTCAGAGGTTGGACTCGATGATCTTGAGGTCTCTTCCAACCTAGAAATTCTGTGATTCTGTGATTCTGTGATCATTACTGCTTACTCACTGCATCATCACAGCGTCATCACTGCATAAACACAACATCATCACACCACCATCACAGTGTCATCACTGCATCATCACAGGGTCATCACAGCATCATTACAGCATCATCACTGCATCATCACAGCATCATCACAGCATCATCACAGCTGTATCGCAGCGTCATCACAGCATCATCACAGCTGTATCGCAGCATCATCACAGCATCACCACAGCATCATCACTGCGTCATCACAGCATCATCACAGAATCATCACTGCGTCATCACTGCATCATTACTGCATCATAAGAGCATCATCACTGCATCATCACAGTGTCATCACAGCATCATCACAGCTGTATCGCAGCGTCATCACAGCATCATCACAGCTGTATCGCAGCGTCATCACAGCATCACCACAGCATCATCACTGCGTCATCACAGCATCATCACAGAATCATCACTGCGTCATCACTGCATCATTACTGCATCATAAGAGCATCATCACAGCGTCATCACAGAATCATTACTACATAATCACTGCATCATCTCAGCATCATCACAGCATCATCACAGCTGTATCGCAGCGTCATCACAGCATCACCACAGCATCATCACTGCGTCATCACATCAGCATCCCAGCATCATCACAACATCATGACAGCATCATTACTGCTTACACACTGCATCATCACACCGTCATCACAGCATCATCACAGCTTCATAGCTGCATAATCACAGCATCATCACTGCATAATCACAGCATCATCACCGCATCATCCCAGAATCATCACAACATCATGACAGCATCATTACTGCTGACTCACTGCATCATCACAGCATCATCACATCATCATAACAACATCATCACTACATCATCACTGCATCATCACAGCATCATAACAGCATCATCACAGCATCATCCCATATTCATCACAGCATCATCACATCATCATCGCAGTGTCATCACTTTGTCATCAGAGCGTCATCACAGCACCATCACATCACCATCACTGCATCATCACAGAATCATCATCTCAGCATCTTTGCTGTGTCATCAATGCATCGTTACAGCATCATCACAATATCATCACAGCATCATAAATGCATAATCTATGCATCATCACAAGGTCATCACAGCATGATCACAGCATCATCACAGCATCATGATATCATCATCACTGCATCATCACTGCATCATCACTGCATCATCACAGCATTATCACTGCATCATGACATCATCATCACCGCATAATCACAGCGTCATCACAGTATCATCACTGCATCATCATATCATCATCACAGTGTCATCACAGCATCCTCACAGCATGACCATAGCGTCATCACACCATGATCACTACGTCATCACATCATCATCACTGCATCATAACAGCATCATCACAGCATCATCACATCATCATCACTGCATCATAACAGCGTCATCACAGCATCATCAAATCATCATCACTGCATCATAACAGCGTCATCACAGTATCATCACTGCATCATCAGAGAATAATCACATCATCATCAAAACATCCTCAGAGTGCCATCACAGTATCATCACTGCGTCATCAGAGCGTCATCAAAACATCATCACAGCATCATCACAGCATCATCATAGCGTCATCACAGCATCATCACTGTGTCATCAGAGCAGCATCATGGTGTCATGACAGAATCATCACTACGTCATAAAATTGTCATCACAGCAGCCCACAGCATCATCACAGCATCATTGCAGCATCATAACAGCATCATCAAAGCATCTTTACTGTTTCCTCACTGCATCATCACAGCGTCATCACACTATTGTCAGTGCATCATCAGAGCATCATCACTGCATCATCACACCATAATCACAACACCATCACACCGTCATCACAGTGTCATCAATGCATCATCACAGGGTCATCACAGGGTCATAACTGCATCATCACTGCATCTTCACAGCATAATCTCAGCATCATGACAGTGTCATCACAGTTTTATAACAGCATCATCACAGCATCATCACATCATCATCAGAGCGTCATCACAGAATCATCACAGCATCATCACTATGTCATCACAGCATAATCACAATATCATCACAACATCATTAAAGCGTCATAACTGCATCATCACTGCATCATAACTGCATCATCACGGTATCATCACAGCATCATCACAACATCATCGTAGCATCATCACAGCATCACAACAGCGTTATCAGAGCATCACAACACCCTCAACACAGAGTCACCACAGCAACATCACAGCGTCATCACAGCATAATCGCAGCGTCAATACAGCATCATTACTGCATAATCACTGCATCATTACAGCATCATCACTGCATCATCACTGCATCATCACAACTTTATCACAGTATCATCACTGCAGCATCATATCATCATCGCAGCATCATCACTGCATCATCGCAGCATCATCACTGCATCATCACTGCATATTCACAGCATCATCGCGTCCTCATAAAGGCATCATAACAGGGTCATCACAGCGTCATAACTGCATAAACACTGCATCATCACAGCATCATCATTGCGTCATCACAAAATCATCACAACATCATCGCAGCATCATCACAGCATCACGACAGCATTACCAGAGCATAACAGCAGTGTCATCACAGTGTCATCACAGAATCATCACATAGTCATCATAACATCATCGCAGTGTCATAAATGCATCATCACTACATCATCACAATATAATCATAGCATCATCACAGCATAATCACTGTATCATCATTGCATCGTCACATCATTATCAAATCATCACTGCACCATCACATCATCATCACTGCATCATCAATGCTTCATCTCAGCGTCATCACAGTATCAATACTGCGGAATCACTGCATCATCACATCAAAATATCTGCATCATCACATCACCATCACAGCATCATCACATCATCATCACTGCATCATCACTGCGTCATCACTGCGTAATCACATCATCATCACTGAGTCATCACTGCATCATCACAGCATCACCTCAGCATCATCACAGCATCACCATAGCATCACGACAGTGTTATCTGAGCATCACGACAGCGTAATCATAGCGTCATCACAGATTCATCAGAGCATCATAGCAGCGTCATCACTGCATCATCACAGCGTCATCACTGCATCATCACAGCATCATCACATCATCACCACAGCATCATCACAGCATCATCACCACAGCATCATCACAGCATCATCACTGTGTCATCACAACATCATCACTGCATGATCACTGCATCATTACAGCATCACCACAGCATCATCACATCATCATCACTGCATCATCACAGCATCATCTAAGCATCATCACTGCGTCATCACAGCACCATCACTGCATCTTCACAGCATCATCACAACTTCACCAAAGCATCATCACAGCGTCATAACTACGTAAACACTGCATCATCACAGCATCATTACTATGTCATGACAGCATCATCATTGCATCATCACAGAATCATCACAACATCATCGCAGCATCGTCACAGCGTTACGACAATGTTATCAGACCATCACGACAGCATCATCACAGCGTCATCACAGAATTATCAAATCGTCATCACAGCATCATCGCAGCGTCATAACTGCATCATCACAGCATCATCACTGCGTCATCACAGCGTACTCACTACATGATCACTGCATCATGACAGCATCACCACAGCATCATCACTGCATCGTCATATCATCATTGCGTCGTCATCAAAGCATAATCACAGTGTCATAACTGCATAAACTCTGCATCATCACTGCAGCACCTCAGCATCATAACATCATCATTACTACATCATCACAGCATAATCATTGCATCATCACAGCATCACGACAACGTTATCAGAGCATCACGACAGAGTCATCACAGCGTCATCACAGAATCATCACAGCATCATCACAGCATCATCAAAATATAATCATAGCATCATCACTGCATCATCAATGAATCATCACAGAACCATCACTGCATCATAGCTACATAATCACAGCGTCATAAATGCATCATCACAGTGTGATCACAGTGTCATCTCAGCATCATCACAGCATCATGACAGGGTCATCACAGCATCATCACTGCATCATTACAGCGTCATCACAGCATAATCACAGCATCATCACAACACCACCACAGCGTCATCACAGTATCGCGACAGCGTCATAACGGTATCATCACTGCATCATCACTACATCATCACAGCATCATCACTGCGTCATCACAGCGTACTCACTACATAATCACAGCATAATTACAGCGTCATCAATGCATCACCACTGCATCATAAAAGCATCATCTCAGTATCATTACAGTATCATTACTGCATAATCATTGCATCATGAGAGCGTCATCACAGTATCATCACTGCATCATCATAACTTCATCGCAGCGTCATCACTGCATCATCACAGTATCACCACAGCATCATTACTGCAGAAAAACTGCGTCATCACATCATCATCACTACATGACCACTGCATCATCACAGCATCATCACAGCATCATCACTGAATCATCACAACATCATCATTGCATCATCACAATATCATCACAGCATCATCACATCATCATCAGATCATCATCACATCATCATCACTGAATCATCACACCATCATCAGAGCATCATCACAGCGTCATCACTGCATCATCACACCATCATCACAACATCATCACTGCGTTATCACAACATCATCACTGCATCATCAAAGCATCATCAGAGAATCATCACATCATCATCACAGCATCATCACAACATAATCAGAGCATCATCATAGCATAAACACTACATCATCACTGCACTGTCACAGCATCATCACTGCATCATCACAGCATCATCAGAGCGATATTACAGCGTCATCACTTCATCATCACTACATGATCACTGCATCATCACAGCGTCATCACAGTATCATCAGTGCATTTTCACAGCATAATCACTGCATCATCACTGCACAATCACAGTGTAATCACAGCATCATCACATCATCATCACAACATTATCACAGTGTCATCACAGCATAATCACTGCGTCATCACAGCGTCATAACAGCATCATCACAGCATCATTACAGCATCATAGAGTCATAATCACGACAGCATTTCAGCATCATCACTGCATCATCATAGCGTCATCACAGCATCATCACTACATCATCACAGCATCTTAGCATTTTCATCACAGCATCATCACTGCGTCATCACTTCATAATCACTGCACAATCACTGCATCATCACAGCATCATCTCAGCAATATCACTGCACCATCACTGCATAATCACTTCATCATCACAGCATCATCTCAGCATCATCACAGTATCACTACTGCAGAATCACTGCATCATCACATCATCATCACTGCATCATCCTATCATCATCACTGCATTATCAAAGCGTCATCACAGAATCATCACAGTGTCATCATAGCATCATCACAGCGTCATCACAGCGTCATCACTGCATCATCACTGCATCATCAAAGCATCATCACAACATTATCACATCAACGTCACAGCGTCATCACTGCATCAACACAGCGTCACCACATCGTCCTCACTGCATCGTCACAGCATCATCACAACATCATCACAGCATCATCGGATCATCATCACATCATCATCACTGCATCATCACAGAATCGTAGCTGCATAATCACAGCATCGTCAAAGTATCATCACAGCATCATAATAAGGTCATCACAGCGTCATCACTTCATCCTCAAAATATCATCTCAGCATCATCATAGAATCATTAATGCATAATCACTGCATCATCTCAGTGTCATCACAGCATCATCACATTGTCATCACAGCGTCATCACAGCATCATCACTGCATCATCACTGAATCATCACTGCATCGTCACTGCATCGTCACTGCATCATCGCAGCATCATTACTGCTTACTCACTGCATCGCAGCATCATTACTGCTTACTCACTGCATCATCACAGCGTCATCACAGTATCATCACTGCATCATCAAAGCATCATCACTGCATCATGATATCATCATCACTGAATCATCACATCGTCATACCATCATCATCACAGCATCATCACTGCATGATCACTGCATCATCACAGCATCATCACGGCATCATCACAGCATCAACACAGAATCATAGCAGCGTCATCTCAGCATCACAGCATCATCACTGCATAATCACTGCATCATCACAGCATCATCTCAGCATCATCACAGCGTCATCACAGTATCATGACATCATCTTCACTACTTAATCACAGCGTCATCACTGCATCATCAGTTCATCATCACAGCATCTCCACTGCATCATAAGAGCTTCATCACTGCTTCATCACGGCATCATCACATCATCATCACAGCATCATCATGCCATCACAGCAGCGTCATCACAGTATTACGACAGCGTCATCACCGCGTTATCATAGCATCATCACAATATCGTCACAGCATCATCACTGCTTATTCACAGCATCATCACATCATCATCACAGCATCATCATGCCATCACAGCAGCATCATCACAGTATTACGACAGCGTCATCACCGCGTTATCATAGCATCATCACAATATCGTCACAGCATCATCACTGCTTATTCACAGCTTCATCACTGCTTCATCAGAGCATCATCACGACATCATCACTGCGTAGTCAGAGCATCATGACTTCATCATCACAGCACCATTACTGCATCATCACAGTGTCATCATAGCATCATGGCAGCATCATCGCAGCGTCATCACACCGTCATAATTGTATCATCACAGCCTCATCACTGCATCATCACAGCCTCATCACTGCATCATCACAGCGTCATCACAGCGTCGTAACTGCATCCTCACTGCATCATCACCGCATCACCATCATCACAGCATCACAAGCTGTGATGACACTGTGATGACACTGTAAGGACGCTGTGATGATGCTGTGGTGATGCTGTTGTGATGATGCTGTGATGATGATTTGATGACACTGTCATGATGCAGTGATGATGCTGTGATGGTGCTGTGATGACGCTTTGATGATATTGTGATGAGGCTTTGATGACGCTGTGATAACGCTGTGATGATGCAGTGATGATAATTTGATGACACTGATGCTGTGATGATGATGTGATGATGCTCAGATGATGCTGTGATGATGTTGCGATGATGCTGTGATGACGCTGTGATGATGCAGTGTTTATGCAGTGATGATGCAGTTATGATGCTGTGATGACGCAGAGATGACGTTATGATGACGCTTTGATTACACTGTGATGCTTTGATGATGCTGTGATGATGCAGTGATGATGCTTTAATGATGATGCGATGATGATGCTCTGATGATGTTGTTGTGATGCTCTGATGATGCTGTGATGATGCTCTGATGATGCACTGATGATGATGTAATGATGCAGTGATGACGCTCTAATGATGCTGTGATGATGCTCTAATGACGCTGTGATGATGCTTTGATGACGCTGTGATGACAATGTTATTATGCTCTGATGACGCTGTGATGATGCTGTTATGACAATTTGATGATGCTGCGATTATGCAGCTATGATGCTCTCAGGATGATATGATGATGCAGTGATGACGCTTTTATGATGCAGTGATGATGCTGTGATGATGCAGTGATGACGCTGGAATAATGCTGAGATGATGCCGTGATGATACTGTAATGACACTCTGAATACGCTGTGATAACGCTGTGATGATTTCATGATGCTACGATGGTGCTGTGATGATGCTGTGATGATGCATTGATACCGCTGCGATGATGCTGCGATGATGTTGTCATGATGCTGTGATGATGCAGTGATGACACTGCGATGATGCTGTTATGATATTGTGAAGATGCTGTGATGATGCTTTGATGACACTGTGATGATGTTTTGATGATGCTGTGATGACACTGTGATGACGCAGTGATGAGGTTGTGATGCTGCTGTGATGACGCTGTGATGATGCTTTGATGACGCTGTGATGCTGTGAAGATGTATTGATGATGCTTTGATGATGCATTTATGATGATGTGTTTATGCTGTGATGACGCTGTGATGATGCAGTGATAATTCAGTGTTGATGCAGTTATGACACTGTGGTGAGGCTGTGATAATATTGTGATGATGCTGTGATGATGGTGTGATGACACTGCAATGATGCTGTGATGATGCAGTGATGACACTGCGATGATATTGTAATGATGCAGTGATGATGCTGTGATGATGCAGTGATGATGTTTTGGTGATGCTGTGATGATGCTCTGATGACGCTGTAATGACGGAGTGATGATGCAGTGATGGTGCTGTGATGACGCTGTTATGACACTTTGATGATACTGTGATGGTGTAATGATGTTGGTATGATGCTGTAATGATGCAGTGATGATGCTGTGATGATGTTGTGATGGTGCTGTGATGATGCTGTGATCATGCTGTGATCATGCAGTGATACCGCTGCGATGATACAGTGATGATTCTGTGATGATGCAGTGATGGCGACGCTGTGATACATTGATGATGCTGTGATGATGCTGAGATGATGCTGTTGTGATGATTTGATGATGTAGTGATGATGCAGTGATGACTCTGTCGTGACGCTGAGATGATGCTGTGATGACGCCTGGATGATGCTGTGATGACGCTGTAATAATGCTGTTGTGATGCTGCGATGATGCAGTGATGATGCTGTGATGATGCAATGATGATGCAGTGATGACGATGCAATGATGCTGTTGTGATGTTGTGATGATGCTGTGACAATGCTTTGATAGCACTGTGATGATGTTGTGATTATGCAGTAATGATGCTGTGATGACACAGTGATGGTGCAGTGATGATGTGATGATGACGCTGTGATGACGCTGTGATACTGTGATACTGTTGTGATGGTGCTGTGGTGACGCTGTGATGACGCTTTCATGATACAGTGATCATGATGTGATGATGCTGTGATGATGCTTTCATGACACTGTGATGCGGTTGTGATGATGCAGTGATGAAGCTGTGATGATGAAGTGATGATGCAATGATGATGCTGTTGTGATGTAGTTATGATGACGCATAGATTACGCTGTAATGATGTTCTGATGGTGCAGTGATGACGCTGTGATGATGCTGTTGTGATGCTCTGATTATGATGCGATTATGCTATGATGACACTGTGATGATGTTGTGATGATGCAGTAATGATGCTGCGGTGATGCTGTGATGACACTGCGATGATGCTGTGATGATGCAGTGATGATGCTGTGATGATGCTTTGATGACGCTTTGATGCTTTGGTGATGCTGTGATGATGCTGTGATTACGCTGGTATGATGCTGTGATGATTTGTGATGATGCTGTGGTGATGCTGTGATGACATTTCCATGATGCAGTGATCATGATGTTATGATGCTGTGATAATGCTTTGATGACGCTTTGATGACACTGTGATGATGTTGTGATGATGCAGTGATCATGCTGTGATGATGTAGTGATGATGCAGTGATGGTGCTACGATGATGCTGTTGTGATGTTGTGATGATGCTGTGATGACGCTTTGATGACACTATGATAATGTTGTGATGATGCAGTAATGATGCAGTGATGACGCAGTGATGATGCTGTGATGATGCTGTGATCATGTTGTGATGATTCTGTGTTGATGCAGTGATGACGCTGCGATGATGCTGTGATGATGCTGTGATTATGCTGTGATGATTCAGTGATGACGCTGTGATGGCACTGTAATGCTTTCTTGAAGCTCTGATGATGCTGTGATGATGCAGTAATGATGCCGTGATGATGCCGTGATGATGCTGTGATTATGCTGTGATCATGCAGTGAAATGATGTGATGATGTTCTGATGATACAGTGATGATGCAGTGATGATGCAGTTATGACGATGTGGTGAGGCTGTGATAATATTTTGATGATGCTGTGATGATGCTGTGATGATGCAGTGATGAGGCAGCGATAATGCTCTGATGACGCTAGTATGATGCTGTGATGATACAATAATGACTTTGTGATTCTTTGGTGATGCTGTGATGATGCTGTGATGATGCAGTGATGATGATGTGATGATGCAGTGATGACGCTGCGATGATGCAGTGATGACGCTGCGATGATGCTGTGTTGATACTGTAATGATGCTGTGATGACGCACTGATAATGTAGTTATTACGCTATGATGATTCAGTGATGATGCGTGGATGATGCTGTGATGACGCTTTGATGACACTGTGATGATGCTCTTTTGATGCTGTGTTGAAGCTGTGATGACGTGGTGATGGTGCTTTGATGACGCTGTGAGGAGTCTTTGATGACGCTGTGATGCTTTGATGATGCTGTGATGATGTTGTTATGATGCAATGATGATGCAGTGATGATGCTGTGGTGACGCTGTGATGATGCAGTGATGACGCCTGGATGATGCTGTTATGATGCTGTGATGATGCAGTAATGATGCTGTGATGACGCTTTGATGACAGTGTGATGTTGTTGTGATGTTGAAGTGATGGTGTTGTGATGACGCAGTGATGATGCTGTGATGGTGCAGTGATGAGGCAGCGATAATGCTCTGATGACGCTATGATGATGCTTTGATGATTCGGTGATGCTGCAATGATGACGTTGTGAATGTTTGGTGATGCTGTGATGATGCTGTGATGATGCTGTGATAACGGAGTGATGATGCTATGATGACGATGTGATGACGCTGTGATTCTGTGATGATGATGCGATGTTGCTGTGATGATGCAGTTATGATGCAATTATGATGTTGTGATGATGCAGTGATGACACTGCGATGATGCAGTGATGACGCTGCGATGATGCTGTGTTTATGCTGTGATGATGCTGTGATTACACTGTGATGATGCACTGATAATGTTGTTATTACGCTGTGATGATTCTGTGATGATGCGTTGATGATGCTGTGATGACTCTTTGATTACACTGTGATGATGCTGTGTTGATGCTGTAATGAAGCTCTGATGACGCTGGGACGGTTCTTTGATGACGCTCTGATAACGCAGTGGTGATGCTGTGATGACGCTTTGATGAGTCTTTGATGATGCTGTGATGCTTTAATGATGCAGTGATGACGCTGTGATGGTGCTGTGATGATGCTATGATGATGCCTGGATGATGCTGTTATGAAGCTGTGATGATGATGTTCTGATGCTGTGATGATGTGTTATGATGCTGTGATGATGCCGTGATGATGCTGTGATGGCGCTTTTATGACAGTGTGATTATGTTCTGATGATGCTGTGATGACGCAGTATTGATGACGTGATGATGCTGCAATGATGCTGTGATGATTCTGTGATGATGTTGTGATGCTGCTGTGATGACGCTGCGATAACACTGTGATGATGTTGTGATGATGCAGTAATGATGCTGTGACGACGCACTGATTCTGCTGTGATGATGCAGTGATGATGCTGTGATGATGCTGTGAGGATGTTGTGATGATGTTATGATTACGTTGCGATCACACTGTGTTGATGTTGTGATGATTCAGTACTGACGCTGTGATGCTTTGGTGATGCTGTGATGATGCTCTGATGACGCTGTAATGATGTAGTGATGATGCAGTGATGACGCTTTGATGACGCTGTGATGATTTTGTTATGATGCTGTTGTGATGCTGTGATGATGCTGTGTTGACGCTTTGATGACACTATGATAATGTTCTGATGATGCAGTAATGATGCAATGATGACGCACTGATGATGCTGTGATGATGCTGTAATGATGCAGCGATGATGCTGTGATGATGTTGTGATTATGCTGTGATGACGCTACGATAATGCTCTTATGATGCTGTGATGACGCTGTGATCATGCTGTGATGATGCAGTGATGACGCTGCGATGATGCTTTCATGATTCTGTGAAGATGCAGTTATGATGACGTGATGACGCTGTGATAACGCTGTGATGACACTTTTATGACGCAGTTATGATGCAGTGATGATGCTGTGACGATGTAGTGGTGATGACGCATTGATGACGCTGTGATGATGCTGTGATGACTCTATGATGATGCAGTGATGACACTGTGATGGCACTGTGATGTCTTGTTGAAGCTCTGATGATGCATTGATAATGCACTGATTATGCAGTGATGATGTTGTCTTGATACTGTGATGATGATCATACTGTGATGACGGTTTTATGACACTGTGATTATGTTCTGATGATGCAGTGATCATGCTTTAATGATGCAGTGATGACGCGGTGATGATGCTGTTGTGATGCTCTGATGATGCTGTGATGACTGTTTGATGACACTGTGATGACGTTCTGATGATGCAGTGATGATGCTGTGATGACGCTGCGATGATGTTGTTGTGATGGTCTGATGATGCTGTGATGACGGTTTGATGACACTGTGATGATGTTCTGATGATGCTGTGATGATGCAATGATGATGCTGTGATGACGATGTGATGATGCTGTTGTGATGCTCTGATAATGCTATGATGATGATTTGATGACACTGTGATGATGTTGTGATGATGCAGTGATGATGCTGTGATGCAGTGATGATGATATTATGATGCTCTGATGATGCAGTAATGATGCTGTGATGATGCTGTGATGACGCTTTGAGCACTGCATCATCACTGCATCATCACTGCATCACCACAGCATCATCACTGCGTAATCAAAACATCATCACAGCATCATCAGAGCATCATCACTGGGTCATCACAGCGTCGTCACAACATCATCACAATATCATCACAGCGTCATCACAGCCTCATATCTGCATCATCACTCCATAATGACTGCATCATCTCAGCATCATAATAGTGTCATCAGAGCATCATCACTGCATCATCACAGCATCATCTCAGCATCATCACAGAATCATTACTGCATAAATACTGCATCATAACAGCGTCATCACAGTATCTTCACAGCATCATCACGGCATCATCACTGCTTCATCACATCATCATCAGTGCATCATAACTGCATCATCACTGCATCATCACATCGTCACCACAGCGTCATCGCAGCAACATCAAAGCATCATCACTGCATCGTAACTGCATCATCACGGTATCATCACAGCATCATCACAACATCATCGTAGCATCATCACAGCATCACAACAACGTTATCAGAGCATCACAACACCCTCAACACAGCGTCACCATGGCAACATCACAGCATCATCACAGCATAATCACAGCGTCACTAGAGCATCATTACTGCATAATCACTGCATCATTACAGCATCATCACTGCATCATCACTGCGTCATAACAACGTTATCACAGTATCATCACTGCATAGTCACAGCATCATCGCGTCTTCATACAGGCATCATAACAGGGTCATCACAGCGTCATAACTGCATAAACACTGCATCATCACAGCATCATCATTGCGTCATCACAAAATCATCACAACATCATCGCAGCATCACGACAGCGTTACCAGAGCATCACAGCAGTATCATCACAGTGTCATCACAGAATCATCACATAGTCATCACAACATCATCGCAGTGTCATAAATGCATCATCACTACATCATCACAACATAATCATAGCATCATCACAGCATCATCACTATATCATCACTGCATCGTCACAGCATTATCAAATCATCACTGCACCATCACATCATCATCACTGCATCATCACTGCGTCATCACAGCATCATCATTGCATCATCACAGAGTCATCACTGCATCATCACTTCATCTTCGCAGCGTCATATCTGCATCATCACAGTATCATCACATCATCATCACATCATCATCACAAAATCATTACAGCATCATCACTGCGTAATCACATAATAATCACTGTGTCATCACAGCATCATCACAGCATGATCACTGAGTCATCACTGCATCATCACTGCATCATCACAGCATCACCTCAGCATCATCACAGCATAATCACTGCGTCGTCACAGCATCATCACAATATCATCACAGCGTCATCACGGCCTCATATCTGCATCATCACTGCATAATGACTGCATCATAACGGCATCATAACTACGTCATTATATTGTCATCACAGCATCATCACAGCATCACTACAGCGTCATCACAACATCACGACAGGGTCATCACAGCATCATCACTGCATCGTCACAGAATCAAGACAGCGTCATCACAGCATCAACACAACATCATCACATCATCATCCCTGCATCATCACAGCAGGATCGCAGCGTCATCACTGCAGCATCACAGCATCATCACAGTATCCTCACAGCATCTTCACTGCATCATCACTACATTGTCACAGCATAATCTCAGCATCATCACATTATCAGTACTGCAGAATCATTGCATCATCACACCATCATCACAACATCATCGCAGCATCATCATAGCATCACGACAGTGTTATCTGAGCATCACAACAGCGTAATCATAGCGTCATCACAGATTCATCATGCATCATCGCAGCATCATCACTGCATCATCACAGTATCATCACATCATAGTGACATAATCACAACATCATCGCAGAATCATCATTGCATCATCAGATCATCATCTCAGCATAATCACAACATCATTAGTGCAGAGTCACTGCATCATCACATCATCATCACTGCATCATCATATCATCATCACTGCATCATCACATCATTATCACTGCATCATCACATCATCATCACAACATCATAGCTACATAATCACTGCATCATCACAGAGACATCACTGCATCATCACAGCATCATCACATCATTATCAATGCATCATCACATCATAATCACAGCATCATCAGAGCATCATCACAGCGGAATCACTACATCATCACTACATAATCATAGCATCATTACTGCGTCATCACTGCATCATCACTGCATCATCACTGCATCATCTCAACGTCATCTCAGTATCATCACAGCGTCATCACAGCATCACAACAGTGTCATCGCAGAGTCATCACAGCATCATTACATCATGATTACTGCGTCATTATAGCGTCATCGCAGCATCCTCACAGCATCGTCACTGCGTCGTCACAGCATCATCACATCATCATCACAGCGTCATCACTGCATCATAAGAGCATCATCACATCATCAACACAGCATCATCACATCATCACCACAGCATCATCGCAGCATCACAGCATCATCACTGCGTCATCACAACATCATCACTGCATGATCACTGCATCATCACAGCATCATCACATCGTCACCACAACATCATCATATCATCATCACTGCATCATCACAGCATCATCAGAGCATCATCACTGCGTTATCAGATCACCATCACTGCATCATCACTGCATCATCACAGCATCATCACTGCGTCATCACAGCATCATAATTGCGTCATCACAGCGTCATAACTGCATCATCACAGCGTCATCACTGCATCAGAACTGCATCAGAACTGCATCGCCACAGCATCATCACATCATTCACACTACTTCATCACCTCATGATCACTGCATCATCACAGCATCATCGCAGCTTCATCACTGCGTTATCAAAACATCATCACTGCATCATCACAAATAATCACAGCATCATCACACCATCATCATAACATCATCACAGCATCATCACTGCATCATCACAGCAACATCTCAGCATCATCACAGCGTCATTACTGCTTACTCACTGCATCATCACAGCGTCATCAGAGTATCATCAGTGCATTATCACAGAATAATCTCTGCATCATCACTGCATAATCACAGCGTAATCACAGCATCATCACATCATCATCACAACATCATCACAGTGTCATCACAACATCATCACTGCATAATCACTGCATCATCACGGCATAATCACAACATCATCTCAGCAGCATCACAGAATCATTACTGCATAATCACTGCATCATCACAGCATCATCACAGCTTCATCAAAAAATCATCAGTGTCATCACAGCATAATCACTGTGTCATCACACCGTCATAACAGCATCAACACAGCATCATTACAGCATCATAGAGTCATAATCACGACAGCATTTCAGCATAATCACCGCATCATAATAGCGTCATCACAGCATCATCACTACATCATCAAATTTTCATCACATCATCATCGCGTACTCATCACAGCGTCATCAGAGCATCATCAGAGCATCATCACTGCATCATCACTGCATCATCACCGCATCATCACTGCATCATCACTTCATAATCACTGCAAAATCACTGCATCATCACAGCATCATCTCAACATCATCACAGTATCACTACTGCAGAATCACTGCATCATCACATCATCATCACTGCATCATCAAAGCGTAATTACAGAATCATCAAAGCATCATCAGAGCGTCATCACAGCAGTATCGCAGCGTCATCACAGCATCATAAGAGCGTCATCACAGCGCCATCTCAGCGTCATCACTGCATAATCACTGCGTCATCAAAGCATCATCACTGAGTCATCACAGCATGATCAGAGCATCATAGGTACATAATCACAGCATCATCACATCATCATCACAGTGTCATCACAGCATCATCACAGCATCTACATTACATCATCAGGGAATCATCAAAGCATCATCACTGCGTCAACACAGCGTCATCAATACATCATCACTGAATCATCACTGCATCAGCACAGCATCAAAACTGCATCATCATAGCATCATCACAGTATCAGCACACCATCATCACAGCATCGTCACTGCATCACCACTGCATCATCGCTACATCATCACAGCATCATCACTGCATCACCACAGAATCATCACTGCGTAATCAAAATATCATCACAGCATCAGCACAACATCATCACTGTGTCCTCACAGCATCATTACTGCATCATCACTGCATCATCACAGCATCATCACATCATCATTTCTGCATAATCACTGCATCACCACAGCATCATCACTGCGTAATCAAAACATCATCACAGCATCAGCACAACATCATCACTGTGTCCTCACAGCATCATTACTGCATCATCACTGCATCATCACTACATCATCACAGCGTCATCATAGCATCTTGGCAGCATCATTGCAGCGTCATCACACCGTCGTAATTGTATCATCACAGCATCATCATAGAATCATCACAGCCTCATCACAGCATCATCACAGCGTCATCACAGCATCATAGCGTCATCAAATTATCATCACTGCATCATCAGAGCATCACCAGAACTTCATCGCTGCATCATCGCAGCAACATCTCAGCGTCATCACAGCGTCACTACTGCAACATCACTGCATCATCAGAGCATCATCAGAGCATTAGTGAAGATGCACTTCAACTGGGCCATTGCCCTATCCTCCGGCCTTGCCATTGTTCCCCCTGGCACAGCCCCAACAATCCTTGCTTCAGCCCCATCCCCCTTCTTACCTAGTTTAAAGCCCTCTCAATGAGCCCTGCCAGCTCCTGGCCCAGGATCCTTTTTCCTCTAAAAGATAGGGACCCGTCTGCGGACATCAGGCCAGGTGCTGAGTAAAGTGCCCCATGGTCAAAAAAAAACAAGATTTCTGCGTTGGCACCAGAAATGACGCTCTTATGATGCTGTGGTGATGCTGTTGTGATGATGCTGTGATGATAATTTGATGACACTGTGATGCTGTGATGATGCTGTAATGATGCAGCGATGATGCTGTGATGACGCTGTGATGATGCAGTCAAGATGATGTGATGATGCTGTGATGATGCAGTGATGATGATGTAATGATGCCGTTTTGATGCTGTGATGACTCTGTGAAGACGCTTTAATTACACTGTGATGACGCTGTGATGGTGCTTTCATGATGCTGTAATGACGCTGTGATGTTGCAGTGATGATGCTGTGATGACGCTATGATGACACTGATTACACTGTGATGCTTTGATGATGCTGTGATGAAGCTGTGATGCCACTGTGATGACGCTGTAATGATGGAGTGATGTTGCTGTGATGATGCTGTGATGATGCAGAGATGATGCTCTAATGATACTGTGATGATGCTCTGATGACGCTGTGATGACGATGTTATTATGCTGTGATGATGCTGTTATGACAATTAGATGATGCTGTGATTATGCAGCTATGATGCTCTCAGGATGATATGATGATGCAGTGATGATGCTGTGATGATGCTGTCATGATGCTGTGATGACGCTGTCGTGATTCAATGATGATGCTGAGATGACGCTCTGATGATGTTGTGATGATGCTGTGATGATGCACAGATGACGCTGTGTTGATGCTGTGATGATGCTATGCTGATGCTGTGCTGATGCAGTGTTTATGCAGTGATGATGCAGTTATGATACTGTGATGAAGCTTTGATGATGCTGTGATGATGCTGTTATGATGCTGTGGTGACGCTTTGATGATGCTGTGATTATACAGCTATGATGCTGTCATGATTATATGATGATGCAGTGATGATTCTGTGATGACGCTGTGATGACACAGTGATGATGCTGTGATGATGCTGTGATGACGCTGCAATAACTCTGAGATGATGCCGTGATGATACTATGATGACACTTTGAATGATGACGCTGTGATGCTTTCATGATGGTATGATGATGTTGTGATGATTCAGTCATGACGCTGCGATGATGCTGCGATGATGTTGTCATGATGCTATGATGATGATGCAGTGATGACACTGCGATGATGCTGTTATGATATTGTGATGATGCTGTGATGACGCTATGATGATGCTGTGATGATACTGTGATGTTGCAGTGATGATGATGTGATGATGCTGTGGTGATGCTGTGATGATGCTGTGATGATGCTGTGACGACACAGTGATGGTGTAGTGATGCTGCTGTGATGACGCTGTGATGATGCAGTGATAATGCAGTGTTGATGCAGTTATGACGCTGTGGTGAGGCTGTGATAATATTGTGATGATGCTGTGATGACGCAGTGATGACGCTTTGATGATGCTGTGATGCTGTGATGATGTTGTGATGATGCTGTAATGATGCAGTGATGATGCTGTGATGATGTTGTGATGGTGTTGTGATTATGCTGTGATCATGCTGTGATGATGCAGTGATACCGCTGCGATGATACAGTGATGATTCTGTGATGATGCAGTGATGGCGACGCTGTGATGCTTTGATGATACTGTGATGATGCTGCGATGATGCTGTTGTGATGCTTTGATGATGCAGTGATGATGCTGTGGTGATGCAATGATGATGCAGTGATGACGATGCGATGATGCTGTTGTGATGCTCTGATTATGCTGTGATTATGCTGTGATGACACCGTGATGATGTTGTGATGATGCAGTAATGATGCTGTGATGACTCTGCGATTATGCAGTGATGATACTGTGATGATGCTGTGATGATGCAGTGATGATGCTTTGATGACACTTTTATTCTTTGCTGATGCTGTGATGATGCTGTGATGACGCTGTGATGCTGTGATGATGTTGTGATGATGCTGTGGTGATGCTGTGATGACGTTTTCATGATGCAGTGATCGTGATGTTATGATGCTGTGATAATGCTTTGATGATGCTTTGATGACACTGTGATGATATTGTGATGATGCAGTGATGGTGCTACGATGATGCTGTTGTGATGCTGTGATGATGCTGTGATCATGTTGTGATGATCCTGTGATGATGCAGTGATGACGCTGCGATGATGCTGTGATGATGCTGTGATTACGCTGTGATGATTCAGTGATGATGCTGTGATGGCAATGTGACGCTTTGTTGAAGCTCTGATGATGCTGTGATGATGCAGTAATGATGCCGTGATGATGCTGTGATGATGCCGTGATGATTCTGTGATGATGTTGTGTTGATGCAGTGATGATGTTGTGATGATGCTGTTATTATGCTGTTCATGCATTGAAATGATGTGATGATGCTCTGATGATACAGTGGTGATGCAGTGATGAAGCAGTTATGATGCTGTGGTGAGGCTGTGATAATATTGTGATGATTCTGTGATGATGCATTGATGATGCTGTGATGATGCAGTGATGAGGCAGTGATGATGCAGTGATGATGTTTTTATGATGCTGTGATGATACAGTTATGATGCTGTGATGATGCAGTGATGACGCTGCAATGATGTAGTGATGACGCTAAGATGATGCTGTGTTGATGCTGTAGTGATGCTGTGATGACGCTGTGATGAAGCACTGATGATGTAGTTATTACGCTGTGATGATTCAGTGATGGCGCGCTGATGATGTTGTGATAACGCTTTGATGACTCTGTGATGACGCAGTGGTGATGCTGTGATGACGCTGTGATGAGTCTTAGATGACGCTGTGATGCTTTAATGATGCTGTGATGATGCTGCGATGATGCTGTGATGATGGCGTGATGATTCTGTGATGATGATGTGATAATGCTGTGTTGATGCTGTGATGAAGCTGTGATGACGCTTTGATTACGCTGTGATGCTTTGATGATGCTGTGATGATGCAGTGATGATGCAGTGATGACGCTGTGGTGACGCTGTGATGATGCAGTGATGACGCCTGGATGATGCTGTTATAATGCTGTGATGATGCTGTTGTGATGTGGTGATGATGTGTTATGATGCTGTGATGATGCAGTAATGATGCTGTGATGACGCTTTGATGACAGTGTGATGTTGTTGTGATGTTGAAGTGATGATGTTGTGATGACGCAGTGATGATGCTGTGATGTTGCAGTGATGAGGCAGCGATAATGCTCTGATGACGCTATGATGATGCTTTGATGATTCTGTGATGATGCAATGATGACGCTGCGAATCTTTGGTGATGCTGTGATGATGATGCGATGATGCTGTGATGATGCAGTGATGATGCAGTGATGATGATGTGATTATGCTGTGATGATGCTGTGATGATGCAGTGAAGATGTGATGAAGCTTTGATGAAGCTGTGATGCTTTAATGATTATTTGATGATGTTGTGATGATGCAGTTATGATGCAGTTGTGATGCTGTGATGATGCAGTGATGACGCTGCGATGATGCTGTGTTGATGCTGTGATGATGCTGTGATGACACTGTGATGACGCTGTGATGATGCTGTGTTGATGCTGTGATGAAGCTCTGATGACACTGTGATGGTTCTTTGATGACGCTCTCATAACGCAGTGGTGATGCTGTGATGACGCTGTGATGACTCTGATGATGCTGTGATGCTTTAATGATGCTGTGATGATGCTGCGATAATGCTCTGATGATGGTGTGATGACGCAGTGATGATACTGTTGGGATGCTGTGATAATAATGTTGTGATGATGCTGTGATGGTGCTGTGATGATGCTGTGATTACGCCTCGATGATGCTGTTATGAAGCTGTGATGATGCTGTTGTGATGCTGTGATGATGTGTTATGATGCTGTGATGATGCCGTGATGATGCTGTGATGACGCTTTGATGACAGTGTGATTATGTTCTGATGATGCTCTGATGACGCAGTATTGATGCTGTGATGATACTGCAAAGATGCTGTGATGATTCTGTGATGATGTTCTGATGACACTGTGATGATGTTTCGATGATGCTCTGATGATGCTGTGATGATGCTGTGAGGATGTTGTGATGATACTGTGATTATGTTGCGATCACACTGTGATGATGTTGTGATGATGCAGTAATGATGCTGTGATGACGCACTGATGATGCTGTGATGACGCTGTAATGATGCAGTGATGATACAGTAATGATGCAGTGATGATGCTCTGATGACGCTGCGATGATGCTGTGATGATGCAGTGATGATGCTTAGATGATGCTGTGATGATACTGTGATGACTCTGTGATGATGCTGTAATAATGCTGTGATGATATGATGATGTTGAAGTGATGCCCTGATGGTGCTCTGATGACACTTTGATGACGCTGTGTTGCTTTGATGATGCTGTGATGATGCTCTGATGATGCTGTAATGATTCAGTTATGATGCAGTGATGATGCTGTGATGACGCTGTGATGACACTTTGATGATGCTGTGATGATTTTGTTATGATGCTGTTGTGATGTTGTGATGATGTAGTAATGATGCTGTGATGACGTTCTGATGATGCAGTGATGATGCTATGATGATGCTGAGTTGATGCTCTGATGACGCTGCGATTATGCTGTGATGCTGCTGTGATGACGCTTTCGTGATGCTGTGATAATGCTGTGATGATGCTGTGATGATGCTGTGATGACGCTGTGATGATGTTGTTATGATGCTGTGATGATGCTATGCTGATGCTGTGATGATGTTTTAATGATGCAATAATTATGCTGTGATGACGTATTGATGATGTTGTGTTTATGATTTGATGATGCAGTGATGATGCAGTAATGATGCTGTGATGATGCTGTGATGACGCTGTGATGATGTTGTGGTGACGCTGTGATGATGCAGTGATGACGCTGCGATGATGCTGTGATGATGCTGTGATGACGCTTTGATCACTGCATCATCACTGCATCACCACAGCGTAACCAAAACATCATCACAGCATCAGCACAACATCATTACTTTGTCCTCACTGCATCCTCACAGCATCATCACTGCATCATCAAAGCATCATCTCAGTGTCATTACAGCATCATTTCTGCATAATCACTGCATTATCACAGCGTCATCACAGAATCATCGCAGCATCATTACTGCTTACTCACTGCATCATCAGTGTCATCACAGTTTCATCACTGCATCATCACAGCATCATAGCTACATCATCACATCATCATCAAAGCATCATCAAAACATCATCACAGCATCATCGCAGTCTCATCACTGCATCATCACTGCATAATCACTGCATCATCACAGCGTCATTACAGCATCATCACAGCATCATCACTGCATCATCACAGCACCATCACTACATCATCACAGCAACATCTCAGCATCATCACAGAATCATTACTGCATAAATACTGCATCATAACAGCGTTATCACAGTATCTTCACAGCATCATCACATTATCACCACAGCATCATCAGAGTGTCATCACAGCATCATTACTCCGTCATCACAGCGTCATCACGGTATCATCACAGCATCATCACTGCACCATAGCTGCATAATCACTGCATCATCACAGCATAATCAAAGCATCACTACTGTGCCTTCACAGCACCATCACTGCATCATCACAGCACCTTCAAATCATCATCGCAGCATCATCACTGCGTCATCACTTCATAATCACTGCACAACCACTGCATCATCACAGCATCGTCTCAGCATCATCACAGTATCACTACTACAGAATCACTGCATCATCCTATCATCACCACTGCAACATCAAAGCGTCATCACAGAATCATCACAGCATCATCACAGCATCATCACAGCAGTATCTCAGCGTCATCACAGCATCATCACAGCGTCATCATAGCATCATCACAGCGTCATCACAGCGTCATCACTGCATCATCACTGCGTCATCAAAGCATCATCACTGCATCATCAGATCATCATCACAGCATCGTCACAGCGTCATCACTGCATCAAGACCGCATCATCACAGCATCTACATTGCATCATCAGAGAATCATCAAAGCATCATCACTGCGTCACCACAGCGTCATCTCAACATCATCACTGAATCATCACTGCATCAGCACAGCATCATCACTGCATCATCATAGCATCATCACAGTATCAGCACAACATCATCACAGCATCGTCACTCCATCATCACTGCATCATCACAGCATCATCGCTGCATCATCACAGCGTCATCACGGCATCATCACTGCATCACCACTGCATCACCACAGCATCATCACTGCGTAATCAAAACATCATCACAGTATCAGCACAACATCATCACTGTGTCCTCACAGCATCATTACTGCATCATCACTGCATCATCACTGCATCATCACAGCATCATCACATCATCATTTCTGCATAATTACTGCCTCATCACAGCATCATTACAGTTTCATGACAGCATCATCACTGCATAATCACTGCATCATAACCGCATAATCACAGCATTATCACAGCATCATTACTGCTTACTCACTGCATCATCACAGCGTCATCACAGTATAATCAATGCATCATCAAAGCATCATCACTGCATCATGATATCATCATCACTGCATCATCACATCGTCATAACATCATCATCACAGCATCATCACTGCATGATCACTACATCATCACAGCATCATCACAGCATCAACACAGAATCATAACAGCATCATCTCAGCATCACAGCATCATCACTGTATAATCACTGCATCATCACAGCTTCATCACAGCTTCATCACTGCTTCATCACAGCATCATCACAGCATCATCATTGCGTCATCACATCTTCATCACTGCACCATCACTACATCATCACATCATCATCACAGCATCATCATGCCACACAACAGCGTCATCACAGCGTCATTACTGCGTCATCACTTCGTAATCAGAGCATCATGACTTCATCATCACAGCACCATTACTGAATCATCACAATATCATCACAGTGTTATCACAGCATCATCACTGCATCATCACAGCGTCATCATAGCATGATGGCAGCATCATGGCAGCGTCATCTCACCGTCATAATTGTATCATCACAGCGTCATCATAGAATCATCACAGCCTCATCACAACATCATCACTGCATCATCACAGCGTCATCACAGCATCGTAACTGCATCCTCACTGCATCAGCACCACATCACCATCATCACAGCATCACAAGCTGTGATGACACTGTGATGACACTGTAAGGACGCTGTGATGATGCGGTGATGATGCTGTGATGATACTATGGTGATGCTGTGATGATGCTGTGATGCTCTGATCATGTGTGCTGTGCATCACAGCGTCATCACAGCATCATCACAGCATCATAGCGTCATCAAATTATCATCACTGCATCATCAGAGCATCACCAGAACTTCATCGCAGCAACATCTCAGCGTCATCACAGCGTCACTACTGCAACATCACTGCATCATCAGAGCATCATCAGAGCATTGGTGTAGATGCACTTCTGCTGGGCCATTGCCCTATCCTCCGGCCTTGCCATTGTTCCCCCTGGCACAGCCCCAACAGTCCTTGCTTCAGTCCCATCCCCCTTCTTACCTAGTTTAAAGCCTTCTCAATGAGCCCTGCCAGCTCCTGGCCCAGGATCCTTTTTCCCCTAAAAGATAGGGACCCGTCTGCGGACATCAGGCCAGGTGCTGAGTAAAGTGCCCCATGGTCAAAAAAAAACAAGATTTCTGCGTTGGCACCAGAAATGACGCTCTTATGATGCTGTGGTGATGCTGTTGTGATGATGCTGTGATGATGATTTAATGACGCTTTGATGATGCTGTGATTATACAGCTATGATGCTGTCATGATTATATGATGATGCTGTGATGATGCTGTGATGACGCTGTGATGACGCAGTGATGATGCTGTGATGACGCTGTGATGACACAGTGATGATGCTGTGATGATGCAGTGATGATGCTGCAATAACGCAGAGATGATGTCGTGATGATACTGTGATGACACTCTAAATACGCTGTGATGACGCTGTGATGCTTTCATGATGCTATGATGATGCTGTGATGATGCTGTGATGATTCAGTGATGACGCTGTGATGATGCTGTGATGATGCTGTGATGATGCATTGATAACGCTGCGATGATGCTGTTATGATATTGTGATGATGCTGTGATGATGCTATGATGATGCTGTGATGATACTGTGATGTTGCAGTGATGATGATGTGATGATGCTGTGATGATGCTGTGATGACGCTGTGATGCTGTGATGTATTGATGATGTTGTGATGATGCATTTATGATGATGTGTTTATGCTGTGATGACGCTGTGATGATGCAGTGATAATGCAGTGTTGATTCAGTTATGACGCTGTGGTGAGGCTTTGATAATATTGTGATGATGCTGTAATGATGGTGTGATGACACTGCGATGATGCTGTGATGATGCTGTGATGATTCTGTGATAACGCTTTGACGACACAGTAATGATGCTGTAAGGATGCCGTGATGAAGCTCTGATGACGCTTTGATGGTGCTTTGATGACGCTGTGATGCCGCAGTGATTATGTTGTGATGACGCTCTGATGACGCTGTGATGCTTTGATGATGCTGTGATGATGGTGTGATGATGCAGTGATGATGCAGTGATGATGCTGTGATGATGCTGTGATGATGCAGTGATGACACTGCGATGATATTGTAATGATGCAGTGACGCTGCAGTGATGATGCAGTGATGATGCTTTGGTGATGCTGTGATGATGCTCTGACGACGCTGTAATGACGGAGTGATGATGCAGTGATGATGCTGTGATGACACTTTTATGACGCTTTGATGATGCAGTGATGCTGTGATGATGTTGTGATGATGCTGTATTGATACAGTGATGATGCTGTGATGATGTTGCGATGGTGCTGTGATGATTCTGTGATCATGCTGTGATGATGCTTTGATGATTCTGTGATGATGCAATGATGATGCTGTGATGATGCAGTGATGAGGCAGCGATAATGCTCTGATGATGCTATGATGATGCTTTGATGATTCTGTGATGATGCAATGATGACGCTGCGAATCTTTGGTGATGCTGTGATGATGATGCGATGATGCTGTGATGATGCAGTGATGATGCAGTGATGATGATGTGATTATGCTGTGATGATGCTGTGATGATGCAGTGAAGATGCAGTGATGAAGCTTTGATGAAGCTGTGATGCTTTAATGATTATTTGATGATGTTGTGATGATGCAGTTATGATGCAGTTGTGATGCTGTGATGATGCAGTGATGACGCTGCGATGATGCAGTTATGACGCTGCGATGATGCTGTGTTGATGCTGTGATGATGCTGTGATGACACTGTGATGACGCTGTGATGATGCTGTGTTGATGCTGTGATGAAGCTCTGATGACACTGTGATGGTTCTTTGATGACGCTCTCATAACGCAGTGGTGATGCTGTGATGACGCTGTGATGACTCTCTGATGATGCTGTGATGCTTTAATGATGCTGTGATGATGCTGCGATAATGCTCTGATGATGGTGTGATGACGCAGTGATGATACTGTTGGGATGCTGTGATAATAATGTTGTGATGATGCTGTGATGGTGCTGTGATGATGCTGTGATTACGCCTCGATGATGCTGTTATGAAGCTGTGATGATGCTGTTGTGATGCTGTGATGATGTGTTATGATGCTGTGATGATGCCGTGATGATGCTGTGATGACGCTTTGATGACAGTGTGATTATGTTCTGATGATGCTCTGATGACGCAGTATTGATGCTGTGATGATACTGCAAAGATGCTGTGATGATTCTGTGATGATGTTCTGATGACACTGTGATGATGTTTCGATGATGCTCTGATGATGCTGTGATGATGCTGTGAGGATGTTGTGATGATACTGTGATTATGTTGCGATCACACTGTGATGATGTTGTGATGATGCAGTGATGATGCTGTGATGATGCAGTGATGATGCAGTGATGGTGCTACGATGATGCTGTTGTGATGCTGTGATGACGTTTTGATGACACTATGATAATGTTGTGATGATGCAGTACTGATGCAGTGATGACACAGTGATGATGCTGTGATGATGCTGTGATCATGTTGTGATGATTCTGTGATTACGCTGTGATGATTCAGTGATGACGTTGTGATGGCACTGTGATGCTTTGTTGAAGCTCTTATGATGCTGTGATGATGCAGAAATGATGCCGTGATGATGCTGTTATTATGCTGTGATCATGCAGTGAAATGATGTGATGATGCTCTGATGATACAGTGATGATGCAGTGATGATGCAGTTATGATGATGTGGTGAGGTTGTGATAATATTGTGATGATGCTTTGATGATGCAGTGATGATGCTGAGATGTTGCAGTGATGAGGCAGCGATAATGCTCTGATGACGCTATGATGATACTGTGATGATACAATGATGACGCTGTGATTCTTTGGTGATGTTGTGATGATGCTGTGATGATGCAGTGATGATGATGTGATGATGTTTTTATTATGCTGTGATGATGCAGTGATGATGCAGTTATGATGCTGTTATCATGCAGTGATGACTCTGCGATGATGTAGTGATGACGCTGAGATGATGCTGTGTTGATGCTGTAATGATGCTGTGATGACGCACTGATAATGTAGTTATTACACTGTGATGATTCAGTGATGATACGCTGATGATGCTGTGATGACGATTTGATGACATTGTGATGATGCTGTGTTGATGCTGTGATGAAGCTGTGATGACGCTGTGATGGTGCTTTGATGACGCTGTGATGAGTCTTTGATGACGCTGTGATGCTTTTATGATGCTGCGATGATGCTGCGATGATGCTGTGATGATGGCGTGATGATTCTGTGATGATGATGTGATAATGTTGTGTTGATGTAGTGATGAAGCTGTGATGACGCTTTGATAACGCTGTGATGCTTTGATGATGCTGTGATGATGCTGCGATGATGCTGTGATGATGCAGTGATGACGCAATGATGACGCTGTGGTAACGCTGTGATGATGCAGTGATGACGCCTGGATAATGCTGTTATAATGCTGTGATGATGTTGTTGTGATGTGGTGATGATGTGTTATGATGCTGTGATGATGCAGTAATGATGCTGTGATGACGCTTTGATGACAGTGTGATGTTGTTGTGATGTTGAAGTGATGATGTTGTGATGACGCAGTGATGATGCTGTGATGATGCAGTGATGAGGCAGCGATAATGCTCTGATGACGCTTTGATGATGCTTTAATGATTCTGTGATGATGCAATGATGACGCTGCGAATCTTTGGTGATGCTGTGATGATGCTGTGATGATGCTTTGATAACGGAGTGATGATACAGTGATGATGCTCTGATGACGCTGTGATGACGCTGTGATGCTGTGATGATGATGCGATGATGCTGTGATGATGCAGTGATGATGCAGTTATGATGCTGTGTTGACGCTGCGATGATGCAGTTATGACGCTGCGATGATGCTGTGTTGATGCTATGATGATGCTGTGATGACACTGTGATGACGCACTGATAATGTTGTTATTACGCTGTGATGATTCTGTGATGATGCTGTGTTGATGCTGTGATGACACTGATGACGCTGCGATGGTTCTTTGATGACGCTCTGATAACGCAGTGGTGATGCTGTGATGACACTGTGATGATGCTGCAATGATGCTGTGATGATGGTGTGATGACGCAGTAATGATATTGTTGGGATGCTGTGATGATAATGTTGTGATGATGGAGTGATGACGCTGTGATGGTGCTGTGATGATGCAGTGATGACGCCTGGATGATGCTGTTATGAAGCTGTGATGATGCTATTGTGATGCTGTGATGATGTGTTATGATGCTGTGATGATGCCGTGATGATGCTGTGGTGAGGCTTTGATGACAGTGTGATTATGTTCTGATGATGATGTGATGACGCAGTATTGATGCTGTGATGATGCTGCAATGATGCTGTGATGATTCTGTGATGATGTTGAGATGATGCTGTGATGACGCTGCGATAACAGTGTGATGATGTTGTGATGATGCAGTAATGACGCTGTGACAACGCACTGATTCTGCTGTGATGATGCTGTAATGATGCAGTCATGATGCAATAATGATGATGTGATGATGTTGTGATGATGTTGTGATGATACTGTGATGACGCTTCGATGATGCTGTGATGATGCAGTGATGATGCTGTGATGATGCTGTGAGGATGCTGTGAGGATGTTGTGATGATGCTGTGATTATGTTGTGATCACATTGTGATGATGCTCTGATGACACTTTGATGACGCTGTGATGCTTTGATGACACTATGATAATGCTGTGATCATGCTGTGATGATGCAGTGATGACGCTGCGATGATGCTTTGATGTTTCTGTGAAGATGCAGTGATGACGACGTGATGACGCTGTGATGACGCTGTGATGATGATGTGATGATGCTGTGATGACTCTATGATGATGCAGTGATGACACTGTGATGGCACTGTGATGCCTTGTTGAAGAAGATCTCATGATGCATTGATAATGCACTGATTATGCAGTGATGATGTTGTCTTGATACTGTGATGATGCTGTGATGATACTATGATGACGGTTTTATAACACTGTGATTATGTTCTGATGACCCAGTGATGATGCTGTGATGATGCAGTGATGACGCTGTGATGATGCTGTTGTGATGATCTGATGATGCTGTGATGACGGTTTGATGACACTGTGATGACGTTCTGATGATGCTGTGATGATGCTGTGATGATGCTGTGATGACGCTGCGATGATGCTGTTGTGATGCTCTGATAATGCTACGATGACGCTTTGATGACACTGTGATGTTGTTGTGATGATGCAGTGATGATGATGTGATGATGCTGTGATGCTCTGATGATTACGCTATGATGCTGTGATGATGTGATGATGCTGAGATGATGCTTTAATGACGCAGCGATTATGCTGTGATGATGCTGTGATGACGCTTTCGTGATGCTGAGATAATGCTGTGATGATGCTGTGATGATGCTGTGATGACGCTGTGATGATGTTGTGATGACGCTTTGATGATGCAGTGATGACGCTACGATGATGCTGTGATGATGCTGTGATGACGCTTTGATCACTGCATCATCACTGCATCATCACTGCATCACCACAGCATCATCACTGCGTAATCAAAACATCATCACAGCATCAGCACAACATCATCACAGCATCAGCACAACATCATCACTGTGTCCTCACTGCATCCGCACAGCGTCATCACTGCATCATCAAAGCATCATCTCAGTGTCAACACAGCATCATTTCTGCATAATCACTGCATTATCACAGCGTCATCACAGTATCATCACTGCATCATCACATCATCATCACTTCATAATCCCATCATCATCACTGCATCATCACAGCTTCATCACAACATCATCAAAGCATCATCACTGCATCATCTCTGCCTCATCACAGCATCATTACAGTGTCATCACAGCATCATCGCAGCATCATTACTGCTTACTCACTGCATCATCAGTGTCATCACGGTTTCATCACTGCATCATTACAGCATCATAGCTACATCACCACATCATCATCAATGCATCATCAAAAACATCATCACAGCATCATCACAGTCTCATCACTGCATCATCACTGCATCATCACAGTGTCATTACAGCATCATCACAGCATCATTACTGCATAATCCATGCATTATCACAGCGTCATCACAGTCATCACAGTATCATCACTGCATCATCACATCATCATCACTGCATCGTCTCAGCATCATAATAGTGTCATCAGAGCGTCATCACAGTAATCACAGCATAATCACATCATCATCGCAGCGTCATCACAGCATCATCACTGCATCATCACAGCATCATCTCAGCATCATCACAGAATCATTACTGCATAATCCATGCATTATCACAGCGTCATCACAGTCATCGCAGCATCATCACTGCGTCATCACTGCATCATCACTGCACCATCACTGCATCATCACAGCATCATCTCAGCATCATCACAGCATCATTACTGCATAATCCATGCATTATCACAGCGTCATCACAGTCATCACAGTATCATCACTGCATCATCACATCATCATCACTGCATCATCTCAGCATCATAATAGTGTCATCAGAGCGTCATCACAGTCATCACAGCATCATCACATCATCATCGCAGCGTCATAACAGCATCATCACTGCATCATCACAGCATCATCTAAGCATCATCACAGAATCATTACTGCATAAATACTGCATCATAACAGCGTCATCACAGTATCTTCACAGCATCATCACTCCATCATCACAGCATCATCACAGTATCATCACTGCATCATCACAGCATCTTCAAATCATCATCGCAGCATCATCACTGCTTCATCACATCATCATCACTGCATCATCACAACATCATCACTGCATCATGACATCACCATCACAGCATCATCACAGCGTCATCACAACATCGTCACAGCATTACAATAGCATCATCAGAGCATCACGACAGCGTCATCACAGTGTCATCACTGCATCATCACAGGATCATAATTGTGTCATCACAGCTTAATCACAGCATAATCACTGTATCATCACTGCATCATCACTGCATCATCACAGCATCATCACAACCGTCATCACTGCTTCATTATATCATCATCACTGCATCATCATAGCGTCATCACAGCATCATCACTGCATCATCACTGCATCTTCACTGCATCATCACATCATCATCACAACATCATGACTGTCATCACAGCATCATCGCTGCGTCATCACAGCGTCATCACAGCATCATCACTGCATCATCACTGCATCATCACCGCATCATCACTGCGTCATCACTGCGTCATCACAGCGTAATCAATACATCATCAGTACATAATCACAGCATAATTACAGAGTCATCACTGCATCACCACTGCATCATAACAGCATCATCTCAGTATCATCACAGAATCATTACTGCATAATCACTGCATCATCACAGCCTCATCACAGTATCATCACTGCATCATCATATCTTCATCGCAGGGTCATCACTGCATCATCACAGTATCATCACAGCATCATCACTGCATCATTACTGCAGAATCACTGCATCATCACATCATCATCACTACATGATCACTGCATCATCACAGCATCATCACAGCATCATCACTTCGCCATCACAACATCATCATTGCATCATCACAATATCATCACAGCATCATCACAGTCATCACAGCATCATCACATCATCATCAGAGCATCATCACATCATCATCACTGCATCATCACAATATCATCACAGCATCATCACAGCATCATCACAACATAATCAGAGCATCATCACAGCATAAACACTGCATCATCACTGCACTATCACAGCATCATCTCAGCGTCATCAAGGTGTCATCACAGCATCATCACAGTACCTTGGCATTGTCATCAAAGCATCATGACTGCGTCATCACTGCATCACCACTGCACAATCACTACATCATCACAGCATCATCTCAGCATTATCACAGCATCATTACTGCATAATCACTGCATTATAAAAGCGTCGTACCAGTATCATCACTGCATCATCACATCATCATCACTGCATCATCCCATCATCATCATTGCATCGTAACAGCATCATCACAACATCATCACAGCATAATCACTGCATCATCACAGCATAATCACAGCGTCATCACAGCATAATCACAGCGTCATCACAGCATCATCACTGCGTCATCACAGCATAATCATAGAATCATCACAACATCATCACAGCATCATAAATGCATAATCACTGCATCATCACCGTATCATCACAGCGTCATCACAGCATCATCACTGCATCACAGCATCATCTCAATATCATCAAAGCATCATTACAGCTTACTCAGTGCATCATCATAGCGTCATCACAGTATCATCACTGCATCAACACAGCATTATCACTGCATCATGACATCATCATCAATGCATCATCACTGCATCATCACAGCATCATCGCAGCATCATCAAAAAATTATTACTGCATAATCACTGCATAATCACAGCGTCGTCACAGTAGCATCACTGCATCATCACATCATCATCACAGTGTCATCACAGCATCCTCACAGCATGATCATAGCGTCATCACAGCATCCTCACTACGCAATCACATCATCATCACTGCATCATAAGAGCGTCATCACAGCATCATCACATCAGCATCACTGCATCATCACAGTCATCACAGCATCATCACAGCATCATCACTACGTCACCACTGCATCATCATTGCACCATCATTGCAGCATTGCAGCGTCATCACTGCATCATCACAGCATAATCACAATATCATCAGAGCGTCATCAGCATCATAACAGCACCATCACTGTTTCATTGCAGCGTCATCACAACATAATCATAGCATCATCACAACATCATCACTGCATCATCACTGCATCTTGACAGCAACATCTCATAGAATCATAGAATCATAGAATATCCTGAGTTGGAAGGGACCCTTAAGGATCATCAAGTCCAACTCTTGACACCGCACAGGTCTACCCAAAAGTTCAGACCATGTGACTAAGTGCACAGTCCAATCTCTTCTTAAATTCCGACAGGCTCCGTGCAGTGACCACTTCCCTGGGGAGCCTGTTCCAGTGTGCAACCACCCTCTCTGTGAAGAACCCCCTCCTGATGTCAAGCCTAAATTTCCCCTGCCTCAGCTTAACCCCGTTCCCGCGGGTCCTGTCGCTGGTGTTAATGGAGAAAAGGTCTCCTGCCTCTCGACACCCCCTTACGAGGAAGTTGTAGACTGTGATGAGGTCTCCCCTCAGCCTCCTCTTCTCCAGGCTGAACAGGCCCAGTGACCTCAGCCGTTCCTCATATGTCTTCCCCTCCAGGCCTTTCACCATCTTCGTAGCCCTCCTCTGGACACTCTCCAACAGTTTCATGTCCTTTTTATACTGTGGTGCCCAGAACTGCACACAGTACTCGAGGTGAGGCCGCACCAGCGCAGAGTAGAGCGGGACAATCACCTCCCGTGACCTACTAGCGATGCCTACTAGCGATGCCTACTAGCGATCTCAGCATCATCACAGCATCATTACTACTTACTCACTGCATCATCACAGCGTCATCACAGTATCATCACTGCATCATCACTGCATCATTACAGCATCATCACATCATCATCACAACATCATGTAAGTGTCATCACAGCATAATCACTGCGTCATCACAGGGTCGTCACAGCATCATCACAGCATCATCACAGATTCATAGCTCCATAATCACAGCATCATCACAGCATCATCACTGCATCATCACAGCATCATCATCAATCATCACAAAATCATCACAAAATCATCACAGCATCATCACAGCATTATCACAGAATCATTACTGCATAAACACTGCATCATCACAGCGTTATCACAGTATCATCACTGCATCATCAGAGAATAATCACATCATCATCACAACATCATCAGAGTGCCATCACAGTATCATCACTGTGTCATCAGAGCGTCATCACAGCATAATCACAGCATCGTCACAGCAGCATCAGAGCAGCATCATGGCGTCATGACAGAATCATCACTACATCATCAAATTGTCATCAGAGCAGCCCACAGCATCAACACAGCATCATCGCAGAGTCACTACAGCATCATTACTGCATAATCACTGCATCATTACAGCATCATCACTGCGTCATCACAAAGTTATCACAGTATCATCACTGCATCATCATATCATCATCGCAGCGTCATCACTGCATCAGCGCAGCATCATCACTGCATCATCACTGCATACTCACAGCATCATTGCATCCTCATAAAGGCATCATAACAGCGTCATCACAACATCATCAAAGCATCATCACAGAGTCATCACACCGTCATAACTGCATAAACACTGCATCATCACAATATCATCATTGCATCATCACAACATCATCGCAGCATTATCACAGAATCACGACAGCATTATCAGAGCATCACAGCAGTGTCATCACAGAATCATCACAACATCATCGCAGTGTCAAAAATGCATCATCACAGCATCACCACAACATAATCATAGCATCATCACAGCATCATTACTGTATCATCACTGCATCGACACAGCATTATCAAATCATCACTGCACCATCACATCATCATCACTGCATCATCAATGCTTCATCTCAGCACAATCACAGTATCAATACTGCGGAATCACTGCATCATCACATCAAAATAACTGCATCATCACATCACCATCACTGCATCATCATTGCATCATCACAGTATCATCACTGCGTTATCACAGCATCATCACTTCATCATAACAGCGTCATATCTGCGTCATCACAGTATCATCACAGCATCATCACAGCATCATCAAAAAATCATTACAGCATCATCACTGCGTAATCACGTCATCATCACTGCGTCATCACAGCATCATCACAGCATCATCACTGAGTCATCACTGCATCATCACTGCATCATCACAGCATCACCTCAGCATCATCACAGCATCATTACTTCAGAATCACAGCATCATCACAGCATCATCACTGCATCATCATTGCATCATCACAGCATCATCACAGCGTTATCACATAATCACGATAGGGTCATCACAGAGTCATTGCAGCATCATCACAGCATCATCACTGCGTCATCACAGCGTCGTCACAGCATCATCACAATATCATCACAGCATCATCACAGCCTCATATCTGCATCTTAACTGCATAATGACTGCATCATAAAAGCATCATAACTACGTTATCATATTGTCATCACAGCATCATCACAGCATCACGACAGCGTCATCACAACATCACGACAGGGTCATCACAGCATCATCACTGCATCGTCACAGAATCCTGACAGCGTCATCACAGCATCAACACAACATCATCACATCATCATCCCTGCATCATCACATCATCATAACTGCATTACCACAGCATCATCACTGCATCATCACAGCGTAATCACAGCATCATCGCAGCGTCATCACAGCAGGATCGCAGCGTCATCACTACAGCATAACAACATCATCACAGCATCATCACAGCACCTTCACTGCATCATCACTACATTGTCACATCATCATCACATCATCATCACTGCATCATCACAACATCATCGCAGCATCATCATAGCATCACGACAGTGTTATCTGAGCATCACGACAGCGTAATCATAGCGTCATCACAGATTCATCAGAGCATCATTGCAGCGTCATCACTGCATCATCACAGTATCATCACATCATAGCAACATCATCACAGCATCATCACAGCATCTTCACTGCATCATCACTACATTGTCACAGCATCATCACATCATCATCACTGCATCATAATATCATCATCACTGCATCATAATATCATCATCACTGCATCATCACATCATCATCACAGCATCATAGCTACATAATTACTGCATCATCACAGAGTCATCACTGCATTATCACAGAATCACCACAGTATCACGACAGAGTCATAACACTACCATCAATACATCATCACAACACCATCAATACATCATCACAACACCATCACAGCATCATCACAGCATCACTGCATCATCACAGCATCATCACTGCATCATCACAACGTCATCTCAGTATCATCACAGCATCATCACAGCGTCATCACAGCATCACGACAGTGTCATCGCAGCGTCATCACAGCATCATTATATCATCATTACTGCGTCATCAGAGCGTCATCACAGCATCCTCACAGCATCATCATAGTACCACTACAGCGTCATCACAGAATCACTATAGCATCATCAAAGAGTCATCACAGCATCATCACAGCATCGTCACTGCGTCATCACAGCACCATCACATCATCACCACAGCATCATCACATCATCACCACAGCATCATCACGTCATCACCACAGCGTCATCGCAGCATCATTACAGCATCATCACATCATCATAACAGCATCATCACATCATCATCACTGCATCATCACAGCATCATCAGAGCATCATACCTGCGTTATCACATCACCATCACTGCGTCATCACTGCATCATCACTGCATCATCACAGCATCATCAGAGCATCATCACAGCATCATCAGAGCACTATCACTGCGTTATCACATCACCATCACTGCGTCATCACTGCATCATCACTTCACCAAAGCATTGTCACAGCGTCATAACTGCATAAACACTGCATCATCACAGCATCATTACTACATCATCACAGCGTCAAAACAGCATCATCACATTGTCATAACAGCACTATCAGTGCATCATCACTGCATCATCACTGCATCATCACAGCATCATCAGAGCATCATCACAGCATCATATAAGCATCATCACTGCGTCATCACAGCACCATCACTGCATCATCACAGCATCATCACTTCACCAAAGCATTGTCACAGCGTCATAACTGCATAAACACTACATCATCACAGCATCATTACTACGTCATCACAGCGTCATAACAGCATCATCACATCGTCATAACAGCACTATCAGTGCATCATCACTGCATCATCACAGCATCATCATTGCATCATCACAGAATCATCACAACATCATCGCAGGATCGTCACAGCGTTATGACAACGTTATCAGACCATCACGACAACATCATCACAGAATCATCACATCGTCATCACAGCATCATCGCAGCGTCATAACAGCATCATCACAACATAATCGTAGCATCATCACAGCATTATCACTGTATCATCCCTGCATCCTTACAGCATCATCTCAGCATCACTACAGTATCATTACTGCTTACTCACTGCATCATCGCAGCCTCATCAAAGCATAATCACCGCACAATCACAGCATATTCACTACATTATCACAGCAGCATCACATCATCATCACAGCATTATCACATCATTATCACTGCATCATCACAACATCATCGCAGCATCATCACTGCATCGTCACATCATCATTGCGTCGTCATCAAAGCATAATCACAGTGTCATAACTGCATAAACTCTGCAGCATCACAGCATCATCACTACGTCAATACAGCATCATCATTGCATCATCACTGCACCACCTCAGTATCATAACATCATCATTTCTGCATCATCACAGCATAATCTTTGCATAATCACAACATTATCGCAGCATCATCACAGCATCACGACAGCGTTATCAGAGCATCACGACAGAGTAATCACAGCGTCATCACAGAATCATCACAGCATCATCACAGCATCATCGCAATGTCATCACTGAATCATCACAGCATCATCAAAACATAATCATAGCATCATCACAGCATCATCTCAGCAACATCACAGCATCATTACTGCTTACTCACTGCATCATAACAGCATCATCACAGCATTATCACAGCATCATCATAGCATCATCACTGCATCATCACAGCAACATCTCAGCATCATCACAACATCATTACTACTTACTCACTGCATCATCACAGCGTCATCACAGTATCATCAGTGCATCATCACAGCATCATCACTACATCATCACTGCATCATCAATGAATCATCGCAGAATCATCACTGCATCATAGATACATAATAACAGCGTCATAAATGCATCATCGCAGTGTCATCACAGTGTCATCTCAGCATCATCACAGCATCACGACAGGGTCATCACAGCATCATCACTGCATCATTACATCCTCATCACAGCATAATCACAGCATCATCACAACACCACCACAGCATCATCACAGTATCACGACAGCGTCATAACAGTATCATCACTGCATCATCACTACATCATCTCACCATCATCACTGCATCATCACTGCAACAACACAGCATCATAACTGCGTCATCACAGCATAATCACTACATCATCACTACATAATCACAGCATAATTACACCGTCATCAATGTATCACCACTGCATCATAACAGCATCATCTCGGTATCATCAAAGCATCATCACTGCATCATCACTACATCATCACATCATTATCACTGCATTATCACATCATCATCACAGCATCATAGCTACATAATCACAGCTTCATCACAGCATCATTACAGCATCATCACATCATCATCACTGAGTCATCACAGCATCATCGCAGCGTCATCACTGCATCATCACAGCATCATCAAAAAATCATCAAAACATCATCACAGCATTATCACAGCCTCATAACTACATAAACACTGCATCATCACTGCGTCATCACAGCGTCATCACAGCATCATCACAGCATCATCATTACATAATCACTGCATCATCTCAGCATCAAAATAGTGTCATCAGAGAGTCATCACAGTCATCATAGCATCATCACATCATCATCACTACATCATCAGAGCATCATCACAGCATCATCACAACATCATCACAGCATCATCACTGCATCATCTCTGCATCATCACAGCATCATTACAGTGTCATGACAGCATCATCGCAGCATCATTACTGCTTACTCACTGCATCATCACAGCGTCGTCACAGCATCACAGAATCACAGAATCACAGAATTTCTAGGTTGGAAGAGACCTCAAGATCATCGAGTCCAACCTTTGACCTAACGCTAACAGTCCCCACTAAACCATATCCCTAAGCTCTACATCTAAACGTCTTTTAAAGACTTCCACGGATGGTGACTCCACCACCTCCCTGGGCAGCCTGTTCCAGTGCCTAACAACCCTTTCAGTAAAGAAGTTTTTCCTAACATCTAACCTAAAACTCCCCTGGCGCAACTTAAGCCCATTCCCCCTCGTTCTGTCACCGGGCACGTGGGAGAACAGGCCAACCCCCACCTCACTACAGCCACCTTTAAGGTACCTGTAGAGAGCGATAAGGTCGCCCCTGAGCCTCCTCTTCTGCAGGCTGAACAAGCCCAGCTCCCTCAGCCGCTCCTCGTAGGACTTGTTCTCCAGGCCCCTCACCAGCTTCGTCGCCCTCCTCTGGACCCGCTCAAGCACCTCGATGTCCTTCTTGTAGCGAGGGGCCCAAAACTGAACACAGTACTCGAGGTGCGGCCTCACCAGAGCCGAGTACAGGGGGACGATCACCTCCCTAGCCCTGCTGGTCACACTGTTTCTGATACAAGCCAGGATGCTGTTGGCCTTCTTGGCCACCTGAGCACACTGCTGGCTCATATCCAGCCGACTGTCCACCATCACTCCCAGGTCCTTCTCTGCCTGGCAGCTCTGCAACCACTCATCTCCCAGCCTGTAGCTCTGCTTGGGGTTATTGCGCCCCAGGTGCAGGACCCGGCACTTGGCCTTGTTGAACTTCATACAGTTGACCTCAGCCCATCGGTGCAGCCTATCCAGATCCTCCTGCAGAGCTTTCCTACCCTCGAGCAGATCGACACACGTACCTAACTTGGTGTCATCTGTAAACTTACTGAGGGTGCACTCAATGCCCTCGTCCAGATCATTGATGAAGATATTAAAGAGGACCGGCCCCAGCACCGAGCCCTGGGGGACGCCACTAGTGACTGGCCTCCAACTGGACTTGACTCCATTTACCACGACTCTTTGGGCCCGGCTATCCAGCCAGTTTCTAACCCAATGAAGCATGCGCCAGTCCAAGTCAAGAGCAGCCAGTTTCTTGAGGAGAATGCTGTGGGAGACGGTGTCAAATGCCTTGCTGAAGTCAAGGTAGACCACATCCACAGCCTTTCCCTCGTCCACCCAGCGCGTCACTTTGTCATAGAAGGAGATCAGGTTTGTCAAGCAGGATCTGCCTTCCATAAACCCATGCTGGCCAGGCCAGATCGCCTGCTTGCCCTGCAAGTGCTGCATGATGACTCTCAAGAGGATCTGCTCCATGAGCTTCCCCGGTACTGAGGTCAAACTGACAGGCCTGTAGTTTCCCGGGTCTGCCCTCCGGCCCTTCTTGTAGATGGGCGTCACATTTGCTAGTCGCCAGTCAGCTGGGACCTCCCCCGATAGCCAGGACTGCTGATAAATGATGGACAGGGGCTTGGCCAGCTCCTCTGCCAGTTCTCTCAGTACCCTTGGGTGGATCCCATCCGGCCCCATCGATTTGTGCACATCCAAGTGCCGTAGCAGGTCACCAACCATTTCTTTGTGGATAGTGAGGGCCACATCCTGCTCCCCATCCCCTTCCACCAGCTCAGGGTACTGGGTATCCAGAGAACAACCGGTATTGCCGCTAAAGACTGAAGCAAAGAAGGCATTGAGCACCTCCGCCTTTTCCTCATCTCTTGTAACTAAGTTTCCCCCCGCATCCAGTAAAGGATGGAGATTCTCCTTAGTCCTCCTTTTTGTGTTGATGTATTCATAAAAACGTTTTTTGTTATCTTTAACAGCAGTAGCCAGATTGAGCTCCAGATGAGCTTTGGCCTTCCTAATTTTGTCCCTACACAGCCTCGCTACATCCTTATAGTCCTCCCTAGTGGCCTGCCCACTTTTCCAAAGATTATAAACCCTCTTTTTTCTCCTAAGCTCAAGCCACAGTTCTCTGTTGAGCCAGGCTGGTCTTCTTCCCCGCTGGCTCGTCTTTGGGGACAGACCGCTCCTGCACCATTAAGATTTCCCTCTTGAAGAGCGCCCAGCCTTCCTGGACTCCTCTGCCCTTCAGAACCGCCTCCCAAGGAACTCCACCAACTAGTGTCCTGAGCAGCCCAAAGTCAGCCCTCCGAAAGTCCAATACAGCTGTTTTACTGGTCCCCTTCCTGGCCTCGCCAAGAATAGTGAACTCCACCATTTCGTGGTCACTCTGCCCAAGACAGCTCCCGACAATCACATCCTCCACCAGTCCTTCTCTGTTTGTGAAGAGAAGGTCTAGCGGGGCACCACCCCTGGTAGGTTCACTAACCAGATGCGTCAGGAAGCTATCTTCCACGCTCTCCAGAAACCTCCTAGACTGCTTTCTCTGGGCTGTGTTGTGCTTCCAGGATATGTCAGGGAAGTTGAAGTCCCCCACGAGTACAAGCGCTGAAGATTTCGCAACTGCTGTCAGCTGCCTGTAGAACTCCTCATCCGTCTCCTCATCCTGGTTCGGCGGTCTATAGTAGACCCCGACCAGGACACTAGCCTTGTTGTCCCTGCCGATCCTAACCCAAAGGGACTCGACCTTGTCATTCCTAGCCTCGAGTTCTACAACATCGAAAGACTCTCTAATATAGAGAGCCACACCACCACTCCTTCTGTGCTGCCTGTCCCTTCTGAAGAGCTTATAGCTAGGCATTGCAGCACTCCAGTCATGACTGTGGTCCCACCACGTCTCCGTGATGGCAACCAAGTCGTAGCCTGCCTGCTGCATGATGGCTTCCAGCTCCTCCTGTTTGTTACCTATGCTGCGTGCATTGGTGTAGATGCACTTCAGCTGGGCCATTGCCCTATCCTCCGGCCTTGCCATTGTTCCCCCTGGCACAGCCCCAATAATCCTTGCTTCAGCCCCATCCCCCTTCTTACCTAGTTTAAAGCCCTCTCAATGAGCCCTGCCAGCTCCTGGCCCAGGATCCTTTTTCCCCTAAAAGATAGGGACCCGTCTGCGGCCATCAGGCCAGGCGCCGAGTAAAGTGCCCCATGGTCGAAAAACCCAAGATTTCTGCGTTGGCACCAGCCCCGGAGCCACGTATTTAATAGGTGGGCTTTCCGTGTCCTGTCTGTACCCCTCCCTGCCACCGTAGAGATGGACGAAAACACCACCTGCACTCCCGCTCCATCCACTAACTGTCCCAGCCCCCTAAAGTCTCTTTTGATAGCCTTCAGGCTTCTCTCTTCAATGTTGTCACTGCCCGCCTGGACTATCAAAAGAGGATAATAATCAGAGGGGTGTACCAGGTTGGGAAGCTTCCTGGCAACGTCCCTGACCCTGGCCCCAGGGAGGCAGCAGACTTCCCTACGGGTAGGGTCAGGCTGACAAATAGGGCCCTCTGTTCCCCTAAGAGTAGAGTCTCCAACAACAATAACCCTCCTGTCTTTCTTGATGGAGGCAGTCCTGAGGCGTGGAGTCGACCTCCTCGCCCTAGGCATCCTCTTGGGAACACTTGCTACCTCTTCCTCAGCTACTGGTCTGTCAAGCTCCAGGGCCTCAAACCTGTTGCTTAGGGGCACCTGGGAAGGTGGGGCCGGAAGGGGAGGGCATCGCCTGCAATGTCGAGCAGGGACCTGTTTCCATTCCTCCTCAACTCCCAGATCCCCTCCCTCTGCCCGACAGCAGCAGGGCAGGGGGTCCACCCCCATTTGGGGTGCCTCACCCCGGTACCTCTCCTTGAGGCCCTGCAGGGAGTTACTCCACAAGTCTATCTCCCGCTCACACTCCCTGATATCCCTCAGCCTCTCGACCTCCTCCTTGAGCTCCGCCACCATGCGGATCAGGTCATCCACCTGCTCGCACCTCACGCACGCAGTGTCTCTGCCTCCTGCCGATGGCAACAACAGGCTCAGACACTCCCTGCATCCGGTGACCTGAACTGCTGCATTTTTTAACGGGTAGTCGGTCTGGGTGTGTACCGAATTCCTGGAGAGCGCACCGTGCCTGGTGGAGACCATTATCACCTAGCTAACGGCTGTCATTAAGAGATGTTCGTGTGGGCGGTGGGGAGCACTCTGCCCTTCCTGCTCGCCCTGCCTGCGCGAACTGTTGTGATCATCCTGTTGTGATGATGCAGTAATGACGCTGTGATGATGCTGAGATGATGTTGTGATGACGCTGTGTTGATGCAGGTATGAAGCTGTACGACGCTGTCATGATGCTGCAATGAAGCTGTGATGACACTGCGATGCTACTGATGACGTAGTGATGATGCTGTGATGATGCTGCGATGATGCAGTGATGATGCAGTGATGATGATATAATGAAGCAGTGATGATGTTGTGATGATGCTCTGATGATGCAGTGATGATGATGTGATGACGCTGTTATGAAGCAGTGATGATGCTGTGATGATGATGTGAAGATGCTGTGATGATGCTGTGAAGGTGCAGTGATGATACTTTGATTATGCTGTGATTATGCAGCTATGAAGCTGTGATGATGCTGTGATGACGCTGTGATTACGCAGTAATGATGCTCTGATGACACTGATGATGTTGTGATGATGATGTGATGATGCTGTGATGATGCAGTGATGATGTAGTAATGACGCTGTGATGACGATAGATGATGCTGTAATGATGCTCGGTGCTGACGCCGGTCCTCTTTAATATCTTCATCAATGATCTGGACGAGGGCATTGAGTGCACCCTCAGTAAGTTTACAGATGACACCAAGTTAGGTGCGTGTGTCGATCTGCTCGAGGGTAGGAAGGCTCTGCAAGAGGATCTGGATAGGCTGCACCGATGGGCTGAGGTCAACTGCATGAAGTTCAACAAGGCCAAGTGCCGGGTCCTGCACCTGGGGCGCAACAACCCCAAGCAGAGCTACAGGCTGGGAGATGAGTGGTTGGAGAGCTGCCAGGCAGAGAAGGACCTGGGAGTGATGGTGGACAGTCGGCTGGATATGAGCCAGCAGTGTGCTCAGGTGGCCAAGAAGGCCAACGGCATCCTGGCTTGTATCAGAAACAGTGTGACCAGCAGGGCTAGGGAGGTGATCGTCCCCCTGTACTCGGCTCTGGTGAGGCCGCACCTCGAGTACTGTGTTCAGTTTTGGGCCCCTCGCTACAAGAAGGACATCGAGGTGCTTGAGCGGGTCCAGAGGAGGGAGACGAAGCTGGTGAGGGGCCTGGAGAACAAGTGCTATGAGGAGCGGCTGAGGGAGCTGGGCTTGTTCAGCCTGCAGAAGAGGAGGCTCAGGGGCGACCTTATCGCTCTCTACAGGTACCTTAAAGGAGGCTGTAGTGAGGTGGGGGTTGGCCTGTTCTCCCACGTGCCCGGTGACAGAACGAGGGGGAATGGGCTTAAGTTGTGCCAGGGGAGTTTTAGGTTAGATGTTAGGAAGAACTTCTTTACTGAAAGGGTTGTTAGGCACTGGAACAGGCTGCCCAGGGAGGTGGTGGAGTCACCATCCCTGGAAGTCTTTAAAAGACATTTAGATATAGAGCTTAGGGATATGGTTTAGTGGGGACTGTTAGCGTTAGGTCAAAGGTTGGACTCGATGATCTTGAGGTCTCTTCCAACCTAGAAATTCTGTGATTCTGTGATTCTGTGATCATCACAGCATCATCGTCACATAGTCATCACTGCATCATCACAGCATCACCAGAACATCATCAAAGCATCATCCCAGCATCATCGCGTAGTCATCACTGCATCATCAGAGCATCACCAAAACATAATCACAGCATCATCATAGCATCATCGCAGCATCATCAAAAAATCATCAGTGTCATCACAGCATAATCACTGTGTCATCACACCGTCATAGCAGCATCATCACAGCATCATTACAGCATCATAGAGTCATAATCACGACAGCATTTCAGCATCATCACTGCATCATCATAGCGTCATCACAGCATCATCACTACATCATAAAATTGTCAGCACATCATCATTGAGGCCTCATCACAGCGTCATCACTGTATCATCACTGCATCATCACAGCATCTTCGCATTTTCATTACAGCATCATCACTGCGTCATTACTTCATAATCACTGCACAATAACTGCATCATCACAGCATCGTCTCAGCATCATCACAGTATCACTACTACAGAATCACTGCATCATCACATCATCATCACTGCATCATCCTATCATCATCACTGCATCATCAAAGCGTCATCACAGAATCATCACAGCATCATCACAACATCATCACAGGATAATCAGAGCATCACGACAGCGTCATCACAGAATCACAACAGCGTCATCACAGCGCTATTACAGCATCATCACAGCATCATCACTGCATAATCACGTAATCATCACAGCATCTTCGCAGCAGCATCACTACATCATCACTGCATCACCACAGCATCATCACAGCGTCATGGCATCCTCATCACTGCATCATCACAACATCTTCACAACATCATCACATCATCATCAGTGCATCATCACAGCATCATCACAGAATCATCACTACGTCATCAGTGCCACCACAGTATCATCACAGCATCATCGCAGCGTAATCACAGCATCACGACAGCGGCATCTCTGCATCATCACAGCGTCATCACAGCATCATCGCAGCGTCATCGCACCGTCATCACTGCATCATAACATAATCGTCACAACATCATCACAGCATCATCACTGCAACATCACATCATCATCACATCTTCATCACTGCATCATCACATCATCATCACAACATCATCACAGCATCATCACATCATCATCATCGCATAGTCATCACTGTATCATAACAGCATCATCACAGCATCACGACAGCATCATCGCAGCGTTATCAATGCATCATCACAGCATCATCACATGATCATCACTGCATCATCACAGCATCATCATAGCATCAAAACAGCGTAATTATGACTCTGTGATGACGCTGTCGTGATGCTGTGATGACACACTGATGATGCTTTGATGATGCAGTGATGATATGATTATGACGCTGTGATGACGCAGTGTTTATGCATTAATGATGCTGTGATGATTATGAGATGATGCTGTGATGATGCTGTGATGACACTGTGATGATGTTGTGATGATGCAGTTATGATGCTGTGATTGTGTTGTGATGAGGCAGTGATGACGATGCAATGATGTTGTGATGATGCTGTGATGATGCAGTGATGACGCTGTGTTGACTCTGTCATGACACAGTGATGATACAGAGATAAGTCGGTGATGATGTTCTGATGATGTTGTGATGATGCTGTTATGAAGACGTGATGATGCTGTGATGATGTGAGGATGCTGTGATGATGCAGGGATGACGATGCGATGATGCAGTGATGATGATGTGATGAAGCTGTGATGATGCTGTGATTATGCACTGATTATGCAGTGATGATGCTGTGATGACACTGTCATGACACTGTCGTGATGCTGTGACAGTGCTGTGATTCTGCAGCTATGATGCTGTGATGATGCAGTGATTATGCAGTGAAGATACTGTGACGATTCTGTGACGTCGCAGTTATGACGCTCTGATGACACTGTGATGACGCAGTGATGATGCAATGATGACTCTGTGATGACGCTGTGGTAACTTTGTGATGATGCTGTGATGATGCTGTGTTAATGCTGTGATGATGCTTTGATTATTCAAAGATGATGATGTGATTATGCAGTGATGACTCAGTGATGATGCTGTGATGACGCAGTGATGATGCAGTGCTAATTCTGTGATGATGTAGTGATGAAGATGCGATGATGCTGTGATGATGTTTTGATGACACTGTGATGAATCTGTGATTATGCAGTAATGATTCTGTTATGATCCAGTGATGAAGCTGTGATGATGCTGAGATGATGCAGTTATTATGCTGTGATGATGCAGTGATTATGCTGTGATGATTCTCTGATGACACTTTGATGACGTAGTGATGATGCTGTGATTAAGTAGTGATGATGATGTGATGATGCTTTAGTGACGCTGTGATGACGAAATGATGATTTTGTGATGATATGATGATGCAGTGATGAGTCTGAGATGACACTGTGATGATGCTGGGATGACGTTGTAATGCTGCTGTGATGACGCTGTGATTATGAAGTGATGACGTTTTGATGATGAAGTGATGACGCGGTCGTGATGCTGTAATGACGCTGCGATGATGGTGTGATGATGCTGTGATGATGCTGTCATGACACTGATGACGTAGTGATGATGCTGTGATGATGCAGTGATGACGTTGTGATGACACAGTAATGATGCTCTGATGATCCAGCTATGATGCTTTGATGTTGCTCTGATGATGCAGTGATGATGATGTAATGATGCAGTGATGATGCTGTTACGATGCTGTGATGATTAAGTGATGATGACGTCATGATGCAGGGATGAAGTATCAAAGATGCTGTGATGAACCTGTTGTAATGATGTAATGACGCTGTGACGATGCAGTGATGATGCTGTGATGATGCAGTGCTTATACGGTGACGATGCTGTGATGATGCTGTGATGATCCTTTGATGATACTCTGATGATGCAGTGATGACGTTGTGATGACGCTGTGATGATACTGTGATGATGCTGTGATGTCGCTTTGATGATGCTGTGATGATGCTATGATGATTCTGTGATGATACTGTTATAACGCTGTGATGATGCTTTGATGACACTATGATGATATTGTGATAATGCAGTGATGATGATATGCTGATACTGTGATGACGCAGTGCTGACGCTCTGATGACGCTGTCATGATGCAGTGATGACGCTGTGATGATACAGTAATGATGCTGTGATAACGTTCTGATGATCAGACCTGCATCATCACAGATGGTGAAGATCGATTCCCCATACCGGAAAAAAAAAAAAACAGGTCGGGTCGGGTCCCCGGATGGCGTGATAGGGTAATGTTTGGACTCTGGCACCCGAGGTCCCAGGTTCGATTCTCCATACTTGCCAAAAAAACCTGGGTCGGGTCGGGTCCCCAGGTGACATCACAGGGTAAGGTCTGGACCCTGGCACCCGAGGTCGCAGGTTCGATTCCCCATGCCGGCCAAAAAACCCCGGGTCTGTTTGGGTCCCCGGGTGGCGTCACAGGGTAATGTCTGGACCCCGGCACCCGAGGTCGCAGGTTGGATTCCCCATACCGGCCAAAAAACCCCGGGTCGGTCCAATACCCAGGTGGAATCACAGGGTAATGTCTGGACTCCGGCACCTGAGGTCGCAGGTTCGATTCCCCATACCGGCCAACAAACCCCGGGTCCGTCCAATACCCGGGTGGCGCCACAGGGTAATGTCTGGACCCTGGCACCCGAGGTCGCAGATTCGATTCCCCATACCGGCCAAAAAACCTCGGGTCGGGCGTTACCTCCGGGTTGCGCCACAGGGTACTGTCTGGACACTGGCACCCGAGCTCACAGGTTTGATTCCCCATACCGGCCAAAAAACGTCGAATCTCATGGGGTCTCCGGGTGGCGTCACAGGGTAATGTCTGGACTCTGGCACTCGAGGTCGCAGGTTCGAATCCTCATACTGGCCAAAAAACCCCGGGTCTGGCGATCCCCCCGGGTTGCGTCACAGGGTAAGGTCTGGTCTCTGGCACTCGAGCTCACAGGTTGGTTTCCTCATACCGGCCAAAAAACCCCGGGTCGGTCCAATACCCGGGTGGCGCCACAAAGTGATGTCTGGACCCCGGCACCCGAGGTAGCAGGTTCGATTCCCCATACGGGCCAAAACACACCAGGTCAGGTTGATTCCCCTGATGGCATCACAGGGTAAGGTCTGGACTCTTACACCCGAGGTCGCAGGTTCGATTCCCCATACCGGCCAAAAAACCTTGGGTCTGGTGGGATCCCCGGGTGCCGCCACAGGGTACTGTCTGGACCCCGGCACCCAAGATCGCAGGTTCGATTCCCCATACCGGCCAAAAAACCCCGAGTCGGGTCTGGACCCCGGGTGGCGTCACAGGGTAATGTCTGGACTCTGGCACCCGAGCTCGCAGGTTCGATTCCCCATGCCGGCCAAAAAACTTCGGGTCAGGGCGGGTCCATCTGGTGGCGTCCCAGGGTAATGTCTGGACTCTGGCACCCGAGCTCGCAGGTTCGATTCCCCATGCCGGCCAAAAAACCCCGGTTTGGGTCTTGACCCCAGATGGCGTCACAGGGTAATGTCTGGACTCTGGCACCCGACCTCGCAGGTTCGATTCCCCATACCACCAAAAAAACCCCGGGTCGGGTTGGGTCCCTTGGTGGCGTCACAGGGTAATGTATGGACCCCGGCACCCGAGGTCGCAGGTTCGATTCCCTATTCCGGCCAAAAAACCCCGGGTCGGGTCGGGTCCCCGGGTGGCGCCACAGGGTACTGTCTAGACCCCGGCAGCCGAGGTCGCAGGTTCGATTCCCCATACCGGTCAAAAAACCCCGGGTCGGTTCTGGACCTTGGGTGGCGTCAAAGGGTAATATCTGGACTCTCGCACCCGAGGTTGCAGATTCGTTTCGCCATACCGGCTAAAAAACCCCGGGTCTGTTCATGTCCCCGGGTGGCTCCACAAGGTAATGTCTGGACCCCAGCACGCGATGTCACAGGTTCAATTCCCCATACAGGCCAAAAAACCCCGAGTCGGGTAGGGTCCCCGGTTGGCGTCACAGGGTAATGTCTGGACTCTGGCACCCGAGCTCACAGGTTCGATTCCCGATACATGCCAAAAAACCCCGGGTCGGGTCTGGACCTTGGGTGGCGTCAAAGGGTAATGTCTGGAAGCTGGTACCCAAGCTCGCAGGTTCGATTCCCCATGCCGGCCAAAAAACCCCGGGTCAGGGCGGGTCGGGTCCATCTGGTGGCGTCCCAGGGTAATATCGGGACGCCAGCCCGCGAGGTCGCAGGTTCGATTCCCCATACCAGCAAAAAAATACCCAGATCGGGTCTTGTCCCTGGGTGGCGTAACAGGGTAATGTCTGGACTCCGGCACCCAAGGTCGCAGGTTCGATTCCCCAACCGGCCAAAAAACCCGGGGTCGGGTCTGGACCCCGGGTGGCGTTACAGGCTATTGTCTGGACTCTGGCACCCGAGGTCGCAGGTTCGATTCCCCATACATGCCAAAACACCCCGGATCAGGTCGGGTCCCTGGGTGGCGTCACAGGGTATTGTCTGGACCCCGGCACCCAAGATCGCAGGTTCAATTCCCAATACCGGCCAAAAAACCCCGGGTCGGGTCTGGACCCCGGGTGGCATCACAGGGTAATGTCTGGACTCTGGCACCCGAGGTTGCAGGTTCGATTCCCCATACCGGCCAAAAAACCTTGGGTCTGGTGGGATCCCCGGGTGCCGCCACAGGGTACTGTCTGGACCCCGGCACCCAAGATCGCAGGTTCGATTCCCCATACCGGCCAAAAAACCCCGGGTCGGGTCTGGACCCCGGGTGGTGTCACAGGGTAATATCTGGACTCTGGCACCCGAGGTCGCAGGTTCGATTCCACATACCGGCCAAAAAACCCCGGGTCGGGTCTGGACCTTGGGTGGCGTCAAAGGGTAATGTCTGGAAGCTGGTACCCAAGCTCGCAGCTTCGATTCCCCAGGCCGGCCAAAAAACCCCGGGTCAGGGCGGGTCAGGTCCATCTGGTGGCGTCCCAGGGTAATGTCTGGACTCTGGCACTCGAGGTCGCAGGTTTGATTCCCCATAAGGGCCAAAAAAGCCCAGGTCAACTAGGGAGCCTGGGTGGGGCCACATCGTAATGTCTGGACCCCGGCAACCAAAGACGCAGGTTCGATTGCCCATAGCGGCCAAAATGGCCCGGGTCGGGTCGGGTCCCCGGGTGGCGCCACAGGGTAATGTCGGGACCCCGGCAACCGAGGTCGCAGGTTCGATTCCGCAGTAGGGCCAAAAAAGCCCGGGTCGGCTAGGCTCCCCGGGTGGCGCCACAGGGTAATGTCGGGACCCCGGCACCCGAGGTCGCAGGTTCGATTCCCCATAAGGGCCAAAAAAGCCCGGGTTGGGTCGGGTCCGTGGCCGGCGCCACAGGGTAATGTCGGGACCCCGGCACCCGAGGTCGCAGGTTCGATTCCCCATAAGGGCCAAAAAAGCCCGGGTCAGGTCGGGTTCCCGGGTGGCGCCACAGGGTAATGTCTGGACACCGGCACCCGAGGTCGCAGGTTCGATTCCCTATACCAGCCAAAAAACACCGGGTTGGGTCGGGTCCCCGGTTGGCGCCACAGGGTAATGTCGGGACCCCGGCACCCGAGGTCGCAGGTTCGATTCCCCATAAGGGCCAAAAAGGCCCTTGTCGGGTCGGGTCTCCTGGAGGCCCCACAGGGTAATGTCGGGACCCCGGCAACCGAGGTCGCAGGTTCGATTCCCCATAAGGGCCAGAAAAGCCCGGGTCAGGTCGGGTTCCCGGGTGGCGCCACAGGGTAATGTCTGGATGCCGGCACCCGAGGTCGCAGGTTCGATTCCCCATAAGGGCCAAAAAAGCGCGGGTCAGGTCGGGGTCCCCTGGTGGCGCCACAGGGTACTGTCTGGATGCCGGCACCCGAGGTCGCAGGTTCGATTCCCCATACCAGCCAAAAAAGCCCGGGTCGGCTAGGGTCCCCGGGTGGCACCACAGGGTAATGTCGGGATCCCGGCACCTGAGGTCACAGGTTTGATTCCGCATAAGGGCCAAAAAAGCCCTTGTCAGGTCAGGTCTCCGGGAGGCCCCACAGGGTAATGTCGGGACCCCGGCAACCGAGGTCACAGGTTCGATTCCCCATAAGGGCCAGAAAAGCCCGGGTCAGGTCGGGTTCCCGGGTGGCGCCACAGGGTAATGTCGGGACCCCGGCACCCGAGGTCGCAGGTTCGATTCCCTATACCAGCCAAAAAACACCGGGTTGGGTCGGGTCCCCGATTGGCGCCACAGGGTAATATAGGGATCCCGGCACCCGAGGTCGCAGGTTCGATTCCCCATAAGGGCCAAAAAAGCCCGGGTCGGGTCGGGTCACCGGGTGACGCCACAGGGTAATGTCGGGACCCCGGCACCCGAGGTCGCAGGTTCAATTCCCCAAAAGGGCCAAAAAAGCCCGGGTCAGGTTAGGTCCCCGGGTACGCGCCACTGAGTAATGTCGGGACCCCGGCACCCGAGGTCGCAGGTTCGATTCCCCATAAGGGCCAAAAAAGCCCTTGTCGGGTCGGGTCTCCAGAAGGCCCCACAGGGTAATGTCGGGACCCCGGCAACCGAGGTCGCAGGTTCGATTCCCCATAAGGGCCAGAAAAGCCCGGGTCGGCTAGGCACCCCGGGAGGCGCCACAGGGTAATGTCGGGACACCGGCACCCGAGGTCGCAGGTTCGATTCCCCATAAGGGCCAAAAAAACCCGGGTCGTGTCGGGTCTCCGGGTGGCGCCACAGGGTAATGTCGGGACACCGGCACCCGATATCGCAGGTTCGATTCCCAATAAGGGCCAAAAAAGCCCGGGTCAGTTCGGGTTCCCGGGTGGCGCCACAGGGTAATGTCGGGACCCCGGCACCCGAGGTCGCAGGTTCGATTCCCTATACCAGCCAAAAAACACCGGGTTGGGTCGGGTCCCCGGTTGGCGCCACAGGGTAATGTTGGGACCCCGGCACCCGAGGTCGAAGGTTCGATTCCCCATAAGGGCCAAAAAAGCCCTTGTCGGGTCGGGTCTCCGAGTGGCGCCACAGGGTAATGTCTGGACCCCGGCACCCGAGGTCGCAGGTTCGATTCCCCATAAGGGCCAAAAAAGCCCGGGTCAGGTCGGGTTCCCGGGTGGCGCCACAGGGTAATGTCTGGACCCCGGCACCCGAGGTCGCAGGTTCGATTCCCCATAAGGGCCAAAAAAGCCCGGGTCAGGTCGGGTCCCTGGGTGACGCGACAGGGTAATGTCGGGACCCCGGCACCCGAGGTCGCAGGTTCGATTCCCCATAAGGGCCAAAAAAGCGCGGGTCAGGTCGGGGTCCCCTGGTGGCGCCACAGGGTAGTGTCTGGATGCCGGCACCCGAGGTCGCAGGTTCGATTCCCCAAAAGGGCCAAAAAAGCCCGGGTCGGCTAGGGTCCCCGGGTGGCACCACAGGGTAATGTCGGGATCCCGGCAACTGAGGTCGCAGGTTTGATTCCGCATAAGGGCCAAAAAAGCCCTTGTCGGGTCGGGTCTCCGGGAGGCCCCACAGGGTAATGTCGGGACCCCGGCAACCGAGGTCACAGGTTCGATTCATCATATGGGCCAGAAAAGCCCGGGTCAGGTCGGGTTCCCGGGTGGCGCCACAGGGTAATGTCTGGACCCCGGCACCCGAGGTCGCAGGTTCGATTCCCTATACCAGCCAAAAAACACCGGGTTGGGTCGGGACCCCGATTGGCGCCACAGGGTAATGTAGGGATCCCGGCACCCGAGGTCGCAGGTTCGATTCCCCATGAGGGCCAAAAAAAACCACTTGTTGGCTCGGGTTCCCGGGTGCCGCCACAGAGTAATGTTGGGACCCCGGAACCGAGGTCACAGGTTCGATTCCCCATGAGGGCCAAAAAAAACCACTTGTTGGCTCGGGTTCCCGGGTGCCGCCACAGAGTAATGTCGGGACCCCGGCACCCGAGGTCGCAGGTTCGATTCCCCATAAGGGCCAAAAAAGCCCGGGTCGTGTCTGGTCCCCGGGTGGCGCCACAGGGTCATGTTGGGAACCTGGCACCCGAGGTCGCAGGTTCGATTCCCCATAAGGGACAAAAAAGCCCGGGTTGGGTCGGGTCCCCTGCTTGCGCCACAGAGTAATGTTTGGACCTCGGCACCCGAGGTCGCAGGTTCGATTCCCCATAAGGGCGAAAAAATCCCAGGTCTGGTCGGGTTCCCGGGTGGCGCCACAGGGTCATGTTGGGACCCCAGCACCCGAGGTCGCAGGTTCGATTCCCCATAAAGGCCAAAAAAACCCACTTGTCGGGTCGGGTCCCCGGGTATGCGCCACAGGGTCATGTTGGGACCCCGGCACCCGAGGTCGCAGGTTCGATTCCCCATGAGGGCCAAAAAAAACCACTTGTTGGCTCGGGTTCCTGGGTGGCGCCACAGAGTAATGTCGGGACCCCGGCACCCGAGGTCGCAGGTTCGATTCCCCATAAGGGCCAAAAAAGCCCGGGTCGGCTCAGGTCCCCGTGAGGCGCCACAGGGTCATGTTGGGAACCTGGCACCCGAGGTCGCAGGTTCGATTCCCCATAAGGGACAAAAAAGCCCGGGTTGGGTCGGGTCCCCTGCTTGCGCCACAGAGTAATGTTTGGACCTCGGCACCTGAGGTCGCAGGTTCGATTCCCCATAAGGGCCAAAAAATCCCAGGTCTGGTCGGGTTCCCGGGTGGCGCCACAGGGTCATGTTGGGACCCCAGCACCCGAGGTCGCAGGTTCGATTCCCCATAAAGGCCAAAAAAACCCACTTGTCGGGTCGGGTCCCCGGGTATGCGCCACAGGGTCATGTTGGGACCCCGGCACCCGAGGTCGCAGGTTCGATTCCCCATGAGGGACAAAAAAAACCACTTGTTGGCTCGGGTTCCCGGGTGGCGCCACAGAGTAATGTCGGGACCCCGGCACCCGAGGTCGCAGGTTCGATTCCCCATAAGGGCCAAAAAAGCCCGGGTCGGCTCAGGTCCCCGTGAGGCGCCACAGGGTCATGTTGGGAACCTGGCACCCGAGGTCGCAGGTTCGATTCCCCATAAGGGACAAAAAAGCCCGGGTTGGGTCGGGTCCCCTGCTTGCGCCACAGAGTAATGTTTGGACCTCGGCACCTGAGGTCGCAGGTTCGATTCCCCATAAGGGCCAAAAAATCCCAGGTCTGGTCGGGTTCCCGGGTGGCGCCACAGGGTCATGTTGGGACCCCAGCACCCGAGGTCGCAGGTTCGATTCCCCATAAAGGCCAAAAAAACCCACTTGTCGGGTCGGGTCCCCGGGTATGCGCCACAGGGTCATGTTGGGACCCCGGCACCCGAGGTCGCAGGTTCGATTCCCCATGAGGGCCAAAAAAAACCACTTGTTGGCTTGGGTTCCCGGGTGGCGCCACAGAGTAATGTCGGGACCCCGGCACCCGAGGTCGCAGGTTCGATTCCCCATAAGGGCCAAAAAAAAACACTTGTTGTCTCGGGACCCCGGGTGGCGCCACAGGGTAATGTCGGGACTCCGACACCCGAGGTCGCAGGTTCGATTCCCCATAAGGGCCAAAAAAAACCACTTGTCGGGTCGGGTCCCCGGGTGGCGCCACAGGGTAATGTCGGGACCCCGGCACCCGAGGTCGCAGGTTCGATTCCCCATAAGGGCCAAAAAAAACCACTTGTCAGCTCGGGTCCCCGGGTGGCGCCACAGGGTCATGTTGGGACCCCGGCACCGGAGGTCGCAGGTTCGATTCCCCATAAGGGCCAAAAAAAACCACTTGTAGGGTCGGGTCCCCGGGTGGCGCCACAGGGTCATGTTGGGACCCCGGCACCGAGGTCACAGGTTCGATTCCCCATGAGGGCCAAAAAAAACCACTTGTTGGCTCGGGTTCCCGGGTGGCGCCACAGAGTAATGTCGGGACCCCGGCACCCGAGGTCGCAGGTTCGATTCCCCATAAGGGCCAAAAAAGCCCGGGTTGGGTCGGGTCCCCTGCTTGTGCCACAGAGTAATATTAAGACCCCGGCACCCGAGGTCGCAGGTTCAATTCCCCATAAGGTCCAAAAAAACCACTTATCGGGTCGGGTCCCCGGGTGGCGCCACAGGGTAATGTCGGGACCCCGGCACCCGAGGTCGCAGGTTCGATTCCCCATAAGGGACAAAAAAGCCCGGGTTGGGTCGGGTCCCCTGCTTGCGCCACAGAGTAATGTTTGGACCTCGGCAAACGAGGTCGCAGGTTCGATTCCCCATAAGGGCCAAAAAGGCCCGGGTCGGGTCGGTTCCCCGTGTGTAGCCACAGAGTAATATCAAGACCCCAGCACCCGAGGTCGCAGGTTCGATTCCCCATAAGGGCCAAAAAAGCCCGGGTCGGCACGGGTCTCCGGGTGGCGCCACAGAGTAATATTAAGACCCCGGTACCCGAGGTCGCAGGTTCAATTCCCCATAAGGGCCAAAAAAACCACTTGTTGGCTCGGGTCCCCGGGTGGCGCCACAGGGTAATGTCGGGACCCCGGCACCCGAGGTCGCAGGTTCGATTCCCCAAAAGGGCCAAAAAAGCCCTTGTCGTGTCGGGTCCCCGGGTGGCGCCACAGGGTAATGTCGGCACACCGGAACCCAAGGTCGCAGGTTCGATTCCAAATAAGGGCCAAAAAAGCCCGGGTCGTGTCTGGTCCCCGGGTGGCGCCACAGGGTCATGTTGGGAACCTGGCACCCGAGGTCGCAGGTTCGATTCCCCATAAGGGCCAAAAAAAACCACTTGTCGGGTCGGGTCCCCGGGTGGCGCCACAGGGTCATATTGGGACCCCGGCACCGAGGTCACAGGTTCGATTCCCCATGAGGGCCAAAAAAAACCACTTGATGGCTCGGGTTCCCGGGTGGCGCCACAGAGTAATGTCGGGACCCCGGCACCCGAGGTCGCAGGTTCGATTCCCCATAAGGGCCAAAAAAGCCCGGGTCGTGTCTGGTCCCCGTGTGGCGCCACAGGGTCATGTTGGGAACCTGGCACCCGAGGTCGCAGGTTCGATTCCCCATAAGGGACAAAAAAGCCCGGGTTGGGTCGGGTCCCCTGCTTGCGCCACAGAGTAATGTTTGGACCTCGGCACCCGAGGTCGCAGGTTCGATTCCCCATAAGGGCCAAAAAATCCCAGGTCTGGTCGGGTTCCCGGGTGGCGCCACAGGGTCATGTTGGGACCCCAGCACCCGAGGTCGCAGGTTCGATTCCCCATAAAGGCCAAAAAAACCCACTTGTCGGGTCGGGTCCCCGGGTATGCGCCACAGGGTCATGTTGGGACCCCGGCACCCGAGGTCGCAGGTTCGATTCCCCATGAGGGCCAAAAAAAACCACTTGTTGGCTCGGGTTCCCGGGTGGCGCCACAGAGTAATGTCGGGACCCCGGCACCCGAGGTCGCAGGTTCGATTCCCCATAAGGGCCAAAAAATCCCAGGTCGGCTCGGGTCCCAGGGTGGCGCCACAGGGTCATGTTGGGACCCCAGCACCCGAGGTCGCAGGTTCGATTCCCCATAAAGGCCAAAAAAAACCACTTGTTGGCTCGGGTCCCCGGGTGGCGCCACAGGTTCAGGTCGAGACCCCGGCACCCGAGGTCGCAGGTTCGATTCCCCATAAGGGCCAAAAAAGCCCGGGTCGGCTTGGGTCCCCGGGTGGCGCCTCAGGGTAATGTCGGGACTCCGGCACCCGAGGTCGCAGGTTCGATTCCCCATAAGGGCCAAAAAAGCCCGGGTCGGCTCACGTCCCCGGGTGGCGCCACAGGGTCATGTTGGGACCGCGGCACCCTAGGTTGCAGGTTCGATTCCCCATAAGGGCCAAAAAAAAACACTTGTTTTCTCGGGACCCTGGGTGGCGCCACAGGGTAATGTCGGGACTCAGACACGCGAGGTCGCAGGTTCGATTCCCCATAAGGGCCAAAAAAACCAATTGTTGGCTCGGGTCCCCGGGTGGCGCCACAGGGTCATGTCGGGACCCAAGAACCCGAGGTCGCAGGTTTGATTCCCCATAAGGGCCAAAAAAAACCACTTGTCGTCTCGGGTCCCCTGGTTGCGCCACAGGGTAATGTCGGGACCCCGGCACCCGAGGTCGCAGGTTCGATTCCCCGTAAGGGCCAAAAAAACCACTTGTCGGGTCAGGTCCCCGGGTGGCGCCACAGGGTAATGTCGGGACCCTGGCACCCGAGGTCGCAGGTTCGATTCCCCATAAGGGCCAAAAAAAACCACTTGTCGGGTTGGGTCCCCGGGTGGCGCCACAGGGTCATATTGGGACCCCGGCACCCGAGGTCGCAGGTTCGATTCCCCATGAGGGCCAAAAAAAACCACTTGTTGGCTCGGGTTCCCGGGTGGCGCCACAGAGTAATGTCGGGACCCCGGCACCCGAGGTCGCAGGTTCGATTCCCCATAAGGGCCAAAAAAGCCCGGGTCGGCTCAGGTCCCCGTGTGGCGCCACAGGGTCATGTTGGGAACCTGGCACCCGAGGTCGCAGGTTCGATTCCCCATAAGGGACAAAAAAGCCCGGGTTGGGTCGGGTCCCCTGCTTGCGCCACAGAGTAATGTTTGGACCTCGGCACCCGAGGTCGCAGGTTCGATTCCCCATAAGGGCCAAAAAATCCCAGGTCTGGTCGGGTTCCCGGGTGGCGCCACAGGGTCATGTTGGGACCCCAGCACCCGAGGTCGCAGGTTCGATTCCCCATAAAGGCCAAAAAAACCCACTTGTCGGGTCGGGTCCCCGGGTATGCGCCACAGGGTCATGTTGGGACCCCGGCACCCGAGGTCGCAGGTTCGATTCCCCATGAGGGCCAAAAAAAACCACTTGTTGGCTTGGGTTCCCGGGTGGCGCCACAGAGTAATGTCGGGACCCCGGCACCCGAGGTCGCAGGTTCGATTCCCCATAAGGGCCAAAAAATCCCAGGTCGGCTCGGGTCCCAGGGTGGCGCCACAGGGTCATGTTGGGACCCCAGCACCCGAGGTTGCAGGTTCGATTCCCCATAAAGGCCAAAAAAGCCCGGGTCGGCTTGGGTTTCCGTGTGGAGCCACAGGGTCATGTTGGGAACCTGGCACCCGAGGTCGCAGGTTCGATTCCCCATGAGGGCCAAAAAAAACCACTTGTTGGCTCGGGTCCCCGGGTGGCGCCACAGGGTAATGTCGGGACCCCGGCACCCGAGGTCGCAGGTTCGATTCCCCATAAGGGCCAAAAAAGCCCGGGTTGGGTCGGGTCCGCGGCCGGCACCACAGGGTAATGTCGGGACACCGGCACCCGAGGTCGCAGGTTCGATTCCCCAGTAGGGCCAAAAAAGCCCGGGTCAGGTCGGGTTCCCGGGTGGCGCCACAGGGTAATGTCTGGACCCCGGCACCCGAGGTCGCAGGTTCGATTCCCTATACCAGCCAAAAAACACCGGGTTGGGTCTGGTCCCCGGTTGGCGCCACAGGGTAATGTAGGGACACCGGCACCCGAGGTCGCAGGTTCGATTCCCCATATCGGCCAAAAAAACCCAGGTCGGGTTGGGTCCCCGGGTGCCGCCACAGGATAATGTCTGGACTCCGGCACCCGAGGTCGCAGGTTCGATTCCCCATAAGGGCCAAAAAAGCCCTTGTCGGGTCGGGTCTCCGGGAGGCCCCACAGGGTAATGTCGGGACCCCGGCAACTAAGGTCGCAGGTTCGATTCCCCATAAGGGCCAAAAAAGCCCGGGTCAGGTCGGGTTCCCGGGTGGCACAACAGGGTAATGTCTGGACCCCGGCACCCGAGGTCGCAGGTTCGATTCCCCATAAGGGCCAAAAAAGCCCGGGTCAGGTCGGGTTCCCGGGTAGCGCCACAGGGTAATGTTGGGACCCCCGCCCCCGAGGTTGCAGGCTGGATACGTGATAAGGGCCAAAAAAGCCCTTGTCGGGTCGGGTCTCCGGGAGGCCCCACAGGGTAATGTCTGGACCCCGGCAACCGAGGTCGCAGGTTCGATTCCCCATAAGGGCCAAAAAAGCCCGGGTCGGCTTGGGTCCCCGGGTGGCGCCTCAGGGTAATGTCGGGACTCCGGCACCCGAGGTCGCAGGTTCGATTCCCCATAAGGGCCAAAAAAGCCCGGGTCGGCTCACGTCCCCGGGTGGCGCCACAGGGTCATGTTGGGACCGCGGTACCCGAGGTTGCAGGTTCGATTCCCCATAAGGGCCAAAAAAAAACACTTGTTGTCTCGGGACCCTGGGTGGCGCCACAGGGTAATGTCGGGACTCCGACACCCGAGGTCGCAGGTTCGATTCCCCATAAGGGCCAAAAAAACCAATTGTTGGCTCGGGTTCCCGGGTGGCGCCACAGGGTCATGTCGGGACCCCAGCACCCGAGGTCGCAGGTTTGATTCCCCATAAGGGCCAAAAAAAACCACTTGTCGTCTCGGGTCCCCTGGTTGCGCCACAGGGTAATGTCGGGACCCCGGCACCCGAGGTCGCAGGTTCGATTCCCCGTAAGGGCCAAAAAAACCACTTGTCGGGTCGGGTCCCCGGGTGGCGCCACAGGGTCATGTCGGGACCCTGGCACCCGAGGTCGCAGGTTCGATTCCCCATAAGGGCCAAAAAAAACCACTTGTCAGCTCGGGTCCCTAGGTGGCGCCACAGGGTCATATTGGGACCCCGGCACCCGAGGTCGCAGGTTCGATTCCCCATGAGGGCCAAAAAAAACCACTTGTTGGCTCGGGTTCGCGGGTGGCGCCACAGAGTAATGTCGGGACCCCGGCACCCGAGGTCGCAGGTTCGATTCCCCAAAAGGGCCAAAAAAGCGCGGGTCAGGTCGGGGTCCCCGGGTGGCGCCACAGGGTACTGTCTGGATGCCGGCACCCGAGGTCGCAGGTTCGATTCCCCAAAAGGGCCAAAAAAGCCCGGGTCGGCTAGCGTCCCCGGGTGGCACCACAGGGTAATGTCGGGATCCCAGCACCTGTGGTCGCAGGTTTGATTCCGCATAAGGGCCAAAAAAGCCCTTGTCGGGTCGGGTCTCCGGGAGGCCCCACAGGGTAATGTCGGGACCCCGGCAACCGAGGTCACAGGTTCGATTCCCCATTGGGGCCAAAAAAGCTTGGGTCCCCTTGGCACCCCGGGTGGCGCCACAGGGTAATGTCGGGACACCGGCACCCGAGGTCGCAGGTTCGATTCCCAATAAGGGCCAAAAAAGCCCGGGTCGGGTCGGGTCCGCGGCCGGCGCCACAGGGTAATGTCGGGACCCCGGCACCCGAGGTCGCACGTTTGATTCCCCATAAGGGCAGGGTCAACTAGGGAGCCTGTGTGGGGCCACATCGTAATGTCTGGACCCCGGCAACCGAGGACGCAGGTTCGATTGCCCATAATGACCAAAATGGCCCGGGTCGGGTCGGGTCCCCTGGTGGCGCCACAGGGTAATGTCGGGACGCCGGCACCCGAGGTCGCAGGTTCGATTCCCCGTAAGGGCCAAAAAAGCCCGGGTTGGGTCGGGTCGCCGGGTGGCGCCACAGGGTAATGTCGGGACACCGGCACCCGAGGTCGCAGGTTCGATTCCCCATAAGGGCCAAAAAAGCCCTTGTCGTGTCTGGTCCCCGGTTGGCGCCACAGGGTAATGTCTGGACCCCGGCACCCGAGGTCGCAGGTTCGATTCCCCATAAGGGCCAAAAAAGCCCCGGTTGGGTCGGGTCCCCAGGTGGCGCCACAGGGTAATGTCGGGACACCGGCACCCGAGGTGGCAGGCTCGATTCCTGATAAGGGCCAAAAAAGCCCGGGTTGGGTCGGGTCCGCGGCCGGCGCCACAGGGTAATGTTGGGACTCCGGCACCCGAGGTTGCAGGTTCGATTCCCCAAAAGGGCCAAAAAAGCCCTTGTCGTGTCGGGTCCCCGGGTGGCGCCACAGGGTAATGTCGGGACCCTGGCACCCATGGTCGCAGGTTCGATTCCCCATACTGGCCAAAAATCCCCGGGTCGTGTCGGGTCCTCAGGTGGCGCCACAGGGTAATGTCGGGACCCTGGCTGTCCTCTTGCTTGTCCTCGAAGCCCGCCACAATATACTTGATGAAAAGCTTTTTCTCCTGCTCCAGCTCATGCTGGAGCTTTCGGATGCAGGCGGGCTGGTCTCCATGCGTCTCCCAACGCAGTTCTTTGAGGACAGCCTGGAGCTTGGCACAGGCCGCGCTGCTGCTCCTGCAGGGCCTCCGCAGCTCGTCGGCCAGCTGCCGCTGCAGCTCCCGCGCTTGGTGCGTGGTAGCGTCGCGCTCCTTCTGCAGCAGCTCCTGCGCCGCCTGCAGCTCGGCCACCTTCCACCGCAGCATCTGCCGGGTCTCGGTGGCGCGCTGCTGCCACTGCTGCTCCTGCAGCTGCTGCGCGTCGAGGGCCTGCTGCCTCTCCCACTCGCACTGCAGCTGCTGCACCAGCAGCTGCCGCTCCCTCTCCTGCGCCTCCTTCATTTTGGAAATCTCCGCGGCAAAGTGGCGCTGCAGCTCTTGGTTGTTGAGCCGCTCGCCCTCCAGTTTGGCCCGCAGTGCCTGCAGCTCCAGCCTGCGCTCCTCCTGCTGCGCAGGGCTGCCAGCGAGCTGCGCTGGCCCCCGTTGGGGCACGGGGCAGCTGGACCGCATCTATCCCCATCCTGCAACGTCCCACACCATGGCCACGGGTACAGGAAGAGTTGGGTGAGCTCTGACTGCTGTGGCCCTTGGCCACCGACGGTCACCTTCACTGGGTCTGCAAGGGCTAGCAGCCCCTGACCCTGTAGCGTCTACTGCCAGTCGCACCAGTCACATCAGTGCAGAGACAGCGTCTGCTACTGGCTGTGAGGCCGTGCGCCTGGAATTTATAGGGTGTGCGGCGTGACCACACAATGGAGGGTGGGGCAGCATGCCCTTATATGGAGTTGGGCGGTATGCCTTATACGGGGCATGACCTTATATGGAGTTGGGCGGTATGCATTATAGGATCATTGAATACCCCGAGGTGGAAGGAACCCATCAGGACCACCAAGTCCAACTCCTCACACGGTTTTGGGATGTACGGCCTTCCATGCGATTGGGCTGGTCGGCATTCCTCGTGCTGCCTCTTGCCTTCTGCCTGAGCCCTCTGCAAGCTCTCGAGCTCCTGTTCTTTCTTCTGCAGCGCTAGCTGTATCTTCAGGTGTTCTCTCTCCAGCTGTGGCCCTCTATCTGCAATTTCCTTGAGCGCTTTCAGCTGGCACTCTGCCTCTTGCAGCTGGGCCTGAAGCTCATGGACCTGTTGCAGGGCAGAGATTTGCTCCTCTGCCATTTGCTATACCTGTTTCTTCGGGTAAGCATTTTCAGCTTGCACTTCCATCGCTGCGTCCAGCTGCCTTCAGAGGTTCGATTTTCCATACCGGTGCCTGGACCCCGGGTCGGGTCGGAACCCGGGTGGCATCACAGGGTAATGTCAGGACCCCGGCACCCGAGGTCGCAGGTTCGATTCCCCATAAGGGCCAAAAAAGCCCGGGTCAGCTAGGCTCCCCGGGTGGCGCCACAGGGTAATGTCGGGACCCCGGCACCCGAGGTCGCAGGTTCGATTCCCCATAAGGGCCAAAAAGGCCCGGGTCGGGTCGGTTCCCCGGGTGTAGCCACAGAGTAATATCAAGACCCCAGCACCCGAGGTCGCAGGTTCGATTCCCCATAAGGGCCAAAAAAGCCCGGGTCGGCACGGGTCTCCGGGTGGCGCCACAGAGTAATATTAAGACCCCGGTACCCGAGGTCGCAGGTTCAATTCCCCATAAGGGCCAAAAAAACCACTTGTTGGCTCGGGTCCCCGGGTGGCGCCACAGGGTAATGTCGGGACCCCGGCACCCGAGGTCGCACGTTTGATTCCCCATAAGGGCTAAAAAAGCCCAGGTCAACTAGGGAGCCTGTGTGGGGCCACATCGTAATGTCTGGACCCCGGCAACCGAGGACGCAGGTTCGATTGCCCATAATGACCAAAATGGCCCGGGTCGGGTCGGGTCCCCTGGTGGCGCCACAGGGTAATGTCGGGACGCCGGCACATGAGGTCGCAGGTTCGATTCCCCAAAAGGGCCAAAAAAGCCCGGGTCGGCTAGGCTCCCCGGGTGGCGCCTCAGGGTAATGTCGGGACCCCGGCACCCGAGGTCGCAGGTTCGATTCCCCGTAAGGGCCAAAAAAGCCCGGGTTGGGTCGGGTCGCCGGGTGGCGCCACAGGGTAATGTCGGGACACCGGCACCCGAGGTCGCAGGTTCGATTCCCCATAAGGGCCAAAAAAGCCCTTGTCGTGTCTGGTCCCCGGTTGGCGCCACAGGGTAATGTCTGGACCCCGGCACCCGAGGTCGCAGGTTCGATTCCCCATAAGGGCCAAAAAAGCCCCGGTTGGGTCGGGTCCCCAGGTGGCGCCACAGGGTAATGTCTGGACCCCGGCACCCGAGGTGGCAGGCTCGATTCCTGATAAGGGCCAAAAAAGCCCTTGTCGGGTCAGGTCCCCGGTTGGCCCCACAGGGTAATGTCGGGACCCCGGCACCCGAGGTCGCATGTTCGATTCCCCATAAGGGCCAAAAAAGCCCAGGTCAACTAGGGAGCCTGTGTGGGGCCACATCGTAATGTCTGGACCCCGGCAACCGAGGACGCAGGTTCGATTGCCCATAATGACCAAAATGGCCCGGGTCGGGTCGGGTCCCCTGGTGGCGCCACAGGGTAATGTCGGGACGCCGGCACCCGAGGTCGCAGGTTCGATTCCCCATAAGGGCCAAAAAAGCCCGGGTCGGGTCGGGTCCCCAGGTGGCGCCACAGGGTAATGTCGGGACCCCGGCACCCGAGGTCGCAGGTTCGATTCCCCATAAGGGCCAAAAAAGCCCGGGTCGGGTCGGGTCCCCGGGTGGCGCCACAGGGTAATGTCGGGACACCGGCACCCGAGGTCGCAGGTTCGATTCCCCATAAGGGCCAAAAAAGCCCGGGTTGGGTCGGGTCCGCGGCCGGCGCCACAGGGTAATGTTGGGACTCCGGCACCCGAGGTTGCAGGTTCGATTCCCCAAAAGGGCCAAAAAAGCCCTTGTCGCGTCGGGTCCCCGGGTGGCGCCACAGGGTAATGTCGGGACCCTGGCACCCATGGTCGCAGGTTCGATTCCCCATACTGGCCAAAAATCCCCGGGTCGTGTCGGGTCCTCAGGTGGCGTCACAGGGTAATGTCGGGACCCTGGCTGTCCTCTTGCTTGTCCTCGAAGCCCGCCACAATATACTTGATGAAAAGCTTTTTCTCCTGCTCCAGCTCATGCTGGAGCTTTCGGATGCAGGCGGGCTGGTCTCCATGCGTCTCCCAACGCAGTTCTTTGAGGACAGCCTGGAGCTTGGCACAGGCCGCGCTGCTGCTCCTGCAGGGCCTCCGCAGCTCGTCGGCCAGCTGCCGCTGCAGCTCCCGCGCTTGGTGCGTGGTAGCGTCGCGCTCCTTCTGCAGCAGCTCCTGCGCCGCCTGCAGCTCGGCCACCTTCCACCGCAGCATCTGCCGGGTCTCGGTGGCGCGCTGCTGCCACTGCTGCTCCTGCAGCTGCTGCGCGTCGAGGGCCTGCTGCCTCTCCCACTCGCACTGCAGCTGCTGCACCAGCAGCTGCCGCTCCCTCTCCTGCGCCTCCTTCATTTTGGAAATCTCCGCGGCAAAGTGGCGCTGCAGCTCTTGGTTGTTGAGCCGCTCGCCCTCCAGTTTGGCCCGCAGTGCCTGCAGCTCCAGCCTGCGCTCCTCCTGCTGCGCAGGGCTGCCAGCGAGCTGCGCTGGCCCCCGTTGGGGCACGGGGCAGCTGGACCGCATCTATCCCCATCCTGCAACGTCCCACACCATGGCCACGGGTACAGGAAGAGTTGGGTGAGCTCTGACTGCTGTGGCCCTTGGCCACCGACGGTCACCTTCACTGGGTCTGCAAGGGCTAGCAGCCCCTGACCCTGTAGCGTCTACTGCCAGTCGCACCAGTCACATCAGTGCAGAGACAGCGTCTGCTACTGGCTGTGAGGCCGTGCGCCTGGAATTTATAGGGTGTGCGGCGTGACCACACAATGGAGGGTGGGGCAGCATGCCCTTATATGGAGTTGGGCGGTATGCCTTATACGGGGCATGACCTTATATGGAGTTGGGCGGTATGCATTATAGGATCATTGAATACCCCGAGGTGGAAGGAACCCATCAGGACCACCAAGTCCAACTCCTCACACGGTTTTGGGATGTACGGCCTTCCATGCGATTGGGCTGGTCGGCATTCCTCGTGCTGCCTCTTGCCTTCTGCCTGAGCCCTCTGCAAGCTCTCGAGCTCCTGTTCTTTCTTCTGCAGCGCTAGCTGTATCTTCAGGTGTTCTCTCTCCAGCTGTGGCCCTCTATCTGCAATTTCCTTGAGCGCTTTCAGCTGGCACTCTGCCTCTTGCAGCTGGGCCTGAAGCTCATGGACCTGTTGCAGGGCAGAGATTTGCTCCTCTGCCATTTGCTATACCTGTTTCTTCGGGTAAGCATTTTCAGCTTGGACTTCCATCGCTGCGTCCAGCTGCCTTCAGAGGTTCGATTTTCCATACCGGTGCCTGGACCCCGGGTCGGGTCGGAACCCGGGTGGCATCACAGGGTAATGTCAGGACCCCGGCACCCGAGGTCGCAGGTTCGATTCCCCATAAGGGCCAAAGAAGCCCGGGTCGGGTCGGGTCGCCGGGTGGCGCCACAGGGTAATGTCGGGACCCCGGCAACCGAGGTCGCAGGTTCGATTCCCCATAAGGGCCAAAAAAGCCCTTGTCGGGTCGGGTCTCCGGGAGGCCCCACAGGGTAATGTCGGGACCCCGGCACCCGAGGTCACAGGTTCAATTCCCCATTGGGGCCAAAAAAGCTTGGGTCCTCTAGGCACCCCGGGTGGCGCCACAGGGTAATGTCGGGACACCGGCACCCGAGGTCGCAGGTTCGATTCCCAATAAGGGCCAAAAAAGCCCGGGTTGGGTCGGTTCCGCGGCCGGCCCCACAGGGTAATGTTGGGACCCCGGCACCCGAGGTCGCAGGTTCGATTCCCCATAAGGGCCAAAAAAGCCCGGGTCAGCTAGGCTCCCCGGGTGGCGCCACAGGGTAATGTCAGGACCCCGGCACCCGAGGTCGCAGGTTCGATTCCCCATAAGGGCCAAAAAAGCCCGGGTCGGGTCGGGTCCGCGGCCGGCGCCACAGGGTAATGTCGGGACCCCGGCACCCGAGGTCGCAGGTTCGATTCCCAATACCAGGCAAAAAAGCGCGGGTCAGGTCGGGGTCCCCGGGTGGCGCCACAGGGTACTGTCTGGATGCCGGCACCCGAGGTCGCAGGTTCGATTCCCCAAAAGGGCCAAAAAAGCCCGGGTCGGCTAGGGTCCCCCGTTGTCGCCACAGGGTAATGTCGGGACGCCGGCACCCGAGGTCGCAGGTTCGATTCCCCATAAGGGCCAAAGAAGCCCGGGTCGGGTCGGGTCGCCGGGTGGCGCCACAGGGTAATGTCGGGACACCGGCACCCGAGGTCGCAGGTTCGATTCCCCATAAGGGCCAAAAAAGCCCTTGTCGGGTCGGGTCTCCAGGAGGCCCCACAGGGTAATGTCGGGACCCCGGCACCCGAGGTGACAGGTTCGATTCCCCATTGGGGCCAAAAAAGCTTGGGTCCCCTTGGCACCCCGGGTGGCGCCACAGGGTAATGTCGGGACACCGGCACCCGAGGTCGCAGGTTCGATTCCCAATAAGGGCCAAAAAAGCCCGGGTCGGGTCGGGTCTCCAGGAGGCCCCACAGGGTAATGTCGGGACACCGGCACCCGAGGTCGCAGGTTCGATTCCCCATAAGGGCCAAAAAAGCCCTTGTCGTGTCTAGTCCCCGGGTGGCGCCACAGGGTAATGTCGGGACACCGGCACCCGAGGTCGCATAATAGATAGATTATTAGAGATAGATTATATATCACATAGCTCGTGAGTGTTCCAAGAAAAGGGAACCTGTGGTCGAAAACAGCCGTGTTCGTTGTTGGGTGTGTGGGCGGTCTGGCCACCGCGCTCGCGAGTGTTCACAACGAAAAGGGGAGGTGAAAGAGGAAAAAAGGGGGGGGCAGTCGGGAAACGCCAACGCCAGGACGAAAAGGGACCCACTGTCTCGGCCGCAAGCGTGGGTCCCAACCCCCATCGAGCAGGGGTGGACAAGTCCGCCGTCCAGTCTCGGGCCGGAAAACAATTGGTAAATACAGAAGCTTGGCTTGCGGGTGCGCGGGCGGTAGAGCAAGGAGTGGAAATTCCCGTGCAGCTGCGGACTGCCACAGCTGAGCCCACTGTGTTCCCTCTGCTGACCGAAAGTGATGATGGACTCTCTAGCACGAATTATCCCCTGATACAAGTTAGTTTTGACATGGGTTCTCGGCCAACTTTGCCTGCCCGAGTAGCTATTCAAGGCGTGAAGGATCCATTTCCACCGGTAGCCATTATAACCTTTTTAGTGGACTCCGGTGCAGATGTCACCTCCATTTCCGCCGCACGCTGGCCTCGACAATGGCCGCTAGATCCGCTGCCACGAGCGGTGAGTGGGGTGGGTGGTTTGGTGGAAGGTCATCGCAGCCGTCATCCAGTATTGATTCGCTGGGATGATGCTGGTGTCCGGCAGGAGGTGGGGCCCCTCAGACCCTACGTTCTAGCCATTCCTATATCTCTGTTAGGTCGTGATGCATTAGTGTTAGCAGGAGCTCGCTTGCATATTGAACCTTCACAGCAGGTTTTATACAGGGGGCCACTGGGGAGCCGCGCCCCTGTTGGCGTTTAACATGGCGGTCGGACGACCCCATATGGGTTGCCCAGTGGCCCATCACAAAAGAGAAGCTTATCACTCTGCATGAACTCGTCAAACAAGAAGTGCAACAAGGACATCTCGTTCCGTCAACTAGCCCTTGCAATTCCCCTGTATTTGTAATTAAGAAAAAATCTGGGAAATGGCGCTTTTTACATGATTTACATGCGGTTAACGCCTCGATGGAGGACATGGGGCCCTTACAGCCTGGGTTGCCATTACCTACTATGATCCCTAGAGATTGGCAATGTATGATCATAGACTTAAAGGATTGTTTTTTCAGCATACCTTTGCATCCTGATGACACCAAGCATTTTGCTCTAACCATTCCATCATTGAACAATGTGCAGCCAGCAGCCCGGTATGAGTGGGTTGTCCTCCCTCAAGGAATGAAGAATTCCCCCATGATTTGTCAGATGTATGTGGCCAAAGCCCTCGAGGCAGTTCATCGGCAGCACCCCGCTATCTTGGTTGTCCATTATATGGATGAGTTGCTGCTTGCTGCCCCCGTACTGCCTTCGGGTCTGTATGATCAAAGAGAGGCCGCTCTATTGGAATTTGGTCTGACCATCGGGAAAGATAAAACTCAGCTAGTGGCTCCATACAAATATCTGGGGACTCAGCTTACAGAACGCCTTGTGCAACCTCAAAAATTGTTAGTCACAGAGAATTCGGTTACTAACTTGCATCAGTTACAACTGTTGGTTGGCGCCCTGCAGCGGCTCTGTCAATTTGTTCCGCTGCCCCCTGACGAGATGCAATTATTTACTGATCAGTTACGGGGTGACACTGACCTGACAGCCCCACGCCAGCTGTCCTCCCAACATCAGCACATATTAGAGCGCTTTATGCAATGCCTCCAAAAGCAAGGCTTATGGCGTCACGATGCTGCGCACACCCCTTACTTGCACACATCCTTTTGCAGGTACAGGGAGCTATTACTATTCTACATCAGGGCCAGCTGCAGTGCCCACTGCTTTTTGGCTACGCGTCTGTGCCCCGCGTTGCGTTTCCACAATGAGATGAACTCCTTGCCCTCGCTATAGAGTGGGCTCGAACGAAGGTGCGTGCAATAGGTGGCAGTGAACTGCGCCTGCTGTCGGTGGAACTACGACCGAATGCCTTGGCGTCTCTTTTACAACAATCTATGCGACTGCAGACTGCCCTAGCAGCTTACCCTCATGCTTTGCAGGCGTATCCAAAGTCGCCTTATGCGAGTCTATTTTCCGTACTTGATGTAATTCCTGCTTTGCCGATCTCTCCAGAGCCATGGCAGGCTCGAACTGTTTTTACTGATGCAGCTGGCTCCACTCACAAGTTTGCCGTGGTGTGGTGGAATGGCTTGGAATGGGAAGGCCAAGTGCGCCGCAACACTTCCATTTCTTTACAGCATCTTGAAATGCTTGCTATTTGTCTCGCGCTCCCTCTTTTTCCCACAGAGCCTTTGAATATTGTAACAGACAGCCAATATTGTTTTCGCTCTGCCGCTCTCTGCCGTTCCTGCATCGCACCACGGACTGAAACCGCAGTTCTCCTGTATAACGCCCTTTCTCGGCGCAGCCAGCCTGTTTTTGTAATGCATGTCAATAGCCACACCCAGTTACCCGGTTTCATTACGGCGGGTAACGCGGCAGCAGACTTGGCATGCTACCCCGCCCTTGTCGATACCCACGTAGCTGCTGCCCAGTCGCACCGCCAATTTCACCAATCAGCTTTGTCATTGCATCGTCTATTTAAAATTCCGTTAGCTGACGCACGGTCTATAATAGCCGCATGTCCAGCCTGTAGTCACCCTGCTCCTCTGCCGTCTGGAGTAAATCCGAGAGGACTGCATCCCAACGAGCTGTGGCAGATGGACGTTACAGAATATGTGCCTTTTGGACGTTTCCCGTTTCTCCACATTGTGGTGGATACCTGTAGTGGTATGATGTGGGCTACTGCTCTCACAGGACAGAAAGCTCGAGAGTGCATTCGTGCCCTGCACATTGCAGTTGCAGTTATGGGCATCCCGCACACTCTAAAAACAGATAATGGTCCAGGCCATTATCTGTACACTAGTCGGCTCTTTGGCCAATGGTGTTGCACCTGGGGCATCATTCATATCTTGGGTATTCCGCATAATTCTACTGGGCAAGCCATTATTGAGCGTACTCATCTGACTTTGAAAGCTCGCCTCGACGCCCTTAAAGAGGGGGGAATGGAGGCGACTGGCTATGGAGATTCCTGTCCGCACACTTTGTTATTAAAGGCCCTTTTTAGTTTAAATCATTTGGAAGGTCGATCCGCAGACCATGCTACGACAGAACGCGTACCTTTAGGGGTTGTTCAGGGACGCCTGGACGGTGGGCCGTGGAATCAGGATCCGGTACCCCTGTTAGTTATGGGTCGGGGTTATGCCTGTGTACAACTACCATCAGGGGTTCGATGGGTTCCAGCCCGATGGGTACGTCCGTTCCCTGAGCAGGCGGACTCAAAGGAACAGCCGTTCCCTGAGCTGGCGGACTCAAAGGAACAGGAAATGAGTAAGTAACTTTCTCCCCTTTACAGCGACTCCTGCTTGCCCTTGCCTTGTGCCCTGCAGTGTACGGGGGCTACTGGCAGGAGTATGCCATTCAACAAAATGCGGACATTTGTATTCGAATGACGGGCCTCCAAGATCCAGTTTCTACCTGCGCTGTGGGCTACCGGACCGCTCCGCTATTTCCAATGCCATACGCTTACAACCTACGGTCTGCTGAGCCAGTACCCAAGGGAACACTTTGTGGGCTGTTCCCGCTTGTTGCTTGCCGGGGAAGGAAGCTGACTACTGTTCGTATCAATGCCACCGTGCAGGCAGGTATCAATCTGACACATGAAACACACTTGTCATCGGACGGCACCACGCATGTGACGGTGGACGGAAAAGAAGCCGTTCTGCCGGTGGCGCAGTTGTGCGGCTCCATTGACGTTTGGGACAATGGAACAATAGCGGATGTGACCATTCCGCCGCGGACAGTTAAGGCCATGGTGCGCAGTCAACCGGTGGCCTGGTTGTGGGTGGGGCCGCCGGGCCAAGCTCCTGCACCGGTGGACTTTTTCCCTGGGGATGCTTGGACTGTTACTGTTGTAAACAGCCGTGGGGTGGCCCCTTATCAATCGGTCCGCGTTGTGCATGTTTTGAGCTCTGCTCATTGGCGCTTACCTAACCCCTACTGGTTGCTCTGTTCTCAGGAACGTGCGTGGAAGGTGATCCCAGCTAACGTTTGTGCTCTATGGGTCTGCTATTGTGGCCGCATCGCACTGCTCGCAGCCCACGAGCAACCCATGAATCTATTGAGACTGCAGCAGGATTCTGTAAAATTAAGGTTTCCGAAATGAGAAAGAAAAGGTCAGTCCAGTACACACAACAAGCGATACCTACAACACCGGAAACACAACAAGCAGGGAGCAATCAAGAGGAAAATTTAATGATAGGGTTAATTAGAGATTTCGCAAAAATGCAGAATGTGAGTCGAGTGACCGCTTGTTTACCTATACCTAAATCCGCAGGTGATCCTATACCCTGGGGCATAATTACATCACCAATACCCCAGATTGAGAAAAACAAAACAGTCCAATGTGAAACGGAAAAGGTCATAGAGACAGTAATGCTGGGAGGGTTTTACAGAGAGTGTCAGTTTTGCTATCGTTCTGGATGTGAAAAGGAAAGAAATTACAAATTTACGGTTATAAACACCTTTAGTGGACGGTTAGGGATGTGTGAGTATGATGCACCACGCACACGACAAAAGGAAAAGATTATATGGAAGTGCAAAGAAGGCAACGAGCCAGGAGGATTAGAGGGTTGGGATTCAGCATGGGCATTAAGTATACTGCAGGAATACCAATATGGGGGAAATACTCCTTGGTGTTTGCAATGGGTAGGAAAGACGAATAATGACCAAAGTTTACTATATGAGATGGCTCAGAGGGAAACTAGTAGTCGGGAGCGGGTAAAGGCAGTCCCGTGGTGGAATTGTACACAAATATTCAATTGTGACACTGATTTAGAAACGATATCTCTGCTCCCGGTAAAGATAGCCTTAGCCACCGGATGTGCATGCAGAGGTCTACAAGTTAACATGAGTATAACCAACCGGAATATAGCCAACCAGACCAGTAGGGAAAAGATCTTAGTGAATCGTAAATCTTCAGCTATACGAAGCATGGGACATTTTGTGTGGGCCGCCAGTGATGGAACTTGGACAACTCATTTAAGTTTGGATGGCCCAGTAAAAGAAATAACCTTAGGATTGCCCACCCTACGCCCGCCTTGGAAAAAATCTCCTCTCATAGGGAGAAGGACAAAAAGAGAAGTAAGTGAAGAAGATGATGAATGGCAGGAACCGTCCACTGGGATTAAAATAGGATGGGTGGTAGAATCGTTGTTTGCCCCGATAGCTTCCTACCACAACAGAGAGCTGATATACAATTTGATGGGGCAGGTGCATAGACTAGCTAGCATAACCAGAAAGGGGTTTAAGGACTTGAATATACAGTTACAAGCCACAACAAGAATGACCCTGCAGAATAGATTGGCCTTGGATATGCTTCTGTTAAAAGAACACGGCGTCTGTGGATACCTAAAAGAGAAGGCTGACCATTGTTGTATACACATTCCGAATGTAACTGCCGATGTAGAACGTGACATATCCCAACTAGCCCAGGTAGAATCCAAAATAAAAGAAGAGCAGCGTGAGGCAGAACAGAATTGGCTTGGGGCAACTCTCGAGGGGCTAGGCTTTCATCTAGAAGGATGGCTTAAATCGCTTTTACAAACAATATTGCTACCGGTAATAGTATTCATTGTGATAGGGCTAGTATATGCATGTATTAAAGCAAAAATAGCTAGAAGCAGTATAATGAATCGCAGCATGTTGACCATTCTCACCAAAAATCAAGAGGGGTTCTCATTGTCACCGCCTGCTCCTGGGACGAACATTTGTTCCTAAGTAGTTATGATTAAATTATGCTTAGCGTAACGGGATAAAGGGGGTGCGTTACTGCATTAAGAGGGGGGAGGTGTGGGATTATTCTGGGTTGTGCCTGCGTGCACGAAGGGAGGGGTTTGGGGTGCCTGCGAGCACCGCGGGTGGGGGTCCTGTGTTCCGGGGCGGGATGCTTTGACATTACATAAGACGATGTTGCGCAGTTATAAAGTGGCTTACGGCACAGAACGCTGGTCGTCTTGTCCGTTTGTCCCGGGGTTTCGGTCGGTATATCCAACAATCGCCGTCCCCAAGCCGCCCGATGCAGGACCCGGACCCCGGTGCGGCTAGCACACACGTCACCCAGGACTGGAGCCCAGGGGTTCGCAACGGACCGCATCCGGTCCTGACAGGACAGAACCCGGGACGGTGAGCCCCCGAGCCGCAGGACGTCAGCTTCCCGCTTCACGGCACGGCTGGCACCCATGCCGCTCTTGGCCAGAAAACCGTGTAGTGGGATCGCCTTCCCCGAGCAGCCAGAAACGGGACCAGGACACGGTCCAGCTAGCACATACGTCAACCAGGACCTAGGGGTTCAGGTTGTTCGGATATCGCGCCTCCGGATGGAGTGAAACCGGAGCTCGTGACGGCCGGCCGCCACTCCGCACAGTACCGAACCGAAAGTCTCCGTGACAGCCAGACCCCGAGAGGGCAGACGACAGCCTCCCTCTTCCCGGCAGCACATGCCCCTACACCGCTCCTGGGGGACACGTTTTGTCCTGGGATCGCCGTCCCCGAGACACCAGAAACGGGACACAGACACGATCAGACACTGGTGTGGCTAGCAAGCACTTCGGCCGGGACCGGAGTCCTGGGGCTCGGTATGGCCGTCCTCCACCCCGCACAGGAACGAACCTCCGTCCTCCAGGTTGGCCAGTTCCCGAGGCGGCAGACGAAGTCTCCCGCTTCACGGCACAGCCGGCCATAGTCCGCTAGTGGCCGGACACCTTGTCGCGGGATCGCTTTCCCCGAGCCGCTCGAGATGGGACCCAGACCCCGGTGCGGATACCACACACGTCGCCGAGCACCAGAGCCAAGTCGTTCGGGACGGAAGGCTACCGCCCCGCACGGGAACGAGCCTGCGTTCTCCGGGACGGCAAGCCCCCGAGCAGACGGACGACAGCCTCCCGCTTCACGGCACGGCTGACACCCATGCCGCTCGTGGCCGGACAACCGTGTCGTGGGATAGCCATACCAGAGCCGCCCGAGACCGGACACGGACCCCGGTGCGGATAGCACGCACGTCGCCCAGGATCGGAAACAAGGAGCTCGGGTCAGCCGTCCCCACGAAGCCCGTGACCGGACACCAGTGTCGCAGGATAGCATTCCCCGAGCCACTCTAGGTGGGACCAGAACCCCAGTGAGGCTACCAAACACGTTGCCCTGGACCGGAGCCAAGGTGCTCGGGACAGCTGGCCCCACGCTGCCAGTGGACGGACACCAGTGTCACAAGATCGCATTCCCCGAGCCACTCGAGGTGGGACCCAAACGCCGGTGCTGCTAGCATACACGTCGCCCAGGACCGGAGCCAAGGGCTTCGGGACGGACGGCCACCGCCCCGCACTGGAACGAACCTGCATGCCACCTCCAGGCCACCGTGCTGAGCTCTGGGTTGCCAACCTCTGGAGGGGCGGGAGGCGGCCGTCCTGATCCTCTGGGTCCAGCCTCGGGTGGTGTGGGTGCCGGCCGTGCCATGAAGCTGGAAGCTGGCGAACGCCGGCTCTTGTACAGTACTGTACTGATCTCAGTACAGTAGCATTTTTATTCGAGATTACAATGGTGGGCGTCCCGCAAGCAGGAGGGTGCCTACTAATTCCATACACAGTTTATACACTTTTTTTTTCTGCCAAGGACCGGGACCCTCCCCTGTTTCTCCATTAACTGTGCTATTCAAGGTTCATAATCTGTCTGGTGCTTCACAGAAAATACACAGCTACAGGCCTGTTACAGGTCACATTTCTTTTGAGGATTTTACTCTTTGAGGTGGTAATGTTTCTTACGCCGTGATTTCCACCTAATTGCTGTAAAGATTCTGGTTGTCTGCGTTTTACAAGGTTGTCTGTTATAATAAATAATAAAAGTCCCAAATAGGATTACAATCAAAGTTCACAATTCATTAAACGAATAGAGGTAAGCAAACAGCGCTGGGTGCGCTGGGAGTCTCTGCTCCACCAAGATGCACACCAGTTATACACCAGTTACCCCACTTAAGGGATATAGAGAAGCTCTCTCAGATACGGCAGTCCTACTTCTTGTGCATGCAGCAGGAGGTTGGTCTCATTCTGGTGCTGTTGGTTGTGGAAGCAGGGGCAACGGTGGTACTGCTGGAGATACCACAGCCACCGGAGGGGGAGCCGCTGGTGGTGGATTGTTAGGATAGGGAGGTGGTAGGTTATCCAACGGCTCCTGTTTATCATCTTTTTCTTTTTCCTGTTCTTCTTCAAATTTCTTATCTGCTTTTAGTGTAAATATTGAGGCTGGAAAAGGACATGAAGTCCTCCTGATCCATAATCCTGCATAATCACTTCCTGGCTAAGAGGTTCCTTTGAATGAACATGGATATTTAAGGCCTGGCAAATCCAGTCTTCAAAGGATCCAAAAACAGGCCGAAAGACATGTGGTCTTAAAGGCTCCTTTGGCCATTCTATCACACAATACTGGACCATTTTTAATTTACTTTTTCCTTTTCTGGGGCCCCTATCATTCCAATTTCTAACCGTTATTCCTAATGGACTTTCTGGTGGTATGTCTGGTAATTTGCTCCCTTTCTTCTGGTCCCTGGTCTTCCATTTTGTCTGACCCATCTAGGAATTTTACTATGGCAATTCCCACAGCCCTTGGTTACCTTAGTAAGAGTGTCTTGCAGGGGGTTTAGGACCTATCACCCACCCACAAATCCTATAGGAATCGCTTCGGTTCTTCACTGGCCAAGTCCCTTGTGGGAGATTGGAACCACAGTTAGAAGACCTCCACAATCGCTTCGGAATGAAGTTCCGTCTCAGTCACACTCTTACACACACAGGCAACCGAATCCCACCCAACCGAACGGTATACGCTTCAAATGCTTACGGCTCCGTTGTCTTCGTTTGGATCTTCACACGCAGAATTATGGGCAAAATATAGTGCTGCAGCTAGCAAGGGAGCTGAAAAAAAAAAATCAATGCTTGTACAATGTAGGAATCTGTTTCTGTGGGGGTTGGGAGCCGTTTATACAATTTTGAGGCCAGTATCTGGGGGTGGCTGGGAGCTGCTTGTACACTGTACGGACCTGTGTCTGGGGGGTCTTGGGAGCTGTTTGTACACCTATAGGGCCTCTGTGTGTGGGGTGGAGGGTTGGGGCCTGCATTTGGGAGGGTTGGGAGCTGCTTACACAATATAGGGAGCTGTGTCTGCGGGGGTTGGGATCAGCTTGTAGAATTTGGGGCCTGCATCTGAGGGGGTTTGGGAGCTGGTAATACACATTAGGGGCCTGCCTTGGGGTGGTTGGGAGCAGCATGTACACTGTAGATGCCTGCTTCTGGGGGAGGGGTGGGAGCTCTTTGTGTACCTTTGGAGCCTGTGTTCCGGGGGGAGGGGGAGGGGTTGGAGCTGCATATACACTGTAGGGGCCTGTCTCTGGGGGGGTTGGGAGCTGCTTGTACACTTTAGGGGCCTGTATTTGAGGGGATTGGGAGCTGCTCATACATTCTAGGTGCCTCGCCTTTGAGATGGGTTGGGGCTTCCCTCTGGGGGTGGTTGGGAACTGCTTGTACACTTTAGGGGCCTGGGTCTCAGAGGGGGGTCTGGGCTGTTTGTACACCTTTGTTGTCGCGTGTTTTTTGGGGGGGGGTGTGCCTGTGCCTGGGGGTGTTGGGAGGTGCTGGTACACTCTAGGGGCCTTCATTTGGGGGTCTTTGGGGCCTCCCTTTGAGGGGGAGGGAGTTGGGAGTTGGTTGTACACCTCTGCGTCCCATGTCTTGGGGGGGGGGGGGGGGGGGGGTTGGGACCTGTCTCTGAAGGGGCGGGTTGTGAGCTGCTTGTATACCTTTGGGACCTGTGTCTGGGTGGAGTCCAGTCCTTGGGAGGGGGTGGGGGGTGGGAGCTGCTTGTGGACAGTTGGGGTCTGCATCTGGGTGTGGTTGGTGCCTGCTTCTGTTGGCAGTTTGGGGCCTGCTTGTAGACTTCTGCAGCCCGGGTTTGGGGGCTTTTCTGTAATGTTTGGGGTCTGCATTTTTGTTTTGGAATGCATCCTGAGCTTTTGAGGCCTAGCTGTAGCGTTTGGGGCCTGCGTCTGGGGCTTTTCTGTAGCGTTTTGGTCACGTGTTTGTGATTTGGGGCCTGTATCCAGGGTTTTGCCTTTTTTCTAGTTTCTATCTTTGTGTTTGTGTGTTTCGTTGTTGGTTGTCTGGGGTATGGGCAGTTTGGGGTTTGGATTAAGGTCAGTGTCATTAGCGTTAGGGGGTTGATAATAAGGGTTAGGGTTGTGGTTAGAGTTGTTAGGTTTAAGGGGAATAAGGATTTAAGGGGAAGGGGATCAAGGTTGTGGGAATAAAAATGTCGTTTTTGCGCAGTTGCACCCTTTAGAGGGAAGGAAGGTGGTATTGAGATATGCTTGCAGTGATAAGAGAGCTTAACAGTGTGAAATGTGTTCATCTGATTCATGTCAATATGGAACAATGCTAGGGCCGCATGATATGATGAAATGTCATCATATCCTTTGTCTTACATACCCTTGTAATAACCACAAGTCTAAGAAAACCAGAGTGGTTAATGTATATAGTTCTTGTATCTTGCAAAGGAATGGTCCAGCAATTTGGGTCAATAGGGGATAAGAGAACGAAGGGGTTTCAGAGTAACTGCTAACTATTATGACTGTTGCATGGGACACTATGCAAGTCTCTGACATCCAGCCAAGATGGACAAAGGACAAGGGAAAAGCCTGGGAGGAAGACTATGAGCTTTCAGCATGAGAGACCCCCAGAGGGACCACTGGAGACTGATAACGCATGCACCAGTGGGAGAGTTCGGATTCCGGGAACTAATTATAATAACCCTGCCTTTTCTAGAAGTAGTAATGAATATGTATTAGCCTAGGAGCATAAAAACCAGCCGCCTGATGTAACTTGTGTGTGTCTTGGTGGAGCAGAGACTCCCGGCGCATCCAGTGCTGCTTGCTTACCTCTATTTGCTTAATAAATTGTAAACTTTAATTGCAATCCTATTTGGGACCCAGTCATTTATTACAATTGGGGGCTCATCTGGGAGGGCTTTGGTTCCTGAATTCTGATTTGATCTAGGAGAGGCGCCTCACCATTTGGTGGCTGCTGTTTGAGTCAGGTCGGGACTAATGGCATCTTGAACCTGAATAAGCAAAGTTTTTGATTTTTTTTTTTCAGCTCCCTTGCTAGCTGCAGCACTATATTTTGCCCATAATTCTGCGTGTGAAGATCCAAACGAAGACAACGGAGCCGTAAGCATTTGAAGCGTATACCGTTCGGTTGGGTGGGATTTGGTTGCCTGTGTGTGTAAGAGTGTGACTGAGACGGAACTTCATTCCGAAGCGATTGTGGAGGTCTTCTAACTGCGGTTCCAATCTCCCACGAGGGACTTGGCCAGTGAAGAACCGAAGCGATTCCTATAGGATTTGTGGGTGGGTGATAGGTCCTAAACCCCCCTGCAAGACACTCTTACTAAGGTAACCAAGGGCTGTGGGAATTGCCATAGTAAAATTCCTAGATGGGTCAGACAAAATGGAAGACCAGGGACCAGAAGAAAGGGAGCAAATTACCAGACATACCACCAGAAAGTCCATTAGGAATAACGGTTAGAAATTGGAACGATAGGGGCCCCAGAAAAGGAAAAAGTAAATTAAAAATGGTCCAGTATTGTGTGATAGAATGGCCAAAGGAGCCTTTAAGACCACATGTCTTTCGGCCTGTTTTTGGATCCTTTGAAGACTGGATTTGCCAGGCCTTAAATATCCATGTTCATTCAAAGGAACCTCTTAGCCAGGAAGTGATTATGCAGGATTATGGATCAGGAGGACCTCATGTCCTTTTCCAGCCTCAATATTTACACTAAAAGCAGATAAGAAATTTGAAGAAGAACAGTGTATATGCAGCTCCAACCCCTCCCCCGCCCCCCGGAACACAGGCTCCAAAGGTACACAAAGAGCTCCCACCCCTCCCCCAGAAGCAGGCATCTACAGTGTACATGCTGCTCCCAACCACCCCAAGGCAGGCCCCTAATGTGTATTACCAGCTCCCAAACCCCCTCAGATGCAGGCCCCAAATTCTACAAGCTGATCCCAACCCCCGCAGACACAGCTCCCTATATTGTGTAAGCAGCTCCCAACCCTCCCAAATGCAGGCCCCAACCCCCCACCCCACACACAGAGGCCCTATAGGTGTACAAACAGCTCCCAAGACCCCCCAGACACAGGTCCGTACAGTGTACAAGCAGCTCCCAGCCACCCCCAGATACTGGCCTCAAAATTGTATAAACGGCTCCCAACCCCCACAGAAACAGATTCCTACATTGTACAAGCAGTTCCCAACGCCCTAGACACAGGCCCTGACCCCCCACAGACACATGCCCCAAAGGTGTACAACCACCTCAAAATCCCCCCTTAACGCAGGCCCTTACAGTGGACCAGCAACTCCAAACCCCCCACCCAGAGGCAGGCTCCAACCCCCCATGGACGCAAGCCCCGAAGGTGTACAACCAGCTCACAAACCCCCGAGACACAGGCCCCTATAGTATACAAGCAGCTCCCAACACCCCCCAGATGCAAGCCCCAAAGGTGTACAAGCAGCCCCAACCGTCCCTCAAGACGCAGGCCCCTACAGTGTACAAGCAGCTCCCAACCACCCCCAGATGCAGGCCCCAAGCCCCCCCCAAACACAGGCCCCTACAGTATACAATTAGCACCCAACCCCCTAACACCGATGCCAGCCCCAAAGGTGTAGAAGCAGCTCCAAACCTCCCCCCCCAACCCAAGCTCCAACAGTGTACAAGCAGCTCCCAAACCCCCTTCCCCCCCCCCCTCCCCCCCACCCCCCCCCCCCCCCGCACGCCACCAACACAGGCTCCAAAGGAATACAAAGAGCTCCCACCCCTCCCCCGGATGCAGGTCCCAACCCCCCTCAGAAGCAGGCCCCTACCTACAGTGTTCAACCAGCTCCACCCCCCACCCCGCCCCCGCCCGGCCCCAACGCAGACACCTAGGGTGTACAAGTAGCTCCTAATCATCCCCCACAGATGCAGGCCCCTACAGTGTACAAGAAGCTCCTAACACCCCCCCACACAGACACAGACACCCAGAGGCACGCCCCAAAGGTGTACAATCAGCTCCCAACCCCCTCAACGCTGGCCCCAATGGTCTACAAGCAGCTTCCCCCTCGCCCCCAGACACTGGCCCCAACCCCCCAACCCCCAAACGCAGACCCCAAAAGCCTAACCACAGGCCCTGAACTCTACAGGCAGGCTCCAAAACCCGTGACAAAGGCCCCAGTGGCTCCAGACAGGTCCCTAATCCCAGACACAGGCCCCAAACGTTAAACATACGCCAAAAAAAGTATTAGTGCTGGTGCCAAATGTTACAGACAGGCCCAAAAGCCCAGGCAAAAGCCCGAGATGCTCAAGGCTGAGACGTAACTTGGCTTTCTGAATTACTGGAAAGCAGCTTTCATTCTCAGATAAGTGTGTGCAGGCTAGATAGGATGGGGCTTCAGGCACCTCTTCACCTGAGGAAACACACTGCCATCAGGCACCGCCATGCCAGGCAAGCTTTTTCTGCTAGAACACCCTTCTGAGATGCCCTGCGGCATTCAAGTGAAGTGCTTTCCTGCCATTATAAAGACTGATGTTACAACCCACCTTGCCTGTGGCACCTGATGAACAGAAGAGAAAGCCACCGCAGTGCTTGGAAACCATCCCCGCACATGCCGCTCCTTGTTGCTCTCTGGCCTTATCTCAAATCCTCAGCCACTTCTGTGGAGAGCCTGCCACGGCACCCACAAAGCGAGACGAACACCTTTCATAGTCACCTTGTGCTACTTGGCCCTTCTGCTCCAACCCAGCTCATGACGAGCCTGCCCTTCTCGTGCTGCTCTTCAGAGTGCAGTTTGGCCCCACTGAGCCTGTGCGAGACACCTGAGAATGAGAAAGAAAAGCATAAGCTGAAGCAGCATTCAAAGCCACAGCACAGCTAGGACAGTTACTCTTATCTGCTCCCTTACCTCTGCTCCCTCACCTGCCCTTGAGGCAGATGATTCCATCTGCTCTCTTCGGCCAGCTACAACACCTCTGAAATATAAACAGGATTTTTACTGTATTTTGTGTAGTTAAGTAACTGCAGTGACAACTGCACCACTAAAGCACCTGCTACATCTGTTCATCGCTCACCTTGCCAAAAGCAGCTCTGGTCAAGTCCCGTGTTGTACACTGTGCTTCAGCTTTAACAAATGAAAACATTCACAAGATAATCATTCAGCTGTCAGCATTAGCACCCATCCCTCAACAACACAAGGGACCCCATTTACAACGTTATCATTTCAAAACAGCAGCCCCCTTGACTCAGCACCTGGAAAGTAGATCAAGCCAGCCACCGAGCTGCCTACCGAGTGCTGGACAGTTCCAGAAGGAGCTCTTTCCTGTGACTGGTTCCTCCTAAGGTTTACACTCTACTGGGGACAGGAAAGAAATATAAATAAAAATTTCAAAACCCCATACCTGTAAGCTTTCAAGATTCAACAGACCTCCTCAAGCACACTGTTCAAGCACTATGCGAGCAGCTGTTCGCAAGCAGCTCAACTCTCCCACCTCCACATCTGCCAAACACCACAGAGATGACCGTGTCAGCTGCCCTTCAGTACGTGCCCAGAGGCAGACCAGATGTCTTTGCCAAAACAGACAGTACAATGTATTAGTACACCCATGCACTGCCACATTAGCTATCATCACTAACTGCCAGGCAGGACAGCTCCAGACCAAACACATACACACACAGACACGCCACAAACATCACAAACAAAACACAACACAAGACACGAGAAAAAGTGACCCCCAGAGGAAAGCCCTACGGCAACAGCAAGTCAGAACAGGTGCTCTGCAGCAGACCCAAGGAGAGACTCAAATGTCACGACATGCGACTGGAAGCAACTGCCAGAACTGGGATGATGGCGGCATAAAAAGCCTGCCTTTAAGACAAGAGACCAGAAGGATGGGGATTGAAAACCCCATAGGAAGACACTTAGGAAATGAATTCCCAAGGAAGAGCTCCTGATGCGGCCCAGAGGACTTCTGCAAGAGTGAGGACGGAAACAGATGTGATCTGAAACCGAATATGATGCACAAGACCTGGAACAGTTCTGCACTTTAAGCAGCGACTGCAAGACAAGAAGTGCTCGGATCAGAGCCATGATGACAAAACAAGCATTTAGGACCTTTGGCGCAGCTACCAAGTCCCCTGTCTAGTCAAGTCCAGTGCAAAAAGCAAGGAGGATATCAAGACCCAAGGAGAGCATAATTCAGAACACACACTGCAGAAGGAACACTACAAGACAGATCAACAGAAGGGCACTGTCCTGCCTGGCGCACGCACTCACGCTACAAAATACCCCCTGCTTCTTCTATTAGCCTGGTGACCCAGCCACAAGCAGCCTGAACGTGACCCAGCCTGAACCGCCCTCACAGTAGCACCGAGTATATTCAGCCCGCTGGCTCCATGCTGCTCTGGCTCCCAGCTCCCATAAGCCACCCCAGATATGCAAATACCAGGTGCCCCCCAACTTAGCTCTCAGATTGCTGGATGGTAAATTCCCGCCACCTCAAGAAATGCACAGGCACTGAGAGACATCTTAGTCAATTGCCAGGCTCATCATCATCTGCAAAAACAGAGTACCAGCATTCACTAGCATGCCGGCCCTGATGCCCACCTCCTCTGCAATGCTGACTACTACTGGTGCAACATACAGTCGTGCTCACCTGTTCCTCTTCGAGTCCAAGCCCCAACAGTGCAGCCAGTATCACCCACACCACCTGGGAAAACAAAGGGATTAAATGATCGTTGTGTTCTCAACAAATCACCCACCACACTGCTCCTCTACCCCAAGCAGCCTCACCTCAGACCCTCAGCAGATTCTGAGCAACGCCTACCACAGCACCACTAAAACAGAGGGGAAACACTTCAGAGACTTGCCTTAGGGAGACCCTTGCTTAGGGACACTGACTGGGCTGACGACCCTCCCGCCTTCCCTCAGCACTCCGGAGAGGATTCACCTCTCCGTTACTGCAAGAAGCAGCCACAGAAGAAAAAAAGGCAGATCCTCAGGCACCTCACAGGCACAGCCTACCTGCTGCAATACCCCTCTTCCACTAGATCTCCTTATTCACCTGCTCACAGCTCCAATGCGGCCGGGCCAGGGCGGACCGGCACCACGCGGCGGCGGCGGGGGGGGGGCGGCGGCGGGGGGGGGGGGCGGCGGACGGGGGCGGGGCGGGCCGGCACCACTCAGCGGCGGCACGGGGAGGGGGGCGGCGCAGGGCGGGCCAGCCAGAGCAACGCAGGGAGCCATCCCCCCAAACCAGAAACAGTAGTCAAAAACTACAGAACTGGGACCCCAAACCACATGGAGCCAGGCTCCCAAACCGTACCTGAGCACGAACACACACAAGCCAGAGACTGAGGGCCATGATGGCTACCATCAAGAAAAGCAGACAACATCAAGCTCTTGAGAGAGATCAGCCTTTCCAAGTCCCAATGAAAGACAAAAACTGCTTCATTACTATCCCCTTGCCAACAATACATTTAAGACCCATGATACGGAGCTCAGCAAGCACTGCAGAAGCCAACAACTATGGGAACAAGACCTGGTAATGGATACTATAGTACACAGAAACAACCATACACCATAGAACACATACTGGAACTGCCCTGACTGGCACACGCTAGGCAGAAAAGGATGAATCCATGGCCTCTTTACCCAGTTGTTACTGGATCCCGTTCCCCTGCTGCACTGATTTAAAAGCCATCCCCATGCACGTACCACACACATGCCAAGGTACAACCCCACCCAACACACAGATAGGGCATTTCAAGCGAAACTTAGCTTTAGGGATGGCTGGAAAGCAGGATTCCTCCTCAAGGCACGCACAGGCTACATGAGATGGGGCTCCAGACACCTCTTCACCTGAGGAAACACACTGCCGTCAGTGTGTTGATTATAAAGACTGATGTTACAACCCACCTTGCCTGTGGCACCTGATGAACAGAAGAGAAAGCCACCACAGCATTTGGAAACCATCCCTGCACATGCCGCTCCTTGTCGCTCTCTGGCCTTATCTCATATCCTCAGCCACTTCTGTGGAGAGCCTGCCACGGCACCCGCAAAGCAAGACGGACACCTTTCATAGTCACCTTGTGCTACTTGGCCCTTCTGCTCCAACCCAGCTCATGACCAGCCCCTCTTACACAGCTCTTCAGAGTGCAGTTTGCTCCTTTGAACCTATGCGAGACACCTGTGAAAGAAAAAAAAAGCATAGGCCGAGGCAGCATCCAAAGCCACAGCACAGCCAGGGCAGTTACGCTCATCTCCTCCCTTACCTCTGCCCGCTTACCTGCCCCTGAGACAGATGCTTCCATCTACCCTCTTCAAACAGCTACAACACCTCTAAAAGACAAAGAGGGGATGCTTAGAGTAACAGGGAGACCTACAACACAACAACTGCTACATCTGTTCCTCACTCACATTGCCAGAGGCAGCTCTGGGTGTGACATCCCAGGTTGTACACTGCGTTTCAACTTTATCAAAGGAAAACTGTCACAAGATAATCATTCAGCTGCCAGCATTAGCATCCATCCTTTATCAACACAAGGGACCCCGTTTATAATATTATTTCAAAACAGCAGCCTCCTTGCCTCAGCACCTCAGAAGTAGACCAAGCCAGCCCATGAGCTGCCTTACCCTTACCCATAAATTAGGCTAAATCTTACCCTTACCCTTACTCTTACCCTAACCCTTACCCTTACCCTAAACCTAACCCTAACCCTAACCATTACCGTAACGTGAACCCTAAAACCTTATCCTAACATTTACCCTTACCCTAAACCTTATCGTTACCTGTACCCTAACACTTACCCTTAACCTTACTCTTAACCTTTCCCTAACCCAAACCCTTGCCCTCACCCTATCCCTAACGCTAACCCTAACCATTACCATAAACTTTATCCTTACCCTTACCTTTATCCTTCCCCTTACCATTACCGTAACCCTTACAATTACACTAATCCTTACCCTAACCCTTACCCTAACCCTAACCGGGGTTCTCCGGGACGGCGAGCCCCCGAGCAGGCGGACGACAGCCTCCCGCTTCGCGGCACGGCTGACACCCTTGCCGCTCGTGGCCGGACACCTTGTCTCAGGATCACTTTCCCCGAGCCGCTCGAGATGGGACCCGGACCCCGGTGCCGATACCACACACGTCTCCGAGCACCAGAGACAAGTGCTTCGGGACGGACGGCCGCCGCCCCGCACAGGAACGAACCTGCGTTCTCCGGGACGGCAAGCCCCCGAGCAGGCGGACGACAGCCTCCCGCTTCACGGCACGGCTGACACCCTTGCCGCTCGTGGCCGGACAACCGTGTCCTGCGATCGCCATACCAGAGCCGCCCGAGACCGGACACGGACTCCGGTGCAGCTAACACGCACATCGCACAGTACCGGAGCCAACGGCTTCGGGACGGACGGCCGCCGCCCCGCACAGGAACGAACCTGCGTTCTCCATGTTGGACAGTCCACGAGCAGGCGGACGACAGCCTCCCGCTTCACGGCACGGCCGGCCCATAGTCCGCTAGTGGCCGGACACCTTGTCTCGGGATCACTTTCCCCGAGCCGCTCGAGATGGGACCCGGACCCCGGTGCCGATACCACACACGTTGCCGAGCACCAGAGCCAAGTCCTTCGGGACGGAAGGCTACCGTCCCGCACGGGCTCGAGCCTGCGTTCTCCGGGACGGCGAGCTTCCGAGCAGGCGGACGACTGCATCCCGCTTCGCGGCACGGCTGGCACCCATGCCGCTCGTGGGCGGAAAACAGTGTCCTGCGATCGCCATACCAGAGCCGCCCGAGACCGGACACGGATCCCGGTGCACCTAACACGCACGTCGCACAGGACCGGAGCCAAGGGCTTCGGGACGGACGGCCGCCGCCCCGCACAGGAACGAACCTGCGTTCTCCGGGACGGCAAGCCCCCGAGCAGGCGGACGACAGCCTCCCGCTTCACGGCACGGCTGACACCCTTGCCGCTCGTGGCCGGACAACCGTGTCCTGCGATCGCCATACCAGAGCCGCCCGAGACCGGACACGGACTCCGGTGCAGCTAACACGCACATCGCACAGTACCGGAGCCAACGGCTTCGGGACGGACGGCCCCACGGAGCCCGTGACCGGACAGCCGTGTCGCAGGATAGCATTCCCCGAGCCACTCTAGGTGGGACCCAAACGCCGGTGCTGCTAGCATACACGTCGCCCAGGACCGGAGCCAAGGGCTTCGAGACGGACGGCCGCCGCCCCGCACAGGAACGAACCTGCGTTCTCCATGTTGGACAGTCCACGAGCAGGCGGACGACAGCCTCCCGCTTCACGGCACGGCCGGCCCATAGTCCGCTAGTGGCCGGACACCTTGTCTCGGGATCACTTTCCCCGAGCCGCTCGAGATGGGACCCGGACCCCGGTGCCGATACCACACACGTCGCCGAGCACCAGAGCCAAGTCGTTCGGGACGGAAGGCTACCGTCCCGCACGGGCTCGAGCCTGCGTTCTCCGAGACGGCCACCGCAGAGCAGGCGGACGACAGCCTCCCGCTTCACGGCACGGCTGGCACCCATGCCGCTCGTGGCCGGACAGCCGTGTCCTGTGATCGCCATACCAGAGACGCCCGAGACCGGACACGGACCCCAGTGCTGCTAGCACGCACGTCGCCCAGGACCGGAAAGAAGGAGCTCGGGTCAGCCGGCCCCACGAAGCCCGTGACCGGACACCCGTGTCGCAGGATAGCATTCCCCGAGCCACTCTAGGTGGGACCAGAACCCCAGTGAGGCTACCAAACACGTCGCCCAAGACCGGAGCCAAGGGCTTCGGGACGGACGGCCGCCGCCCCGCACAGGAACGAACCTGCGTTCTCCATGTTGGACAGTCCACGAGCAGGCGGACGACAGCCTCCCGCTTCGCGGCACGGCCGGCCCATGGACCGCTAGTGGCCGGACACCTTGTCTCAGGATCACTTTCCCCGAGCCGCTCGAGATGGGACCCGGACCCCGGTGCGGATACCACACACGTCGCTGAGCACCAGAGCCAAGTCGTTCGGGACGGAAGGCAGCGTCCCGCACGGGAACGAACCTGCTGTCTCCGGGACGGCCACAGCAGAACAGGCGGACGACAGCCTCCCGCTTCACAGCACGGCCGGCCCATAGTCCGCTAGTGGCCGGACACCTTGTCTCGGGATCACTTTCCCCGAGCCGCTCGAGATGGGACCCGGACCCCGGTGCGGATACCACACACGTCGCCGAGCACCAGAGCCAAGTCGTTCGGGACGGAAGGCTACCGTCCCGCACGGGCTCGAGCCTGCGTTCTCCGGGACGGCCACCGCAGAGCAGGCGGACGACAGCCTCCCGCTTCACGGCACGGCTGGCACCCATGCCGCTCGTGGCCGGACAGCCGTGTCCTGTGATCGCCATACCAGAGACGCCCGAGACCGGACACGGACCCCAGTGCTGCTAGCACGCACGTTGCCCAGGACCGGAAAGAAGGAGCTCGGGTCAGCCGGCCCCACGAAGCCCGTGACCGGACACCCGTGTCGCAGGATAGCATTCCCCGAGCCACTCTAGGTGGGACCAGAACCCCAGTGAGGCTACCAAACACGTCGCCCAAGACCGGAGCCAAGGGCTTCGGGACGGAAGGCAGCGTCCCGCACGGGAACGAACCTGCTGTCTCCGGGACGGCCACCGCAGAGCAGGCGGACGACAGCCTCCCGCTTCGCGGCACGGCCGGCCCATAGTCCGCTAGTGGCCGGACACCTTGTCTCGGGATCACTTTCCCCGAGCCGCTCGAGATGGGACCCGGACCCCGGTGCGGATACCACACACGTCGCCGAGCACCAGAGCCAAGTCGTTCGGTACGGAAGGCTACCGTCCCGCATGGGCTCGAGCCTGCGTTCTCCGGGACGGGGAGCTTCCGAGCAGGCGGACGACAGCCTCCCGCTTCGCGGCACGGCTGGCACCCATGTCGCTCGTGGCCGGACAACCGTGTCCTGCGATCGCCATACCAGAGCCGCCCGAGACCGGACACGGACCCCGGTGCAGCTAACACGCACGTCGCACAAGACCGGAGCCAAGGGCTTCGGGACGGAAGGCCCCACGGAGCCCGTGACCGGACAGCCGTGTCGCAGGATAGCATTCCCCGAGCCACTCTAGGTGGGACCCAAACGCCGGTGCTGCTAGCATACACGTCGCCCAGGACCGGAGCCAAGGGCTTCGAGACGGACGGCCGCCGCCCCGCACAGGAACGAACCTGCGTTCACCGGGACGGCAAGCTCCTGAGCAGGCGGACGACAGCCTCCCGCTTCGCGGCACGGCCGGCCCATAGTCCGCTAGTGGCCGGACACCTTGTCTCAGGATCACTTTCCCCGAGCCGCTCGAGATGGGACCCGGACCCCGGTGCCAATACCACACACGTCTCCGAGCACCAGAGACAAGTCTTCGGGACGGACGGCCGCCGCCCCGCACAGGAACGAACCTGCGTTCTCCAGGACGGCAAGCCCCCGAGCAGGCGGACGACAGCCTCCCGCTTCGCGGCACGGCCGGCCCATGGACCGCTAGTGGCCGGACACCTTGTCTCGGGATCACTTTCCCCGAGCCGCTCGAGATGGGACCCGGACCCCGGTGCCGATACCACACACGTCTCCGAGCACCAGAGACAAGTGCTTCGGGACGTACGGCCGCCGCCCTGCACAGGAACAAACCTGCGTTCTCCGGGACGGCGAGCCCCCGAGCAGGCGGACGACAGCCTCCCGCTTCGCGGCACGGCCGGCCCATGGACCGCTAGTGGCCGGACACCTTGTCTCGGGATCACTTTCCCCGAGCCGCTCGAGATGGGACCCGGACCCCGGTGCGGATACCACACACGTCGCCGAGCACCTTAGACAAGTGCTTCGGGACGGAAGGTAGCGTCCCGCACGGGAACGAACCTGCGTTCTCCGGGACGGCCACCGCAGAGCAGGCGGACGACAGCCTCCCGCTTCGCGGCACGGCCGGCCCATGGACCGCTAGTGGCCGGACACCTTGTCTCGGGATCACTTTCCCCGAGCCGCTCGAGATGGGACCCGGACCCCGGTGCCGATACCACACACGTCTCCGAGCACCAGAGACAAGTGCTTCGGGACGTATGGCCGCCGCCCTGCACAGGAACAAACCTGCGTTCTCCGGGACGGCGAGCCCCCGAGCAGGCGGACGACAGCCTCCCGCTTCGCGGCACGGCCGGCCCATGGACCGCTAGTGGCCGGACACCTTGTCTCAGGATCACTTTCCCCGAGCCGCTCGAGATGGGACCCGGACCCCGGTGCCGATACCACACACGTCTCCGAGCACCAGAGACAAGTGCTTCGGGACGTACGGCCGCCGCCCTGCACAGGAACAAACCTGCGTTCTCCGGGACGGCGAGCCCCCGAGCAGGCGGACGACAGCCTCCCGCTTCGTGGCACGGCCGGCCCATGGACCGCTAGTGGCCGGACACCTTGTCTCGGGATCACTTTCCCCGAGCCGCTCGAGATGGGACCCGGACCCCGGTGCGGATACCACACACGTCGCCGAGCACCAGAGACAAGTGCTTCGGGACGGACGGCCGCCGCCCCGCACAGGAACGAACCTGCGTTCTCCGGGACGGCCACCGCAGAGCAGGCGGACGACAGCCTCCCGCTTCACGGCACGGTTGGCACCCATGCCGCTCGTGGCCGGACACCTTGTCTCGGGATCACTTTCCCCGAGCCGCTCGAGATGGGACCCGGACCCCGGTGCTGATACCACACACGTCACCGAGCACCAGAAACAAGTCGTTCGGGACGGAAGGCAGCGCCCCACTCGGGAACGAGCCTGCGGTCTCCGGGACGGCGAGCCCCCGAGCAGGCGGACGACAGCCTCCCGATTCGCGGCACGGCTGGCAACCATGCCTCTCGTGGGCGGACGACTGCCTCCCTCTTCACGGCACGGCTGGTACCCATGCCGCTCGTGGCCGGACAACCGTGTCCTGCGATCGCCATACTAGAGCCGCCCGAGACCGGACACGGACCCCAGTGCAGCTAACACGCACGTCGCCCAGGACCGGAGCCAAGGGCTTCGGGACGGACGGCCCCACGGAGCCCGTGACCGGACACCCGTGTCGCAGGATAGCATTCCCCAAGCCACTCTAGGTGGGACCCATACGCCGGTGCTGCTAGCATACACGTCGCCCAGGACCGGAGCGAAGGGCTTCGAGACGGACGGCCGCCGCCCCGCACAGGAACGAACCTGCGTTCTCCGGGACGGCGAGCCCCCGAGCAGGCGGATGACAGCCTCCCGCTTAGCGGCACGGCCGGCCCATGGACCGCTAGTGGCCGGACACCTTGTCTCGGGATCACTTTCCCCGAGCCGCTCGAGATGGGACCCGGACCCCGGTGCCGATACCACACACGTCGCCGAGCACCAGAGACAAGTCGTTCGGGACGGAAGGCTACCGTCCCGCACGGGCTCGAGCCTGCGTTCTCCGGGATGGCGAGCCCCCGAGCAGGCGGACGACAGCCTCCCGCTTCGCGGCACGGCTGGCACCCATGCCGCTCGTGGCCGGACAACCGTGTCCTGCGATCGCCATACCAGAGCCGCCCGAGACCGGACACGGACCCCGGTGCAGCTAACACGCACGTCGCCCAGGACCGGAGCCGAATGCTTCGGGACGGACGGCCGCCGCCCCGCACTGGAACGAACCTGCATACCACCTCTAGGCCACCGTGCTGAGCTCTGGGTTGCCAACCTCTGGAGGGGCGGGAGCGGCCGTCCTGATCCTCTGGGTCCAGCCTCGGGTGGCGTGGGTGCCGGCCGTCCCATGAAGCTGGAGGCTGGCGAACGCCGGCTCTTGTGACACTGGTGTCCGTCCACGGGCAGCGTGGGGCCAGCTGTCCCGAGCACCTTGGCTCCGGTCCAGGGCGACGTGTTTGGTAGCCTCACTGGGGTTCTGGTCCCACCTCGAGTGGCTCGGGGAATGCTATCCTGCGACACTGCTGTCCGGTCACGGGCTTCGTGGCGCCGTCCGTCCCGAGCTCCTTGTTTCCGGTCCTGGGCGACGTGCGTGCTATCCGCACCGGGGTCCGTGTCCGGTCTCGGGCGTCTCTGGTATGGCTATCCCACGACACGGTTGTCCGGCCACGAGCGGCATGGGTGCCAGTCGTGCCGTGAAGCGGGAGGCTGACGTCCGCCGGTTCGGGTACTGGCCGTCACAGAGACCGGGTTTCGGTCCCGTGCGGAGCTGTGGCCGGCCTTCCCGAGCTCACGGGTGCCTCCATCCGGAGGCGCAGAAGCCGACCGTCCCAAACCCCTGGACTCCGGTGTTGGGCTATGCGAGTGCTATCTGCACCTGCGTTTGTGGCCGACCAGCTCATGGACGGCGATTCAAGGGCATGGGATCCGGCCACGTAAGGCGTGGGGCTTGCCATGCCTTGAACCGGGATGCTGCTGTCGGGCGGTTCGTTGTCCGGCGGTCCCGCAATCTGCGGTCTGGTCTCGGGCGGCATTGGGACATGCAGTCCCTTGTCCCGAGGGTCCTGTCTCGATCAGCGTGGGAGCCGACCGTCCCGAGCCCCTGGGGTCTGGTTTGGGCGACGCATGTGGTAGCTGCACCTGGGTCCGTGGCTGACCTCGGACGGCGGTCCAGGGGCCCGGCTGTCCAGGGGGACTGGGGTCAGTCACTCGGGGACCGGATGGAGACACCAGGGAGCTCGTCCACCGCTCCGCACGTGTCCGAACCCCCGGTCTCTGGGACATCCAGTCCCAGAGCCGGCGTTCGCCAGCCTCCAGCTTCACAGCACGGCCGGCACCCACGCCACCCGAGGCTGGACCCAGAGGATCAGGACGGCCGCCTCCCACCCCTCCAGAGGTTGGCAAGCCAGAGCTCAGCACGGTGGCCATCCCGGAGTCTGGGGGGTCCAACAACTATACAACTTGTATCAAAAAGACTTGACAAAGAGCAAAAGAACACAAGGACAGCTAAATCTCAGGGCATAAGGAGGCTACTGAAAACAGGGAGGCATCCTTTGAAAAAAATTTATTATATAACTACTGAAAAGAGAAAAGATTGCAAAACAACATGGGAATATACAAATAATATGGGAAGCCAAAACCAGCCTGAGTAACAACTTGCAGAATAGCTGCTCTCTCCGCTCCTTCTACATTGAAGGGCTCCAACAGAAGAAACATGGGGACTCTTACCACTTCCCCGGGCAGCCTGTTCTAATGTCTAACCACCCCTGCCATGAAGAAATGCTTATTTAGTATCCAGATATCCAGTGCTGGTGAATAAAGTTGTTCCTCCCTAGGGGTAGGGTTTGGCATTTCCCTCTCTTGAACTTCAAAAGGTTCCTGCCTGGCCCTATCTGCAGCCTGTCAAGGTTCCTCTGAATGCGCCACCCCCGCCCCACACAAGGGCCATTTACACAGAAGCCACCGACCACCCACTGCCTCGCCCCCTCCCGATTTGGCCTGCCCCAGGGCGCCACTGACCACCAACCTCGTTGCGGCACCATGCCTCGGCGTCCCAGGCTATGCTGACAGCTTCCACCCATCGGGAGGTCCCAGTTGTAATAAATGACTGAGTCCCACGTAGGGTTACAATTAAAGTTTACAATTTATTGAAGGAATAGAGGTAAGCAAACAGCACTGGGTGCGCCAGGAGTCTCTGCTCCACCAAGATGCACACCAGTTACATCAGGCGGCTGGTTTTTATGCTCCTAGGCTAATACATATTCATCACCACTTTTGTAAAAGGCGGGACATTATAATTAGTTTCCCAGGACCCAAACCATCCCACGGATGCATGCGTATCAGTCTCCAGTGGTCCCTCTGGGGGTCGCTCATACTGAAGGCTCGTAGTCCTTCAGTAGAAAGCTCCCAGGCTTTGTCCTTCGGTTGTTCTTCGGCTTCCCCCCTGTCCTTACTGAGTAGTTGCTGGGCCAGATGTCAGAAAGTTGCGTCTCGTGCAATAGTCAGCAGTTATCTCAAAAAAACTGCCCCCTATTCTCTTATCTCCCAGACCCAAGTCTCAGGTTTACCCTTCAAACCCTCTATCAACACGAACTGCTAGACCTTTCTTTTGCAAGATACAAGAACTATATAAACTAACCACTCTGTTTCTCTTGGACTTGTAGTTATTTGTACAAGGGGATGTAAGACAGAAGGTCACATTTCATTATGAGGCCCTAGCATTGTTCCATATTGACACGAATCAGATGAACAGATTTCACAAAATTTTATTTTATTTTCATTAACATCTCGGAAGCTACACAAATTTTATTTTCCAAGCCAGTCACACAGTGTTTCCACCCTGATTGAAGGCAGGCCCTGATATCACTTCCGCCCTCGGTTCCCAGCCAAGCACAGAGTGTCCCCACAGGCACTGCAGAGCAAACACACAAAGTAACATTGATATCCTACCTGTAAACGTGCTATAACAATTACTCACCTGAGAAAGAACTGCATGCAATAAAGGCACCTAGTACTACATTAGTTTATTCTAACAGATCCTACTAGTTGTTACCTCAAAAAGATGTGCGTACCCCTTGCTACTGGGAAACCCATCAGTCCATAGACTCTGATCCATCTAAAGAACCCTGCAACTGACTGAAGGAAAAACAAACACCCCAAAGAGCAGCCCAGGCAGAAGGAGCTCTCTGAGGGGATGCCTGGGGCTCATATACCATCTTGCCCCGCCCAGCACCCAAACCCAATCACCTGGGAAAGGAGAGGGGCAAAGCACAAGGAAGTAGGAAGAGAGCAGCAGCAGCAGCTGTGGTGTTTTTTTTGTGTGTGTGTGATTTTTTTTTTTAAATCTGTTTTAGCTCAACAGCATGCAGAGTGCAGACAACAGAATAGGGGTGTTTCTAGAAGCAACAATCCCCATGCTTTTGCTGCAGATTTTAATATTGAAAGGACAATATGACCAAGCAAGTAATTGGAACTTTTCCAACAGGAATTATCTCAAACCATTATTTACATATAAAAAAAAATCTAGGAGCAGAACATATCCTCCATCTGCTCCTCTCTCACCTTGCCAGAGGCAGCTCTGGCTGAGACGTCCCAGGTTGCATACTGCGTTTCAGCTTTAACAAATGAAAACCCTTACCCTTACCCTTACCCTAACCCTAACCCTTACCCTAACGCTTAACCCTAATGCCTAACCCTAACCCTAACAACTAAACCTAACCCCTAACCCTAACCCCTAACACCTAACCCTAACCGTAAACCTAACCTTAGTCCTAACCCCTAACCCTCACCCTAAACCCTAATCCTAGCCCCAGCCCTAGCCCCTAACCCTAACCCTAGTTCCTGAGAACTACATTTCCCGGCATGCTCTGGGCACTCAACATGGCCTCCCGGACGTCCGGAGTCCCGAGAACTACATTTCCCGGAATGCTCTGGGCACGCAACATGGCCTCCCAGTGCCGGAAAACTACACCTACCAGCATTCCCCGGAGAGCCGGCATGGCCAATCACAGGCCGAGTGTTCGAGAGCTACATTTACCAGCACTCACTGTAACCCTAGCCCTTACCGTCCTTACAAAAAAGCCTCAAGCCCTAACCCTAAGAAACCTCGAAACCCCTACAGACCTAACTCAAACTATTTACCACACTAAATCCCTGAAGACCTATGCCTAAAACCCCTAACCCAAAAACTTAGGACGCTCAAAACCCAAACCCAGAAATTAAGACACTCAAAACCCAAACCCAAAACATTAAGATGCTCCAAACCCTATCCTGAAAACTTAGGACACTCCAAACACTATCCTGACAATTTACGACACTCAAAGCCCTAACCCAAAAACATTAGGATGCTCCAAACCCTATTCCGAAAACATTAAGATGCTCAAAACCCTTTCCCGAAAATTTTGGATGCTAAAACCCTTTCCCAAAACCTTAGGACACTCAAAACCCAAACCCAAAAAATAAGATGCTCAGAACCCTAACCCCAAAAGTTAGGATACTCAAAACCCTAGCCCTGGAGAACCTAACCTGAAAAAAAAAAAATTAAGATCTTAAAACCCTAACCATAAATAATTGACCAAAAATAAAAGCCTAAGACCCTAACCCTAAAAAACATATCAACACTACAACCCAAAAAACCCCGAAACCCTTAAAACCCTAAACTCCAAATCCTTAAAATCCTAACCGTTAAAACTCCAACCCTAAAAACCTTAAAATTGTAAACATAAACCCTGAAAACCTTACCCTGAAACCCAACCCTAGTGCCCTATCCCTGAAACCTTAAAACCGTGAATCAATCTGTAGCCAATAACATAGGCTGAGTCGAGGATCTCAGTACAGTAGCATTTTTATTCGAGATTACAATGGTGGGCGTCCCGCAAGCAGGAGGGTGCCTACTAATTCCATACACAGTTTATACACTTTTTTTTTCTGCCAAGGACCGGGACCCTCCCCTGTTTCCCCATTAACTGTGCTATTCAAGGTTCATAATCTGTCTGGTGCTTCACAGAAAATACACAGCTACAGGCCTATTACAGGTCACATTTCTTTTGAGGATTTTACTCTTTGAGGTAGTAATGTTTCTTACGCCATGATTTCTACCTAATTGCTGTAAAGATTCTGGTTGTCTGCGTTTTACAAGGTTGTCTGTTATAATAAATAATAAAAGTCCCAAACAGGATTACAATCAAAGTTTACAATTCATTAAACGAATAGAGGTAAGCAAACAGCGCTGGGTGCGCTGGGAGTCTCTGCTCCACCAAGATGCACACCAGTTATACACCAGTTACCCCACTTAAGGGATATAGAGAAGCTCTCTCAGATACGGCAGTCCTACTTCTTGTGCATGCAGCAGGAGGTTGGTCTCATTCTGGTGCTGTTGGTTGTGGAAGCAGGGGCAACGGTGGTACTGCTGGAGATACCACAGCCACCGGAGGGGGAGCCGCTGGTGGTGGATTGTTAGGATAGGGAGGTGGTAGGTTATCCAACGGCTCCTGTTTATCATCTTTTTCTTTTTCCTGTTCTTCTTCAAATTTCTTATCTGCTTTTAGTGTAAATATTGAGGCTGGAAAAGGACATGAAGTCCTCCTGATCCATAATCCTGCATAATCACTTCCTGGCTAAGAGGTTCCTTTGAATGAACATGGATATTTAAGGCCTGGCAAATCCAGTCTTCAAAGGATCCAAAAACAGGCCGAAAGACATGTGGTCTTAAAGGCTCCTTTGGCCATTCTATCACACAATACTGGACCATTTTTAATTTACTTTTTCCTTTTCTGGGGCCCCTATCGTTCCAATTTCTAACCGTTATTCCTAATGGACTTTCTGGTGGTATGTCTGGTAATTTGCTCCCTTTCTTCTGGTCCCTGGTCTTCCATTTTGTCTGACCCATCTAGGAATTTTACTATGGCAATTCCCACAGCCCTTGGTTACCTTAGTAAGAGTGTCTTGCAGGGGGGTTTAGGACCTATCACCCACCCACAAATCCTATAGGAATCGCTTCGGTTCTTCACTGGCCAAGTCCCTCGTGGGAGATTGGAACCGCAGTTAGAAGACCTCCACAATCGCTTCGGAACTAAGTTCCGTCTCAGTCACACTCTTACACACACAGGCAACCGAATCCCACCCAACCGAACGGTATACGCTTCAAATGCTTACGGCTCCGTTGTCTTCGTTTGGATCTTCACACGCAGAATTATGGGCAAAATATAGTGCTGCAGCTAGCAAGGGAGCTGAAAAAAAAAAAATCAAAAACTTTGCTTATTCAGGTTCAAGATGCCATTAGTCCCGACCTGACTCAAACAGCAGCCACCAAATGGTGAGGTGCCTCTCCTAGATCAAATCAGAATTCAGGAACCAAAGCCTTCCCAGATGAGCCCCCAATTGTAATAAATGACTGGGTCCCAAATAGGATTGCAATTAAAGTTTACAATTTATTAAGCAAATAGAGGTAAGCAAGCAGCACTGGATGCGCCGGGAGTCTCTGCTCCACCAAGACACACACAAGTTACATCAGGCGGCTGGTTTTTATGCTCCTAGGCTAATACATATTCATTACTACTTCTAGAAAAGGCAGGGTTATTATAATTAGTTCCCGGAATCTGAACTCTCCCACTGGTGCATGCATTATCAGTCTCCAGTGGTCCCTCTGGGGGTCTCTCATGCTGAAAGCTCATAGTCTTCCTCCCAGGCTTTTCCCTTGTCCTTCTCCTTTGTCCATCTTGGCTGGATGTCAGAGACTTGCATAGTGTCCCATGCAACAGTCATAATAGCTAGCAGTTACTCTGAAACCCCTTCGTTCTCTTATCCCCTATTGACCCAAATTGCTGGACCATTCCTTTGCAAAATACAAGAACTATATACATTAACCACTCTGGTTTTCTTAGACTTGTGGTTATTACAAGGGTATGTAAGACAAAGGATATGATGACATTTCATCATATCATGCGGCCCTAGCATTGTTCCATATTGACATGAATCAGATGAACACATTTCACACTGTTAAGCTCTCTTATCACTGCAAGCATATCTCAATACCACCTTCCTTCCCTCTAAAGGGTGCAACTGCGCAAAAACGACATTTTTATTCCCACAACCTTGATCCCCTTCCCCTTAAATCCTTATTCCCCTTAAACCTAACAACTCTAACCACAACCCTAACCCTTATTATCAACCCCCTAACGCTAATGACACTGACCTTAATCCAAACCCCAAACTGCCCATACCCCAGACAACCAACAACGAAACACACAAACACAAAGATAGAAACTAGAAAAAAGGCAAAACCCTGGATACAGGCCCCAAATCACAAACACGTGACCAAAACGCTACAGAAAAGCCCCAGACGCAGGCCCCAAACGCTACAGCTAGGCCTCAAAAGCTCAGGATGCATTCCAAAACAAAAATGCAGACCCCAAACATTACAGAAAAGCCCCCAAACCCGGGCTGCAGAAGTCTACAAGCAGGCCCCAAACTGCCAACAGAAGCAGGCACCAACCACACCCAGATGCAGACCCCAACTGTCCACAAGCAGCTCCCACCCCCCACCCCCTCCCAAGGACTGGACTCCACCCAGACACAGGTCCCAAAGGTATACAAGCAGCTCACAACCCGCCCCTTCAGAGACAGGTCCCAACCCCCCCCCAAGACATGGGACGCAGAGGTGTACAACCAACTCCCAACTCCCTCCCCCTCAAAGGGAGGCCCCAAAGACCCCCAAATGAAGGCCCCTAGAGTGTACCAGCACCTCCCAACACCCCCAGGCACAGGCACCCCCCCCCCCCAAAAAACACGCGACAACAAAGGTGTACAAACAGCCCAGACCCCCCTCTGAGACCCAGGCCCCTAAAGGGTACAAGCAGTTCCCAACCACCCCCAGAGGGAAGCCCCAACCCATCTCAAAAGCGAGGCACCTAGAATGTATGAGCAGCTCCCAATCCCCTCAAATACAGGCCCCTAAAGTGTACAAGCAGCTCCCAACCCCCCCAGAGACAGGCCCCTACAGTGTATATGCAGCTCCAACCCCTCCCCCGCCCCACAGAACACAGGCTCCAAAGGTACACAAAGAGCTCCCACCCCTCCCCCAGAAGCAGGCATCTACAGGGTACATGCTGCTCCCAACCACCCCAAGGCAGGCCCCTAATGTGTATTACCAGCTCCCAAACCCCCTCAGATGCAGGCCCCAAATTCTACAAGCTGATCCCAACCCCCGCAGACACAGCTCCCTATATTGTGTAATGATATAAAGATCAAAGCCGAATTTTCCTTAAGTGGTATATTCTTTATTGCAGCGCTGGATGCACGGGGGATCCTTCCGCCTATCGTGCATGTTCGAAGTGACAAACTATCTCATATTTATACAGCGAAACAATGAATATTCTATTAGCGCCTATACATATTCATTACCTAACCCCACCTACTCTCGCTTCGTATGCTAATTAGCTTATCAGTCCTTGCGCTTGCGCAAAACCTTCCAAGAATTGTGGGCCAGGGTCTTCGGGATGTGGGCAGTGGTCTTTGGGAGGAAGGCCGTAGGTCTTCCTCATAATGCACTTTTCACCTTTTGCTTAATCAGTTGTTTTCCAAGCTGTAAAAATGCTGAGTTGGCTTTCGGTTTAACTGAGGGTCGGCAGATAACAGGAAGTCTCAGTTAACAGGACATAACAAACGGTTGACTCAAGTTATCTCAAGTCTCAGCCTGACTGAGGGTTAACAGAAAACGGGGTGTTTTCAAATAACAAGATGCTTCAACATAACAGAAGGACAACAGATAACAAGATGTCATTTACTTTGTTCTCATTAATTTTTAACCACAAGTTTTATTCTATCCTAAAGTGAGTTTATATAATATCATTCCCCCCCTTTTCTGGAAAATCTAGTAAATTCTTTTACTTAATACAAAAATTTTCTTCCCAGTCTTATGATATGTACCCCTTAATACCTTGCCATGCACATTTGTCTTAAACACACACCCTTGACCAACATATTCAAGCACAGTCTTTTGACTAGCATTTGGATGAATTTCAAAGTGGCAGATACCTTGCTCCATGTCAAAACATACATCCTGAGCATCAATTGTATTGCTTTCACAAATAAATCCTTGTTGTTCCCAGGTAACACATGATATATATAATCCCTGGGCTTAAAGGGGTGGATTGGTTGATCCAACTCTCTAGCCCTGGCCCTTAACACAAATTTATGTACTTTATTTAATTGTTTTTGAAGTTTAGTCATATAAGCATATAAATATTCTGATCCCAACTACATTAGATCCTCTCCACTAAATAGAAATTGATATGGCCTTCCATATAAAATTTCAAAAGGGGCTCAAATTCTCTTTTACTCTAGGTTTAACTCTGATTCTAAGTAATGCTGAAGGGAGGAATTGAGGCCATGACAAATTAGCTCCTTGTCCGATTTCAGCTATTTGTTGTTTAATTAAATGGTTCATTTTTCTACCTGTCCACTTGCCTGCGGTCTATAAGGAGTATGCAGTTGCCAATCTATCTTTAGAATCTTACTTATCTGTTATACCACTTGCACACAAAAATGTGAACCTCTCTCAGAAGACATTGCTACTGGAATCCCAAAGCATGGTATTATTTCATTTAACAAGACTTTAACCACTTCTCTTGCTTTGTTTGTTCAACAGGGAAAGCTTCGGGCCATCCTGAAAACGTGTCAGTTAGAACCAGTAAATAACAATACCCCCCTTTTCTAGGGAGTTCTGAAAAAATCAATTTACCACTGTTGTCCCAGATAATTTCCTTTACCAATTATTCCAAATTTTATTCTATTCTTAGCATTGGGGTTGTTGCGTAAACAGATGCTACATTGTTGAGTTACTTGTTCTCCCCAATGTGTTTTATTGTGTTCTGTAAGAACTATGGGCCATGTCAAATTAGAGGGTATTATTACACGGTTATCTTTTAAATATACCCATCCATCTGGTTTCATTTTACCTTTCAAATCTTCAATTAATTTTAAGTCTTCTTTTGTATAATTTGGCTTTTTGGTTCATGTATATAGTTTGGATTTTAACGTCTGGTATCAAAGACAATGCCTTCACCTCAGTTATTTCAGCTGCCCGCTTAGCCTCCTGATCTGCCAATCGATTTCCAATTTCAAAATCAGCATTCCCCTTTTGATGTCCCCGACAATGCATGATAGCTACCTTTTCTGGTTGTTTTACTGCCTTTAACAACCTTAAAATTTCTTCAGCATGTTTTATCTGTTTTCCCTGAGCAGTCAACAATCCACGTTCTTTCCAAATTGCTCCATGAGCATGTACCACGCCGAATGCATATTTAGAATCTGTCCAGATATTTATTTTCCTTCCTGCTGCTAGTTCCAGTGCTCGCGTAAGAGCAATTATCTCTGCTTTCTGGGCGGACGTCCCAGGGGGTAATAGTTTAGACTCGATTACCTGTTGAGCAGTTGTAACAGCATATCCTGCCTTACCTTGTCCTTGTTTTACAAAGCTGCTTCCATCAGTATACCAAGATTCATCAGCATCTTCTAAAGGTTCTTCCTTAAGATCGGGTCGACTAGAATACACAGTCTCCATTGTTTCTATACAATCATGAGTTATAGGTTCATCCAGAGTTCCGCTAAGGAAAGAAGCTGGATTTACGACGTTAGTGACCACAATTTCCACATCATCTTGTTCTACTAATATTGCTTGATATTTTAAAAATCTTTGTGGTGAAAGCCAATGGTTTCCTTTTTGTTCCAAAACTGTTGAGACCATATGGGAGACTAACACTGTCATTTTCTGTCCCATTGTAAACTTCCGAGCTTCTTGTATATTGATAACAACAGCTGCAACAGCTCGAAGGCATCCGGGCCATCCTTTACTTACTTCATCTAATTGTTTAGAGAAGTAAGCTACTGCTCGTTTATAGGGACCCAATCTTTGTGCTAGTACTGCCAAAGCTATCCCTTGTCTCTCATGAGAAAACAACCAAAAGGGTTTCGAGAGATCCGGTAATCCCAAAGCCGGAGCTTGCATCAATTCTCGTTTAAGTTGTTTAAAGGCGTTTTGTGCTTCTCCAGTCCGGACTAACTTTGACTGATTACTCTTTATCAATTCATATAGAGGCTTTACCATTAGTCCGTAATTATAAATCCAAAGGCGACACCAACCTGTCATTCCTAAAAAGGTTCGTAGCTCCTTTACCGTTTGGGGTTCTGGAGTCCGGCAGATGACTTCCTTACGTTCAGTTCCTAGTTCTCGCTGACCTCCCGAAATTCCAAATCCCAAGTAGGTCACGTGTTGTTGAACCAGCTGGACTTTCTGTTGAGAGACTCGATATCCATTTAAACCCAGAAAATTAAGGAGACTTATAGTCCATTGAATACAGCTCTCTTTAGTCTTGGTAGCTATTAAGAAATCATCTACGTATTGTAACAAAGCCCCTTCAGTGTCCGGAGGTATCCAAGTTTCAAGTTCCTTTGCTAATTGGTTTCCAAAAATAGTGGGGCTATTCTTGAATCCTTGAGGTAGCACTGTCCACGTAAGCTGTGTCTTTCTGCCTGAGTCAGGGTTTTCCCATTCAAAGGCAAATAGGTTTTGGCTTTCAGTGGCTAAGGGCAGGCAGAAGAAGGCGTCTTTTAAATCCAGTACGGTAAACCAGACTTGACTATTCTTTAATTTAGTCAGCAAAGTATAAGGGTTTGCCACTACTGGATGTATATCCTCGGTGATCTTATTTATGGCCCTTAGATCCTGAACTAACCTATATCTTTTTCCATCTGCCTTTTTAATTGGCAATATGGGTGTATTGTATTCTGATTCGCATTCAATCAATAATCCATACTGTATAAATCTATCAATTATCTCTTTAATTCCTTTCCTATCTTCTATCCTCAAAGGATATTGCTTAACCTTAACAGGTTTCTCTCCTGGCTTTAATTTAATAATTATTGGGGTCACATTTTTAGCTCTTCCGGGGACTTCAGTAGCCCAAACTCCTGGATATACTTGATTTAGGATCTCTAAGGGTATTTCACTTTTAGGGTCTGTTTGTATTAGTGCCAGGCTTAACACATTTATTAGTTGTTCTTCTCCTATTCTTAATTCCATTTTCCCTTTTTCAAAGATAATTTCTGCTTCTAATTGTTCTAACAAATCTCGACCTAATAGAGATTTTGGAGATCCAGGTAGATATAAAAATCTATGTATCCCCATTTGTTTTCCCAATTTATATTTCAATGGTTTTAAGAAAAAGGCTTTTTCTTGTTGGCCAGTGGCTCCTATCACAGTCACGAAGTCTTTATCTTCTGGCATTAGTTTCTGGTTCAGCACTGAATAAGAAGCTCCCGTGTCTATTAAAAAATCCATCTCCTGTTCCAATTTCCCTAGCTTAATTTTAACCAGTGGATCTGCTAGGGTAGAGTCCCCCGGTCCCCCTCATTGGTTTGTAACCATTACTAGCTTGCTTCCCTCTTGCCGCTTCGGGCATTCATTTTTCCAATGTCCTACCCCTTTACAATAGGCGCACTGTTCAGCCCGCAAGGAGGGTCGCATCATCCTTCCCCCCCTTCCCCTGCCTCGAAGAGGTTCTTCCTGTTTTCGTAGGGCTGCCACAGTGGCAGTTGCAATCGTCTCGCCTAACTTTTGTCTTTCATTCCCCTCGCGATTTCTAAACACCCTCCAGGCTTCTTCTATTAATCTTTCTAAATCTTTTACATCTGGTTCTTTCATTTTCTGAAGCTTTCTTCTAATATCTTCTGCCGATTGACCTAATAATAGAGATACTAACTGAAGTTTACCCTCCTCTGAGGAAGGGTCTATAGTGGTAAACTTCTGCATTGCCGCCCTCAGCCTTTCAAGAAATTCTGACGGGGTTTCTGAGGTTCCCTGTTTTATTGTATATAGTCTTGACCAATTCACAGACTTTGGTATCGCATTCTCTAAAGCAATCCTAATCCATTCTTGATATCGTTTTAGCATCCTATAATCATTCTCATCATTATAATCCCAATTAGGATCCGCCCTAGGCACATGTACTTCCACTGTGCCGGGCAGGACTCCCGAGGCTACCTGGGTTTGTACCAGCATTCTAGCAGCTTTAACTATTAACTGTTTTTCAGTTTCTGATAATGCAGCCAACATTATCTCTATATCCTTCCAATCCGGGTCTAAGTTTTTCACAATCAATTCAAACCTTTTGGCCACCACCTCTGGATCATCTTGATACCCTTTCACCACCTCTTTCCAAGAGTCTAGTTCATTAGTTGTGAAGGGTACTTTAATTTTAGCGGGTCCATTAGCTCCCATAGCTTGCCGCAGAGGAGCTTGGATTATCGGTCCTATTTTACTCCGTGTACGAGCAGTTATCGGAGTAAACCCCTTAGAATCTATGTCATTTTCAACTTTTTCAACTTCTATACCTACAACACCAGTTATAGGTGGCAAAACATAATCTTCCATCCTTTCTTCTGGCTCATTTAATTTTAAACATCTCTGCCCAATGCTACATGCCGAACAACACCTCCTTATCTTCGCCGCTCCATCCCTCCTCATATCCTTTTCTATTGATAAGATTAAAGGGTCTTGTGGAGCCAGATTAATGCCACACTCCTTCTGCCATTCTGTGTGGTTTCTCAGAGTAAAAAACATATCCGCATATGAGACTTCATCCCACTTTCCTTCCCTCCTTAAAAATAACATTAATTGCAATAGAGTGTTATAATTCAAAGTCCCATTTCTAGGCCATTTTTCTCCATCTTCTAATTTGTAAAGAGGCCACCACTGATTACAATATTTTATCAGAGTTTTCTTATTTTCACCTCCACCCGGGACCCCTCCTATATCCTTCCAATGACTCAAAATACAGCCCAACGTACTTTTCTTAGGAATTTCACTGCTTTCTCGCCCCCCCATTTTCCAGTTTACACTTTCAGAACACATATATCACTTACAAAAATGCGGGCACGCAGGTATCTTTCAATAGCGATGTCACAAAACTACTATTATTACCAGGAGATATTGCCAAAGTCACAATAACAATAATCAGAGTCAAATTCCACATGCGATAAGTCAGAAAACCGAAATGTGTAACACCGTAACGATATCTTTCTTATAATAATGCCACGAACCTACTATTATCACCAAGAAAATAGCCAAAATCACAGTAACAATAACCAGAGTTAAATACCACACTCCATGAGTCAGAAAACCAAAATAGGTAACACAATTCCAGATGGACCTTAAAGCGAGCTCTTTCCTTAAGGTCCCCAGATATACTTATGGTGCTAACCACAAAGTATATACCAAACACTGCCTCGCAGAAGATCACCTTCCGACTTACAGACAGTTCCAGATGACCGGTCTACCAGAAAACCAAACCAGAATAAAGAATATACTCACTTACAATGATGGGATCCTTGTCTGCCTCCGCAGTGATCCGGTGAGTCGAGGAGTCCCTCCGGGAAATCCCGGGGGTACCCTAGGAAGTCCTGTCCCCAGCCGGTCCTGCGGTCCGGCAGAGAGGTTGTCCCATCTGGGGTGCCAAATTGATTTAAAGATCAAAACAGAATTTTCCTTAAGTGGTATATTCTTTATTGCAGCGCTGGATGCACAGGGGATCCTTCCGCCTATCGTGCATGTTCGAAGTGACAAACTATCTCATATTTATATAGCGAAACAATGAATATTCTATTAGCGCCTATACATATTCATTACCTAAGCCCGCCTACTCTCGCTTCGTATGCTAATTAGCTTATCAGTCCTTGTGCTTGCGCAAAGCCTTCCAAGAATTGTGGGCCGGGGTCTTCGGGATGTGGGCAGTGGTCTTTGGGAGGAAGGCCGTAGGTCTTCCTCATAATGCACTTTTCACCTTTTTGCTTAATCAGTTGTTTTCCAAGCTGTAAAAATGCTGAGTTGGCTTTCGGCTTAACTGAGGGTCGGCAGATAACAGGAAGTCTCAGTTAACAAGACACAACAGACAGTTGGCTCAAGTTATCTCAAGTCTCAGCCTGACTGACGGTTAACAGATAACGGGATGTTTTCAAATAACAAGAAGCTTCAACATAACAGAAGGACAACAGATAACAAGATGTCATTTACTTTGTTCTCGCTAACTTTTAACCACGTTTTATTCTATCCTAAAGTGAGTTTATACAATATCAGCAGTAATTTACCACGGGAAGCACAAGATGTTGTTTTGAGAGAATGCTTGAGAACAGGAGCTCTGCCTGATTTCAAGGCCGCTCTTGCAGCGCTTCCAGCCTCCGCAAGCGCGGGGGAGCTTATCGCTCGTGGCTGTGCATTTGGCAAGGCTCAGGAAATACAGCCTTTTGCTGCTGCCCTTAATGAGCAGGTGGTTGGGATTACATCTGCCCTCCAAGCACTTGCTCTCCAATTACATCCTGGAGGTTGTTTTTGCTGCGGACAGCGTGATCACGTAGCTCGTGAGTGCTCCAAGAAAAGGGGGCCTGTGATCGAAAACGGACGTGCTCGTTGTTGGGTGTGCGGCAGGTCTGGCCACCGGGCTCGCGAGTGTTCACAACAAAAAGGGGAAGTGAAAGAGGAAAAAAGGGGGGGGCAGTCGGGAAACGCCAACGCCGGGACGAAAAGGGACCCACCGTCTCAGCCGCAAGCGTGGGTCCCGACCCCCATCGAGCAAAGGTGGACAAGCCCGCCGTCCAATCTCGGGCTGGAAAACGATTGGTGAATACAGAAGCCTGGCTTGCGGGTGCACGGGCAGTGGAGCAAGGAGTGGAGATTCCCGTGCAGCTGCGGACTGCCACAGCTGAGCCCACTGTGTTCCCTCTGGTAACCGAGAGTGATGATGGACTCTCTAGTGCGAATTATCCCCTGATACAAGTTAGTTTTGACATGGGTTCTCGGCCAACTTTGCCTGCCCGAGTAGCTATTCAAGGCGTGAAGGATCCATTTCCACCGGTAGCCACTATAACCTTTTTAGTGGACTCCGGTGCAGATGTCACCTCCATTTCCGCCACACACTGGCCTCAACAATGGCCGCTAGATCCACTGCCACGAGCAGTGAGTGAGGTGGGTGGCTTGGTGGAAGGTCATCGCAGCCGTCATCCAGTATTGATTCGATGGGATGATGCTGGTGTCCGGCAGGAGGTGGGGCCTCTCAGACCCTACGTTCTAGCCATTCCTATATCTCTGTTAGGTCGTGATGCATTAGTATTGGCAGGGGCTCGCTTGCATATTGAACCTTCACAGCAGGTTTTTTACAAGGGGCCACTGGGGAGCCGTGCCCCTGTTGGCGTTTAACGTGGCGGTCGGATGACCCCATATGGGTTGCCCAGTGGCCCATCACAAAAGAGAAGCTTATCGCTCTGCATGAACTCGTCAAACAAGAAGTGCAACAAGGGCATCTCGTTCCGTCAACTAGCCCTTGGAATTCCCCTGTATTTTTAATTAAGAAAAAATCTGGGAAATGGCGTTTTTTACATGATTTACGTACGGTTAACACCTCGATGGAGGACATGGGCCCTTACAGCTTGGGTTGCCGTTGCCTACTATGATCCCTAGAGATTGGCAATGTATGATTATTGACTTCAAGGTTTGTTTTTTCAGCATACCTTTGCATCCTGAGGACACCAAGCGTTTTGCTCTAACCATTCCATCGTTGAACAATACGCAGCCAGCAGCCCGGTATGAGTGGGTCGTCCTCCCTCAAGGAATGAAGAATTCCCCTACGATTTGTCAGATGTATGTGGCCAAAGCCCTCGAGGTAGTTCGTCAGCAGCACCCCACTATCTTGATTGTCCATTATATGGATGACCTGCTGCTTGCTGCTCCCGTGCTGCCTTCAGGTCTGTATGATCAAAGAGAGGCCGCTCTATCGGGATTTGGTCTGACCATCGGGAAAGATAAAACTCAGCTAGTGGCCCCATACAAATATCTGGGGACTCAGCTTACAGAACGCCTTGTGCGGCCACAAAAATTGTCAGTCACAGAGAATTCAGTTACTAACTTGCATCAATTACAGGTGTTGGTCGGCGCCCTGCAGTGGCTCCGTCAGTTTGTTCCGTTGCCCCCTGATGAGATGCAATTATTTACAGATCAGTTGCGGGGCGACACTGACCTGACAGCCCCGCGCCAGCTCTCCTCCCAACATCAGCACATATTAGAGCGCTTTATGCGACGTCTCCAAAAGCAAGGTTTGTGGCGCCGCGATGCCGCGCGGCCCTTACTTGCACACATCCTTTTGCAAGTACAGGGAGCTATTATTATTCTACATCAGGGCCAGCTGCAGTGCCCACTGCTTTTTGGCTACGCATCTGTGCCCCGCGTTGCGTTTCCACAATGGGATGAGCTCCTTGCCCTCGCTATAGAGTGGGCTCGAACGAAGGTGCGTGCAATAGATGGCAGTGAACCACGTCTGCTGTCAGTGGAACTACGGCCGAATGCCTTGGCGTCCCTTTTACAACAATCTATGCGACTGCAGACTGCCCTAGCGGCTTACCCTCATGCTTTGCAGGCGTACCCAAAGTCGCCTTATGCAAGTTTATTTTCTGTACTTGATTTAATTCCTGTTTTGCCGATTTCTCCAGAGCCATTGCAGGCTCGAACTGTTTTTACTGATGCAGCTGGCTCCACTCACAAGTTTGCCATGGTGTGGTGAAATGGCTTGGAATGGGAAGGTCAAGTGCGCCGCGACACTTCCGTTTCCTTACAGCATCTTGAAATGCTTGCTGTTTGTCTCGCTCTCTCTCTTTTTCCCACAGAGCCTTTGAATATTGTAACAGATAGCCAATATTGTTTTCCTTCTGCCGCTCTTTGCCGTTCCTGCATCGCACCACGGACTGAGACCGCAGTTCTCCTGTATAACGCCCTTTCTTGGCGCAGCCAGCCTGTTTTTGTAATGCATGTCAATAGCCACACCCAGGTACCTGGTTTCATTACGGCGGGTAATGCGGCAGCAGACTTGGCATGCTACCCCACCCTTGTTGATACCCACGTAGCTGCTGCCCAGTCGCACCGCCAATTTCACCAATTGGCTTTGTCGCTGCATCATCTATTTAAAATTCCATTAGCTGATGCACGGTCTATAATAGCCGCGTGTCCAGCCTGTAGTCACCCTGCTCCTCTGCTGTCTGGAGTAAATCCGAGAGGACTGCGTCCCAACGAGCTGTGGCAGATGGACGTTACAGAATATGCGCCTTTTGGACGTTTTCGGTTTCTCCACGTTGTGGTGGATACCTGTAGTGGTATGATGTGGGTTACTGCGCTCACAGGACAGAAAGCTCGAGAGTGCATTCGTGCCCTGCGCATTGCAGTTGCGGTTATGGGCATTCCGCACACTCTAAAAACAGATAATGGTCCAGGCTACACTAGTCGGCTCTTTGAACAATGGTGTTGCACCTGGGGAATCACTCATATCTTGGGTATTCCGCATAATTCTACTCGGCAAGCTATTATTGAGCGTACTCATCTGACTTTGAAGGCTCGCCTCGACGCCCTTAAAGAGGGGGGAATGGAGGCGACTGGCTATGGAGATTCCTGTCCGCACGCTTTGTTATTAAAGGCCCTTTTCAGTTTAAATCATTTGGAAGGTCGATCCGCAGACCATGCTATGACAGAACGCGTACCTTTAGGGGTTGTTCAGGTACGCCTGGACGGTGGGCAGTGGAATCGGGATCCGGTACCCCTATTAGTTATGGGTCGGGGTTACGCCTGTGTACAACTACCATCAGGCATTTGATGGGTTCCAGCCCGATGGGTACGTCCATTCCCTGAGCAGGCGGACTCAAAGGAACAGCTGTCCCCTGAGCTGGCGGACTCTAAGGAACAGGAAATGAGTAAGTAACTTTCTCCCCTTTACAGCAACTTCTGCTTGTCCTTGCCTTGTGCCCTGCAGTGTACGGGGGTTACTGGCAGGAGTATGCCATTCAACAGAATACGGACATTTGTATTTGAATGACGGGCCTCCAAGATCCAGTTTCTACCTGCGCTGTGGGCTACCGGACCGCTCCGTTATTTCCAACGCCATACGCTTACAACCTACGGTCTGCTGAGCCAGCACCCAACGGAACACTTCATGGGCTGTTCCCATCTGTTGCTTGTCAGGGAAGGAAGCTGACTACTGTTCGTATCAATGCCACCGTGCGGGCAGGTATCGATCTGACACATGAAACACACTTGTCATCGGACGGCACCACGCATGCGATGGTGGACGAAAAAGAAGCCGTTCTGCCGGTGGCGCAATTGTGCGGCTCCATTGATGTTTGGGACAATGGAACAATAGCGGATACGACCATTCCGCCGTGGACAGTTAAGGCTACAGTGCGCAGTCAACCGGTGGCCTGGTTGTGGGTGGGGCCGCCAGGCCAAGCTCCTGCACCGGTGGACTTTTTCCCTGGGGATGCTTGGACTGTTACTGTTGTAAACAGCCGTGGGGCGACCCTTTATCAATCGGTCCGTGTCGCGCATGTTTTGAACTCTGTACATTGGCGCTTACCTAACCCCTATTGGTTGCTCTGTTCTCAGGAATGTGCTTGGAAGGTGATCCCAGCTAACAGGACACTTGGTCTGTGCTCTATGGGTCTGCTAGTGTGGCCACATCGTGCTGCTCGCAGCCCACGAGCAACCCATGAATCTATTGAGACTGCAGCAGGATTCTGTAAAGTTAAGGTTTCCGAAACCAGAAAGAAAAGGTCAGTCCAGTACACACAACAAGCGATACCTACAACACCGGAAACACAACAAGCAGGGAGCAATCAAGAGGAAAATTTAATGATAGGGTTAATTAGAGATTTCGCAAAAATGCAGAATGTGAGTCGAGTGACCGCTTGTCTACCTATACCCAAATCCGCAGGTGATCCTATACCCTGGGGCATAATTACATCACCGATACCCCAGATTGAGAAAAACAAAACAGTCCAATGTGAAACAGAAAAGGTCATAGAGACAGTAATGCTGGAAGGGTTTTATAGAGAGTGTCAGTTTCGCTATCGTTCTGGATGTGAAAAGGAAAGAAATTACAAATTTACGGTTGTAAACACTTTCAGTGGACGGTTGGGGATGTGTGAGTATGATGCACCACGCACACAACAAAAGGAAAAGATTATATGGAAGTGCAAAGAAGGTAATGAGACAGGTGGATTAGAGGGTTGGGAGTCAGCATGGGCATTAAGTATACTGCAGAGATACCAATATGGGGGAAATACTCCTTGGTGTTTGCAATGGGTAGGAAAGACGAATAATGAACAAAGTTCACTTTATGAGACGGTTCAGAGGAAAACTAGTAGTCGGGAGCGGGTAAAGGCAGTCCCGTGGTGGAATTGTACACAAATATTCAATTGTGACACTGATTTAGGAACAATATCTCTGCTCCCGGTGAAAATAGCCTTAGCTACCGGATGTGCATGCAGAGGTCTACAAGTTAACATGAGTATAACCAGCCGGAATATTAGGGAAAAGATCTTAGTGAATTGTAAATCTTCAACTATACGAAGCATGGGACATTTTGTGTGGGCCGCCAGTGACGGAACTTGGACAACTCATTTAAGTTTGGATGGCCCAGTAAAAGAAGTAACCTTAGGATTGCCCACCCTATGCCCGCCTTGGAAAACATCTCCTCTTATAGTGAGAAGGACAAGAAGAGAAGTAAGTGAAGAAGATGATGAATGGCAGGAACCGTCCACTGGGATTAAAATGGGATGGGCGGTAGAATCGTTGTTTGCCCCGATAGCTTCCTACCACAACAGAGAACTGATATACAATTTGATGGGGCAGGTGCATAGATTGGCTAGCATAACCAGAAAGGGGTTTAAGGATCTGAATATACAGTTACAAGCCACAACAAGAATGACCCTGCAGAATAGATTGGCCTTGGACATGCTTCTGTTAAAAGAACACAGCGTCTGTGGATACCTGAAAGAGAAGGCTGACCATTGTTGTATACACATTCCGAATGTAACTGCAGATGTAGAATGGGACATATCCCAGCTAGCCCAGGTAGAATCCAAAATTAAGGAAGAGCAGCGTGACACAGAACAGAATTGGCTGGGGGCAACTCTCGAGGGGCTAGGCTTTCGTCTCGAAGGATGGCTTAAATCGCTTTTACAAATAATATTGCTACCGGTAATAGTATTCATTGTGATAGGGCTAGTATATGCATGTATTAAAGCAAAAATAGCTAGAAGCAGTATAATGAATCGCAGCATGCTGACCATTCTCGCCAAACATTATGAAGGACTCTCATTGTCACCACTTGCTCCTGGGACAAACACTTGTTCCTAAGTAGTTATGATTAAATCACGCTTAGTGTAACGGGTTAAGGGGGGTGCGTTACTGCATAAAGAGGGGGGAGGTGTGGTATTGTTCTGGGTTGTGCCTGCATGCACAAAGGGAGGGACTTGGGGTGCCTGCGAGCACAGTGGGAGGGGTCCTGGGTTCCTGGGTGGGACGCTTTGGCACTATATAGGACGATGTCACGTAGTAATAAATTGGCTTACGGCACAGAACGCTGGTCGTCGTGTCCGTTTGTCCCGGGGTTGCGGTCGGGATACCCAACAATTGGTGAATCTGTGATTGTGATAGTTCAGTACCCTGAATCCGACCAGACCCATAACAGTTAATTAGCTACACCCCTTAATGCAACAGTCTGAAATGCTGGAGGTCAGCCAGACTGTGCCCACCATACAGGGAACGCAGGGGAAGGGAGCTGGGGAGCAACAAAGCAGGAGCAGACAGAAGGGCTGTGAGCACAGCAGTGACCCTGCACAGTGCTCACCTGAGAACCCCCCTGTTCAAACTGGCTGTGCCACAGCCACACACAAGCCATTTCTCTTCCTGATCTTGGACAGAGCCCAGGCTCTGCAAAGTCAGCCTTCCTCAGGTCCTAATGATTCGTGGAAGAACTCTACAACTCAAAAGCAAATGAGTTATAGAGTAGGTATGTTATAAATGAAGTCTCAACTCAATCTGAATTTAGTAATATTTATAAAAGACAAGTAAACAGTGCTGGGTGCGCGGGGAGTCTATGCTCTACCAACACACACACACGAACATCAAACATTCTAAATATACAGAACACTGCTTTTACATACTAAACCCAAGTACGCCTATACATATGTACAATCAGAAAAGGTAACAAACAATCTTTTAAGTCTATTACTATTAATGTCCATGTCTGGGGGAGCATAGTTGGAGTTGGTAATCCTGACAGAAGTGCTCCCATATCTTCCACGACTTAACAGTCTCCATTTTCCATTCATTTTCTTAATTACAAACACCGGAGAATTCCAGGGCTAGTCGTGGGAACAATATGTCTCACTTCAAGTTGTTAAGCAACTCGGTCTTCGGGCCTTATGTATCCTGATCTTCCCGGATTGAAGAAAAGCATATCCATCTCCTTTTCAAGACCAATAGGCCTGGGTCAAAAGGCACGTCCAGGTCAGCAGGGGGCATAACAGCAAAAGCCTTCGATGGCTGTAGCAGCAGAGGGGCCCATAGCGTAGCAGTCGGATCAGTAAACGAGCCTGCAGCTCCCTCACTATCTGGCAAACCACATGTTTCTGACTGTGGTCCCACATGGCTCTTTAAGGCCTCAGAGACTGCTCGCCAGGTGCCGAGCTTGTGAATCTAGAGAGTAATGAGTGTGTGCATGTGTGCTTTCAGCCCTGGTGACGTTTATGGTGGTGGGAATATTCCACCCCCAAGGGCAGGGCAGCCACTCCTCCTCTGGGCTCTCGGGATCCAGACCAGCTTTGCCAATGGGTGGATTTTCTGGGCAGGGAGCCTCCTCCTGGGACATGGGGACAGCCCCCAGCTGGCCCAGCGCAGGCAGCACCAATGCTTGTTCAGTTCCCCAGCAGCCCACCTGCATGGAGGGGCCCCGTCCCGGATCAGGTTCCCGCAGCTCAGTGCTGCAGGGCTCCAGGTTTGTCTCTGCACCAGCAAAGAACAAAGGTACCATACAGAGGCAAAGAAAGTCAAGAACACAATTTTGTGAGAATCACAGAATATCCCAAGTTGGAAGGGACCTACAAGGATCAAGTCCAACTCCCGGCACCACACAGTGTAATTCACTTCCTCTCAGGCATCTTTCTCTCTTTCCATATCCTGCTGTATCTGTCTTCTATATTGTACTTGTTCAGAAGCTCTCCAGATCAGAATAAGAAGTTTCTTTCAGAGATACTCAGAGTAATATCATTTTTTCTTCAGCTTTTTTATATATAGCCTCTCCAGCTATATTTGCAATCCATTTACAAATTCTGTATTTTGGGAGGCCTTCCAGCTCATGGTAAAGTTTGTTTTTTTGTTGTTGTTTTGGTTTGTTGTTTTTTTTTTTTGACACATCATGTAGAACATCAGGTTGTTTAGCATATTAGATACACGGTCTTATGAGTTCTCTGTACATTATCAAGTGTACCTCTGAATCACAGAAGGATAGAATGGCTTGGATCAGAAGGGACCTTAAAGATCTTCTAACTCCAACCCCCCTGCCATAGGCAGGGATGCCACCCACTAGATCAGGTTGGCCAAGGCCCCATTCAGCCTGTCCTTGAACACCTCCAGGGACAGGGCATCCATAACTTCTTTTGGCAACCTGTTCCAGTGCCTCACTACCCTTACAGTGAAGAATTTCTTCCTTATGTCTAATCTAAATCTACATGCTTTAAGACCGTTCCCCCTTGTCCTATCATTACCTACCTGAGTAAAAAGAGTCCTTCTCCATCCTTTTTAAAACACCACTTTAAGCATTGAAAGGCTGCAATGAGGTCTCCCCAGAACCTTCTCTTCTCCAGACTGAATATGCCCATCTCTCTCAGCCTTTCTTCATAGGAGGGGTGCTTCAGCCCTCTGATCATCTTTGTAGCCTTCCTCTGGACTCACTCTAACAGGTATACATCTTTCTTGTGCTGGGGGCCCCAGACCTGGACACAGTAGTACAAGTGGGGAGAGCAGTCCAAGGGCAGAGTAGAGGGGGACAATCACCTCCCTCCACATGCTGGTCACACCTCTTTTGATGCAGCCCAGGACACAGTTGGCCTTCTGGGATGCAAGTGCACACTGCTGGCTCATGTCGAGATGTTCATCCATTAGAGCACCCAGGTCTCTCTCTGCAGGGCAGCTCTCAATGTGTTCTTCTCCCAGTCTGTACTCATGTCTGGGATTGCCCTGACCCAGGTGCAGCACCTTGCACTTTGACTTATTGAACCTTGTGTGGTTCACATAGGCCCACTTCTCCACCCTGTCAAGGTCCCTTTGGATGGCATCTCTTCCTTCTTTGGTATCAGCCACACCACTCAGCTTGGTGTTGCCTGCAAACTTGCCGAGGATGCACTCCTTCACAGTGCATCTATGTCATTGTCTATGACATAGATAGACATTAATGACATTGATAGATAGACATCTATGACATTGACAGACATTGTCTATGTCTATTGTCACCTAGTCTATGTCATTGGTGAAGATATTGAAAAGCAACAGTCCCAAGACAGACCCCTGAGGGACACCGCTTGTCATTGGCCTCCACCTGGACAAAGAACCATTGACCACCACTCTCTGGGTGTGGTGATCAAGCCAATTCCTTATCCACCAGATGGTCCACCCTTCAAATCCATATCTTTCCAATTTACAGATTAGGATGTCATGTGGGACCATGTCAAAAGACTTACGGAAGTCCAAGTAGATGACATCAGTCAGTTTTCCCTGTTTGACTGATGCAGTCACTCCAGCATAGAAGGCCACCAGATTGGTCAGGCATGATTTGCCCTTGGTGAAGCCAGGCTGGCTGTCTCAGATCACTTCCTTGTCCTGCATGTGCCTTAATGTTGCCTCCAGGAGGATTTGTTCCATGATCTTGCCAGGCACAGAGGTGAGTCTCACTGGTCTGCAGTTCCCCAGGTCTTCCTTTCTACCCTCTTAAAAAATGAGAGTGATGTTTCCCCTTTTCCAGTCACTGGGGACTTCACCTGACTGACGTTTTTTCAAATATGATGGAGAGTGGCTTGTCAACTACATCAACCAATTCCATCAGGACCCTGGGATGCATGTAATCAGGGCCCACAGACTTGTACTTGTTAAGTTGCATCAGGAGGTTCCGAACTTGCTCTTCACTTATGATGGGAGGGACTCTGCTCCCCCAGTCCCTGCCTAGAGGTCCAGGGACTCAAGAGATGTGGGAAGCCTGACCACCAGTGAAGACCAAGGTAAAGAAGTTAAGTACCTCTGCCTTCTCCACATCTGTTGTTACCTGTTCTCCTTCATTTGTCAGAGGTGATACACTCTCCTTGGTCTTTCTTTTGTGGTCAATGTACCTGTAGAACCCCTTCTTGGTATTCTTCGCATCCCTCATCAAGTTTAGTTCTGTCAGTGCCTTGGCTTTCCTGATCTTAACCGTGCACACCCGCATAGCATTTCTGTACTCTTCCCAGGGCACATGGCCCTGTTTCCACCGTCTGTGCATTTCCTTCTTTTGCTCAAGTTTAACCAGCAGGTCCTTGTTCAACCATGCCAGTTCCTACCTTCCCTGCTTGATTTATTACATATGGGAATAAAGAGCTCTTGTGCTCTTATGAAAATATCCTTAAAGAGTTGCCAGCTCTGATCATATCCTGTGTCCCCAAGGACCATGTTCCATGGGATCTCATCCACTCCTTTGAACAGTTAGAAGTTGGCTCTTCTGAAGGTCAGGGACCTGACTTTGTTCTTAGCCAAGCCCATATCCCTTGAGATTAGAAACTCAACCAGAGCGTGAATCTTAGGTAATTCCCTATTTTCATCAGTGTTCTGCCCGTCCTACCAAATAAATATTCAAGCTTGCATTTTAGATGTCATTTATATGAACTTTTCCATTGCGTTGTCCACATACATGCTTTTGCCAAAAAACAACTGAAATGGTAGCCCAGGAGGTCAGTTACACAAAAATGTCTGAAAGAAACTTTCTTAAACCTTCTGGTTTCACATAACTGATAAACTTCTTGTTACACCCACCTAAAAGATGAAGACTTTCTCATGTCATATTGATCAAATATATTTGCCTAAGAAGAAACACAGGAATTGTTTAGATTTACCCTATGACTCATAAGTACATGCAGAGCTGCATTTAGCCATCTGATTTTTAAAATAACTTTTGTTTCTGCCAGTTGTCTTTTACTAATTCTTTAACTTTTGTTGTTAAAACCTTTACACTTTTCCACACATGGAATCATAGAATGGCCTCGGTTGGATGGGATGTTAAAGACCATCAAGTTCCAAGCGCCCCTGCCATAGGCAGAAACGCCTCCCACTAGATCAGGTTGATCAAATCCCTACCCAATCTGGCCTTGTGCACATCCACAGCTTCTCTGAGCAACCTGTTCCAGTGCCTCACCACCCTCTGAGTAAAGAATTTCCTCTGAATATCTAATCTAAACCTACCTTCTTCTAGTTTAAACCTTTGCACCTTGTCCTATCACTACACTCTTTGATAAAGGGAGTCTTTCCTGTAGGCCCTCTTTAGGTACTGGAAGGCCACTATAAGGTTGCCCCAGAGCCTTCTCTCCTTTAGGCTGAACAACCCCAGCTCTTTCAGCCTGTTTTCGTAGGAATCAAAGAATAATTAAGGTTTGAAGAGACCTTCAAGATCTGGTCCAACCATCATCCTACTACCAATGTCACCCACTAAACCATGTCCGTAAGCACCAGGTCCAACCTTTCCTTAAACACTCTCAGGGATTGTGATGCCATCACTTCCCTGGGAAACCCGTTCCAATGCCTGACTACTCTTTCTGAGAAGATATGTCTCCTAATTTCTAACTTAAACCTCCCTTTGCGCAACTTGAAGCCATTCCCTCTGGTCCTATCATGAGTTACCTGTGAGAAGAGGCTGACCCCCACCTCCCCACACCTTCCTTTCAGGCAGTTGTAGAGAGCAATGAGGCCTCCCCCGAGCCTCCTCTTCTCCAAAATAAACAACCCCAGTTCCCTCAGCTGCTCTGCACAGGACTTGTGTTCCAGGCCCCTCACCAGCTTCATAGCCCTTCTCTGGACATGTACCAGGATCTCAATGTACTTTTTTACTGAGGGGCCCAAAGCTGTACACAGTACTCAGGGTGCAGCCTCACCAGAGCTGAGTACAAAAGGTGGAAATAACAGCTTTGACTCGAGCATTGGAACTATCCAAAGGCAAGAAAATTAACATCTGGATAGACTCCAAATACGCTTTTGGGGTAGTCCATGATCATGGGGCTGTATGGAAGGAGAGAGGACTCTTATCTACTCAAGGGAAACATATAAAGCACGCTGAAGAGATTCTAAAGCTCCTGGAAGCAGTACAGCTACCTGCAAAGATGGCTATAATATATTGCAAAGCTCACCAAAAGGGAAATACTGCTCAGGAATTGGGCAATGCTATGGCAGACCGGGAGGCCTAAAGAGTGGCTGAGAAAAATGACTTAGGAATACAGTCCTTGGTCCCAGATGGTAAGGTACATATTGAATGTGAACCCAGGTATTCCAAAGAAGATCAGAAATTAATTGAAAATCTAGGGGGAAAAATAGAACAAGGTAGATGAGCAAAAACACCAGAGGATAAAATAATAATACCTTTTGCATTGTTATGGGCCATAGTTATGGCAGAGCATAGAAAATCCCATTGGGGAACAGAAGCCATATATAGGTATCTGAGCCGGTTGATATTTGCCCGGAATCTGTATACTACCATCAAGCAAGTAACAACAGTGTGAGGTTTGTTTACAGAATAATCCCAAATTGGGGCCTAAAGCCCAGCTTGGGCAAATAGGGAGAGGAAATTATCCAGGACAGCAATGGCAAATTGATTTATCAGAACTCCCATGAAAAGGGAGGTTTCAATATCTGTTGGTCTTGATGGATACCTTTTCAGGGTGGCCGGGAGCATTCCCTTGCTGAACTAACAAGGCTAAGGAGGTACCCAAGGCATTGTTACAAGAAATAATACCGAGATTTGGTGTTCCTGTGGTAATTTCATCAGATCGAGGATCACACTTTGTTGCAAAGGTCAGCTTCTGGGAATAGATTGGCAACTACATACCCCACATAACCCTCAATCCAGTGGTCAAATAGAGAAAATGAACCACCTAATTCAGATATAGATTGTAAAATTAGGACAGGAGGCCCATTTGTCCTGGCCTCAATCACTGCCTTTAGCACTTCTGAGAACCAGGACTAAGTCCAGGACCAAGAAGGGGTCGAGTTCTTTTGAAATAGTGTACAGAAAGCCCTACATGGTACAGTTTGGAATATCAACTCAGACTGGCAGCAAGATATTGAGGGATTACATAATAAGCCTGCAGAAACAACTTCGGAAAGTCAAGAAGCTGGTCCTAGAACTAGGGCCTGAGGTCTTGATGGGCCTGTGCACAATATTGAACCTGGTGATTATGTATACGTTAGGTCTCTTTCAGATTCACTTTTAGAATCAAAATGGGAAGGCCCATTCCAAGTGTTATTGACTACTTACACAGCAGTCAAGATTAAAGAACAGACATCATGGATACATCACACCAGAATAAAGAGGGCATCTAGACCACAATGGGAGTCAGCACCTACAGGACCGTTGAAACTCCAGATTCAGCAAAAAGATGGACAATGCTGGGTTTCTTCAGCCTAGGGTTAGGTCCCACCCTCTCATGGGAAACCAATTATCACTTTAAATTGACACCTATGTGGGTCAATTTGACCAGAGCCAAAGACTGTTGGGTCTGCATGGCCATGCCAAGGGGAGACCTAGAAATACTACTATACAGAGTTATGACCTCAAATTGGACTTTTATCAATGCCACAGGTGTCAACATGTGGAAGGCTGGGAAAACATCTGTTACAATGTAAATAAAATGTGACAGATGATGGAAAGGGACCCAGATTTACCCTCCAGCTGGAGGAATATTCCTAGAGGATGTAAGAATAAGTCAATGGGAACCTGCAGTTTTTCTCCTCAATCTGGAAGTATTAATCTGACCACTATAAATTGTACTATTACAAATCTGCAAGAAGAATCATCCATCCAAACAATATCTAAATTGGAGTTAAAGGTTTTGGATGTAACCCTCAAAGGAATTTACCTTAATCATACAGTTCAGGCAAAGAGTAAGGCCATGAGCACCATATTCATACGCCCAGCCCCTACCGGATTTTGGTGGTTATGTGGGGATGGGTGGGCCTGGAAAATATTGCCCAGATCCTGGAAGGGAACTCATACACTTGGAAGTATAATTTCCCAGCATAAAATTATTAATCAGACTCAGGTACCTTGGGGGATCCTACAGAATCCCTGGGTATGAGCTAGGCAAAGTACCAACCCGTTGGTAGAAAGGCCTACCTAATTCCATAGTTTTGTCTGATGGTTTCTGCCTTGGCTAGGGGTTAGTGAATTAGAAAAGGCAATTGTTAATATTTCTGCCATGAAGGGATGATAGTTCTTGGGGATTTTCAGAACTTTAGGAAAAACTTACTTCTTGGCTACCTAATTTTACATGGCTAAAGCAGCTCTCTATCGTAGTCATTATAATTATCATATTAGGATTATTAATATGTTGTATGTTTCAGTGTTTCATGTGGATATGTAAACAAACTGTGAACTCGCAAGAGGAATGGAAAAAGCATAAGTTGAGACAGAACACTGAAAGTGGCAAGTATTTCACCAAGACCCTCAAAGGGAATGGTGTTATATGGCAAAAGAATTTGCTTAGGATAAAGAAAAGGGGGAACTTGAGACAGGGAACAAGGGAAAGCATGTCAATTTTGCAGGTTTTAGCTAACATAGGGAGTATGTTGTATATCAACCACAATGACAGGACTGCAGTAGGGAGTACAAGGACAGGACGACCCTAAAAGACAAGGGAAGAAAAGACTTCATACACATAGACAATAGAACCAGCAAGAACAGGCTTTGACTGCTGAAGTCTGTAAAAGAAAGGAAGGGTCAAAAGTTTAGCAGCGAGGAAGACTTCTGGTGTTCATCAAAAGACCACCAGAGTACACTGGACAACCACCCAAGGACTCTAGCGCGCATGCAAATAGGGGCAGGAACCTATGTTAATGATTCTCTGGATACCTAATGAATATGCAAGAGACTTACAGAGGGGGAGTGAAAGGAATATGTATATATGCTATTAATATAAGCATCTTGGGAGTAACCCTTGGTGTGCAAACTAGGAGGAGCGATCTCCCTAGCACCCAGCTGCCATAAACATGCCTGCTTTATAATTCTCCTCGAGTTGTGAAGCTTGATTTCCTTGCCTCGATTAGTCAGGCAGGACTTGCCTTCCACAAACCCACACTGGCTGGGCCTTATCCCCCTGGTTGTCCCACATATGCTGTGTGATTGCATTCAAGATGACCTGTTCCATCACCTTTCCTGGCACCACGGTCAGGCTGACAGGCCTGCAGTTCCCCAGGTCCTCCTTACAACCCTTCTTATAGATGGGCATCACATTAGCAAATCTCCAGTCACCTGGGACCTCTCTGGTTGACCATGACTGCTGATAGATGACGGAAAGTGGCACAGCAATCACATCCTCCAACTCTCTCAGCACCCTCACATGGATCCCATCTGGCCCAATGGACTTGTGACAGTCCAGGTGGAGCAGCTGGTCTCTAACTGTTTCCACCTGAACTGTGGGGTGTTCTTCTGCTCCTTGTCCCAGACTTCCAGGTCAGGAGGATGAGTACCCTGAGGATAAGTGAGAAAAATCTCAATAATTTTCTTAGTCAGGATATTCTGTGAAGCTATTTTATTCGTAATTGCAATGGCTGGCATCCTGCAAGCATTAGCGCACAGTAAAAGTTTATCATTACAATATATTCTGTATTACCTGACACCTGATTTCTCCCATTTCCTCATTGGCTGAGTACTAGAGGTTCACAACCTATTCAACACAATTCTATACCATACACATACAATTTAATTTGACCAACTGTTAATTTCATCTTTTCTTTTTTTTTCTTCTTCTCTCGTGACTAGAGGGCCCATGATTTTTGTTCTTACTGATTTCGTAGTGCTCATCCTGTTTTTCTTAGCTATCCTCCTTATGACAGTGGGACCTTCCCCTTATCTGCTTAACATACTCCCCACTGCTATGCCACGCAAACACTTTTGAATATGCAAGGTTAATGGAATTTTCCCCTGCAAAAACATAACTCTTTCTCACATAAGTGGTCTGGCTAGTAAAGACAGATGCAAAGAAGGTGTTAAGAACCTCAGCCTTTTCCTTATCCTTAGTAGTCATGTTCCCCCCTGCGTTCAATAAAGAATGGAGATTCTCTTTGGCCCTCCTCTTGCCATTAATGTATGTATAAAAACTTTTTGTTATCTTTGACCATAGCAGCCAGGCTGAGTTGTGCTAGGCTTTGGCCTTCCCGATTTTTTTCTCTGCATATTCTGGCAACTTCCTTGTACTCTCCCCAGGCTGCCTGCTCCTTCTTCCACCGGCCATAAAATCTCTTTTTCTCCTGGACACTCATCAAAAGTTCCCTGTTGAGTCATGCCGGTCTTCTTCGCCACCAGCCCATCTTATGGCACAGGGTGACAGCCTGCGCCTATACCTTGAAGACTTCCTTTCTTCCTTTCTCAGGAAGAAAGACATCCAGCCTTTCTGAACCTCTCTGCTCTTCAGGACTGACTCTCAAGGGACCCTCTCTACCAGTGTCATGAACAATTCAAAGTCTGAAACCTCTGGAAGTCCAAGGTAGTAGTTTTACTGACTTCATCAAGAATAGACAGAGGTGCTCTGTCCCCCCTGGTCACCTTCATGGCCCTCCTCTGGACCTACTCTAAGAGGTCCATGTCTTTCTTACACTGTAGGCCCCAGAGCTAAACGCAGTTCTCCAGGTGAGGTCTCATGAGAGCAGAGCTGAAGTGGAGAATCACCTCCCACTCCCTACTGGCTGCACGCGCTACTTTTGATACAGCCCAGGATACGGTTGGCTTTTTGGGCTGCAAGCGCACATTTCTGGCTATTTTTGTCTAACTTGATGTTATGCCACAGTTACATGATTTCTCTGCTGTAAGGAAAAGCTTTAGGTAAAAACTATTTGGCATTCTTAATGTTCCTGGATATTGGCTAGGCATGAGACCCTCAAGAGATTTCCTAAATTCATCAGTTTTCTGCTTCCAGGCAAGTGTTTTTAAACAAGAATTAAAACAAATACAATCTACATTAAAAATTTGGCTCTCACCATTGCCCGTTATTATAGTTCAGATAATCTTACCCTGGAATTACCTAACACTGGGTTTTCTGCTTGTGCAAACTCTGGGGCCAGCAGCAGACGTTTACAGCTTCTCTCGGCGACCTCGTCCCCAAACGCAGAGGAACGCCGGTGCCCACAGAGCTGCCAGCGTACAACGGGCTGGCGCTGCACCCCCGTTTCCGAAGCGACAGACGAAGGGCCACGCGGAACGTCCGCACAACAGACCGCTCGCGGGGTAGGGCGAGCCACGCGAACGCCTCAGGACGCGCGGCCCCGCCCCACGCGCGAGAGCCAGAGGCGCGCGGAAAGCCCGGCGGCGCGGCGCGGCGCGGCGCTGCGCTCCCCTCCCCCACGCAGCGAGCCGAGGCAGGCTCCCGTCGCGGCGCGTGACGTCACTCCACAGGAGGTGTCCACCCTGCGCCTTATCGGTGCCTAGGTTTCAGATCACGTGGACGGCGAAGGGCGCGTTTTGTCACGTGCGCGTCACGTGACGCCGTCCCGGGACGATGAGGTCAGTGGATGCCGATCACGTGATCCTTGCCTACGCGCTGTGGGGCTGGGCGCAGATGGCGGACGCTGAGGCCGAGGCGGCTCTGCGGCCCGAGATGCAGCGGCTCGTGGCGGCGCTCCGCAACCGCCTCTGGCAGCTGCAGACGGAGCTCTGCGAGCAGGAGGTGTCGGAGGCTTCCTCCCGGGCCTACTGCCGGGGCTTCTGCCAGGTACGGGGCGCGGCGCGGTCCGCAGGCCGCTCGTGGGGCCGCGGGCCCGGGGGCTCCGCTCGCTTCCCCCGCAGCTGTCGCGGCGCAGCGCGGTGCCCGTGGCGGCGCGCGCTGCTGCCGCCCGGGGCCGTGCGCGGTGTCTGGCGGCGCCCCGCTGCTCCCGGGGCCGAGTTGGGCCGGTGGGCCGGGAGAGCGCCGCGGTTGGGCTCTGGCAGCACTTTGGGCCTGGGCAGCGTGTAGAGCCCTCGGGCGGTCCTCGCGAGTAAGCGAGCTCTCTCGGGCAGCTGGGCCACATGGCGTTTTCTCGGTATGAGTTTGCTCAGGATCTAGACCTCAGTTTTTCTGCTCTTTATCTAGCCTGGCATGAAAACTATCCAGGCTTGGCTGAGCACTGCTGTGGAGCAAGCAGCACTTAATGGCTTATGAAAGCCTGCGTTCAACTTAAATCGCTAAATATGTTTATGGGTTCTGGTGATCTTGCTTGTGTTTATTTTTTTTTAATGTGACTGTGAATACTGATGTGCAACCATCAGCAATTTCTGAATCAAGCCACTAACTTTAAGGAGAATAATTGCACCTGATTAAAGTATTAGCGATGGAGATGACTTATTCATAAATAAATAATTTAAATGGGCAATTAGTTATTGTTTCTCACACACCATCATTTACTGTAAGCTCTAAGGTTACATAATTACGTTGTGTTAGAGAGCCTTTCCTGTTGAAACTGGAGATATTATGTTCTTAAAAAAAAATCTAGTTTTCCCACACCTTAGTTGATACAGCTGTTTGACATCTCTTTCTGAATAGCGAATAGCAAAATCAGATGCTATTTGTGACCAACAGTTTTACTGGTGCATTAGAGTGATAGTGTTCCATTTTTACATCTATAGGCTGTATACTTTGCCATACTCTTCTTTTGGGAGAATGTTTAGCTTATTGTTTATCATGCAACAGACAGGTTTGTTAGGTTTTGGAATTCTTGCTTTGCAAACTGCAGGGTGCTGCTTGTACCTACTGCTGTCTCCCCCGTGTCATGTATACTTTTAAGACTTCTGACCTTGTATTTACATGCGACTCTATAAATGTGTTACTTTTTCTCTGTTTCAGGTTTTGCTAAAATTATCTCCAATACTATTTATTACATGAGAGCATTGAAACAAATATTTGGCAAACATAGGGCACAGGCTGTCAAGATAATTCAACACATATAGATACCTCGTCACCCAGATTAGATTGACTGGTGCAGATGAAGCTGTACAGACACTTGATCAATGGAATAAAACGATGCTGGCTTTTATAATTAAAAATACCTATAAAAAGTGCATTTCTTTACGTCTTTGTACTATTATTGAATGGTAATCTAACTTCAGAACACCATTATAGTATAGATAAAAATGGAAAAGACTTATCCTTGGGTTGTCATCAGTTTTGATTATCATGATTGTACTTGTAAGAGATCCAGAGGAAAATATGAAATTTAGACCTGCCACACTTCAGTGAAGTGTGAATTTGTGATGTCATTATGCAAACTGCTGTGGGCAGAGTATAATTTTACATCTTGGTTTCTTCTCATAACTGAGGATGCTTGTGGATGTTGTGTGGAGTTCTAGTGGTAAAATTTTAAAAGTAATCTAAGGTCTTCTCCCTCTAATTGAAACTTAATACAAAGTTAAGTTGAGCTTTTTAACAGCTTGCAGAGTACCATTGATATCATAAGTTTATCATGCTACAGCAGATCTTGCCTAGAGAGAAACTCACTTTCGTTGGTTTAAATATGATCTGGGAATGTAGCTGTGATGAGGGAAGGAAAAGAAGTATTTTAGGACAACATGAGATTTTCCATCCTGTGCATACATTTGTGTCATGGTTCTGCAGGGTGCTGTGGAAGTTACTGAGGCTGTCAGAGCACGACACATAAGTAGCTTTCTTATGCTTTGAGCTATATGGATACTGTGTTTTGTTACATAGAAATTTGCACTGCCATGTGCTGCTTGCTTTCTGGGAGTGATATTGGATGATTGTTTCCTCAGATACCTGCTTTTTGAGCAGGAGACTAAGGTGTTACTGTTCAGGATAACACAGCTAAGAAACTCATGAAGCCTAAGTAGTGGGTTGGCTCCACAACTTTACGTATTACAAATGTGATGCATTGTATGTTCAGATTGTAAAGAACATCTCTATTGCTTGAGCTCCGGAACAGTCAGCTAGCGTGAACAGTTTGTGTTTGAGGTTGCTCTGTCACAAATACGAAGAACAGTTAGACAGAGCTTATAGGTAGGATCTGAAAGAATCTCATCTGCACATATGCAGCACCTATTGGCTTTCCAAAATATTTAAAGCTGACATGGTTGAGGACTGTCAATTGTGATCAATTGCTCCAATTAGATGGACAATTGTCGTTGAAGGAGAGAGCATAAAGTAGCTGTGCATTATCAACTGGACTTCAAATGTTTGAATAATCTCTTTGGATAATAAAATCAGGCTGCAAGGCAGTACCTGCTCTTAAAATTGTTACTTGACTATTTGTTAAGCAAGTGTGTATAGTAAATATTTGACAAGTTAAAACTTTTCCAATTTAATCTTGTGTGTGTACTGCTTGGAAGAGTCCCCAGTGGACTACTAAAATTTCTATTATCTGTGAAATGACAGAAGAACTTTTAAGGGCTGCTGTGATATAATTACTGCATTTTCCTTACTTATCAGTACACTAATAATAATGTTCAAAACTACGTATCTTTGAATTTCAAACTATTTTGTAAGTCTTTTACCTTGAATATGACTTGATTAATGCTGGTTTCAGTGTATATCTATTCAGGGAGAGCTTTCTGGTAATTGGCTACTCAACTGCTAATTCTAGCTGATAAAGATAAGATTGCAATTAAGGAAATGTACAGTGTGTTCTAGCAAAAAATATGTAATTTTTTGGAAACATTCTACCCAATTTTATTGTCTGCATATGATCTAAACGTCTATCACAACTTTCAAGTACTAAATTGAGTATTCTTTTAGTGGATGTATTTTTAGGAAAGTGCAGAGATTGCTATGTTCTATTTCTGCAGTCACTATAATGATAGGCTTGCTATTGGGTTTACTAAATAGATGATTTTACGATAGCCATCAACTACTTGAGTATCTGAAGGGATCATAGCTTGACGGCCTTTGTAATTTAATGCTTTATATATGTTATATATAACTTGTCATGTTACCAAATCCTTTACAAGTTTGTTAGTGAAGCACTTAGACTAATAACAAACTACTAGTAGTTTGTTGCTTCTGTTAGTGAGCTTTATGCAGTGTTTAAGGATGGTTTCTGTAAACTTCCAGTCCTCCAACCCCCCACTTCTTTAAAATTTTTACTAATGTGGGTTGGGATAGTTTATACTTTTTATTCATTTAGGAGTTATATTACTGAATTCCAAGAGATTAATCTGCAAAACAGTCCTGATTTTTTTCTTTTTTTTTTTTATAAATTACTATCTAGTAATCATTGACTTTTTCATTAAAGATCACACATGGTTGTCCCAGTCATGTGGATGCCTGTGATTATTTTTTCTACCCTAGGACTAGTGCTGCATAGTTAGATCACTGACAGGCATTGGATAGTAAAAAAAAAAAAACAAAAAAAAAACATGTAGCCAGCTGCTTATTTCTTGCTGCTTTGAAAGCCTTAGAAGCTTGTCTGTTACAATGACTACATGTAATTTACCATATTGTGGAGCACTCTGAACTTTTTCCATACAGTCTTGGCCCTAAGACTTACAAAAATAGTCTTTTTGCCTTTTTTTCTGCATTGCAGCTAGCCTTAATTTGCACCTTGTTTGAGTTAAGGAGGGTACAAGGTAAAAGATGAATTGTAATTGGTAAGAACATGAGCTAAATAGTCTGGAGTTAAAGGGTGGCATGCCTACAGGGAAAGGATGTTACTTGTGAAGCAGGCTATTAGTAGACCTTTGCTGTCCTTGGTCCAGTGCAATGCCTGCTCTCAATATTACTTTATAACTGGTAAGAAAATAACATGGTGGTGATCGAAATTTTAAAAAGATGGGGAAGTATCATCCCTCTGCTAATTTTTTTTAAGTTTTATTTTCTTGAAACTGGCTGGATTTTAGTTTGCTTATTCAAATATGACTGGGTAGGGTAAGATTGCTATGGTCAAGTACTAAAATCAAGGGTAGTCTTGTATTTGGAAAATGACTGTAACAGTATGATCTAGATTCCATATTTCTCTTCTAATACCTTCATGTTTGCTGTAAGAGTAATATATGTATCCTTAAAATGGTACATCTGAGATCATGTTTTTAATTGCCTATTTTCTTCTGGATTCTCATTAGTAATAAACAAGTAATGTAGTAGTAATAGTGAGTAGTTTACTACTCATTAGTAGTAAACAAGTAATAAACAAGTGTTCCAGATGTGGTTCTGTCTTCATGGCAGTTGTACAAAAGAAGCCCTCCTTTGCAGTATAAACTTCTCAGTTCTAAGTTCTTCCATTGTCTATTGTTGATTGCATATTGATGTTTGTATTTTAAATAAGTTTATTGTGAGAACTTTTAATGATAACTCATTTTCTTTCAGACACTACTTCAGTATGCTGGCAGTCGGGGTGCATCGGAACATGTTTTACCTTTTTTGGAAGTATATCGAATCTCCATCCAAAGCTTTGCTAATGCACGACCTTACTTGACTACAGAATGTGAAGATGTTCTTTTGGTACTTGGCAGGCTAGTGCTGTAAGTGTTAAGTTGGTACACTAATGCTTTAAAAAAAAACACATATAACAGAACTGTACTTCACAAATGAATGGGCAAGTTGATAAAATATGGAGTAATACTTAACTTGACAACTGTGTTTAAGATTTATTGTCTAGTAAATATCTTTAGTATTTTTTAATCATTCTACAAAACTGTACGCAAGCATCTTGTAAACTAACCTGAACAAGTGGTAAGGCTTTGTTCTTCTGTACTTGGATAAATATGATGGCATTGGAAAGACTCTGTCCCATTGTAAATGTTCTGAAAATTACTTTTTTAATAGAAAAGGCTTAGTCTAGTCCACTAAACAGAAGTTTTAATGTTAGAGTTTCATGCGTATATTAATAAATTATAAACCTGTATTGCTTGCTCTGCAATTGCTTCCCGTGTGTGTCCTCTCACCTGTAATGCAAAGTAGTTCTGAGCAGGTCCCTTTCTGAAAACAATAAGCTGTTTTGTATTTATGATAGACTAAGTTGGACATGTGGGCTGTTGCTGTGGGATAGCCAAATGTAATTTAACCTGAGTTCTCTGAGTGTCTGTAGACAGATGATTTAAAGCAGAATGATTCTTGGATCAAAGAGGAGAACTGTTTTACTTTCTTTTTTGCGGTCCATCAGCGGAGTTGGGGTATTTTGTACTTCCTCATAGCTGGTTTTAAATGTAGAGATGCTATTCGTGATTGTAAAAAGCGTAGCATAAGGTCGTTCAAAAATCATCAGTTACAGCCCTTAGCCTTGTCAGACCTTCCTTGGTAAGATTTCATTCAAAGGCAGGAAGGTGAAGACGCAGAACCTTGACTATAATGATAATAGCATAAGAGTAATTCTGTCAGTCTTTCAGTGAGTTAATTTTTCTCTTATCAGTAGCTGGTCTGCTTTGTGATTTGAAGTCCAGTGTTCTTTCTGAGAAGGAGTTTGCAATGAACCCCTTGATCATACACTTGTTTTGTAATATACTAACTTCATTTATGTCAGTATTTCATAACCAGGTATATTCATATAATGCCTAGATCTTTTTTTTTTTTTTTTTTGGAGTTAAGATGTGAACTAGGAGTGATTTGTGATTTATTTTTTTTTCCCTTCTGCCAATGAGAGAGAATGCATGAAATTAGAAAAAAATGGGATCTGGAGGCTGAAGCTGCCAAATCACTTGGCTGGTACCCAATACGCATTTTTTGCAAAATACCTTGATTGTTTTTGCAGACTGTCCCTTTATAGATAGTGTTCTTATCTTATTGTATTATTATTAATTAGCTTGTGTATTCTTTTGGTTCCGATTGTAATTTCAAAAGTTTGTATTTTGCTATCTCTGTACATAGAGTAATTCATGCCGGAGTAGTTTCTATGTGGTGTTTGTGGTTTGTTTGTTTTTTGTTTTTTTTTGGGGGGGGGGGGAGGAGGAAGGTGGTATGTGGCAGGAGTCCTAGTTCTGTGTCAGAACTGCTTAACAGACTTGCTTTTCTCTCATTGAGGAAAAGTCAGAACATTCTGCTTCTGCTGCCATGGTTTCTTCCATCTTCCAGTGTAAGGTACATGTTTATTGCGGCTTGTATATTGTGGTGGAAGAGAGTAGAGGCTGGAATTGTCCATGTTGTTGCTGTGATTATACTTGAGACGAATCAAAAGAATGAGAAACTCAATGAGCGAGATCATAGCTGGGTATGCCATTTACCTTGTTTTGAGCTCTCCTGTGGCATTTTTTTAATATAAATTTCTAAGGGAGTGAGAGAGAAGGTAGGGCAGATTAAAGACAAAAAATTAAGTTCCGTGGAGGAGGAAGAATATTAACTAGTTAGGGATGTGAAAGCATATTGTTCTGATCTAAGTAGGAGTTCTGGGAAGCAATTGAGATTAACCTCAGCTGTCATACACGTTCTTTTCAGACTTGAACCCTGATAAGAAATAATACAAGTAAGCTTCCCATTTTAAAACAGTGCTCTACTTACTATTGAAATCTTCCTTCTATTCCAACATCCCTCCTGGGTGAAGGAAAAGAACATCTTCCTCCTGACATCCTTTTCAGCTGGGTGAGCCAGCAGTGGCAAAACTCAGTATACTGTGGCTTTCTGTGCCACTTGACCAGCTCAGCTTTGTGTTCATAGTAAATGATGGGGGGCTTCTATGTAATGTAGAAGCTATGCCCCCCATAAGAAATATGATGCTGATGAAGTGTTAGAACTTCTTGGTCTATTGTCTAACCTTGGGATACACAAGGAAAGCTTGGAGTGGTAACTGCTCTTGTGGCTTGCAGATTTGTTAAATATTGCAGATGCGTTAAAGAATTGAGAAGGAATGTTTTTGGTCATGGCTGTGAAGGAACTTGGCTCAAATATAACTCAGACTGTTTGTTTCTACTGCTGTAAAGAACAACATGTCTCTGCCCCTAACGCTCTCAAACACTGTAGCATACTCTACTTTTTTTCATGATGGCTGTGAAGGCACTGGTTTGAAAGGGAGTTTACCATTTCCTCATCTTCAAAAAGGTGTTTTATATTTTTTTCTCTGCTCTAAGTAGTGAAATGGGAGTTGATTAGACCAGTGAGTTTAATACACATTGCTCCCAGAAGGAAAGTCTTTGCTTCTCATAATACCTCCATGAGGAATCACATATGATATTCATATCTTTGTATATTTAACAGAGCATTTCTAATAAACTGTTGTAATCTAACTCATTAACTCAAATTTATCACTCTGCTCTCTATCATTAAGAGTTAATTAAGCTCTCAGCAAATGCAGGATAGCTTCTGGCTACAGGTGAACTAGTACTGCTGATAATCTGATGTATAATTAGTCATCTTTTTAACTCTAAGCAGCTTGAGATAAGAGAAGTTTTCTAATACAATTTAAAGATGAACACAATTTTGAAAGCTTCCAAAGTATTTTTTTTAATTTATCTTTAAATTCTTTAAATTTAAATAAATGGATGAGGTATAAAAGTGGTTACAGAATAATTGTTTACATATAATGTGTTTGTTTTTTTTTTCCTAGTAAAAATACTAGGAATGGTATACAGAATAAAGAAAATGAAATCAAGGAGAGTTTTGACTTAAAAGATATTCTGAAGTTGAATGTTGGAGACAGATGCTTTTTTAATACCAGAAACATTCAGGCACACATTAATGTTTATTTGCAATAATTATGATTAAAATTTGGAATTAATTTACATGTAGGTAGGTAACTGTGGTGGTGCTCACAGAGTAGGGTAGAAAGGTTTGACTTCATGAAGTGATCCTGGTATTTTGATCTGTGGTCTTAGTTATGATACCTTAATTCCATTGAGATGCATGTAGTGTGTTTACATGGCAGGGTTTTGGTGGCGGGGGGCTGCAGGGGTAACTTCTGTGAGAAGAATTCAGAAGCTGCCCCATGGTAGACGGGGGCCAGTTTCCGCTGGCTCCAATGGGTCCCTGTCCCCACAGCTGGCCAGAGCTGAGTCAGTAAGTGATGTTGTTTGCACCTCTGGGACAGCATATTTAAGAAAGAAAAAAAACTGCTGCGCAGCAGCGGGGGGAGTTAGAAACAGCCCTGTAGACACCAAGGTCAGTGGAGATGCTGAAGTTCCCCTGCAGCCTGTGGAGACGCCCCTGGTGGAGCAGGCTGTCCCCCTACAGCCCGTCGGTCCCACATTGGAGCAGATCTCCATGCTGCAGCCTGTGGAGCAGGTGGATGTGGCCTGGAGGAAGCTGTGGCCTGTGGAGGACCACTGCCAGAGCAGATTCCGGGCCGGACCTGTAGCCTGTGGGGAGGGGACCATGCCAGGAGCAGATAACTTAGCAGGAGTTGCTGCCCATGGGGGACCCATGTTGGAGCAGTTTGCTCCTGATGGATGGACCCACATCTTGAGCAGTTCTTGAAGAGCTGCTGCCTGTGGGAAGCCCCTGCAGGATCAGTTCAGGAAGGACAGCATCCTGTGAGAGGTACCCCACATGGAGCAGGAGCAGAGTGACCGAGAAGGAGCAGTGAAGATGTGCTGTAGAATGACCACAACCTCCACTCCCTGTTCCCCTGTGCTGCTCGAGCAGAGAAGGTTGAAGAGGGTGGATGGGTGGAAAGTGTTTCTAGTTTCTTTCCTTTGTTTCTCACTTCCCTAGCTTGCTAGTAATAGGCAATAAATTTTACAAATCTCCCTTCTCTGAGTCTGTTTTGCCCATCACAATAATTGTTGAGCAATCTTCCTGTCCTTATCTCAACCCTTGAGCTTTTGCATAGTATTTTCTCCCTCTTTCCCTTTGAGGAGGGGGAATGAGAAAGTAGTTGTCAAGGAGCTTGGCTGCCCACCTAAGTAAAATCACCACAGTGCGTCACAGTAAAGATAGATACAGGATTTGGGGGAGAGAAGTGCACACTGAAGTACTGTATAACAAAAACCCTTTTGTACATTATTGGTTAGAAAACATGAAGTTGAGGAGAACCCCCAAACCCTTGTTCTTTAAAAATGCAAAGGAAAAAGAAGGTATTTAACCTTTGGTAGAGTAACAAGATGATACCATGCCTTTGAATTGTAGAGTAATGTTAGCTCAAAAGAATGATGCTAAGTTCTTTCTAAAGCCAAAGCTGTTTTGTTCAGTAGCAGTTGATTTCCTCTTTGGGAAGAATGGATGAGAACACAGAAGAGGAGTTACCAAAAGGATTACTCTGAATGGCCATTCCTCACTCTTGCCACTAAGGAAGGCTGAATGGTCTTTTTCCAGTTGAATGAGAGTCAATTTTTCTAACACAATATTAAAACAATCAACTTGATTTTCTTGGGGGGGGGGGGGGAGGGAGGGAACAGAAATCTGTAATCAGAATATCCTGGACATTCTTGTGGTTCTGCTGTAAGCTGTTATATGTGGCAGTTGTACTCCTAGAGCTTCAGATTTCTCGTGGAGTCACTTTTTTGCATATGTTAAAATAGAGTTTAGCTCTTGTGAGGCTTCCTATTACTGTTTTTGACAGTCAAGTAACAGCCACCTGGGTGTAACTGTCTGGACTGGTGAATGAACTCTTATTGCCAGGATTGAGTACAGTGGAAAAATAAGTCCCAATTACTTCATAATATTGAGACAAATGACCTTTAGAATACCTGGCAGTTCTGTTACCCACTTTTTCTTGGGCATGGAAATGACAGGGATTTTAGAGTCTGATTATTTGAATAATGACTGAATGGCAGTGGGGAAGGCTATTCTTTTTTTCTGCCTGTCTGAAAGTGTTTAGAACTTTTTGCAGGTTTAAACTATTATTTAAAGGAACAGTACTGGGGAACTGTGAAAGCAAGCTTCTGAAATGTAAAAAAGGTAAACAAGATGGTAATTAAGTATTTTTGCATTTGATTTTGTTTACCTTATATCATAGAATCAGAATGTCTTGGGTTGGAAGGGACCTTGAAGATCTTCTAACTCCAACCACCCTGCCATGGGCAGGGATGCCACACACTAGATCAGGTTGCCCAGGGCCTCATCTAACCTGGCTTTGAACACCTCCAGGGATGGGGCAGCCACCACCTCTCTGGGCAGCCTGTTCCAGTGCCTCACCACCCTCTGAGTGAAGAATTTTCTCCTAACATCTAATCTAAATCTTCCCTCTTTTAGTTTAAAACCATTCCCCCCTGTCCTGTCATTATCTGACTAGGCAAGGAGTTGCTCTCCATCTTTTTTGTAAGTCCCCCTTTAAGTATTGAAATGCTGCAGTAAGGTCACCCCAGAGCCTTCTCTTCTTCAGGCTGAACAGCCACAGCTCTCTCAGCCTTTTTTTGTAGAAGAGGTGCTCCAGCCCTCTGATCATCTTTGTAGCCCTCCTCTGGACCTGCTCTAACAGCCCCACATCCTTCTTGTGCTGGTGGCCCCAGATCTGGATGCAGTAGTCCAAGTGGGGCCTCACAAGGGCAGAGTAGAGGAGGACAATCACCTCCCTCCACATGCTGGTCACACCCCTTTTGATGCAGCCCAGGACACAGACTTCTGGGCTGCAAGTGTGCACTGCTGGCTCAAGTCGAGCTTTTTGTCCACTAGAACCCCCAAGTCTTTCTCTGCTGAGCAGCTCTCAATGAGTTTTTCTCCCAGTCTGTACTCATGTCTGGGATTGCCCTGACCCAGGTGCAGCACCTTGCACTTTGTCTTGTTGAACCTCATTAGGTCCATATGCACCCACTTCTCAAGCTTGTCCAGGTTATATGACTGTAGAACGTGGCTGAAAGCTGCTAAGGTATAACATTTTGCAGGTAACTGTTTAATGTCTTTGTCAAAAGCCAGAGGAGAGAGGAAAAGTCATTGGTTTTGGGTAGTAACCATTTTTGAACTCATGTTTGCTTTGTGAACATCTCTACCTTTTCCCCTTCCTGAAGCTGAGCTCTTACGTATGTGGGAAGAATGAATGTGTTGTCCTGTTATGTCTTATATGTCATATTTAATATTTGGGACTGGAGGTTTTGAACCAGAATTAGCGTGATTTGGAACTATTTTACAATGCAGGTGTACCTTAGAAGTTATTTAGTGTATTTGTTATATTTGGAGTTTTAGATTGGTTTTATTTCTTAATGTTGCCATGAGTTGCAAGAACGCTTCAGCTGTATGTCCATCTTGTGGTATCTCTACACATAGTGTCATAGTTGATGCACTTAGTTTGAATAGGTCAAAGTGTTCTGTATGGCAGCTGGTTTTTGGGTATTTCATATGCCCAGTACAAGGTTAGATTACTCCCCCGCCCGTTCATGAACAGTATAGGCAATAGTCTTCCCATTGCTTTCCCACCTAAAAAAGTGATCGGTGTTCTCAATGACATTCCCCTGAAATGAGGAGGATGTACTAAATGCAAAGTTTTTTCTCTTTTGTTTCTTAAAAGGGATAGCATTAGCCTGATGGTTTAAATGAAGGAATGTTAAGTAGATCTCACTTCCTCCTTTTTCTGTTTTTGGAAGAGCAGAAATAGTACAACAATCCTGAGCTATATTGAACAGACATTATTTGGTTATAAGACTAGAAGTTATCTTATCCTAGCGAGACTGTGCATGGTAAAAAGGAGTACTCTTTGCTATGGCACCTGATGCCTGATTCTGAGGTTGTTGCTGACTTTTAACTGATTTGTGCAGTCAAAAATATTTGCTGCTGTCACTTCTTATCTGAATGTCAAGTAACATGTGCCACAAATGTTATTTATAATAAAAACAGAATTTGTTCGGGTAGCTTGCTTACTTGCCTCTTACTTTTTCAGGAGTTGTTTTGAGCTACTGCTTTCAATTCCTGAAAGTGAATTGCCACACGAGGTGTGGCTAGGATTCCATCAGTCTATACAGGTAAGTGTTCTAGATTTTTTTTTTCTATTTTATGTGTGTATGTATATATATTTATGTATTTATTAGGTTTTTAGATCCATATTCAATCTTATTCAAGTTTAGTATCAAATATTTTAAGAAGAAACACATACAGCACACTATCTATGTTGATCCCGTTTAGCATGCAATCTGAGATGTATGTAGAAGTGTCCTTTGAAACTAAACGAATAGCTGACTACAATGAAATTTTTGGCAGGTGCTGACTCTGAGCCCAGCTGCCAGCTGATATACTGAAAAGTTCCAGTCCGGGAGCAGTAGTTAATGGGTGCCACAGAGACACTACCGGGGTGACTGATGAGGCTGTATGAGGCTATACATACATATATGTTAACTGATTAACAGTCACCATGTGCAACATGAAAGGAGGTTCACTGAGGTGATTGCCTGAGTTGACTGAAGTGACTGACTGCATTGATCTTCATACTTCAGTTAGAAATAAAAATCAAAGGGCTTTCTGAGATGGCCACTATTATCTTCAGTTGTTAGTGGACTTATGCATGATAACATCATAGACAGTAAGACCTGAAACAAGGAAAGCTGTGAATTTTTAGGTTTGTGTTTTTGTTTTTAAGAAAATCAGCTACTGTTTTGATGCTTCTCTTCTGCCACTTCCCCTGAATTCCACCTGTTCTACGTTGTGCCTTTCTTGACAGCAAAAATCTAAACGGACAGTCTATTTGCAACAACAATATTAGCAGCCTTGGGCTGACTAGCAAATTTGTAACTACACAGCAGCAACTACAGCATGAGAAGCATAGTAAATCTTGATTTGTTTAATGTTTTTTATGAGAGTACTAGATGGAGTAATGTAACAGCTCTGGAGTACTGTTTTGAAGACTAAAGACTCGCAAAAGCCTTTTGTGAAGATCTGAGTAGTAAGTTAGTGTCCATACCTGATGTGAGATTAAAATATTAGGATGTATCTGTAATCCAAGTGATTCTCAGTAATGTGTCTTCTAAGGTGGTGAAACAAGCTAATTACTCTACTGTTCCTACACTGAAATGAAGATAGTTACAGTAGACGATGTAGGAGGAAGAGATGTTTTCAAGGCTTCAGTCTGAAAGTACTTACGTGTCTGCAAGGACTTCAGCTCCTTATGGAGCTGAAAGATAGAAATCATAGAATGGCTTGGCTTGGAAGAGACCTCAAAGATCATCTAGTCCCAACCCCCCTGCCACGGACAGGGATGCCACACACTAGATCAGGTTGCCCAGGGCCTCGTCCAACCTGGTCTTGAACGCCTCCAAGGATGGGGATCCATAGCTTCTCTAGGCAACCTGTTCCAGTGATGTATTAAGGCCTTCACCTTACAGTGAAGAATTTCCTCCTAACATCTAATCTAAATCTAATCTAAATCTTCCCTCTTTTAGTTTAAAACCATTCCCCCCTGTCCTGTCATTATCTGACTAGGCAAGGAGTTGCTCTCCATCTTTTTTGTAAGTCCCCCTTTAAGTATTGAAATGCTGCAGTAAGGTCACCCCAGAGCCTTCTCTTCTTCAGGCTGAACAGCCACAGCTCTCTCAGCCTTTTTTTGTAGAAGAGGTACTCCAGCCCTCTGATCATCTTTGTAGCCCTCCTCTGGACCTGCTCTAACAGCCCCACATCCTTCTTGTGCTGGTGGCCCCAGACCTGGATGCAGTAGTCCAAGTGGGGTCTCACAAGGGCAGAGTAGAGGAGGACAATCACCTCCCTCCACATGCTGGCCATTCCTCTGTTGATGCAGCCTAGAAGGCCAACTGCCTCCTGGGCTGCAAGTGTGCACTGCTGGCTCAAGTCGAGCTTTTTGTCCACTAGAAATCCCAAGTGTTTCTCTGCAGGGCTGTTCTCAATTAGTTCTTCTCATTGCTGTGTTTATACCAGCAGGTGCCAGGACCAGGTGTTGCTGCTAGTGTCTGTTAATCCTAACTGATGAAATTAGAAGCTAGTATTGTCCATGAATACTTCGGCAGTTGGAAGTGAAATTAAACCTTGAAGCAGTCCTTGTGCAGACCTTATCACAAGACCTTTTGCCCCTATGACTGGATATTTACTTGGTCCTTGTGGCTGGGGTGCTGCTGCAGTAGTTCTGAAGATGCTGATGTAGAGGTTATGAAGGAGCTTCTACTTGATATTTTAACTGCAGTCAGGGAAATCACAGGTGCAGAAACTCTTCAGTAGACTGAAGATTAATAAACCTGTTACTTCAAACTGAGAGAAACAGACTAGTAGAGCTGTGTAGTTTTGCCTGTAGCAGACGGAGATGGAGGTGATCTGTGACTGGTGACTTTAGGTGTGGACAGAACTCCTTTTCCTGAAATGCTATGGAATATTTACGGTCATGGCAACATTAAAAACAGTTGGTAGGGGCACATACATAGTAGTAGAAAGAAGTGTGGTAGGTAGAGTTTAAATCCCAAGGCTTTATCAGTGTTTATTAGCACTCAAAAGAGAAGACACCAATGCTTTAAATCCTGAGATTGTCCTACTGGCTGCTGTAGTTCATAGTGGAGACACATTGCAGCACCCCAAAAGTAATTTTGGAGGTATATCAGTTTATTTTGACAATAGAGTTATGCCATTTGTTATACTTAGTCCATAGTTATTAGCTATGATGTTGCAGAGGATAGGTCTGTTCCCAGTCCATTTGCTTATGAGGAGGCCATAAATAAGGTTGGTCAGCAGAGGTTTGTCTTGCGTTAGGGCTGGTGGAAGAGGCTTGAAATTTACTATTTCCAAGGTAACACTTTGCATCTGTAGAATCCTAGATTAGGGAAGTTGAGGAGCAAGCTCGCCATACGTTATAGTGAGCCTAATAAGTTTGTAAGTGATGGCCTAGAATCGAAACAAGATGTACTCTTATATTCAGTGTGGGAGGGCAAATATAAGCTTTTCCCTGTTATAGCAGAAGTTACTAGTCAAAAGTACTGATTTATATCAGTTTTAAGAATTGTGAGCTTTTGACTAGTAATTTTTAGAGGGAGGGATCTGCAAGAAAATTTTTTGTTTCCAAGCAGAGTAAGTTTTAAGGTGTATTCATGTGTGTTTTCAGATTTCTGACGCAAGTGATCAAACTTCAATATTTCTGTCAACAGAAGGGAGACTGTTAGTCAGGACTTTCTTGAGGGTGAATATGTTGGAAGCAAGCTATTAAATTCCAGGGGTAGGGTGATGCTAGATGAGATCTTTCATGTCAACTTTTAGAAGTAACAGAAAATTCAAGATGTGCAGCTATTAGGTGTGGTAATATACTCGGCCTTTTTATTGAGTTTTTGAAACTGTGGCTTCAGAATTAAATGGTTACCTAACATTCCCATGGTTACGATAGTGGGCAACATTTGTGAAACATGTTAGTACTATGAAACCCAGACCTTGCTGAAGAAGTTTGTGCATTCTCACAAAAAGGTATTTCTAATGAAATTTTGAAGTAGCACTCTAGCAGAAACTTGAGAACAAGTACACCAAAAATCACTTTCAGCCTGTCACATTAGAACTTGTAGGGTCACAGCCCATGACTGTGTACACGTGCTAATCTCTAGACAAATCCAGTAGCAAAGTAGCACAAAGCTGACATGCTAGGACATGCCTCAGATCAGTATATGTTAATTTTCTTACTCTTTCCCTGACAAAAAGGGCAGGTGTGGCTGATGAGGGATGTAACTCTGAATCTTGCACCAACTGGAGGACAGGTGTTTTCTTTGGGTCTGACTGCAGTTACTGTTACAATCTGCACAGGTAGTGAGAGTGTGTGAAACTTTCTCAGGAGTGAAAAAGGTAAAGCCCTAGGTTTCAAAGCAGCAAGATGTAGGGGCTGTCTTCAAGCTGCAAATGGAAACAATGATGTCCAGACTAAAAAGCTATCAAAAGTTTTATTTGGTGTCTGAACCTGTTCTTTCTTCCATTCTAAATAACAGCAGCTATGCCCTGCAGTCCCCCATGAGTCCAATTTCCCTTGCTTCTAGGAAAAATTAGAGGCAACCTGTGATCGGTAATGTATGAGCTTGCATAGCAGAAGTCTCAACATGGATTTTAAATAGTGACAGCAGTCAAAAGGATGTGGACACAAATGTGCTTTAAAATAAGTCTAAAAAGATTGGAGAGTTGCAACAGGGCCATTGATGCAACTAATCTGGGAAGGGGATAGTGTGAGAAGTACTGTGGGGATGGATGTGATCTGACTAGTTGAGGAAGACAAAGTTAAGAAACTTAAATAATTTTCATAACTGAGATCTGCTAGCTCTGTCTTGCATCCTGAAGCCCTCATACAAGGGAAGAATTGCTGTTGAAAAAACTCTATTTACATTAGTTGTCTGGATCACAGATTGTCATAAATTGGATAGATAGCATTCTTTTCAGTAGTAGCACTTTATTCTTGTCCAAGTTGATTGTTGGGTTGTATGATACTGGTTGTCAACTACACCTTGCTCCAGAGGTGGTGGCAAATAAGTGTGGTATGTTCTTACTCTGAGACAGTGGCTTCTAGCTCATCTAGAATGTGAAACTTGATAACAGAGAGGAGCTTGGGATAAGTATCATTAAGAGACAGCAAATCTCAGCTACTATAATGCGATGTTCAAAAAATGTGCTTGCTTGCTCTTTGGCACTTGTTGGTTGGAAAGTGCTTGATGGATGTAAGCTTATCCTTAACTTATCCTTTCTCTTGTTTCAAGATAGAACTGTGAGGAACCCGGCACTGCTTGCCTTTATTCAATCAAAATTAATTAAAAAGTCATTTTTACCTCATTCCAAGGTCTTACACATGTTAAATGTCTTCATAAAGTGCAGTAAAATCTTGCTGGGTTCAGTATATCTGGCAAAATTCAGTCATAGGCTGTTTTTTTGACTCTGACCTGATCAGTGAGTGAACACTTGAGTGATAAAAGATAAAGCTGAAATATTAATATGTGAGATGGTAATGCAAAATGGATGCTATGACAACCTAATGTATAAGAATGCCATACAATAGTTCACCTGGAAAGGACCTTCAAAAAATCAGCTAGCTCAACTGCCTGATATCTTCAGGCTAACCAAAAGTTAAAGTGTATTAATGAGGGCATTTTCCAATTGCCTCTTGAACACTGCCAGGCATGGGGCATCGGCCACCTCACTAGGAAGCCCGTTCCAGTGTTTGACCACCCTTGTGGTAAAGAAATTTTTCCTAATGTCCAGTCTGAACCTCTCCTGGTGCACCTTTGTGCCATTCCTGTGCATCCTGTGATCAGCTACTGGGGAGAAGAGACCAGCACCACCTCCTACGCTTCCCATCCCCAGGGAGTTGCAGAGAGCAAGTAGGTCACCTCTTGGCCAGCTCCTTGTTGCCCTCCTCTGGATGTATTTGAGTATCTTAATATCCTTTTTTAATTGTGTGGCTCAGAACTGCATACAGTATTCAAGATAAGGCCACACCAATGCTAGCTACAGCAGGAGAATCACCTCTTTTGACCAGCTGGCTATGCTGTGTTTAATGCACCCCAAAATCAAGTTGCTCTCTTGGCTGCCAGGGCACACTGCTGGCTCTCATTGAGCCTGCTGTCAGCCAGCACTCCCAGATCTCTTTCTGCTGAACTGCTTTCCAGTCACTCATCTGTGTCTGGCCTCACGCTTCCCCAGGTGCAGCACCCATCATTTTCCTTTGTTGAACTTCATTCTGTTGATGATTGTCCAGTCTATATAGATCCCTGTGCAAGGCTGCCTATCCCTGAAGACAGAATCAACAGCATCTCCCAGGTTAGCAAACGTGGTAAGGATGCATTTAACACTTGCTTCTAGATAGCCAATAAAAATGTTGAACAGAACTGGCTCTAGAATTAAGCCTCGGGGATCGCCATTGATGACTGGATGCCTGCCAGTTGTAGCCCATTTGCTATAAACATTTGAGCTTTGCCACTCAACTGGTTCTTGACACAGTGTAGTATGAACCTGTTTGTCTCACAGTTGGACAATTTGTCTAGAAAGATGCTGTGAGTCAAGGTATCAAAAGCCTTACTAAAGTCCAGGAAGATTACATCCATTGTCTTCCCTTCCTCTGCTAAGCAGGTAACCTTATCATAGAAGATCAAATTACTAAGGCAGGACTTTTCTTTGATTGACCCATGTTGACTGTGCCTGCCAACAGCTTTGTTATTTAAATATTCCCCAGGACAACGTTCTCTATATCTTTTCCAGGGACTGAGGTATCCACTAAATTTAAACCAAGAGGTCAGTGTTTTCCTGGGTCTTCTGTCATGCCCTTTTTGTAGATGTGTATAACATTGGCCAGTTTCCAGCCAGCAGGGACCTGCCCAGATTCCCAAGACCTTTGGTAAATTGCAGATAGGAGTCCAGGTATAATGTCTGCTAATTCCTTCACTCTGGGGTGAACCCTGTCTGGCCACATGGACTTAAGATGTTGAGCTGATACAACTGTTCCCTTACCAGTCCTGAAATACCCTTAATTGCCTGTAGAATAGCTCATCTGTGCAATCCACCTGGGTGGGTGCTCAATAGTAGACACCTGTGATGACATCTGCTTTGTTATCCATCTCCTTAATCTTCACCCAGAGGCTCTCTACTGTGTCATCCCTAATAGCAAGGGATGTTCATACTCATCTATCCCTTACGTATTGAAGAGACTGCTTGATGACATACAGTGAGAAAGATGAAAAATGCAATCTTTCAAAATGTGCTTCTATTTGTTTTGTGGATAGGAAGCAGGATTTACCTGCACATCTGTAATAGTTTTCTTAGTCACCAAAGTCTGAGTCTACAGTGGTGTACACAGACTTCTTGTTTGTGACTGCCACTTGTAGGAATTCTGGACTGAGGTTACGCACTTCATAAATATTAATTCAGATCAGTTTGTTACTCACTTCTAAAGCTGCCCTGAGGTTCTAACTTGAACATCTTCTGGCATCAGGACTGACTTAAGCATTAAATTTGTCATTTACCTATCTGAATCTACTAGCACGCTATCTAGCTGTGTTTATATAAGTGGGGAATTTGTCTTATTTTTAATTAATGTAAATAACATCCTCCCTGTGGAGCTCTTTCTGATAAATTTGGTTTCCTGGTCCAAATAGTGCTGGAAAGAAAGACTTCAGAGGAAGAACAGCTGTGTGAGCATAATGATTGCTTTGGTAATGTTTCCATATGCTTAAACACATCCTGAAACCTGTGTGTGCTGTTGCTCTTTTTTAGGCTTAGTGCTGTTGGTTAAGAGCAGTTTGGGCTTTGGTTAGGAGCACACCAGTGGTGTTCCCCAGGGGTCAGTGTTGGGGCCCATCCTCTTTAATATCTTTATTGATGATTTGGATAAGGGAATTGAGTGCACCCTCAGTAAGTTTGCAGATGACACCAAGTTGGGGGGAAATGTCAATCTGCCAGAGAGTAGGAAGGCCCTGCAGAGGGATGTGGACAGGTTGGGTCAATGGGCAGAGGCCAAGGGATGAGGTTCTATATGGCTAAGTGCCAGGTCCTGCGCTTTGGTCACAACAACCCCATGCAGCGCTACAGGCCTCGGGCAGGGTGGCTGGAAAGCTGTGCAGAGGAAAAGGATCTGGGGGTGCTAATGGGTGCTCATGTGAACATGAGCTGGCCGTGTGGCCAAGAAGGCCAATGACATCCTGGCTTGTATCAGGAATAGTGCAGCCAGCAGGACAAGGAAGGGGATTGCCCCCCTATACTCTGTGCTGGTGAGGCCACACCTCGAGTGTTGTGTTCAGCTTTGGGCGCCTCACTGCAAAAAGGACATCAAGGTTCTGGAGTGTGCCCAGAGAAGGGCTGCGAAGCTGGTGAAGGGCCTGGAACACAAGTCCTGTGAGGAGCAGCTGAGGGAACTGGGGCTGTTTAGTCTGGAGTAAGAGGAGGCTCAGGGGAGAGCTCATTGCTCTCTATAGCTGCCTGAAAGGAAGGTGTAGGGAGCTGGGAATCAGCCTTTTCTCACATGTAACTCGTGATAGGACCAGAGGGAATGGCCTCAGGTTGTACTGGGGGAGGTTTAAATTGGAAATCGGGAGATGTTTCTTCTCAGAGTAGTCAGGCATTGGAATGGCCTGCACAGGGAGGTGGTGGAGTCACCATCCCTGGGGATGTTCAAGGAAAGGTTGGACCTGGTGCTTACGGACATGGTTTAGCGGATGATACTGGTGGTAGGGTGATGGTTGGACCAGATGACCTTGAAGGTTTCTTCCAGACTTTATGATTCTATTTTGCATTGTTTGCTCTAAGGGTTCACTGCCCATTGATCATACAGACCCTAACGGCCAGTTGTGCCAAACTGGAATCTGTCCAGTTGGTCAGCAGCTTCTACTGATGCTTGGTTCTGTGCGAGGTGCAACACTTGCATTTGTCTGTGTGGAACTTCATGAAATCCCTGTCAACTTGTTCCTGCAGCCTGTCACAGGTCCTTCTCGATGGCTGCTCTGTCCTCCACTATGTCAGCTGTTCTCTAAGTGAGCTGTGGACCAACTGAGACCATGCTCTGTCAGTTATTCAGAACATGAATAAAGATGTGTCAGCCCAGTGTTCTGTTGTCTTTCTGGAAACTGCATTCAGCCACATGAAGAGTCTGCTCCATGGTCTTGCTGGGGATGGTGCTTAATGTTGACTGGCCTGTAGTTCTCCAGAGTATACTTCTTGATCTTGGAAAACTAGTGTGTTGGTTTTTTTTTGTTTGTTTGTTTGTTTATTTTCCATGCACCAAAAACCTTCCCCCAGTGGTCATGACTTCTCAGAGGTAGTATTGGTCTTGCAGTGACATCAGTGAGCTCCATCAGATTTGCAGTGTTCAATGCCATGGACATATGACAAACAATTTAGGGCATACATATCTCGTCCTTGTGCTGCTTCATGGCCCCCAAATCTCTGACTAGGTATATAAGGGACCAGGAAGGCCAGAGTGCAGACCTTAACAGTAAAATCTGAGGCAAAGTTATCAAGTACCCCAGCCTTTTCAGCATCCTTTGTCATTTGATGCCCTGTTTTACTGATGTGGTCTCACATTTTCCTTGGCCTTCATTTTGCTTTCAGTCTTGCATTTTCCTCAACAAAGTGAAGAAAACCAGCTTGTGCCCCCTTCAGTGTAGTCCCCAGAGCCCTTTATTTACTTTTGATGCGCAGTGTCATTAGTGTGCATACATATGATCAGCAAGTAATGATAGTCTGAGGACAAGTCTTGGCAGCATCTCTGCAATATCCCAGATCCAAGCCAGTGTCAAGCATCAAACCTTACAAGACAGTCTGACAGCTGAAGGCAGCCACTACTTAGATGGGATTTTAACAGTGGTAACTGATTACTGTTAATTTGCTTTTTCTTCCTCCTTTCCTAATTTGCCTATTACATTAAAGATTAATTATAGGTGGAAAGTCTGTTTATTTAAAGGTTCATGGGGATATTGTTTCTTTATATGATGACTGCAGATTAGGGAAGAAGATTAGCCTAGCTCTGGAGTACAATGAATCTAAAGGCGTTAACTTGTGAAAAATCAGATTTTTTCTTAAAGAATAACTATTTTTAGTGCTTGTCCTGGTTTCAGGTAGGACAGAGTTAATTTTCCTCCTAGTAGCTGGTAGGGTGCTGTGTTTGGGATTAGGATGAGAAGAGTGCTGATAACATGCTGATGTTTTAATTGTTGCAGAGCAGTGCTTACACTAAGCACTAAGCCAAAAAGACTTTTCAGTTTCTCACTCTGTCCTGCCAAGAGGCAGGCTGGGGGTGCAGCAGGAGCTGGGAGGGGACAGACGCAGGACAGCTGACCCAAACTGGCCAAAGGGTATTCCATACCATCTGAACAATGTATGGGGGGGAGGGGAAGGGGGGCGGCTGCTAGGGGTTAGGCTGGGCATTTGTCAGTGGGTGGTAAGCAATTGCATTGTGCATCACTTGTTTTGTACACAGTATTAGTAGTAGTACTGTTATTGTTATTATTGTTGTTGTTGTTATTGTTTTCCTGTCTTAATAAACTGTCTTTATCTCAACCCACAGGCTTCACTTTCCCGTTTCTCTCTCCCATCCCAGAGGGGGAGGGGGGAGGGTGAGCAAATGGCTGTGTGGTGTTTAGCTGCCGGCCGGGTTAAACCACAACAGTGCTTTCTGCCTGAAATGTAGCATTGCTCAAAACTATTGTTTGAGGCTAGTTGGCTACCTCTTTGTTGTACTCACATAGTAAACTGTTCTTAGTTGTAGTCTCTGTAGTTAGGAATATGGAACAGTATAAACTTAATACTGGACACAGACTTTAGTGTGGAAGGAATGGAATACTTGTCTGTTCTGTACTCCATTAGTATGCTATGTTATGCTTTCAGTAGATGTAGGTAACTAGGGAGTGGGTGGAAGAAAGCCTGCATTAGCTCTGTTTCACTTTAATTTGGGTTTTATTAAGTAGCATATCTGGTAGTATAGCTTTGTGGTCATTAGAAGTCCTTTAAGAAGAAAGTTCTGAGACTTAATTATGACAGCTGTGTATCAACATAAATGAAACCTCACTGTGAGAATGTAATCTTCTGCTCTCAGTCCTTTATTAAGAATAAGGTTCCCTCCTTGATACATGGGTACATTGCCCAGAAGTTAAATTAGGGTTTTCCTGTTTAGAGGTTTATGGAATACAGTTTGTTGCAGTATTAGAAAGGAATATAAGAGCATTAAAGTTGGTCTGAAAATAGCATCTGATCCTAGGGACTCTGCTGAACTTCAATATATCCTGTATTAAAGGGTATCTAACCATGAAATTCAAAGATGCCTTTTACTCTGTATGCCTAATAGTAGTCTTGTGTATTTTCATAGCAGATTTACTTTGTTATAGAAGATAATTCAGTAACTTGAAGAATGCATCTTGTATGTTACAATGTAGAAAGAAGCTCACTGTGTCTTGACAATCCATGACACAAGACTCCTTAGTTACTCCAGTATTCTGAGTGGTCCTAGTGTTAGCACAGTTTAATTCTGTAATCTGGAGAGGTGTAAGAGTAGAGAAAGAAGAGTTGAAGGAAAATAAAGACTCTATTAATAATCTGTAATAATCACATAATTATGATAGATACAATATAATATATTACAATTATAATTATTAATAAAAGTGATAATATCTATTAGTTCAGAATATGGAACTAATTCCAGTATAGATCAAGAATACAACAGAGGGTATTGGAAGGAAACCTGAGGTTAATAATAGCATTGTACATAAGCCTATAGGGCCTGATGACATGGCATCCAAGGGCATGAGGGTTAATGTAGTTGCCAAGCCTCTCTCCATCATACTTGAAAAGTCATGGCAGTCAGGTAAAGTCTGCAGTGACTGGAAGAAGGGAAACATCACTCAAATTTTTAAAACATGATAGAAAGGAAGAGCAGAAACTGTAGACAGGCCTCACCTGTGTGCCTGGGAAGATCATGGAATAGATCATCCTTGAAGCTATGTTAAAGCATATGGAAGACAAGGAGGTTATTCAGACAGCAAACCAGGTATTCAGACAACCAAGGGCAAATCTGAACAATCTCCTGGTATTCTGTGGTGCAATAACTATATCAGTGGATAAGGGAAAAGCAACCGATGCATTTACCTGGAATTCTCTAAGGCCTTTGATATGGTCCCATACAGCAGCATCCTTGTCTCTCAATTGGAGAAGTATGGATTTGAAAATTGGGCTATTTGATGGATAAGGAACTAGCTGGATGGCTGCATCCAGAGAATATATCAATATCTCAACCAATATCTCAATGTTCACGTGGAGATCAGTGATATTGGTGGTATCTCTCAGGGGTCTGTATTAGGACTGGTACTTATTAGTATCTTTACTGATGTCATACTCAGTGGGATTGAGTGAATCCTTAGCAAGTTTGCAGATGACACCAAGCTGAGTGGTGACGTGACAGAAGGGATGTGATCCAGAGGGACCCACACAAGCTTGAAAAGTGAGCTCACATGAATGTCATGAAGTTCAACGAAGCCAAGTGCAAGGCGCTGCACCTGGGTCAGGGTAATCCCAAACATCAGTACATCCTGGTGAATAAATGGATTGAGATCAGCCCTGTGGAGAAGAGCTTGGGGATGTTGGAGAAATTGGATGTGAGCCTGTTAGTTGGTGCAGATAGCCAACCATATCCTGGGCTGCACAAAAAGTAGTGGGACCAGGAGGTCCAGAGGGGGACAGTTGGCTCCCTATTCTACCCTTGTGATATCCCACCTGGAGTACTGTGCCCAGCTGTGGGATGCCCAGCACAAGAAAAATGTGAATCTGTTAGATCAGGTCCAGAGGAGGGTCCCAAGGCTGATCAGAGGGCTGGAGAATCTATTCTGTGAAGAGAGGCAGAGAGAGATGGGGTTGGTCAGCCTGGAGAAAAGAAGGCTCTGGGGAGACCTTGCAGTGGCCTTCTTGTAAATGAAGATGGAGAGGGAGCATTTACAAAAACCTGTAGTGGTAGGCCAAGGAGTAATAGTTTCAAACAAAAAGAGGGTAGATTTAGATTAGATATCCAGAAATTCTTTGTTGAAGTTGGTGAGGCACTGGAACTGAAGTTATGGATGCCCTGTCCATGGAAGTATTCAAGGTCAGGTTGGATGGGGATGCCCAGGGAAGTGGTGGAGTCACCATCCCTGGAGGTCTTTCAGAGACGTTTAGACGTTGAACTTAGTGATGTGGTTTAGTGGAGGACTTGTTAGGTCAGAGTTTGGACTCAATGATCTTGAGGTCTCTTCCAACCTAGACAATTCTGTGATTTGAGCAGATGATTCGTGAGGAAGGTGTCCCTGCCCATGTCAGGTGGGAGAATTGGACTTTAAAGGTCCCTTCCAACTCGAACTATTCTAAGATTGTATGATTAAAAGTACTGCCAACTTTAAACACAGCTTCTTAGAACCAGTGGATATTGTCATGTATCAAATGCTCTCTCAAACTTAAAACATGACTGATGTCGTGTGTGACTGATGGAAGGAATGCTTTTACTACATGTGTAGTCACAAATTGACTACAGATAGTTAGGTAGCTTCAGTTTTGTCAGTTCTGGGGAGATCTTGCTCAGTGGTACTGTAACTTCTTCAGCGCAGGTCAACACCGTGTCAGTTTTCCTGCTAGAAACATTAAATGCTGGAATTCAATTCCAGTTGCTTTTCTTGTGTTGACATAACCTTTTCCCATGTTACTTCTATTATTCTTCCCTCAGATTTCCAGAATTAAAAATGGTAGGGCTTGATCTCCCTGAGGATAGTACAATGCAAACAGGTTTCATGGATGAACCTCTCTGTTGGAGACCTGCCCAGTGTGCTGTGTCTGAGTCAGTTTTCACAGCATCAAAACTATCAGGATTGGAAATACTTGGATCTTAATTTGTAAATGTGCTATGCATGGATTAGTTTCCAAGGGAATGGTGTGTCTGTATAAAGTAGAAATGAGTATTCATCTTGATTAAAGAAGTTGTTCATGATCCACTTTGGTCAGGATTGTGAGTGTTGTACAGCAGTCTCTGCTGTTTATGTTGTGCTCTGTTTTCTCTTTAAGTTCCCTGAGTCTTCTCACATGTGTAACCACCAGGAAATCTACATTTTCTTATGACCCCTCATCTGCCTCACCCTTTTGGCAGATGAGAGTCCTTTCTGAGCCCCTTCTGGTGCATGCTGTTCCTTCCTTAAAGATGTTTTTTTCCTCTTGCTTTTCTCAGACTACTGAGAGACAGCTGAATGCTGGCAGCTCCCCCTTCCTCTGCATTAAATTTTAGGACGATTTTTAATCACTGCTTCACTGTCCATCCAAATCAAATCAGCTAAAATTTGTATGCTGCTCTCTCAGAACCCTTCTGCAAGAAGGTGAAAACACTTGATGGCACTGGACTGCCCTATCAGAGGGTACTGATCAGAAGAATGTAACTGTGAATTCGGACTTTGTACCAAACAGCATGCTTTAATAGCTCTCAAAGAAATAAGTCTTCTCTCACTATTGCTTACAGTAAATATAAAGTCTGAGGCTCACGATGTTTTTTATTCATTTTGAGAAGTAATTAGTCTTAATTCCAATTTCTCAGTTGGCATTATATGCTTTATTACAAAACCCTTCATCTTTTATGCAAAAAAAAATAAAATATTTAAAAGCTAGAAAGTAGTGGTAGACTTAAATGAGGAAATCGTTGCATGCATGCATGAAGAAACATGAAAATTGCAGAAGAGTTACAAATGCAGAACAGTTGTTTTTTTGAGCTGTCATTACAACTAAGTTTCTTTATATGGCAATTGGGAAGCTTTATTGTAGCATTAGAGAAGCATATATGAGAAAGGATGTGTTGTGAAGACACCAATGCAAGCATGTCAGAACAGTAATGACTTAGAAGAATAGTGTAAAATTAAATTACCTGTCCTAGTATTTTATTATATTTTAATAAAATTACATTAAAATGTTTAGCAAAGATTTTTAATGATTTATTTTTCATGTTGTAGGATTCACATGATGCTTTACTGGAATTTGGGAATAACAACCTCCAAATACTGGTGGATATCACAAGGGAAGGAGTGTGGAAAAATCCAGTTCTTCTTAAAATTCTATCCCAGCAACCAGTAGAAACAGAGGAAGGTAAGCATATGATTTTGGAGATGAGATGGGGTTATTAAGAGAGAACTTGGTGCAATTTTGGTGAGGAAACTGATTAAAAGTCAGAAGGGAGTTGCAGTTTAAATTGCTTTGTGCAGTAGTATTCATAGGCTGCTAAATAATACTTATGATTGAAAATGTCTCACTAGTACACTGAATCCTCTCTAGCATATCTCCACTTGGGCTATAGCACAAATATTTTAGTCCATTTTTTAAAAGAAGCATTTCTTTTTCATTATTTAAAAAAAAAAAAAAAAGTTTTACTCCCTAAGGTGCTTTGTTCTGCATAGCTGTGATTTTGAATGATTTCCTGAGCGGTTCACAGGAAGGAGTAAACGTCCACATCTTTCAAAGGCAAAGAAGATGCAAGTAAAGTGTGCATTTGAAGGGGAGACATGAGTTTAAAGGTTACCTTTTATTAAGTTTTGGGCTGGGAAGCTGATTGCAGTTAGACTATGGATGTAATATCTTGAATCAAAAAAAAATGAGGTCAAAAAAAATAACTTCTAGTGTAATTTCATGTAACTTTCTAATGTCTTCTCTTAAACTCTACATTTTTACTCACTGAATTTTTTCCTACCTATTAGTGGTATCGAGTACTTACAGATATTTCTTCTAGTTGTTCCATTACGAGTACACGAGACCACAGTTTATCTTGGTGATATTCTAAATTAAATTAAAAATAACAAAGAGGAGGACAAGCTTAAAATATTTTCCTTAAAATTAAGGCACCATAAGCAAGGATTTCTAAGTCAAGCTTTCTTCCATAGCAGAATCCTTCTTCCTGGCTTTGGGTAGCCTCTCTTTGAGTTGTACTGTCTTTGCCAGTCTTCACTTAAAGTATAGCAGAAGCACTCAAACTCCAAAGACTAGTTAATCCCATCTCTAACATGTTTTGAGGAGAATTATCTACCCCTAATATTCTGCTTTGGAGCTTTTCATTACTAGTATTTTTAGGACATCCGGTTGCTGCTTTTAGTGGATTTCTGCTCAGACTTGCATTTCAAAATTTGTTCCTCTTACTGAAAATAATTACATCCTGAAAATCTTCTTATTTTGTTCAACTGTTCAACAAGCTTTACCTGTGGCAAGCCAAGATCTGTTCTGGTGGACTAATGTGAATTCACATGCTTCTGTGTGGACTCCTTTATAGATTTAATTGCATCTTATACACATGACTGATTTTATCAGTGGCTGCTACACTTCATTCCTTTGCAAGAGTACCTTGTTATTTCCTGTGATGTGGTTCAGAGTACCTCTTGTCTTCAACAGTAACAGTGTAGTTCAGTCCTTTGTCTTTTAATTTGGGATAAAGTTTCTGCAGACAAGAAATGGATTGATTGACACATCTGTGACTGAATTGGGCTGGGTGTAGGTTCCTCTTTCTCAGAAAGTGCAGCAACCTCGAATTTATTGATTTCATTGAGTTCTTTATTTAGTGAATGTTTGTCTATTTAGCTGGAGCTGAATATGTGCCCAAAAGAGGTGCTCTCATTTGAGTTTCTTTCATGTGATGCAAGCAGAGGCAACAGGACATTGGAGCGATTCTGGAAATTCTGTAGCTGCTCAGATGCATTCTCACATAGTCTAGAGTAGATGCAGACATGCTTAAACAATCTGAATATGACTTCTGAATCATTTTTTAGACCAGTCTATCAAAGCAAGGTTTCTCAAGTAAAACGTAAGGTTAAAGAGGTGGCGGTCAGAACTGCCATCTTAAAGGCCAGTTCTAAGAGCCCAAATATCTACCTAAAATGTCTATTCTCACTAGGTGTCTTTCTTCTGTGGTGATCTTGAAAACCTTATTTGTGGGTGGTTGTTTTTTTTGTTTTTGTTTTGTTGTTGTTGGGGGGAAGGGGGATGCTTGCTTGCTTTTGGAATATCTTAGAGTCAACAAAAACGTCATCCTTGTGGCCTGTTACACACAACATAGCTTTTTAGACATGTCTGAAAGGTCTTTCTACAAGCTTTCCGAACTTACCATCCTTGCATCCAAACAAGGTATTTCAGATACTGAGTGCTTTCAACAGACAATACGTGTAACAATAAGTAGCCATAGAGCTTGTGTGAAAAGATAAGCACTGAAAAGGCAATGAGTACCATGTGAGATCTCTCCTGTTCTTGCTGTTCTAGTTTGCAGCAAATATGCAAAACTGGTAGATGAAAGAAGTAGTGTTATTAGTAATGGAACTGGGAAAATAGTGACAGAGAGGGAATGGGGATATTTAATAACTACAGATACAATAGAGTAATACTGCGGTACTTTAATTATGTAATTCTGTGCGCTTATGTTATGGAGGATACGGGTTTAAGTTTAGTTGCTTTTGTTAACCTCTTAGAGTATAAGCATGTTGAACAGGTGCTGCAAAGTTGCAGGTTTTTTTTGGAGAGTGTATAACTGTGGGAAAGACAACATAGGATTCTCCAGAAATTGTAACCAAATATTCAATAACATTTTAAAACAATTCCAGTTTTTTTATATATATATATACATTATATATATATATATATATATATATATATATATAAAATAAATCATAGAGCTCTAAAATCATATGGGGGAAAAAAAAGAACTAGATTTGAAGGCATACATGAACTTTACTTTTCATCTGAGAGATGAATGTGTCAGATTTGTATACCCAACACAGTGGAGCAAGACAAAATGAAAATTTAAAGAAATCTTGCTGTATGTGCCAATAAATTATGGTGAGGAAAATCTTTAATCTCTTAGACTGTGCTGTTAACATATCTGGTATATCTTTTCATCATCAGACAAGTGTAATTCAGTGACTTCCACTGTTAATGCTAAAATATCAACTGATCCATGAAGTTTTACCACACCATGCTTCATAGACTCTTGTCAGTTGTTTTTCACTTTGATTTCTTCCTTCAGTCCCTTTGTTTCTCTGCTTTAGGAGGTCAGATTCTGCTGTAATAGACTTTCTAGAAGTCAAATGATATCTAAGCTGGAATTATTCTTTTTGCCTTGTATAGGACATGATTGGAGCATAGATTAAACAATTATAAATTACCTAGGTATCTGCTGGATTACTTTAATCCATTTTTATCTTCACAATCATTATCAGGTCAATACTTGTATCTGTAATACAAGATGGAAATCACTGATCTTTTACAAATTTTTCTTTTTTCGTTTAATTCTGTCACTCCTTTGATCTGTTTGATGTTCTTGTATGGAAAAACTTAGTATTTTATGACTGCTGTCTTCTGTTTGATAGAGATAGTAGGAATGAAAATACACTTCTTACAGGCCACAACAGGAATGACAGGTTTATTGAGTAAAGGTACAGAAGAAAGAGTTCTAGTACAATGGTTTTTCAGTTGTTTTTAACCATTTTATCCTCTAGTACAGCAGCAGTTTCACAGAATATCTTCTGAAGTGTTGTAAATGGATGCTACTTCAGTCATCTAAAATTAAATTTATTTAAATACATCTGATACTTAAGATCTCTGTGATTACATGCAGTGTAAGAACATATCGACTCCTCTTTCTCTTAATTTTCAAGGGTCTTTTGAAATATGTACATATCTGGAGACTGTCGAGGTGCCTTTGTATTAATGTTTTTAAAGCTGGGAATAGCCCGTAGCTGTTGAGAAGCGTACTGTTTCTTCAGCAAAGGCAAAATACATCTTAAGTACCTGGAAAGAATCAAACTAAATGGTGAGGTTTTCAACCAGATGTCTTGAACTAATATAAAAACGGCTTTAATTCCAAACTCAGCTTTTATTCGGTTTTAAACTTCATTAAATAAATTTTGCTAACCAATTACAAAAATAATTGAATTTTTAATATGGAATTAGCTCACAGTCTCTTGTAATAATTAGTTGTTTGGTTGATCTAGAGTATAAGCCTAGCGTGTCTCAGATACTGTTCTTCAAAAGTACCATAAAAATAATATTTTCTCTCTGAAATTCATTCTGCATATTTTGGCAATGTGTTTAACAGATTAGGTGGAAAAGTCTTTGGTTGAAATATTTTTTTTACTTTTATCTTGTAATATGATGCTACAATTAAAAGTTGAAGACACTGAATCTCAGCTTAACTAGTGGTATCTTGTTCAAAATGCCATATAGTCTGATTAGTGTCCTTCCGTCACTGCCATGGCATAATTCTGTATTGCCTTAATGAATGCAATCATTTGATATGATTTCCACCCCCCATTTTCTATATCCCAGCATTCTCTCCCTACTTATTTGTTCTGAATGTGTGTGGGGAAAAAATACTACATTTATTGCCATGACTTCTTATCACACCCAGTGTTTTTAAGAAAGCTTTATATAAATTTGTAATAAAGTGTGAAAGTAGTGAAACAATTTCAGTTAAGTGTTAGTTGTTATATGGTATATTCTCAAAGCTTTTTTTCTTTTCATAGCTAATAAATTGATTACACGAGAAGGACCTTCCTTTCTGCAGATGCGAATAAAACATTTGATGAAGTCAAACTGCATCCCACAAGCTACTTCCTTGTCAAAATTGTGTGCAGATTCTCCAGAAATTGCAAATGTTTCATCTTTTCGCCAAGCCTACATCACATGTGTGTGTTCTATGCTGCCTAATGAAGACTCCATTAAGGAGGTTAGTAAATCCATAGTCCCTTTTAATGTGTATCTATCAAGTATCTTAGAATTTTGTTTTTTAACTTCAGTTCTCTGTATTGCAGAAATAAAGTGTGGCAATGGAGTTGCAAAAGATAAAATGATCTATTAGAGACTGTAGTAGTAAAGAACATTTATATCAACCGCTAGTGTAGTTATGAATTGTGTTGCTTGTCTGTGAGGTTAGATGTATTTGAAGTCTTAAAATAAATCTTGTAACTTCAGTTCCCTTTGTAAGCAAAATACAAATGTAAAGCTGTCCTTTCTGACTCCTACCACTGGATTGTGTCTCTAAGTACCACATCCAGCCTTTTCTTAACCACCTTGTTGTAGTTTAACCCAGACAGCAGCTAAGCACCACACAGCCATTCTCTTACCCTCCCTCTCTGGGATGGGGGAAAGAATCAGAAAAAGAAATGAAAGCCTATCGGTTGAGATAAAGACAGTTTATTAGGACAGAAAAGAAAGGAAAACAATGATAGTACTACTAATAGTAACATGTACAAAACAAGTGATGCACAATGCAGTTGCTTACCACCCATTTGACCGATGTCCAACTTATTCCCAAGCAGCCAGCCCCCCCATATTAATTGTTCAGCATGATGTCAGATGTTATGGAATACCCTTTGGCCAGTTTGGGTCAGCTGTCCTGCGTCTGTCCCCTCCCAGCTCCTGCTGCACCCCCAGCCTGCCTCTTGGCAGGACAGAGTGAGAAACTGAAAAGTCTTTTTTTGGCTTAGTGCTTAGTGTAAGCACTGCTCTGCAACAATTAAAACATCAGCATGTTATCAGCACTCTTCTCATCCTAATCCCAAACACAGCACCCTACCAGCTACTAGGAGGAAAACTAACTATCCTAGCCACAACCAGGACACACACCCAGGACAGTGACAGTACCACCTCCCTGGGCATCCCGTTTCAATGCCTAACCACTGTTTCTGAGAAGAAATTTCTCCTAATATCCGAACTGAACACAACTGGCACAACTTGAGGCCATTCCCTTCTTGTTTTAAAATTATCCCCCTAATGTAATTTCTCTCTTATCCCTTTACTAATGTTATATGATATTAAAAAAAAAAAAAAAGTAGAAGGCTTAGGTTAGTGGGAGGATGTTTTTTATGATGACATAAGTATTGAAATATCCTTGTAATGTTAAAACTTCTTCAAACTAAAATGACGTGGTAGAGAAAGTCAAGATAATTCTTACATGGTTGGTATGTTCTTTATCACAGAATGTTAGAGATTGGAAGGGAACTCGAAAGGTCATCTAGTCTAGTCCCCCTGCCAGAGCAGGAACACCTATTTCAGGTCACACAGGAATGCATCCAAGTGGGTTTCGAATGTCTAGAGAAGGAAACTCCACAACCCCCCTGGACAGCCTGTTCCAGTGTTCTGTCACCCTTACTGTAAAAAAAAAAAGTTCTGTTTCCTATTTAAGCAGAACCTCCTATGTACCAGCTTGCACCCATTGCCCCTTGTCCTATCATTAGACGTCACTGAGAAGAACCTGGCTCCGTCCTCCTGACACTCCCCCTTAACTTTTTTTAAATATTAATAAGGTCATCCCTCAGTCTCCTTCTCCAAGCTAAAGAGACCCAGCTCCCTCAGCCTTTCCTTGTAAGGGAGGTGCTCCACTCCCTTAATCATCCTTGTGGCTCTGCGCTGGACTCTCTCAAGCAGTTCCCTGTCCTTCTTGAACTGAGAGGCCCACAACTGGACACAGTATTCCAGATGTGGTCTTACTAGGGCAGAGTAGAGGGGGAGGAGAACCTCTCTTGACCTACTACCCACACCCCTTCTGATACATCCCAGATGCCATTGGCCTTCTTGGCCACAAGGGCACAGTTCCTGGCTCATGGTCAACCTGCTGTCCACCAGGACCCTCAGGTCCCTTTCCCCTACACTGCTCTCTGACAGGTCAGTCCCCAACCTATACTGGTACCTGTTCTTGCCCAGATGCATGACTCCACACTTGCCCTCATTATATTTTATTAAATTTCTCCCTGCCCAACTCTCCAGCCTGTTCGGATCTCACTGGATGGCAGCACAGCCTTACAGTGTGTCAGCCACTCTCAGTTTAGTGTCATCAGCAAACTTGTTAACAGTGCGCTCTATTCCTTTATCCAAGTCATTGATGAATATATTGAAATATATATATATTAATATACATGAATATATTGAATGTATATGGGACTATTGGACTAGATGATGTCTGAAGGTCCCTTCCAATCCCTAACATCCTGTGATTGAATAGTACTGATCCCAGTACTGACCCTTGAGGAACTCCGCTAGATGCAGGCCTCCAAGTAGACTCCGTCCCACTGACCGCAACTGTTTTCTTTCCACCAGCCAGTTCACAGTCCACCTCACTACCTGATTATCCAGACCCCACTTCCTTAGTTTAGCTGCGAGGATGCTGTGGAAGATGGTGTCAAATGTTTCACTGAAATGATGGTAGACCACATGCACTGCTTTGCCTGGCTCTGTCTTCATAAAAGGCTATCAGGTTGTTCAAACGTGATTTTCCCCTTGCTAAAACTATGTTGACTGCCCCTAATGACCCTTTTATCCTTGATACGACTAGAGACAATGCCATGGGTAAGTTGTTCCATCACCTTTCCAGGGATGGAGGTGAGGCTGTCTGGTCTGCAGTTACTCGGGTCCTCCTTCTTGCCCTTTTTGAAGACTGGAGTGACATTTGCTTTCCTCTAGTCCTCAGGCACCTCTCCTGATGCCTTACCAAGGATGATGGAGCATGGCCTAGCACTGATTTCCACTAGCTCCCTCAGCACCTGCAGGTACATCCCATCAAGACCCATGGATTTATGGATGTCCAGATTGCTTAATTGCTCTTAATCCAGTTCTCATCAACCGAGGCAAATTCCTTTATCTTGACTTCCTCTGGGACCTCAGGGATATGGAGCTCCTCAGGACAGCCTCTGGCATTATAGATAGAGACAAAGAAGACAGAGACAAAGTAACTTTGCCTTCTCTTTACCTTGTCTTTATCTTCTGTCACCAGGGCACCCACCTCATTCATCAGTGAGCCTACATTGCCTCTAGTGTTAGTTTTATCCACAGTGTATTTGAAGAAGCCCTTTCTGTTGTCCTTGACCCCTCTTGCAAAGTTTAATTCTAAGGAGGCCTTAGATTTCCTAGTTGCCTCCCTACATCCTCTGACAATAGTCTTATATTCCTCCCAAGTGGCCAGCCCTTCCTTCCATGATCTGTAGACTCTCCTCTTCCACTTGAGTTTGCCCAGCAGTTCCCTGTTTAACCATGCAGGTCTCCTGTCCTCCTTTCTTGACTTCATACCTGTTGGGATGCTCTGATCTTGGGCTTGGAGGAAGCAGTCCTTGAATACCAACCAACTATCTTGGGCTCCTGTACCTTCAAGTACCCTGTCCTATGGGATTTCCCCTTTTTCAATTGCTTGAAAAGGCCATAGTTGGCCCTACTGAAGTCCAGTGTTGCGATTCTGCTTGGTATTCTGTTCCTGCCACACGAGATCCTGAACTCCACCATCTCACGGTCACTGCAACCCAGGCTGCCCTCAACCTTCACCACTTCAACAGCCCTTCCCTGTTAGTGAGGACAAGATTCAGCTGCACTTCTCTCCTAGTTGGCACATCCATCATGTGCATCAGGAAGTTATCATCAATACACTGAAGGAACCTCCTGGACTGCAGATGGCTGGCTGAGTAGGCCTTCCAGCAAATAACAGGGTATTTGAAATCCCCCCCCGATAACCAGGACCCGTGATTGCGGGGCTGCTATCAGCTGCTTGTAGAAGGCCTCGTCACCTTCTTCATCCTGGTCTGACACCCACAACAGTATTCCCCATGCCAGCCTGCCCCTTAATTCTCACCCACAGACTCTCAACTTGCTCCTCATTTGCCCCTGGGCAATACTCAATACAATGTAGTTGCTCTCTCACATAAAGAGCAACTCCGCCACCTCGCCTTTCTAGCCTGTCTTTCCTGAGCAGGACATAACCATCCATGACCACATTCCAGCCATGTGAGCAGTCCTACCATGTCTTTGTTACTGCCACCAAATCATAATCTCCTGACCAAACCACAGATTTGTAACTCCTCCTGCTTATTCCCTGCACTGCATGCATAGGTAGGTGTACAGGCACTTCAGGGAGCGAGCTGAGCACGCCAATTTCACCCTAGGAATTCACCCTAGGAAGGTGGGAGGCCTCCCAGTCTTCATGAATACTAGAGCACTGCCCCACTGGTTGAAGTCCAGCTACAACTCCATCCCCCTTCAAATCTAGTTTAAAGCTCTCCAAATACAGTAACTTAGACGAATAGCCTGGCATCCTTCTTTACAACAGAATACAGGAAAAATGACAGTATTTTTCAATAGGAGTAACTGATGACCATTAAAAATGTGTTTTCTGGTGTACTGTAGCCTGATAAACAATGAGTAGGTTTTAAGTTTGTAGTTTTAAAAGTGGCAATGTGTTTTTCAAACTGCGTAAGTTGAGAGATTTGTTTATTTATGGGCTTTTTAGAAACTGAGCTTAGTCTCTCAAGTGATGCATATTCAAGCAGATCACAGGCAGTCATGTCACCTTCGCATTTGTCGGAGCAACCTATTCCATATTTGCATGCGCTGCCAATATCTGTTTTTCTAAAAATGAAGACCTGGAAGATCATTGTATCAGAACACTGCAACCTCTTGGCATTACTTCAGAATGTTTGCTGTGATACTGAGTGGTACAGTGGCAGTATATAATTGTGGAAATTATCAGAGATGAAAGTTGGGGTCATATAACTTTTTCCTAATTTGCATTACAAAATACGCTGATTGAATTTGTGATTTCTAAAGAATAAGAATAACTAAGTGAAGTCGCAAAAGAAGACTATGAGAAAATTGGAGTTATCCAATTGAGACACATTCAGTGACTTTCCAATGTACTGGGTCTGGCTGGAATGTTAACTTTCCCGGCAGCAGCCCATACAGTGCTGTACTCTGCACTTGTAGTTGGAACAGCAGTGTTATCACACCAGTGTTGTGTCTACTGCTGAGCAGCAGTGGCACAGCATCGGGCCTCTCTCTAACCCTCCTAGGGGGTGGGCAAAAAGTGAGAAGAGAAACATCACTAGGGCAGCTGACCTAAACCAACCAAAGGGATATTCCATACCATGTGATGTCACACAGCAATAAAAGGTGGAAACAGGAAGAAGAGGGGAGGGGTGGGCTCTCGTTGTGAAGACGTCGGTCCTCCTCCCGAACACCGGCTACGTGCGTTGAGGCCCTGCTTTAAGGACGTGGTCAATCATCGCTCATTTGTGGGAAGTAAAGAGCAATTTCTTTCCTCTGCACTTCCACATAGCCTTCATTTATTTTGTTTGTTTTCCTCCCTTCTTTTTATTTTCCCTTTCCCCCTCCCTTTTCCCCTTTCCCTTTTATTTCCCTTTAATTAAATTGTTTAGTTTATAATGATCTTTATTTAATTATTATTATTATTTCCCTTTAATTAAATTATCCTTATCTCAACCCGTGAGTTGTTCTTTGCTTTACTTCTCCCCCTCCTCATCTAAAAAGAGGGGGAGTGAGAGAGCGGTTGTGGGGTTTAGCTGTCCAGCACGGTAAAACCACCACATCCAAATGAGCTGAAAATATGTACCTGTGAGCACCTAACAAGCATGAGAACATAAAAAAGGGTATTGCTTGCAGAGATGAGAATTAAGGGGCTGCATTAACATAATCCCATACATCTTAAAGTACATAGTATATAACAGTTCTCTACAACAAACGTGAGAGTGCTGATCAAAGACTAGAGCTGTATTTTTTCTTGAAGTCCTTTTTTCTGCCCTATAGGGCTACTCAGAGTTTTGAATGTAATCTTTTTCTTGGCATTCCTACTGGAAGGAGGAGAAGCAGGGGGTTGGTATTACAATAAGGCAAGAGTCTGCAGTTTGCAATGTTGTTTTTTTTTTTCTTTCTTTCTTTTTTTCCACTTGCTCTGTAATTGCAGTGTTAGCAGTCTAGGAGATGGCATTGCTCTTAGCCCTTCAGTTAAGTGTGCGTTTGAACAATACAACAAGAACTAAGCAAGAAGCAGTTTTCTGTAGCACTCCCAAGTTTAGGGCTTGGATATAGGACAGAAAATAAAGGGTAGGTTTGTGACTGTGGCTTCGTTAAAGAGAGGCTTGACTGAGAGAAGAGATTGACTCCTTTGAATAGGAGCATCTGTAAATCCAGAACTTCAGTGGGCTTTTCTCTCTCTAAACACTTAAATTTTTAACATCATGTTTTGGAATGTGATTGTTCAGAATTAATGGTTATGGGCAAAGAGGGCAAGAGACTTGCTTTTTCAGATCTCTTGACCTTTTTAGACCTGGGTTTTAATTGTCAAGAGGAAAACAGAAATGTTTTCAGAGGCAGAGAAGTTAGGAGTTTAGGTAAAGTGTTGCCTTTACATAAATATTTTGCTGAACTGTCCAAAATAGAAGATGGTCCTGAAGAAAAGTAAAGGATAAGAACTAACTTTTTATACTGTTCCATAGCTTAAAGATGTGTGAACTCTGTATTAAACAGAGACAGTGTTTTGTTCATTTGTGAGACCACTTCCTTTGATACAGTAAACGTGCATTTCTTTTGTAAACATGTTCAGAAGTGCCTCTTCTACTTTTTTTCAGATTGCAAAGGTGGATTGCAAAGAAGTACTAGACATCATATGTAATCTAGAATCTGAGGGACAAGAAAACACTGCATTTATTCTTTGTACAACATATCTTACTCATCAGCTTCAAACAGCAAATGTGTATTGTTCTTGGTAAGTAGTAAGTATTACTGACTCTTTAACTTAACTGTTCTTTTCTTCACTGCTTACTGGCTTTCATACAAAAGAATTGAGCTGGTCAAGTACAAAAAATATGTAGTGAAATGAATGTAAATTTATTTGAGAAGTTCATTGGACTGAAATACTTTCTAGATAACTTATGACAACATAAGTAGCTCATCTTTAGCCTTGTTAAGTCATAGTTGCATGAAGAGAGCAGTTTGTCACCAAATGGCTATCAGACAAAAGTAATGTCAAAATTGTTCAAAAATAAAACAGCACTTGTATTGTTGGCGTTGGCAGTAATGTTTTGACAATGTAGTATCTCTGTAAGTAATGCTGGAACAGTGCTGTCTGGATTAATATTACACACACAAACTTCGTCGTTCCACAAAGCATGTTGTAATTCAGTTCCATTCTTCACTCTTGAATAAACTCGTAGGAGTTTGATACTTTTTTTTCACTTCTTCCACAGAGAGATAAGTAGTAGGAATTGTGAGTCTAAAACTTCTCTACTCCCTTCTCTTTCTAGAGATACAAAACATTTTTGCATCTGTTTCATCTGTGGCAAGCTGATAGAATTAAGTAGGGATGCTGTTTTCTGCCCTTTATAAAATGGGTTTGTAGCTTTGGCTTCTGAAGCATGGCTAAATGTGTTTTTCTTCTGATTAAATTATAATCTCGATAAAGTCTTGCATTATCAAACACCTCAAATGTATCTTGGATATCTGAATGCAGTGAGCTGTGGTATTGTTCATTCACTCACTTCATGTTTTAGAACTATTAAGAAAAGTTTGCATAGCACTTAAGTGTCAGTGGGAACAGCTGTTCAGCCTAGTCCAATCATCTCTACAATAAAGGTGAGAGAGATTTCTGCCTGAGGCCAGAAATATCCATTTGAGCAAAAATTGTACCTTGAAGAGAAAAACCTATTATTGGAAAACTCAAAAGAGCAGAGAATCTACTACACTTAGGAGCTCTAAAGGCTGACTGGTTTTTGCTACTTAAATGTGTCATTAGAGATGGCTAGAACAGGGAGCATGCCCAAAGGACGTTGTCATGATTCTCATTAAGCCAGCAGATACAAGGCTGAGATACATCACATGATCTGTTTTTCAAATAAACAAAATGAACATTCTTTCTTTGGACAATAGAACATTTCACCTGAGACTTACTGAACAGTTCTATCTAAAAGCTGCATCCCTAGGTGCAGATTAAGACTCCAGCTTCAGGTATAGCTGAGACTTGTAAACCCTTGCTACTGGAGAATAGACTTCAATGATGTACTGTTTAGAATAACATCTCTTCTTTGTGACAACAGTGTGAGTAGTTTTTTCTTGCAGTAACAAGTCTAAGCTGTAAGTAGCTAGAACTTGAATGAAACTTTTGGGTCCCCTAATTCTAACATACACTTTCTCTTGACTAGCAAGTCAGGAGAGAACACTGCAGACTTCTAATCTCCTTGCCAGTCAGGCCCATGATGGCCCTGACTAAAGATACGTCTACAGCTGTAACATACATACGTAATTCCACACCAGCTTTAAAGTGGTTTAGTCTAAGTGACAAGCAGGAAGTCATGAAGATACAAATATAAGTACAGTCTAGCCACACAAGTACATTCCTACTTAAAGAAGGTGTTAAGCAGCTTTCCTTTCTTGTGGTGAGGTCATATCACTGTCTTCACTGGTGATAGTAGTTGTTGAAACAAAGGTGTTCTTAGATCTATCCGTTCCACAACTGCCCCTCTGCTGCTGACTGAACATAATCCTTAAGTTCCAGTTCCACCCACCCTTCTTCAGTGACCAGACAGGAGAATGAAAGTGTGTGTAATCTTCTGTGTAATACTGAAATTGTGCAAGGGTATACATTCAAACTGTATATAGTACTGTGTACAACAGAGTTGCACACAACTGATGCAGTCCATACCATTAAAGAGAAAAGCTTCCAGGTTGCTGGAGCCAAGAGTGAAGAAGCCCACCTTCTGATGGACTTTTGTCTTTTGAAAGTGGTGTAATGATTTTTGATCATCGTGTTACTTTGACCTGCAGGTTGTACCTCTAAGCCCCTTTCAAAGTATGGTTGCATAAAAACACAGATGCTTTGCTGGTATACTGCTGTTGGATGGAGTGGCCTTTTATATTGGTCCCCACCCCATTCCCCTGTAGTATATGCAGATCTAATGATTATTTTGACATAACATATAGATGAATTCAACTTGCTGATATGGCGGAAAACTTCTAATTTAGATGACTACTCTTCTGTCAGATCAGGCAGCTGAACTGATTAAGGGTCAGATGACACACTATAGTTGTAGTGGATATTATGGCTCACAAACATGAGGAGGCACTAGCTCCATACAGACTCTGGTGTGCACCAGAATAATTGCAGAGCTGATCTGAATCAGTGTCCTGGAACAGAGATAAGGTAATGTTGCTTTCTAATCATTAGTAAACTGAATGAGCACAGTCAAAAGCATGACAAATATCAGAGCTATCTGGAAGGACAGTGTACGTTATATGATGCTGCTGTGATATGCATATTTAGTCTAACTCTACAGCTCAAACTAATGTGGGGGAATGACTTACTAGAGTTTGCTTGCCAGACATTATATAGGCTCATGCGTAGTAAAAAGATGCACTTAAAAACACTTGGTAAAAATGAATACATAAGCCGAGATACTCTTTTCTGTGACCAGCTGCTGTTTTCAGGGGGCAGCAATTGCTCAAGTAAATCACTTCAGAGAAGGTCCTGTCTGGTTCAAAAAGATAGGAATGTAGTTGAAAGGTTATTTAACTCTGTGATGCCTGATCTACTGATGATTGGGACTCATACTTTTTCTATAACTGTCATTAACACCATGTGTATTTTCATTGTTAACAGTAAAATGTAATTTTTTGTCACATGTATTTAATCATAATTGTGCATGATGGTGTTTCGAGTCAATAAACATTATAAGTTTTGATCAGTTTTCATAGCAAATTTCCAGTGCGTTACGCAATTTGATAGGACAGAACTGAGTGTTGGTACCTAAAACATTTAATAGAGATCTTTGAGAGGGGAGCAGGGAATAAGGAGAGCAAAGGCCCCTTGATACAACATAGTTTTTGTTTCAGTGTTCCCTTTGTGTTATTACAGATTCAGTTCAACAGATAAGCCCTAGTATATGGTCTTGAAAATGTCCCACTCATCTGTAGAAAATCTTGAAATAAAATTGTTGTTTCCTGCAGAATTTTCTGGAGCACTTCTTGATTTTACAAAGCACCAGCACATTGAAATATTTTCCATTGCCCTCTAGCTGGACTTGCACTGACACTGTAAGGCTTGTATTGCTGTCAAACAAAATCCTGCGTGCTGCCAGCAGCCCATTCCCATTGTCTTTATCCATATCTTGCTTTATGCAGTGTGAGAGTGAACCAGTTTAAGTGATGCAGATTGGCAGCATTCTGGTTTAGACAGAGGAAAAAAAGGATATGCTGACAGCTGTGAACAGCAGAAGGGAAGTGAGATTACTTTTGATGGTCTATTATTGTGGATGATGACACAGTGGATGAAGAAGGAGCTTTGGTGCTGTACTCAAGCCAGTCCTAACCATTTGCTCTTGCCAGAAAGTAGAAGAGAAATTTATCCCATACTGTGGTGCTAGCTGTACAAGCCTGCCTCTTCTGTTGATTTGGTTCTGGGTCTAATCTGACCTGTACTGAGCACATTCATCTAACCCAGCAGTAAGATTAAACCAGCCCAAGCTGTTTATACCTTTTTATGCATTTTACGCATTAGTGCTGGATTGACTTACCATGTTGCTAGGCAAGTACCAGCAAAGAGGTACAAGCCTGGTGGTTCTGAAAGTGGAGTACTGTTCAAATGTGTTCAGTTAAAACCTCACTCAAGAAATGGGAAAATCAGCTTTCCTTCCTCACCCTTCCCTCTTCACAGCTCTGGCACCTGCCTATGGCACAGTGCTAATTCTGCACTCCACCGCAAGCCTTTATTACTACCATTGCGTATTTGGAGGGGTTCAGCTATTTTGTTAGCTTAGCTCAGCTCATCCTGTAGACTCAAATCTGTACATCTGAGAGAAAATTAGTAAACCGTGCATGTGTGTAAATTAATATTGGTAGTGTGAAGGTTCATTTCACAGCTGAAGATGAAGACAGACAGGTTTGTATATGGTTTTCATCATGAAAATTGGGAAATTTTGCAGTGATTGTTGCTGATGATCATAGAATAATGTGTAATGCTACTTGATGGCTACAAGACACTTGATTTCCATTTCAGTTGGAGGTATCTACTGTGTTTGGAGCTTTGTAATTAATACTACTGTGGGAAATAGTTCTGAGCTACTTGACTGCCTTATTCTCAAAGGAGTTGGGCAATTCATGAATCCATGAAATAACATAATCTTTAGTGTTAACATGAACGATATTCAATATGAACTGCAGCTAAGCACAGTTTCAAAAATTTTTCTCTTCAGTCTGATATGCTAGCAAAATTTTATTCTTCAAAGTTCCTAGAGATACCTGTCTGCAGTTCTTTCTATTTCCTATTGCTTCCCCCACCTCGAATAAATTTTGAAATAGAAAATTGCCCAAATACTGAGTTTTCTTTTCGTGCCTTTCATATATATGAACTTTCATATATTTGAACACTGAGGAATATTCTAGGTCACCATTCTTAAGGACCCCTTCCAGCAGTCTGCTTTAGCTTTGCAGAAAGCAGGAGCAGGATGGGAAAAGGAAAAGGGCAAACACTGAAAATTTGTTCCTCTGACAGAAACTCTTAGGAGGGATTATCCAGAGTCAGTCCCATCTCTCGGTATTCTCCCAGCTGAATAAATGCACAAAATGGTCTTTTGATAAAGCATTTCAAGTTGTTTTGTATCAGCTGTGGTAATGCCAAGTTTTTTTGTTGTTGTTGCGTTTTTTTAAATACTTTTATTGGATTCTGTGAGTTTCTCAATCTGGCTTTCCTTCATACAGTTTCCTTCATAAGTTTCATGTAGGAAAAGTCAGTAGAAAAAGTTGCTGATATTTTGGGTGTCAAAACAATGTCTTTTTCTTCTCCAGTTCTGTTTTGGAATTTAAAGTTAAAAAACCTTTAATTTTGCTGCTTACATGCTAGTTCCTTGTAGACCTATCCATCTACTCTGTTCCCTTTCTAACAGAGAAAGGCTGTTAATGACATTTCTAAGCTTCCTTTTTTTAAAAATCTGTGTTACTAGTAAATATTGTGTGATTGTATGCATTAAATATACCTCAGGTCAAATCACTAACAAGGCCTCATTCACTTTTGCTTGGCTTAATGTTCAAGAGTACAATTGCAGAATTCAAAGAAAAACCCTTGCTAATATTCAAAGTTTGTGTGTGTCTTTGTAATCTTGTTTTGGACTGACCTTTTGTCTAGAAACATTTATGTCTAATTTGATGCATAGGGAGTTAATTTAGCAAAGGTGAAATTTGCTCCAGTAAAGAACCAGAATAAAAACTTTTTTCAAGTAGTATAAAAGATACAGCTCCTGTCACTGTTTATTTTTCCATTTCTGTGGTGCCCATTGTGGTGGGAAAGCAACACAAAGTTGATTGCAATGTGCAACTGCTGTTGCCTTGATTATAATAAACTGCATAAGAGAAGAGCTCTGTCCTTGAATGGTGTGAGCAGTAACACACACAACTACTCAAAGACAGTAGACAAAGCCCTCATCTTAAATATTATCACTTATGTAACACTTCAAAGTGTGTTCTATTAGAGGTGCCTTAAAGCATTATATCAGAGTGGTGTCACTGGAATGCACGTGTCAGCATCTAAGCCATTTGCCCAGTGGAAGAGAACTGGTTACGTTGCATTTCATCTTGCTTATTCTAAATTTCTATCTGGAAAGTTAAGACTTGTAAGTGTGGGTGGTTTTGTTGGTTGGTTGGTTGTTTTGTTTTGTTTTGTGACTAAAAAGGGAATCTATGCAGCTGTAGATGTCTGTTAAGCAAGATATATCCTCTTGTCTTTCCCCATTAGCAGGAGATACACTGTGCTTTGATCTGATGAATGTTTGGAAATAAGGCGTGGTAACTGTTACCATCAGTATTTCTAAGAGATAGAGATGTGATTGAAGTGTGTACTGTTTTTTAATAACACTTGAACTACTGTGGTGTCAACTCTGAACTATGGACAGATTGTGCATATCTGTAATGTGCTTATGTTCTGCTTTAATTTCTTCGCAGGGAGCTGACGCTTTTCTGGAGCAAATTGCAAAGAAGAATAGATCCTTCTTTAGATTCCTTCTTGGAGAGATGTCGTCAATTTGGCATCATTGCCAAGACACTGCAGCATTTATTTTTCTTAATAAGAGTCATACAATCTGAAGTAAGTTTCAGTCCAGAGGATTTGGACGCAGCCAGAACTGTTTAGATGAATTTACTGTTTTATTGATAATTCTGCTGAACTGCTATAAAAAGAATCTAGCTTATTTTCAATGTTTTGGCTTTCTGCTTAGGTGCCTATTAGTTTTTTAATTAAAAAAAAAAAAAAAGCTTTCTGATAAAAAAAAAAAAATGTTGTCAGTTTAGCACATTGTTGAAGTGACCTTTGATAATTTTAGAATGATTATTACTAATTTGATTATTTGATAATTATAAAATTATTAATAATGATGATTTTAGAATGTTTATTACTCTAAAATGACAGTTTCATAGTATTTTGCAGGCAAAGCATAACTATATTTTGATCTGATGCCTGTTGGTTGTTGTGCCTCACTCTTGATTTTTGCAGCATCTCTAAGAGATGAAGACTTGAATGAAATGTAACTTTTTTATTCTGAGAAAATATCCTCATCCTCAAAATCTGTGGTGCAGTAATATCTGGAGTTCTACCTTCTGTTTTGATACCTATCTTTAGACAGTCACAGAAAGGTTCAACAGAGGTTTAACAGCAATTTTAAAAGCCTCACAAACTCTTTTTGAGAAGCAATGGAAAGACTTAAATTTCTACATCTAGCAGGAGGTCAATCCAGTATTACTGTTCATGAGCATAGTAGGGACAGATATGGTTGCTCAGGAGACTGTTTCTGTCTTCCTTTGGCTGCTCTGATGTTTGAACTGAACCTGCGCCTACTCGCTGTATGAGAGTAGTTTCAAGAGCATTATGAATGAAAATTAATCAGGAATTTCTTAATATAAATGGAGGAAAAATAAGCTAGCTGGTTTTCAGGTTAAAAAATAAACTAGCTGGTCATAGGTCTTTTATCCTTTTAGTAAAGGTATTATACAGATCTTAAATTAGATATGGGATTTTTCCCTTAGTAATGTCACTGTTTCCAAAAGATTTCAGATATTTCATCATGAAAAACAGCATAGCTTGGCACATGTACTGTAGACTTTGTCATGTGAACTTCAGTTGTATGAGTCCTTCAGTTAACAATGCATTCCTAAATTTGCCTTAGCCTTTCATTTCCTCAGACTTTTTGCATTATTATGTGGTCGTAAGTTAAGTCAGAGTTAAGGCATCAAAATGGATTATGGATAAAGCAGGCAAGGTTCCGTTTTTTAATGAAATTTGTTTGGTGTCAGGTTTGTTTGCCTTGGAGTCTCTTTCACTGACTAGAGTTACTCCTGTGAACCAAATGAGTTACCAAGTGAGATTTGATATGACAAGCAAGTATCAAAGCCCTATTTTCGAGTCAAATGAAATAGAAGTCAGAAAGCTTGCATTATAGTCCTTCTGACAGAGCAGAGAGGAGAATATGGAACTCTCATTTGGCAAAGATTAATTCTATTCAGTTAATGAAAGTGCTTTGCACAGAGAAGTCTTTGTTCATAAAGTGGGCCTTTCACACACATTTTAAAAGTAGAGAAAGTGCAGTTATATAAAGAATACTGCATTGTAATACATACAACAGTTTTTCACCTCTTGAGTTTCCTTTTAAATATCGTTAGATTGGGAAAATAACTTTTTACTGCTGTCAAGCAAATAATGATGCTATTGAATTAAATTAGTACTGCATGACTATTGCAATACTATGCATGACTATTAGTGTTGCATGCACTGCATAAGCAGTGCATGGTGAGGATAAGACCTTGCTAATTATTTTCGCTAGTTCTTAGCTTTTTTGGCATTTACCAAAGCTGTTTTGGCATTTACTATCTGAGTTGATGTAGGTCTAGTCATGTTAACCACTTGTCATCTCTACGCTATTCATAAATAAGTTTTGTACAATTAATAACTAATTACTTAATACACTTAGATTTTGTTATGTTGAAGAGCATGATTTTGTCAGCTTTTGGAACAAAATGGCTTTCAATCTTTTCTATGCAGAATTTAAAGTTGTTGTGGTTTTTGTTTTTTTCTTTTAAATCAGCATATGGGTAATGATTTTACATATCTTCCTAATAGTACTGAACAGTATTTCAAAGTTACATAGACTTCTTAGAAAATGTTTGAAGTTGAAATTCCAGTGAACTTCATCAGGAATTTTTTTTGCTCTCATACTGCTTATGCTGTTGAAGGCTGTTTTTTTTCAGGGTGCGAGCGTACATTAATTTCCTTATTACACGTTGACAGATATTGTGAATTAATATCCTGTGTGGATACTGCAGGAGTATTATATGTGGAAGATTTACACCATTTTTTTAGGCATCTGACTTCCATACGATTGAGAGACAGGGAGTGAAGAGAGGTAGGAATTGTGATTGAGTCAGTCCATGAAGAGGGGCAGGAGTAAAAAAGATGTTTCACATCTAACACCCTGAACTAGTCAATGTGAGTTCTCCACAGAGTGCACTAAAGGACGAATCCACTCACTTAAAAAACAGAAGAGGTCGCTCACATAAAGTAACTTAAATTTTTTTAGAGCATGCTGAGGTGACTCAGGCACATAAGACTCAGAAACCTGAATGTGTTTTGAATGTGCTCTAGTCTTTCATAGTTCTTTCAGAGAACAGTTCAGGAAAGAATGTACTTATCAAAGAAAGGTAACATTTGTGGCTGTTTGTTTTTGTTGTTTTTTTTTAACAGGCAGAAGAAGCAGGACTTGCTGTGTCTGTTTTGTTGTGTGTGAGAGCCCTTCAGATCAGATCAAGTGGAAGTGATGAAATGAAGACATCAGTATGTAAAACTATTGCATGCCTTTTGCCAGAAGATCTCGAAGTTAGGAGAGCTTGTCAGCTCACTGAGTTCTTGCTTGAGCCAACATTGGGAGGATTTAATATGTTGGAAGAGCTCTATATGCAACCAGATCAGAAATTTGATGAAGAAAATGCACTGGTTCCAAACTCACTCCGTTGTGAGCTACTGCTAGCTTTAAAAGCATACTGGCCATTTGATCCTGAATTTTGGGACTGGAAGACTTTAAAGCGACATTGCCTTAAACTTTTAGGGAAAGTGGGCTCTGATTCTGAGGATGATGCAAGTTTTAATATGTCAATCAATGAAACCGACATGTTAGAAACTTTCTTGAGTGACTATGAAGAGGCAAAAGAACATAAATATTATGATGGCAAAGACACAATTAGCTACCATAAAGAAAAAGCAAGAGTAAAAAAACCTATTGGTTCTTCAGAACGATACCAGAGATGGCTTCAATACAAATTTTTTTGTGTGCTCTGCAAAAGGGAGTGTATAGAGGCTAGAATATTGCATCATTCTAAGATGCATATGGAAGATGGTATTTATACATGTCCTGTGTGTACTAAAAAGTTCAAGAGAAAGGAATTCTTTGTACCACATGTAATGGAACATGTTAAGATGCCACCTAGTAGAACACACAGACCAAAAAAGAAAATAATACTGAAAAAAGAGAGATCACTGCAAAAGACAACAGCCTCTAGTAGTCCCACTCCAGCACTTCAGGAAAAGTTGTATCAGCCAGAGCAGTCTGAAAAATTTGAAAATGATGCACATGAATACGTCACATTTAGCCAACTGGAAAATTGCCAACTGCAAGACAGAGACATCTATCCATGTCCTGGAACAGATTGTTCTAGAGTATTTAAACAGTTCAAATACTTAAGTGTACATCTGAAAGCTGAGCATCAAAACAATGATGAGAATGCAAAACACTACTTGGATATGAAAAACAGGAGAGAGAAATGCGCTTTTTGTCGTCGACACTTTATGACATCCTTTCATTTACGGGAACATGAACGTGTGCACTGTGGACCTCAACCATATATGTGTGTGTCAATGGATTGTTATGCTAGATTTGGGTCAGTTAACGAGCTTCTTAATCACAAACAAACACATGATGATCTGCGTTACAAATGCGAGCTAAACGGATGTAATATTGTTTTCAGTGATTTAGGGCAACTTTACCATCACGAGGCACAGCATTTCAGAGATGCATCATACACCTGCAACTTCTTTGGTTGCAAAAAGTTTTATTATTCAAAAACTGAATTTCAGAATCATCTTGCAGTGCATAATATTGCAGTGTCAAATGGGGAAGTGAAGCAAACAGTAAAACTTGAAGATTCAGTTTCAAAAGACAAATGCAGTTATCTTCCAGAGTCTCAATTGCTTGAACAATCTGAAAATTCCAATCAGAATGAAAACTTGGATCCCACGAGATCACAGGAAATTCCACAGATTAAGGAAGAAGTGCTCTCTGATAGTGAAGATTTAGATGATGAAAGTAATTGCAGTCTTCATTGTGAGAACCATAGTGCAGCTGCTTCAGTAAATCAAGGTCAGGTGTCTCCTTTACTTATGGAAACATTGGCTCACAGTCAAACAGTTCCAGGCTTTCTCATGTCCCAGGAAGGAGTCTTCCATTCAACAGATGTGAAGCAACAGTGTTCTGATGTGGCAGTTTGCTTTGGTGAAAAAAAATTTTCATGTGGTTTTGAAGGCTACTGTTCCACGCACAAGAACTCCAGAGGTATGCAAAAACACCTTCGCAGGACTCATCCATATAACTTCAAAGGTAAAAAAAAAATGGAGATGAAAACTAAAGACTTTTTTGATCTATTGAGTGATGCTCAGGACAGTAAATCCCCTACAGACAATACAGAGTTAGGTCATAGTTCAGATACAAATGCTGACTCTCCAGAAAGCTTGTATTGTAATATAAATGTTAAAGGGAACAGTGGCTTCAAGGAAGAAACTTGTCCTTCTTCTCCAGAAACATCTTTTTATGATAGTTCTAAAGATTCAAATATTGAAGATAACATGTTGGAACTAATGTTAGGCTTGAAACATCTAAGCTTAAAGAATTCTAACATGCCAAATTCTTCAAAAAGCAAGCATTTTTTGGGCTCTTTGCAGTCCTACTCATCTAGAGACGCCAAGTGCCCTGAGTCAGTAGTAGATGAAACTACCTCAAAATTTCAGTTTCAAGAGCAACACGAAAATTTACCCAGCCAGTACCTTACTCAGCTGGCAGCTAAACCATTTTTCTGTGAATGTCAAGGATGTACGTGTGAGTTTGTGACCAGAGAAGCTCTCTTAATGCATTATGTTAAAAAGCATAACTATTCAAAGGAAATGGTTCTTCAGTTAAATATGTTCCAGCATCGGTACTCACCATTTAAGTGTCATATTTGCCAAAGATCATTTACAAGAAAAACACACCTTAGAATTCACTATAGAAACAAACATCAAATTGGCTGTGAGAGGGTAACTCACAAATTTGAACATGTAGGCTTATGTACAGATGACATACATAAAAATAGCACTGTTCCAACACCTGTCTGTGCAACCAAGGTTGAATTCATTGAACATTCAGATCATTCTGAACAGCTGTGTCATCCTAAAAAGGAAGAGTGTAGTTCTGAGACAGACTTGGAATCCGGTGAAGAGACAGACAATGTAACAAGAAAATCATCTAAAATAGCATCTCTGGACAGCCATAGGGAAGAACTGGAAGCACGAGAGGGAAGAGGAAGTAAAAGAACAGTTGCTAAAGGGAACTTATGTTATATATTGCATAAGTACCACAAACCATTTCATTGTATACATAAAAGTTGCAACTCTGCATTTACCAACCAGAAAGGTTTGATTCGCCATTATAGGACTGTTCACCAGTATAATAAGGAACAGCTCTGCTTAGAAAAAGACAAAGCAAGAACGAAAAGGGAGCTTGTCAAATGTAAAAAAATATTTGCATGCAAACACAAAGAGTGTGGTAAGCGGTTTTTATGTTCTAAAGATCTTGCTAAGCATTGCAGTGACTTCCACAATGAACACTTAGAGGATCAAAAACTGCTTTCTGAAACTGAATCTGCAAGATTTGCTTGTAATCAAGCCCAGTGCCCTGCTGTATTTTATACCTTTAATAAGCTTAAACAGCATCTCATAGAAGAACATGCTAGTGAAGAAAAAATAAACAAAGATTTTGAAATCCATTGTGACCTTAATGGCTGTGATCGAGTTTTCACAAATTACAGTCACTACTCTCAACATGTGTATTTTCGACATAGTGAATATTATGATAGTCTCTTTGGAAATCAGAAAGAGGAAGAAGATAATCATAACAAAAATAAAAATGAACAAAGTTATCTGAAAGACACTTTTGACATAAACAAGCAGAATGGGAAGCAGTTAAAAGAAAAATCTAAGAGAGTTAGCAGAAGTAAAGAAAAGCATTTGATTAATCTCAAAACAAAAGAGGAAGCCCTACAAATGTGTAAAGAAAAGTCTAACCAGACCCAGTACCCTTGCATGGTTCAGGGATGTCTATCTGTTGTCAAATTGGAAAGCAGTATATTGAGGCACTATAAACGCACACATCAGATGACCAATATGTATATAGAGCAAAGGATTCAGAAACTTGTTGTTTGTGTTAAATGTGGCGTAATGATTGAAAAACAGACCTCCTCTGAAACAGCTTTAGATTTGGATAAAAAAGGCATAAAGGTTAAAGAGGAGGTATCGGCTAATCCTGAGTATGTGCAGGAAAGTGAAAAATTTCTTGTTCCAAATTCTGATTGTGAGCATCAAGATGTAAGCAATGAAGACCAAAAAAGAAATAGTGTAAGTTTTGATACAGGTGCCTTTATGTATTCAGGCACTTTAAAATATAACCACAGTTCAAAAACCAGCTCTTTTGAAGAGCACAATGTCAGGGAGTCAGTTATGTGTAAAACTGAAGATTTTTCTGAAAATCGTGAAAGAGAAAATAGTTCTTATTTCTCCAGTTTACAAATGGAATTGCCAAGAGAGAAAGACACAGAAGGATGTCAAAATAGTGCAGTTACTCAAAATGCAGAAAGAAATGTAGTTTTTGCTACGAAAGACAAATTGCAGAAGCCTTCAGTCTCCAGACCATTTGATTTAAAGACATATAAACCAATGGGATTTGAGTCTTCATTTTTAAAATTTATTCAGGAAAGTGAGGAAAAAGATGACGACGATGATGATTTTGATGAGGTAGTGGAATGGGAGTCCCCTGAGCAGTTGCCAGTAGATAGAATCTTGCAAAAAGAAGGAGACAGTCAAAGGGATACACCAGTAAAAAGCTTTGTGGATGACAAAAATGTAATCATACCCCAAAATAATCGTGGGCAACTAACAGAAATCCAGCCCTTGTTGTCTGAATCATCGTCTGCCCCTTCTTTAGAAAATTTGAGGGCTATCTTGGACAAGGCATTAACAGACTGTGGAGACCTTGCCTTAAAACAACTTCATTACTTAAGACCAGTAGTTGTTCTTGAAAGATCAAAGTTTTCCAAGTCCCTTATAGACTTATTTCCAACAAAAAAGGCAGATGAGCTTTGTGTAGGAAGTACATAGTTTTGCTTAGAGCAGATTGCCTACACTACTGCTATATGGGGAGAACTTCATTTAGAACAGTAATTGTTACAGTACACACTGTTTAGGTTAGTTTAGACTGTTTAATTACATGAATGTATAATATCTGTCAAAAGTATTGGCTAAGTTAATTTAGCTCCCTTTTTTTTTTTTTTTTTTCCTCAATGAACTATGCTGATTTTGGTGCTATTTAATACATCAGAATACTGGGGGCTTCCTCTCGCAGAGTAAATGTGCATGATTGTATATGGAACACGTACTAGGGTACCAGGGTTTGGGGGGCGATGGAGTTATTACTTGACTTGAATGTGCACCCTAGGGTGCTTTGTGTAACATATTGTACACTACAGCATCTTATATTTTTTGAGTTATGAGTTTCAATAAATTACAGTTTTTCACCCATTTGCTTACTGTATAGTAAATCTGTAATGTGGGTTACTTGTGATTGAGTTTGGAACCATTCTGACTGCATTGGATAATGTTGCTTAAATTTTATGCATTTGTAGATTTACCAAACTGATGAACCGCTATACAGAAAGTAAAGTATTACATTTTATTTTATAATATTATCTGTCCTTTTTTCAGACTTAGTACATGTACAAATTAGTACAAGCAGAAAGCACTTGCCACTTAGAAAGATGAGAAACTCCTAGTTACCTTTCCTTTTAAAGGAAGAAGCTTCTGAGAGCATTTGTTACAACATGTTTGAAAATAATTGACAGGCTTCCATGAAATTTGCATCACGGTAAAGTTATGGGTACATGTTTTGGGCTCCCTGCTTAACTCTTCAGATAACAAAACCTAACTGGAAGATTCACAAAAAAAGCCATGTTTTAAGATCTATTTCTTATCTTTTTGTCTAATTTCTTTGCCTGCCTTTTGGATACATCATGAGGCCCAGTCTGTTTCCCGTATAAGTGTTTTTTCCCAATCTCTATGAGGATGCTAACAAGTGAACAAACAGCCCCTTACTGATCAAGGACTGGGGTTTGATGGAGTGTTGCAGTTTTTATACTGTGACCTGGAAAAGTAGCAATGGAAAGAAAATGAAGCAAACTTTGCAAAGTGTTCTTTAAACAGACAATGATTATTGATTGGGTGCAGTGATGAAGAGGGCTGTTTAAAAAGCTATATTAAAAAGTCTGGGGAACTATTATGACCAAAGCTCGGTATCTTCATGCTAACCACTTAAAAAAAAGTTATTTGGATGTCTTTAAAATAAAGGCTAGGTTAAAAGTCCTACTCCAAGCACGAAAAGTGTAGTTTATTATACTTTTCCTGTCATCTCATTTTGCTAAAATATAAAAAAAAAAAATATAAGCTTCTTGTGATGAAAGGATATGGTGCAAGAAGTTTCTCACTAGCTTTTAAAAAATAAAAGTGAGATAGGCTCAAAATGTTAAATAGTACACCAGGGCCAGGCAAGTGAAATAGTGTGTTCCAAATGGTTTCAGCTTTTAAAAGTGTAGTCAAGTTCAAACGTGAATCATCAGGATCTCAGAACAAATGGGATTAACTGCAGGCAATAAATATGTGTTGACTACATCAGATAATGGGCTTAGAGAGATACCAATACACTCAGGGTTTTTTGAGCATCTCACAAAGCAAATTATCTCCATTCATGCCTATATTATAGATCCTGGTGTGTAATATTTAAAAAATTATAAAATAAAAATTGTATAGATCCTGGCTATTAATGTTAGAGAAATTGTTGCTCTTTCTGTAGGCTTAAATATAATGCAGGACAAAATAGAGATGCAGACATTGTTTTTACCTGTTAGGTATGAAGGCAGGCCCTGCAGTATTCTTCAGTTTAAGAACTATGTTTAGCAACTGCCAAGTCAGTTTTCCTCAGTGGTTGTACACAAGTGTCTTAGAGGTATTTTCCTCTGGTGATCTGTCATCCTGTGCAACAGTGGGATTTTTATTGCTGTGGTCTCATCTTTGTAGTCATATTTCTGTTCAAAGGATGTCACACTGGACTGTCAGTTACTTCCTAGTTAGAAAAATAACTTCTTATCCATTTGATATACTGGCAGTATATTTCAGTCTTTGTACTTGGTCATCTATAATATATCATCCCATCTCAGTGAGGTAATAGACGTCACACCATGAAAACTGCATGGTTCCCATCTGCATCCTGATTCCCGATTTCTTCGTAGGCTGATCTGTCTGATTTTTCCAGTTCCCTCATGTTGGTGGGTATAAGGGAAAGTCTGAAGTTAGGAATTTTCACTGCCATCGAGTAGGCCATCAGTTTTCCTTCCAAGTGCTACCAGTACTTGTTTTACAGTGAAGATTTAACATCCTATTGCTCCCAAACGTACCTGATAAATGTCTTGATCTCTGGTAAAGGAATACCATTGTGATGACATCTTAATAAATAAATAAATAAAAATCCTACTGTAAACAGTAGATACCTGAGAAAATGGAGGTGCAAGTTCATAATCATGGTACATTGCTTTCGTTTTTTTAATTGTTGTTTTCTGTTCTGTGGATTTTGTAGCAACAAAACATTTCCTTTGCTGCAAATTCCTGTCTTCCTTTTAAGTTCCCCAAGGCTATGGGCTTCCCTGTCTTGTTCGATGGGTAATAACAAAAGAGTACCGTTATTAAGAGAGACCTGCTAGACTTCCGTACTTCTTGCAGGACTCCCAGCAGAGTTAATAGTTTGGATCAGTGGTTTTCCTTGACTGTTATTTTGTGCCTGTTTCTTTGTTCGTGCACGATCTTTAGATTTTATAATACCAATGCAGTCTTATGAAACTGGATTTGGCTTGACCAGGAGGGGACAGTTACCTTGAATTCTTCCCTAGTTTGCAAAGTGAAAGTTCCAGCTTTCTGGGAATTCCCATGCAGCATATCTCTGTCTGCAATGAGGAGTCCCAGAACAAGAAGCTAAACAAATGAATTTATGAAACGTGCTATGCCAGCCTGCTTTATTTTAAAAAGGACTTAACAGAGCTTACTTTAGTAGAATTTGAAGCAATGATACTGCATTGCAAGGAGAAAGAAAGCAGATATTAGGAGACTGTCAAGAGATGAAGAAAAATGGACAAATACTAGATTAGTCAGTATTAAGTTTCATAATTCACTTATCCAAGTGAAAGGAATCCTTTCAAACAAGTACTGGTAAGATTTTGCCTGTATTGTTGTGTGCAGCCTGCGTAACTTGTACTGAATAAAAATAACCTAAAAAACTTGTGTACAGACTGCAGTTCCTAAGGGATGAAAAGTCTGTGAATGATGGTTAAGAACGCTTAAATTGGGTAGCAAATGTATGCTGGAGAGGAGCGCCCCTTCTGTCTTCCCCTCACATAGTATGAGAAGCTGTGTGAGCTTACAGAGAGCATTGGCACAGAGCAAATCTGCAGGAACTCTGTGCTGGGAATGAGAGAAAGAAAAAAAAGAAGTTACAAATTCTTAGAGCAGTCCTAGAAGGCCTTTTCTTTAGAAGGACCAAGGGAGAGAGACCTCTGTCATCTTTGTTAAAGGACTGAATGGAGATGACTGGCTTCAGTATCAAAAATCGCATCTCTCCAATAGCATAGGAATTTCCTTCAAGCTCTGTGCTAAAGTGTGATGGAGCAGCTCTCACCTGATATGGCATCATTCACATCATTCCTTTGTTATCTATATGTCTGGCCTATGATTCAGGGAAGAGCTGTCACAGCATTGTTCCTCTGTTATTTACAGAGTGTGGTGGAGCCTGATACTGCATCGCACCCCCAGTTATCTATATACTACATGCATGGGACGATCTGGCCTCCCTGACCATATCTAGAGTTCTTGTGATGTGACTAGCCAACAAAGGCACAATTACATGCTAAGGAGGGGTTGCACAACCTGAATCGTAGCCAAAATGGAAAAAGACCTGAATCATGGAGAAATGCTGACTAAAAGTTAATCGTCTAACGGTCCTAATAAGGGGGAAATCCTTCGGTGCACAACTAACTTGAGAACCCTCTGATACCACGCGGTAAATCTAATCTGAACCTTGCCATTCTCAAATCTTTGTCAAGTTGCTGTTCTAACTACATTTGCTGTACATTTGCTGTTCTAACTACATATCACATCAAAAACTGGAGCTGTTAGGTATGACATAAATCCGACCTTGTAATCTACCCCCAAAGTGGCAATACATTTCAATCAATACTAAATCTGAGTTTGCCTGAGTAATCTTGCAACGTAAAGTAATATTAACAAGCTGTGTGAAAGTCAGGAGTTTTACTCCTTTGCATTTCAGGTCACTAAGAAACTCCTTGTTTATACACGCAATCCTTCTAAGTTCTTACCTTTAGTGGAGGTCAGGGAGGGCAAGAGGGAAAACAAAAAAAGAAGCAATATCTCATTTGGGAAAGTTAACTCAGCTCCAGCGTGTAAGTTCATCTTGTGGAATACTAGGAAGAATGGTAACCGGATGTTAACAGATGTAAACAGGAACAGACAAGGATTTTTGAGTAGCTAGCTGCAGTAGGAACCACCTGAAACTATCAAACAGCAAAGACTAGCGCTCAGCTTCTTGTCCACCAACACCCTTGGCTCCTCCTCAGGGCTGCTCACAATCCATTCTCTGCCCAGCCTGTATTCGTGCTTGGGATTGTCCCAGCCTAGGTGCAGCACCTTGCACTTGGCCTTGTTGCACCTCATGAGGTTTGCATAGGCATGCCTCTTAAGCCTATCAAGGCCCCTCAGGGTAGCATCCCTTCCTTCCACACAACACAGCTTGGTGTCATCAGTAAACTTTCTGAGGGTGCCCTCAATCCCACTGTCCATGTCACCAGCAAAGATGTTAAATAGTGCTAGTCCAAGTACTTATCCATGAGGAACACCACTCGTCACCAATCTCCATCTGGACACGGAGCTGTTGACCGCAACTCTGAGTGTGACCGTCCAGCCAATCTCTTACCCACCAAGTAGTCCATCCATCAAATTCATGTCTCTCTAATTCGGAGACAAGCATGTTATGTGGGACAGCATCACATGCTTTGCACAAGCACAAATAGGGTTCTATATCAATTTCAGCATATGAACTGTGCTTGAACCCGTATAATAGCCAGAAAAACCTGAATGGGGTAAGGGATTCCAGATAGGTAACTGTACGAGGAGCAAAATGAGGCAGTTAAGAAAATATACAGCTACTGTACACCTCTAGGCTGTGAAGAGCACAAATGGCTGCATGGCAGTGCTGGCAGAAACTGCTGCAGGAGTTCTTAGGAGCACAGCAGGATAAGCACTGCTAAACACTTTGCGCAGTAGCATGAGTTTTCTGTGGAGCCTTGTGCACCCCTTCCTTCAGAATTGAGGGTGTTGAGTTGTTTCTTTCCGGAAATGCACAATGCTCCAGTCACTGAACTCACATCTCAAGGAAGGCAATGGCCCTGTTTTTGCTCAGCCTGTGTCCTTTTAGTTATAAGGGTTGTTCCAGGTCACCTGCTAAATCTTTGGGACTGTGAGGAGAACCTGTTTATTTAACCTGATTAATGACTGTGCCCTGATACCAGGCCCAGAAGAAGAGCAGTTCCACCAACAGGTGTTTATTTTCCTTGATGCAAGGAAAGTGAATGTTTGTTTAACACTTTGTTCTTGGCTTTGGAGCAGATGCAAAAGGGATTAAGGGCTTTTAGGGCAACATTTTTGTTTTGGAATTCACTTGCCAGACCCGTGAGTACAGGCTGCACATGGTCACACAATCACTTAGGTTACAACGAACCTCTTGAGATCATCTAGTCCACCTCATCCACCCTAACTTCTGCTCAAGCAGGGCCAGAGCCAGTTGCCCAGGACTTTGTCCAGTGGGGTTTTGAGTATCTCCAAGGATGGAGAATTTACAAACCTCTCTGTGCAACTCAACCCAGTATTTTACCTCCTTCATAGTAAAACATATTTCTTTGTGTTTAGATGGGATTTCATGTATTTCACTTTGCACCTTCTCACTGGGCACCACCGGGAAGAGTTTGGCTCCCTTGTCTTCACTCCCTCCCATCAGATTTTTATGCATATTGATGAGGTTCCCCCTGAGCTTTCTCTTCACAAGGCTGAACGTTCCCAGCAATCCCAACCTTTCCTTGTAGGAGAGATGCTCCAATCCCTTCATCACCTTCATGGCCTTTCACTGGAGTAACTTCAGTAGCTCCATACCTTTCTTGTGCAGGTGAGCCCAGAACTTAACACAGGTCTCCAGGTGTGGCCTCGCCAGTACTGAGAGGAAGGATGACCTCCTTCCACCTGCTGGCAACAGACATCCCTGTAGATATAACTCCTTCACACTATGGCCAAGTGATCGGGAACCATCCTGTGTACATGTACTAACAACTCCCCAGACATTTATGGGCTGACATCAAATTTTACTGCATTTTCTAAATCATCCTCAGTCCAAACCTCTTCATTGCCTTGGCCAACTCTTCAGCCAAATGTGCTGCTCCTATGGCTAGGGGCTGTTGTAGTCCTCCTGCCCAACCAGGAGCAACTCTGTGCCCTGTAGAACTGGTACCCAATACAGCTCCTCAGCACAAACTACAAGATCACTCTAAAGGTGATCTCACAGTGACTTAGCTCCATGTCAGGCAATGTGAATCCTCCTTACCAAACCTAGGTGGTCCCAAGTTAGAGCAGTTTGGGAAGCTAAGCCTTGACTTGCTCTGCCTTATGCATAGTGACAGTCTGTGCTTTTGCATTTGGCAAAAATGTAAGAAAAGACATTTGATGGGGAAGGGATGACAGCTACCTCCCCCATGGAGAAACTGCAAGTGTTTACCTTTGATATCGGCTATGTGAGGTTCCTATGGACACTGTATGCTGCTACAGAGTGGTTGGGAAAGTTCAGATGTGTACTGACCTAGCTCCTCAGATTCACCTGAGAAGTGCATTGTTTGCCCTTGCCCAGCCAATTCTCCTCCGTTGCTATCACATCACTCCTCTATGTCTTCCAGAGGTAGATTGGGTTAGTGCTCCACAAACTGGAGCTGTTGGTGATCCTGTTGTGATTCAGAATCCATAACTGGTGGAGGTGCACAAAATTAGTGTCACCCTCCATCCTGGTCAAGCTGTGCCCTCATAGCTGGAGTCAGGTGGACAGAACTTTTTCTTGCCTGTACTCTTGCCTGTACACTGTGCAGGTCCTGGCCTGCTGTTCTGTATCTATGTCTGTGTCACTGATTACATTTGGCTGAATCAGGCTGGAAGCTGGGCACCAGAATGGCTGCATAGATTAGACAGGTATTGTGCATGCTCTGGTACTACCTCAATATCCTTTCCCCCTACCCTTGCAGCCCTGCCCAGCCTCCAGAATAAGTATTTGGATTTCTTTTGATCACAGCTAAATTTGGGTTTTTGAGTGGGTCTCGAGTCTTGTTCTGGAGTGTGGGGAAACTACAGCTTGCTCTGTTCTACAGCTCAATCCCTACATCTTTGCACCTGAGCACTGACAACAACTTTTATGCAGGGTACAAGTCCAGCACCAACATGCTGGTGCCGCTGACTCCCAACACCACCAGCAGTTCTTAAGAGCTTTTCTCTGCCCAGCTTTCTCAAAGCATCAAGAGCCGTGAAGCCCACCAGGCTGCCGCGGCGTCTCCTTGCCTGACCCCAAGAGCTGACGCGCCCTGCGGCGCACTCCCAAGCGCGTTCTGGCCAAGAAAGGTACACCGGCTGTTACCGGCTGTACCGGCTGTACCAGCCGCGGGCCAGCCGCCCCCGCCGCACCCGCCGCAGCCCCTTAACGCCCGCCGTTGCTCTCTGAAGGGACGATCCCAGCCCACCCCGCGCGGCCCCTCGGGGCCCTCCACGTTGCTTCGCGCGTCGGCCCGGCCCGGCCGCAGCTCCGCCGGGCGCCAGGTGGCGCCGCAGTGCGGGCGGCGGTGGCGGAAGGAGGAGGGAGGAAGCGCGAGGTCGGTGCGGAGCCATGGCGCTCCGCGGGGAGCTGTGGGCAGAGCTGCCCGCAGAGAAGCGCATCTTCTGTTCCGTGTTGCTCTTCTCCTGGGCTGTCTACCTCTGGGAGGCCTTCCTGGCGCACCGGCAGGTCGGCGGGTGCTCCGGCGGCGGCAGGCTTCGCCTGGGTAGAGGCTTGGCCGCAGCTCGGCCTGGCTCGGCCTCAGCCGCGGGGGCAGCGGGCGGGAGGGCGAGCGGAGCAGCTCTGCCGGGGGCCGGGGCCGGCGTCCGCCTGGGGAAAGCTCGGTCCTGTCCCGGCCGAGGTAGCGGGGCAAGGGCGCGGCGCTGCTGCCCGTGGCCTGCCGGGCGGAGCTCGTTCTCCGCGTGCAGGCACCGGTGAGGGGTGGAAGGGGTTCGTCGTGTCCGTCTGTGCGGCCCGCGTGGTGGCTTCCAGAGGCAGGCGGCAGCGTTAACGGCACTGAACGGAGAGCGCGGACCAGCCTCACGCGCTGCTGCTGTCTGCTCGTTCTTGCCCTTGCTCTGGAGCCCGGCCGGTCCTTTGCAAATGAACTGCGCTTGCTCGAATGGTCGAAGGCACTGTGTCCTGCTTGTTCTAGAAATGTGATGGGACGCTCACTATCACATTGCTGTGTTACGTGAATTCATAGAAAGACTTAACAAGTGCAGGAGCATTGGAGTAGGGCTGGCTAGCAGCCAAACACCCATTCAGCTGCTCATGCCTCCTCCCAGGGCAGGGGCAAGAACAGGAAAAGCAAAATTAGAAAACTGAGGTCAGAGTACAGACAGTTTAATAAGTGAAGAAAAAAAAAAAAAGAGCAACAAGTCCTGCAAATGCTATTGCTCACCACCTCCCACAAGTAGGCTGATGTTCAGCCAGTCTTCAAGCAACAGCTACCTTGGATTTCAAGCCCTTCCCAACTTCTTCTTCCTCCATCAATTTTTATTGCTGAGCATGATGTTATATGGTATGGAATATCCATTTGTCCTTTCTGAGTTCTCTTCCAGTTTCTTGCCCACTCCGGCATCCACGCTGCAGGGTGGTGGGTAGAGAGATAGTGATGCTGTGCAAGCACAGTTCAGAAACAACCAAAATACTGGTATGTTATCAATGCAAACACAAAGTACAGCACCATAAGCGTGTGTTTTTCTTCTGCTGTGGAGAAAGTTGACTCTATCTTGGCCAGACCCATCAGCGAGGGAGAATGTTGCTGGGAGGGAGGAAGCAATGCTGCTTACTCTTGTGAGCCGTTAGATTCAGCTGAGCTGTCAGTAACACTGCAGTCCAATACTTTAGTCAAAGGAGTAGTGCATTTTGAAGTGACAGAGGGTAGGAGCTTTTCCTCTAAAAAAGGAATAAAAACATTCAAACAAGATAAGACAGTAAATAATGACTTTTAGACTTTTGAAATTTGCAAGTGGCTTTTTCTACTATAGCTCCTCATTTATGCAGCCAAATAGCTGCATAAAGTTCCTCAAATAGCTCCTCATTTATGCAGCCAAACTATAGGTGTGGTTTCTGGTTTCATGGAGGATCTGGTATTGAGTTTGAAACTCTGCTTAGTAATAATCATGGCACAGTAAGTCTTATACTGTGGAAAAGCTACTTTGTATGATCTTTATGTAGTAAGTATTTATGTTATAAAGAAATAAGTAAGAAAGCAACTCAGCTTCTAATTGTAAGAATTACGCTTTTCTTTTGGATTTAGAACTTGTAGAAAATGAGAATTTAGGAATATTTGTTGTCTTTTGCGGGGCGGGGTTAATAGCATTTTTTGTTGTGGTGGTGTTTTTTTTCCCTGTCTGTGGTGGCTGATGGGTACTTGCTGTGTGTAACTTTTCTTTCTCTCCTTTAAAAAAAAAAAAAGATGTAGGTTTTAAGTTTCTTTTTCAATTTTTCAGAGGCGAGTGTATAGAACAACAACACATGTACCACGGGAACTAGGACAGATCATGGATTCAGAAACATTTGAAAAATCTCGTCTGTATCAGCTGGACAAAAGTACTTTCAGCTTTTGGTCAGGCCTGTATTCGGAGGTTGAGGGCACTGTAAGTACCTGAGCTACTCTAGCATTCATATGATACTTTTCATGCAGTTAAACTGTGAAATACTTTGATTTTTAGCGATCCTATGCAGCAGCACTGTTGGCCCAGTGGCATCTCCTGTTAAACTGAAATTTGGAAGACTTAAGATTCTGTGTTTCTTGTTTGTGGCTGTATTTGTTTTATAAAAAGAAGAAATTATTTAGACAGCACGTAATTTCTCTGTGCAGTGCTGAGTACTGCACAAATACAGCATACGTTGTTATGTATTAGTGGCATGTCTGGCCTATTATGCTTTCCAAATAATTAAGGAGTATTAGAATTATTTTCAGCTGTTACAAATACAGATATTTTTCTGTGTTTGAAGGGAAAGGGAGGCAGCTACTTTCATTTTAAAATAAATATTAAGTAGTACGTAGAAAAAAAATGAGAAGAGGAAGAGTACCAGTAGATTCTTCTTGACTATACAGATGTTACACTTGGCAAGTAATGTTCAAAAATATGAAAAAATAGAGCTGAGAGTTAAAAGAAAGTGTCTATATATATGATATGCAAACAGTTGTAGAAGAAACTTTTTCTGACTTAACTGCTGAAATATATCGGTCGTTAGTAGCATGACTGGGTCAGAAATGAATCTTGAATTTCCTGGCATTGGCAAGAATATAATTACTATGTATTATCTACCACAGTAGTGAACTTAAGGATAAAAAGGTCCATTTATAAAAGATAATGTAAATAGCACTGTAAAACCATATAAATCATGTAACAAGAGTAAGAGGACTGGGAGCACTGGTGGACAAAAATGAGACATGAACCAGCAGTGCAGAAAGCCAATCAAATTCCGGGCTGCATCAAAAGAAGCATGGCCAGCAGGTTGAGGGCTTGTGTCCTATCACTTGTCACCTAAGAAAAGAGACTGAGACACACCTCACTGCAGCTTCCTTTCAGGTACTTGTAGAGAGTGTTGAGGTCTTCCCTGAACCTCCTTTTCTCCAGACTAAACAACTGCAGTTCCCTTAGCTGCTCCTCATGTGTCTTGTTTTCGAGTCCCTTCACCAAAATTTTTGCTGTTCTCTGCACACACTCGAGCAACTTAGTGTTCTTCATGTAGTGACGGGCCCCAAACTAAACCCAGTACTCGAAGTGCGGCCTGAGTGCAGGGGGACAGTCACTTCTGTAGTCCTGCTGGTCACACTGTTTCTGATGCAGGCCAGGATGCCATTGGCCTTCTTGGCCACCTGGGCACACTGCTGGCTCGTGTTCAGCTGGCTGTTGATCAACAGCCCCTGGTCTTTTTCTTCTGGGCAACTTTCCAGCCACGTTTCCACAAGCCTGTACTGCTGCATGGGGTTGTTATGATCCAAATGCAGCACCTGACATTTAGTGTTCTTGAAGGCCATACAGATGCCCATTGGCCCAGCCTATGCAGATCCCTCTGCAGAGCCTTCCTACCCTTGAGCAGAACAACATTCCCACTCAGCTTGGTGTCATCTGCAAATTTACTTAGGGTGCACTTGATCCCCTTATTGAGGTTGTTTATGTTAAAAAAAAAAAAAAAAAAAAAAAAAAAAAAGTTAAACAAAACTTCTAAAAACACTGTTTTTTGGTATCTATTGCAGTTCTCTGCTTTTTACGTTGCAGTAAGACCAATGAACAAAAATCAAGGAACAAAAAATAGAAGATGGGAGGTAAAGCTCCCAGCTAATCAATTGAGCACTGTCCTAAATAGAGCAGGTCTCAGTAAGCTGAGATACAATCCCTGTATTCTACTAGTATCTTCATTTTGTTTCATCTTCTGAATAAGAAGTTAATGTTCCCGGTGGGGTTTGGTGGGTTGTGGTCTTGGCATTCTGAATCCCAGAGCCTGAGTTTGGGATCAGAGTGTGCTGTCCCAGGAGGGTTGGTAATGGACCTGCAAGCTATTTGCTGTCTTTATTCTGAATGCCTTTCTGTCAGTAGGTGTATTTTAACACTGGTAGGCAACTAGGCACCACACAGGCCAGCTCACTCCTCACCCCCCTCCACCTCCCATCTGGCAGGGAGGAAGGAAATCAAAAGGGCGAGCATTAGAAAATTCATGGGTTGAGATAAGGACATGTTAATAAGAAAGAAAGAAATGAAGAAAAAAACACCACAGCCAAAGGAAAACAAAACAAAACACAAGGAATTCATAATGCAATTGCTCACTAAAAACCATCTAATGCCTTTCCAGTCCCCAAATAATGTTAGCCCCCTCCCCCAGCCAAATCCCCCATTTTATTGTTCAGTATTTTCACTAGAAATCCAAAAACGTAGCATCATATCAGCTACTATGACAAAAGTTAACTCTCTAACATCCAAACCAGCACAGTAAGGAATTCATGCAAGGTTGTTCCAGAACAGTCAAGTTGCTGAATCTTGGCATGCCCTTCATAAAGAGGGCATTTTTGTGTATTATAAAACTGTAGGGCAAATGAATTTTAAGATCTTCTGAAAAATATATTTGGTCTGAGACAATATAGCAGCAAAATCTATAGTTAATAGGCTTGTATATATATTAATATTTCACCGGCAAAACAAAAAAAAAACAACTGATCTCTACTTCAGTAGAGTAAAAATGAACCATTGCAATCTATTCCAGGCATTGTTTATGCAGTGTTATGCGTGTGTGTATTTGGGAGGGAGGGTGTCAAAAACCTAGTCATAAAACAGTTCTGATTCATCCTTAAAAGCTGCTTATTTTGCTAACATTTTAGAAGGATGGGGTGACATCCTGCTTCATATTGCCTCTGTGGTGTGTTTTTTTTTTCCCCAAGATGATTCTGATCTGTGGTGGAATTCCTTTTCTCTGGGATCTCTCTGGTCAGATTTCTGGTCGCGCTGGGTTTGGACCAGAATATGAGGTAAGTAATCTTTAAATGCTAGAGAAAATGTGTGGTCCCTAGGAGAAAGATGTCATTCAGTCATTAGGGGTTCTTTTTTACTCTTTTCCAAAAATTTGGCAGAAGGTGCAAAATATAGCTTGTTAGATTTAAAAGCTATTGCTTTTCAGACAGTCAGCCTCTGTTTTGTTCAAAAGTCAATGGTATATTGGAGGAGGACAAGGAGTTTTTCTAACCAGGTTTAATGAGTAGTTGTGACCTCTGTAATCTCCAGCTGCTTCGTAAGACATACAAGATGAGAGGCTATTCTAGATGTGTCCTGAAGTCAAGAAATACTGAACATACTTACCACACTGTAGTGATAAAATGAACATAGGTTAACAATTGTTTTTACAATTCAGCTTTATCTACTGCTTAATACAATTTCAAAGTTTTCAAGCATCAAACAAATCCTTTATGAAAATAGTGTGCTTTGGTTTAATGGAGGGTATTCCTATAATCAATAATCTGATAATTGCAAATGTGATTTCTGTAAATTTATCTAGCTTTAACTTCTAACCAGTTTCAGTTAAACCACTGGTGTAAAATCCATTCTGACAGCAAGAATGTTATTGTCAGTACAGGTCGGTAAATATTAGGTCTCTCTTTGTTTTTAGATTATTCAGTCACTGGTATTCCTGCTGCTTGCAACACTCTTCAGTGCATTGACCGGTCTCCCCTGGAGTTTGTATAACACATTTGTCATAGAAGAAAAACATGGCTTCAATCAACAGGTATCATAGACAACGTGTATACTGACCTGATGCCTTTGATAGGTTTGGTAGGTTAGATGGATCGGCATGTCCACATCTGTGCCAAAGACTGTTATTTTTAGGAACATTTTTACATGCTCTACATAAAAATAAGAGCAATGACAGTTCATGACTGTTGCAGATGTCCTGTGCCACATCCATAATGTCTTTGAGTGAGGCTGTGCCCCTCAGCAGCTTTCTAGCAAAAAGAAGTTTCTGTTATAGCAGTGGAACTAAGAACATTTCATACCTCAGCTGTTCATTCTTGGATGGATCATTCTTTGCTCTTCATATGCTCTTCCTGAGAAGCCTGGGTTGCTGCTCAATAGGGGTACTTCTGAACACTGTACAGGTGAAACAAAAATAAGAAATTATTTTCCTCTTCATTTCACTCATTGATTTATTGATTTAGCCTTTATTAAATTAGAAAATGCGGCTCTTTGTTTGGACTTCTGTTAGTTACTTGCTTTATCTCGTAATTTCAGCACTGGCTTTCTTGACTTTCTCACCAACTTAGTTTAACCTGTTCCAGTATCAGTTTCCCATGGGAACAACCTTTCTTCTTGAGAGAGAAACTTCAGTGTGGATGCATAGTGCTAGAGTACTGTGTTCAGCTGTGGGATCCCCAAAACAAGAGGGACGTGGACCTATTAGAACCAGTCCAGAGGAGGGCCACGAAGATGATCAAAGAGACCATTACTGTGAAGACAAGCTGTGAGAGCTGGGGTTGTTCAGCCTGGAGAAGACTCTGGGGAGACCTTACAGTAGCCTTTCATTACATAATGGGAGCCTACAGGAAAGCTGGGGAGTGTAGTGATAGGGCAACGGTTTAAACTAAAAAAGGGTAGATTTAGATTAGATATTCAGAAGAAATTCTTTACTCAGAGAATGGTGAGGCACTGGAACAGGTTGCCCAGAGACGTTGTGGCTGCCCCATCCCTGGAGGTGTTCAAAGCCAGGTTGGATGAGGCCCTGGGCAACCTGATCTGGTGGGTGGCATCCCTGCCCATGGCAGTGGGGTTGGAATCTTTGAGGTTCCTTCCAACCAAAGCCATTCCATGATTCTATTATAGGCAAAAATGTTTCCCTTTCACCAGCCTTGGTATGTGTCAGCACCTCATGAGGACATACTGCTAGCTAGGGCTGCCTAGGGAAGTTTTTTATTTTCCTTGGTTGCCAACAGGTCTTGCTACTTTTTATCCGGATTAGATGTATAGGTGGGGAAATCGTGGAGGAGCTGCATGCAGAGGTAAGCGTACAGGTAGGCTAACTTCCTGCCCCTGTAAAGGGAGGAAGGAATGTTCCCATGTTTGCAGAACATGAGTCAATCATTTTTTTCTTCAGGCAAATACTTAACTAGAATATTTAATACATTTATTTTCTCTCTGCCACTCTTGTTCTTTAATCCTTAGAAACTGTAAATGCTGACAGTGTCCTAATTTTTGCAGTATGTTTGTATCCAGGTCTAGCCTTAGACATCTTTTTGACATTCAAAATCCTTGAATCCAAAGACATCTTTGATTGTCTCTCATGTTAATCCTGTGTAGTTGCATCAGACCTACTCTTTGATTATTTCTCCTACTATAGTGGGGAGTAAGTTCCATCTTGGTGACAGAACTGGAAGTTCTTTGTGTCAAGGACATAAAAGTCCTAAGACTCAGTACTGGAACTTGTAAAGCACTAGAGTTAGAGCAAACTGACAACACAGCTGATGGGTGGAGAGCTTGACTTGAATATGTATAAACACTTTAAGATGCAGAGTGAGCTCAGAGCACTGATCAAGCCTTTCTTCTGTGCAGAAGTTGAGTGTCAAAAGCTAAACTTAGCAGCTCAGGTTTCTCCAAAACTGTCTTGAGACAGCTTGCAGAAGCCATGTAGTTTCTATGTATCCTTTAATGAGAGTGAGAATGATTGAGCTGTCTGGCTAATGTCTTTGTTTCTCCATAATGGCTCCCATGCCAAGAACTGAAGGCTGAGTCCAGCTCCAGTCCAATTTGAGACTCCAATAATGTTAAATCTCTACATTTCATTTTAGACTAATGGGTTAGGCCCTTCTGTGAATGAGCTAAATTCACAACTGATTCCTGGAATTTACTGAAATGATTTTCAAAGGATTTTCAGGCAGACTGTTTTTTCCGTGGTAGTGACTTTCTAAAAATAACGATTTCTCTTGAGGTCACATCTACCTTAGAAAGCTGAGAAGTGGGGCAAAGACAGAAGACACCGTGCAATTTTATAGCTCTGTTCCTCCTAGATCATGGCACTGGCATTAAAAGAGAATTAAAATGAAAACTTGAGCTTAATTGTATTTTCAGATGGTGGTCCTAATGTCTTCATCCAGTAATATCTGATGTTTCATCAAGTCCAGTGGAACCACTGCTAGCAGCACGATTCTGTTAAGAGTTCTTCCTTGTGACTGTTTAAGTGACTGTTTCTTCAGCCATTTACTAAGCTCAGAAAATGAAAAAGCTATACAACAGGCCTCTTTCCAGCTGAGCTGAGGAAAAAAATAAATGGGAGTGCATGGATGTATGTACATTGTTTTTTCTCTCTCATGGCTTGTGCCAGTTCAAGAGTCTCAGTCAAACAGAAACAACTTTTCTTTTGTCCAGGACAAAGCTTGCACAGATCTTTCATGCTTTTCCTTACAGTTTTCCTGTGGTGCTTTTCAGGAAAGAAGCACTGCTTAGTGTGACCAAGGCACACGTGCTTTTCTAATTACAGAATGGTTTTGCTGAACAGGTTCATGTATACAGGCAAAAAACAGTATTGTCTGGAATGCTCCATTTGTGTAGACACATTTCTATACAATTGTATTATTGCTGAAACTGATAATTGCTTAGCAAGAGTATATCATCAAAGTGCTCACTGTGTGACCACAGTGAATATGTGTACATAAACCCACAAATTTATATTATTCTCTGTCTGATTTGTGTTTATTACAGTCACGGAAGTCAGAGGCATCTATACAAACTCTTTCCCTAATCGTTATTTTTTTTTATTTAAACCTGTTTTACCAGTATGCTTTTTTCTTTCCAGACAAAAGTTCCATATGTTTAACACAGTCTGGGCTTTTTAACACAACCTTGTCAGAAAGGATCTTTACATAATAAACCCCTCACTTCTGTGCCTTGCAGATAGCTGTAAGTACTGAAGTAACAATTCCTGAAAGAGCTAGTTGGGTGTCTAATCATGTTGCAAAATCACTAGATCAGTTTGATTCAAGTACGGGTCTTTGAAACATCCATTAAACATCCATCCTAATAAAGTTATGCTAATTTTAGAAGCTGAGACAGCTACAAGAATAGTAACTACATACCAGTGGAAGCTAACTTGGAGTGAAATGACCAGTTTAAACCTAAAAGTCTTCAGTAGGACTTTTGTCCACTTTTCAGTTAAGACAATCAGCTTGGTAGCCGCTGAAGGTTGAGATTAATTGAGGCAACTGTTCAAAGACAAAATATTTTACAATAGTTTTGTTTCTTTCAGTTTCCTACTTCTATAAAATCCCATGACACCTGGAATATTCGTTGGTAAAGGAATTAAGGGACAGATAAGCTTACATTTTTCTTTCTTCCTTTAGTTAAGGATATACATGCAATAAAGTAAGGGTTTGGGTCAGATCTTACTAATGAAGCATGCATCCACATGGGCCTCAAGTCTGGGTGGGTGTACAGACCCACAGCTATCTGGAGTGGAGCTGAAAAGGTTCTTCAGCCTTTTCTTACTGACTCTACTTTCCTTAGCGTGCACTGTTATTGCTACTTCATTATTTTGTGATTTGTCTTATTTTGTCTGTGCTTCCAGTGAAGGAATCAGTTCATTAACAAATATCACCTGTTAATATTTGTATTGTAAATATCACTGATATCCTTTCTTTACAGACACTGGGATTTTTTTTTAAGGATGCCATCAAGAAATTTATCGTGACTCAGTGTATTCTGTTGCCAGTGACATCCCTTCTGCTTTATATTATTAAAATAGGGGGTGACTACTTCTTCATCTATGCCTGGCTCTTCACACTAGTTGTTTCCTTGGTGAGTAAAAGAGTATGTGTGGGTTGCTTCCAAATGCTAGATACTTGCATGGCTCAGTATGCTGAGCTAAGTCTAGACACTCACAAGTCTAAACCTTGGGAGTTCTAGTGTCTGTAATGTTTAACACTTCATGGTATTCTCAGTGGACCTGTTCAGAAATAATAACTCGTATTAACTAACCACATTAATTTGATATCTTATATTTTATCTATTACACTGGAGTGTTTTAATCAGTTGAAAAATAAACATTCAAAAAAACATGGAATGCTGGAATTAAAATGCTGTATGGTGATAGATTTTCCTTTTTCTTAACTATAGAAAGGAAACCAAGACAACTAAAATTGGTTTGACAAGACTAGGCAAAAAATGTGCTTTGGGCACATTTGTAAAGTTTCATGTATTTCCATTAGGTGTCTCTTCTAGTTAACCAAACACCAATTCTCAGTTGCATTGCTTTGTATTGAGACAAGTATTGAATTTTCCCTTTCTGGTTCAGCTCATGTAGCTTATTTTATATACTGAATTGGTAACTGACATTTTTAGGCCTTTTTTTAGAAGGATATTTTTGTATATATTGTAAGGATGTGATGTTTTTTATTTTTTATATACTTAGTGCTCTACTGTCATTTTTGTCTCGATATACTACCCATTGCTCACCCAAAGAAGAAATTAGAGAACTAGTGTTGTACATATTCATTTATTTTTAAATTAAAAGAATACCTTAACACCTTAAGAACTGTAAGAATTATTAGATTACATTCATGTAATAAAGTGTGTCACGTTAGCCTAACAATAAAATTGTTTCAATCCCAGATTCTTGCATCAGGTTCAGAATTTCTGGTTGATCTGGGTTGTATCTTCAAGAAGTCTTTTAGGAAAACCTGGCTAGGAAATCATGATTGTTATTTTTCTTAAGCTTCTTTTTTTGTGATTTATATTAGGTAGTTATGTGTTTTTTGTTTTGTTTTTTCTTCGTCTCACCACTGCTTCTAGATACAGCTTCTATATCTTTCTTGGACTTCTTTCAATTTGTCAGCTTCTGTTCTAAAGCACGTGCATTGACTGGCCGCATTTGCACAAAAATGTGATTGTAATGCTACACAGGAGGTTACTGCAATTAATGCAGGAAAATGTGATTTATCACTTATCATATCTGATAGCTGTGTTGACTTTCTCAGACATGGCAACATGGAAGGAATTGTGACTCCATTAGTTTAAATCATAACTGCAACATCTTCATAATCATATTTCCGTAGGATACAGATATGTTTATTTGATTTTTTTTTTGCTTACTTTGTTTTGTTGCTTCACTGATGCTTAACATGCAACTAAAGTAAAACCTGTGTGGGCCAGCAAGTCCAGTGTAGTACAGTTAATGATGTGAGAGCAGGAGCCGTTTTAGGCAATAGTGGAGCAGAGCTGCTTACAGTTAGCTATACTGTTTCTTGCTGTTTTGATGCACTGGCTCCTGCTTTGTTGTACTACTTCTGCTCATGTCCTTATGCTCACATCTTCCTTTTTTTAGTCTCTGAATGTATTATGAAAAATAATACTATTAGGTCTTACAAATGTCAGAACAGAAAAAAATATTTAGATTTTTATCGGTACTTCATAAAGAATTGTTGGTTTTCTTTCTTGCAGGCTTTGATTAGCAGTATGCTCTTAACACGTAATCAGCATACTGCTCTGTCAAAATGAGTGAAACAGTCTATACTTACAGGTTATTCTATTTTATTATATGCAAACTTGGGGAGATGCTAGTTCCTTGTGTGATATCTAGTGAGTGCTTTAAGTCTTTAGGTTTAACAGCATTAAAGACTTGCTTTTTCATAGATGGATTAAGCTGAAATTTTGAAAGAACTGGTAATTTCAGGACTGGAAGAAGGTAATCCCTGGAAAATGTATAGATACTTTAGAAACTGTGAAAACAGAGCCACCCTATCTTTTACTCAGCAAATGCTAGAAAATATGTGTTTTGTCAGAGAACTACAGATATCTGTACTGAAAAAAAAAGGTAGCAAGACAGGGTGGCTCACTTCTTTTTTTTTTTTTTTTTTTTTTTTCCTTTCTGGGACTAATTGCATGCCCCAGCAATTGGTGCTTTGCAGGTGTCTTGCAGTGTCACTGTAGCTTTACAGGGTGTTGATCATGGTTTCCCACCTTAGTGGGATTTTGAACAGTCTTTGACATACAAAATAAGCGTAGCAGCTGTTAAGAGTTACTCTTTAGAGTTCACTTTAGGGAGAAAAATTCCAGTTGTAATCATGTTCCATAACATCGTAATTATGGTCAGAGTTGCATCCTTCTTCCAGTGTATAATCCCTGCTGATACCAAGGGATTACACAAAGATCAGAGATGAAAATTTATGATTAGTACACCCACATTTTAAATGGCTTGAGACACTTGTATGGACAGAAATAGTTGATTTCTGCTCTATAAAATATGTTCCAACAATCGCTGCAAATTATCTGCAGTTTTAAACTCTTATTTTAACAGTTACAGTAACAAAAATAGGTTTTGTTTTTTAAGTGTTGTCTTATTCAAGCAGGTAAGGGTGTCCATATAAGTCCTTAATTTCAGATATATTCTTACTTTTCAATAGTGTGGATTCTTTTCAAAAGTCAACATATATGTTTTCAGTGTGAAGAAAAAAACTGTTTATTTCTGTTTCCTTCTCATGTCTTGTTCCTTTTTACTAACCAAAATTAAAACTTATTCCCAGTTCAGTCCTTTTCTTATAAATAAATAAATAGTTTTGTCTAGTTCAAGAGTGTGAAGGAAGTAAGTTCAGCTTTCCTTTCCATCAGAGTGTTATTCCACTCCTGGCTTTCTCATTTGGGCTGCTTCTGGTGCAATTTTGAAGAGGTGCAAGTGCATCATAGTGAGGTTTGGGGATATGGTTGTTAATCACTGTGTAACACAGACATCAGTCTGTTCCTTAGCCCTGTGCACAACTGGAAAAAGGGGAAGAAAACAGGACAAGAAATCTCTCGCCTGTTCTAGACAATGGCTTTGCAAGTTAACAGGAGTTTGAAGAAGCAGAACTACCTCTTGGTTTGGTGGGCTCTGCTGCTCATTAGGAAACACTTGAGAGCTTTCCAGTGTTGGTGAAGTAGGTGAAAGTGACAGCCTGTCATTGATAAGATCACTGCTGCCAGCTATCATAGTGGCTTTTTTTCTGTGGTTTGAGGAACTCTCAGAGCAAAAGCACTGTTTTTAGTAATTTTGCTGAGGATTGTTTGGAGACCAACCTGCCCCCACCTCCATCTTGCTGTTGAATTGCTGATTGTCAACAGTCTAAGTCATTTTCTTTATAGATGGGATGACCCATGGAAAGCCTTGCTTTGCTATAGATCACAGTTCATACAGGATTCAGTTTATGAAGGTGTGTTTTTCTGAACTGTGCTCTCCCTGTCCCCTTTACGCCATGCCTCATAGTTAGTACTAAACACATTGTATGTTCTTTTTTTTTTAATATCCATATGTGTTTGCAGGTGCTTGTTACAATCTATGCAGACTACATTGCACCTTTATTTGATAAATTCATTCCACTTCCTGAGGGAGAGCTCAAGCAACAAATTGAAACAATGGCAAAGAACATTGACTTCCCATTGACTAAGGTGTATGTTGTTGAAGGTGAGATTTTTTGAATAAAGAGACTTTGTAACTTTAAATTTGTGGATTTTTAGCTCTGATTGTGAATGTTATAGCAGGGGAGTTGTTTATGTTTCACAGCTATTGTGTTACTTGCCAAAGTCTGTGCTCTGTTCCTTTTTTCTTTTTTTTTTTTTGACTTTGGGTGAGAAAAATGAAGCTTGAATATACAGCCTTAACTGAGGATGTCCTTAACAGCCATTGCCATGACATGCGCTGTGACATAGCGCAGTCAGAAATGGAAGCAGCTATTAAGTTTCCAATTCTAGAACTTAAGCCGGAAGGATTTTTTTTTAACTTTTCTAGTCTTTTTTCAGTATTAATTGCATTACAATGTCCTTAGTGAAGTACTTGAAAAAGCTATGAATGTTAAAAACACCTATTCCTCTTTAGAGTGTTCACGTGGACAGCCGATTATGGTGTGACTGAATGAACCCAGCCCTTCTACTTGAGATTGTCACTTTTTCACTTTGGAGTAGTAAATTATGCATCCTCTTTTCTTAGCTTGTGGAATATAACATGGAGCATGCCAGCTACCTTGTTGTTTCCTCTCCAATTCTATCTTCCTGGAGAATTTTACTGTTTAATGTTTCCACTGCTACTCATTTTGCTCCCTTTTGTATGTGATTTCAGGGACTTTCGCCAATTTAGTTTCTGTTTTGCCTTACCCGTGAGGATAGAACGTGTTTCTAATGCCTTGGTGAAAGCAACTTGAAATGGAATAAAGAGCTGAAATGGTAGAATTTTACTGCAGTGGTAGAATTTTGCTTTAAAAGAGAGAAGATAATGAAGTTTTTTTTTCTAGCCTGGAGGTTGTGGCTTTTAAAACTTTTGAATGGCTAAATACAGCCACTACTCTACTTTGGTGCAGCCAGAAAAATCTACTATTGATATACTTGGGACCCAAGAAGTTCCTGTCTTTCCTAGCAAATTTAAAGCTTTTCAGGCTTGAGATTCAATACAGTGGCTTGCAAATGGATACATTTCTCCCATAAGCACTGCTGGCTGTGTCCTAGCTTTTAAACTTTATGGTGAAAGCCCTGTGAGCGAATTCTTAGTACACTGGCACCTCTGTGGTGTATCACTGTATTAGCTTTTTCAGCATGCCTGCATTTAGTGGCAATGATTTGCAGTGGAGAGAGGCTGCCAAACCCATATTTTCTTTTCCTGGCATCCTTCAGGCTGTTGAGCCAACAACCCTGCTGACGTGGGGGGACTGATGTGTGAATGTCTTTTTGCCAGTGTTCTGCTGCACTCTGCCTTGGCTCTTCCCACTCCAGAACTAACTTCTTAGTAACATGCAACAAAACCCTTACATTTCATGGTTTGTTCTGTAACAGGCAGATGATAAGGTTCATTCCCGATAAATGCTTTGGTAAAGGTTGAAGCTTCTTACAATAGACAGAGGGGACAACACTACCCAGTGGCTGGTCATCAGATTTTCTTGCTGAGAAGGGACTGGATGCTGAGGCTTCATACTCTGACCAGCCTCTTCCTCTGTTGGTCTATCTTGGTTTGGTGCTGAAATTACTATCACCACAACATGAGTTGGCTTGCGATGGAACAATGGATATTTTGTGCCCTGAGGAGTTGGTGTGGCTTATGCATGTACTGTGAGAGTCCGCCTTCAACTTGAAGTGCCTTATGTTTTGTTGGAAAAAACAGACAGATTTCACCTCTTCTCTCACAGAGACCTTGTTCAGTCCTTGCATTGCAACAGCTCCTGTCTATAGGCAAAATTAGGTAAATCTAACAGTTACTTTGATCTGGACAGTTTTTGTTGTTTGTTTGTTTGTTTGTTTGTTTTAAACAAATTCAACAGTTTATTCTGTGGAAAGGCTAAAGTATATCAATAGTAGAAAGAATCCATGAGTCCACCATTCAGGTGACCTAGATGAAAGTAACTGCAAAAATTTGCCTATTTCAAATATAATAATTTTAAGGGCCTTGCATAGTTAAGCTTCAGTGCACAGACTTATTCAGATCAAGGTCTCTAATGTAATTTTTTACTTAACAGGTTCTAAGCGTTCTTCTCATAGCAATGCTTACTTCTATGGATTCTTCAAGAATAAGCGGATAGTGCTGTTTGACACTCTCCTAGAAGATTATTCTGCACTGAACAAAGAGCCAGCAGAAGGAGAAGAGGGTGAGAATGAAGAGACAAAGTCTAAAACAAAAGTGAGTTTGTCTGTTCTATTCTATTCTGGCTTTATTTTTCACTCTTATTTACATTAACTTCTTGGTGGGATTATCCCTTGTGTTTTCTGAGTGTATTTTAAAGGTCCTAAATGAAATGCTAAAACCCAAACCAAATAATTCCATCACCAAAGCTCAAGGATATTGAGCTGCCATTAGATGGAATTTCTGGGGTTGTTAGTGAGTGGGTGCAGAAAACATCAAAGAAACCTCAGAAGTCCACGGGAGCTTTAGCTTTTTGTTTTCCTGCGTGTAACAAATATGTCTTCCCTGTGATTGATCAAATGAGGAATCTGTTCAGGTTTTTAGATTATGTTCCTTCTTTTGGGACTGCCACACCTAAGCTTCCCTTTGAATTGAATGCTTTTGACTATCAGTATATCATTTATGTGCCTTTTGTTGCAGGCAAGAATTTTGGTGCAAGGTGCGCATGCGTGTACATACACAGATTACATGTGCACCCTTCCCCACCCTGGTCAAGAACAGGATGATAGCCTTTCATTGTCCTTTGTATTATTGTGCAACTGCACATCTTCTGTACAGCTTTTGTGGTTTCAGGAGAGTTATGGGGATGGATAGAATTGGCAGGATATTTCCAAAGAACCTGAAGGAGTAATTCTGAGAAGAATGAATTGCCTTATTCAGCCTAGGTGTAGGTCTATGTATGGATTTTTGAGAGGAGGTGATTCTGAGCTCACCTGCCCATCTTTCCTGATGATATTTTTAAAGCATATCATAGCGTTTGTTGCAGATGATGGGAGTGTTGTCATTCAGTAATACCTTGGGAGGAAGGCTAAATTCTGACTATTGAAGGAAGTAGAGGGAGGACTTCACTCTGCTTTTGATTCTGCTTTAAGAATTTGTGGCTCTGAATGTCAGCTTTCATTGTAATGCCTTTTCCTGAGTAAATAAACAATTAGATCAAAGGATGGCACGGGAGAGTTTGGAGGCAAGTTTTCTAGTATTGTTCAGGTCTGCGTGGGAATGTCTGTATGCATAGAAATAAGAGATCACCATCTCTTGGTAGAAGATTGTTGAACTTGCAAGTTTATTTTTTGTAAATATCTTCTCGAAGAAATCTCAATAAGAAGTTGGATGTGTGTATCTGCCGGTAGAAGGGACGAGCCTGCCCTTGGGAAACTTCCTGACGTAGGAAGAGAAATTAATAAATAAGAAATGGATTCAGTTGTGTTCAGTTCAACTTCCTTATTCCCTCAGAATAAGAAGCAAGGATGTAAAAATGAAGAAGTTCTGGCTGTCCTTGGTCATGAATTGGGTCACTGGAAACTAGGTCACACTGTCAAAAACATTATCATCAGTCAGGTAAGTTACGATATTGTTGGTTTTCATAGAGCATTCTGTAATTATTGTTTCCAAATGCTTGCTTCCAGATTTGTAAGTGTACAGTGAGCACGCAGTAGCCCTGCTGTCCCCACCTTGCCCCATCTGGCTAGTAGGGAGCATGAGCCATGAGTCTGAGAATAGGTATTTTCCTCCCTTCTTGGAGGGGTACGAAGGAATGTGATTGTGGATTATGAAATCTGACCCAGAGAGTATTTCTTAACTTATTTATATTGTTTTCTCCTACCTTTTGCATTGGTTGTTGGTAAATATGTTATTGTGCATATATTATAATAGGTATATACATGTATGTAATATATATTATATATATAATTTTATTTATTATATGTTACTGTGTGTAACCCCATTTGCAAGAATCCTTTGGGCCCGCCGCATCAGCCAATTGTTCACCCATCTTATTGTGCTTTTATCTAACTGTATTCTGGTCATTTTGTCCAGGAGGATACTGTGAGAGACAGTAGCGAAAGCTTTACTGAAATGCAGACAGATTGTATCAGCTGGCTTCCTTTGGTCATCTAAATGGGTGATCTTTTTGTAGAAGAAAATTACGTTTGTTAAATATGACCTTTCCTTTCTGAACCCATGTGTGCTCTGACCAATGACTGCATTGTCCTTTAGGTGTTTTTCAGTAACTCCCAGAATAATCTCCATAATTTTACCAGGCACTGAAGTGAGACTTACAGGCCTGTAATTGCCAGGTTCTTCTTTCTTGCCCTTCTTGAAAATTGGGATCACAGTTGCCAGCCTCCAGTTAACTGGGACCTCTTCAGATTCTCAAGATCGTTGAAAAATAATAGAGAGAGATCCCGTGATGACATCAACCAGCTCTCTGGCTACTCTAGGATGAATCCCATCAATCCACATAATCTATATCTATCCGGGTGGAGCAGCAAATCCCACACAAGTTTGAGGTTGACTGGGAGTTTATCATTCCAGCGGTCACAGTCCTCCAACTTGGGGTCCCACAGCCTGTCACTGATGTTGAAAACAGAGGCAAAAATGCATTAAACATCTCTGCTTTATCTATGTGTCCCTGTTTGTTAGGTGACTGTCCTCATCAAGGACATGTTTGCTCTGGTCCTTCTTTTCCTGTTAACGTACTTTAAAAAGCCTTTTTTATTGTTCTCCACACTGCTGGCCAGCTGCAACTCTAATTGAGCCTTGGCCGCATTAATTCTCTCCCTGTAAATGTAAGCAGCATCACTTTAGTCCTCACGTGTTACCTGACCTTGCTTCCAGCAACAATACAATTTCTTCTTCCACTAAGCTCTTGAAGAAAATCACTGCTCAGCCAGTCTGGCCTTCTGCCCCTCCTTGCTTGCCCCTCCAGCATTTTGTATTTGCCTGTTCTGTGCTCTTAGGAGGTGGTACTTAAAAAAAAAAAAAAAAAAAAAAAAAAAGACACTGTTAGACTCCAGTGTCTTTAAAAGCAGTTTCCCAGGGGACTTCACTAACTAGTTTCCTGAGCAGTCTGAAGTGTGCTCTCCCCGAGTCCAGTGTTGAAGATTTGGTGGTAGTTTTTCTCCTATCACCAAAAATTTTAAACTCAACTACTTCTTGGTCATTATGGCCAAGGCGGCCACCTATCACCATTTTACCCACCAGAGCCTCCCTGTTTACAGGCCTCCGTCTAGGAGGGCTCCTTTCCTAGTCAGCTTTCTTAGTACCCATACCAAGAAGTTACTGTAAAGTCTGCCATATACTATGTAGATTTGTCTTGTTCTAGTTATCATGCATGCTTTTTTCCTCAAATTCCAGACTTTTTTTTTTTCTCTTAGCTTATGATGGTGTGTGCAGAAATGCTTCTTTTTTTTTTTTTTTTTGTGCTAAGGCTATTCACTTTTTTTCATTCTGGAACATCTCAAACTTTTAACTTAAGAAAATCTCTGATTCCATAGTACTTTTTCTTACCCGTGCCACTGAACACGTCAGTAATGTCCTTTCTGCTTTGATTAACACAATTATATTCTGACTTCTGATGCTGATATTGATCCCTACTAATTAAAAAGCAACTGATATGTTTTTGCCATTCTGGTAACTCATGTAACTTCTGTCTTCGGATCTACTTTTTAGATACTATTATTTCACTGTAATAGGTAAACTTCCAGAAATTTTCACAAATTCTTCTTCGACGTTTTTTGTACTTTTTGTGTTGACTGTTTTCTGTCACAAATGTCCCTCTTCTTTCTGTTCTATCTGTTGAAAAACAAACATTATTCTGCCACATTCTACATTACTCCAAAAAGATTAAACAGCCACTTGAATGGATTGAAAAGGTACTAATAAAATTCTCTATAAAACATAATAAGGCATGGTAGTGCCCCTTGCCTCTGAAAGGCCAGCTAAGCAATGTGCAAATATGGTTAGATAGAAGCATGGGTTGTTTCCAGGAACAGAAATGTGACACAGCAAACGGTAGGTAATGCTTTGAAGAAGGGTTTTGGACACACATTGTTTGTTTTAAAATGTTTTAGAACCTGTGCTTAATTCCAAAGAAATGGGTTGTCTCTTGTACTCCTCCCTTGTGTATCTTGTCTTGCCTTTTCATTTCCCTTTGCTACTTAAAACTTGTTTTTAGCACACTGACAGAAAATAATTAGAAAATCAGAGAATGTTTTAGGTTGGAAGGAACCTCTGGAGGCCTTCTGGACCTTGAGCAGGTTGTCCAGGACCAGAAGAAATTGTTTTTTTATTGCATGCACATACTGGAAACTGGTAAAGGTTAGCTGTTTGTTCTTCTTCATATATGAGTTCTAAAGTAATCTATTTGGATTTCTTGTTTGCTTTTTTTTTTTTTTTTAACCCCTGGGGAGTTTCTATGCAAATCTGTGACATTTTAGGCCATATGTTTGACTTGGATGAAAAACCCATCTTAATCAAGAGTGTTGTTTCCTTTCTCTAGATGAACTCCTTCCTGTGTTTCTTCTTGTTTGCTGTGTTAATTGGTCGAAAAGAGCTCTTTGCTGCATTTGGTTTCTATGAGACTCAGCCTACCCTGATAGGCTTGATGATTATTTTCCAGTTCATTTTTTCACCTTACAATGAGGTAAATTGTTCAATTTGTCTTTGAGACATGGGTGCTGAAGTATCATTCTATTTAAACTATGATTTTATTTTGACTGTATTATTATTTTGGAGAAGAGATTGAAGTTTCTATGGGCTCTATCTGGTATCTCCATTTAAAAAGTAGAATTTGCGCTCTGTGTCAGAAGACTCCCTGTTTCAGATGTGGCCTGTATAAATCTTAATGAGATCATTCCTCAGTCACAGTAATGTGTGTGGGATGAGGAAAGGAAGATACTGTAGTGGGCATTTACTAATATTGTAGATAAAATGTGGATGGCTGAATTTTTAGATAATTATTAATATACTTCTCTCTTCACAGATTCTCTCTTTCTGCTTGACTGTATTAAGTCGACGATTTGAGTTTCAAGCAGATGCATTTGCCAAGGAACTTGGGAAGGCTAAAGACCTATATTCTGCTTTGATCAAACTAAACAAAGATAATTTAGGATTCCCTGTTTCTGACTGGATCTTCTCAATGTGGCATTATTCCCATCCACCCCTTTTAGAAAGACTCCAAGCCTTGAAAGATACAAAGCAAGAGTGACAGGAATCACTGTTGGTTCAAAGACAGTGCTTCCATCTCAGAGGCAAAGTTCAGAGCTACTTTTTAAATTCTTTTTAAAAATGGATCGCTCCATCTGAGTGTGATATTAACAGCACAACAAATCTGAGAATTCTGAAACAGGTATTTAATTATAAATTACTTTTTTAAACAAAAAAACTGTGGTACTTAATTTAGAAAAACATACTGGGTGAAGACCAAGACACCTTTCCCTCAAAACGCTGGCTTTTATCTCCATATCATAGTATAGACTTGTAAGAGAAGACAAAATAATACTTCAAAGCACCTATTTCTTCAGTTGAACATTGGTTTTGATCCTTTTCTCATTCTCAGTGTTCTGTGAACCTTTCCTTCCCATTCTCAGCCTTTATTCACAATGAAGAAATACTGAGTGACTTGGTTTCTTACATCATAACTATATTAGCCCGTCACTGTTGGTGTTTAAAAAAAAGTTTAATGCAAGTACAGGCCTTTCTGCTGGATTCCAGTTCATATCTGTTGTAAATGAAAATGCTACTTAATAAAGCCTCCTTTTTCAGAAATGTGGGAATAAGGAAATGTACCATGGCCTCCTTGAAAATGACTATTAGTCTGTATTCTATAGCATTATAGTGATATTTTTCTCTTCTGCTCCACTGTGCTTCTGGGGATGTGGAAGAATGTTATGGAGAATCCAGACAGGACCCATGGAAGGACTCAGGAAAAAAGCTGCTAATTTATAGAATCATAGAATGACTTGGGTTGGAAGGGACCTTAAAGATAATCTTGTTCCAACCCCCTCCCCCGCCATGGGCATAATTCTTTGTTCTCCTGTTTGCTTGTGAGCATAATAGTTAACAGCTTTTCCATACTTCAGTTCCTCCATTTCTGTCAACCTTGGCCTCATTTTATTGTGTATATAGAAGTGGTCAGATCCGTGAACAGTGTGTCAGAATTTAACTTCCATTCTGAGGGCAGAGAGAGATCTGGAGGCTTTGTCCCCCACTCTGGGGAGGGTTTTTCCATTAATATGGATCCAACTGAAATAGTGTTGGAATACTTAGAAAATTTTCCTCCCCGTTTTGATACAAATAATACAAGATTTAGTTTATTCATGTAGGTTAGAGAAAGGCAAATGGATAACCAGGGAAATCGCTTCTGCATCTGTTATCTCAGATGAGAGGAGCAATTAAATTTACTTTTGTTGAATAAAGATAGCAGTTAAATGTAGGATTGTATGTGTCATACAAATGTTTTGGACCAGACTGAATGCAAATACTTCATATAAAAATCAGATTTTATACCTGTAGTAAGTTAAAAAGTTCTCTTTGAACAGAGATGAGCAGAACAAGTCAAAGCAAATTCTATCCTTTCAGGTGTCTGAGTGTTCTCAGAGAGTTTACCATTAATTAAATTCATTTTTGTGATCATAGTGAAAAATGCCTTATAAGATAGGCATGATGATGTCTCAGGTGCAGCAAGATACCAGATGTTGCTGGAAACCATATGTATGCCTTATTCTATTTGTGTTTATACCCTAAAGCATGAGCATGTGAAGCTAAACTATAGATATGGACTTAGAAGACAGTTTTTAATGATATGGGGAGCCTATAGTTTGTCATGTTAATTGCATTGAATAAATGGCCTTGAAAATAAAAGAGCTAACTTGAATTTGTCAGTTCAGAAGAGTAAATAAACATGTTTTGAGTTGCAGAGATGTTTGTTGGTGTAAGCCTATGGAAAATACATGTATGTTACATGTGCTCTGAGAAAAGCATTCATGTCACCCTCTAGGTAAAACATACTCAAAACTGAATTTTGTGGTTATTTCAGAAAATTGGCAAAACACAAACCAAAATGGGACAATGAAGAAAATGCCAGTTACTGTGGAAGCATCTCAGACATTAAATATTTAGGCTATTAGGTGAAGATAGTACTGTTACAGAAATTTCCTGGTGCTTCCTTTTCTTCACTGTCACTGTTTGGAGATTATCTCAGCACTGGCATCTTGTTTGTCAGTGTGTCCTGTAACCATCTGCTCAGGACACATCTACATGTGTCCTGTAACCATCTGCTCAGGGAACTAGTCAGCAAGGTCCCCTGGGAAACTGCTCTTGAAGGCCTCGATGTCCACCAGTGCTGGTCATTCTCTAAGCGATGCCTCCTAGAAGCACAAGATCAGGCAATTCCTAAATATCACAAGTCAGGCAGGTGGGGCAGGAGGCCGGCGTGGCTGACCAGGAACATTCTAATGGAGATTAGGCAGAAACAGAGAGTGCTTCGCTACTGGAAGGAGGGCCAGGTGTCATGGAAAGAATACAGGGATGCTGTTCGTGTTTGTAGGGAGAAAATTCGTGTGTCCAAAGCACACCTAGAGTTGAAGCTGGCTGTGTCTGTGAGAGAAAATAAAAAGGGTTTTTTTAGATGTGTGAATGGAAAAAGGAGAACTAAAGAATACATAGGGCCGCTCCTTGATAGGGAAGGTCTCCTCACAGACAATGACATAGGCAAAGCAGAGACGCTTAACGCCTTCTTTGCCTCTGTCTTCAATGCCGATGATGGGCTTCGGGACCCAGGGTGCCCTGAGCTGGAGGACCGGGACGGTGGGGATGACAAACTCCCAACCAACCCTGAACGTGTGCGGGATTTGCTACTCCACCTGGATCCCTACAAGTCCATGGGTCCAGATGGGATTCATCCCCGGGTGCTGAAAGAGCTGGCGGATGTCATTGCGGAACCTCTCTCAATTATTTTTCAACGATCCTGGGAATTTGGAGAGGTCCCGGTAGACTGGAAGCTGGCAAATGTTGTGCCGATTTTCAAGAAGGGTCAGAAAGAAGACCCTAGCAATTACAGGCCTGTCAGTCTCACGTCAGTGCCTGGTAAAATCATGGAGAAGATGGTTCTCGAACTTATTGAGGCGCACCTGGTGGACAAAGCAGTCATTGGTCCCAGCCAGCATGGGTTTGTGAAGGGTAGGTCCTGCCTAACTAACCTGATTTCCTTTTATGATAAGATCACCCGTATGGTGGACCAAGGGAAACCAGCTGATGTGATTTTTTTGGACTTCAGCAAGGCTTTTGACACGGTTTCCCATAGGATCCTACTGGACAAAATGTCCACCATACAGCTAAATAAAAACATCATACGATGGGTGAGCAATTGGCTAACGGGCAGGGCCCAAAGGGTTATGGTAAATGGGGCTGCGTCAGGCTGGCAGGCGGTCACCAGTGGGGTCCCTCAAGGCTCCATTTTAGGGCTGGTACTTTTCAATATTTTTATAAACGATCTGGATGTAGGAATAGAAGGTATTTTGAGCAAGTTTGCTGATGACACCAAACTTGGAGGAGTTGTGGACTCGAATGAGGGTGGAAAGGCCTTGCAGAGGGATCTGGATAGGTTGGAGAGCTGGGCGATCACCAACCGCATGAAGTTCAACAAGAGCAAGTGCCGGGTCCTGCACCTGGGACGGGGAAACCCTGGCTGCACGTACAGACTGGGCGATGAGACGCTGGAGAGCAGCCTAGAAGAGAGGGATCTGGGGGTCGTGGTAGACAGCAAGTTGAATATGAGCCAGCAGTGTGCCCTGGCAGCCAGGAGGGCCAACCGTGTCCTGGGGTGCATCAAGCACGGCATCGCTAGTAGGTCAAGGGAGGTGATTGTCCCGCTCTACTCTGCGCTGGTGCGGCCTCACCTCGAGTACTGTGTGCAGTTCTGGGCACCACAGTATAAAAAGGACATGAAACTGTTGGAGAGTGTCCAGAGGAGGGCTACGAAGATGGTGAAAGGCCTGGAGGGGAAGACGTACGAGGAACGGCTGAGGTCACTGGGCCTGTTCAGCCTGGAGAAGAGGAGGCTGAGGGGGGACCTCATCACAGTCTACAACTTCCTCGTAAGGGGGTGTCGAGAGGCAGGAGACCTTTTCTCCATTAACACCAGTGACAGGACCCGCGGGAACGGGGTTAAGCTGAGGCAGGGGAAATTTAGGCTTGACATCAGGAGGGGGTTCTTCACAGAGAGGGTGGTTGCACACTGGAACAGGCTCCCCAGGGAAGTGGTCACTGCACCGAGCCTGTCTGAATTTAAGAAGCGATTGGACTGTGCACTTAGTCACATGGTCTGAACTTTTGGGTAGACCTGTGCGGTGTCAAGAGTTGGACTTGATGATCCTTAAGGGTCCCTTCCAACTCAGGATATTCTATGATTCTATGATTTTGCCTGTACATGGACAGGCAGAAAACTGGAATGCATTACCTGCATGTTGCTGACTTGCAGCCTCTGGTTGTTTATTACATTCTGGAGAATAGTCTAAATCACACCTGAGTCTTTCTATGCAGCACCTGCTGCTGCCTTCCCAAGTGTCCAGATCTTCCTACAGTATCTATGCAGCCATGCGAGCAGTCATTTGAGAACAGCTTGATGTCAGAGTTTGGCTACTAGAATCAGCCACACATCTATGTCCTTTTTAATTAATGACCAGTTTTGAGAAACAAGGGAAGAATATAAGCAACGTTTGGGGTTTTGTTTTCTGTTATCTTTAAGCTAATAATGCTCAAATACCTCGAGGTGAGGGAATGCAGAGCAGAACATCTTTGTCAGTACACACCACAAAGGCGTCCGTAGGGCTGGTGGGCACTGATCAGTGGTGTCCTGCCCAACAGCTGATAGCTCCAGCTTCCCCTTCTCTGCCTCACCAGCTTTTTCAGGCTGAGAGAAGATATAAAAGGGAAAATGAAAAATCTAACCCAAACCTCACAAAGAGACAAAAGAATGACTAAAATTGGGATGCTTTATGGAAGAGAGAGATTTGCTGCCTGCCTGGGGCCCGTATTTGTGATTGAAGAGGCTACTGAGTCTGGTGGGTCCTAAAGACTGTAACTCCCTCCTACTTTTTCAAGTAGAATCAAATGAAGCTGTAACAAGGAAACTTGAAATATCAAAAAGGAAAAATCCATGTCCCTTGGAAAGATGTTGAAGGGTTGGAAGCACAAGTAGTGTTCTCCTCTGTCCTTCCAGTTGGTGAATAGGACCCAAGAAGAAAGAGATGAAGGGGCCAAGTGAAAGACTGGCTGCGAGGCTGGTGTGGTGCCCAAGGTTTGGGGTTCTACAACCTTGGACACAATTTTGAAAGACTGGGCATGCTGACTTCAGATGGGGTACAGCTGACCACATGGAACAAGAGTGTTCTGGTGGTAAGCTGGCTGGGCTTATCAGGAGGGCTTTATACTCTAGTTGGTAGGGGAAAGGGAAGCACCTCTGAGAGAAGAACACATACCTGAGAACAATATCACTCTAAGTAACAGCAGGGAAATACTTGTGAATTGTCCCAGTGCAATCAGAAGGGGTTCTGGAAATGTGATACGAGTGATTGCTCAGCCTCTGCACCAACACATGCAGCATGGGAAACAAGCAAGAGGAACTGGAAACCATGGTGCCATTAGACAGATATGACCTGATTGCTTCACCAAAATGTGGTGGGATGGATCATATAACTGGAACACTGGAATAAAGGGCTGCAAACTCTTCAGAAGGGATAGACATGGAAGGAAGGGAGGGGGTGTTGTCCTCTACATGACGCAAGGGATCGATTGTGAAGAGATGCGTCTCAGAAGCAGCCATGGACAGGTTGAGAGCTTGCGGGTGAGAGTTAGACTGCACCAATAAAGGACAGCTTGTGGTTGGGGTCTACTACAGGCTGCCTGATCAAGGGGAGCCTGTGGATGAGGTATTCTTGCTTCAACTACAAGAAGCGTCACACTCGCGTGCCCTCATCCTGAGGGGAGACTTCAACCACCTGGATTTGTGCTGGGGAAACTACACAGCAGGCTGTAAGCAGTCCAGAAGATTCCTGGAATACGTTGAGGATAACTTCCTGGTCCAGGTGTTAAACCAACCAGAGGAGAAGCGTTACTTGACCTGGTGCTCACCAACACGGAAGAAAGAGCTCATGGAAGAGGTCAAGACTGGAGGCAGTCTGGGCTGCAGTGCCCACACCCTGGTTGAGTTTGTGATCTCAAGGAATATGGGCCTGGCAAAGAGCAAAGTCAGGACTCTGAACTTCTGAAGCGCAAACTTAAAGCTATTTAAAGACCTGGTAGATGAGATACCCTGGAACCCTGTTCTTAGGGACATAGGAGCTGAGCAGAGCTGGAGACGCTTTAAGGATGTTGTCCTTAGAGTGCAAGAACTCTCCATCCACTTACATAAAAAAGTGGGCAGGGAGGGCAGACAACCGGGATGGCTGAGCAAGGAACTGCTGGAAAAAAATGAGGTGCAAGAAGGAAATGCACAGGCAATGGAAGCAGGGACATGTGCAAAAGTACAGGAATGCTGTCTGGATGTGCAGGGATGGGATCAGGAAAGCCAAGGCATGGATGGAACTGAGCTTGGCAAGGGATGCAAAGAATAACAGGAAGGGATTGCTCAGAAAAGAAAGGCCAAGGAGAGTTTCCCCACTCTGATGGACCTCTGAGAAGGGTGAATTGGTAGGAACAGACATGGAGAAGGCTGAGGTACTCAACAACTTCTTTGCCTCAACCTTCACTACCAGTCAGGCTTCCCAAGTCTTTTGTTCCCCTGAACCCATAGATGGGGGCTGGGGGAGCGAAGTCCCACCCACCGTAAGCAAAGAGCAGGTCTGAGACCACCTGATGAAACTGAACAAGCACAAGTCTATGAGCCCTGATGCCATGCATCCCAGGGTCCTGAAGGAATTGGCTGATGTAGTTGCCAAGCCTCTCTCCATCATATTTGAAAAGTCCTGGCAGTCAGGCGAACTCCCTGGTGACTGGAAAAAGGGAAACATTGCTCCCATTTTTAAAAAGGGAATAAAGGAGGACCTAGGGAATTACAGACCGGAGAGCACCACCCCTGTGCCTGGCAAGGTCATGGAAAAGATCCTCCTGGAAGCAATGTCAAGGCATATGCAACACGAAGAGGTGATCTGAGACAGCCAGCATGGCTTCACCAAGGGTAAATCATGCCTGAGCAATCTGGTGGCCTTGTGTGATGGAGTGATTGCATCAGTTGACAAGGGAAGACTGATCGATGTCATCTACCTGGACTTCTATAAGGCCTTTGACATGGTCCCACATGACATCCAGATCTTCAGATTGGAGAGATGGATTTGATGGGTAGATCATTCAGTTGATAAGGAGTTGGCTTGAAGGTCACACCCAGAGAGTGGTGGTCAATGGCTCTATGTCTGGGTGGAGGCTGGTAGCGAGAGGTTGTCACGTTAAGGAGTGTAGCTGATTAACTGATAGGGGTCTGGTCGGATTCAGGGTACTGAACTGTCACGGTCACAGACTAAGCAGTAACGCAGCATGCCCTCACTCTAGTCCCATTCAATGAGAACTATCACAGCCAGAAACAATGCAACTAAGTGCAATTTATTACAGCAACAGGTACACAGGTTCTTTGGATTGCCAGTGATAAATTCACTGTCTGCAAAACCAAGCTAGCATGCATGGCTATTAATGTGTTAAAAGGCACAAAGACTCTAGAGATTTCTAAGTTTCCTTGGAGATACCTGGTATAACCAAGTGTTCAAATCTTCCCCCTCAGCGTCCAAATGATGGGGGGAACAGGGGGAGGGAGAAGAGAGTCTCAGCTAGTTGACTGATCCCAAAAGTCAGAAGGTCCTCATGATAGTATCTTCCCTGACATCCCCTTTCTCTTAAGCCAATTTATATTTTCAATCTTTTAGGTAGAGCTTGAGTGACTGTAGTCATGCGTATCTTGGAAAGGTATAGGCTCTGAGAAATACAGAGCGCATGCTCAGTGAGGGGTGGTCGCACCTTGGAGGTGTGTTCTATTATTATAACAATATTATAAATGAGCAAAAGTTCACTGGAGTACAACATTTTGTCAAAAACATGACAGGTGGTTGGCTCAGGGTTGAAAATGTGCAGATTATTGGTCTCTGTGTGCACAAGAACAACCAAGTCCCCACCTGGTCACAGAGCCTAGCTGCGGTGTCTCCTCTCTACTCTACACTCCATTCTGTTCCTTAGAGTCAGCACACCAGGTTCCCCCAGTGCAATAGCATCTACAGTTGGAAGCCTATGGAACGCTTAGGTAATGCAGCTACACTCCATCCTGAAAGCTTCTTCAATGCTGTACATTTTCTTTAAAATGTGAATATTAGTTTAATTTTCCTGGCCACTTTAGGCAATTACTCCACAGTGGTGTCCCACAGGGATCTGTCTTGGGACCAGTACTGTTTAATATCTTTATCAATGACATAGACAGTGGGACCAAGTGCACCCTCAGCAAATTTGTGGATGACACCAAGCTGAGTGGTGCAGTTGATATAACTGAAGAAAGGGATGCCATCCAAAGGGACCTGGACAAGCTTGAGAAGTGGGCTCATGTGAACCTAATGAGGTTCAACAAGTCAAAGTGCAAGGTGTTGCACCTGGGTCAGGGCAATCCTGGACATGAGTGCAGACTGGGAGAAGAACTCATTGAGAGCTGCCCTGCGGAGAAGGACTTGGGGAATCTGGTGGATGAAAAGCTCAACATGAGCCAGGGCTGCACCAAAGGAGGAGTGGCCAGTGGGTTCAAGGCAGGTGAGTGTCCCCCTCTACTCTGCCCTTGTGAGGCCCCACTTGGATTACTGCATCCAGGTCTGGGGCAACCAGCCCCAGGAGGATGTGGGGCTGTTAGAGTGGGTCCAGAGGAGGGCCACAAAGATGATCAAGGAGCTGGAGCACCTCTCCTACGAAGAAAGGCTGAGAGAGCTGGGGCTCTTCAGCCTACAGAAGAGAAGGCTCTGGGATGACCTCACTGTGACCTTTCAATACTTAAAGGGGACTTATAAAAAAGATGGAGAGTGACTCTTTGCTCAATCAGATAATGATAGAACAAGGAGGAATGGTTTTAAACTCAAAGAGGGGAGATTTAGATTAGATGTTAGGAGGAAATTCTTCACTTAGAGGGTGGTGAAGCACTGGAACTGGTTGCCCAGAGAGGCTGTGGCTGCCCCATCCCTGGAGGTGTTCAAGGCCAGGTTGGATGAGGCCCTGGGCAACCTGATCTGGTGGGTGGCATCCCTGCCCATGGCAGTGGGGTTGGAATCTTTGAGGTTCCTTCCAACCAAAGCCATTCCATGATTCTATTATAGGCAAAAATGTTTCCCTTTCACCAGCCTTGGTACGTGTCAGCACCTCATGAGGACATACTGCTCGCTAGGGCTGCCTAGGGAAGTTTTTTATTTTCCTTGGTTGCCAACAGGTCTTGCTACTTTTTATCCGGATTAGATGTATAGGTGGGGAAATCGTGGAGGAGCTGCATGCAGAAGTAAATTTACGGAATAGGCATAAAAGGGAATCAATAGGCATTGTTTCAGCTTGCTAAAGTAATTGGAGGTTTTCGTGAGACTTGCAGGACAGAGAACCAATAAGGAGCACTGCAAGGCCAGAGGAGTAACTGGGAATTTCCTTGGAATCTGCCCTAGAGGGGAACAGTTATTTGTGAATTCAGAGCAACCATCACATCTGTAGTAATGGCAAGGTACTGCCAGCAGCAAGATCAAGATGCAGGTCGGGCTGATCGTGTTGCTGGCAGCCTCCGTCTCAGCCGTCTCGTGCCAAGATCCCAGGAGACGCAGGGCTGAGGGGAGCTCTGGCACCCGGCCTCCTCACCGCGTCCTTCCCGCGGGGCCGCTCGCCCCTGCGCCACCTCACCCCGTCGCGGAGGCTACGTCAGCAGGCCCCGGAGCAGAGGGCGAGGACGCCATTTGCGCATGCGCGGGCAGCCGCCCATACCGGAGGCCCGGCGCGCGCGTGCCACGCCCCGGAGGTGGCGTAAGGGGGCGGTGCCGGTGCCCCCCTCGCGGCCTCCTTTGTGCGGGGCGGCGCGGCGTGGCGGGGGCGATGCTGTCCGGGGGGAAGAAGGCCGCGGAGGCGGCGGGGGCCGGCGGCGAGGGCGGGCCCGAGGCGCCGGTGCCTCCGTCCGGTGCCGCGGGAGCGCTGGGCTCCTCCGCCGAGGGCGGCGGGACGGCGGAGCGCACTCCTCGCAAGAAGGAGCCGCCGCGGGCCTCGCCCCCGGGCGGTCTGTCCGAGCCGCCCGCCGCCGGCGCCGCCCCGGCGCCCGGCGCTGAAACCACCGGCATCGCCGAGACCCCGGAGGGTCGCAGGACCAGCCGCCGAAAGCGGGCCAAAGTAGGTGGAGGGGTGGGGTCGGGGTCGGGGTCTGTCGTGTGCTGGGCGGTGCTGGGCTGGCGAGGGACCTGCGAGTGCCCTGTGCTTCAGCTGCGCCTCAGCTTTCTGTAGGCGAGGTTGGAGAGTTGGGGCGACGTTTGGGCAGAGGTGAGGCTTAACTGTGAAATCTATACGTCTTGAGCAGCTTCCAGTAATTTAGGCTCCCGCTGTGCGATTTTTATACTATCCTGAACGTAGGAGAACATTTCTTGTTCGTTAAACTTCTATTTGGAAACATTGTTGGAGAAGACTTTGAAGAATTTGGGCGTGCCCACAGCTGGTTGTTTTCGATATGGAAGCTGAAATTACTTCTTAGAGACTATTGTGCTGTAGCATGGAATGTCTTGCTTTTCAGAATATTTACATGACGTGGTAGCCAGACTGGTCCCTTTGCATGTAGAAACTCTCAAAAGAAGTTAAACTGGTACAGCCTCGGAGGTGGCATACCTGGATTTTCCTTACTTTCTAGTGCTGTGTTAGCAAGTAAGAATTCATTATTTTTGATTGTGTTTTGGTGATGCTTCTCTGCGTTGACACTATCTGTTAACTAAGGACGTTAATCTCTTGTAGCATGGTATTCCCATAATCACTTCAAGTTAGCACAAGGTGTCACTGTATTAATCAGTGTAAATGTTTCTGTTGTGAAATCAGTTGAGGAGCTTTTCCGGCTTGCTTGATCTCTGAAAGCTGTGGGAGCTCAAGGAAGAAGGGAGACTTAAGAGGGCTTTGAGGCATTTAGTTTCTGTTGGTTTCAGGTACCTGTAATGCTGTGAAAGAGAGCAGATAATTGAGTGTGTTAGTGTTTTACTGAACTTAGGCTTTGCTGTGCACAGGCTTTCCAATGTTGCTTTGATTTGTTCCCATTAATGCCCTTCCTTAATGATCAAACTCTGTAAAAGTGAAAGACTTGTTATTCTTGTGATGAGAAATGCAGTGTTCATCTCATGGTAGAAGCTGACCTGTAGGCTGTTGTAGGGACACTAGCAGATGCTTTCTGTTTAGTTTTCCAGTGGCTGCATATTTTGATAATGACTTTTTTCTTTTCCAGTAACCAGGGAAATTTAGTAGCAATATACAAGACTTTTTTATTTTGAAAAACGGTTCTTGGAAAAAGCATCTGTTTTTAGTTTCTCTTGGGATTTCCACGTTCATTTTAGGTAGAGCAAGCTTTTTTCTGAAACTAGTAATGTTATTTCTTTTTACTGGAGAACAGAACAAAATATGTAGCTGATAGAAGAGGGCAAGTGAGGGTTATCTTGTCTGTTACCTGAATCTTCACTGTATGTGATCAGATGTTTACTCCATTATATCCTCAGAGGGTTATCATTTAATTATTTTGGCTCTTAGATTTAAACAAGAAGGCATGGGAGCAGAGAGGGAAGACATGATTGGAAGGCATGTAGTGGACTGTGAGATAGGCACAGTCCATCCCATGTGCCTGCAGTTATAACAACTCTCTTCATCAATGGAAGAGCCATGCAGTAGGGTGTGGATAGCTCTTAAACATAAGATTTGTGTTACCGAGTTTTTCCAGGCTGGTAGACAACTTTTTGGTAGCACTTCTTAATTTGCATTTTGTTTGAACTCTGCATGTTTAATATCTGCTCTGTGGTCAGGTACTCAGTAAGTTCAAAATTAATCCTGAATTATCATCAGTGACCCTGTTTTGCATTGTATCTTCTCCTTGGCACTCATTTTAGTTCTGTAAGTTATCTCTAGCAAAGCACTTAGACTAAATTTGCAGGTGTGAGTGGTGCTGTGGCCGTCTCTGATACCCCCTCTGAAGTATGACTCCTGCATCTTGAAGTCTTAGTTGAGAGGTGGCCAAATCCAACATACAGTTTTGAAGAGACACTGCAAAACTGGAGCGCTGGAGAGAAATGTAGAGGTGCATTTTTCAGAATTTGATTTATGTGGGGACACTAATGAGAAAAGCTATAAGGCATTGTAAATTACAGCAGTAAAAGTATTGGAGAACCAGAATAAGAGAGATCAGATGAAGTCTGGTTGTGGGTTGTGTTGGTTTTTTTTTGTTTTTAAAGAGGAAGCAGAACTATAAAGCATCTGTGAGCTAGCCACAGCTTGTTCTAGCAAGTAAAAGCTCATCAACTGAAAACAGGAGAGAGGTTTTTCTCTTGAGCCACCAGTGTGACCACTCTGGACAAGAGGCAAATGTGACCCTCTGTACCAGGGGAGGTTTTCCAGTAGATAGAATATGTGTGTAAGCTATGTTTCTGGGAACATAGCTTCTGTGGGAAGAACTGTGTACAGTTCTTATTAGCCTTGTCTGACAGATAAATTCAAATTATAGATGGGACTCATCCAATTTTTCACCCTTGAGTTTGACAGGGAGGTGAAGGTAGGAGAGAAAACTACGGAGGTTAAATCATGAAACAGGCTTAATGGATGCATACAGACTTGCCTAGATTTTAGGAAAAATGCTTCCTGTTGGACAGTCAAGTGCTGAAGACAAGTTCTTTAGTGGAGATGAAAATGTGGAACCTGTTAAGCTGTCGAAGACCTGTATAACATGGTGCCTGAGATAAGACTCTGGACAAGGTAACTCAGGCCTTTTCTTTGAGTCTGTATGCAACAAAATTGCTTACGGTGTTCATTTTATTATTGGACTTGCAGACATCTTCATTGTGTTTATAGTCTGTTGTGCTTTCTACAGGTGGAGTATAGAGAAATGGATGAAAGTCTTGCAAACCTATCAGAAGATGAGTATTATTCTGAAGAAGAGAGAAATGCCAAAGCTGAGAAAGAGAAAAAGCTGCCACCACCACCACCACCAGCTCCTGCAGAAGAAGAGAATGAAAGTGAGCCAGAAGAGCCATCTGGTAAGTAAAGAGAGATCTTCTCTTGTAGCACTATATATGTGTTTTGTTGCCAGAAATAAAGTGTGGCCACGTGCAGCGTGATGAATCCCATGTCTGGTTTTGATTGTTCTATGCTTTTTAGTTTTCTGTCCCCATGTGTGGAAGGAGGGTAAAAATGTGGAAGAGTAGCCTAATGAAGATGGTAATGTGTGTGATATAATCCTAAACTAAGCTGAACCTCTCATACTATATTCTTGTAATCCTTATTGATTTGACTTTAGAAGCTCATTGACCAGAATAGCTGCTTTGGCACTTATCTGCCACACTGGCTCAAGTGCAAATGTTAATTTATTTGAGAGAAATAATGTTAGATTTATTAGGGCATTGCTGTTCAGGAGAGCTGATTTAATCCATAGAGATTTTTGTGGCTTTCAGTTATGGATCTAATGTTAATTTCTGGTTGGACACTGCTTAAACTTCAGGACCTTCCTCATTACCTTTGACAGAGTTAGAAAGCTTTGCTTTACACTGGAAAGGCTAGTCTTGTTAATGAAGCAGTTACTGTTTTTTATGGTATTAGCAGTACCCTATCCATTCTTTAACTCTGTTGTATTTACAGCTACCACCATTTGGACTCGAGTTGATGTATCATAGTAGTGTTCACAAAATCATGCTCTTGCAAAGTTTAGCTGTCAGTTTTCACAATATAATGTATGTGCTCATTGGTTTTAGATGGTAGTTGAAATCTAATAGTTGAACTTTTGCTGGTTAATCACTGATGTGAATAATTGTTGGTCTTCTGTTCTGCTCTTAATGAGCTGCTTTTTGTCAAGCAGGTCTGAGCATGTAGACAACGTGACTGATGTCACTTTGGAGATACTTACCAACAGTTTCAAGAAATACATTAAAAATCACAATTGTTTTCTGTTGAAACTGATTTAACTAATTATTTAGCCTAGACTTTGGGTTTAATTCATGAGATATAATATTATAACACTCTCCGTGTATTTCTCATGTGCCATTTTGTACCTAGAAGAATGATTGTTTAATTCAGTTTAGGCATCATCAATGCAGGACTGCATTCTTTCTTGTGAAGGAGGAAACATAGGCAGTGATAGGCTCATGCTGCTTTGTACATACCACAGTCCGTTAAGCAGTTGTTCTGCAGGCACCATGTTTAGTCACCTATATGAAAATCAGTTTTAAATCAGGCCATATATAGATGGCTAGAAATAACACAGCTTCAGGTCATTATATCCTTGCTAGAAATCATGAACATATGCATGTTGGAGTGATGTAGGACCAGTGTATGAAAGACAAATTTTCAGTTGTCATTCCGTAGTTACTCTTAATGTGTTGTTGAAGGCTTTTGAAGGTGTGCATGTTAGTGTTTTTTGTCTATTTTCTAAAATGCAGGCATCAGAGCATCAGCTCATCTTACACTGGATGTTCAAGTATGTTGAAACTTGTTATTTAAAAGTTAGCAAGAAAAGGCATGTAATCTGCTGTATATTCTCATAGAAACAATGATTATAAGTGAGCTTTTCTCTCTGTCACTTCTTTGAAGCAAAAACAGAAGTGTTCGATAAGAAATATTAAATAGGATATTAATGCTAGGGCTGGGTTACATTTTGAAAATTACGCAAGATACAAAATATAGCTTGTATATTACTGTTCTTTTATTCTCAGTGCAGGCTGTAATAATTTAATTTGTGTATAAAGCCTGCCAAACTACAGGTAACGCGGTAAGGATGTAAAGCTCTTGTGTTTTAAGTTGTTACCTTTTGTGTTCAAAGTGCAAACAAAAATGTAAATGTTAACAATAGCTGGTATTTCATTAGTCTGTACTCATAGTTCACATAAGAAGCAAAGTTAAGTTTCACACTTCAGGTCGTAATGAAATGTTGGTCGTAGTGGGGTTGGGTTCCATTAATATGTTCAGCTTTGGTGAACTACAGATGTTTTGGTTATGCAGATTGTCGTAGTCTGGATTTGCAAGATTTGCTACACATTAAACAGTATTTCATGATTAATATAAGTTAATTTACTTAAAATCTCTACTTTTTTATTTGGGAAATATTCTCTGATAGTAAAAAAAAAAAAAATAAAATCACTTCTGGTGCTGAATGACATTTGAGTTCTTGTTTGCCAGTAGCCCTTTTGAAATTGAGGAGTTTTCTCCTTTTGTTTTTTTTCTCTTCTAAGGATCTTTTGTTTGCCTCTACCAAATTGGATTTTCATTTTTGTACCTCCTGAAGTTTTCCTTTACCAGCTCCTGTCTTAAGTTTTGTTAGTATTCTTACTTTCTAGTGATCTTGTTTCTAGCTGCCGTCTTCCAAAGAACTGTGAACCCAAATATGGTTCAGATTTGGTGATGCTTTGTCTCTGCCTTTTCATCTGAATTGTCCATTTTCCTATTAAGATTTATTACTTGGTTTTAGCCATCCTTTGCTGCTATTCTTTATTTTTACGCAGTGGATGATTGTATGAAGTGCACTAAAATGAAGTAGACTCTTTTCCTGACCTTATTCCAGGTTACCGTTCAGTTCGTGGTCCATTATTCTGTTGCCTTGCCTCTTTCAGCAGATTCTGTTCCTGCAAGTCATGCTCAACTGTGATAGTTTGGTGTTAAATGGATTAGTAGTTTGCTTGCTGTTTTGTTCCTTTGCAGGTGGAATATGACTTTCTTAGTGGGAAGGAGGGAGAATCTGAGTGCTAGTGTGCCTTGTTTACATGTTTCCCTACTCAGACTGGATAGTGTTTAGAATTTTTGAAGCAAGCAGTAGTTAGTAATATTTTTTGACTTAATAACAGCTAAACAATTTTCTGTGTTAACACAAGAAAATATTGACTTCTTTTTGTAGTGATACTAAGAGCAATTTTGTCCCCTCTACTCACTGTCTGTGATAACAAATGCCACAGACTGATGTCTGCATCTTTGCAATTCCTTAACTTATGGAAGATGAAAGTGTAACTTTTAGTGTAATGGCTTATGCTGGAGTGTAAATATTGATGTTCGATTTATTTTCTTGCAAGAATGGAAGCAGGTCCTGGAATGCTGGAATAAGCTCCCTGCAAAGTAAAGTACTAAAGATGTAAGTGAAGTTAGGAATTTGATCTTGCTGTTGCAGATGCATTGGTCTAGGGGAAGGCCTAGACTAATTAGTCAGGGAAGCCTGTCAGAATGCAAATATTTATCACAATCTCTTTTGTGAGTCTGAACTTTCCTGCTAGTAGGGTGTTGCTAATAAATTGCTTTTGTTCCTCTACTGTAACTTAGTGAAAATGGCCTCCTTGTTTCAGAGCCATATTAAGCAATATGGTAGACAATCTTTTTAAAGCTAATTAAGATTTTAGAAGCCCGGTTCTTGAAATTGTAGTGCCCTAAGGCACTCAGTATACTCAGTAAGTCTGTGGGGATCTTTACAGAATTATACTAAAACTGCTTGAAACCTTGTTTATTATTTTACTTGTAGACGTATAATGTTACAGCATGCTAGATATGCATCTAGATTATCAAAGTATGAGAACATTTGGTTCATTAGCTTAGATTAAATTAAACCATTTTTATATTAAGTTAGGGTATCCCCTGAGAGCTTTGAATTATATTTGGCAAAATTGTTCACCAATCCCTAGCTGTAGAGTAATCTTAATGATTGTGTATTCAGCCTCAGCTTAGAACTTGCCTTTATGTGTTTGAAGATGGCACTTTGAGTGGTCATGGTCTAGGAAGTGACCGTTTGCTGCCTTGAGTTCAGAAAACACCCTGCTTGCTGACTGTTAAAGCACTTGGTTTGAAGTAGCCTTAATAGAGGTGTAGATGGGTGAACAGTGCTCAGTGGGCTTGGTAGTGTTCCATGGCTTTCTGTTCTCTGGAGGTGATGATGTGACCAATATTTGGTTGTAGAAATGAGTATCACTTATGAGCTAAACTGGGAGCTAGCTGCTTCTGTGAAGATTAGCAGCATGAAGAAGGCTATGTATATTAGCTTTGTTTCTGTAGACATCACAGCTGTTTTAGAAATACTCTGTTCTAAGTTGTGTTGGAGTCCTATCAAGGCTGCTGTTTAGGACTTACAGTCAGGCTAAGGTAATATAGAGGCTTGTTCAAATCTTTCAGATGAGTGCTTCGCCTTTCCTTGTGTTTCCAGCTCTGAATACATTGAAAGGCTGATGTCTTTCAGTGGTGGGTATTGATTACATTACTGATCTGTGGATCAGCAGTATTGACATATACTTGACTTAGAGGTTGTGTTTGTTAGAGTATTGCTGGTGTATCGAGGGCTCTGAAGCCAAGGTTCTGAACCTTTCGTATAAAGTCCCTTCATCAACTTTCAAGGAAAGGTTTTGTAGCAAGGAAGGAAGAGGCTCTCTTGAAAGTAAGAGGCTTTTCAGAACGGTTTGAACTATAACCTTGCATATGGGGAGATGCAGGAGTCTCAAGGGAAAGATCATCAAATTCTTATGGTTCTGATGGTGTCCATCTACCCAATCTTGGCAGTAAGAAATGTAATCTTGTTATTCAAATCCTAGCCATTAATGAAGTTGATCCTAAGTATTTGGCCCCTAGGAATGCTACATATTGTGTACTTTTTTATTTCCCGAACAAGTCTGATGTGAAGGATCCAGTAACACGGATAACACCTTAGAAGACCACAGAGTTTGGTGCCCTGGACCTAGGTTCATGAAGATGGGATTCTCAGAAAATGGGTTTAGTTAGTTGGTGAAATTTAATACCTAAAACGCCAACTGCCGGGCCTTTATGTCCAGTATGGTTTAACTTATGGAGTAAGGTCCCTGAGTTCTCCTCTTTCCTTCCACAGGGCAAGCAGGAGGACTTCAAGACGACAATTCTGGAGGGTATGGAGACGGCCAAGCATCAGGTGAGGGTGGCATTTGATGCTTGCCACTTAGGAGCAAGAGCCGCCAAGCTAGGGAGTGATGCTTGCAAGTGCGCATGGGTGTGGGTGTCCAAAACTTAGCAAGAGGTGCAGGAGTTGTTTACTCACCTGTTCAAAAAAAAAAAAACAAAAAACAGTGAGAGGTATTTTTCAAAAAACAGTTGAGGTCTGTAGTGAATACAGAAAAGGACACTGACCTATGTTGAAATGTCTCAGGCCGATCTCTCATCCCTCCTTTCCTCTCCATGTTCAGAGGAGTCCAGACATGCAAAACGATAATTCTTATTTAGACAGTTTTTAACAGAATATTTTAGAAAAGCCCCGGGCTTCAGCACAGTAGTCCCTTTTTTGAATTTGCTGAAAAAACATAGTGAGCAGTACCTTTCTTTCCCTCTCTTTTTCTTTTTTTTTAAGGGATTGAGTTTGGTATGAATCCCAGTGGTTAGCCCAGGAGATCTATCTGTTGGGGAGGTCAGTAGTCTGCTTTTCAGTGGACTGGGTGGCAAACTGTGTTCAATATTTGATCTAAGTACTGATGTCAGCAGTATGCACTTGCTGTTTAATTCACATAATCGATATCCTTACTCTTAGGTACTTAGATTGCTGCTGAAAATCATCCTCCAGCTCTGCCACTTTCACTGTCACATGAGGAATGAGGATTAGGGTTTTAAGCAGAGGAGTTGAAGGCTCCAGAACCTTTTCTGTACCTTCAAGATGTTCTTTTTGAAGCAAATGCAAATTGAGAAAATTCATCTGTGTGTGCATCCTTGCTGTTTATGTAAAGGAATCTATATTTTGGTTCTTATCATTCATACAGAATCACTCATCACTCACACAGAATTTCTGAATATTACAGATTGTGGACTTGAGGATGCGTTGCCTATTTCATTTTTAGGCAGGCACTCACTGCTTGGAAATTATGCATAATATGCATTACATACATACGCTGAGGGTTTGCTTTAGTAATTGATTCATTAGCCAAATAACTTTCCTTTGGAGTGTTTTTCGTCTGCAGATGTTTCAGTAAGTCTTTAAATGAGCAGTAGCCCTCAGGATTTCTTCTGTGGGGGAGAAAGACTATCAAAATTTCAGTACACTGGTTGCTGATACTGAATGTCAGGAAGTGTTAAGTGTGTGTGTGAATGTGTGCAGAAGAGTTGATAATTGAGTCTAGGCAGAGCCATTCCTACGCTCTTTAATAACTTGCTTGCCCCAAGGAAAGCATATGCAATTCTGAACTTGTACTCCTTTTACCATGTTGCTTTTGTGAAATGCAAAATAATAAGGTGGGGGGCAGGACAGGGGGACTATTTTATCTGCGTGAAAGTCATTTAACTTTGAGATGTGTAGTTGCAAAATTAAATTCAAGGACATTTAGTTTTTAACATCTTCTGGTGGTTGGATAAATAAAGTGGTCTCTTTGCTCATGATACATAGGCTTTTCCTAAATTCGTGTGTCAAATCCTGTTTTGTTTTTTGTCTAAACTCTGAATACCAGCACTCGTCTTGAGCTGTTACTAAGATTTTTAGTTTTACAGTTTGGGTGTAGTCATAAAAGGTGTGAATTTAAAACAAAGAAAAAAAAAAGTAAAAAGAACCATAGTTCTCTGCTATTTGGTCACTACATGGCAGTCGATACTTTTTAAAAAGTATCTTGAGAATGCCCATTCATTTTAGCATAAGCTTGTAGAGTGAGTCAGTTAGTTAGACATTTTCAATCTTCCTTTAATTGGCCATTCTCTAAAAAGTGTGCTGCTGAGCTTTTTGCTAACAATTCACGATCAGTTCATGATGCCTTAATATCTGTTATATTAAAAAAGTATCAGAGAATAGTAAACTTTGGTTTGCATGTAACGTTATAGAGATAATGGTTCAGCATATACATTCATATGTAGGTGTTTGCACATTTGGTACAATGTTAGACTGAAGGACAGATAAAGGGATGAGGATTGTCCGTTACTGGAGAAGCTGAAGCTAGCACTGCTATGCAGTTCTCTTCCATAGCTGTATGTTACTGTCCAGAAGCATTACTGGTGTGTCATCATTTCCTATTATTAATTTCAATTTACTTTCTTGCAGGGCTTTATAGCCTATGTTTTTAATTTCCTCTTGTCAAATTCCTGTAAATAATTATAGACAGTTTTCTTTACCTTGGGCCATCACACAGCTAGTTCTTCTAATCTTTGCTTGTGAGTAAATTTTATTACCTTCACAAACATTTTCTTGCTTACTTTTTTTCTTCACCTTTGGGAAGTAAAAATGCTAATGGTGTGTATGGTTGCACCAGAACCAAAGGAAGAGAATTGCTGCATTTCCTCAGTACCGTGGCATGGGCATCTCTGCACTTCAGACTTTAAAACAGGTCTCTTGGTTAGTGGAATACACACTGTGAGCTTACATATTCTGTGACTACAATTTTCAACAATTCCAGTTTCAGCAAATGATCTTAACCTTGCTGCATTACTTGTGTTCTTTTCCCCCTCGGGATGTATTGGCTTATATCTTTCAAGACCTCTATTCTGTCTGTCTTGATCTTAAGTTACTTCCTTGGACATCTGAGACTTACATAGTTCTTGCTGTATTTGACATCTCAGTATTTTGTTTTGCTCGCTGTGCCTGCAAGATTCACTCTGTGCTCCATTTGTGCTGTAGCACTTTATGCAACTGTAGTGCTTTATGCCTTGGTTTGTTGCTTTATAACATTCTAATGAGATTGGAGCATGTAAGGTACATAACTGCATTATTAGTTCACAGCTAGTATTTTTTTTTAATTCTGAGGCATACAGGTTCCTTTATGAACAAAGTCTTTTGACATAAAATGTCTACTCTGTTTAACATTATTTTACACATGGAGCATTTAACATGAAAAGGTAGAAGTCTGTTGCTGTTTGTAGGTAGTACTTGAGGAGGGGAGGGGTTCTAGGAATAGCACAAGTAGGTTTATATTTCATTGCAGTGCATGTTGTGCATATGTATAAAAATTCAAAAGAAGAACCTAAGATGGATTCCTCTAGCTTGAGGAGAAGATCAGTGCAAATGAAACCCTTGGAAACCAGGTGAGAAGGGCTGTTGTGCTTCTATCTTATAGGTCTCTTGGTTCTGAATGGGCTCCAAAATGTTTTTCATACTCTGACAGAAACTAGAAACTATACGAATGAAGGACAGCATCTAAAACAGCTATGATTTGTTGTTTTTTGCTGTCTTTGCGTTCTGCCGTCCCCTTTTATTTTTCAGGTTGTTTTTGCCATAGTATAGCTTTTCCATTAAGCCTAGACGATATCTGTAATTCAAAGAGTTGTTGATGTGGGAAGCAGCATGTCCTACAGAAACAAATAAAAGGACTAAGTGAAAGCATGTCATGAAATCAGCCACCATGTCACCTCATGGCTATTCTAGATACCTTAGCTAGGAAAGGTAGGGTGAAAAAATACTCATGTAGCAGTTCCTTTGCAGTGCTTGTAGACAACTTGTCTTTTTATTGTAGGTGTGGAGGGCGCAGCTTTCCAGAGTAGACTTCCACATGACCGTATGACATCTCAAGAAGCAGCCTGCTTCCCTGATATAATCAGTGGGCCACAGCAGACACAGAAGGTGTTTCTGTACATCAGGAACCGCACCGTAAGTGTATTGTAAAAAGTATTGATGATAAAGGTATAGGGCGTTTGTGTAGCAGTGTACCTTGCAAAGAGTTTTTGGCAGTTACCATGTCTAATAATTAGTAGATGTTTGCATTTGCAGTGTTTCATTTCTGGCATCCTCTCATGCTCTTAAGTTGTTAAAGAAGGTATTACCCAGTCCTCGATTAAGGCAGTGCTCTGAAACAGTGTAAGTAATCTATAGTGTATTTACAATATCCAAAACATGGTCATAATGACATCAAAACTATGTGATTGAGCTCATACAGCTTTTAAATAGCAAACAAATAGAGCATTCATACCAGTTTTCTATTTTTGGTCACAGCTTAAAGTTTCAGTAGGATACTTATATTATTGCTTAGAATAAGGCAAAAAGTAAACCCTCTCAGCTTTTGCTTATTTTTTTTTACTTAGAATTCTGTTGCTGTACTCAGACATCAAGTCAGTTGTGTTGCTTATTCTCAGAATGGAATAGTTACTTTTCAGCTTGGATTTCATAAGAGTTGTCTCTGAACAAATGAAAGTCTGCTTCTGAATGTTTGTAGAATCTCTGCTCGATATAAAACTTCCATGCTGCTTAAAAACAGAAGGAAGATACAATGTTAACATAATTAGTTGGAGAGTTTATTCAAGCAAGCCTGAAGTTTAAACCTTAATAAAACTTAAACAGTAGTACTGTCTTTAAGGGTGATTCTTTTAAATTGTGACAGTGTTTTTAGATTCCTCAGTATGCAAACAAGATTCAGCACTTTCCCCTGTACTTAAAGTGTTTTAGAAAACACAACATTAGAAAAATCAATAGTAGGAAAGCAAAAAAAAAAACTTTTAAATTTTTTACTGGTACCATATTTAAGAGAGAAAACAACTTACAAACCACTTAATAAAGCCTCATGCTGAAAATCTTTGGAAAAGCAGCCTTTCTTGACCATAAGACAATGGAATTTTTGTCTGTCTTCCCATCCTTTTTTTTACACACTTGAGATTGTGATGCCCCTTGACAGTCAGTTAATGACAGTAGCATCCAATTCTTGAAGAATTATTCAGTTGAAATTTAGGCATTGTGGACATCTTGCTCAGAGTGACTTCTGACTTTCCAGTGAAAGTTCTTCTAAGTTCTAGTTCTAACTGAAGTTGTAACTTTTGGAAGGGAAGTCATGAGACATGTTTGTGAAGACCGCTTAAGAAGCAGAGTCATCAAAATTCTAGTAGCATTAAAACAGACCAAGGGAAGCCAAAAAATTTGAATAACAGTTTGCACAATGTGTACAGTGATAAATCCCTTTACAAACACATCAGAAACAGAAGCCTTCTGCTGACACTAAGAAATTACTAGGATTTAAAGGAATGCTTGGAAGGAGAATTTTCAGGGTTGCATTAGCAAAAATGTGTCATTAATCTTCTGACCTTAATTGCTATGGGGGAGATTAGAGAAGTTCCTAGGCAGGAATCCCTTTCTTGATTGGACTTGAGTGGATCTTCTCCAGTCAGGCTAGCAGAGGTCATAGAATAGCAGATCAAGTGAGTGGTAGTATAAACCCAGTGCCCAGCAGGTCTGTGGAAAAGCTATGAACCGCAGCATGCGTCCTCTTGCTTATAGCTGGCACAGTACCAAGGAATTTGAAAATATTGACAAGGGCATGAACACTCAGTTCCAAGGAGTTAGAGTAGTGAGTCTGGTATTTCCAATGGTAACAAATGTAGAATCGAGTGAATGACCTGTTTGGTGAAAACATAGTTTGGAATGCTAACGGTAGGCTTTATAAAGGAAGGTCATGCTTTTATAATCCACCTGAGTTCTTTGAAGGATTCTATACGAAAGTGGGCAAAGGAGATCCAGTTCATGTGATCTTCTATATCCCCTGGAGCACCCCTCCCCCCGTGCTGTGAAATCCCATGCTAAATTACTGTTCGTTGAAACAGATCATGCCTTTAGAAATACTTCAAGGCCTGCGCTGGTCAGCATATTCATGAAGGTTTAGTTTTAAAAACTAGAACTTTTAAAAGAGATGGTCATTTGTCACACATACCAAGTTATTTTTAGGTCGTAAAATTTGCAGCTGCAAAAAAATGCTGAAGTCTCTTATGTGTAACTGCACATAAGTAATATAGCAATTGAAATAAATTTTAAATAAAAGTAAAGTTACATGGACAAGGGAAAGTAATTGTATGTATACATAGCGATTTACATCTATAAATATAGGTTATGGTCTTTGAACTCTTCCAATTGAGAATGAAATCTTAGAGTTCTGGTATGTAGTACTATTAAATAGATTCACAATCAAAAAGGAACATCATTAAATTACTTGGTAATAAGTAGAAGTTATATGCTGAAGATAAAACTTGCTACAGTTGGCCTCCCAAATTATATGGAAACTTTCCTCTTCATTATGTTTGTATAATCTCCATTTTGTGTTATCTATGAGAAGCTGAGAATTTCACTAGTGTAATTGTAGAGAAATACCCAAAGAAGTAATTTTGGAATGTAAAATGGTGTGGATATGCTATGTATGACCTAGAGTTACATGCTGAACAGCTAAATATGCTTTCAGTGTCATGGAGTAGTTCTTGGGGAAATGAATTGTGACTAATTTTATGACTCTTTCTAGCATGAAATTACGTTTATTTTGCACGGGCAGCTGTAATTCTATTTCTGCTTTATTTTGAAGTGTAACTGTCATCTAAAATTCAGTAGTGTCCTTAAGAGTATGTTTTAACATTTGGTTAGCCCTGAAGCAGTCTGGCAGATGGTCTCAACGATCTTCATTAGATCCCTTTCAACTGAACTGTTCTATTCCCTGTATGTACATGGTCAATATATTCCATGCTATTGTCTTATTTTTGGATGCTTAAAGGTCTGAGATAAATCGACTTAATTAGATGACAGTTACTTCTGTAGCTTTTACAAAAATTTGAAATTCAGTGCTGCAAAGTCAGATGCTGGTTAATATTGCTGGCTAATGTTGCCAGCCCAATTAAAATGTCACACAAAATACTGGCCATGCAAGTGGAAACACTCACAGAATCATAAAACAGTTTTGGTTGGAAGGGACCTCAAAGATCATTGGGCATGGACACCTTTCACTAGACCAGGTTGATCAAAGCCCCTTCCAGCCTGGCCTTGAATGCTTCCAGGGATGGGAGTACCCACAGCTTCTCTTGGCAACCTGTTCCAGTGCCTCCCAACCCTCATAGTGAAGAATTTCTTCTTTATATCTAATCTAAACTTACCCTGTTTTTGTTTAAAGCTATTACCCCTTGTCCTATCACTGCACTCCCTGACAAAGAGTCCCTCCCCAGTTTTCCTGCAGCCCCCTTTAGGTACTGGAAGGCTGCTGTAAGATCTCCCCAGAACTTTCTCTTCTCCAGACTGAATAACCCCAACTACCTTAGCCTGTCTTCATGTGAGAGGTGCTCTAGCCCCCTGATCATCTATGTGGTCCTCCTCTGGACTCATTCTAATAGCTCCATGTCCTTCTTGTGCTGGGAGCCCCAGAGCTGAATGCAGTACTCCAAGTTGGGGTCTCATGAGAGCAGAGGGGAAAGAGTCCCTTCCCTCGCCCTGCTGGTCACGCTTCTTTTGTTGCAGCCCAGGATACAGTTGGCTTTCTGGGCTGCAAGCACACGTCTGGCTCATGTTGAGCTTCTTTGTCCACCAACACCCCCAAGTCCTTTTCATCAGGACTGCTCTCAATCCATTGTCTGCCGAGCCTGGTTTTGTGGTTAAGGTTGCCCTTACCCAGATGCAGCACCTTGCACTTGGCCTTGTTGAACTCTGAGGTTTGCACAGGTCTATGTCTTAAGCCTGTCAATGTCCTTAGAAGAAGGCTCTATGAAGCATTATGGCTCTTATATTTGGAGTTTTTTTTCTTTTGGTATATGCTTTCTTTTACATGTGATTAGGAGGTTACTAACTTGACGTATTTACACCTGTTTAAAATGGTTTAGGTAAGTAAAATGGATTGTATTGTACATTAAAGAGCACTGGAAGGTAAGGTTCCTTGTAACTGGTGCATGTTGGATAGCATATCATCCCTTGTCGGGGTTTGGTTACAAATGTGTACATGGAAAACACTTATTTTGTTGCTTAATAATGTGTCTTACTATTTGTTTAACAGCTTCAGCTCTGGTTGGATAACCCGAAGATCCAATTGACATTTGAGGCAACTATCCAACAACTAGAAGCACCTTACAATAGTAAGTCAAGTTTTTCACTGACAAAACTGTACTTTATATATCATCTCAATTTTTCAGATTTGGGAAAAAGCAGCTCAAAGTCAAGAGAGGACTTCAGATAGGTCCTTTTCTTTATGTGCAATGAATGCTTGGCAAGCGTTTGGCTACAAAATGAAATACTGCAATATGCTAATGTTTCAAAGTTTGTTCCTTTAGTAAGGAAAAATATCCGTAGTGGAATTCATGAAAGCTGATAAGAGATGGGTTGTTACAGAAGCTTCTTGCAAGTAAATTCACATGCAGCTTTTAAATTTTGTTACAACTTAATGGTGGTTTGATGTTGTGAGTTTCTTGTTTGTAAGCTTTCTGGATGACATTCAGAAGTTGCATTAGTCTTGAACAGTGTGACATAGAAAAGCCAATGCAAGAGCAAGGAGCTACAGCCTGCAAATATAGGATCTCCCATCGTTCTCAAAAAAGATTTTGATAAACTGAAAAAGAATGGAGGGAAGCTATAAAAAAAAAAGTAGTTAAAAGAAAGTAATGCTGAAATGAAAGCACATGCTATCAAGTATTGCAAAATAGTGAATTATCAGTGTTACTAAAAAGAGTTCAGTGCTGCCTGTTTTCCAAACAATATTTAAAACTACAGTATAGCATGGAAAACAATTTGTGGTTTCTAGAAAATTTTTACCTCTGTCTTCTGTCGGGAATATGGATTCTTCAACAGAGCAGCTGGGGGTGCAGAAATGGATGCGTTCAGTGTGATTTTGCTGGGTTGCTGCTGTGACATGCTTGGTTGTGAATGTTTTTAGTTATGTGCTGCTGAGCATACAGTAATCTTAAAATGTTACAATTTTTTAGGTGATACAGTGCTAGTTCACAGAGTACACAGCTATCTGGAGCGGCATGGACTAATCAACTTTGGTATCTACAAAAGAGTGAAGCCCCTTCCAAGTAAGGAACTTGAAAGCTGTGTCTAGATGGAGTTTTGCTTGTATTAATCTTTGATCTGAGTGGACAAATTTTGGAGCACCTTTTAGTCTATTTCTGGGATTGTGGTGCTGTGACAGTAATTAAAGCCTGCAAGACATCTGGCTAGATCTTCACTATCACTAGATCTTCACTGGAACAGGCTGTCCAGGGGGGCTGTGGAGTCTCCTTCTCTGGAGACATTCAAAATCCGCTTGGATGCATTCCTGTGTGACTTGATCTAGGTGTTCGTGCTCTGGCAGGGGGATTGGACTAGATGATCTTTCAAGGTCCATTGCAGTCCCTAACATCCTGTGTTTCTGTGATGTTCATGGTTTTCATTCTGGCATGGAGAAGCCATGTGTTGCTAGGTTGAGCACTTTTAAGAGGGAAAAATCTTAGCAAACCTCCTGTAGATAGTTCTATGGCTGTTTAACTGTTTGAGTTATCCTATTCTGTCTGGTGAGTTACCCTATTCTCTCATTGGAAGAACTAGGTAAAAATACCATATTGTACTTAATTCTCTTATTTGTAAAATTCAAGCATCATATAAGCAATTTCTGAATTTGGATGTCCTTAGAGCCAGTGAAAATGTGGCTGATAAAAAATTCTTACCGTGCACGAACAATTACTGTAATATTGGGACAGACTGTAAAAACTTCGGCATTACTTAGGCATACCAAAACTCAGCATTCCTATTCAGGTGTCATGTGTTTCAGCACCTGAGGTTTGAACTGGGCCTGTTGGTCTCTGCAATACGTTATTAAACCTGCTCTATGTTATCTGCACATGTGGTATAAAGCACAGTTCATTCTTGATACTCCATATTGTCTGTACAGTTGGTGTTCTTCTAATCAGTTACTGTATAATGGCAGTTTATTGGTAATGTTAAAAAAAAAAAAATCTAGTTTCATAGGCAAATTGTTTTCTTAGGAAACTTTGGAAAGTTGGTTTAACTTAAGCTGGCTTCTTCATAAGGAAAGGCAGTAGTTAAAGCTTGTAATGTAGCGACTGTCAGCTCACTGTTACCTGCCTTGGAGGTAAGATCCTCCAAAAAAGCTGGGGGGGGGGGGGGGGGTTGGATATCCTTTGGACAACAGAACCCCGACTTCATGAGGAACAAAATGCAGTAACTCCCAGCTAGTGTAGTCAGCATGGGTCTTTCAGAGCTGTTAGGTCAGTGTGTTCTTACTTGGCATAAGCATATTCCTGTAGGGGATCTTTACCCCAGGTCTGATACGTTTGCTCTCATGTATTGATGACAGATATCTAATAAATTAGCCTTATTTATAAAATTGATTTTTTTTTATTTTTAGGTGAGGACTTAGAAGACCAGCTTTTATAGCTGCTGGTGGTTGTTACTTCTCTGGAGACTTTTCTAGGAGTCTTTCTCTCTAATGTGTTTGTATATTGAATGATTTCAGTAGATCTTGTTTTCAATTTCTACTACTTTATAAAGCAGTCACTGCATATAAAGTTTGCAGAAAGTTGAAGGGTAGTTGACAGGTGCAAAATGAATGACTGATGGAGAATGACCATGAAGTAAACTTAACCTGCATTAAAAGGAATTTAGATGTTAACAGTAGCTAATGTCTAACATTAACTAGACTAACAGTTATATGAAGTTTTATTCATTCAATGATAACTAACTTGAAATAAGCAGAAAATTCACAAGACACTGTGCTTAGGTGTTCCTGTAGGATAAGAGATGCTGATGAACACCTTGATTCAGCTCCAAAGCTTTCCAGGTTTTGTTGTACTGGGTCAGGAGGAAATAAAGCTGTGATACTTTGTAGCACAGAAATTAGTAAGAATCAGATTCTTCAAAATAGTTTTTTTTACTTGTTTTCTTTCTCATCATAGATGTGCTACTGACCAATTTCTCTTGTACTTGTCTAATGAAACAGGTACAAGAACATTTTTGAAGTACTTTACTGTTACCATATTACTTACATATTTACCTCAGTTTTATTTCTGTGGCTAATCAGTTTGTTAAAAAGCTTTTACTGCGTGAATTGCCAATGAGAAGAAAGCTGCTTTTCATTCCTGATGTCTCTTAGACACAACTTGAACTTAACTGCTTACACTGTAGTGATGCACATATATAGCCTATGACTTATTTTTTTCTTTTCTTTTTTTCTTTCCAGCCAAGAAGACAGGAAAGGTGATCATTATTGGTTCTGGAGTCTCAGGGTTGGCAGCAGCTCGCCAGTTGCAGAGTTTTGGGATGGATGTCACAGTTCTGGAAGCCAGGGTATAAATATCTGTGCTATTTTACTTTTATAATGAAATGTAAGCAGTAACTGCATTTGGCGCTACCATAAGACTGACTATTCCAGCAGCATGACCAAAGATGGGTAAACTCATTTCTTGCAACCAGATGGAAGGTATGGGAGTACTAAACTTGTCTCACTAGAGAACAAGTGTATATGTTCTCATTAGGAGTTGACTAATGCTCTCTCAGGAGAGAACTGTATAGTCAGGTGCTAGTGCCATATGCTTACCACCAGTAATATTTGGAATCTTTTTCCTTTGGTGATTAACTGATTTTTTTCATTGGAAAGTAGAATACAAGTCTGTATTTCAAGAACTTAAATATGTAAAATACAATTATTTTTTGTAATTCCATTATGTAGTTAGGTGGGATTATTTGTTGCACTGTTCAATTAATCATTTATTCATTCTTGTTTATTACTGCGTCCTTTTATAACCAGCTCTAGGTAGAATCTCGTTGACTTAATTTTTTTCATATCTAGTCAACTAGAAACAGTTTACTACTAATTTTAATTAATTGAAACCTTAGACTGATTACTTTGGAATTTATCTTTAGTTTACTTCCTGACTTCATTTTGTTAATATGCTTGCTTGGACACTTCTAGCACAGATTGTGTGAGGTTGTTTCTATTGAAGTAATGTGTCAGATTTCTCTTTGTTTTGCTAGCTACTGCTCTTATTCATAGGTAGTAAGAGCTGCAGGCTATGTGCTTCCCAGTTTGCATACCACTAGAGCAAAGGAGAACACAACAATCTAACTGTTTAGGTCTCTCTTACACACCTGAATGCATTATGTTTTTTTATTTTGTTTCTTAAGATGGAAGTTAAGAATCCATGGTGTAATTTGGGTTTTGTTCGGTGCATCTGATGACATTTTTTATTATGACAAGTACATAAATTTGACAGAAGGGTATTTTAGAATCTTAGAGTTTAGATTCTAGAGTTTTAGAATCTTAGAATTAGAATCCTTAGCATTATTTTTGCTTTTTTTAAGGCTGTTTGGTGTTTTCATTCATTATGATTTCAATGATTTGGGGGTAACTTCCTTGTGTCCACTCGTTTTCTGAAACTTTCAGACTACCAGTAATGTTTACATGCTGCTGAATTTCTGATTTTATTACAAAAAAAAATCAGAATTTACAGTATCATATGAATTAGTAGCTGTATGGGATATTTGCTCCTAGTTAATTGATTTTTGTCAGATAACATCCTACAAGCTGGACTGAGTATAGGAAAAGAAGGCCTTTTGCTTTTTCTTTCTAAGTTTACTATGGTAGGAACAGAAGTGTCATTCTTTAGTCAATGTGCCAAGAATAAAACCCCTTTTTTTTCCCCTGTTTCTAAAATGGTCTGTTGATACGTGGTTGTCGTCTTGATTTATAGTTGGCTCTTTGGCAGAAAATAAATATGAAAAATTGTGAGATGGTGTTCCTAACCCTTAAATTTAGTTGTTGGGCACACTTGAATCATTTCTAGGGTAGGTATTGGGATTTGTGGTAGGAAGTGGAGGGAGGAACTGTAGTACATAACTTTAATCTGTGCATTGGCAATGAAGGACTTTTGTACAGCTAGACTTAACGGTGATTCTAAGAAGTCAGTGTTAGACTTCTCTTAACTTTTTTAATGCAACTTCAGCATTTTATCCGTTAACTCAGGCAAATCAATTGAGGTCAAGTATTCATTTGCAGAGCTTCTTTTAAAAAAATAATCTGTTCTGTTTATTGAACCTTTGGCTGTGAGAATGTTTAGTGCATGTTCTGTAGAAGGTTGTGATGATTTAAGATGAATATGCTGAATGTGTTACCAGGTTTTAATACATTGTGCTTTTTTAAAAGGACCGAGTAGGAGGAAGAGTTGCTACGTTTCGCAAAGGGAACTATGTAGCTGATCTGGGAGCAATGGTGGTAACAGGACTTGGTGAGTTTTTCAAAGTAACCAGGGGGGTGCAGAGGAAATCTGCAGGTCAAGATGCTACAAATCTGAAGTATTACGCTGTTTCAATTACTAGCCAAAATAATTGTTTCTTAACACCAGAACTAGAGGTTCTTGTTTGACCTCTTTGGCAGTTAGAATTTTTCATCAGTGATTTTTTCATAATAAATGTGAACTCACGCCAGAAGTTGAGATTTTTATTTGGTGCCCTAGGTTTGATTGGTCACTGAAGTTGTGCTGGTGCTTGTTATGTCATTGAGATGTTGTAAAAGCATTTTATTTGGTTTGCTCATGCTTAGTGGAATTCTTTCCTCTTTCCTTGGCTTGCTATCGTTTTGTGTGTCTGTTCCTTTGCCTAGTTCCTATAAGATGATGTCTCCACTGGGTACACTGCACTTAATTGGCAAGTCTTTATAAAGCTGCTGTACTCAGCTGCCACTGGGCCTCTGAGCTGAGGTCCAAGGACTGAATCACTAGGTAACTTATCTGTCTTGTAGTTAAGTCTGTATTAAATTGCGTATAGAAACTTTTTGCAGAGTATTGAATTTGCACACTCATGGTAAAACAGATTTAAGGTTTCCTAGTTAAAGACTAATATTTTTATATTTAATTCATTATGAGTGTTTCCTTCCCCAAAAGAATCTATCCTTAGTACTGAACTTGAATCAAATCTTGCTGTACTGAAGGAGATAGCAGATAGTTTGTAGGGCAGCCTTCATGTTTCTGAATCTGGAAAGGAGGGATGACTACTGAAAGCTAAAATTCAAGAAGGTGAAAGACTGAAACTGTGGGATATTTTCTGTTTTTGTTAGTTTTCTTTAGCAAGTAAACTGTGGAAAAGCTATTTTTTGTAGTTCACCAAGTACCTTCTAGGTGATTGAATTTGAAACACTTGAATTTATTGAACCTACTTCAAAACATTGTTTTGCTTATTGGTTGCATCTCTAATGACAAGAAGATATTAGTGTGGCTTAAATTCCCTGTGGGTTGAACTAACGTTCCAGACTGGTCAGTTTGCAGAATCAGAGAACATTGCAAAGCTAACTTTGCAAAGTTTTTCCCCAAGGTTTACTTTGTAATGTAAATCCATGTCACTTCCTCTCCCCTGTATGCCATTTCCTATTTGTGTCAGTGCTTTCCCTATCCTCTGCCATATTTACAGATGCTTAGAGATTTCTGCCTTCCTTGTATTTCTACATGGAATCTCTTAGATATTCTAATATTTTTATTTACACATCTTCCAGGTAGAGTTGGTGTGCATGGTTCATCTTCATACATTGTATTTACTAGTGTTGCTTGCTGTTGCTCCACTATGTTTTTAGGGACTGAATTCTTAATGTTACATGTCAGCAGACTCATAAAACTCCCAAATTTACTGTGCAGTTGTAGAAACTTTCCTTTGTTCTTCAAACACCATGTGGACATTTTGAAAACATAGCTATAAACTCTTGATCTTGCTAAGGTTGCTGCCACCCACTTTTATAATCAACATTTTAACAATTGTTCCTTAAGTGTTGGTGGGCAGGTGTTTTTTTAATTTTAAAGTAGTTTATAGTGTGATTTTTGTATTTAATTGCAGACAGACTTTTCAGAAATACTCTAACTGTACAAAATGTTTTCCAGGAGGAAATCCCATGGCTGTAGTCAGCAAACAAGTGAATATGGAATTGGCTAAGATCAAACAAAAATGCCCACTTTATGAAGCAAATGGACAAGCCGTAAGTCTGATACTATTTTCATAAATCTCTTAAAAAGAAATAGTATCTCAAATGTATGTTTTCTGCCTATTGATCAAGCATGAGATAGCTTCTAGGAAGAGGCGGAGGTAGTAATGAAAACACGTGCCTTCTTGAGGCAGTGTAGTAGTATTTTAGCATATCTGCACTTGTTTTTCTAAAAGCTGTTTTTTCAGGTGAGTTTTTAACTTTGAGATTTCAGAGATTTTGTGGAAACCAAACTCCTGTTTGTTTTTCCCTCCCAGTCCAATTACTTTTTTTCCTTATGCAGTTGTCTGTCTCTCTCTTCTGTGAAAGAGTTGTCTGCTGTGCTGGGCCTCTACCTTTTCACAGAATCACAGAATTGTTTAGGTTAGAGTGAACTTCTAGAGGTCATCTGGTCCAACCCTTCTCAGGCAGGACCACTTAGAGCCACTTGACCAGAACCATGTCCAGACAACTTTTGAATATCTCCAAGGATGGAGGCTCTACAACCTCTCTGAGCAACGTTTTATGGTGCTCTATCACCTGCACAGTATGGAAGTGTTCAGGCAAACTCTTGTGCTCTCTGGTTTGTGCCTATTGCCTCTTGTCCTGGTACTGGTCACCACTGAAAAGAGCTTGGCTCTGTCCCCCTTGCACCTTCCTTTCTGGTATTTATAGACATCGATAAGATCTCCCCGAGCCTTTTCTTGGCTAGGCTGAACAGTTTCGGGTCTCTCAGCCTTTCCTGCCTTTCCTTATAGGAATCATAGAATGTCCCAAGTTGGAATGGACCCACAAGGATCATCGAGTCCAACTCCTGGCTCTGCACAGGTCTACCCAAAAATTCAGACCATATGTCAGAGATCATAGTCCAAACGCTTCTGAAACTGACAGGCTTGGTGCTGTGACTACATCTCCAGGGAGCCTGTTCAATTGCGTGACCACCCTCTGGGTGAAGTGCCTTTTTCTGATATCCTAACTGAAACTACACTGTCACAGCTTGACTTCATTCCCTCAGGTTCTATCACTTGTCGCCAGAGAGAACAGATTGGCACCTGCCCTTCTGCTCCCCGTCATGAGGAAGCTGTAGACTGCGATGAGGTCTCCTTTCAGCCTCCTCTTTTTCAGGCTGAACAAGCCAAGTGACCTCAGCTGTTCCTCGTAAGTCTTCCCCTCTAGGCCCTTCACCATCTTTGTAGACCTAGGATAGATTCTCTAGTCCTTTAATCATCTTTGTAGCCATTCACTGGCCTCTGTCCAGTATCTCCATGTCTTTCTTGTACTGGGAGATCCAGAACAGGACATACTACCTCCAGGTGAGGCCTCAGCAGTGCTGAATACGGCGTAACTTCCCTTGACGTGCTAGCAATGCCTTGGCTAGTGCAGCCCAGGTTGTTATATACAGATAGTCTTCTTTTTAATGCTGGCTTATGTTCAAATTCGTGTTCACCAGGAACCCCTGTGTTCTTTTCTGTCAAGCTGCTTTCCTGCTCAACAGACCCAAGCATGTCCTTGTACCTGGGGTTCATCCCTAAGTGCAGGACTTCGTAGACTTTGTACTTCTCCTTGTTGAACTTTGTGAGGTACCTATTAGCCCATTTTTCCAGCCTGTCAAGGACCTTCTGGATGGCAGCATGACTCTACGGTGTATCAGACATCTTCTCAGTTTTGAATCATCAGAAAACTTGCTAAAGGTATGTATGTATGCTCTGCCCTGTCATTAATGACAATTGAACATAACTGGACCCTCTAGTTACTGGCCTACAACTAGACTTTGAGCCACTGATCACAACACTTTAGGCCTCACCATTCAGCCAGTTTTTAACTCACATCCATGTCTGCCTGTCCAACCCACAGATCAACAGCTTGTGTATGAGGATATTATAGGAGATCTGAAGTGCAGGTAGGGACTAACCTCTGCTCTCCTTTCATCTATCAGGTTAGTCATTTCATTGTAGATTTTTATCAAGTTGGTCAGGTATAACCTCACCTTGGTGGATCCATGTTTGACTACTGGTATCATTCTTTGTGTGCCTGGAAATGGTTTCCAGGATTAACTACTGGGTGCCTCTATCTCACATTGTGATGACTCACTGTTTATACCTGATGACCCTGTGTGGCTTAAGAGTTGGGTGAACCAGTTTCATTGTAGGCACATCTGGCTTCTCAGTGTTGGTGGTGGTGAACGTGTTTTGCACTTGTAAGCCCTTAGGTGGTGCAGGTGTCTTCCGTTTGGTGCCAAAAGTCACCAGTTTCCATCCTTCATCTTCAGAGTTTATGCTTACTTCAACAATGGGCACGACACTATCAGGGTCTTTCATGCCGCTGGGGTCACAGGCTTTTCAAGCAGCAACAGAGAAGATCCTGTTTATTTATATTTCTTTTTCTCTGAACACTGTGCAGCCTGCTTTCTTCCTCTGGTTCATCTTTCTGCTTAACAGCGTAGCTTCACCAAAATGGCATATCTTATGCAGGACAGGGCTATCTTTCCTTGCCTCAGAGATTGGCCTCAGGGACCTGGAGGGCTGCATCTGCCATCTGAAGCTCTGTCTGTGTTGAAGTCTTCACCCTATCATGCATAGCTCCTCTAACACTTGTGGGTGGAAGAAGGGTCTGCACCATGTTACCACCATATCTGAAACCGCCAGAGATAGGTATTCAACTGTAGGCCCCGTTCTGCACAAGCTGCTGCATTTGCTGGCTGTTTCTGCACTTTTGTTGTTGCTGCTACTGTTTTTCCCCGAAATAAGTCCATTCTGGCTGTTCTACTTATCTCTTGAATTATAAAGAAATGACTAACCACTGCCACCTGGTTGAATACATGCAACAGTTCAGTAACAGTGTTCTTGAACTGGGATTCACAATCTTAATTAGCTTTATTTCTGTCCTTTGTAATGTCTGGCTCCGTGAACTTGTATGTATCTGGCTTGCTTAAGTTGTCCCTAATTTGTTTTTTCTCTATTACTGATTGTACTTCTCCCTTCACACACTCTGTTGCTAGGAAGAGAGACTTTGAAGGCCCGGGAGCAGAACTTTACTCGTGATGACTGAGACAGAGAAATTGAATACTTTAGTCTTCTCCACATCCATTACCACAAGATTCCTACTAGGTTCAGCAGTAGGTCTTTGTAGTCCTTGATAACTTCCTTTGTTTTTGCTGCTGCTATGTCAGCTCCTTTGCGTAACATCTCAGTTTTGACTCTGGATCATTTCTGGTTTTTTGTCATGCTATCTCTGCATGCTTGGGCAATGATTCCTCATTCCTCACAGACGGCATGTGTTGTTAAAATAGATACTTAAACTCGAACTTGGAAGATGGAGCTTTAAATGATCATCACAATTACCATCAGTTTCTTGAAACTGGGGCTCTAATTTTAAGTTTCAGTCTCAAAGAGAGTTGCCCGATGTCTTTTTATCCGGTAAGGATATTATGAAAGGGACTGTTGCTGAACTCACCTTCCAACAAGAAAATCTTTGTGTGTCTATACATTGGTTTGATTTCATTGTAGAAGAGAAGTTGGTTATGGTAATCATTTGCCAGCTGCTCTTGTAGCTATTTGGTCAGACATCCTGGCAAAGTGCTTTTATGTTGTACAGACCTCGGTGTCTGGCCATCTGAGAGAGCTAAGGTTATTAAATTTATTTTTATAAGTGCTGTTTTGAGCCACTTTTGTTACATTCTTAAAGGTTCACCCTAGTTAAGGACAAGTCATGCGTTCGTACGGTGGTGCCCAGAAAAAAGGTATCTGCACCCAGCCTTGCTCATTCCCCTGATTTGAGGAACGGTAACATTTTGAATTTTAGGTATGAGGTGGTGTGAATTTAGACTGTACTAGAGAAAGTAATACAATATTTCTGTGGTTTCTGTTAAAATGTTCACTACTACTGCAGCGTCCTGTCTGAGACAGGCTGAGAGCTTTTGTGACCTATATTTTTCTCCTTACTTGTGAGTAGGTTATCACAAACTTTCTTCTTCGACTCCTAGGTTCCAAAAGAGAAAGATGAAATGGTGGAGCAAGAATTCAATCGTCTGTTGGAAGCCACCTCCTATCTCAGTCATCAGCTCGATTTTAATGTTCTCAATAATAAGCCTGTCTCCCTAGGTCAGGCTCTGGAGGTTGTCATACAGTAAGTGACTTTGTTCTTCACAGTAGAATTTCCTATTTTACAGAGGATTGTCCAAAAGAAATATGAAATAATTTGATGCTACTAGCTGTTTGGTTGCTTCTAGGTTCTTGTTCACATGTTTCTTGTGTAAAGTAGCGAACATTTTGTTAGAAAGCTTCCTGACAGTCACTACTACAGTAACTGGTAGTGGATAATGACTTAATATGCATTGGCGTACTTATTACCTACTTACTAGGCCTGGAGTGTCTTCCCTCTGAGGAAAGACTGAGAGACCTGGGTATGTTCAGCCTTGAGAAGAGAAGACAGAGGATTTTATTAATGTTTACAAATATCTGAAGTGTGGGAGACAGAGGGACTTGGCCAACCTCTTTTCAGTGCTTTGTGGGGACAGGACAAGGGACAGTGGGGAAAAAATGGAGCACAGAAAGTTCCGCACCAACATGTGAAAGAACTTCTTCACAGTAAGGGTGACGGAGCACTGGAACAGGCTGCCCAGGGTGGTCATGGAATCTCCTTCTCTGGAGATATTCAAGGCCTGTCTGGATGCCTACCTGGGCAACCTGCTCTAGGGAACCCCTGCTTTGGCAGAGGGGGGTGGACCCAATGATCTCTTGAGGTCTCTTCCAGCCCCTACAATTCTGTGATTCTGTGATGCTCCAACTGAAAGGTAATGACACTTATAATATACTTTTTAATAACATCAGGCAACTTCAGGCTTGTGTTTTAGCCAGTCAAGTATCATTTATTTACAGAAATTTTTGTGAAATTTCTAGTTCCTATACTAGTATTTACTTAAAATATCTTATATGCTTGTATGCATTACACAAATGAGATTATAATAATGAGCTTTCTTAATACTGCTGGGATTTTATACTGAGCTGACTCTCACTTTTTACGTATTATAGATTGCAGGAGAAACATGTGAAGGATGAACAGATTGAACACTGGAAAAAAATTGTGAAAACACAGGAGGAATTGAAAGACCTTCTTAACAAGGTCAGGTTTTGTTCAGTGATGATGATTAGAACAGGAAGCTAGCTCTATCTTCCTCTAATGGCAAAATGTTCCAAAACAAACCTGAACAATAAAAAACAGGTGTTATTAATGCTGTTCTTAAAAATATCTGTTCATTTAAGGCCTGCCAGGAAGCACTGTTATCACAAAGGAACACCAAAAACTTTTTAAATTCATGCTGCATTTCTAGTCTTCAATTTTTTTCTCTTCCCTTTCAGAAATAATTAGGGAAAGTACCTAACTTTTTACATAAAAGGGCAATAAGTACTGCAAAAAAAAATCTTTTAAAGAAAATCATTTAAGTAGAGAGCTAACATAAAAGTTGAGTAGTTTTCTCTTTGTGTGAGAGGATTTCGTCCCCATATGTAAAGTGGAGCACATGTTTGAGCAGAAGACTGTAAAATGTCAAGCTGGGAAAAGAAAGGGAGAAGACAGACATGATCAAACAGTGTTGTGTCATAGCTTCCATTAGAGATGTTGATAATGACTAAGGCTCTTGGGGGGGCGACAGGGGGAATAGTATTTTAAAATGTTTAGTTTGCTTACCAATGGGAATAACTGTGAAAACAGTTTGAAAGTTAAGTGCTTTGAGGAGACGATAATTGAATCTGTGATTTGTAGTGTAGAAACACTGTCTAGGCCATCTCTGGAGTCCTACTTAGGATGTTTTTAGTTGTAGTAAGTAGGATCTTCTCCACGGAAGTTTCTCAAATGAAATATGTCTGAGGACAGCTGATCTTGTTCTTCATTTGCAAAGTGTTTTGTTAGAAGTCAGTGATGTTGGGTTTAAGCATGTTATTTTGAGGCTGGTGGTATCTATTTTGGCTTTGTGGAGGTAGAATTGCATATAGGTAACATCTGGAAATCCCTGTTATAATGGCATACTTTGAGATGAATATCCATTTTACACAGTAACTCCTATGAAATCTACCTACTCTCCTTATTTTCTTTTTCCCTTTTCCTACTACACCTTAAAAAGATGGTGAATTTAAAAGAGAAGATTAAAGAACTCCATCAGCAGTATAAAGAAGCATCAGAAGTGAAGCCACCTCGGGATATTACAGCAGAGTTCCTTGTGAAAAGTAAACACAGAGATCTGACTGCGCTTTGCAAGGTAAAGGATGATGTACATGTGGCATTTAATCATAGGATCAGAGTTGTAGAATATCATGAGTTGGAAGGGACCCACAAGGATCACTGAGTCCAACTCCTGGCTCCACACAGAATCAACCAGAAATCAAACTATGTCAGAGAGCATTGTCCAAATACTTCTTGAACTCTGACAGGCTTGGCATTGTGACCGCTCCCTGGGGAGCCTGTGTTAGTGCCCAACCACCTTCTCAGTAAAGAACCTTTTCCTATTTCCTAATAACCAGCCTGAACCTCCCCGTCACAGCTCCATCCGTTTGTTCCTTTGGGTCCTATTGCTGGTCACCAAAGAGAAGAGATCAGTGCCTGCCTCTCCCCCCCCTCCTTGTGAGGGAACCATAGGCTGCATTGAGATCTGCCCTCAGTCTCCTCTCCTTTAAGCTGAGCAAATGAAGTGATTTCATCCACTCCTCATTCATCTTGCCCTCTAGACCCTTCATCTTGGTAGCCCTCCTTTGGACGCTCTATCCAAAACTTCACACAGTACTCCAGGTGAGGCCACAACAGAGCAGAGCAAGACAATCCCTTCCCTTGACCTGCTAGCAATGCTGTGCCTGATGCTCCCCAGGATACAGTTGGCCCTTTCAGCTGTCAGAGCATGCTGCTGACTCAGATTTAACTTGCCATCAAGCAGAAAAATCAGATTCATTTCTGCAGGGCTGCTCTCCAGCCTCTTGTCCCCAAGTCTGCATGTATAGCCAGGGGTTGCCCCTTCCCAGGTGGAAAATCAGCACTTGCTCTTGTTAAAATTCATGAGGTTAGTGATTGCCTAGCCCTCTGACTTGTCAAAATCTCTCTGCAAGAGCTCTCTACCCTCAAGGGCATCAACAGCTCCTCCTAATTTAACATTGTCTGAACCCATAAGTCTGTGGTCTCTGAAGACCTCAGCAACCAACTAACGTTATCTGATATAAATGCTCACTCAAATACAGCACTCTCAGAGAATGTAATAGGGCATAACTCTGGGTTATAATACTGATAATAAGGCTGTATTTAATATCTTACTTACCTGTCCTTTGTGTTCTTGATGGAGAGTATTAACATTTTGAAGGCTCAGTTTTATGTATCCATCTATGCTGGATCACATCTGAGAGTATTTAACATGTTGAAGGCTAAGTTTTAGGTCAAACTTGATTGTAAGTACTACTTGGTCCCACAATAGTCTGGAAATAAAATCTGTATTTGAAGAGAGATGCTCTTCCTCTAAGACGAAAAAGCTGGGTAGAGAGAAGACTTACTCAGGAAACCAAAGACTTTACACAGCTCTATCTTGACAAGCCAAGCGTGTGTGTGCCTTAAAAGGAAGCCCTAGAAACCAGTCTTTCTATGGTGAAGACATTCTGTTAACGTAGGTAAGATGGAATCACAGATCATTTTTCAGCTGCTACTTCATTAGAAAATAAAAATCTATACTTGGAGTCCAAATGTGTTTGGGCTATTCTATAGTCCTGTGGATATTTCTTTTCAAGTCTATTTTTTGTCAGCTAGAAGAGTATAGCAGATCTTTTCCAACTGGTAATACAATCCAGAGCATTTATCAACGTCACACGATGCACTGAAAAGTCACAGTGGCTTCAGTGGGAAAGAAGAAAATTCAGGTATTTACTGAGTTTTTAGTAAAGACCTCCCCCTTCTGTCCCTGCCCCACCCATGTCAATAAAGAAAAGTACTAGTAAGTCTGTTGTACAAGATTGGAATGTGTGTTTTTGTTTTCCCTTTTGGCTAGGCCCTGAATAAGTGGGGATCTAGGTTCTTATATAGTGAAATTGAGAGCAGACTTCTACATTCCTTCTCAGTTCTTTCATGATTAAAAAAAAAAGTGATGAAAGTAGTGGTTTTATAATCTGAAAAAAGAGCTCAGTTTGTAAAACAAAGTAAGATAGCACTAGTCTGTACTTCATCTGTAACCTCTGATCAGTGTGCATACAATGTGTGTGTTGTCAAAATATATTTTTAATTACAAATAAGTACATCATTCACCCCTGCCCCTTGCTCATTTTCATGCTTTCTTAGTGTTGAGTAGTGTGTTAACTATGTGAAAAGTAACAAAGTAAATAGCACCCTGTCCTGTTCTGAGAAAGTATACTTTAATTAGTGAATCTCATTAAATATACTCATCCTACTGATTAACTATTCTTTCATCTTGCTATCACCAGCAAAGCTTACTACTGCATTTTGGTACTTCAAGTCTGTGTGGAGTAACCTGTCTAGATTGTGTGGCCATACACCGTGGCTAGTAAGACTACATAAATCTAGGATGGAGTTTCTTGACCTTTTTTTTGCTGTTGTTAAATGACTTATACAATGCAAATATTTTAAAATAGGATTCATATCTTCTCCATATATGAATGAAAAGTTCTAGGCTTCCAAGTCAGCTATTCATCATGCTGCTTAAATATTTATTTTAGGCTGAGTGAAGTTTGTTCTTTCTCTTTTTAGCTAACAAAGGGAGATAAGATTTAAAAATTTAGCCAAGGAAACCTATTTTTTTAGTTGGATATTGAGATTGTATAGCATAAGAACAAGTAGATTAAAAGCACTACAAGAAACTGGAAGCAAGTTCTTTTTATGCTTCTTTTGCCCTCCCTCTCCTTTTTGTTTTTAGGAAAACATTTTTCTTCAGTTCTGGGATGTGCAAAATGACCCTGGCAAAAGGGCTCTTAAGAGAACGAATGTGTTCAAAGTAGGGAGCAAATACAAAAATCTTACTACCGTAAGATTGCTTCCTTTGTTTTTTATTATCAAAAGGATTAAGCCAAATCCAACTCAAGGAATTTTAATACAAAAAAAAAAAAATCTGTAGCCATTGACAGTAATTATTTTTGTATGTATTTTGAAGAAGTGTTCTGATGCAGGAAACAAAACCTTATCCATGCAGTAGCTGAAATGTTTTGTATTTGGCTGTAGGATGTTCCACGTAGATGTTCAGAAATGATAACCAGCCAGGTGTTCCAGCCTTCTTATCTATGTGGTCCTCCTCTGGACTCATTCTAATAGCTCCATGTCCTTCTTATGCTGGGGGTCCCAGAGCTAAACGTAGTACTCCAAGTGGGGTCTCATGAGAGTGGGGGAGTAGAATCCCCTTCCTTACCCTACTGGCCACGCTTCTTTTGTTGCAGCCCAGGATACAGTTGGCTTTCTGGGCTGCAAGCACACGTCTGGCTCATGTTGAGCTTCTTTGTCCACCAACACCCCCAAGTCCTTTTCATCAGGACTGCTCTCAATCCATTGTCTGCCGAGCCTGGTTTTGTGGTTAAGGTTGCCCTTACCCAGATGCAGCACCTTGCACTTGGCCTTGTTGAACTTCGAGCTTTGCACAAGCCAACCTCTAAGGCCTGTCCAGGCCCCTCTGGATGGCATCCCTTCCCTCCAGCATGTCAACCACACAACACAGCTTGGTGTCATCAGCAAGCTTGCTGAGGGTATACTCAGTTCCACTGTCCATGTCACCAACAAAGATGTTAAATGTCACTGGTCCCAGTACTGACCCCCTGGGGAGTATCACTTGTTACTTATCTCCACTTGGACATAGAGCTGTTGACCGCAACTCCTTGAGTGCAACCATCCAGCCAATTCCTTACCCACCGATTGGTCCATCCATCTAATCCACATCTCTCCAATTTGGAGATGAGTGTGTTGTGCAGGACAGTGTCAAATGTTTTACATATGTCCGGGTTGATGATGTCATTTGATCTTGCCCTATCCACCAATGCTGTAACCCCGTCATAGAAGGCCACCAGACTTGTCAGGCATGATCTGCCCTTAGTGAAATCATTTTGGCTGTCACCAATCACCTCCTTTTCCATGTGCCTGAGCATAGTTTCCAGGATGATCTGCCCCATGATCTTGCCAAGCACAGCGGTGCGACTGACTGGCCTGTAGTTCTGCATGTCTCTTGCTTTTGTCCCCTTTTAAAAAATGGGGGTTATGGTTCCCGTCTTCCAGTCAGTGGGGTCTTCACCAGACTGCCATGACTTCTCAAATATGATAGATGAGATTAAGGCAGGGAGATTACTCAACAGTTGCTGTGATGAGTAATACAGTGTCAGGGAAGATTAATTCAGTGCTAATTGATAACAGTAGGGCAGTGAGAAGTAAAAACATGTTCCCTGCACTCCACTTCTTCCCCAGCTCTGCCTGGACTCCTCTCCATTGGCTGCAGGTCTGGCCTGGTAGTCTGTTCCATTGGGTTGCAGGTGGACAACCTGCTCCATCATGGTCCTCTCCACAGCCTGCAGGGAAATTTCTGCTCTGGCAGCTGGAGCACCTTCTGCCCTCCTTCACCTACCTTGGTGTCTGCAGGGCTGTTTCTCTCCATTTCTCATTCTTCTTTTCCAGATGCTGTTGTGCAGCAATTATTTCATTTTGTAAATATTTTCTCTGAGACACAGCCAGTGTCTCTCAGTGGCTCAGCACTGGCCAGTGGCAGGTCCCTTTTGGAGCTGGCTGGAGTCTGTCTCTAACATGCAGTACCTTGTGGAACTCTTCTCACAGAGGCCATCTGTGCAGCCCCTTGAGACCTTGGTGTGTAATCCCAATACAGAAAGAAAATGATTTTGTACAGTTCTATTGTAGGTTTGTTTGATGGAATTCTGGAGGAAAATTGAACTAGATCATGTATTTGCTTTTTGTAAGGTTACATCTGCCTTGGAAAACTCTACATTTAATATTAACTATAGTCTTTTAATAGAGAAATAAGAATAGAAATAATATTGTGTAGTATGAAAGAGCTTCCAGTACTGTAAGAAAATTCTGTAACTATTATGGATCTTCATGTTCTTCAGATGTGAGCATGCTAAAATGTCAGGAATCTAAATACTACTTTTTTTTCTGCAGTGCGACGTGTGTTTCTGCATATCTGAACTGCAGAAGGGCAAAATAGGTGGATTAAACGTTGAAAAAATAAAGGACTTGATTTAGATTCCACTGAAGCTCATCAGTCTTCCACTTCCATCTCTTATAATTAATCCAGTTTGATGCTACATGTTTCTAAGTCCTTTTGAATATGAACTGATTTTAACGTTAGCTTTTAATCCTATTTAGGAGTATGATGAATTGTCAGAAACACAAGGAAAGCTGGAAGAGAAGCTACAAGAACTTGAAGCCAATCCACCAAGGTAAAGATATGAACTATAAAAATGAATACTTAGGAAAGCAGGAAGATTTTTGCTTGTTTTACTTTCACAGTATATTTAAAAAAAAAAAAGCCATGTTTTTCTTTTAATCATGGTAGTTTGCACAAACATGAAGTATGAGTTCCCTCAGTTTTAGAACTTTTCTTTCTTGGTTGTAGAAGTCATAGAAATATAGAATATCTTGAGTTGAAAGGGACCTACAAGGATCATCGAGTCCAACTCCTGACACCACACAGGTCTACCCAGAAATTCAGACCACATGACTAAGAGCACAGTCCAAATGCTTAAACTCTGACAGGCTAGGTGCTGTGACTACCTCCCTTGAGAGCCTGTTTCAGTGCATGACAGCCTTCTCAGTGAAGAACCTTTTCCTGATACTCAGCCTGAACCTCCCCTGTTGCAGCTTGACACCATTCCCTTGGGTCCTATCACTGGTCATTAAAGAGAGTAGATTGGCGCCTGCCCCTCCAGTCCCCTGTAGTCCACAATGAGGTCTCCCCTAAGCCTCCTGTTTTCCAGGCTAAACAGGCGAAGTGATCTCAGCTGCTCACCATAAGTCTTCCCCTTTAGGCCCTTCACCATCTTAGCAGCCCTCAGCCCTCCTCTGGATGCTCTCCAACAGTTTTACATACTTTTTGTACTGTGGTGCCCAGAACTGCACACAATACTCGAGGTGAGGCCTCACAGTGCAGAGTAGAGCGGGACAATCACCTCCCTCGACCAACCATTAATGCTGTGCTTGATGCACCTCAGGATACAGTTGGCCCTCCTGGCTGCCAGGGCACACTGGTGGCTCATATTCAGCTTATCAACCAAAACCCTGAGATCCCTCTCTGCGGGGTTGTTCTCCAGTGTCTCATCGCACAGTACATGTGACTCAGGCCAAAAGAGGGTGGTTCTTAGGATGTATTACAGCAGTAATCCTTGCTGTAACCAGTGCCTGATCTCAAGAAGCCTTTCAGATTTGGATTTGAAATCCTTGTCAATGATAGCGTACCTACTCTGCTTATTTTGACAAACGATGGCAGATTATAAGGATGTACGTTGCTCTGTATGACTCTACTAGTTTTTTAGTCTTTTGTATTTATGCTACTTAACACATGATTTATTTAAGTCTTCATTTCTGAAGTTTTGTTTCCAGCTTCATTTAGTATGTTATGAGTCCATCTTTGAAAATGTGATTTTGCTGTTTTTTTGGCATTTTTAAAAACTTCTCCTCTAAGAAGGGACTGAAACAAATTTTCAAAAACAGTGCGCTTGCATTCTGCTCTGGCAAACTAAATGTATTGCATTTTTTTTTCCAGTGATGTCTATCTGTCTTCAAGAGACAGGCAAATACTTGACTGGCATTTTGCAAACCTAGAATTTGCTAATGCTACGCCCCTCTCTACACTTTCACTGAAGCACTGGGACCAGGTAGCTAATTAATGTATTTGTTCAGTTATATACTAAAAACTTATGCTATATTTATTTCACTCTCATGGAAGTTCCTTTGTGTTAATGGGTCTAAACTCTTGAATGGTATCTGCTTTTATGTAGATACTGTTCTCTTACATGGCTGTTATTTGCTGATGATACTCCAGGAAGCTTTTTATTAGTGCTGAAACTTTCTATAATAATGCTGTCTCCTGAAAGCTTCTGTACTGATTACTTGACTAATAAAATAAGTTTTCAAATTCATCAGATTTCCCTTTGAAAGTTTTTATTGAAAACATTTTGCTACTGTTCAGAGTTGCTGATTGTCTATTGAGTGATGTGATTTTGTTATAAATGCATGCTTTTATGCATCTTTGTTTCAGGATGATGACTTTGAATTCACAGGCAGTCACTTGACTGTGAGGAATGGATATTCCTGTGTGCCTGTAGCCTTAGCAGAAGGGTTGGATATTAAATTAAACACAGCGGTTCGACAGGTTCGCTATACAGCTTCAGGTACATGAAACCACCTCTTGAAAGCTGCTCTGAGGAAGTATAATCACAGAAATTCAGTGCTTTTGTTTTGATCTTATAAAACCTTTCTATCATATTTTAGGTTGGAAAAAGCCACATTTCTTGTTGCGTTTAATTGTGTAGGAAGCTTCTAGGGATTAATAAATCTTTAATGTTTCTTGCTTGTTTCTGTGGCTGCTCAGAATCTGTCCTTTTCAGCTGGATTTACTGATACATAGGTTCACTTCATTGGGATTGAAGATTTTGGAGTAAGAGGTCTTTGACTGCTTAAGGTACCACAGGCTCTGGTATTAGGAGTATAACTAGATATAAGATGGACTTGAATGGAAGGAATACACCTTTTCATTGTTCTTCAAAACACTGGGCTCAAGAAACTGTCAGCTGGGAGAGTAATTCAGTGATAGGCTCGTTCTCTACGTGGTATTTGGTTATACATATATTTAAATCTCATTTATTAGCGTAGATTAACCTTTTAGTCTAGTGTGGCCATCCTTAGATGCATTGTAAATTCTGCTTTTTGGTATTCAGCTATGTGGCCAGTAAGATTTAGTTGTCTAGAAGTTACATAAAGCTTGTGTAATGCTTTCTCTGTAACCTAAGTGTTTTCTGATGTGGATGTGTTTTTATGGTAGTTTTATTTTTTTTTTTAAATTCTATGTTGAGGCCTTTATAAGGCCTTTTATTTCCCAGTCTATTAAATGACTTTTTGTCTCCTTTTTCCAGGCTGTGAAGTGATAGCTGTAAATACCCGATCTACTAGCCAGACATTCATTTATAAATGTGATGCCGTGCTATGCACTCTTCCCTTGGGAGTATTGAAACAGCAGCCTCCGGCAGTACAGTTTGTGCCACCTCTTCCTGAGTGGAAAACTTCTGCAGTGCAGCGTATGGGATTTGGCAACCTCAACAAGGTCAATTGGTCATTGAGGGAACTGCAGGCAGACCAGGGCATGCAGCAGAAATGTTTATGGTGGATGAGAGGGAAGGATGTTTCTTCCACTCCTGTTTGCTAGACTTTGATGCTGAAAATTATTTGAAGTACTGTGAAGGACTTCTCTCTATGCTGTGTAATTTGTAAGCAGTAAAATTTGTCAAGTAGGTTGACATGGCACATGTTGTAGCTTGCTAAACAGGTTATTAACTTATTAAACATGATAAAGGTGTAAGCTTTTATGTATTAAGCATGTGCAGTACATATTCTCTAGATTTTCCTTCCTTGACATTTCCAGTGATGCAAATCAGTTGATGTAATTGTCTTTATTTTTATTTTTTCCCTGAGCTCCTAAGTCTTTTGATTCTTTGTTTATAGGTTGTGTTGTGTTTTGACCGTGTCTTCTGGGATCCAAGTGTCAATTTGTTTGGTCATGTTGGTAGCACCACCGCAAGTAGAGGAGAACTTTTCCTGTTTTGGAACCTGTACAAAGGTAGCTCTGATGCATTTCTACTTTTGCCAGTGTCTTATTTGTATGGTTTCAGATCTAGAAAAGAGCAGTTCTTAAGATGTTGTTAGTGTTCACATGGATATGAGAAGGTAACACTTCACAGAATCACAGGATAGTCTTTGTTTGAAAGGACCTTAAAGATTATAGAATATCCCAAGTTGGAAGGGACCTGTAAGGATCATCAAGTCCAACTCCTGGCACCACACAGGTCTGTCCAAAAGTTTAGACCATGTGACTAAGTGCACAGTCCAATCGCTTCTTAAATTCAGACAGGCTTGGTGCAGTGACTGCATCCCTGGCAAACCTGTTCCAGTGTGCAACCACCCTCTTGGTGAAGAACCTCTTCCTGCTGTCCAGCCTAAACTTCCCCTGCCTCAGCTTAACACCACTCCCGTGGGTCCTATTGCTGGTGTTTACAGAGAATAGGTCACCTGCCTCCCCACTCCCCCTCGCGAGGAAGTTGTAGACCGCAATGAGGTCCCCTCTCAGCCTCCTTTTCCCCAGGCTGAACAGGCCCTGTGACCTCAGCCGCTCCTCATGTCTTCCTCTCTAGGCCCTTCACCATCTTCGTCGCCCTCCTCTGGGCATTCTCCAACAGTTTAATGTCCTTCTTGTACTGTGGTGCCCAGAACTGCACACAGTACTTGAGATGAGGCTGGACCAGCGCAGAGTAGAGCGGGACAATCACCTCCCTCGACCAACCATTAACGCTGTGCTTGGTGCACCCCAGGATACGGTTGGCCTTCCTGGCTGCCAGGACACGCTGCTGGCTCATATTCAACTTGCAGTCGACCACAACCCTCAGATCCCTCTCTGCGGGACTGCTTTCCAGTGGCTCATCGCCCAGTCTGTACATATAGCCAGGGTTGCCCTATCCCAGGTGCAGGACCCAGCACTTGCCTTTGTTAAACTTCATGTGGTTGGTGATCACCCAGCTCTCTAATCTGTCCAGATCTCTCTGCAAGGCCTTTCCACCCTCATCAGAGTCCACAACTCCTCCAAGTTTGGTGTCATTGGCAAATTTGCTCAAAACACCTACATCCAAATCATTTATAAAGACATTGAAGAGGACTGGCCTAAAATGGAGCCTTGAGGGACCCCACTAGTGACCGCCTGCCAGCCAGATGTGGCCCCATTTACCACAACCCTTTGAGCCCTGCCTGTCAGCCAACTGCTCACCCATCATGTGTTTTTGTTAAGTTGTATGCTGGACATTCTGTCCAGTAGGATCCTATGGGAAACTATGTCAAAAGCCTTGCCGAAGTCCAAAAACATCACATCAGCTGCTTTCCCTTGGTCAACTACATGGGTGATCTTATCATAAAAGGAAATCAAATTTGTTAGGCAGGACCGACCCCTCATGAATCCATGTTGGCTGGGACCAATGACTGCATTGTCCCCCAGGTGTGCCTCAATGTCAAGAATCATCTTCTCCATAATTTTACTAGGCACTGATGTGAGACTGACAGGCCTGTAATTGCAAGGGTCTTCTTTCTTACCCTTCTTGAAAATCAGCATAACATTTGCCAGCTTCCAGTCTACTGGGACCTCTCCAGATTCTCAAGATCATTGAAAAATAATTGAGAGAGGTCCCACGATGACATCAGCCAGCTGATGAGATCATATAATTCCAACCCCCCTGCTGTGGGCAGGGACACCTTCCACTAGACCAGGTTACTCAAAGCCCCATCCAATGTGGCCTTGAACACATCTAGGGATGGGTCATCCACAGCTTCCCTGGGCAACCTGTTCCAGTGCCTCACCACCCTCATAGTAAAGAACTTCTTTCTGATGTGTAGTCTGAATCTGCCTTCTTTTCATTTAAAGCCATTACCCCTAGTTCTATCATTATACTCTGAGGAGTTGTCATCATCCTGCCCCCCCTGCTTTGCTGTAGGCCTCCTTTAGTTACTGGAAGGCCACTGTAAGGTCTCCCTGGAGCCTTCTCTTCTTCAGGCTGAACAACCCCAACTCCCTCAGCCTGTCTTCATGTGAGTGGTGCTTCAGCCTCTTGGTCATCTTCATCACCTTCCTCTGGTTTCATTATAATAGCTCCATGCTCTCCTTGTGCTGGGGGCCACAGAGGTGAATGCAGTACTTGAGATGTGACCTACCAGGGCTGAATACAGGGGGACAATCACTTCCTTAGTCCTGCTGAACACACTATTCCTGATACTAGACAGGATGCTGTTGGCCTTCTTGGCTACATGAGCATGCTGTTGGCTCATACTCAGCTGACTCTTCACCAATAGCCCCAGGTCCCTTTCCAAGTGGCAGCTTTGCAGCCACTCTTCCCCCAGCTGGTAACATTGAATAAGCACCTGAAATGCAGGACCCAGCACTTGGCCTCATTGAACCTCATATAGTTAGCCTGGGCCCATCAGTCTAGCCTATCCAGATCCCTATGTAGGGTCTACCGACCCTCAAACACTCTCTCCTATCTTGGTGTCATCTGCAGACTTAATGAGGGTATACTTGATCCCCTTGTCCAGATCATTGATGAAGTTATTGAAGACAACTGGCCGCAATACTGAACCCTGGGGTCACCACTAGTTGACTGACCTCCATTCACCTCCTTAACTCCATTCACCACGACTCCTTGGGTCTAGCCACCCACCCAGTTTTTAACCCAATGAAGAATATACCCCGTCCAAGCCTTGAGCAGCCAGCTTCTTCAGGAGAATGCTGCGGGAAATGGTGTCAAAAGCTGTACTGAAGTCTAGGTAGCAGCCTAGCCTTTCCTTTGCCCACTGAGCACTTCACCTTGTTGTAGAAGGAGATCAGATTCAGGACATGCCTTTGATAAACCCATGCTGACTGGGCCTGATCATCTGGTTGTCCTGTCAGCGTTGCATGATGGTCCTCAAGATAATCTTCTCCATGAGCTTCCCTGGCACAGAGTTGAGACTGACAGGCCTGTAGTTCCCCAGATCCTTCTTCTGGCCCTTCTTGTAGATGGGCGTCACACTTGCTAGCTGCCAGCCAACTGGGACCTCCCCTGATAGCAAGGACTCTGCTGATAAATGATTGAAAGTGGCTTGGCGAGCACTTCTGGCACTGCCTTCGCTACCCTCGGGTAGATCCCATCTAGCCCCATAGGATTGTGTACATCTAAGTGGAGCAGCAGGTCTCCAGCCATTTCCTTGTGGATTATGAGGGCTTCATTCTACTCCCTGTCCTTATCTACCAGCTCAGTGGTCTGAGTGCCTAGGAAACAACTGGTCTTGCTGCTAAGGGCTGAGGCAAAGAAGGCATTAAGTATCTCTGCCTTTTCCTCATCTCTTGTCACTGTTTCCCCTCACATCCAGTACAGGATGAAGATTCTCCTTAGTCCTTCTTTATTTGCTTGTGTATTTATAAAAAGTTTTTGTCTTTGACGGTAACAACCAGATTAAGATCCAGTTGGGCTTTGGCCCTTCTATAACTTTCTCCCTGCACAGCCTCACAACATCGTTATAGCCCTTCTGAGTGGCACACCCCTTCTTGTAAAGGTCATAAATCCTTTTTTTCTTCCTGAGCTCTCGTCTCGACTCCCTGTTTATCCAGGACTGTGGGTCTTCATGACAACTCATTTTTTGGCATGTGGGGATGACCTGCTTCTATGTTTTTAGGTTTACGTACTTGAAGAGTGTCCAGCCATCCTAGCTAGACTCCTTTGCACTTCAGGACTGCCTCCCAAGAGACTCCGCCAACCAGCATCCTGTTAAGGAGGCTCTTCCAAAGTCAAAGGTGGCAAGCCTGCTCTGCTCCCTCTTCATCATCTTCTGAATCTAGAACTGCACCATTTCATGATGACTGCAGCCAAAGCTGTCCCTGAGTTTCACATTTCCCCCCCTAGCCTCTCAGAATGAGAACCAGCATAGCACCTCTCTTCATTGGCTCTTCTATCATTTAGATAAGGAAGTTGCTATCAGTGTATTTCAGGAACCTCCTGAATTGACTATGTCCTGCCGTGCGGTGTTCTTTCCAACAGATATAGGTGTGGCTGAAGTCACCCATGAGAACCAGGGCTTGTAAATGTGAGGTTGCTTCTATCTGTCTATAGAAGGCCTCATCTGTTTGATCTTCCTGATCAGGTGGGTAGCAGATCCCCACTACAATGTCACCTGTCCCTCTCCTCCCTTTTATCATGGCCCATAAACTCTCTGGCAGTTCCTCATCCATCTCCAGGCAGAGCTCCAGGCACCCTTCTCACCTCCCCAGCCTGTTCTTCCTAAAGAGCCTGTATCCTTCTATCATAACACTCCAGTCGTAGGAGCCATTCCACCACATCTCTAGTGCCAGTGAGGTCAGAGCCCTGCAGGCATGTGTATATCTCTTAACTTCTCTTGTTTATTTCCCATGGTACGTGCACTAGGACCACATACACATCAGACTGTGAGGAGCAGGATGGATTGAGGTTCCCCTCCCCCGGCAACCCTAGTTTAAAGCCCTTTTCACCAGCCTGGCAAGCCTATGACCGAACATGCTCTTCCCCATCTCTGATAGGTAAACCCCATCAGCCCTCAGCAGACCAGGTTTCTCAAAGCGAGTCCCATGTTTTAGGTAGCTGAACCCGTCTTTAGCACCAGTCCTGCAGCCATCTTGATTTGCCAGATCTGACTGGCTCTTTCAATCCCCACCTCTTTGACCTGTGCTTCTGAGTCCATTACTGCTGCTCCTAGGGCTCTGTAATCTTTCTTGATGCTCCTCAGACTGCTCCTGGCTGCATCACTGGTGTCCATGTGAAACATTAGCAGGAGATAATAGTCCTTAGGCTTCATGAGGCTTGACAGTCTCTTGGTGACATCCCTGATACAAGCCCCTGGTAAGCAGCAGACTTCCCTCAAGAGTGGATGGGGTTGGTAGATGGGCATCTCTGTATCTCTCAGAAGAGTCTCCTACTAGTATCACCTGTCACCTTTTCTTAGTAGGACTAACTATTACATGAGGAGCAGAGTGGGCTTCCTTACTCAGCTCGACCTTCCCTTCAATGAGTCTTTCCTTTACAGCTTGCAGAGGGGTGTAGTGGTTCTGTAGGGGCATCTCAGGCTTAGGGGCAAGCCTCTCCCTCCTGCTGGTCCTTGTGGTTACGAGCTTCCACTCTGGAGTTATTTGCCTGCCTCCTTTCTGTGAGAGCCGATGATGGAGTTTTGGGCTGTTTGGCCATAGACTGTTGGTCCCCTGCAGTCTGTACTAGGAGCCAGCTTTTGAGTTCCTCATCAACCTCCCTGATACTATGCAGCCTTGTCACTGACTCCTGCAGCTCAGCCACCTGCTCCAGGAGGTCCTCCACCTGTTTTCCTGTAGGAAGACAAATGGAAGCAGAAAGCACCACTAACTTGCAAACAGTTGCCCGAGGGCAGAACGTGGTTTGCCAATGCTCTGAATTCCAGGCTATTTCTGTTAAATTGTATTACTTCCTATCAGGTCAGGTGGCTGAAGTGGGAAAAATCAATTACCCTTTCTTGTGGATAGGTAGGTGGTAGTTAACATGATTGCACTTTGAAATACTGTTGTAGAACTGAGTGAATTTGTGTAGGTGTAGTCATTTATTTCTCTCATATTCTAAATTTCTGTAGCCATAGTGTTTTGGGCAGAGACTACTTAAACTGATAGAACAGATTAGAGAGAAATTGTTAATCCAGAAATGAACACAAAAAAAAAAAAGCATAGAAGGCTCACAGCACATACATTATTAGTTCTGTGGAAGTTCTTCAAAGGGCTTTTGTCAGAAGATCATTTGAGAAAGGCTTAAAGACTGGGTGGATTTATGGCAGGAATGGAGAGAAATTCAGGTGAAATGATAGCATGAATTTGTGCTGCTGTTGGGTGACCTGTTATAGTTTACTCAAGAATTCTTATGACAGTTTAAGTCTAGCTCAGGTTATGACCTCTCAGAAAACATGTAGCCTCAGGAATTCCATACATGTCCTGGAGCAGATGGCCTCTTTTCTTGGTGATCCTTTTCTCCAGCATGCTGTTGGATATGTTGTAAGTGTATATACACACTTTGAGATGGAGGAGAGCCTGGTACAAACATCCAGACAGTATGGATCAGTGGAACTCTTGGCAGAAATGGTCAGTGTTTTCTGGAAGTGCAATGATGTTTCAGTCTGATTGTTTTCTTAACTAGTATTTCTGTTTTTCTTGGGGACACTATGAAAGAGAAAGTGCCTCATCTTTTTCATCATCTCACAGTTACTGATCTTAGGCTAAACCACGTTTTCTGCTTGATGTTTGCTGTCAAGGCTCATTGACTGCCATAAGGAGAAAACATTTTCTGGAGCAGTGGCGCATACTCATCATGCAAGAAGCTTTTCTGATCAACCCTTTGGTATTTTCAGCAAAATATGTCCTGTTCTTCTGCTATAGCTTTCTACTTTTCTGTCACTGTTCTAAATTAATCTAGGTGACCTCATAGCAACATTTCAGATCTGGTTAAATGCTTACAAGGTAGGATATTGTGCCTTACAGTTTCCTTAAAGACACAATTTTTGTCAAAATATTTTTGGGTTGTCTGAATCCAAATTTTCATGAACGAATTCACTGGAAGATGCATTTTCAGCATGTAGGTGTTACAGCAAGAAAATAACTGACTAAACTGCTGAATAGGTCAGAGATCTCATGTCAGAAGTGGCAGTGTAGGAAAATCTTTACTGCTGAACTGGCAAAAACATTTCCCAAAGCCTGTGGATGATATGAAACCATGTTTGTGTTTGTTTTTTTTTCCTTCAATAGAGTTAATCTCTAAGATGAACAATCCCATGTGTTTCTTCTCTAATGAACTGCTTCTAGTCCCCAGAGGTCGCAAGTTTTGAAATGTCTTAATTGTAGCTTGATTAGTGCAATTTTCTTTGTAACAACAGCCTTACTAGTCTAGTTTCTTCAGAGTTTCAAGTGTTTTTATTTCTAACAAGAAAATATTGGGTCTTCCAAACTGTATATCAGAACTGAACTTTTCTTTATGGAAGGGTAGCTTGATGGGAATGTGTACCAAGAGATCTCCGTATATACCAGGAGATGAGGAATTCACCAATCGTTTTGGAAACCTGTACAAAAGTTAAGTCCGTATTTTTAATAAGGACTTAACTTCCCACTTCAATATGCTTGACATCTGTTTTTAGGTGTAGTCTTTCCTTTGCTAAACTTAGGAGAGTTTATAAGTGAGGAGAATGATCTGATGAGAACTGTGAGAGAGTTATTAACAGTGCTCACGTCTGTCATTTATTGTAAATGCATGTTTCTAGTTATTGGGTTGTTTTATTAGCTCTTTGATATTTCCTAAGATTTTCATTGAATTTGTGAATACCAAAAATGTAATCTTAGTCTTAACAATAGCAAGCCAGAGATGATAATAGCCTCATCTATTCATTTGTTTGTATATTCTGTAATTATATTAACTCCCTTCACCACAGCATCACATTGGCAGCCAAGTTACTTGATATCTGTCCTTCTGACTTCTGAATTCTTCTCAAAATTGCTGCTTTTATGGATATTGTGATGCTTTTCATAGTTTTGGCTCAATTTAGATTATCTTGAATGTGCATTGGAAATCTAAATTTTTGATTGAACTGCTTATCCTGAAAATTTCACTGCTGTGTTGATATTAATCATTGCTAAAATTAATCATAGATTTTCTGTTCTGTCAGATTGTTTGGTTGTTAAATCCTAGTGAAAATTTATGTAAAACTAGTGATGCTTTCCTAAAAGCAGATCTTTCTTCTGCATGCTGTCTTTCCTAATAAGTGTGTTAATTTTTAATATATTGGTTGTCTTGATAATTCCAAATAGTACTGCAGTGTATATTCATTTATTTTCATCTGGATAAATTGACATGATGGGAGAAGATTGAGAACTGCTTTTGTTGGTTTTGTTTGTTTTTTTTTTTTTTTAACCTAGTAAATTAGCTGCAGATGATAATCAGACTTGGCTGATGAAAACGTTATATTTCAATCATTCTTTTTTCTTCTCCCCCACCCCGTCTTCCCTGATTAGCGCCAATTTTATTGGCCTTAGTAGCAGGAGAAGCTGCAGGGATTATGGAAAATATCAGCGATGATGTCATTGTTGGACGGTGTCTCGCCATCCTCAAAGGCATATTTGGCAGCAGCGCTGTGCCACAGGTTAGTACAGGTAGCTTTCCTTTACTGGGATTTTTATATACTACAGTAATATAAAAAGTATACAGTAACTTTTAATATACCAGTTGTTTTTGAGCATTTGGTTTGTCATAAGTTGGACTGCTTACTTATGCGTTTTTCATGTAAGGAGTAGATTCCCTTCATTTTCTTTATTGTAGAATAATTGAATGTGGCTTTATCATCAGAGGGTTGGAGCACCACTCTTACTAAGAAAGTCTGAGAGCTAGGGCTGTTCAGCCTGTAGAAGAGAAGGCTCCAGAGTGACGTCGTTTCAACTTCTGGAGTGTGTCCAGAGAAAGGCTGCAAAGCTGGTGAAGGGTCTGGAACACAAGTCTTATGAGGAGTGTCTGAGGGAGCTGGGGTTACTTAGTCTGGAGAAGAGGAGGCTCAAAGGAGACCTTATTGCTCTCTACAGCTACCTGAAAGGAAGTTGTGGGGAGCTGGGGATTGGCCTCTTCTCACGGATAACTAGTGATAGGACTAGAGATAATGGCCTCAAGTTGCACCGGGGAGGTTCAGGTTGGAAATTAGGAGACATTTCTTCTGGTTAGGCAGCGTGGTTAGGCATTGGAACGGGTTGCCCAGGGAGGTGGTGGAGTCACTGTCCCTGGGGGTGTTTAAGGAAAGGTTGGACGTGGTGTTTAGAGACATGGTTCAGTGATAGTGGTGGTAGGGGGATGGTTGGACTAAATGACCTTGGAGGTGTTTTCCAACTGTAATGATTCTATGAGTCTGTAACTTTTCAGTACTTAAAGGGGACTTCTAAAAAAGATAGAGCAACTCTTCACTCAGTCAGATAATGACAGCACAAGGGGGAATGATTTTAAACTAGAAGAGGGGAGATTTAGGTTAGATGTTAGGAGGAAATTATTCAGAGGGTGGTGAGGCACTGGAACAGGTTGCCCAGAGAGGCTGTGGATGCCCCATCCGTGGAGGTGTTCAAGACCAGGTAAGATGAGGCCCTGAGTAATGTGATCTAGTGGGTGGCATACCTGCCCATAGCAGGGGGGTTGGAACTAGATGATCTTTGAGGTCGCTTCCAACCCAAGCCATTCTGTGATGATTCTATGATCCTCAGCCTTTTACTGCTTTATATATGGGCATCGAATCTTTCCAGCTAACTGTAAGCATGGATTCTTAGTGAATGAGTGGATCTCAGAAATCAACAGATTGAGCATTTCCAAATTATAAGTCTCAGACTGGAGAATGCAAAACAGAAAAACTTCAGGCTTGCCTTCCAGATAAATCCACAGCTCTTTCTCTGAACCCTCTATTGACAATTTCACTTCTTAATGAGATTTTTCTGTGACAGGAGCCAACAGTGAAGTGTTTTACAGCAGCTGCTTACTAGTAGGATTTTCAAATGGAAAAAAAAACAACACTAACAAAGAGCAGAGAAATATAGATTCTGCAGGGGATAAATATGAAGTTCAGAGACAAAGACATCTTCCATTAGGTGAGGTTGCTCAAAGCCTATCCTGTCTGGCCTTGAACAATTCAAGGGATGACGGGGTATCACAACTTCCCTGGGCGGCCTGTTCTTCACCACCGTCATAGTAAAGAACTTTTTTCTGATATGTGATCTAAATCTACCCTCTTTTCATTTAAAGCCATTACCCCTAGTTGTATCACTACACTCTGAAGAGGAGTCCCTCCCCAGCTTTCATGTAGGCCAGTTTTAGGTACTAGAAGGCCGCTGTAAGGTCTCCCCAGAGCCTTCTCTTCTCCAGGCTTTACAGCCCCAACTCTCTCAGCCTGTCTTCACGTGAGAGGTGCTACAGCCCCTTGATAATCTTTGTTGCCCTCCTCTGGACTCGTTCTAATGGCTCCATGTACTTCCTCTGCTGGGAGCCCCAGAGCCGAGTGCAGTGCAGTCTCATGAGAGCAGAGCAGGGGGGGCAGTCCCCTCCCTTGCCCTGCTGGCCACAGTGCTTTTGATGCAGCCCAGGATACGGTTGATTTTCTGGGCTGCAACGTGTCTGGCTCATGTTGAGTTTTTCATCAGCTAACACCCCCAAGTTCTTCTCAGGGCTGCTCTGAATCCATTCTCTGCTCAGCCTGTATTCATGTTTGGGATTGCTCTGGCCCAGATGCAGGACCTTACACTTCACCTTGTCATCCACAAACTTGCTGAGGCTGCACTCTATCCCACTGTCCATGTCATTGACGAAGATGTTAAATAGTGCCAGTCCAAATACAGTCCCCTGAGGAGACCAGTGACAAGTGGTGTTCTGTGTGTATATCAGTCTGACTACAACTCTGAGTGTGACCATCCAGCCAACTCCTTATCCACTGAGTGGTCCATCTGTCAAATCCATGTCTCCAATTTAGAGACAAGCATGTTGTGCAGGACGGTATCAAATGTTTTACACAAGTGCAAGTAGATGATGTCTGTTCCTCTTGCTTTGTCCACCAATGCTGTAACCCAGTTGTAGAAGGCCACCAATTTGTCAGGCACAGTTTGCCCTTAGTGAAGCCATGTGGGCTATTTTCCGTGTACCTTAGCACAGTTTCCCGGAGAATCTATTTCATAATCTTGTCAGGCCTAGAACTGAGACTGACTGGCCTGTAGTTTCCCAGGTTAGTTTCCCCCAGCTATTCTTCATACGTGAGAACTTTTTCAACCTTGCTGTGCAGCTGAACTCTGCGTGCTTCATGTCCACTGTAGAGTAGTAGTCTGGTTTTGTACCACCTCTATTGTAGTATGTATTTTATTCTCTAACCGTCCTTCTCCCTATTCATGGGGAATCCTAATTACAGGACTTGCTTGTCAGGATAAAAATAATAGTTGACTGGCTTAGCATCTGACTCATACCCATACACGGGTGTGTGAACACTAACATCACGGTTGATGTTTGGCGTGCATGTCATCAGTCTCAGTACTGGGGAAGCAGTACTTTGGTATTTTCTTCCGCAGCTGTCTGGGTTACCCATACCTTCAAAATTTCCTCAGTGATGTAAAATTTGTCTTTTTTTATTCCCTGAAAGACTGCAGTGCTTCATATGATTACCAGAGAAACACAGGAAGTGCATCAAAGTTTTCTGTCAAACACGTGTGGTGCCATCATAGTGGTCTCTTCTTGACAAGGAGGGAAATAAAAAGTTCCTTTTATCAAGAAGCAGAGTCAGTATGATGAGTCTGGCTCATCCATCAATTTCCTACCCTTTGGATGAAAAAATTCTGTGTTGAGGAATTTTTTTAGTGAAGTTGTCAGACATTGGGAAATGTGGTCTCAAACCCCTATTGCTGCCCAACACCTTAGAACAAGTCCTCTGTCCTTTCCAGAGAATCAGCAAGAGGCATCGAATACAGTCCAGCAGAGGTCAGCCTCAGAAGGATTATCTTCAATTTCCATTGTCCTGGAGACCTCCCCAGTCATGGCACGTTATGGTCCAAGTCTGCTGGCCTTTGTCTGGTTTCTGGATAGCACCCTTGCTAGATAGAACTTTTCTCATCCTTTGTGGGAAGGTCTGGTCAAGCAGAAACAATTCCTTGAACATCTTTGTGCAAGGAGGCAAGGTTCATGTTTCGATGCTTGAATTTTTACAGAGAGTGATTCCTGTTAAAGCTCAGTTACATATTTGAACAGAATCTGGGTTATTTGAAGGTTCTGACCCTTTGATCTTCATGTTATGTTTGCAAGTTTATGAAGATGTCCTGTTTTTTCTTGACTGCTGTTACTGCCTTAGGGGGATACTGTTTTGAGTCCTGGTTATGTTCACACTTTTGTATCTTTTGGTGGAATATATTTCATCCTGGCTATTACCATAGTAAACCAGATGGATTTGAGGAAAAACGCTTTTTTTTGCAGATGCCACTTATGCAGTCTTTATTCCAGATAAGTTACAGACCTTGCACAGGTCTATGCCATATTTCAGTCAGGAGAGAGCTTCAGGAGAGTTGTGGCTGAAAGGATGTAAATGAGTAGGAATTGTATATTGTCCTTATGTTGATAATGAGAAGAAACAGAGCATGGAGTACACAGTATGCGTGTACTGCTGACTACAAATTCTGAATTCCAGTGCAGAAGCCATTTGGAGCAGGTTCTGCTAATATATCTCAAAGTATTAAGGCTGCTGACACCAGAGACAAATTATTTACCATAGTATGAGTTACCATGAAATATAAATGTGGAGTTCCACAATTAACATTAGCTTATGGATGTTATCTTCTATTCTTCAATTTGCATCTTTTATATTTTGCACTAACTGTAGAACTTCCATTGTGTCAACAACTGAAGTTTCTCTTGTCTCAGCCCAAAGAGACTGTGGTGTCCCGTTGGCGTGCTGACCCATGGGCCCGGGGATCATACTCGTATGTAGCAGCTGGATCTTCTGGAAATGACTATGACTTGATGGCTCAGCCGATTACTCCAGGACCAGCAATTCCAGGTGCTCCTCAGGTGAGAGATTTCTCAGTTCTTCATAGAAATACACCAGAATATGATGGTTTTGGTTTCTAAAGGTGAAGGCCAGAAGGAGAGGAACAGGAAGCAAAAAATCTCTCCCGATTTGTGATCCAGCACAAAATGAAGGCATAAGTCCCCTCCAGTTCCTTTTGAGAGGATGAAGTCTTGAAAAACAGAAGGATTTGTAGGACTTTGGCTTTATTAAGGTTGTTCTTATACACTGATGCAAGTCTCTAATAAACACAGCTATTGATAAAGTGATTCTCTGCAGAATATAATATATGAAATTGTTTTCCTCATCTTTTTTATGGCACTGACAAATTGCTAATTTAAGTGAATTATTGAAGCTTTCTTTTGTTTGTATTGAACTAGAGTTCATGTCCCAGTGTCAGAAATCATCATTCATCTTAAACATACATGTAAGTTTTTGGTTGTAGGATTGTATATACAACTCTAAAATGTTTTTAAGTATACAATTTAGGAGGCTAATCTCCTTATCTGCTTCTCAAAGTATTGTTTTTGGAGTAGAGTTCTATTATCTTTGTATCAAAGCAAAGATATTAGCAAGTAATAGGAAAGTATTTCCTCACATTATTTATCACAAACATGAAATGCTTCTGTGAAATGAAAGGTATATAAAGATTTTCATGGTAATTTGTAGGATAGATTAAAATATTTTTAGTAGACTATTTTGTATCTACTACTTTCATGTTATGGGAACTGCAGTGTGATTAGAAGACACCAAAATACTTCGTAATGTATATTTGTTACATGATCTGAAAGACTTTTTGAACTGAGTTTGTGCACAAGTCATAATGGTGTTCTCTGTTCCTCTTTCAGCCTATTCCTCGCCTGTTTTTTGCGGGAGAGCATACCATTCGCAACTACCCTGCCACTGTTCATGGTGCTTTACTGAGTGGACTGAGAGAAGCAGGTCGCATTGCAGACCAGTTTCTTGGGGCCATGTATACTTTGCCTCGCCAGCCTACACCTGGGGTCCCCACACAACAAGCTACCAGCATATAAGAGAAGTTATCAGAAGAGGAGTAACAATGCCACAGAGCTGATGTTGTGATCCACTTCTTAGGATGAAGGCATATTCATGTAGTCTGTAACAGTATCTGCTGAAAGGAGGTGGCCATGAGTTGCTGCATAATACTTTGTTAGGATGGCCTTACAAAAGCTTACCTGACACTGGGCTTTTGGCATCCCTCTACAAAATCTCTTACAGCTATTTGAACTGTCAGTGTACATGGAATCCTTTACTACTAAATTGGTCAGTGAGATTTTTTTTGACTGCAGATACTTTTTGAAAGTGGAATTATAGCTGGAGTTTCTAAGTTTTTTATCTTACCTATTTGTGTATTTACAATTCAGTCATTGCAGAAAAGGCCCTTTAGAAGTTGGTTGCTGTGAACAGTAGCTCAGTGTAGAATTTATGTAAACATTTTTGCTTAATTAGTTCTAAAGAATAGTATTTTTGACCAATTCTATTCTTACCTGGCATTTGAGAATTTGGTGCAACTGTTTCCCTACCAGTAACAGCAAATTAAAAGCAAATCATACCCCTGCAAGGTGGTCTGTTGGCTGCTACACCATGCACATCCTGTTTTAGAAAGAAAGCTGGTATTAGTAAAAGTGTGCTAATGATACTATTCTATTAAATACTTTCAACAAAATAAAATTTCAGAACTGGATATTTCTAACTTTAAAAACTAGGAAAATACTACTCATATTTGCATATGTAGAAACAGAGTTGCCTAGACAGTAAGCTAGCTGTAGACCTGATCTCTTGATTGTTGTATGTGGCAGTCAGGCACTGTGGGCTGTACCAGCTGTCTTTTTTTTCCTTTCGTCCAAAGCCCAGAGAAAAATGTGTTGTTTTTTTTTTTTTCTACTGGGTTGATAAGATGATGTTGCAGCTGGTTCTGAAAATCATCTTGGTTTGGTTGCTTTTCCAGATATTTTCCTTCTTACCCCATGCACAGAAACTTGTTTTCATTGCACAGAGCAGTCTTATTTAATCATTTAGGTCCTTTCTCCCTCTCCTGCTTTCCCTAGTTAACATTATGCTTTTTCTTTTTCTAACTTTTCTCACCTCCACCTTTCTACTGTTTGTTTCCATCTCATCTACCTGTGGTCTTTTTTTCATGGTTATTTCTCCTTTCCCTTTTTAAATTGTTTTTTTTGTTCTCTACATGACCCTCTGTGTGTACATGTGCATGTCCCAACTTCCATCTGCCTTTGTGCCTTCCATTCTGCTAGTGGACTAGTATCTGCTCTTGTTCCTGCCCTTCCCTCTGCAATTACATTGCCCATGCTTCTTCCTGAAGAAAATACATGCAAACATCGCTGCAGGCCCTAATTGTTTATAGCTGTGTTAGTTTTGCTTACAGACTTTCTGTCTTCCAGTATCATTGCTTCTACTGTTTTCTTGTGCCTCATTTCTACTAGATCTTTCTTCTTCCTGACTATTTTCTTGTGGTGGTTGCTCTCTCATATGTTTAAATCTGTGAGTGGGCATCTCCGTAGGCAGTCCTGATACACAGTGAGAAAGGAGAGGATTCTGTTGTGGCAGGGGTAATGGAAGAAATCAACACGAGTCATCCTTGCTGTCCTTCCAGGAGACAACATAAACTTTGTGATGCTTGGTCAAGAAAGCCCCACTGAAGTGGGACAGGAAACATACAGCAGGGTTTGGAGGAGGAGTGTCCAGGGGAAGATTCAGAGTGCATCGGTTTATTTGAGTCTTAAAACTCCCTGGCTTCTGTTCAGGTAAAAGCCTGTTTGCAACACTACCAAGAGAAATCCTATTCCAAGATAAGCTGATTTAGTCTCTTGACTATTTTGACTGATGATGGGAAAAGGATCTGAGTGTTCAGTAACAGGGGTTTTCTGTTCTCCATATTTGTGGGGTGGTTTGCAGGGTTTAGTGATGCTGCTGCCTCTGGCCACGAGGACTGTCTTCCAACTTCCTATAGCACTGTCAAAAACTCAGAAAAGCACTTCTGGCCCACTGGAAACTAAATAGTTCTCAACTGAACATAGCCAAACTGTATTTTCCAGACAACTATCAAGCCACTTTTACATCAGTGTACTAATGTTATTTTTCAGGGTTTCTGTTCTCCTGCTGTAGGTTCACTTTGACTGAGAGACTTAGCAGATTATTCAGCTTGCTGAATTGTCAAACACACAGTAATTTGTCTGAGATGTTCAAATGTAAACAAACTTCCTTTTATAAATTGCTGTTACTTTGAGCAGGGCTAATCTTTGACCCTTGACAGTCAGGCTTTCTTGTCTTCCTTTTTGAAAAAGATACCTGAAAACCATGGTAAGCACTGAAATAAGAAGGTGGAGATGAAGCCCTGGCAGTTCCCACTCTTTAAAAAGGTTTGTCAGGATTTGGTGGGTGTTAACTGATGGTAACAATGGGCATGAGCAAAGGAGTGGTAATGCCACAGGAATTCATTGGAAGATAAAGAGTGTGATCTGTGGCCTGTTACAACCTACCTTTCTGTAGCATCTCTGGGAACTCTTAAGCCTGATTCCTCAGCCAGTCCCTGCTGACAAGCCCTACTGGGTATTAGAGACTGAACAGCTCAGCATACTTTCAGCTTCTAGGAGTGTTTCAGTCTCTAGACTGACAGATAAAGCTCTGCAGCCGGTTGCTGGACACCTTAGAGCTCCTGTGTTGCAGCTCCTGCCCTGCATGGCCCACTTTCTAGTGGTTGATGGCACTGGTTGTACCCTAAGTAGAGGTGAACAGTGGTTGGATACAAAGGTCAAAGACCCTTTGTTCTGGTTGCATCCTGTAGGATTGCTGGGATGGAGAGGGGAGCTTGGGGGTAAAGCACTATTAACCCTAGGCCAGCTGAAGTTTGTAGACATGGAAAAGGCAGCCTGGTTAAGGTTCAATCAACTTAGTGTTGGAGTTCAGCTCTGTCAGATCATATGGGGGAGCTTCCATTGCTTGTTCAGCAGCAGGATAGTCTCATGCTTCTTGCTGCACTGCCAGTGTGTGTTTTCCTTGAGCAGCATTTAGCAGCTCTTTCCTTGCTGCATCTATATCTAGGGACAGTGTGTGGTGTATAGGAGCATGCTACTCTGCTCTCTGTGCCAGTCTGTTAGATGGACCTTTGGCATGACCCATAATTGGCTGTTTTGTTAAGCACTGCCTCTGTGGCTTTCCTGTCACTATGACCTGCTGAGGAGAAGAAAGCATTGCAAGTAAATGGGTCACCAGGTCCTCTTCATCTCAGCATCCTTCCTCATGATGCAGCCATTTTTCCACTGCTGCTGTTTGCTTGACCTAACTTCCTGGTAAGACTCATCTGTTTCAACAGATTGTGAATGACCTCTTAGCACCCAGCAGCCTCAGATCTATGGCATCACAAAAACTTGTGATCAAGGCTGGTTGCACCCTTTGTAGCATTGTTTCCCACCTATTCTCAGGGACCTGTCACTTCTCACTCTTCTCCATGGGTAGGTGAATTGTATTTCTGACAAAACTGATTGGTCTCGCTTTTGGGGTAAAAAAAATAGGTCCCTATCTAGTTGGACCTTCCCTTCTGTACTGAAGATGTACTGTTGGTGTTCAAGAAGTGTTTGAACAATGCTCTGAAGGTATATGATTTAACTGTTAGGTTGCCCTGCGTGGAGTCAGGAGCTGGACTTGATGTTCCTCATGGGTCTGATGCTCCTCATGGGTCCCTTCCAACTGAGGATATTCTGTGATTATAAGATGGAGGACCACAGTAACCTGCAATGGAGTTCTGGATCCTGAGTGAATGTATGTGTTCACTAGTCAGGATTGTGCTTTCTGGATTGGCAAATGAGCAGGAAGACTTGCATTTTTCAGTTCTCTGGATGTCTGAGTTTTTGTCAGGTAATAATATCTATTTTGCAATAAATTACTGTTAGCTCAGGGTATTTGTGTTCAGTCTCTGTATGGAATTGAATATTTGCTATGGTCTTGTCTGTAGAGGAAACTAATCGCAAAGCATGGGTTCTCTATCTTAATCTCTCTGTTTTGTTATCTTTAATTGACTGGATCATAAACATAGAAAAACAGCTTTATTGGGTGTTTTTGGTTTCTTCTCTCATTATGAATCTTTTCAGCTGACTAGTTCAAATTCAGTGGAGGATACTGCAGGCAGCAAGGTGCTCAGAGTGCATCTCGTCTTTAAGGCATAAAGTGGCTCTATAAAATGGGATGACTTAACTTGAATTAGATTTATTTGTAAATCACAGATTCTTTTTAAAGGTGATAATTCCACAAGTTACTCTTCTCAGAAATGGTTACCAAAAGAAAACTAGAAGCCATGGTAGTGTTTGTAAATTTGCTAGTTTCGCCAATGATTATTTCCAATTTCCAGTGCATCTAATTTCTGAAGGTGTAATTTTTTTTTCTCTGAAGGGACATTGAAGCTTAGAGGAAATGCTTACACTGATAATTCTCCCAGAGTACCTAGATAGATATTAAAGATTTTCTTGAATGCTTCTAGACCTCATTTTTGGCGTATTAGCAGAATCACCTGAATAAACATGTTGGGGGAGGGACAAAACAAGTCAACTTCGGAGAGTCAGTGGAGAATATAAGCATCTGTTTAATTACCTGTGCATATCATAGAATGTTGTTTTATCCAAACAGCAAAATTGTCTTATTTTTTTTTCCAGCTTTACCAATATGTCTGCTAAAATCTGTTGCTTATCTACAGAGTTTGTTGGCTTATATTAGCAAAACTCCTGCAAAGCTTGTGGAGTCTTTGCCCAGTAGTTTTGACCTCTGGATCTTCTGGGCCAAAAGTCTAGATCTCTTTTTATTAAATTGTTTGTTGGGCCTCATCAAGTTTGCATTAATTTCATTTTTTCTCTGAAGGGACTTCTCACTGTTATTCCAGTGTTCTTTAGATACTGTATCACCCCACCCCTATAACTTATAAGGGTGTTTCACTTGAGCAAGGGTAGACAACCTGTTTTCCTGACTGTTAACAAAACAGATATCTTGGCCAGCAAACCTACTGTGGATTAAAAGGTCTCTTTTTCATGAAGCTCCTGAAGGCATTCACCCTGATTGTGGATTGCATGTCTCTCTGCAAATACATTTGGATAACCGCTTGGTTTAGAGTGCAGTAACCTCATGTGGGTGTGATCTCCCGTCTTGGGCACTCATGGTTTAACAAAGGGTTCAGGTCTCAACCGTGATTCTCTGCTACTGTTAGAGAACAGAAATTTCTCCAACCCCAAGTTAGATGCAGAATAGAACAGATGTTTGGACAACATATCCTTAGTAACTTCTTGCTCACAGAATTGTATCTTCAATTCTGAATAACAGGGCAAATAACCTCTCAAACTGCAGAATTTGAATGTTTTTTCCTGATTCACTTCAACTTGATGTTCTTAGGTAAGTGTGCAAAAGTATTACTTCCATTAAAGCAATTGCTATTTCTATAACATTACTGAATAGCAATGGAACCAACAGAAAGTCATAGCAACAGAAGACAACTTTTTCTCTACCTGGCAATGGAGGATGTAATTTAGAATTTACAGTGTGACTGGAGTATTCCATGTACTCTCTTTGCCTTTATTAATTCATAATGCCCTAATTGATCTTTTCACATGTGCCCCTTAGACCAGAGATGCTAGAAATCTCACCATCTCCTCAGTTCCACATACTATATGTTTCTGTTATATTCCATTGTTAAATTTGGTTTGGGTCAGCACTGGAGGGGATATGCTCTTTGAGTGGATATGGATCTAGGACGTTATTTACCTCAGCTTCAAGTTGTTCTGATGGGTGGACCCAAGATGGTGACAGGACACATCCGGCATTCTCTCACAATTGAAGAGTCTTTGGGCTCCAGCCTATTTCAGCCAGTAGCTGAGATGCTCCAGCTTTTGAAGAAAACAAGATTGCCATTTATTGGCAACTTGTCACAGTTTTAGAGGTAGCTCATCCATTTGAGGAGACAGGATACCAAAGCTGCTGTTCTACAGACCTCCTTTTGGAGGTCCTGGAGTCTGGCATGTAAAGGGGAATGGCTGCAGCAAGTAAGATCTGAAGGCAACTGGAAGAACTCCAGCTGAGAACATAGGCCTAGGGCAGATGTTGTGTGAATGAAACAGTAAGGAGGAATGATGTTGTGGTATCCACTTCCATCTGGTGGTTTGGTTCAGTCTACTTGCTTTATTTCATTAACTTTACCATGTAGAATCTCAGCTATGTTGGATGCAGCACAGAATTATCCTGTGTGGGATCTTGAAGTTAATGGCTTCAACTTTATGGCTAATCCATGCCTAATTGTCATTATTAGGAAGATAGAGTATTTTTTTCCCTCCTTGGTACCATAGCCAGGGTGATGAGTCCCAAGCAACGCAGAGCCATAACATACTGCACCTGAAAAGTGAGAGCAGTGCTGGGCTATAGTCTGTGTCACTAAGAGTTAAACATCAAACATGTTCACTGACAACAAATACTGGGGCTTCCAGCTCATAAGGAAAATTACCTACGTTCATGATAACATGGTGTTTAAAGAGAGAAGAAGAGAAAAAGCCCAGGGTGCCTGAGAAAGGGTGTATCACTAAGGATGAAGTATTTGATGGGCCCCAGGAAGGCAGTTTGGCTGTGGCTGCCCTGTGAGGGAGCTGGAGGGAAATGTTTGCCTTCATGTTTGTGGTACAGGGAGGAGGTCATGGTCTATGGATAGGAGGCATATGATGCATCCTAGACCAGGCTTTCAACTGGCTAGTACACGTGTAACCTCGGAGTGCAGGGAGGCATAGGATTGAGTTGGGTGAGTCACCTAACTCTGCTCTGTAATGGCAAAACCACAGCATTAGGCTCCTGCTTGCTCATTTTATTCTTTTCTGACCCACTTGCGTTCTTCTTTGTGCCATGACCACTTCAATGGGAAGGCCAAAGGGTACCCCCTTTACCCTACTCCCCCCTCGATTTACCCTGGTCTTCTGGGGAATGGCAGGTGTTGGCTTGAATCCTCAGCAGACTGAGAATGGAGATTTTCCTGGTGATGTCTAGGCCACCAAGTGATACGAAATAACACCACTTTGGTGTTTTTGAATGGAAATAGCTGTGGCTGCTGTGCCTGACTTGGTGCTATCCATGTGCTTGGAGTCTAACAGAGAGGGATTGAAGGGTTTAGGTATCCTTAAACTTGTTTCCATAACGTTATGGCAGCTATAAGTCAGGACAACTGTATTTGTGCATCTGTGCAAATGCCAAAAAGCAAGGAAGAACAGGTTTCAGATGCCTTGAATTAAAAAGCATGTTGATAAATATATTAACAAGGATAAGCACACTGAAGAGCTGATTGGAAGAAGCCCCTCAGTGGGAATGTGAGTAGCTGGGTAACAGCCTGCCCTGTGCTAGTGAAAAGTGATGCTGTACATTGAGGGTACAGAGTTCATTCAGTGGGACTGGCTCTAGGGGCAGGTATTCCTGGCCTAGCTGAGGATAGCAGAGCATTAAGAGCATTTGCTGACTGGAATGACAATAATGGTGTTTTGGATTGGTTTGCAAGGATAGAAATGCAGTTAAGGGGAGCTGTCAGCTATGTCTGTAGCTTGGGTAAATGCTGCTTTGAATGTGATGCCAGAATTAAAACTTCAGACAGCGCTATAACATCATTGTGAGTGGCTGATGATGGACCCCAGGAGGAGAAAATACCTGATCTAAGCATGGGCAGCACAAAGGATCTGGCTTAAAATGTTTCTGTTGAAGAGATGTTTTACATTAACTACCTTCTCAACAGGTCAGATAAAGCAAAGGTTTGAAGCTGGTATAATGGAAGTGCATGGTTGTTTGTAGACAGCAGGAAGACTACAGAAAACCAGCAGAGCACATAGACATGACTGATCAAAAAGAAGAGAAAGCAGTTAGTTTCATGGCTAAGCAGCAATGGTATGGTGTAAGTCCATTAGTCAAGTACATTTACTATAATGTCCCCATACAGGAGTGGTGAGCCTACCCTTGAATCATGAACAAGGAAAAAGAACCATCCTGTGGTTATGAGCATGTGTTTTAGGGGAGAGACTTCAAGCAGCCATGGAAGCTGCCAATAGTAACTCTGTACTATCAGTGATCTCTGCTCACTGGCAAGCCAGACACAGCAGCATGTCTGTTGTAGCTACTGTAACGCTTTAGAACAACCTCTTTAATAATGCTCAATAGCTGCGTGTGTTAACTGGGAGAGAAGAGTACTCAGCCAAGCCAGAAGTCACTTCTTTTTTTAGTAATGCCTAACAGAGGGAATGTTTGTAGCCTTCACCTGTAGTTAATTAGCTTTGCCTAGAGTAGCAGCTGAATGACAGCTATGAACAGCTCTTAAAATGTCACTAAACACCAGTAACGTTTAATTATTCAGTTTCTGGAGCTGCATCCAGTTTTGCAGATTTATTCAAACAGAATAAACCAGATGGATCAGACAAAGCTCTTTTCCTTACAAACTGTGGTACACAAGTTCTCTTAAAAATCAACACACTTCTTCCCTACTGATGTGGTTATTATGGGGGCCAGCTTTTTATATGACAGGTACTGTTGCAATGTCTAAATTTTATTTTATTTTATTTTTTTTTGTGGACTGTACCCACACATTGCACTAAACTAGGAACTGTAATGGAGGCTGCCACCTGTTCTGACCTCTATCCTCTCAGCTCTTCCAGAGGAAGGCAAACAGATTTTGATTTCATTACAGTCTATACTGGTTGAGTAAAGGAAATCTAATGAAGCAAGTGGCTTGTTTCCTTCTGTAAGAATGCTCTTCCTCAAACCTGCTCCCAGCAATGCAAGTCTAGGTCATCCAGTATAGGTGGGGAATGGTATTCAACTTCATTTTCCATGTGTAGGTACTGCCCATGCCTTTAAGTGCAGCCTAGGAATGGGTGTTTGAGATCTGTCTGGATATGTGTACAGGGCAAAAAAGTAAGAATGGAGTAGTCAGAATCAGCATTAACATACACTGCTGCAAGATGGAGCTGCCTCTGCACTTCACCAAGGGACATTAATACCTCTGATTAATGACAACTGTCAGTAGGGATTCAGATGAAGCTTTAAATACCACACCACAAACATATAAAAAGAGATTTTTATTGGTTATATACTGTAGAGCTGACAGCATTTGAGTCAGGAGAGACATGCAGATAAAGTGTGTTTACATTTGGCATGCAGACTAAGAGCACTGTAACTAGTAAAAGGTGAGCACCATCTGTATCCACTGAATGGGCAGCCTGGGGAGGAAAGAGTTGGCTTCCCTCTGCTGAGCACACTGACAAAGATTCGGGTGGAACAGTGCTTGATAGCTCTACTGTACACAAAGTTTGCTTTAGGGAAACAAGCAATACTATAACCTGGAAAATTAACTTGGATGAGTGTGACTATGAAAAGATTTCTTGCTTTATTGTCTTCTAACTAAGCTGCCCCAGCCCAAGTATATGTCTACAATACAAAAAAAAAATAGCTTTTCTCTTAAAAATACATTCCATGCAGCCTGGATTGCTGCTTCCACAAGGCAGGTGCCAGCACTGCATGTTGGGCAGCCTACAACAATTATCCTTTGGGTCCCTAGGTTACTGACCGTAAGATGCATCTGCGAACAATGGCTTCACATTTCATCATGTATATAGCAGTCCACTGAAGGCTGGCCTTGGCACAGTGCTTTGGCTGCCTCAGTGATGTGCAAGGGTGGCAGAGATGAGGTCTACTATGTTAGAGATAACACCAATGTGACTATTGCTTCAATCTGTAGCAAGAAATCGCTCATGTCAAGTGTCTTTTGAAACACCAAGTGCACCACCCTGGCCTGTGCTTCCTTCTGTTTTCCCTTCCTGGAGGTATTATCTGCAGGTGGACAGCAGTTCTCCCTTCATCAGCGTCCAGTAAGCTGCAGTTGAACACGAGGCACTGATGGTTGCACTGTGAAACTGTCCCTGCTCCATGCGACCTGAGTGGATGGAGAGGTGACGATCTGGAGGCTGCAGTGTCATTTCCAGACATGGAGGGGACCATTCCATGAAGCAGCAAGCTGCTAACCCCTCAAGCTGCCACTGGCCTTTTGAGGAAAAGCCACTGGTTCTCTAAAAAGGGACAATGTCTCCGTTTACTTGGAAGAAGCAAGCACTGACACACTTCTGTTGTACAGCAAATACATTTACAATTTTGGAATTGTCTGAATGCTTGATACACAGCCTCTTGGTGTCACATCCGCTAAAAAGCCTGTTATATTTATATGCTAAAATTACAAATATTTCTTCAGTGATGGCAATATTTACACATACTCTATTTTACAGCTGTTCAAAAAAAGTGTGCAATTTGAGTAAAATACACTGTTTCCTGAAGTCATTGCTATAATTTTAATAATACATCAGCTCCTATTGCACTCATGATTACAGGGCATGGCCCCTTTCAAATTTACAGAGGGTTTTCTCTCAGATTTAATCCCAGTTGTGGTAAAAACAACCTGGTCTATACTCAGTGACATCTTTATTTACAAGCAGTTACACTGAGCCTATAAGCAAGAGTTCAAGGTATGTGCTGTAAAATATTGAACAAATTAGTGAGGCTGACTTTAGCCATGGTAGCTGGAGAAAGGAGAGATGTAATTTGTGAGAAGCACCTGAGGAGCAGTGCCAGAAGACCTGTGTCTGCAGCTGGGGGACTCCTGCACAGTGTGATCTGGCGGAGCAGCAAGGACAAGTCCTCCAGTTGCTCTTGGATTAGGGAAAGCCAAGCCCCGGCTGACAGAAGGGGAGAAACCAACAACTCTTGCTGTTGGTGCTTGTTCCTTTCTCATTCCAAACATGCAGTTGCATTATTGGGGTGAGCTGTAGAGCTGAAAAGACAACATACTAACTAGATTTTTGTGAGTTGGGTCAAGGGAAGCCTGTGTCAACCTGGAATGTCACATAGCAATGCAGAGCTCTGCTGGCCAGGAATGAAACTAGTTCTCCCAGATGGAGCATCAGAAGTACAATGGTAAACTGCAGCCATGCCAGGACTCTGTGGGAAGGAGAGGGCTTGTGGATGGGTGAGGGAACCTGAGCAGCCTATTAGATAAAGACTACTGTCCTACAGCAGGATGGGGTTGTCACTGTGAGAAAAGCCATACATTAACTGCTCAAAGCAATCCTCATCCTCTTCAGTGTGTATGTGCTGTCCAGCTCTTTTAGTTGGTTGTTTTTAAACTAAACTGTGAGTCTCTGGCATCAGTGTCACAGGACAGACATCTTACGTGTCACAGGTGACATCTTAACTACGAACTCTGGTTTATAGGACAGTACTGCAATGCCAAGCAGGTAGTCGGCAGCAGTCTTTCACAGCAACTCTAATTGTGTCTTATATGGCTGACCAGCTACTAAACAGTTTTGGGAATGTAAATTGGGGCAAATAATTACTGAGCATGTTTGAAGAGGTAGGTATATCCTCCTAAATGCAAATTGCAAGGTTCAAAAAATTGCTGCAGGAGATGTTCGGGTTGCTTTCTACAGACCAGCTGCACTGGCTTGGAGGGGTTTTTGAAGCACTGTCTCCCATGTAACCAACAGAGGACCTGTTAGGCATCTTATATGAGGCAGCATATTTTATTGAAGGGAATTATTTCTTTTAATATGAAAAGAAGGTGCAGAAAGCCAAAATGTGGCTTCATGAGGCTGACAAAGCATTGCAAGCCAGCCCTGTGAAAGCATGGGTGGGATGTGGCACAGCTGGGCAGGTTGCAATGCTGGCCATCAGCTGTGGAAAGCCTGCAAGATTGCATGAGGAGGCAAGGAAACTGAAACCACTCGAGTAACAAATCCCAGTAATGCCGGGGGAGAGGTTCCTGTCATACAGTCAATGTCTGAGCAAGGCAAAATGAACTTTCATAAACAAGTTATAAAGTCCAGAGTGGTGTCAGATTACAAAACATGCACCCATTTTCAGCATTTCCTGACGAATACTGCAGGGGAGGGAGGAAAGAGGCATCTCAGAAATCTGAGTTTAATTGCAGAATTTCAGCTTCTTTACTTTTAGTTTGGATTTTGAGTTTGTGGGTTTTTTTTTGGCTTTTTTAATACTTAATATTTATAAAGATTTTTTTTTTTTTTTTTTAACTAGCACTGCCATGTCATGAAGTGGTAAGAGATAGCAGCTGATATAATTTATTTTAATATAATTTAATTTTAAGACTATTAAAGCTGCCACAGTACTAAGTTAAAAAGCACTATCTTTTTGTCTTGTTATGCAACTTAACATGTATACATGTCATGAAATATAAAAGAATAAAATGGATTGCAAAAAATATAGATTTGGGAAAAACATCTAAAATTTATGAGGAGAGACTTTTTTCAAAAATAGTCTTTTTCCCCCTCCTCCAAACAAAACTTTATTAAAAAAAAAAAAAGAACACAACAAACAACAACAAACAAACACACGTCATTGAAACATTTTCCTTATATGTGTTCATAGATATTTTCCAACCAGCTCCATTTTTTTTCCTTTTGCCTCTTAGAATTGAGGCATATAATTCCAAGATAAGGAGGTGCTGCAGCATCCCATGTGCACATATGGATAGCTGTACGTGTGCTGCTGTTGTAGCTGCTCACCTGGAAGGTAAGATGTGGGAATGACTGGAGGCAACTCAGGTGTGGGAGCTGCTGGATGACAGTTGTTCAACCAACACCTCCAAAAACAGTAGAGGTTTTCCCTTCTATATCATCCTCCTCATGCCTCTGTGGAAAGGGGCACCTGTTTCTGACAAGCAGAAGAAACCAGTGAAGGAAGTCAATGGTGGTTGTGTACAAGACTGGAAAGCCATGGGCCAACCCTGGAGGAATGTAAAGGAAGGAGTGGTAGAGCTACGGTGTGAACCAGGTACAATCTCCTTGCTTAGGGCAGATGCTGTTCCAACACCTGAGCACCTCTTGATGAATCCTCCAACTCTGATGCAGTCAGTGGCCTGTGGGCACTGACAAGGAGCTGTACCTCTGTAGTCTCTGACCATACCGCAGTCCCCAGACACAGCTGATGCGGGGGGAGGGGGCAGGTCCTGAAGAGGGGCACAGACAAAAGCTGCCTAAGTAGCCATACTGGAGCTCAGTTTTGGGTCCAATCCTGCTGTTTTTCCCCATCTTTGGAAGGAACAAGGGCATTCTACTTCTCAAGTCAGAAGAAAAGCACTTGTTTCTTTGTTTCTTGGAGCTCAATGGCTTAGAGTGAGCAGCAGCAATGTTGCCTGCATGATGGAAGCAAAGTTTTGGGCAAAAGAGCACCCTAGTCCAAGCCTGGAGAAAGTTTTGCTGTTGTTTGACTGCTGTTGGTTTGGCTCAGTTGCTCACTTAGTGCAAGAGCTCAGCTGGTGATTAAGTGGGTCATATGAAGCTTATTGCAGAGAGAGTGCGCAATGGGGGAATAAACAGTTTTTAAACGTTTTCTGCTCTCCTTTCCTGTTTTGTGTAAAACCAGTGAATGTTTTTTTTTTAATTTTCTTGCTTACAGACAGAGCATGCTAGGAACACAGGTACTGGGATGACCACAACCCAAACCAACAAAGGTGTATTTAGGACAATGTGAGCGCTCACTGGAAACTGAAAGCTTTCAGTTGTGGAGCTGTGTAGGACAGCTTTCACAGGCTGGTGGACTGCATGCAGTGCAGGGATACTTCCTGCAGCTCATCTAAATGCAGGTGAATAATGAGAAGTTCTCTCTTGTCCAGGTCGTACCATCATTCTGGTTGAAAGAGTGGCTATGGCAAGTCAATGTTCCCGTATGGAGACAGAGCTACTGTTTTATGAAGAAGGTTAAGATTGCAGGTACAGAGATGAGAAGTGGGAGTCCCCTGAGCAAAGTCTCTGCAGCTGCCTCTTCAGCAATGAAGAAAAAAAAAAAATCACTGGTAAAGTTCCTGTACCTCACAAATCACATTAGAAAACTGGTTTCAAATTGGCTGAAGCTTCTGGAGAGGTTAAAAGCAAGTGTGACACCTGTGAGCTTGGTACAAGCCTGTCTCTTGCTCCATTATCCTGCGTGTTCATGGGATGGAAGTACAACTCATCTCCTAGACGTTGTCCGGTAGACACGGGAGGCACCCTGTAAGAGAGAACCCCGCAGCATCACAGATTGGACAGGACCTGTGGATGCCTCTGGCAGCATTTTTGCTCTGGGGAAAAGTATTGTGATTGCCTTTAGGCAGTCATCCCATGCTCAACAGACTCATAGTCTGATGGTAGGGCAGTGGGGAGAACAGTGACAGGATCAGTTCGGAAGACAGTGACTGCCAGGCCTTACAGTGGAATGCTCAAAGCAGAATAACCCAGACCAGCTCCTCACAGGCTTTTACCATCATCTTTTTTTTTTTTTTTTTTTTTTTTTTAATGCTATAGCATACTCAGCACCCATTTCTACACTGGACACATGGATCTGGCAAGTGTGATGCATAACACCTGACAGCATGGATCATACTAAGCTGATTTAACATCAGGTGTCTGTAGAGCATGCCTCCAAGTGCAAGGTGTCCAGGCTTCTGTTAGTCAACACGGAAGCACCAACTGACAAATGATGTATGTTATGGTGACTTGACTTTACTCAAGTTTTCATTTAATGCTGTTTCAGTCTGTGCAGAGAAAGGGCGGCATCACTGCCTCAGGTAGATGTCTGCGTCTAACCAAATGAATGTCACTGTGGTTAACATCTTGGTGATCACAAGAGCGTAACTGTAGTGTACAAAGTAGCTGGGACTGTGTCCCCCTGTGCTCTCTGACTGTGTAGGGCTCTCAGTTGCCTCACACTCCTGCTGCTTGTGTATCAGAACTCAGCAACTTCTGTGCACCTCCAGTAAGATGAAATGAAGACCGGTTTGATAAAAATATTTATGCTGGGGCTGACACACAAAATGGAAAAAAACAGTTTTAACTCTTGCAGCCTGTGGTATGCTTTTGTAGCACTGGCAGTCAGATCCTGTGAGGTTTGCATGCTGGATAAGCTCCAAACCACAGCCAACAAATATTTCAAGTTGCAATGTGATGAACGTTATTACAGTGCTGGGAGCCACTGGCTGAGGTGCCTAAACCCCTATAAAACCCCTCCATATTTTGTTAAAAGAAATTAGGATCCACACTACCAATCCACTGAGCTCTGTACAGCTGCACAGCTGAAGAAAAAAATGCCAGGAGTAATTTCAGTCTTTCATACAGTCTTTTGTGGCTGTGCACCTAGGACTGAAAGTCCATCTGGACCACTGCCTCCTCCAAAGGTAGCCCCTTGTGAAGAGGCTGGGATATGCATGCTCTTCATTTTTCTAGGAAGAAGTCATGATAGCCATAAGGTAGGCCATTTTCCACTTTGTGTGGCCAGAAATGTGTGCTCGGCAGGCAGAGCAGCAGGTATGTAGCAGCAAACAAGCACCCTAGTGGTACAGCAGCAAGCTGAAGGAGGCAAGTCCATGGCTGATTTTGTCTCCCCACATCATCTCTGGTTGTGTCCAATATAAAACAGGTGGCCGGGGATGACTAGGTGTAGTGGCTTTTATTCCATGGAGGATGCCTTTAGCCATAGAGATAGTTAAAATTAATTTAATATAGAAAAATAAGGTTTTTTTTTTCGTTTTCTTACCAGTATAGGAAATACTAGTAATTTACTGAAGTGATGCAGACACTCCACCTCTGGGAAGCACTAATCTAAGACTGGATTTCTCCTGAGAGGTTTATCCTCATTTGGGCAAGCAGTTCACTGAGTTATGTTACTGACAGGTCAGTTCAGATGTTGGCTTCTGGCCTTCTAATTCTCTTTTATACATGGTCCTTGAACTTGCATACCTGTTCTTCTGATTGGAGACTCAGTGGTGGGTAGGGGTTGGAATCAGCATCCTGCAGTTCCAGCTTGGTGGCCGGCCTTTTCCCTGGTGTGTCAACCTGTGAGAGGTACTCAGAAGAGCCGAACTGTCTTCTTCTGGAACTGGGCAAAAAATCTTTGTTTTCATCCTGTGGGAAGAAAAATAAGAGGACTTGGAATTGGGGGCTATAGCAAGGTCTGGAATAACTCCAGGTTCCTGGTCCCAGGTTTGCAGTGTGAGGTTCTGGTTTGAGTACTTTTGGCAAGGAGGGTGCCCAGGCCACCCGACCAGCTCTAGGAAGTCTTCACATATATGCTCACAGAGAATTTTTTTAATCCATCCAATAATTTATATCATAAAGTTCTGGGTGCTGAGTCCTCTGTCCAGCTGTGAGCCTTTAGTGCTTGTGATTGATCCATGAGACTCAGGACTCAATCTCTTAAAAATATTAACTCTAAGTGTTATCTACCATGGGTGGGAGATGACCAGTAACCTGAATCTTTTATTTTCTTGGCAATGAGGATGTGATGTGGGATTTTCCTACACTGTTTTCCCAGTATAGGCATCTGAACAGTACTTTCAAACTCACTAATGGTTTCTTGAATGTCTGCCAGGACCTCTATGGGATGGTCAGGCTGGCCACCCACCATGTGTCAGAGTGCCTCCTCAGACTGTACCACAGCTGGGTTGGTGTGGCTCAGCACAAGAGGCAATTGCATTATGAGAAAAATCAGCTGTACACTGACAAGGATCTTGGAAGCTGCTCTGAACAGATAGTCACACCAATGCCTCACACCCTAGAATTCACACAGAACACACTCAAGTCCTTGGACAAAATTACTGAGGTATAAAGAAAGAAGAAGGAAAGAAATATGTAATATGTAATATGCAATAGTAATATGGCATGATTGGTTGCTTGAGTTGGAAGCTGATGTGGAGTCAGCAAGGATACAATGGTGATGGGTGCACCTTCTCTTAATCCTTGAGCAGAGGAGAGAAGAGAGCAAGCATCCCTGGATACTGTCAGGGAGGCTTCCATGAGACCTCCACCCCCCATGAGGTACATACGAAGAAAAGCCTGCCTTTAGGTTTTTAATCTAATATCTGTGGCACACCACCCAATTCCAAGGCAGTCACATTAATATCACAGCCATGAGGAAAAAAAAAAAAAAAAAAAAAAAAAAAAAAAGCACATATCTTGCACAGTTGCTGGCTTAATAACAATTGCCTGTTATTAACCTTTGCACTAAGTCACTAAGTCAGACACTGCAAATTTTCAGCAAATATCATGCCAGAGAAATACTTATTTAATTATCTGAAACACAGACCATCAGAATGACTGAAGTGCTTCATCTTCTCGTCTTTCATGAAAGCCTAAAGAAACTGCCTGTAAGCACTAGAGGGAGCAAGTCCTCAAGATGCAACATTCATCCGTCAGTGCCTACAGCCGATCCTACAGCACCTATCCAAAGCAGAGCTCCGAAGAGCTTCTGTAGTGCAGTATTGCTCAAAGCTGAGCTTGTGTAGCTTGTTTGCTTACATCAGCAATAAAACAAACCGAAGGCTTAATTTACACGTTGTGCCTGGCATCTCCTTTCAAGAATTATTTCCATGTGCTCAGTTTGGATCTGACCCAAAAGACAGGATGAGAGGCAGGGGCTAAGCCTCCTGCTCTGCTGCAGCAAACAATCAGATACAATGAGTGTCTCACACAGAAAGACAGAACAATGTATTTTGACAAAACCAGCACCAACCCTGTGTTTTCAAAATAGGATTTTTAAGGCAATCTGAGACTGACTAGTGGAGCTGGAGTAGGGGTGGGAGGGTGGGCGGTGAGGTGACAGTGACGTTTTTATAGGAAAGCTGAATATGGAAAGCTGCTCCCAGTGTTAGTTACCACTGAACAGTGCTGAGTCTTCCACCAATGAAATAGCAACATCTTTATCAGAAACACAGATCCCATCAGACTACTTGTGATATAAATCTCCAGATATCCTTCAAAGGCAAATACTTTTTTCTTTTCTTTTTTTTTTTTTGCTAAGGGCATAAACAATATTTTGAACTGCCCAACAACAAATAAATGAAATTTGGATTGCTCTGGTATATCTGTGTATCTCCAGTCTTTCAGGGTAACTTCACGCTGCTCATTTACAAGCTATTAATGTACTTATTTTATGACCATGAATTGAGAATACTGACTACATGGTATCTGGGTGATTTTATTTTTAGGTAAGATGCAGAGAGGGACATAGCACAACATTCAAAAGCCCTGCATGAACTAACCACACGTCTGCTTTCCTGCCTACCTGTCACTCCACATATGGCCAAGGATGGAAGCCAGCTAGTTCATCAAAGATACTCAGACACATAGAGGTCAGGACGTTCTCTATAAGGTACACTTCAGCTGCTGTCATAGGCATGCTTCATAGCAAGCAAATTTGAGCTAACTGACCTTGAGACCACCTGCAGACTGTACTGCAGACCTACACTCAGTCCTGGATGTACTTCTAGGGGAAATATGGGAGAAAAATATGCAAACGCCTGAAGTTTCACTTTTCTGGGAACTGTTCCTTAGCTAGCATGGTAGCCCATGGACACCCACATCATTGCCTACCCAAGTTGTGCTTTTTTTTGCATAAACTGTTTTGCAAAAACTGTTTGGGTAGCACTACACCGAACTACCATTCTCAGAAGAATGTTAAATAGGACAGTCAGATCTTCTGAGAGGAAAGGATCATCTGTTCTCAGCTAAGCCGTTTGGCCAACAAGGCAGATGTCTTCTCACCTTCTCTGTGGGGCTCCATGACTAGCTGCATGCTAGCCCAGCTGCAAGGAAAGGCCTCTTCAGATGCAAGACTCATGTTTGTGGGTACCATGAATTCAAGCTCCTGGGCCAGTGGTAGGCCCAGGGCTGGCTCTCCCATTTCCTAAGCAACATTATGCAAAAAGAGACTGTCAGTTCTGCCTGGATTTATGGAAGAGAAGTACAGACTGCCTGTAACACACCAGTGACCATGGCCAGGGAGAATATTGTCACTTGGACTCTCATAGCTACAGTTGTAACAGATGTAGGGTTGCACAGACCTTTCTCCCTACGATATCCATTCAGGCACATTGCCTGGGTGATCCCATTCCTCACTGTCCCCTTCAATACAGGAAATTTAGGTTTTTCACTGAGGTTTATGAATGCCAGCAGTCATGCCTGATGCATTCTTAGTGTCCAAACACAGCTGGAAAGCCAACTTGCACATTTTAATTCTAGGCAATAGACTCTACAGAGCAAATGCAATGGTGCAAAGTGTTCTGTGCCTTTCATTGCCAGAGAAGTGGAATGATTTTGTACATCGGCACCATCTCATCTTTGTCAATGCCACAGTCATCTGGTTGTGAATTTGTCCCCTCTGTCAACAGTCCTATCAGATTACTCACCTAGACTCCCCTAGGTGGCTGGAAACGGAGGTGGCTGCTTAGATCAGCTTTAAGTAAAGAGCAGAGGCAGTAGGTGCAGTGAGAATCAGCACATGGTTTAAAAGACTGGAGGGCCACTTGGTGCCAGTGGGTGGATTTAAAATATGCTGGGGTCTGCAACTCTATTGGCAAGTGCATCTCACCAGCTACTCTCTGCCCCCACTCAGGCAGACTCCTCATTAGCAGCACCCAAAAGAACAGGAAAGAAGGAAAGCCATCCGTGCGGCTCTCACTTTTCAGATGGTATACTGATACAAACCAAGGAGGTAGCAACCCTCCCATGTAACCAGCCATCACTGGTCTGTTTAAGAGATGTCCAGGAAGCATTTCCAGACCAGAGTCCAGAAGCGGGCTCTGGTTTTGCATGCAGGAAACCATGCAGCCGTTACCAAACAGAGCTAAAGCTGCCCTGAGGCACAACCCTATGAAAGTCTCATTTGCCTCATTTTTTGGTGGTTCTCCAAGCTGACTGTGCCATGCAAAGCCACTCTGAAAAACTTATCATATCCTACATACGCTGTGACTGTATCTTCTCCAATCTTGGAAAGACCAAATAGATTTCAGTTTGTAATTATTCAGTTTGTAATTATTCACATAGCATTAAAAGATCAGTGCAAGTGGATCTAATTTCAAGAAATCTAGCTTTCTTTACACATACTTTTTACAAGATACTCCACTGAGCTTGACAGGAGTTGGAAGAGGGCAGGAAATAAGCTGTAAGAATTCCAAATCAGGTGCCCTACAACTAACAGATAACTTTAAAACAAGTTGAAAGGCAAGAGCGCTTAATGTAACACACTTACAGGTAATGTACTTTGGTGCCATGTAGAAGCCACTGTAGGATCACTGGTGTAGCTCCTGCGCGTTAGCAGTTCTGGTGCGCTTAAGTTACTTTTGGTCCTTCGGGACCCCAGTTCAGGGGCATTCCAGGAATTAGTTATGGCACTGGTTCTTGCTGAGGTCTGCTCCAAGGAGTTTGTTCGTGTACTATTCCCTTCCATTTCGGAGAGGTCCACTGAGGATGTGCACTTGTTTGTAGTACTGGAAGCTGCATTTTTCTCTATTTTTATTTGAGAGTCCTCCACAGAATGTAAGCCTTGTCTTGTTCTCCATGAACTTCTCAGAGTCACATGTTTTGTTTCAGATGAAACTGTATCTGAAGAGCCATGGCTCTTTGAGCTGATTGTCTCTGAAGGCAATTCACTGTTCTTCTCTGAGAGTTCAGTGGTCTTTATTACAATGCTGCTTCTGGAGACCACTGTTTCTGCTCTACCTCTCAGAGCCACCTCTCCAATTCTGTCGGCCTCAGATAATTTCAGAGCACTTCTATTAAGTGACACCTCGACAGGTGGGGAGAGACTGTTAGTTATTGGTGAGGGTTCATTCAGAGCAACTCTGATGTTGCTGGTGCTAACGTGCTTCTCCTTTGCTGCTATGTCTGCAGTGGGCCTTGGAGCTGTTGGCTCAGAGGGGAAGATCGTGATGCTGCTTGTCATCTTATTTGTTACCGTTTTAAAACTGGACTTCTGTTTTTCTGACTCTGCCTCAGATGTAGTCCCTCCCATGACTGCCTTCATGTCCTTTTCAACAATTGCAGGTTTAATGATGGCTTTTGATCTCAGAGCTTCTCTTGGGCTGAATGGCCTTCTGGATTTAAATCCTCCAGTGCTGGCATCTGATGGTTTTATACACTTGGTGGAGTCTTCATCATGTACAGTGTTTTTGTCATTTTCAAAGATAGATGCTCTAAAAACTCCCCTGGAATTGGAGAACTGCTTGGAATTAGCTTTCTTCCTTGTCTCAAAGTCTGACTGAGTGTTTGTTTTTTTGCTTCTTCCTGTTTCTTCATCTGAATTAAGTTTGTCATGACTACTCTGGACGGTTTTGGAGTCTGTTTTTAAGCCAGCATTTACATGATCTGTTGCTGAAGTTGAAGACTGCTCTGTATCTTCTTTATCAGGACCTGTAAGAATCCGTAGAACGTCTTCTTGACTCCTTGAGTGATGTGAACGCTTTGTTGGTGAAGGTTTTGCATCTTCAAGTGACATGTCTGTGAATTCTCTTTCCTGGGAGATTGTTGCTCTTTTAGCCCTTCCCTCTAAGGGCTGCTTGTGTGATGCTGCAAAGGTGTTCATTGCTTCTGTTTTAGTGCCAATGCAATCTGATGCCAATGCGTGGGAGGAGAGGTGGTACCTGTATGCTGATGCCGTGCCATTGGAAGAGGAATAATTACCCCTGGGGAGCACTGTGTCCCCCAAGAAGTCACTAACTTCTGCCTGGCTTGTTTTCAGCTTCTCAGCTAAAGAAGCCACTAATTCACCTTTGCTCAACTTGTCATCCCGTATATCAGTGCTGGTTTGGCAGTTGCCCCGGAGTGCCTGAGATGTCTTTTCAGCCTTGGATCTCAGGCCTGTGTCACCAACAGGTTTAGAAGGTGTTTTCCAAGATTTCTGCTCATGTGCAGCAGGAGGGTATCGACTGAGGACAGATGGCTGCTCCTTTGATCTCTTCACCTCATTCTGCATGATGGAGGCTTCCTTCTGACCAGATGAAAAAGTGGAAACTGAAGATTTCTCTTCCAGTCTTTTCATATCTGTTGCAGCAGCATCCACACTGGATGCTTTTCCTACTTTTCTGTTCATTAAACTTGGACTGGGTACCTGCTTACCACCATGGCTGTAGCTGTCATTACTGAAGGAGAAATCTCTGTTCTTTACTCTTTCCCGGCGCTGCTGAGGTGAAACCTCCCTTGGCTTGTGCTTGGTGGCTGTTAAATCTGTTGCAACACCTCTGTATTTAGGTCTGTCATGTTTTCCCCTGCTAGAAAAGCTCGTATCTTCATTTTCAACCTCTCCATTTTCCAGATCTTTCTGTTTCTTTATTTGCATTTTTATTTCTTCTAACTGACCAGTTAAGAGTTTGTTTTTATTCTGTTCACTCAAGTAACTGTCTTGCAGGTCATTGTTTTTGGCTCTCACTTTTTTTAATTCTTCTTCTAAAGATTCAAAATGTTTGATCTGAGTTTTAAGTTTCTCAATTTCTTGTGTGAGATCTTTCACTTTGTTGTCTTCCTGATTTTTATTCTTTTGGTTTTCTGATTTATTCCTGGTTTCATTTTCTACATGTTTTAGGTAATCCACACTTCCCTTCCTTCTGGTCTCTTTAGAAGGCAATGCAGAAGTCAAATCATCTTCAATTCTCAAATCATTTCTGTCAAGGAGATTATTTGATGACCTTTCTAGCAAGTTGGATGCATTTCTAGTTTGATCTGCCCTATTTAGTTTATTGTTTTGTTCTAGTTTCTGTGTTAGCTCCTGGATTATTTTCTCATTTTGCTTTTCTCTTTCATTAAAATGTTTTCTTTCACTGATAAAGGTTAGTGCTAAAGATTTCAATTTCTCTAACTCACCCGTTAAGCTTTGCTCGGTTTTATCCAGCCTGTCTTCAGATGCTTCAAGTTCTTTAACTTTCACTCGAAGTACTTCTAATTCTGTAGATATCTTTTTGGTCAAATTCTTTTCTTCATTGAGGCTAAGACACAGCTGTGTGCAGTCATTCTTGCTCCTACCAAAGGCCTCCTCCAGTTTCTCCAGCTCTGCCATTCTCCTCTGCAGGTGTTCAATTTCTGACTTCAGTTCTCGGGTGAGGCTCTCTTCCTCTTGAAGTTTTTCTTTCATTAACCGGCAAAGCTCTTCAGCTTTCTTAATTTCTTCATCCTTGCCTTCAATCTTTAGCACTCTTTTCCGTAGGGCTTCAATGTCAGCTAGCATGCTGGAGTTGCTGCCTTCTGCCTGGATAACTTTGTCCTGGAGGTCAAGCAGCTCATCCTCTGCTTTCTGGAGATTTTTGGTTGCTTCCTCCAGTTCATCAAGGCGACGACTAAGACTCTGCAATTTGAATCGTAGATGCCGATTTGAGGTCTCCTTATAACCTGTAAATTCTGCCATGTTTACTTTTTATTCCTTTTAGGTAGAAGTTTTGCTCAGTCTGTGTGCTTAACACTTTGTGTATTCCTGTTATGTTATACTTTCTTTGGAGAGAGGCAACTCACCCTAAAAGAAAAAACACTTAAAATGAGTAGGGAAGCTCAGAATATACGTATTATATATGTGATATGCATATAGATACATACACAAATATTTATATGATTTTTTTTTAATTAAACATGTTTCTCAGTGCTAAATTAGGAAAAAATAAACTGTAAAGAAGCACGGAATTTCCAAAAATAGCCTGTTACCAATAGCTGATGAAGGAAGTGTCCTCTGCTTTCTGCACAGGCAATGCTTGCTTACCCTGCAGCCCCCACAGCCAGGGTCAGCAGTTGATACAAGCCTGCCTTTGCACAGGCTCCTGGGTCAGGCACATGCAGGAGCCAGGTCCCTACACAGGCATGTACCCATGCAACTAACAACTCTCATCTCAGCCATTCATGTCTTCTGAAGACTCCTTACAGATGGAGACTCGTGGACTACAAATAAGACCTGGAAACCAGAAAATACAGACCCCCAGACATTCAGTGGCTGCCAGCAAGTCGGGTTGGAAGGCCGAGCAGGCGGTTCTCAGTGCATGCAGGTCCCCCCCACTAGTTGTGCATGGCCTTGATTCACAGAGATGAGGGAAGTGAGAAGCTCCCTCATGTCTCTGCTAAGGGACTGCTGCCTGCAGCTTGCCTGGCTGCTCCAGCAAGAAACAGGGAGCTCCAGCATACCGGTGAAGGCTGAGAGCTGCTGCCAGCCAGTACTGCCCATCACTTCCAGCATTTCTCCTGCAGCTGACGTTACTTGGCATCAGACTTTACCCGGGTTGTAATTATGTCCCAAGGACACCATACCAATGCGTACCAATGGAGTTTCAAGTTTCTCCTCTCCTGTTTCAAAAGCTGTCAGTGCCATCAGCTGTCATCCATTCACCCACCCAATAGAGGAGCAGTTGCAAATACTCATGCTTCTATTCCTTGTTGCCACTGATGATGAGCAGCAATTACAGTATATGGGCAAGCTCCAACACACTAAATGTAGCTCTCTTCCCACGTTGGAGATGGCAGGGCTTTTTTCACATGGCCCTTCTGTGCTCAGCATGGGGTAGCCAGGATGGAGGTGGGAGGATAAGATATCCTCCTCTGGTTCTCAACATTAGCATTGCCCTGTCCTGGGCTTCAGGTACATCCCACTCATGCAGTGAGTGTGCAAAGGCTAATGCAAGCATGTGGAAGAGGAGGTGACTGCAGCTCTTTGACCTGTGCCCTTGCTCAGGCTGTCTGTCTTGAAGCAGGATATGGCCTCCAGCATTTCTGTCAGAGCTCTCTGCAGAGGAAACACTCAGGAGTTTCCTATTTCACAGTGCCAAGAGGTGAACAGCAGGATGTGGGGAGGAGACAGTGCTGGCAAAGGAGACTGCTGTGCCCCAGCACAAAGCCTTTGATCAAAGGTGATTCATTTCCTGATGGGCAAAGGGGACTGCAGTGCAAACAGGCACCAGTGGCACACACCAGGCAATTGCCATGCACACCAGGCACCCAGAGTGCACATCAGACACCCACAGCATGCATCAGGCACCCGCTGTGCATACCAGGAACCCTGTGGTCCCTCTTCTGCGGGATAACTCTCACCAACATATTTGCTCAGTCTCACGCACACCAGGAAGCTGAAAGAAGCACTGTAAAGAGCAAATGAACAGGAGCCTTGAGCCCCCTGTATGTACTGGGGTGTCTGGACTTGGCTGTACATGTGTCCACTCCCTCACTGTGGTGGTCACATCCCACGCCTGAGCCACCCTCCCTTGCGCTGCCTACAGATCATAAAGGCCACATAGGCCACAGCCCTGCTGAATGGCCGACGGTTTTGGCTGCAAATAGGAAAGGCTGTTCGGTCCCAGGCAAGATCCCATCAAGAAACGTCACCAGAATGTCACAAGAAAGGGCAAAGCAACTTTGCAGCACCATGAAAAACAACACTGTTCCCAGCGTGCCATGGAGAAGGGAGTTAATGGTTAACTCAGCATCAGGCACTGGTCAGGAAGCACAATCAGGCCCAGCCTTCAGTAACAGCAGCTGCATTTCAGACTGGCTGTCAGGATGCAATCCTGCAGGAGCTTCACATGGGCTCAAACGTGGGACTCTCTGCAGTGCTTGTACGCAGCACTGACTTTCAGACCACCGCTCTTGCAGGTTGCTTCTGCAGAAATCGGCAGGTGAGGGCTGTGTGCTGCCTGTGAGCACTGCACCAGGCTGGGGAACAGTTCTGGTTTCCCAGTGCTCCTCACCATGGAAAGATCACAGTGGCTTTGCAAGCTCTGTCAGTGAGACTGGCCTCACAATCCCCATCTTAAGAAAAGGTGGAAAATGAAGGCAGGTGCGCAGAGGGGTCAGGGAGCTGGATCTCCCTCTCCTCCCTCTTATTCTATTCCTGCAGCATCAGCTGTCATCAAGGTTGAGTTGAATCTCTCCTCTCACACCCTTGGGGTCCTTAAAAAGCTGCATCACAAAGGGCAGTAGTGGCTCAAGTTCAGTGAGCTACTGTTTGCAAAGAGAGGCCCTTGCCCTTAAAGACAGGGGACTTCTGAGAAGAAATTATCTCCCTGGGCAGTGAACTGGCATGGTCTGATGGAATCTACAACAGGAAGAAAAGGGGTTATGGACACAGATCCCTGGGAAGGGATGCACTATTGCAGGTAAACCACCCTTAAACTAACTCGTTGTTCCACCAAATCACCCTCCCAAAGTTGGTTCCTGCAGATTTGGGACCATGAGTAGGTAATTATCTGCCCTTCTGTCTGTACCTGGTAATGCTTGGTGAAGAGCTTGGCAGGAATTAAGAGTCAAGAATTAGACCCTCACACTACACTGTCAGAGCCCATGGGTCACAAAGAGCAGGAGAGGGATGTTGAGACACTATCCCAAGAGTCATTGATGCCAGAGGCTGCTCAGAATCCCAGAGGAGAACCTGATTTCTAAAGAAAATTCCAAATCTTTGAATGAAACTGAAAATTGAACTCAGTAATTAATTTTGAAAATGGTGAGGGAATGGTAGATCCCGTGGCAGAAGAATCCCAGAATACATGCCTTCAAGGTCAAAGGGACCTTCTAAGATGTTGCCTTCCCCGTAAACGTTCTCATATGTCTGGAATTAAGTGCCCTCCCAAGACTGCACCTGCAGAGACCGTTTGTCTTTGCATCCTGTCTTCTGTGCCAAACTTACTGTTCACTCAACAGCAGCTTTGGGTCACTGGAGATCTCTCTCTCATAGCTTCGAAGCCTCTCAACTATTTAAGTCTTCCTCTGTAGGAGACAATAACCAGGACTTACGTCATTGCCAGAGTACTCAGAGGCAGAGCAAACAACTTGCTCTAATGGGAGCACACCTTTGATTTCTATTTAGAATTAATGGTTCCAAAATCTAAAACAAAGTGTGGCAGCTGGTTCCTCTGCCCTCTGGTTAACTGTCTGTTGCATAGGGAACATTTAAACCCAACAAATTAGTGATGATGGGCCCCCAGGAGCACCTCATGTCACATAAAACTCATTTTTCCCACAGTACATCCTCACCAGAAGCATTTTGCAATGTACTCCACCTGGTTTCCTCAACAGCCAGACTGCCCTGATAAGTCGTCTTTTGAAGAGAGAGACCTAGTCTGTAACACCAAACAGACAGTGGGATTCCCAGTGCTTGGGAGACTCCCCAAAACAATCTCAGCTGATTATGGCACCAAATATCTGCTCCTTGGGTGTTGAAACATTTTTTCTCAAAACTTTTTAGGGGTATCCTATGTCCTGTATCTTATATGATGTCACTCAAGAGTAGTTATTTTATTTATTATATTTATTACCGCTCTGACAGGCATCAAATAGGGAACAGTTGAAAGATCTTGAAGCAAGGGATACAGGATAACTTCTACGATAAAGATGTCCTATGATATGGTAACAAACATCTCCAGGATCTTCAGGACCCTTGAAGTCTGTAGCTAAATCAGTGATGGGCTCTGTGTGGCTTGGCAGATCACACACAACTGCCCTTTGGGATCTCCCAGAAGCAGCTTGAACTCTGCAGAAGCTGTGTGAAAACATTCCTAGCCTCACTGAGCCCCACAAGGACATCCTTCATACTCCATCCAAACAGCCAAATTGCTGCCACACACAGGTACAGATGTTCCCCCAGCCTAGAGTCGCTGAGACCTTGAGCTCCTTTTCTATCCAACCCAACCTTTCCTGTAGAAATGACTCATAACTAATGATTTCAGAAGTTAAAAATAAATAAATAAATAAATAACAGACAAAAAAACAACTCACACATTGTGAGAACTGAGTCAAAGTTAAAGCCCTCTCTGTTGTCTTTTGCTAATATATCATAAGCCTTTTAATGTACAAATACAGTGATGGATAAACACTAAGAAAATCAACTTATTTTGGCCTTCTAAGAGAAAAGGTGGGATTTCTTCTCTGCTTTAAGTCACACTGCTACAAGGTTTATGTATCTGAGTTGGTCATATTCTCCAGACAATAGCATGGCATATTCAGAGGACATTCATTTCATTCTCAAAACAGATTCTAGAAGACCAGATAATGTACCCTTCAACTCTCTCCATGGAAGGGGAATAAGCAGCTCAGTGATGGGAAATGAATCCCAAGTAAAGATTGATTTCTGGATATAAGAAGAATCCTAATTCATGAAGGCTCTCAGTGCAGAGTTGCACATTTCTAAACAACCAAACTTGGGAGAGATCTCTTGGATGAGATTTAATTAACATACTTCACAGTCATAAATCTGCAAATTTCAGATGAAGAAAACCCATCACACCTCCCTACATCTTGTACACCTTTATGAGGGATCTGGTGCTTTGTCTAGTGCTTTTGTATTCTTTAGAAGAGTTCCAAGCAGCATGCCATCCTTGGAGCAATCCCAGCCTCACAAGCCTCTTATCAATAGGGTGTTTTATTATTTTTATGCTACGCTACTTTCTTCTTTTAATATACTTTATTGTGGAGGAATCCCAAAGAACAAAGGGCTGCTATTGCCTTCCTAAGAAACACAGGCCACAGAGTTTCACCTACAAAACCCAACACTGAACCGTACAGGAGTACTCTTCAAAGTATGTGTGCAGCAAGACCTGCTTTCCCAAAGCTATTTGAAAAGCAACGTATCAAAAGATGTACTGACTCATAACACTCAAAAGAGAAGATAAGACACACATATATGTACTATGTGTTTGAGCTGTTGGTCAAGCTGAGGCACAAGAGGGAAATACACAGGCAGTGGAAGCAGGGACATGTGGCCTGGCAAAAGTACAGGGATGCTGTCCAGATGTGCAGGGATGGGATCAGGAAAGCCAAGGCACGGATGGAACTGAGCTTGGCAAGGGATGAGAAGAATGGGAATGGGAAGGGATTCTATAGGTACATTGCTCAGAAAAGAAAGGCCAAGGAGAGTTTTCCCACTCTGATGGACGAGAAGGGAGAACTAGTAGGAACAGACATGGAGAAGGCTGAGATACTCAACAACTTCTTTGCCTCAGTCTTCACTGTCAGTCAGGTTTCCCACCTCTCTTGTTTCCCTGAACCCATAGATGGGGGCTGAGGGAGCAAAGTCCCACCCACCGTAAGCGAAGAGCGGGTCCAAGACCACCTGATGAAACTGAACAAGCACAAGTCTATGAGCCCTGATGCCATGCATCCCAGGGTCCTGAAGGAATTGGCTGATGCAGTTGCCAAGCCTCTCTCCATCATATTTGAAAAGTCCTGGCAGTCAGGCGAACTCCCTGGTGACTGGAAAAAGGGAAACATTGCTCCCATTTTTAAAAAGGGTAGAAAAGTGGAGCCAAGGAATTACAGACCAGTGAACACCACCTCTGTGCCTGGCAAGGTCATGGAAAAGATCCTCCTGGAAGCAATGTCAAGGCACACGCAACACGAAGAGGTGATCTGAGACAGCTAGCACGGCTTCACCAAGGGTAAATCATGCCTGAGCAATCTGGTGGCCTTGTGTGATGGAGTGATTGCATCTGTTGACAAGGGAAGACTGATCGATGTCATCTACCTGGACTTCTATAAGTCCTGGCCTTCTATAAGGCCTTTGACACGGTCCCACATGACATCCTGATCTCCAGATTGGAGAGATGGATTTGATGGGTCGACCATTCAGTGGACAAGGAATTGGTCACACCCAGAGAGTGGTCGTCAGTGGCTCTACATCGGGGTGGAGACTGGTGATGACTAGCATTGCTCAGGGGCCTCTCCTGGGACTGGTACTGTTTATTATCTTTATCAACAACATAGACAGTGGGGTCAAGTGCACCCTCAGCAAGTGTGCAGATGACACTAAGCTGAGTGGTGCAGTTGATACAACAGAAGGAAGGGATGCCATCCAAAGGGACGTGGACAAGCTGGAGAATTGGGCCCATGTGAACCTAATGAGGTTCAACAAGTCAAAGTGCAAGGTGCTGCACCTGGTTCAGGGTGATCCCAGACATGAGCACAGACTAGGAGAAGAAGTCATTGAGAGCTGCCCTACAGAGAAGGACTTGGGGGTTCTGGTGGATGAAAAGCTCGGCATCAGCCAGTTGTGCACACTTGTGGCCCAGAAGTCCAACTGCATCCTGGGCTGAATCAAAAGAGGCATGGCCAGCAGGTTGAGGGAGGTGTTTGTCCCCCTTTGCTCTACCCCTGTGAGGCCCCCCTTTGAGTCTTGCTTCTAGGTCTGGGGCCCCCCAGCATGTTGATCTGTTAGAGCAGGTCTAGAGGAGGGCCACAAAAGTGATCAAGGAGCTGGAGCACCTCTCCTATGAAGAAAGGCTGAGAGAGCTGGGGCTGTTCAGCCTGAAGAAAAGAAGGCTCTAGGGTGACCTCATTGTGGCTTTTCAGTACTTAAAGGGAGCTTATAAAAAAGATGGAGAGTGACTTTTTTCTAAATCAGATGATGACAGGACAAGGGGGAATGTTTTTAAACAGGAAGAGAGCAGATTTAATTAGATATCTAGAATAAATTCTTTATTATGAGGCTGGTGAGACACTGGAACAGTTTAGCCAGAGAGGTTGGGGATGCCCTATTCCTGGAGGTGTTCAAGGCCAGGTTAGTTGAGGCCTCAAGCAACCTGATCTAGTGGGTGGCATCCCTGCTCATGTCAGGAGAGTTGGAACTTGGTTATCTTTGAGGTCCCTTCCAATCCAAGCCAATATGCAAATAAGCAACCAGCTGGATTTACAAGACAGTGTAGATCAAATCAACTGCAACTGAATTTAACTGACAGAATCACACCATGAAAATCTCATTCACTGCTTAATTATTTTCATAAATCTGGTCTCTGACAGATTGACATAATGATACCCCAAATGTGGGCAGTATGAAAGCATATAGAGCCATCCAAAGCAGGTAGACCTCATCCATAGAGCCAGGCTCTTGTCAGTGGTGCCCAATGCTAGGACAAGAAGCAATGGGCACAGACTGGAACACAAAAAGTTCCATCTGAACATCAGGAAATACTTTCTTATGGTGAGGGTGACTGAGCACTGGCACAGGTTGCTCAGAGACGTTGTGGGGTCTCCCTCCTTGGAGGTATTCAAAAGCCATCCGGACATGGCCTGGGCAAGTGGCTCTAGGTGGCTCTGCTGGAGAAATGAGGTTGGACCAGATGGCCTACAGAGGTCCCTTCCAACCTAAACCAAATTAAAAGTAATTCAGATGTAACTCACCTTGTTCCATTGCAAGTTTGTGCATGAGAACTTGTCCTGGAGTAAGCGTCTCTCTGAATGAGAAAATTTTTACCCTTAGTGTACAAATTCCACCTTCTCCTGTTTAAATGAACTAGCTTGAATGTCTTGAAAGATACGGCTAAGAAAATCTTTGAGCCATCTGGAAGTTTAGCATTATTTAAATACATTATAATGAACAAATTATTAGTGGTGTCCCTCAGGGGCTGATAATGTTTAATGTCTTTATTAATAACCTAGATGATGAGACGGAGTGTGATCTCAGAAAGTTCATGGATGATACCAGACTGGAAGGTGGGGGGAACATGGCTGATATGCTGGAGGGCAGGGCTGTTATTCAGAAGGACCTTGACAGACTGGAGAAAGGAGTGGACATGAGCCTCAGCAAAGAGAAGTCCGAATCTTGCTCCTGATTCAGAATGCCCTAAGCACCAGCAAAGGCTGAGGCTGCCTAGTTAGAAAGCACTTTCACAGAAAAGGACCTGGAGGTCCTGGAGGATTAAAGTTGAACTAAAGTTAGGAGTCCTTGTGTCAAAGAAGGTTACCCATAAACTGGGCTACACCAGCAAAATTGAAGCCAGCAGGTTGAGACAGGTAAACCTCCTCTCTCTTTGGTACTTGCAAAGCCACATCTGGAGTGCAGTATTGCTTTTACTGGGGCTTCCCAGTAAAAGGAAGACACAGATATACTGGGGTGAGTCCAGCAGAGACCACCACAATGGCCATGGGCTGGAGCAGAGGACATGCAAGGAGACACTGAAGGGACTGGGTTTATTCAGCCCGAAGAAGAGAAGAAAAAGACATTTTACAGTTTGAAGCTGCCAGATGGGAGGGTGTAGAAAAGACAGAGTATGGCTGGTTGAACAGTGAAAGGACAAGCAGCAAAGGACACAAGCTGCAGGAAGGAAAATTCCAAGTGGATATTAGCACAATTTATTTTTCACCACTAGCATGGTCAAACACTGGCACAGAGTCCAAGAGAAGCTGTGGAATCTCTGTTCTTTGAAAGTACTCAGAGTTCTACCAGACAAGGCCCTGGAACTCCCCAAGTGCTCCACAGCTGATGTGATTTATTACATACATCAGCAAATTTACTGAGGGTACACTCAATTTCACTGTCCATGTCACCAACAAAGATGTTAAATAGTGCTGGTCCCAGTACTGACTCCCGAAGAAAACCACTCATCACTGATCTCCACTTGGACATTGAGCCATTGACTGAAACTCTTTGAGAGCAACCATCCAGCAAGTTCCTTACCCACCAAGAGGCCCAACCATCAAATCCATGGCTCTCCAATTTAGATACAAAGGATATCATGGGGGTCAGCGTCAAATGCTTTGCATATGTCCAGGTAGATGATGTCAGTTGATCTTTCCCAATCCACCAATGTTGTAACCCCATTGCAGAAGGCCACCAGATTTGTCAGGCATGATCTGCCCTTAGTGAAATCATTTTGGCTGTCGCCAATCACCTCCTTCTTTTCCATGTGCCTGAGCATAGTTTCCAGGATGATCTGCCCCATGATCTTGCCAGGCACAGCAGCGAGACTGACTGGGCTGTAGTTCCCCATGTCTCTTCCTTTTTAATCCTTTTTGAAAATGGAGGTTATGGCTTAGCAACTACATCTGCCAGATCTGTCTGGATCTGTCAATGTATCTCATCAGGTCCCATGGACTTGTGCAGCTTTAGGTTTCTTAGCTGGTGTTGAACCTGATCTCCTGCAGCGGGTGGTTCATAATTCTCACAGTTCCTGACTTTGCCTTCTGGGACTTGGACTATATAGCTGGAGATCTTGCCAGTGAAGACTGAGGCAAAGAAGTCATTGATTACATCAGGCTTCTCTGCATCCCACGTGACCAGATCTCCCATTTCCCTCCCAGAGAGGACACACCATTTCCCTAGTCTTACTTTTATCACCAATGTGCCTATGAAAGCCTTTCTTGTTGCCCTTTGTGTCCCTGTCCAAATCCAATTCTAATAGGGCTTGGCTTTCCCATCCTGATCCCTGTCTGCTTGAATAATGCCTTAGTATCCCTCCAGGATTATCTGTCCTTGCTTCCACCCTCTGCAGACCTTCTTCTTCTGCTTGAGTTTGGCTGGGCGCATCTTATTCATCTTTGCACGTTGTTACCCAACTTCCTGGTGTTTTTACCCAACTTTCTCTTTGTTGGGATACCTCACTCCTGTGTTCCTGTCCCTGAATATCAACCAGCCTTCTTGGGCTCCTCTTCCATCCAGCATTTTGTCACTTGCTTGGTGCATTACCAAGCAGATCCCTGAAGAGGGCAAAGTCTGCTCTCCTGAAGTTCAGGGTAGCGAGCTTGCTGTGCTCCCTCCTTGCTGTTCTCAGGATTCTAAACTGCACCAATGTCATGGTCAGTGCAGCCAAGGCTGCCCTTGAGCTTCACATTCCCCATCAGCTCCTCCTTGTTGGCGGGGATGAATTTAAGTTGGGCCCCAGATGAAGCTGACTTACAGGCTGTAGTGGCCAGAATTCTTTTGTACTGCTCTTCAGGTGCTCTCCTGCTGACCCATGACCTCTTTCCAGGCTCTGGACATCTATCACTGACACTGGCATCGGACTGTGAGGAGCAGGATGGATTGAGGTTCCCCTCCCCTGGCAACCCTAGCTTAAAGCCCTTTTCACCAGCCTTGCAAGCCTATCACAGAACATGCTCTTTCCCATCTCTGACAGGTGAACCCCATCAGCCAGCAGACCAGGTTTCTCAAAGTGAGTCCCATGGTGTAAGTAGTTGAACCCCTGCCTGTGGGTTTTACCAGAATTCACTATTTAAATGACTCATTCTAGTTCTACCTTTCCCCATGGATTTGCCATTTGGGCTTTCTGGTTTTCCCCATCAAGTATCTGCATTTCCTAACACTCTTCTGAATTTACATTATCAATTTTATTCTCCCCTATTTAGCACAGATTGTCTTCCAGTGCTCTTGCAAGCCATAGTTTTGGCCAAGCCATCTTGTTAGACATTTGTGAGAATTTAGTATTCAAGACATTTACTAGAGTATTTTTACAACTCCCAATTGCTATGCTCTTAAATTTATATTTTTCTGCACACTTGGTTTTGCTCATCATTATCTACAGCTTTATGTATACATTTCTTTAGCAGCATCATTGGATATAACCTTCCGCTAGGACTATATTAACTTGCCTGCACAAAACATACAGTCATTTCACACCTGTGGGAATGGAGACAAAAAGCTTTTAGCTAGAAACACTTGTGCTAGCTGAAACTCTTTATGAATCGGGAGATAACCATTTTTCCTTTCAGGCACTGTAATTAAACAACTACTACTTCAGACCTGTACAGATAATTTCTGTCAGAAGTCCTTAGGAGCATGACAGTGTTCCTCTCCAAACACACAGAAGCATCTTACTCTACATTTCCTCTTCCTTGGTTTGATTGCTTGTTGGTAATGAAGTCCCACAAACTTTAGGACATTCCCAACATGCTCATGTGGGAATGACTGTTGGCACCTACTCTCACTATCCTCTCCACTAAACCAAGATAGACATGTTGCCAGCTGTACGTCTGCTAAGTAGTAGAGGACTTTGTTATCTTGCACAAAACACATTTGGCACTTAATCTATCTTTTTACTTATGCTTTGATACTGCAACAACACTCCCTCACTATGATTGGTGGAACCCAGGCCCCCCTTGGTGGCACTGCTCGTCTTTTATGTTACCAATCATACACCAAGTTTCAGCCTTAGCCAATCCTAAAGATGAATGAGAATTATTAATGCTTTGGCCTACAGCCATTTTTTCCATTTATTTCTTCTCTTGAAGCTGCAGGGGTTTGCAGTAGTCTCTGGAGAACAGCACTCATCACAACCAACAGAAAGTTCATAGCTTAAAACACAGTTATAATTAGAGTCAAGAATCGCAATTTGCCCCATTGCAATTGGATTCCTCAGGGTCCTCCACACTGTCAGATGCACACAGGCCGAGTTCTGCATTCCACAGCTGATGAGTGGTCTAGTTTCAGGGGAGAGACAGAGTAGAGTTATTGTCCATGCTCCTGTGGATGGGACATATACCTGATACTCCTCCCTCCTCCACCTCTCCAAATACTTAGGTAAGCTTAGATCCTCCCTGTTCTATTTTCTGCTAAACCATTACTCAGAATACCCGTGGGAAGTGTATTTTTGCACTGAGCACAATGCTGGGAGTGTTTGCGCACACCTGGGGAATGGGAGCCTTAGGCAACATAGGTCACCAGCATATGTAGTCAATAACGCTAGGAGCCCGATAGTCACTTCAGGCACAAGGACTGCCCTAGAGACATACATCAGCAAAAGCTGGGGATTCCTTTTAGCAGTCTGGCCAAACAGGTTAGGGGGGAAAATCGATTAGACCACACTCTGGCACATTTCCACCTGAAATGTAGGTTAGGTGTGTTAGTTGGAATCTGCCCTGTGTGCATAAGCATCTGTAGTTTTAATTAAAAGGTTTCTGGTGTTGTATACGTATGCAAGGGAGTGTGAACATGTCATGCTCAAAGGTGGTAATGTTACTGACAATTCATGTCTGCATCACAGTTCAACATGATGAGAGCATCAGTGGGATTCTTCTTTCCTGCCCCAGGGTGGAGCAGGCTGGGAGAAGCCTAGCATGTCATTTTCCATTTCTAAAGCAAAATTTTTCCGTCATTTATGCAGAAAAAGGACACAGGGGTCACCAGTTGTAGCAGGTAAGGATATTGTGACCAGAGCCTTCAGTCAATTAAAGACAGAAGGAAAGAAAATGTTTCTAATTTGCTTTTGCCTTTTATGAGCTCCTTCTGGCACCCCGTTCTTGATCCCATGCAATGATATGTAGTTGTGGGAACAGGAGAAAAGTACTCCAGAAAAAAAAAAAAGTATTAAAAAAAGATATTCAGACTAAGTAAGAGCCAAAGTCCACTAAGACTGGAATGTCATTAATCCTGCACACCAGCTGCAGACATCTAACAACGTCCCAGTGCAGCTGAAGAGAGGCAGATGATGTGTTTGCTTACACAGTGGGGAAAAGGGCACCCTGGCCCCACTGAACAAAAAGGCAAAATGCCAAGTGTCTTTTAGGGATGTCTGCACTTTGGGGGATAAACTGTCTCAGAAACATCTGCATCTGCTGGGAGAGGAAATTCTAAAAGTCAGAACAAGCTAAACAATCTGGAAATGGTTTGAATATTGACTAATACAATGCTAGACTAGAGACGTGAAATGAGACTACAGCCGAAAACAACCACAGCAACCACAGCATTCATGGAGACTAAAACAAAAATACCAAACAATATCTACAGCAAGTGTGGGAGACTGCAGCAGGCTCTGCAGATACAGGAGAAGATCTGGTACGTCACCAAGTCACATGGACCCTACACAGACACTCCAATCACCCACTGAATTCTTCTGTGCTGCTCTGCTCCCAGTATTGTAAGAGAATATCCTCTACACTGGGACCTGAGCTAGGAGGGCCAATCTGAAAGTAGCAGAGCATAAAGCCACCCCCAGTTGCTCAGAGTTAGCAGGTGCTTGGAGCAGTGCTGGGGTTTGAACAGTCGCCATTGCTTTACCATGCCCAGCATAGAATTTGCCTTTCTCTGCAAACCTGCCACTCTCCTTTGGCTCCGCTTCCTGCTTGCCTTGCACTGAACACATTCACAAGTGAAGGCTCACTGAGACCAAGCTTGAACATTCAGTCATTAGGTACAGCATCCAACACACGATGCTGGTTATCCTCCATAAGCATCAGAGCTCTACAGCTGGTGACATCCCCTCACTGGAAACAGTGGAGCAAGAAATTACCTTTGCTCTGGAGCTACTGATCAGAAATGTGGCAATACCTTTAAAGCCTCTCAACATGCTGTTCCTATCTGCCAGGTATCAAAAAATGACTTGCACATGCAGCAGACAAGTTATCTCTTTTGAGAAGATCTTCACTTACCCTATATTTGAATATAGCAACACTTTTTTGTGGGCGGGAGAGCTGGGGATCTCGTTACATCAGAGACCTTTCTGCCTTCAAAGTTTCAAGAAAGATGTCCCAAACTGCACTCAAATCAAAGCTGAGGAAGATACTCTTCTTTGACTCAGTGTCCCATGCTGCTACTTGTCCTCAGATTTTACTGTTATATTTGATTTCACAAACACTATGTGGGCATCCCTCCAGCAAGTCACAAACTTGGCAGCACCCTGCAGACAGCATGGGAAAAGCAGCCCTGGCTCAGTGCTTCCTTTATGATTTTTTTTTGCACACTGAAGTCGTCCACTTCCTTCACCCCTCCATCCTTCCCTCCTGCCTCAGCCAGGCTCAGCACTGCCAGGAATTTAGGGACTACAGATGTCACCATCACTTCTGCTCACCCCCATAACAAGTTCTGGCCTTGATGCCAGAGGTGCAGCCTGGAACTGAACCACCCACAGGCTAACTGAAAGCCACAGAATAAACACCCTAGGAGGGCCTCACACTCTCTCTGAAGTTTCCTAACTGTCTGCCAGCTTTTTTGTTTGTTACTGTTGTCTACTTTGTACCCAGTTGTCATTGTTTTTAATCTATAATTCTTCAGCATTGCCCCTTTCAATGAAAGAGGCTCCTCAGGGATACTTTGGTATTTATGAAGACATCCGTTCAATGTTAATAGCAGTACAAAAAAACAGAGTATTAGAAAAATAATGTAAACCAGGAGGGAAAACCACTACTCAGACTCCAGTTCTGTAAGCTTCTGTCTCACCCATCTCAGAAATGCTGTGTGTAAGGACGCTGCCCAGGTTCAGCCCCTTCAGTCTGAAACAGGGGCAGCTGATGGGGGAGGAGATATAAATGCAGAGCTATAAAATCTGGAGAGTAGCACAGAGAGGTGCTCTTTGCTGCTGTTTGTAGAACACAAATCAATGGGCATCAGCTAGAATGACTGCTGATGACTCCATGTTCCTCTTCCTCTATCCCATCACTTCAGTCTCCCTCTCTCCGTTTCTTAAAGCTGTTTTCCCTAGATAGTTAGCATATGGTGAAATCTCTTATAAGACCTATCTTCCACCTCCTTCTTAGGAATCCATTTCTAGCCACTGCTGTGGAGACAGGACACAGGACAGGTAAACCCTTGCTCTGATCCAGTAGATCTCCTGCCATCTTCTTGGGCTCTTTTCCTGTCCTGCCCCAAACACCTATCTGGGTCAGACAGGGTCAGTCCTGCCCTAATGGCAGGAATAACATTGCACATCTGACAAGCACCATACCACAGATGGGCTACAGTACCCAAAAACATAAACCCAAGCAATTTATCATCCAGCAGCATCTACAGAGCTAGGAAAGGCATCCCTGCTACCATATGCCTAATAAGATCAATATCAAGTACTCCACATCATTTTATTCATTAGACATGGGCAACTTTAACCTTCACATTCTTCAGCCTTATACCCTAGCCACGCGTGCAATGAAGTATCTCTGTTGGCACGCAAATTACAGGGTATTCCACATTTCTCCACACCTCACCTGATACAGGGTATACTCCACTCTCCTGAATGAGTAGGGGAAGCACATCCAAGCCAGCACCTTTGCAGAACCACTCCTTTAGTTGCTCTGAGCTTTCCTGGCCAAAAGGCTTGCTCAGCAATCCAGGTGTTTCCACACATCCTACAAACCCTGCAGAAAAACAGAGATCACTCCAGAAGCCCAGCAACATGTGGCAAGGAGCAAAACTTCAGCAGTGAGTACCCAGCTCAGCCACAGCAGCACACTGTTACCGGTAGCTATGATGCCACTGAAAATCAAAGTGGAGCGGGGCAGTCTTTTGGCATCCCTCCCAGCTCTCTTACGCTAGGAAATCCGACCTCAAGGTCCTACCCAGCCTTACCTTTTTACAGGTTGAGGAAAGAGTCTGGCTAAGCTCTCTGCTTGATCAGTTCATCTCCTTGGACAGTACCTGCGTTCCCAAAGTTTACCCTTTTATACCTATGCATTCAATATAGGAGTCCAGATACTCTCCCTAGATTAAAAAAAATAAAAAAAAAAAAGAGGGGGAGAGTGGAGGGAAGGAAAATAAAAAAGAGTAACCAGCACTGTCAGATAATTGTTCATCTGACCCTCTGATCCCAGGCTACTGCCTAAGGCTGTCTAGATGAATGGCCCCTTAGAGATGCCACTGTTATGCTGTTGACCACAGAGAGTGCTTAAGTGTATCAGCACATTAGCCTTGCTTCAATCTGTTCTCTGGCCCCAAGTCCGACTAGTATGAAACGAGAACCCCTGTCTGATCAAACATTATCAACCTCTGAACAGGACAGTCCCTGTTGGTGCTAACTCCTGAGTCATTCCCAGCAATGACTGCTCCTTGGGTCTGGGAAGGTGTGGGCCAACCCATGCCAAAGATGACACAAGCATAAAGCAGCACTGATGACGGTGATCCACAGCTCATGAGTGTCCTCTTAAGTACTAATAGGGAAAACCCTTCGTGAAAAGCTGAGACAAGTGTCTAACCAAGCTACATTTTGGGAAATGAGTCCTGTCCTCTCTATACAATTTGCCCCATGCTTCCTTTAAGTCTGTGCATGCAGGAACTAGTTCTGAGCATCCCTGGAAGGCACCACACAGACCCTCAAATTGATATTATAGCACAAGGAAATAAAACATGAACTGAATTACAAAAGGAATATGGAACATATTGTCTTGAGTGCAATCACACAACATGTGCAGGACTACCTGGGGATCAGGCCCAAGTCAGCACAGGTTCACGAAAGGCAAGTCCTACCTTACCAAACTCATCTTCACCTATGACCAGGTGACCCGCCTCATGGATGAAAGGCTGTTGATGTAGTCTACCTAGACTTCAGCAAGGCCTTTGACACGGTCTCCCACAGTATTCTCCTGAAGAAGCTGGCAGCCCATTGCTTGGACAGGTACACGCTTTGCTGGGTTGAAGACTGACTGGGCAGGCAGGCCCAGACAGTGGTAGTGCATGGAGTTAAGTCCAACTGGCATCCCATTACAAGTGGTGTTCCCCAGGGGTCAGTGTTGAAGCTTATTCTCTTTAATATCTTTATTGAGGACTCGAATGAGGGAATTGAGTGCACCCGCAGTAAGTTTGCAGATAACACCAAATTGGTGGGAAACGTCGATCTGCCAGAGGGTAGGAAGGCCCTGCAGAGGGACCTGGACAGGTTGGGTCGATGGGCAGAGGCCAAGGGATGAGGTTCTATATGGCTAAGTGCCAGGTCCTGCACTTTGGTCACAACAACCCCATGCAGCACTACAGGCCTCGGGCAGGGTGGCTGGAAAGCTATGCAGAGATAAAGGATCTGGGACTGTTGGTTGATGTTCATCTGAACATGAGCCAGCAGTGTGCCCAAGTGGCCAAGAAGGCCAACAGCATCCTGGCTTGTGTCAGGAATAGTGTAGCCAGCAGGACCGTGGAGGTGATTGTCCCCCTGTGCTCAGCTTTAGTGAGGCCACACCTTGAGTGCTGTGTTCAGTTTTGGTCTCCACACTACAAGAAGGACATCAAGGCCCTGGAGCCTTGTCCAGAGAAAGGCTAAACTGCTGAAGGGCCTGGAACACAAGTCCTGTGAGGAGCAACTAAGGGTACTGGGGCTGTTTAATCTGGAGAATAGGAGACTCAGGGGAGACCTCATTGCCCTCTACAACTTCCTGAAAGGAGGTTGTGGTGAGATGGGTTTCAGCCTCTTCTCACAGGTAACCAGTGATGGGACAGAGGCAAATGGCCTCAAATTGTGCCAGGGAAGGTTTAGGTTGAAAACAAGGAGAAATTTCTTCTCAGAAAGAGTAGTCAGGCATTGGAAAAGGTTGCCCAGAAAGGTGGTGAAGTCACCGTCCCTGGGGGTGTTTAAAGGTTGGATGCAGTGCTTAGGGATGTGGTTTAGTGGGTGACATTGGTAGTAGGGGGATGGTTGGACCAGATGATCGTGGAGGTCTTTTCCGACCTTAATGATTCCCTGATTCTACAAAGTGATCATTCAGATTCAAAGATAGGTCTAGATTTTCATTTTTCCTTGATCTTTACTAATAGCTGTTTAATTCAATAACCTTCAATAATCCTTAACAGATATCTGGAACTGAACAGTCTGTTTAAATTCAGTACCCACGCATACTTGTGTGAGCGTTGAGAAAGACCACAGGTGTATCTTTGAGAACCACACGTGTGTCGTCCTGCAATATCCCCAGAGCTAGACGCAACGACAGGCCAGAATAATTTTTAAAGGAAGCAGAATGACAACACAGCAAATTATTTATGGGAAAAAGATTACGGTCAATTTTAACTGCTCCTTTGTAGGTCCACCTTTATAAATCATTAACACTTTTATCCACCAATGAAGAAGAACATTCCCTATATTAAACACGATCATCAGAATCCCAAAATACAGTAGAAGTTTTACCTCAGGTCCCTGTGAAGCTGCTGTTACTGTGCGGATCCCTCTTTGGGGCACACCACCATCTTCCTGGCTAGCTTGCAAGAAGCTTGCCCTAGCCTGGGTGGCATCTGATGCAGCCTTGCTGGTATACATTCAATACTTGCCCTGCCTAGTGCAGATCCAGAACATACCGTTGCTGGCACCATTTCAGAACACTGCATTAGGATGTCTGGACAGCAGCACTTCTGCAGTCCTACTCAGCATCCTGCCCCGACATGCAATTGCAGCCAAAATGCATGGGGCTGGACTAAGGCTCAATTAGTAACAGTGCACTGGTGAAAGGGTGCCTTGAAGAAACCAGTGAGGATGAACTGGGTTACAGGTGCAGTGGCTGTTACTCTCAGAGCAAACTAAGGTTTAGACTTGATTTGAACTGTAAACTTCCTGTGGTAAGGTTGTCTTTACCTACCGCACAGTGCACACACACATGCCAACTGTGGCAAAACTGCATCAGCTCACACATGTGCATGAGCCCAGCAGCACCAGAAACACTAAAGATTTTGGACAAGCATTTGTTAGAACAGATAGAGACAAGCAGCACTCCTCAGCTCAGTGAGATGAGGAACACTAGGGGTGAACATTGCTAGTATGAAGAGAGGAGAAGGAAGTGGTCCACCATTTGAAATCCCTCTGGCATGAAGGCTGGCCAGTTTAGGCTATGACACTGCAGGATCACCTGTTCCAGCAGCATCCTTCAGCTGTTCAAAGGGAATCCTTCAGTAAAGTGAGAAGAGCTCTCTGCAGCACCACCTCCCATCTGCTCTTTTTGCAATTCATAAAATCCACTTTGAAGGAAAATCTTGGATGTCAATATACCAAGACTCCATCACCTGATCAGGGCTTCTTTCAGAAGCACTTTCTGGGTGGCAGTGCTCCCAGCGAGACCTTCTCCATGCCATCCAGACACGGCACAACAGCAGCAGGCAAGACGAGGCATGACCAGCCACCACGAAGCCCAGCCGCTCCACTGAGCAGAAGCAGCAGATACCTCGCCCACCTGCAGGCACTGACTCAGACATGCAGCAAAGCAGTGATTCCTCCCTGAAGTCATCTGAACTAGGTGGACCTCAGACAAAGCATTTCACAACTTGTGAACAAAGTCTGATTGGTTAACACACTCATAATCTCCAAATCCTTCTTGGTCTCCCAAGTCAAACTCCTGGGAACCCTGTCCTCTAGTTGTATCACAAACATTGACTATGAGCTGGGACTTGCTTATAACAACAGACCTTTCTCTCCCAAAAGCTCCCAGCCTGCAGCTTTAGAATATATCAGTTTTGTTTACTGGCAAATGCAAAGTCAAAGGAGGTATTCAGTAGTTTATGTCACTCTGTTAAATGTGATTTATGCAACGAAGACAGCTGGGTAGACTGGAAGACCCTAACAGGAGTCTTTTGTATTCAATTTATTTCTGAAGATACCCTCAGGTAACAAAAACAATAATAATAACTTTTACAAACAGTTGACAGTCTGGATCTTTTTAAGAAGCTTTTTTATGCCTCTGTGAGAGCATACTCATAGCCATGAAGACAAACACATTAACCTCAAAACTGACATTCAAAGACTAATAAGACAGTGCGATGCTGTCTGCCTCACACTGCAAAGAACCCAGAAGAAAATACAGCACATGTACAAACCAAGCAGAGCAGCATTTCTGCAGGTGTGCTGGTGTTTTTCCAAAGCAGCTCTTCTGCTGTGGGTATCGGTACCCAACACGTTCCCTACAATGTTAGGAGTCCCTGCCCCTCGTTGGAAGAGACACCTGCTGCAGCATCACATCCCACAGGCAGCCATGGAAAGGGAAATTCAGGAATGCAGTCCAGCTGCCACAGAACAGTGCAGGCAGCCAGGCCACGAGCCATACACCCTCCTGTCACCCTCCGCAGACAACAGGAAGGCTCCAAAAGAAGCTGCCAGGATGATACAAGGCAATCAGGCCATTGAAAATGGCCAGCTCAAAATAAATCCTGGATGAATTCACGGACAGAACGTTTTCACCTGTAGGCTGAGTGTTGCAAAAGACTGATGGGTGTTTCATACAAGGCACATTGCACCAGAGGCTGGGAAAACTGCCAAAAGAAGTGAGGGTCTTACTGTACTAGAAGGCAAAGACCAAACATGTTCACTGTGCTACAGCCTCTTTGCTGGTCTGAGAACAATGAGGTAAAAGGCTTGATGCTCTACCTGACTTTGAGGTCTGAGTTCTGATGACTGGACAAGGGATTCAGCAGCTGCTGTTGGGATTCTCCTTAATGTAGAAGAGGGCCAAAGGGCCACCTGATCCCTCTATCCAGAAAGCGATCTGAGTTGTTATCCTCCATAGCTTGCAGAAAGTGCTTCCTATGACTAGGATTGCCACTGACTCTACAAAAGAAAAGCTGTAATTGCACAGTGGAAAGATGCTCCTTAATGTCCAGCTGCCTCCCTCAGCAAGCAGCTTAAAAGCTGTTTGTGGGACAGAAGTGCAGGCCAGGATTTCCAGCAGGAAGGTGCTGAGTGGTACTTCTTCCACAGGACTGAATACATCATGAACTTTGAAGTTCACCAAGCTCCTATGAGCCTCATGTCCACGAGGCCAAAGCTGAGAGGGTTCAAGATGCCTAAAAAATTCAATACTACTACGGAAAAACTTTGTGGATTTTCTATCAGCATGAAACTGAGAATTTGGAACAATCTAGATATACCTTACTGATAAGAAAGAAGCAGTTCTCAGGCACCCTGCATTTACATTTTTAAAGTCCACTGGCATCTGATGGACAATGGACAACAGGCACTCTGTACAGAAGATGGACAAATTCTGTTGTTCCTGAAGCACACGTGCTCCTGCAAGCATTACACAGGATGCTAATGAGGCTTAATGTCAAGCATTAATTTATCTGAACCCACTACTAAATGAAGATCAGAGCCAAGAGAAGATACATGCTTTTTTGACAAGGCATTTAAGAAGTGGAGAGTGAAAAATCAAATGTAAGCCACAAATGGCAGCAGAGGGTCTCCCTCTAGCACTTTTCCAGGGCACGGCTGGCTAACCTCACTACTTGTGTTGTTATTTTTGTGTCTTTTTCCCCCTTGTACTTTCTGGACTGAAGGAAGGAAGGATGTTTCAGAGGAAGGAAGGACAGGCTTGGCTGTGCTGAGACGGGACCACGCAGCTTCCTGCCCAGTGCTGTTCCTTTCTACCAAGGAGGGAAGAAATGGGAAATCTACATATTGTGTCTCATGTAGGTTGCCACTAAGGTGATGAACTTAATTCCAAGTACCACAGAGCTTAGTCCAGCTCCTGCTCCAAAGGGGGCTGCATCAAAAGGTGCAGCAAGTTGCTCAGGTCTCCACTAAGTTGCGAAAATCTTCAAGGACTTGGACACCACAACCCCTGGGACCCTGCCCTATGTTTGACCAATCTCCATTCCCTGTCTGTCATCCTTTCACTGCACACCACTGACATGAGCTCAACCATTTCTTCTCCACAACCCACACCAGGAAGAAGGGGATCAGACACTCCATCTCGCCTCTTCCAGGAACCTCACTTCCTCACCTCCCACACCAAGTCCTCGAGCTCCCCAGCTGTATCAGCAACACTCCCTGACTCCCTGGCTGGACACTTCAGACCCAGGACATGACTCTTCAGACACCATCTCGCCAGCACTGAGCAGAGAACAACCGTCCTTCTCTACCTGTCAGCTGTGCTGTTGCTCATGCAGCCCAGCACACGCTCAGCCCTCACAACTACACTGCCCAGGCTTTACTGACTCCTGTCCAGGGACTCTTTTGCAGACAGCCTGTGTGCCCCTGCCAGCTTACACACAGCACAGATGGGTTCAGAGGGAAGGACCATGCTGAGCCACACACACTCCAGCAGTCACAGCAGCCACCAAAGGCATGCAGGACAGAGATCTCAAGCCTTACACTGGAAACAAGCTTGAACCATAGACAATGGAGGCAAAACTGAAAGGTGAATGGTACGGATCTGTGGGTAGGGGCTTGGGAGCAAGTTCCTGTTTCCCTAAGACAGCTAGGGAAAGGGTGCTGCAGGACAGGGCTGGCTGCCACCACTGCTCTGGGAGATGTGGGGAAGGTGACCCAGGCTCAAGGAGCATTGTGCTGCAGCCAAGGTGCCTTGCTGCTGATGCTGGGAGGACCTGTCGTCCCACCCCAGAGACAACCCATTCCCAATGACAGCAAGGCTTTCCAGGACTACAGAACAGCCAAAGCAGACAACAGGGCATGACTGTTTTTTTCTGCACACAGCAGTAGCTATTTTACCATGCCTGTGCCTAAAGCCAACCTTACATCCATCCCTAACCCAGCTGTCTGGAGCTCACCTTTGCTGTCTGCACTCTGCAGCATCCAAACAGCCCAGCTTTCAGTCACTGCAGGAGAATGGTCCCCTCTGCCTTCCCAGCAGGTTATAGCATTGCTTCTGCATTCACCTTCAAAAACTCAGTTTCATAGCTTTTCCAAATAACTGATGATCATTTTGCACTCACTCTCTCCTGCACAGCATCTCTGACAATTTGTTTCAGATAAAAAGAAATGCCCTGTTCCAAACTGTGCCAGTCATTACTCTGCTCAATGCAAAAAAAAAAAAACACAACTACTTAAATGCAACTCTTAAATTCAGCTCTTAAATTCAAAAGAATTTAAATTCAAAAGAATTTAAGAGCTTCTACAGATACTGTATCACATTCTATAGCCAAATCTCAGAGAAACTTCAACATCCACATGTTATATAGGATACCTTTATGTTAAGACATTAACAGCACATTCAACAACACTAAAAACAATCCCAAACAATAGATATACAGGATGTGATACAAACAATGGAGTGAGAAGCTCCATTAGGATTTCCCAACTGCTCTCAGTTAAAATTCTTACCACAATGCAGTACTAATAGTTACTTACCATCATACAGGAATCGTTGTTCTCCAGTAAAAACAAATGTATTTCCAAATGATTCACACTACCTGAGGAATTAATGTTTTTTTCAGCTCTGTTCCAGATCCTAGGTCAGGAATCTCCTTCCTATTCTGGTGAATTCCACCAAGATATCACATGTAACAACAAGTTCTTGAAACAGTTTCATCAGATTTTCCCTTTAAGGTAACCCACCGCACTCCCAGGTGAGGCACAGGCACCTCAAAGGCACAAGCAGCTGAAAGTACTGCAGCGGAATCAGATGATCAGCTAAGCTTAGAGCTTCTGCAGCCTCCTTTCAGCTTTAGAAATGTAGCCTGTGATTTTCAAAGTCACCCAGCAGGGAAGCCACAATCCAGTGCAGTAGTTTAAAGCCCGGATAACACATATAAAAGCAATTTATATAAAAACAATTTTGAGAGCAAATATGAAAACAAAATCTGACAGATGCTCCTTCAACATGTAACGAGGTTGCAGCACTGCAGCAAAATCTGTCATTCCCAGCTGTATGATGTTGCGCTGCATGCAGGCACAATGTGAAAGAGCTGACAATGCCAAGGAGTGCTACACTGCTGCAGAACCGTGAACAGTTTTACCCTTTTGCAAGCATCTGGATTGCATACTATAACAGAGCAAAATGTGTTAAGTGAAATAGCTGAGGTAAAGACAAATGGGTAAAGAGCTGCTTGAGCTTACGTTCATTTTAGCTAGTCATGTAGAAAGGCATGTTTTCAGCTTAGGATGAAGCTACCATTTAGAGTACAGATAAAATACCCAGAGACTGAAACACAAACTTGAAAACTATTGACACAGGTGACTATTGACACACAGTGTCAATGTTTTCTTGCTAGCCTCTATTCCATCTTTCCTACTATGGCACTTGTATTTCCAATTCAGCACACTTGCTGCTGCCTACTCCTGTACCATTATATGCAAGTGCTGGGCTGACCTGCACGTTGTCCGTGGGTTCCCAGAGCGGGAGAGGTGCCGTGCTGCAGCCATGGGAGCCTCCCTCAGCTGTCTGGCAGGATGACTGCTATGCTGTGACACAGGTTGGGTAGCCCTCTCACATCACCTCCTACAGAAGCAGAAGCTTTTCTCTCCTACTGTGCAGCCTGACACATGAGCCTCAAGCTTCAGGGGCTTTGTAATATTAACCACCAAAGTTCATTCTTAACCAGGGCTAAGAAAGCCTCAGTTCTCATTTCCTCCTCCTGCTGCTCTGCTCTTTCAGAGACAGGCAGCGCACATTCAAGGATCTGTCTGGTCTCATCCACAATGGTGTTTGCAGGGTGTCTGAAAGAAATCTGTCCCTTTCCTTCTGAGCAAGCGATCGCAAATCCAACGAAGAAACAAGGGCTTTCACTGCAAAAAGTCATATTTATATTCACCAACCACCTCTCAGAGAACCATCAAGTTTGCAATTTAAAATTGCAAACCTCAAAAATGGCTAGGTGAACGAGTCAATTTGAAACTAAGTGAGGTCTAATACCCGGGTTACATAGGAGGTCAAACTATGACTTCAACTGTGATTTAAAAACCAATTAGCTAGGTAAATTCAGAACTATGTTTACACTCAGTAGCCAGTACACGCAGAACAGATAAAAATCAAAGCCTACACTTTCCCTTCATGACATGAAGGAGGCAAAACCACCACACATTCCTCCCCAAGCCAGGGCAGATTGCGAGGGGGTGGTGAGGGAGCACAGGTCCTTTTCGTCCCAGAGCACTGCATGTGAGAAGCAGGACTTGCCTGCAGCACCAGGCAGCCAGCCTGCTTCTGCCTTGAAGGGAGGAACGAGGGCTGTCACTGAGCACAGCCATGCTGCGGACTCCCAGCTCCCTGGGGCTGGGCAGCACTGGGACGAGGCAGCACAGAAGGGCTGGTGTCGAGTCACAGTGGGACGGGGAGCAGCAGAGGGAAGCCTTCCCCTTGCACAAGATACATGCATGCATTAGCAGCTTTCCAGAGAATCTGACACACCAGTGGATTTTGCTGGCCTAAGTTCAATCAGACCCCAGATGATATGGCTCAAAAGTTACTTTGAGAAGAAAATATTTGAGGTGTGCTGAATCCAGTGAAGCTCTGGCACACAGGACCAAAATTGTTTGGACTTAACTACAGTAACTTTTCCACTATAGTGCTCTAAATGTGAAGTCTGCACTACTGATGCTCAAGTGTGGACAGTGCTTTGTGTGAGCTGCAGCTTCCCAGACACAGAGTGTCTGAAGTCACCACAAAAGCAAAGCGATGGTGCAGATGCAAACAGGGGCACGCACATGGCAATACTTAATACAATCAGGGAACATTGCAAAACTGATCTCACAGTGTTCAGAACAGATCCTCACACTGATGATTCAGTCATTTTCAGACAGGCCTGCCCTGTGCCTGGCACTACTTGTGCCTTCTACCCCCATGCTGCCCTGCTCCAGCCAGACAAGTGTCCTCGGCTAGGACAGAAGTACGTAGGGTTAAAGGGGCTTGGGGGCAGCTAATTAACTTTCACCAGATCCACTGTACACTGCACCAGCTGGGGGAGAACTGGAAAGAGCACCCAGAGGAGAAAGCTGCCAGAGGAGGGGGAAAGGCAAACCCACCTCCTTCAACCACCATGCCCACCTGCACTGACCTAGCATTTCCCCAAACCATGACTGGAGAAAATGTAAAAGTCCCATTGTCTCCTCCAAGTTGCAGAAGCGAGCATCAGCTCCCATTTGTTTGTCACACAGAAACAAACTTAGCAGCTGATGTCTCCCTACATTTTATAGCAGTGTATTTTGGCAACCTTGTTCCTAAGCAGACAAATGCTCCATTTCATTCCCTGGGCTACTGGTGTGGATCCTAATGGGTTCCACTACTGGCACAGCTCATCCAGCTCTCACTGCTACAGACACAATACTCATGGCAAAAAGCTGCATAGCAGGCTGAGTATCATATTTAAACTAATTTAAACTTTCTAAAAATCCTCCATCTTTTCAACCCTTCATTATAACAGTGCATTCAACTTTCTGTATCGTGTTTCTATGAGAATCTCAGAAGTTCAGTAACATAAACACTAGATTTGCTGTACAACCCCTATGAGCAAGCACCAAAATAGTCTCAGCAATGTTTTACCAAGAAGGAAATAGAAACTGCTTGTGTATGGTGTTTGTGCTCCTGTGTCTACTGCCAGTGCACTTAGACAGGTGCAACAAACAGCCTTGCCTATCTGACTCCACCCTGCTTGAGGGTTAAAGAACATAGAACTGAACTGTGCCTTACAACCCCTTATCTGTCGAGATGAGGGCCCCTACAGGGGAACATCACTGTCAAAACCTACAGAGACACAAAAAGGGTAAGACCTAAGCTGGCACATTTTGTTGGCTAAAATTCAATGCCATGCTTCATGCACTCGGATTTTCAGGCTGCTGAGACAACACAAATCCCACCAACTCCACAGGAACAGTACACACAGGTATCAGTCGCTCATGGTTTTTTCCATCAAACTGAATCTGTCACTAACTCCAAGCCCCCAAATCTAGACATATGACTGACCATCCAGTGTCTGCAATGGTTGACCTCAGTCACCAGATGGAGAAGTCTGCCTTTGGCTGTTCACCCGGGAAAGCAGCTGAGTCTGGGATAAGTGCAGTGAATCCCACCTTTGGTGACCACTGACAGTAGAAGAGATCAAATTAAAGTACTCAAAAACCTCAAAAAATGTAGACTGTGAAAAACAAAGGGAATAATAGTATCAAAAGGTGAAGCAGAGCACCAGAGATGGAAGAAGCAATTGCAAGCAACACTTGCTCATCAGCTGTCACCAAGTATTTCAAAATGCGTGCTTTCTGTATCACATACACAAATCCAAATGTAACTTAAGAAAAAAGACTTTACAATGGTTTTAGACAAGTGCTCTCCTTCCAATATGTTTTAAGAGTTCCCATGACTTGCATTGCAGTAGTTAGTGCAAAACATGCTGCCGCTCCTGATCATCATGTCAATCTTCCAAAGCAAACGGTGTCCTAAACAAGATTATTTGCTTCACTTGAGCTTAACATTTGCATCAAAATTGTTCCATTTTGTGATTTGGCTCAGTTACACCAACCAGACTTTTTGAAAAACTTCTGAAAATAATAAGGCATGTCTCATTTGTTTCCTTGCTGACCACTGCCCTTGGTGGGAAGGAATGGCTTCACAGAGGATGAGCACAATCTCAGAGTACCTGTGTACAATACTAGGGTTAGATCATGCTCAAAGATTTAATCACCAGCTCATCCGAAAGAACAAAATAACTTGGCCTACATTGTTAGTAAGGCACACTGTTATTTTTGTTTTGTTTTTAATTACCATCTCTGGTCACAGCCAGATGTGAGAGTACTCTTTATACAAGAAGATCTATTTTTGTCTACGTTTACTAACTTATGTTAAATACATAAACTCAGTAGCTTATTTGCAGTTGGGCCAAATTTTCAGAGCACAGAGAAAGCCAGAGGAGCTAGCGAAGAGACTATGTTGCCATAACATATTTTGGCTTCCTATAAAGTAGAAATCTGTCAGCTTGCCCTTAACTGGAATAAGAAAGTTTTACCATTTAAAGGATTAAGGGAAAGCTGAGGCTGAAGGGCCACTGGGACCAGAACAAAGGCAGGGAAGTTAGTTACCAAGGACCTGCCTACTCTTAAGTTATTCTATGCTTCTATATCTCCTTATCCTGACTTACTCCTGCCCTCAGGAATTTTTAGCCACATGTCCAAAAGAAACACAGCAAACAGTTTTGCAAGCTTTCCTCCACTTCCAGGGCCTGGCCTGTTAGAGGGGGCTTCGGTGACCCAACCAGCCCCAGCTGCCAGGGCACAACCCCAGACAGGGGCTGTGCTCACCACAGCTGAGCAGGGTTCTGCTTCGCAGCCCTATGCATGGCCAGTGCTCCCCAGGGCCTTTTGGAGCCTTCTGGGAGCCCGTCCAGCTCAACAGTTTGGCAGGCAGCAAACACAGGAAGAGAGAGCAGATCCTTTTCTGCTGTATGAGCAAGCTTAATCAGTACTGGGAAGAGTTCGAGTACTGGAGCCAGTGCAGCCATCCTTACTGCCGTGGATCCAACACAATAGAGGAATTATGCTTCTGCAAGTACCACCGATGTGAAATGGCCATGTAGCACACTGCGCCTACTGAAACACATTGACTGGCCACAGGCTTTTATTAACTAACCAAAGCACATAATTGTTGGTTTTGTACTCACACATGCAGTAGAAATGCAGAGGAATACTGTCCCTCTTCATTATCCAGTAGGCAAGGAAATGCGTCTCTGCCACAAGACTGTAGGCATATGCTTAGTAACTGCATTTTTTCTAAACCTTGAATGCCGAAGAAAACTCCAGGGTTGTAAAATATTTCCCCTTTTACTATCGTCACTATGCATTGCCGCTTAGGAGAGATTCCGCCCAGGAAGCTCTCAGTTCAGCTAGAGACTTGATAAGAAACAACCTCAATGCATGCTGCAATTGTGAGCACTATTTTCAGTGACTTTGTGGAGAATTTTAATAGCATTTATGCACCTATTAAAATCTAATCCAACTGCACCTAATCAGAAGGTGCTGACCAGTTGGTATGGTCACTTTAACTTGGGTTTGATTGGTTTAAAGGCTTCAAGTGTAGCATTAGAAAATAAAATGCAAATTTGCAATGAAAGTGTGGTCACCAAAGACAACCACCAAAGGTCCGCTACTTCACTTGCTCTACATACCAACAACTTGTGACACCTGGCAAAGCCAATTGCAGTATTTGAGTAAATTTAAGAGGCGAAAAAGGAGATTTTGTGATGTTAAATAAATGAATTCCCTCAAGACAAGGCAGCAAAGAAGGCTTAACCTGATTAACAAAGGCAGAGAGCATCAGAAAAGCTCACACATAACAGGGAGAACATTATTCATCATAAATAAGAGTGGATGGGCTGGGAAAAAAAACAGATAAATAAATAACTGACAGGAAAGCAAGTAGATAGTTGCAGAAAAAAAAAAAAAAAAAAGCTGATGGCTATTCACAGGAACCCCATGCCTTAAGTGTGTAGAAACCTCAAGAAGGTCAACTACATGATAATCGTAGGAGAGAACCCTACACCGAGTGTTTGACGTGCATTAGGCATTTAGTTATCTCCAAACCGTCGGTGATTTTCTGCGCGCCTTTGCAGAGTACCCGCAGCGCTCCAGCCCGGCAAGAAGGCCGTGTGCCTTCCGGCCGGCCGCGCCGCGACCCCGCGGCCAGCCCCGGGCCCCGCTCCGTGCCCGCCGCCGGGTAAACGGCCGGTCCGGGAGCTCGGGAGATTCCTCGGAGGCAACCGAGCGCAGCCCGAGCCCGCCCGAGGGCGGCTCCCACCGGTGGCGGGGCAGCCCCGCGGGGCGCCGCACCGCTCTCGCCGAGCTCCCCGGAGCGACTGCCGCGGGCCGCGGGCGCGGGGCCAGTGCCGGAGCCCGCCAGGCCCCGGCGCGGCGGGGCAGGCCCGGCCTGGCCGTTCCCGGCAGCGCGGCCTCGCCGCGGTCGGGGTCTCGCCGCCGCCACGCCGCGGGCACCCCGGTCCCGCGGCACCCGCCCGGTGCGGGCGGCCGCAAGGCGGTCTGCCGGCAGCGCAGACAAAGCGGATGCCTCGAATTCCTCCCCACCCCGCCGGTCGGGCGGAGGCGTCGCGGGGCTCCGGACGGGGCCGCGGCACCCGCCCGCCCGCGGCCCTCCCCGCCACCCTCCGCCGAGCCCGCCCGCGGCGCCCACCTCTGCCTACCTGGGCGGCGGCAGCGCCCGCGCTCGGCCTCCGCCCGCGGCGCGCTCGGTCCGCTCGGGCAGCCGCCGGGGCGACCCGGGCCGGGGCAGCCGCGCCACGACTCGGGCAGCCGCAGCCCGCGGGGCTCGGGCTCGGGCTGCGGGTCCGGCCGCTGACAATGAGAGGCGGGCCGCGGCACCGGGCGGCGCCTGGCGTCACCGCGGGGGGAGCGGGGCCGGCAGGGCGAGGGGCGGGAGCGCGGCGCTGCCGGGCGGGGCGGGGCGGGGCGGGGTTCCTGGGCCTTGGCCCAGCTCCTGCTCCGTGCCGCGCGGCCCGGCCGCGGCACCGCCTCGCGGCGCCCTCCGCCGGCGCCTGGGCCCAGGTCCTCCGGTTTCCTTCGCTTTCCCCGTGGCTGGGAGAAGCCGCTGAGGGAGCTTCGGCCATTTTGGGGGAAAGCCGGGCGTGGGGCTGCTGGGTCGGGCCTGGCCTCGCGCAGCCGGGCGGCCCTGCGCCCGCCGGGCCCTGCTGCCCGCCCGGCCGGTCCCGGGGCCGCGGCCGGAGCTGCCTTTATCTGAGAGCCCCCGCTGGAGCAGGTGGATGTGGAGCCCCCGCTGGAGCAGGCTGCGGCCCATGGAGAGCCCCCGCAGGAGGGCTGCCCGTGAGGGGCCTGTGCTGGAGCAGTTTGCTTCTGGGGGATGGACCCCGTGGTACGGAGCCATGTGGAAGCAGTTCTTGAAGAGCTGCTGCCTGTGGGCAGCCCCCACAGGCTCAGTTTGGGAAGGACGGCATCCCGTGGGAGGGACCCCACGGGGAGCAGGGGCAGAGAGTGACTGAGAAGGAGCGGCGGAGATGAAGTGCTGTAGACTGACCACAGCTCCCATTCCCTGTTCTCTTGCGCTGCGCAAGGGGAGGACATAGAATATGGTTGATGGTGTGAAGATGTTTTAGTTTCTCACTGCTCTAGCATGTTAGTAATGGGCAATAAAATACCTTAATCTCCCTATGCTGAGACTGCTTGACACGTGAGGATAATTGTTGAGTGATTTCTCTGTCCTTATCTCAACCCTTGAGGCCTTTTCATCTTATTTTCTTCCCCTTTCCCTTTGAGGAGGGGGAGCGAGAGAGCAGTTGTGGTGGAGCTCAGCTGCCCAGATGAGTAAAACCACCACAGGTATGTGCAACCAAAAGATGTTAAGATGGAGCTGGAGACAAGAGACCTTCCAGCACCAAATGGGAAAAGCTGCTCAAAAGGATTTTTCTGCTATTAAGCAAAACCCCAGGACTAGTGTAACGCAGAGCTTTTCCTAGAGGGTGGTGTGGTGATGGACACTGAGAGTGCTAGCTATCAATACCTTTGTATAGCATTGGGCTGAACTGCCCAGCTGGGTCAAAGGAGGATTGGGTCAGCAGCTGGTGAGTGCTTCCAGCCCACAGGCAGACTTGGAAGTCTTATAATGCATTGTCCCCTTTTGCTAGTAGGTATGTTAGCTTTAGTCCAATACTGTATATATATTACAATACTGTATGTATATATATTCCAATTTGTTCCAAATAAATTTTAGGCAATGCCAAAGGTAGATGCTTCAAGTGCTAGGTGATTCATCTTGTAAAGCTCTGGTAGAATATTGTGTGTGTTCACATGGAGTTGCGGGAATGCAATACCAAGAATATCACAACAGTGATATGATATATCTTGTTAGTACAAAGATTCATGTAAGACATTTAATTATATTGGTTTTTTTTACATTTCATGGTGTGCCCTTATGACCAGGAAAACCATTTAGTGAACTGAACTGCTCCCCCAGGACAAGGAAAAAACAAAAAACAAGTGAAAAATGTGTGCTTTCTGCTCCCTGACAACATGCCACCTGTTGGCTCCTGTGCTTTACTGGTGGGAGAAGCCTGGGGGATCCAGTATGGGACAAGGGCTAGTCAAAGGGCCCATCTCTGCCACCAAGTTCAGTACCATCATTTTGGATGCCAGGTGTAGAAGGCTGCATGTAGTGAGTGGTACCCGCAGCAGAGCTGGGGTGACACCCCCAACAATTGGCTGGCAATGCTCATACTTACTGAAGGCTCACCAAAATGCTTCATCATTCTAGCATATCCCAAAGGTCCAGAGCTCACCTTATGGCCCCTGGCAGCACTATCAAGAGTTTCCCCAGGGTGGCAGAGGTTAGGCTTTGGAAATGGCAGCTAAGTCACAGCTCTTGAAGTCCCCCCTGGAGCCCAGGGATGAAAACACTGTTGTAGCACTGACCAGGGATGCTGAGACTCCTGTACCACAGTCTCCAGGACAAGGTCAGTGATCTCCTCAAAACCCCATACCTCTGATATGCTGTGGAGGTATCTTCTTAGGGCAGAAGGGAGTGATTGGTCTGACAGTGTGCATTTACTACCCTTGTTCCCAGTTCAGCCCCCAACATTATGGAGGTTTGGGTGTTGGGATGGATAGAGGGGGACAACATTCAGGAGAGGATGAGAAGGGAAGGGCCAGAAAATAAGATGTGTCTCCCCACCGTAGGCTCTCTCCTTGGTGTATCCTTCAGTGTCATCTGTATGGATCGCACCTGCTTGTTGTTAGCAGTTGGCTGCAGTGGTCTGTTCGAGATCACTCCTGGCACCCAGGTAGGCTACTTAGCAGCCATTGATGGGTATCTGAGAAAGACAGGTTTCTAGTGGTAGTACTGGCATTCTGGTTTGAGTTTTGGGAAATCAGCACCCACCCTGTCAAGCCAAGAGATGGCTATTGTGCCCATGCCCCAGGCCTTAGTGAGTCCTCATCATGCATTCAGTCTCTTCACCCAAGCAACAAGCAAAAGGACAAGACGAAATGGCTTCAAGTTGCACTGGGGCAGTTTAGGTTGGATATTAGGACAAATTTCTTCACTGAAGGGGTTGTGAGGCATTGGAATGGGCTGCCTGGGGAAGTAGTTGAGTCATCATCCCAAGAGGTATTTGAAAGACGTGTAGATGTGGTGCTTAGAGACATGGTTTAGTGGTAGACATGACAGTGCTAGGTTAATGGTTGGACCTGATGATCCTAGAGGTCTTTTCCAACTTAAATGATTCTATGATTAATGCAATCTACACAGTCATGCTCATTATGGACTATGAAGGACGCTTCTCAGTCTCCTGTGCCACAATATGTCAGCAGTATTTGGACAATGAACTGCTGCTGGAAGGAAAGCACAAGGCAGAGTGTAATGACCTCACTAGCCAGCTTGACTGATGGGAGGCAGTCAAGGGAGGTGTGAGGGAAATACTGAGGAACATGCTGAGCTCTAAGGAGAAATAAAGAAGAACAAAGAAGCCGGAAGGTTCAGATATCAATACTGTATCTGAACCAGCTTCCAGGTGGGGATTCCAGTGTGAGGAAGAAAACAGTGACTGCAAAACCAGGGAATGTCAGTGTGTCAGACCTCTGGATCTGCATGGGAGTCACCCTACCCACTGTGGTGGAAAGTGGCATGGCTGCAGCTGACAATACCATGGATGCGGCAACAGGGCTGCAGCTGTCTGAGGAGATACACAGGCGAAAAAAGCTGTGTTGTAGAGTTAGAGAAAGTTTTCTCACAGAAAATGAAATGTGATGCATGACCTAAAGGAAATGAGGAGAAATAAGGAAGCTCTAGCTGTCCTGAGGGGAAGGAGCGATTTTTTTCCTTTCTTATTTGTGGGGACTTAGCGCATTCAATGGAAACATCAGAAATGACAGAAAGGGACAAGTGGGGATGTAAGAAGTGCTGAAGGCAGACCTGGGCTCTGGGCTGGAGTGGGGGAGTGCCGAGCCAAAGTTTGGCAACAGATGCAACCTTTTGCCAAAAATTGGCAGAGGAGACAAGAACAAAGTCAGGGAGCCCAATTCAACCTGAAGAGTAAAGGGAACCAGCAGTGGGGCAAGCTACATATGGGCTGGAACAGGAAGATGAAAGAGGATGCAGAGGCACAGGACAAGGGAGGAGGAAATACAGCAGAGGTTATGCTGTTGGTGCTGTGTTTAGGGTGGGCTGGAGAAGGTCACTGTGCTTGTGTGCTTGATATGAATAGCAGAGTTGATAAGAATAGCAGAGAAAAGCAGCGATCTCTTTCCCCCGGGTCTCTTTCTTATCTCAAAGACTGTCACTGTGGTGTGGCAGCTTCCTCTTCTTATAATACTTGGCAGAAAAGGTTGTGTATTCCAAAGGGTGCAGAGTGTAAATAATGTGACCAGAAATGAGGTGGGGGGAGGGGAGATAATAAACACCCATAAAATCACGAATAGTATGGGGAAGCAACAGAAACCGTCAGCATGTCTGGCAACAGAAGGGTGTAGAAGGTTTAAACAAACAAAAGTAGCTCTTGCAGTTTAAACACTGCTTGATAGCATGAGAAATGCATGACCACAGGATGCCACAAACACCAGAGGTATGAGTAGGAAAAGGGATTAGACAAGCTCACGGGTAACAGATTTCTCCGTAGCTATGAAAAATATCTAGTCATCTCCTAGTCTGTGAAGTGCCTGAAGTGACTTTTCAGATGCTCTTTCTATTCTGTACTTGCTGTTTCTATGGTGAATTTAAATGAGGTATGTAAGTTGATCTAACAGCTTGCTAATGATGATACATGCAGTTCTGTCCTGTCCTGCTGAAACTACTTTGAGTCTGTGCTGCTTCTGTTGCACCACTTCTAGCATTTGTTCTGTTCATTAAACTGGCAGAAAATTAACACGAAGTGAATACTTTTCGCCAGTTTAGTGAGTTGAATCAGCCCACATGTTTATGAGCCAGTGGCATCCATCAAAACCAAATTTTTTGCTGTTCTCTGCAAGGAAGATGAGAAGTTTTTTTTAATGGCAGTTGAAATTCTTACATTATTACTTGATTCTAGGGCTTCAACCTTGAAGTATTAACATCAGGGTCATGATAGGATCCCAATATTTATTGAATTAGCTTCTAAAAGCTTCTGACAGAGCTGGAGCCTTGGCTACGCTAGGTGCCAGACAGACTTTAGGAATATGAATAAACACAGTTAAGTGGGGAAAAAAAAAAAAAAAAAAAAAAAAAAAAAAAAAAAAAAAAAAGAAACATCTTATTATGACTCCTATGTTATAGTTACAAGATTCTACCATGATGTCCCCTGACAGCCCACAACCATATCAAGGTACAGCAACAAAGGTACTGATCTCTGAGAAGCAAGCAGCGACAGCAGAAATAGGACAATGTCATATTCAGTTCATACCATCTTCCTCCTGGTAACAAAGCATATGCTGTGGCATTACAGTGACAATGCCATGTTATCTTTAGACTAAGGCTCTTCATCTCTGTCTTCACCAGCATCATAAGACAGAATCTGACATATCTGGAGAACAGCATAATGGGTAGTGGTTGCTGTTGGCAGTAATAAACAGGATTTGCATGCACTCAGAGCTAGGTTTGTCTGAATATGTTAGACAACTCTAGTACAGACTCAGTCTCATTTCAGTCTTTCTTCCTAGGCAGTGGAAATGTCGTTAAAGTCAACTGAGTTTAGGGGGTATTTCACCCCTTCCTGGAGCAGACATCTTAAAAATATCAGCTGAATTAGGCATACACATGAGACCAGAAGGATGCCTTTTAGAGTGCCAGGGAAGCTGGCTAATATCATTGCGAGACTGCTTTTTATCATTTTTTGAAAGGTCCTAGGGAAAGTTCTGGTAATTGAAAAAAAGACAGATGTCTTCTTTCTTAGTTGTTGAAATATTCTGCACTGAAATCTAATTGCAGGGTTCTGCAGTGAACACATAATGCTTTGACTTTTATTTATCTAATTCTTCTGTTTTGAATAAATTCTAATTTGTCATTGAAATAACTATCTGTTGGAACAACTACAATATGTACTTCTTTACAAATTAAAAAAAAAAAAAAAGTGTTTTACTTTACCTTTGTGCTCAATATTACCAGAGTTTAACTGGAGAGACTCTTAGAAATCACACAACTCTCATGTGCCTTCTTTGAAATGCATTTGTGTTCTCTTGACTGTGATCCACAGACGATTAATGACACAGTAAATATGGACATTGATCTCTGACATAACAGCCTCCTCCTTTCAGCTGTGTGATGTTATTTATCTTTCATTTATGATCCTTATTAGTGTTTTCCTACGCTACTGCCACATCATTTTTTTCCCAAATATGAATTCCTGAAGCATTATACCAAATATTTACCAGCATTGACAATGGTGTAATATTGGACCATATGCCTTTTTGAACTAGCCTATAATCAAAGAAAGGGGACGGTTTCTTTGCTCTTGAATTACACAGTGTCTTATAATTGCCCAAAGAACAGTAGTGGATCATGTTCTATTCTATAATATTTTGCCATTCTGTTCATCATTGGAAGTAGGCAAGACAGGGGAAGAACAAAAGTATAGTTGAGCCAGATAAGGCAATGTGAATGGACCATCTAGCCTCTCAAAGGACCATTATCTGTGGTTTTATGATTCATGGAAGTCCTCGCATTGGGTAGATGAGAAATGTTCAGGAGACACTTGAGACACTTTGCCTCCAGATCCCCGTGCACAGGTACTTACCATCTTGCAATTCTTAGCTGGGAATTTTCCTTGGCTTTGTGTACTGTTGCCAACTCAACTCTTTCTGGAAAATGCCAACCCACTAAATCAGTGACCAAAATACTCTCTGGGAAGTCTGTTTTTCAACAATGTCACTCCCCTGGTACCAAAGGACAAAGTTCAGTTTTATCTGTAGAAGCAATTCAGTTGTGTATAAAAACCATCTACTACTTACTAGAGAACAGACTTGATCCTGGGTCTTCTACTTTCTAGGTGTGTTCTAAGTACTGACCTATCAAGGTCTGGCTCTCCTTTCCGTCTTCTGAGCGTGACTTGTATACATGTATGTACAAAGAGGATAAAATTTTCTGGCTGGAAACTATCGTGGGGCTGGGGAAAGTCAAGCAGGTTGTGATCCAGCAGCTATGGGAAGGATGTTGGATAGGAAGGTTCCAGGTACTCTTCTGAACACTGGAGACACCTTTGGACAGACAAGGGTCCTTCATGAAGGGCAGGCTCAGAACATTGGTATGGAAGCAGAGATAATACCTCCCAAACCAAGGAGATTAGATGAAGAGGAGATTGCATTCTTCAAGGACTTCTTGCAGGATTCCCTAAGACATGGGTTTCCAAGTACCCTGCTTCAATTTCTCATTGATCTTTAATTAATTTAAGCTATCTTCTGCAGGCTGAACAACCCAAACTTTCTCAATCTTTCTTCATGAGAGGTGTGCCAGCCTCCTGATCATTTTTGTGGCCCTCCTCTGGACACACTCCAGCAGGTCCATGTCCTTGGATTGGGACCCCAGATCTGGAAACAATACTACAGGTGAGGTATCACTAGAGAGCAGAGGAGGAGAATGACCTCAGTTAACCTGCTGGCCACGCTTCTTTTTATGTAGCCGAGGATATGGTCGGTTTTGTGGGCTGCAATCACACATTGCCAGTTCATACCCATTTTTTCATCCACCAGTATCTCCAAGTCCTTCTCTGCAGGACTGCTCTCAATCAATTCATCATCTAGTCTGTATTGATACTGAAGATTGCCCCGACCCAGGTGTAGAACTTTGCTCTTGGCCTTGTTGAACTTCATGAGCTTTGCGTAGGCCCACTCCTCAAGTCTGTCAGGGTCCCACTGACATCCCTTGGCATCTCTTCCCTCTAGAATATCAACTGCACCACTCAGCTTAGTGTCATCTGCAAATTTGCTGAGCATGCACTCAATCTCACTATCTCTATCATTGATGTAGTATCACTGAACAGTATTTGTTCCAGTATGGACCCCTGAGGGATACCACTTATTTATTACTTATTTCCTCTTGGACAATGACTATTACTTGGGCACAGACATCCAGCCACATTTCTTTGTCCATCTAACAGTCCATCCATCAAAACTATATCCCTCCGATTTAGTCTGAAGAATTGTATCAAAGGCCTTACAGAAGTCCAAGCAGATGACATCAGTAGCTCTTCCCTTGTCCACTGATGTAGTCAGTCCATTGTAGAAGGCCACTGGATTAGTCAGGCACGATTTGCCCTTAGTGAAGCCATATAGCCTGTCTCTAATCACCTTCCTATCCTCCATATGTTTTGGCATGACATCCAGAAGGATCTGTTCCATGATCTTACTAGGCACCAAGGTGAGACTTAATGGTGGGTAGTTTCCAGGATCCTCCTTGTGATCCTTTTTAAAAAGGGATGCAATACTCCCTTTACTCCAGTCACTGGGGACCTCTCCTGACAGCTAGGACTTTTCAAACATGATGTGGAGAATGGTTTAGCAACCACATCAGCCAATTCCCTTAGGACCCTGGGATGCATCTTGTTGGGTCCCATAGTCTTGTGTACATTCAATATGGTTCGTGTCCCACCATGTTTCAGTAATAGTGATTAGGTCATAGCTTTCTAAGTGCACAGAGGCTTCCAACTTATTCTGTCTGTTACCAAAGCTATGTGCATTAGTATATAGACACTTCAGTTGGACTATCAACCCTGTCACCATTTTAGAGGAACATACTTTGAGGACTTTAACAGGTTTTTCACTGTTGGTTCCTAATATATCAGTAGCTCCTGGCTCTTCTCTGTTACTCAAAACTCCACTCCCTTCCCCTGCTAAGTCTAGTTTAAAGCTCCCCTTATAACTTTGGCCAGCTTGTTAACTTTAGCAAGTCAACTCTTTACTGTGATTTCAGTAAGGTTTTCAACACTGATTCCCACAATATTATTGTAACCAATTTGGGATGTTGTAGTCAGGATGGATGGACAGCTTGATACCAAGCAGAGTACTGGAGAGGACTATTTTGACATCTGTCATGTTTAACAACTTTATCAGTGGCTCAGAGGAAGCAACAGTGTACTCAGGTTCACAGATGACAATGAGCTGGGGGGACTAATCCATATGTTCATGGGCAGAACCACCATTCAGAGAAACCTAGACAGGCTCAACAAAGGGGCCAATGGAAACCTTATGAAATTCTGAAAGGACAAATGCAAAATCCTGCACCAGGGAAGGAAGTACCCTTTGCAATATAACAGGCTGAGTACTGACTGGACAGGTTGCAGCTTTGCTGGAAAGGACCTGGGAGTCTTGGTAGGCAGCAAGCTGAACAGGAGTCAGCAATGTGTCCTGGCAGCAGAGAAGGTTGTATTAACAGAAGCATTGCTGGTAAATCAAGGGAAGTGATTATTATGTTCTACTCAGTGCTTGTTAGAGCACATCTAGAATATGACTGTGTCCAGTTTTGGGCCCCTGAGTACAAGACACATAAACCAGAGCAAGGTCAGTGAAGGGACACCAAGATGGTCAGGATACAGGAGAACGTGCCCCAGGAGTGCAAAGGGAGAGTTTGAATGAACCAGGTTTGCTCAGTTTGGAGAAGAGAAGGCTGTGAGGGAATCTAACAGCAGCTCTCCCAGGACCTATGAGGGTGAGAGGCCAAGAGACAATAGGCATGTTTGATGAGAAGTTCAACATGAGCCAGCCAGCAACATGTGCTTTCAGCCCAGAAAGCCAACCATATCCTGGGCTGCACCCAAAGCAGTGTGGCCAGCAGGGCAAGGGAGGTGATTCTCCCCCTCTACTCTACTCCCGTGAGACCCGCACCTGCAGAGCTGTGGGTCCCCAACATAAGGACGTGGACCTGTTGGAGCTACTCCAGAGGAGGGCCACAAAGATGATCAGAAAGCTAGAGCACCTTTCCCACAAGGAGGGGCTGAGAGAGATGGGATTGTTCAGCCTGGAGAAGAGAATGCTACAGGGAGACCTTACAGTGGCCTTCTAGTACTAAAGAGAGCTACAGGAAAGCTGGGGAGGGACTCTTTGTCAAGGAGTGTGGTGATAGGACACGGAGTAATGTCTTTAAAGTAGAAGAGGGTAAATTTAGGTTAGATATTCAGAAGAAATTCTTTAGTATGAGAGTGGTGAGGCACTGGAACAGGTTGCCCAGAGAAGCTGTGGAAGCTCCATCCCTGGAGGTCTTTAAGGGCAGGCTGGATGCGGCTTTGAACAATCTGATCTAGTGGGAGGTATCCCTGCCCATGGCACCGTGGCAGGGTAGCTGCAACTAGACAATCTTTAAGGTCCTTCCAACCCAAGCCATTCTATGATTCTATAAGGTGAAAAAGGAGAGGTTCCAACTGGATATCATCGAATCGCAAAATGGTTAAGGTTGGAAGGGACCTCTGGGTCCATCTGGTCCAACTGTCCTGCTCAAGCAGGACCACCTAGAGCAGGTTGCCCAGGACCATATCCAGACAGCTTTTGAAGATCTTGAAGGATGGAGATCACAACCTCACTGGGCAACCTGTTCCAGTGCTCTGTCATCCACACAGTGCAGAAGTACTTCCTGATGTTCAGACAGAACCTCTTGTGTTCTAGTTTGTGCCCAGTGTCCCTTGTCCTGGTACAGGGCAACACTGAAGATAGCCTGGCTCTGTCCTCTTCACCCTCCCTTCAAGTACTTCTACACATTGATGAAATCTCCTCTAACCTTCCTCTTCTCCAGGACGAACAGTCCCAGCTCTCTGCGCCCTTCCTCGTAAGAGAGGTGCTCCAGTGTCTTGATCATCTCGGTGGCCCTCTGCTGGAAACTTGCCAGTCCATATAAGGACAATCTTCCAATATAAGGAAAATCTTTTTCACTGTGAGGACAGTCAAGCACTGGAACAAGTTACCTAAAGATGCCCAACATCCTCTTTCCTGGAAGGCTGAAAAAAACCCTCAGTAACCTCATCTGATGTCTCAACTGGCCCTGCTTTGAGCAGGACCTTAGACTACCAACCTCCAGAGGTCCCTTCCAAGTGAATTACTCTGATAGTGTGTTGTGTGTCCTCAGATCTGAGCAAGGACTGATACAATTGCTATCGTTGCCTCTATCAGTATTTCTAATTAAATGTTGGCATCAGCTACTCCAAGTCTTTGATTTCAAGTTTAGAACCAGGTATCAGGACACCTGAAGGACCCTGTAGAAGATGCTCCCTCAGTGAAATGCAGACCAAAATTCAGCATTACTTGGACAACCAAGTGGCAGCTTTGCTGCCAAGTTTTTTCAGGAACACTGTGACCTTAGGGCTCACTGCTAGCATGATGCCTTGGAACATGAGGTAGGAACAGGATTAGTTGTTCTTAAGAGACCAGTCTGAAGGCAAGCCCTGCCTTAGGCAACATGAAGTCATCAGACAATAAAAAAGGCTTTTTCAAGTTTGTCAATAGCAAGAGGTCAAAGGAAAATATGGACTGATATTTGAAGCAGATGGTCACCTAACAGCTAAGGATGAGGAGAAAGTGGAAGTATTTAATGCCTTTTTTGCCTCAGCATTTAATAGTTACGGCAGATCTTGGGCTGTCCGGTCCTCAGAGTTGGACGACCATGTCTGAGGGATCAGTGACTTTCCATCTGTCGTCACCAAAATTCTAAGGGAACTGTTTTATCAGCTCAGCATTCATAAATCCATGGGGCCTGACAGCCATTCATGCCAGAGTATTGAAGGAGTTAGCAGATGTTATAGCTGGATCCTTTTCTGCAATTTACCAAAGGTCTGGTGAGCCTGAGGAGGTCCCTGCTGACTGTAAGTTGGCCAGTGTTACAACCACCAACAAAAAGGGCATGAGAGAAGACCTCTCATGGAGACAGGAAACTACAGACCTGTTGGTCAAACCTCAGTCCCTCAAAAAGTTATGGAGAAGATTGTAAGGCATTTGAAGAACAAGGCTATTACCAAGCATAGTAATTTTTTAGTAATTTGATCTCCTTTTATGATAAGGTCACCCCCTTGGTGGATGAAGGGAAAAGGATAAACGTAATCTTCCAGGATTTTAGTAAGGTCTTTGATACTTTCCCTCACAGCATCCTTCTGGACAAATTGTCCAACTGTGAGACAAACAGCTGGGTAATGCTATGCTGGGTGATGAACTGACTCAATGGTAGGGCTCAAAAGGTCATAGTCAATCATGTTACATTTGGCTGGCAGCTGGTCACCAGCAGTGTTCCCCAAGGTTCAATTCTAGGACCAGTCCTGTTCAACATTTTTATCAATGATCTGGATTCAGGAGTGGAGTGCATCCTTAGTAAATTTGCTGGTGATACTAACCTGAGAGGTGCTGTTGACTCCCTAGAGGGACAAGACATCTTGCACAGGGATCTAGGTAGATTGGAGCACTGAACAATCATCAACAGAATGAAGTTCAACAAAGGCAAATGATGGGTGCTGCACCTGGAGAGGTGTGAGGACAGATACAGGTACAAATTAGGAGATGAGTGTCTGGAGAGCAGCTCAGCTGAAAGGGATCTGGGGGTGCCGGTTGACAGCAGGCTCAACGGGAGCCAGCAGTGTGCCCTGGCAGTCAAGAGGGCAAACCTGATTTTGGGGTGCTTTAAACACAGCATAGCCAGCTGGTCAAAAGAGGTGATTCTCCTGTTACAGCTAGCATTGGTGTGGCCTCACCTTGAATATTTTACACAGTTCTGGGATCCAGAATAGAAATAGGATGTTAAGGTCCTTGAAAGCAACTAGAGGAGGGCAATAAAGGAGGTACAAGGGCTGGATGGCATGTCTCATGAGGAGAGGCTGAGGACACATGGGTTATCTAGTCTAGAGAAAAGGAGGCCAAGAGGTGACCTCCTTGCTCTCTGCAACTCCCTGAGGAGGGGGAGCACAGAGGGAGATGCCAGTCTCTTCTCCCTGGGAACTGATCACAGGATGCATGGGAATGGCACAGAGCTGCACCGGGAGATGTTCAGACTGAGCATGAGGAAAAATTTCATTCCTGTGAGTGTGGTCAAACACTGGAACAGGCTTCCTAGTGAGGTGGTTGGTGCCCCATGCCTTGCAATGTTCAGGAGACATTTCAACAATGCCCTCAATAATATGCTTTAACTTTTGGCTAGCCTTAAAGAGGTCAGGCAGTTGGACCAGATGATCTTTGTAGGTCCCTTCCAACTGAACTGATTCTATTCTATTCTATTCTATTCTATTCTATTCTATTCTATTCTATTCTATTCTATTCTATTCTATTCTGTGGCAAGCCAAGCCTGTAGCTCTCAGCAGACGCTGGTATAAAGCAGGACATGTCAGGATTATGCTGGCCAGATTGTGAGATGGGCTGCTGAAAAAACATATTTGACTCTCTCCTTGAAGTCCCTAAGGAACCAAGACCTTCATTCTGGCTTCCAGCTCTGACCCTGACTCTTGATTTACCTTTTATCCTCTTGCCTTAGTAGTATCTTTTGTTGTGGTTGTTGTTTGATTTTATTTTTGTTTTGTTTTGTTTTCAAGCTGTAAAACAGGTAAGTTTGTGCAGTTAAAGCTGTGTACTTCACTTTCTGTACATCTCCTGGTATTTTCTGCTCTCCCTGTGTCCACAAGACTGTGCCAGATTGAACACAACCATCCAGAAAGCACACGATGCGGGCAGGATGGACAACACAGGAAGGGCATCTGTGGAAGAGGAGGGGAAGTTAAATAGTTACACAAATAAGCAGTGTCTTCATGACAGGAAACCTTTTCCTGTAGAGCAAAAAAAAAGTCTACACAGTCTGATACTGTGACTTCTGGGATTATACACACTTCAGGCTGTGACTATCATTGTGGGAGACCGGAAAGGACTCCTGAGGGAATGAGGGGATGTCATATCACAGACATTCTCATAGTAGTACTTATATGACTGCAGGAAACTTTCCAAGGTGCTCTTTGTTCTAGGGGTCAGCCACTGCTGGCAACATTGCTGGGACATGTTAAAATGAATCTTGTCTTGCTGTGTTAATGCCAAATGGAAAGGCTCCTCCAAGCAGGGTGGCAATTAAACCCTTTGTGTGTAACTAGAGAGGACTGTAATTCTGCCATCTACATAACTGCTCTGCCTGATCCTGCAGTATGTGGGTTGTTCCACTACGTTACTTTATGGTGCAGTTCTCATCTGAGGCACCACCAACAAGAAAAAGGCTGTGAAAGAAATGCAAAGGAGAGGCTGAATTGCTTTGATGGATGTGGCCTGTGGTGGAGTGTGTTGGGATGGCTAAGGCAGTGGATGATGGAGTTGAATTTGATCAGACTGAGAATTGGAACAGCTATCAGAAGGCTTGCTACTACTGATATGCATTATGAGCATGATATTTCTGCTATAACATGATCAGTGACGCTAAAAAGGTTAATGAAACGTGGGCTGCAGCACTTAGTGTGCTGTCCTTTCTGAGACTTCAACCAAGACCTGGAGCAATCCTCCATGTGCCAGCTTCCCACCTTCCAAAAACGGGGAATAATCCTAGAGACAGAGAAGTTACAGGGGACCTACTCCACTTCCACTGCCCCAGAGGAGAATCATGATTTCTGACAGAAGTTTATATGGCAAGTTCTCAAAGACTTACTGAAATAGTGACTTCATATCTAGTCCAACAACATTAATTTATAATTAAGTTTTTCTTGACATTTTCTTGACATTTCACTTAATTCTCTCCCTTCTACGTCCCTGTCTTCTTGTCTTACTTTCTACGAATATGGAGAACTGATTATTTCCTTCCTCTTAGCAGTTGTCCTTTACCTATCTAAACACTTCAGTCTTCAGTTGCCCACATCTTTCAATGTTTTCCCAGGGTTTCACATTTTCTACATATCATTTGAAGATTTTCCATTCTCGCGAAGACTTACAAAAGTAGGTTTTTATTGTCTCACTCCTAAGCACTTAGTTGCTCCCTAAAGGAGTCTGGGTGCCCATGGATTATACACAGTAATGTTCAGCTTTCTTTGCTGAATTAGCACTGCTCTGTTTTTCTATGTGTATGGAATAAATATGTACTAGAACTGAGGAGTAAGACTTCTGGTTCCATTCTGATATCCCAGTCATTCCACACTGGTACTAAACATATTTTCTTGTTTCAGATCAGGTGTGGGGAAAAAAAAAGAAAAAAGAAAAAAAAAAAAGACATAAAATCAAGGTAATTTTCAATAATCTTCATGCTATTTATTTTGTAGTATTGCTGCACTGGCTATTCTACTCATGATGAAATATGTAAAAATGCTTTCAAATAAACTGTCTTCTTTCTGCAGTTTACCAGAAGTGTAGCTTCAACAAATATGTTTGTGAAGTGTCCACAGAACTTACATACTTGCTATGACTTTGTGCCCTGCTGCTTACAGCCAGGCTGTGTCTAATGTTTTCTGAAAAAGTTACTGGTTTTATCAATTTCAAATGGATAGGATACATGCTATAGAAAACATAGGCATCAGATCCTGTTCTCCAGAAACTTTCTCAGTCTACATAAATTGCTAATAATATACAGCAGAAATACTGAAGTCCTGCAAATATGCACATGTTTTGCTCCCATCAGGTTAGAAAGGTATGCCAGACTTGGTAGTATGTGCCATCTCATCAACAAAACTCAGCTTTCTGATTCACAGTCTTTCATTTGTTACAAACCTTACTTCATATGTTGATCTTACATATACAAACGATCACTGGAGAGACCACAGACAAGTTCTCTTATGATACACAGAATTCCAGACAGAAAGAAGCAAATTGGCAAGAAGTTCCCAGCTACATGCACAGCACAGGGCAGCAGAGATGGCAGTTACTGCTCTATACCCTAGGAATCAAAGCACAGAAAATCTCACGGGAGGCTGCAAGATTGTATAAGAGTCAGTAACACAATAGGAGAGAATCAAGACGAGCACTTTTTGAAATGTATTACTTTTTGGAAAGCCTGTTTAAATTCTTCATTAAAAGCTGTATAAATGACTGGATTGATTAATGAGTTTAAGTAACCTAACCATGTAAAAAAGTCCAGTAGGATGGGATGAAACCAACATGCATCCTGACAGATTGGTAGGACAAGAGACATGACAAAAAATGGCAGCCAGCAGAAAATGAAAGCTCCCAGAATAATGCCTAAAGTTTTGGTGGCTTTCCTTTCTCTTGCAGCAGAAATTCTTTTCCTTTCAAGGATACTATCTGTAAGTTTTATTTTAACATGATTGATAAGTATTGGGGATCCACTTGAATGGGAATGCCCTTCATGAAGGCCAGCATTAATGGAGCAGAGGGAAGACCCAGCAGAGCCAGTAATCAGGTGTGCAGTAGTAAATCGTTTCCCATATAACGATGGTGGCTTCAGAATCCTTGATCGAGCTGCTACATAAATTCTACCATACAAGATTAGGAGAAGCACAGTTGGGATGTAGAAAGCTCCACAGGTGGAATAAATTGTGTAGGAAATTTGATCTGTGTTCACAGTACATTTTGCAATTTCTTCATGAGCTTTCACTTGCCTCCAGAAAAATGGTGGCACAGAAATACTAATAGAAATCATCCAGACCACAGCAATCATGAGCACTGCTCGGCCAGCAGTCCGGCGTTTGGCATATTCCAAAGCATCTGTGATAGCCCAATATCTGTCCAGTGCAATAACACAGAGATGTAGGATTGAGGCTGTGCAGCACGTGATATCTGACGATAACCAGATATCACACAACACTTGCCCAAAGGCCCATGTGTGGGTGACAGTGTAAGCAATACTGATGGGCATCACTAGAACAGACACTAAAAGATCAGTCACTGCCAAGGAGCCAATGAGGTAATTTGCAGGTGTGTGGAGCTTTCTAGTCATAAAAATTGTAATAACAACAAAAACATTTGCAAGGATCGTTGCCAAAGTTATGACAGACAGAAGGACTGACAGGGATATCTTCAGCCCTAACAGTGTCCTTTCATCTAAAGCCAGTGGTGTTTCGGTAAAATTTAACGACTTATTTGCTGAGCTCTGGAGAGAGAACTCTGATGAAAGGTTATACTGAGTCATCCTCTGTACTGATTTCACTTTCCAATGTAATCTTTCTGGGACAATGAAGAAAAATGCTCACCTTTTTGCTGAAATAGAACTTTTCATACTTGCGTCCAACACTGAAGAAATATTAACTTGTTGAAAACATCAGATTGCACAGTAGACAAGGTACTCTCTTAAGGCAGATTTTCCATCTCATCTTATGTGATGCTATTGTTAAAGCAAAATGTTAACATAATCATCCAAACATGATTCTGCTGTTTAATACAAGAAGTACTGTAAGTTGAAATTCAAGCGTTTTTCATTTTCATCTTGAAATTTCTATGTATATGAAGGCAAAGTCATTCGTTATGAACTTTGCACCTTCTCTCTGAACTTTTCTTCTACAAAGCTGCATGAATCAATATTGAAAAGTGGAGGCTGAAACAAAAATGTCTGGCATGTAATTGATGCCCTAGTGTTGGGGAACAAAGCTATCCTCAAGAATATTTTCTCTTCCACTCTTAATATCTGAATGTCAGGCTTTTGATATTTATAAAGGACTCTACTGGTAGAGCACTCAAGATATAATACAACGCTGTCTGTATTCCTGCTGTAAACGTAATTTCTGCTAGGTTTGTAAATTGGGACCTGTTTCTAAACAGTGCAAAGGTCTGTTTTCATTTATTCCTCCAGACCATTCTGATTTTCTTTTCAACACACATTCACTCTTCAAATGCTGAAGTCAGGTGTTGGTTATCAGAATTCAATGCATTGGCGCTGAAGCTCAAAGAATGTTCCAAGTACTGAGATGTTCCTGATCACGCACACATGGTGAATGATTGTAATGACTTGTGGTGATTCCCTCAAAAGAGGAAGAATATGGCTGATTAAGGGGATCTGGAGAAAGAAAGTGAATGTTTTAGTCCAAAATGGTGATACAGGATTTGTGGAAGTTGAGGTATCTACATATACAAACCACAGGCTTTCCATACGTTTCTTTAGATTCACTTAATGTAACCTGAAATCTTTACAGACCTTAAGAGAACATTCTAAGACAGATTTCCTTGAGTTCTTTCAATCAGACCCACTCACAAGTACAAGAATGTCACTTATATTATACCAACCCACACTTTCTTGAAAGAAATCCTGAATATGGATCATGAACAGCTTTGAAGCATGATCCGAAGGCTATTAGCAGAGATGCTGAACTTCTTCAAGAACATAACCATCAGGCTGGCTTCCTCCCAACCATGGATGTAAAATGCCTCTAACAACCATAACTAGTGCAGCTTCACAGCATCTGACAGAGAACTGAGATTCACTTGGTTAGGAATCTATGGAGCAAGAACATCGTATATTGTACATGAAACACTAACATGCCAAACAGCCTCCCTCAAGCTCCTGAGTCCTATCATAATATACAATACTTTCTGGTTTTGTGTGTTTGTTGTTGTTTGTTTGTTTGTTTTGTTTTTTAAATATCCACCTTCTATCAGTCAGATTTATTTTTAGAGATGCTTTTTCTTTTTAGGTGTATTTTTTCAATAAGGGGACCCAGAAGAATCTCGTATTTAATGCTAAACTGTTACTCTCTGTTTTTTTTTCCAAGAGGGCTCAACCCTCTTCATAACGTACATCGTTGTGACACTGAGCAAAAGCTCAGTGGATAAGAACTTTTAAACATAAGAATGGCCATAGCAAACAAAGAAATCCAGTCATGTGTCTCCAACAAAAGCCCATGTGCTCAGCCCAACTCTTGCCTTTTTCTCACACTTTTTCAACTCTGATACATTCTTTCTGAGACAGAGGGACCAGAATCACAGAGCTGAAGATGTGGATACACCACAGAATAATGATTCAGCATAATGATATTCCTGTTCTCTTCTCAATTCCTTTCCTAACAGTTCCTGAGATTTACTTTTTTAATCATCACAGACCATTCATCTGACATTTCCATTACACAGCCCCAATTAATATAATTCCAAGGGCATGAACGGTAACATCAGGATTTCTTTCCTGTTTGCTCACTTTTTGCATCTCTCTGTACTGAGTCCCTTCTCCCACTTTTTAACCTAACATTTTTTGCAACTCTGAACAGTCAGTCCTTGTCTTTGCTATGCTTGAAGAGCTTTGTCTCATCAGCAGATGTCATCACCTCAGTACTCACATACTTTCCAGATAACAGGTAGTCTAAGCCTTCTTTATTTACCTCCTTTATGAGCCTCTGGCAAAAGTCTCTTAAAAATCCAAGATATTATATGATTTGGACTTCAACCAATCCATACAAACATCAACTTTTCCTACTTATTTCAACAGTTTTGTGAGGCAAACTTACCTTTACAAAAGCCATTTTGACTATTCCCCAAAACACTGTACACTATGTGTACAGTAATACTATTCTTTATGATAATTTCTGCAAACTGGCCAGGTACAGACATCAGGTTTGTAGACAGTTAGTCAGATCTCTTTGGAAAGTGTAGCTGTCTTGCAGTTGGAAAGTCCAAATGGACTTCTATGTATTTTAAGCAGAAGTTGAAAACCCCTGTTTATACCATTGCACTTTGGATCTTGAGTTGCATTGAGCTCTTTGGCTGAGCATTATCTGGTCATGTAGATTTGTTATTGTTCATTTTGGCCAGAAATAAAAGTTCCACTTATAAACGCAAGTTTCCTTTATCTTCTCCAGTTGTTTGTTTTTTGTTTTTTGTTTTTTGTTTTTTTTTTTTCATTTCACCTTTACCATCCCTCTGACTCTCTGACTCAGTAGTATGTCATATCACAGCTTACACTTTTAGAGTCTAAGAAAGCTCTTTACCTGAATGCTGGGCCGACCAGACATCCCACACAGGAGAAAACCTAAACCAAAAACATGAGACGGACTGATTAGCAACATTAAAGACAACGACCATATTATCTAAAGACTAAAGCCAAATACAATCTTGATTTCATTTACTGCAAAATGTAATATTGAGCTTTTCCCCATATATGCCAAGAAACAACCATTTTTATAAACATAAAACTAAGTGCATGCCATCCACTCACCAGTACATGAACAATACTATAAGAAGTCCTCTTGCTTCCAACAGTTATCAATCACTGGTGAGGGTGGGAGGGTGGGGGGGAAATTGCAAAGCATGGTGTTTCTACTCAAATGAACTAGTCTGAAGTTAAATTAATTATAAATCTTCAAAATACCAGTCAGACACCCTGACACTGGAAAAAAGGTCTAACAGAAACTAAGCAATGCCTGAAAGATAATGAATTAGTGAATTCATTTTTATAAACATACAATGTTTTCAGTGGTATGTTCAACGGAAAAATTCTCCCAAGTCTGATAGTTATCACTTACTTAAAGTGCATTGGCTATTTCCTGTCCCACGAATAAGGCTAACACGACTGAAAGTCAATTTCAGAAGCAGTCCCGGTTAGGTTTCTATACCCTGTGACAGAGGAACAGCTTGCAGGATTTCACAGAATCATACAATGGTTTGGGTTGGAAACGATATTAAAGATCATCAAGTTCCAATCGCCCTGCCATGGACAGGGACACCTCCCATTAGATCAGGTTGCTCAAAGCTGCATCCAGCCTGGTCTTAATGGCCTCCAGGGATGGGGCATCCACAGCTTCTCTGGGCAACCTGTTCCAGTGCCTCACCACTCTCATACTGAAGAATTTCTTCTGAATATCTAACCTAAATTTACCCTTTTCTAGTTTAAAGACATTACTTCTTGTCCTATCAGTATACTCGCTGTCGAAGAGCCCCTCCACAGCTTTCTTTTAGGGCCCCTTTAGGTACTGGAAGGTCTCCCCAGAGCCTTCTCTTCTCCAGGTTGAATAACCCCAACTCCCTCAGCTTGTCTTCCCATGAGAAGTGCTCCAGCCCCTTGATCATCTTTGTGGCCCTTCTCTGGATTTGTTCTAATACTTCCATGTCCTTCTTGTGCTGGGGGCCCCAGAGCTAAATGCAGTTCTCCAGGTGGGGTCTCATAGGAGCAGAGCAGAGAGGGAGAATCGCCTCCCTCGCCCTGCTGCCCACACTGCTTTTGATGCAGCCCCAGAAATGGTTGGGTTTCTGGGCTGCAACTGCACATTGCCAGTTCATGTCAAGCTTCTTGTCCACCAAAACCCCCAGGCCCTTCCTCATCAGGGCTACTTTCAAACCATTGAAAATGGATTCTAATCCTTAGAAATGGAAAATGGAAATGACAAATGGAAAATGGATTCTAATCACAGAAGTCCGTATCTACCTGGGTTCTCAATGCCCAAGGTATTTCTGAAAATATAAGTATCATATATTCTTAATTTTAATAAACTCCTGCACTTGTGCATATAAACTATGTCTTCCAGTTGTGAATCTTTGACGAAGAAATATGTACAGCATGTTGAGTAGCTCTTACATGTTCTGACTGGCAGGGCAGCATCTATCAGATATCAATAATCCGGCAAGGCAGCTATTAAATATCATTCATTGGTTTCAGAATAAAATGGGAGATTTAGTTCCCTGAGCATTTTGAGAATGCGTGGGCCTGACAGAATTTTTATTCCCTACTTAGAACTTTATCTTGGGTATTCACTGTGAAGACATTAATGTATATTACTTATATGCTAAATTATCACCTGGGACTTATGCAGAATAGTTAGTCAAAATGTTTTTCCCTTACAAGCAGTAAGGTACCTCTACACAATATAATGCATGGAACCACAAAATATATATGGAAAAGTATAAATAAATGAAAAAAAGCTCACAGTGTAGTACTTAAACATAACCATAATACAGTTCCATTACTCACAAGTTCTTGAGCTACTTGAATAAAACTGACAGGCAGTTGCTCTGCCCGGAGATATGCAGATGGACATAAAATTCTCTTAAAACCTGTATCTCTGCTATTGTAAAGACACATTTTCTTAATGATTTAACTTCATATGCTATTAATAAATGTCAAATTTAGTGGATTGCTATGAAAACAAAGTTACATGCATACATAAATGTTTAGGAATCAGGGGCTCTGGATCTACTTTTATAAGTTTCTTTGAATGTACTTTCCTGCTTGAGAGACTTTCTTTCTTAATTTACGAGAGTTGGCAGTCACTACTGTTGATATAAAAAAAATACTAATGGTGCTCCAGTTAAAATTAGTACTTTAGTATCATAGAATCACAGAATTATTAAGGTTGGAAAAGATCTCCAAGATCATCTGGTCCAACTGTCCCCCTACCACCACTATCATCCACTAAACCATGTCCCTAAGCACCGCATCCAACCTTTCTTCAAACACCCCCAGGGATGGTGACTCCACCACCTCCATGGGCAAACCTGCTGACTCATGTTCAGCCAAGCATTCATCAACACTCCTAGGCCCCTTTCCTCTTCACAGTCTTCTAGCCACTCTGACCCTAGCCTGTAGCATTGCATGGGGTTGTTGTGACCAAAGTGCAGGACCCAGCACTTGACCTTGTTGAACCTCATCCCATTGGCCTCTGCCCATCAACCCAACCTGTCCACATCCCTCTGCGGGGCCTTCCTACTCTCTGGCAGATTGACATTTCCCCCCAACTTGGTGTCATATGCAAACTTACTTCGGGTGCACTCAATTCCCTCATCCAAGTCATCAATAAAGATATTAAAGAGGATGGGCCCCAACACTGACCCCTGGGGAACACCACCGGTGACCAGTTGCCAGCTGGATTTCAGTCTGTTCACCACTACTCTCCGGACCTGGCCATCCAGCCAGTTTTCAACCCAGCAAAGTGTGTACCTGTCTAAGCCATGGGCTGCCGGCTTGTCCAGGAGAATACTATGGGAGACCGTGTCAAAGGCCTTGCTGAAGTCTAGGTAGACTACATGTACATCAACAAACATTGCTATCATCCACCAGGTGGGTCACCCGGTCACAGAAGGAGATGAGATTGGTCAGGCAGGACTGCCTTTCATAAACCCACGCTGCCTGGGCCTGATCCCCTGGCTATCCCGCAGATGCTGTATGATTGCATTCAAGAGGACCTGTTCCATCACCTTTCCTGGCACCAAGGTCAGGCTGACAGGCCTGTAGTTCCCTGTGTCCTCCTTATAGATGGGCATCACATTAGCAAGTCTCCAGTCATCTGGGACCTCTCTGGTTGACCATGACTACTGATAGATGATGGAAAGTGGCTCGGCAATCGCATCCGCGAACTCCCTCAGCACCTTCAGGTGGATCACATCTGGCCCCATGGACTTGTGACAGATCAGGTAGAGCAACAGGTCTCTGTTTCCACCTGAACTGTGGAGGGGTTATTATGCTACCTGTCCCAGACTTCTGGTTGAGGAGGCTGAGTACTCCAAAGATAAGTGTTCTGGCTAGTATGTAATTAACATTAGTTATTATCCAGCTAAAATGAATGTCTTCCCAATAATTTAATACCTTTATTTACTTTTATAATACTTTATTTTTATATATACTTAATATAATTTATATATACCTATATACAATATATATATAAGTTTATAATACTTTTATTTATTAATACCTTTTATTTAACTAAGAAAAATCCTGAATAGAGACAAATGATTTTCCTGTTGAAGAATGGAGAAAGAAAAAAATTACTTTTCTTAATCTACACACATTGAATAAAAATCTAAAGCAACCTCTAAATTAAACTTATAGGTAAATACAAGGTGAGACCTGTAGCTACATAGTAAGGAAAGAAGAACACAAACATATTTACAAGACATACACATCCTGAAATACTGTGAGCTCAAAAGGATGAAGAGGCATGTTCAGCTGAGGAGAATCTTCCAGTGGGATGTGTTGCCTAGACAGAGTTTAAATGATCTTTGGAGCATGAGACAAGCACTGAGTGAAAACTGAACTACCCTCTCTCAATGGTATGATTCTCTCAGTAGTATGATTGTCTTAACTATGTGCAATCTACAGTGTGGGTAACTGCAGGCCCTTAGCTGCAGTACCTGAAGTTATGTTTACAGTGCTGAAGCCATCAGGTCACGGTGCTCTTTCTGGTATGGTCTCTCTACCCAACAAGCCACTGTAGGTTTTCACCCACACTTCTCAAGATGGAAATCCTATCAGATGAGTTGGCTACGTAAGCACTGTCCTTGACTCCTCTTCTTGGGCTTCTCCTGGTGCCCTTGGCTATGGGATGTGGGTATTTTTTCAGTTCAAATTGCACAAAATAAATTGAATGCGATATTACAGCCTACCAGGATGAGGTTTTCATAGCAGAACACATGACATACAATGGATAGCTTGGAACAAACTCCAGGATTGTGTTGGATGATGGCAGGCAAGTCTTGCTACATGAGCATTCCAGAATGGCACAGAGCAAAGGAGGCCAAACCTGTTTATCCACACTACTGTCCCCAAAATGGCACGCAGATTTGGTGGTCAAGGGCAGATAAGGCAAACTTAGACCCATACAGTGAGGCTGAGGATAAACCAAGGTACAGAGTGATCCTGAAGTAGAGCTCTTTCATAGTGATGGTACAACCTCAGCGAACAGCTCAGTCATAGTAGACTCCTCTGCAGCCAGTGGGGTGAGAGTGGCATGTCCCAAATGCAGGGCCACTACAGACCAGGACTGTGACTGTCTCCCTCCTTCACCCAAGACATGGTCTGGGATGACTGTGTTCCTCATTTGTAAGTAAAGTACTGAAGGCTGCATAGGGGAAGGACCTTTAGGTCGGGTCCTCTGTCTGCACATTCAGTGGTTCCTGGCTAAGTCCAGGATGTGTGTAATAATGCTTTGATATGCTGGAGAGATTGGATGAGTTCTCTTTAGTTCATCAAAAAGAAGAAAAGAGAACATCACCACAGGAAAACAATACTGAAATTAAGAGACGGTTTTAGACAGCGCACTGCTGTTTAACTGAGCAGAAAAATGGAAAGCACAGTTCATGGTATGGAAGGTGAAGCAAGGCACATATTCAATGTGAAATGAGAATACATTTTAGCTGTTGGTGATAACCACTGTTATCATCAATGATGTTAATAATGTTTTCATAGTTCAAGGTGCTTACGTAAAGCCAGGTACTTCTTTTGAAAAGTTGCTTTCTGTTTCAGTTCTGTAGTTATAGTAACACTGTAGTGGGTTTACGTGGCAAGGTTTTGGTAGCAGGGGGCCATAGGGGTGGTTTCTGTGAGAAGGATCTAGAAGCTGCCTCATGTTTGGTAAGGGCCCCACTGTTTTCCAGAGCTGAGCCAATAAGCGATGTTGTTTTGCACCTCTGTGAGAGCATTTTTAAGACAGGGAAAAAAGCGCTGCACCTCACAGCAGCTGGGAGAGTGAGAGGAGTGAGGAACGGCCTTGCAGGCGCCAAGGTCAGTGCAGAAGGAGGGGGAGAAGTGCTCCAGGCGCCGGAGCAGAAGTCCCCTGCGGCCTGTGGTGAGGACCATGGTGAAGCAGGCTGTCCCCCTGCAGCCCATGGAGTACCACGGTGGAGCAGGGTTCCACGCTGCAGCCCATGGAGGAGACCACGGTGGAGCAGGTGGCCCTGCACCGACGGAGGCTGCCGCCTGTGGAAGACCCCTGCTGGAGCAGATTCCGGGCCAGACCTGTAGCCCGTGGAGAGGAGCCCACGCAGGAGCAGGTGACCTGGCAGGAGCTGCTGCCCGTGGGGGAGCCAGGTTGGAGCAGTTTGCTCCTGAGGGATGGACCCCCTGGTACGGACCCATATCTGGAGCAGCTCTGGAAGAGCTGCTGCCTGTGGGAAGCCCACGCCGGATCAGTTCATCAAGGACTGCATCCCGTGGGTGGGACCCCACAGCACAGGGGACGAGAGTGACTGAGAAGGAGCGGCAGAGAAGAAGCACTGTAGACTGACCATAACCCCCATTCCACCGTTCCCCTGCGCCGCTCGGGGGGAGGAGGTGGAAGAGGGTGGATGGGGGAGGGGGAAGGTGCTTTTGGTTTCTTTCCTTTGTTTCTCACTTCTCTAGCTTGTTAGTAATGAGCAATAAATCTTACTATCTCCTTATGCTGAGTCTGTTTTGCCCGTTACAATAATTACTCCGTGATTTTCTCGTCCTTATCTCAACCTTTGAGCCCTTTTCACATATTTTCTCCCCATTCCTCTCTGAGGAGGGGGAGTGAGAGAGCGGCTGTGTTGGAGTTCGGCTGCCCACTCGAGCAGAACCACGACAAACACAGAAAGGGAAAAGCAGGGAGGGAGAGATGTTGCTCCCTTTAAACTCTAAAGTGTGACAAGGCAGGCACACTTGCAAACGTGAGGTTAATAGCACCAAAAGATAGTTAGACTGCCATCGTGTGGACAATGAGCATACTTAACGGCAGCCCGTGCACAGGAGACAGGAGAGATGCCCAAAATTTCCGAAGATACTTAGTCCACAGCATAAACTAAGTCAGGACACATTCCTGTCCCTTCTGGAGTACAGCTACCATTAGGATGATTTTTGCAGAAAGAAATTTTATGATGCAGCTGACAACACATTCTGACAATGCTCAGGTGCAAAGAGAATGCTTTGGTGATCCCATGAATATCTGTGTTGGTGTGAGGTAAGCAGTATATACAGAAACAAATATATTGAAATGAAATTGCTCAGAATTTGCTCTTTCACTGAATAGAGCAGAAAAAAGAGAGAACATGATGAAATATCTTTTAAGATATTGAAAATGTTTCTTTTAACTTCACACTGAAGTCAGAGGAATTAGAGAGTATATGCTCTACCTTGTAGCTGGGTAACAGCCAGGGATGGCTGAAAATGGTGCTAAATTTCAGGAAACCAATGAAAATCCATTTGCTTTCCTATCATTTCGTAACTGGCTTTAATTTTTCATTTAAACATAGAATCCGCCATCTTGCCTAAATAAACTACGTATTCTGTCATGCTGAAACCTTGACCAGTAACAAAGACACACTCTGTGTGACCTAGCAAACAGCAGATGGCACTCCTAACAATACTGATATTTTTGAAGAAGACATTCATAGGAGAACTCAAAAGAGGGAGACGTTTCTAAGTTCTTGTATACTAGGGACAATGACTCAAGTACACAGCATTAGAGTGCTTGCAGAGTCCAACTTTGAGACCAGAACACAAACCAAAGACAAGACTTGCTCAAGAAGCTATAAAAATTTGCCAGTCCACAGAACATAGTCAAATCAAGACACATCTTCCGGGAGAAAAACAAAGTAACATGACAGTGTATTGTACTGAAAAATTAGGACCACTGAAAATGCAGATTGTGTAGACGTCAAAAGGTGGTAAAATCAGTAAAATGGAATGTGACTAGGTTTGCATGCACATAGTGCATGCACAAAGTTCCAGTACGAAGAACTGGATATGCTGCAAAAGTAATTATAGTCCTAACTAGATTCCTGGCTTTGGATTAAGCTGTCTGAAACAGATACGGGAAGGAACAACATTTTGCAAAAGCTATAGATGAGATGGAATAAACTTGAAAAAAAATATACACATGTACCTTGCACAATAAAGTAGAATTAGGTAGCACCATGTACTGAAACAACTACCACATTATTATCATAAATGAACAAGAAAATATATTGGAGAGAAAGTTTAAAAACAGCAATGGTGGTTATTTGTGGTTATTTGCTGTCTATTACACACAAGCTAATGAGCCATTTGAACTTACTGTTAGCAACCTGTTAGCAGAGTAATCTTGAAGAGAAGTATCCTCATACGATGAGGAAATCATTTCAACACTGGGTACATAAACTAAACTAAGAGCAAAACACGGGGAATCCAAGAAACTGTCCCTGTTAGCTTGGGACAAGCTGCCCTGTCCCTAGGAAAGAGGAATGAGCACAACTGCAATTGCTCGTTTGTTTTTCACTAAAGCAATGACTGAGAGCTGGAAGTCACAGTTCTTGGGAAACGCCTAAAGCACTTGCAGGAAGCAGCAACCCTCAAAGCCACACTAATGTCACTCAGCACCTAAGGCAAGATCAATTCTTTGCTCCACTGTTCTCAACCCCACTGTGTGTGGCAGAGTGATGTTCCCCTCAGATGTCTTGTGCTCCTGCCTGGAGGACTTAGCATGGTTTTGCAGAGTACAGGACCACTTTTGCTGGCAGGAGGGAGCAGACACTCCTCATGGTCTCAGCCTGTTCTCCTCCCTCTCCCATAGCCATGAAGTTGCACTATGCACTCTGGGCACACAGCAGAGGGCCTTGTTTTGGCCAATGTCCCGTGGTGCCCCTCACAATGCAGCACAAAGGGTGGATCCCTCCTGCCTACACATCAGGCAGGTAGTGTAGGCACTTGCCTGTGTAGGCATCACATCTATACACGCACCCAGGTCTATCCACATGCATCCTGATGTTTTTCACAGGATCCTGATTCCCTTTGTAGCAAGTATGTGAGTTAGTAGAATAAATGATTAAAAATTCTTTAGACACTGAGTTGAATCAACAGGAGCACAAGTTTGCACCTGAATTTCTCATGGGGAGCAGCAAGACAACTGTGTTACTGGTTAGAATTGTTATTCTGATTATTCAAGACATTTCTGAGCTTTCACATAAAATCTCAGGTGTATCAACACCAAACAACTTTTTAATACTTGAACATATTTCCAGAAGTAGAGCTTTAATACTCCAGTCATAGCTATTTTGCACCTTCCTGACCTTTATTTGCTATGAGATGACTTCATCAGCATTTCTTAATTCAACACGCTATTGCACTTCATCAATTATCTAACCAATATGAGGAAATTACAAATCTCATATACCATACGTATAGATTAACTGTTGATTGATAGCATTATATTGCTAGTCAAATTAAAATGTGTATTTCCAAAGCTTATTATTATAAAACTTTATTTTCTTAGCTTTATTACATTAGGTCTACACTGATATATCAATTCTGTTTGCTATGGATATAATGTTTTCTACTTATTATTATTAATTCAGTAATATGAACACTGTTTTCAGCATTCCTCTCCTTGTCCCCTACTTCAGTGATGTATCATGTGCAAATAACAAAGTTAAGGTGGGATTCATCACAGTCCACTTAGACATCTGAGAGTCAGAGCTGGTCAGCCGCTAAGACAGCTTGAATAACCTGCCCTTCAGGGAGAACATCTCTCTTCCTTGACTGTAAGGGGAGCTGGTACAAAAGAGTTCATGTTTCCAGAGAAGTATACATGATATTTCACATGTTCACTCTAGCATGGTTCATGCAGCGCAATTAAATCTCTAATGCTAAGATTATTGTAACTATTTCAAAGTAAATCAGGTATGCTTATTTTGTTTCTTTGATACAGAGAACAGTAATCTAAGTGCTAAATTGTATAAAAAACATGTCCTATTTTAAAATAGCAACTATGGTAATTAGCAAGCAAGTACTGGCAATGTTTAGTACTTTCTCTTCCCCCTCCCCAGTTTCTATTTTTTTGCTCAGCTTTGAAGAAAATGCTGTTTATTTTCTCTCTCCTGTCTATATACATGGCCAGTGTGTAAGAGCTATCCAGCCCATTGCTAACTGCCAAGCCACAGCTGCTGATATATCTTTTAACTAAATATGACTTCTGATAGGGCTTTGGGCAGCCTGATTTAGTGAAAGATGTCCCTGCCCATCACAGGGGAGCTGGACTAGATGATCTTTAAAGGCCCCTTCCAACCCAAACCATTCCATGATTCTATGATTATCAAAAAGAAAGGTTGGGATTTAGCGAGCAGTGATGCTGGTAGATGCTATAGCACAGCGTATGTTACCATGATTTCTTTGGAGGAAGGAGCTAGGGCACTTAGCTCTAGCATTACCTAAACTCCTTAACTCCATCAGCCTTACAGTGTCCAATGACAACCACGACAGACATCTCCAATGACTTGCTTTCCTCATGTTTCCTCTTCCATTATTATTCAATACCATACAATAAGTGAAATTAAAAGGGCTGATCAGATATAGTGTGGCATGAGATTAAACACATCGGATGAGATTCATACAACTGAGCAGCACATATCACAGATGTCAGTCAATGACCAACATGTCAGTCAATCACCTGACCTAAGTTAACTACCAGGAGGGAAGATCATATTGTTGCTTACAATTTGATGAATCTCATCTCAAAAGGACTGATTTCTCTCCTCTGACTATAAAGAAAGTTCAGAAAATTAGCTCAAATGTAGGTGACTGACGTCTAGGCACATATGGGCAACTAAATGTCCCTGTGAAGCCCAGCAGCTATGCCCATGCCCAGAAGTAGCCTTGTGCCAAGTCTTCCATCACACTGAAGGCCTCTCAGTGCCAGGTGACCTGTGCACAGCACAGACACAGAGTAAATTTGGGTTTGCAGACAAGCCCCGGGGTGCCTTTGTAACACAGCCATACCCAAGTTCTGCAAAGTGGGATTCAGGCCAAGTACAGTGATGCTGTTTCTGATCTGGACAGTCTTATTGCTGCAGAAGGCCTGACCTGGCATGTCCTCATTTTGCTTGGGATACAGTTAGCTTGCTTCCTAGTATCTGGTATGATGCTGTGTTTTGGATTTAGGATGAGAATAATGCTGACAACATGCTGATGTGTGGCACTTTTATAATCAGCTGTAATCCATAATCATAGATGCTGGAAAGAGATACAAAGAAGGAAAAATACTTGCAGGTTCCAGCCAAACTAATTGCGCTCAGTTCAGCACTGCACTGTGCTCTGCTCTGCAGATCATCTGTTGATGCTTTATTCAACTTGGTTTCAAGGTATGCTGCCATTCCCATGAGACTTCATCTCTGAGCAGAGTGGTCCATTAGTTTCTCACGGCCATCCAAATGCATCAAGTTTCACTTTTAAGCTTTAGCCATTTTTTCTTTGCCTGCTTTCTTTTCCAGTCCAGAACTCCGGAAGAAATACAATTTTTCCATGTACAGCTTTGTAACATACAGTATCATACAGCTTTGCCTGTAGAGGAATTTGGAAGGCATTGGTTGATGTGCTGATATTTGCACTGAAATAAACAGTCATGACTTAAAAATACAAGCTACGATGTAGAATTGATCTGCCTAAATACATATGTTTAATCCGAGCACCCACATGCCCTTCATTCCCCGTCTCCCCCCTTACTGACAACACAGGGAATGAGGTAGTTTCAGAGGGCAGGACAGTGACTGTGCTTCCCCACCTAGTAAATAAAGTCAATATGCACATTTGCAGAAACATGGCCTTACACTTCCTGGAAGGAGCATTCATTTATCCTGTTCCTCCTTACCCTCTGTTCTGGACGCAATTCAGGAAGAAACTGGGAACAACCTTGGGCTGAATGACCTCATCCAGAACTGGCAGCCAGATGTGTCAGAGCATACACAGGGGTTTACCTACACACATGCAGAATGTAATTCTCCTGTGATGGGAACTAGAAGGCCCAGCAGCTGGTACTGCTTTCAGTAATGGCTTGGTTAATGAAGTGGATGGTAGGCTTCTTCCAGTGATATAACACTGGATAGGTTTTAGCATGCAAGAGAACAAAATTAAGAAGATCAAATTTGAGTATAAGAACAAGTACAAGGTATTTGTACTGCATGGCATCCAGGGGATCAGGCCCAGACAGCACAGGTTCATGAAATGCAAGTCCTGCCTGACCAACCTCATCTCCTTCTATGACCGGGTGACCAGACTGGTAGATGAGGGAAAGGATATTGACGTAGTCTACCTAGACTTCAGCAAGGCCTTTGACATGGTCTCCCACAGTATTCTCCTGGGGAAACTGGCTGCCCGTGGCCTGGACAGGTATACTCTTCTCTGGATAAAGAACTGGCTGGAGGGCCATGCCCAGAGAGTTGTCGTTAATGGAGTTAAGTCCAGCTGGCATCCCGTTACAAGCAGTGTCCCCCCGGGGGCGGTACTAGGGCCTATCTTGTTTAATATCTTTATTGATGACCTAGATGAGGGGATTGAGTGCACCCTCAATAAGTTTGCAGATGACACCAAGTTGGGGGGAAATGCCGATTTGCTGAGGGGTAGGGTGGCCCTACAGAGGGAACTGGAAAGTTTGGATTGATGGGCAGAGGCCAATGGGATGAGGTTCAACAAGGTCAAGTGCTGGGTCCTGCACTTTGGTCACAACAACCCCATGCAATGCTACAGGCTAGGGTCAGAGTGGCTAGAAGACTGTGAAGAGGAAAGGGGCCTAGGAGTGTTGATGAATGCTTGGCTGAACATGAGTCAGCAGTGTGCCCAGGTGGCCAAGGAGGCAAACAGCATCCTGGCCTATATTAGAAATAGTGTAGCCAGCAGGAGCAGGGAGGTGATCATCCCCCTGTACTCAGCTTTAGTGAGGCCACACGTTGAGTGCTGTGTTCAGTTTTAGGCCCCTCACTACAAGAAGGACATTGAGGCCCTGGAACATGTCTAGAGAAGGGCTACAAAGCTGGTGAAGGGCCTGGAACACAAGTCCTGTGAGGAGCGGCTGAGGGAACTGGGATTGTTTAGTCTGGAGTCACCGTCCCTGACAGTGTTCAAGAACCACTTGGACGAGGTGCTACAAGAGATGATTCAATAGCTTAGTGGGTAGTATTGGTGATAGGAGGACAGTTGGACTAGATGATCTTGTAGATCCTTTCCAACCTTGAGTTTCTATGATTCTATGATTTGTATTTAGTTCAGGTAGAAATAAGCAGCTGTCCTAGCACATGATGGAGTGTAACCAGCTAGATAACAGCTCTGCATAGTGTAGGACCAACATGTACTGTCATCAGCGTCAACAATATTGTACCCCTTTAAAGTGGCAAAGACTTTGGTAGATTTGTCCTATTCTTAAATAGGACCTCTGATAGATCTTAATCTGTTCGTCTTGAACAAAGCCAAATGGAAGCCTTGTGTTCAACCTTGGGCACTGTGTTCCCCAGATATGGACCGCATAGGAAGAGGTCAAAGGAAAGCAGTGAGGATTTTCAGAAAAGTGAATCTATGAGAATAAACTGAATGAACAGGCATGTCTGGGCTAGAAAGGACTCAGCTGGAGATGTTCAACAGACTTTATATTCATGAAAGCCTGCTGCAGAACAGGAAGGAAAAGTCTGTTCCCCATGACTATGACTAATATCACTGAAAGGAGAGGGATTTAGCTGCACCAAGGAAAACTGAGCTGTTAAGAAGACCTTGCACATGGTAAGGGTAGTGAAGGTCTTAAAAGATTTGCTTGGAGACACTGTGACATCTCTGTCATAGACATTTTTTAAGAATAGCTTAAACAACCTTTCTGAAACACCATTTCCAACAGCCCAGTACTGGGGAAGCAAAATAGATTAGAAAGAGCCTTTTGCCCTGTGAAAAACAGTGCAAATACTATTTATATTTTTATTTATTTCAATACACTGTAAACTTAGCCAACTCAAAATGAACCAAAATCCAAGACAGTGCAAGCTTTGCAGGACACCATAGTTCAAATCTGAAACTGGCTCAGGACTCAGCTTTATGGTACTGTGATGCACCGACTGGTAAGGAATGACACAACTGCTTATAACAACTTCTCACTGGGTGCCACTGGGGAACCCGGGCTCCCATTCTTCACCGTTTCAGAGCATGAACAGGAGGAAGGAACATTTCCGTGACTCTGTCAGGTAGGAACACTTTGCCACTGATTTTTGTTCTGCATTTAGGTGAGGACAGTGTACTGTCATCATGCTTACTCTCTGTAAAAGACACTGAAAGCAGCCAGGCCCATCACATCTTCCTGCATTTTGACATGTTTGAATTTAAAAATATACTTTGCAGAACTCTAAAAATGCTGTGAACCAGCATTGCTCACACCACAGAGCAGATTTGATTTTTCTATTTTCTGATTCTCTGCCATTTACTCACACATGCCTGCATTACATGTGCTCAATTTCAATCTCCTTCTAGCCTACCAGAAGTGTGATATAGGGAGTGACCACTGGCTGCAAAGAAGACAGAACAATCTGTGATTTCAGGAGAAATAAGAGTGATGTCTGGTGATGATGCTATTCTGGGACAGTCGGGATCTGGGAGTAAAAGGGAAAAATGTTACGGGCAACATGAAAAACAATAGATTGACAATATGTGTGATATTTGTTCATTTTAATATTTAAGAGGAGTGTATGATGCACAAGCTAAATTCTTTGTTATGATACCATCTTAACTTTGGGGTAAATACAAAAAAACACATCTGTCCTGAGAAACATCATGGATCTCAGCCATTGCTTCCTGGAATGACCTGTTTAACATTCCATAGACATCAGTACAACAATAAAGAAATTACAATTACTGGCAAAGGTACCTTTCCGCTGCTCTGAAGGCAGCTGCCCACTTAGTTTTGTGAATGACGTTTCTTCCCTGGAGTTTACATCAGTCTTACAACTGGGGAAGAGAAGGTCTCTCTGGGGAAACTTTATTCTCCTTTAAGCCCCTGTCATGTCTCACATATTGGTGTCCACGGTATACTGGAAAAATGATCACTGCCTGCCTCAAACCTTGTCATTGGCTGTTTTATAATTCTGCTGAACTCCTGCTCTTTGCTGTGGTACCAATACTCATCCCCAAAAGTATTTCACACCCACTGTTTGTAGCAACAAGCGACATACAGTGACAGAACAAGGGCTCCAAGTGACAGTTTTGAACTGGAAACCCCAGCTCACACCCAAGCAGGTACATGCACACAGAAAGAAAAGGATGACTCCAGGAGTATAACATTACAGTGTGGGCTCTCAGCTTTATGCTAGCACCACAACGGCAGTGACATTTGGTCGCCATCATACCTGAAGCAGGAGTGAGGAAGAAGCCAGAGTGCTGGGTCATTCGTGGTACAAATCAGGATGGTGTGGGATAACACTAGGACCAATCCAACATGACGTATCTCCAAAACACGGTTTTCCGTGTCTCAAAGCTTTCCCCAGATCATTTCACATAGAAATTACACTTTCGAAGCGGTTCACTTCATCTACCAAATATCACTGTATAAATGGGGAAGGAGATCTGCAATATCAAAATGTAAATCATTTAAAACTCCAAATTGCTTGTGAGCGCAATGCTTCCCTTAAAGATGAACTCGTACTCACGTCCACGGCCGGTGTTCCTCGGCTCCCACCTCTCCCCACTCACCCGCGGCTGGGGAGCGCGCAGGCCCCCGCGGGCACACCAGTTCCCACTGGGCTGGGGGCGGCCGCCGCAGGCCCCGGCCTGCAAATTCCGCCCGCCCCGCGAGCCTCTCCGGCGGCGGCCTCCGACGCTGGGGTGCAGGACGGCGGCCAGCTCGGCCCCGGAGCCGACGGGCCGGCACGGCGGGGGGAGGCGGCGCCGGTGGAGGAGCCCCACGGAGCGCCTCCCGCCCCCGGGAGGGGTCCCCCCCGGTCCCCGGTGGGCTCCCGCCGCAGCGGCCAACTTCGACCGGGCACCGCGGGAGGCCCCCCCCTCGCCCGGCCGGGCCAAACCACGGCGGCGGCGGCCGTCCCGTCGGCGCTGAGGCACCCGCCGGCGGCGCCCTGCAGCACGCCGGCGCCTCCCCGGCATCGCCCCGCGGCCGGCACTCACCTGCCGTCCCCGCCGTCCCGCGCCCGCTCTGGCTGTGGCGGCGCCCGCCGTGCCCGCCCTAAAGAGCGGCGGCCCCAGCTCGACTCGGCTGCGCCACCGCCACGCGTCCCGCGCCCCTCGGCTCCGCTCAGCTCCGCTCCGCTCCTCGGGCGGGCGCGGCGGCAGCGGCGGCGGCGGCGCGGCTCGCTCAGCCCCGGGGGCCGGGCTGGGGGAGCTCCGCCGCCCGCGCTGCCACAGCCCGTCCGGCTGGGCCGGGGTAGCGCGGAGCCAGGTGCTGCCGGCGACGCCGGTCCGCATGCGCCCCGTGGAGCGCCCACGTCTGCCTGCGAGGGGCAGCCCGGGCTGAGGGCTGGGGCACCGGGGCTGCTCTGCCCCGGACGGCGGGGAGAGGGTAGGGTGGGCTTGTCTCCCTCCTCCGCGGTGGTCCCCGCACTGGACCCACAGGCCTTGCCTTTGCCACCTGAGCCGTAGCCCGGGTGCTGTGTCGCGAAGCGTCGCTCTGGCAGGCTGCAGCATCGTTGACCCTCGTAATTTCAGGTTATATCAGCAGGTTATTTCAGGAAACAGCCTCTGCAAGATAATGGTGATGTCCCAAGGCAGTAGAGGCATAGCCCGTGGCCCAGAGGAGACACGGGTTTGAATGCTTCGCTGGATGGGCTTAAGTAGACGACTGCAGTGGAAAATGCATCTGTGTGCCTCAGGCTGAGGACTCATTGCCCTGCTGTAGCAGTGCAGACCTCCTACATCCAAAGTCAAGAAACCAAGAGTGTTAGTTCCAGCTCTTTTGAGAGATGCAGTTAAAGGTGTTTGTTTTTCTGCATTTGGTTTCTGCTGTCAAATAAAAGGTTTTGGTTGTTGTTTCTTTTTCGACAAGCAGTAACTTTGTTCATGCTAGACAAAGCATGTATATAAAAGCAATTCAGGTAGAGCCAAGGTATTGGAACAGCAATGATAAAGTCATAGCCCCTTTGCCATATCATTTGGTCTTAAACAGATTTTAAATTAGACACTGCCAACCAGCTGTCTCCATTTCCCTTTGACAGCTAATTTACATATTGGATTATTTTCAAAAAACAGCTAATTTCATGTTTTTGAACACTTACTATTGTTGATAGCCAGGCTTTATCTACACCAGAGTGTCTCAGTTTGACAGGCTGAAACTCATTCGTACTCAGGAATTTTGTGATTCGGAATACAAGTCTGCTGTAGCTGCCCTGAGGTCAGACTCAGAAGGAATTTCATGGTGTCCAAAAGGTTTTGTCCCTACTTCAGCACCTCAGATAGCTGGCTATGCCCAGGAGCAGCAACATCTCATCTATTCTCCCCTGTAATTTAGGCCTGAGAACACATTTTTAGCACTGTAGACTTGTTTAAGTGTTGTTTAAGTCATAAAGCTACAACATTTCACCTGAAGTTTACACCCAGAGCTTTCACCTAGAATCAGCAAACTGCACTATCAATCAATCAATTAATAAATAAAAATCACTCCCTACAGCATCACTTCACTTCCAGAAAGGGAGAGGACATGAAGTGAATCTTTTGAGACTCCAAAATTTCCTAGAGACAGAACAAGACAAGTGTAGCTACAATAACTTTTCTTTGAAAGTCTGGAGAAGATGCTTCTCAGTTTATTTTCCTTCCAAACAATGTGGGTGTTGTGGGTGGAAATGTGTTTGGTGTGATATGATATGCAAGGAAAGAGGTTGGTCTTTTACATCTCTGCCTGAAGAACAAATTACACCCTCAGGCAAGAGATACTTCCAGGGAATCTTGCAGAGCTTTGCAAGAGGGTGCAAGATGGTCACAGGTCCATGACCATCATGAGCTGTCTTGCTGCTGTCCTGTCAGTCACTCAATGGGAACAGGGAATGGTGTAAATCATTCTTCTCCTATGCCAATGCCTGTAGATGTTAGATGTTTTTCACAAGCATGAATTCCATGCAGAAAAAGGTTCTGGCTGGTGACTTTTCTTAGACTGGCTTAGAAAATGAGACAGTTTTGAGGTGCAAGACGGTTTTCAGATATTTTCAAAAGAAGAGAAAAAATCAATTTTCTTTTCCCTCTGACTTCAATCACCCAGACACTTCCTTGTCTAACAACAGCTATAGCTCACTTCACTCATAAGGTCAAAATCAGTGCTGTATTTAATATCCTGTGTTGAATGTCCTGCTTAGAAAAACAATACAACCATTCTTTGAGATATGTTATCTTTCAGGGAATGGAGGGGGGGGAGCTGGTGCACAGGGAGGGAATTTGTGCACATGCCCAGAGACTGTATGAATGTGCACCAGTAACACAAGCAGATTTACAGATAAAGAAGCCTTTGAAACAAGTCCATTCCTTAGTTTAACACTAGGAAAAAAATTATATCTGTATTGGCAAGGTTGGCAATCACAAAAGTGTAGTGGTGATGCCCAGTCTATAGACTCCTGTTTTAGTGCAGTTGTATCTGTACATCAGTTTAGCTCAGATACATTTGCAGTAATTTGGTGCTGCCTGATGGAGGACCTTAGGAGAAGATCTAGGCTTTTCCATGGGCTGTCGGACACACAAAAAATCTTTATTGAGTTTTCTCTTTGCCTCCATTTATTTGACTTTCACATGGCTAGTTGTATTATTCCTTTTCACATTGAACCTAGTTTTTGACGGTACAAAGCAGAAAGCTGAAGAGTTTCCAAAGGCATGTTTTTCTGAACATATTTCAGTTCATTTCGAAGCCAACATTTCATAGGAACCTAAATATCTGTTTTCAGGAGAAAATCATGTGTCTGGAACATCATTTATTCAAAATATCAGTTCTGCTCTCTCTTCCTGAGATTAGAGATGTAACAATTCTTTTTTGGATGATTTTCTTTGTGTGCCTTTAACTATCTGCAAGTAGACTGCTAGCACGTAGGTGATATACATGTACAGCTTCGAAGTATGAAGCAATTATTAATTGGCTAATGCATGCAAAAGAAAGCTGGGATATAGCAATCTGTTAGGCTAAGCAATGATCTGCTTGCCACCCTAATGCAACACTAAATAGTATTATCCAGCTAGGCAGCCATCAGTTGACTTCTGCAGCTCACTAGAATGGACCCTAAGTTCAGCTGACACTGACCTGTCTGGATGTTCTCTTGATGTCTTATACCTTTCTCTGGTGATGTTTTATCAAACTGAAACCTTGTTCTTCATCTCAGCAGTCCTACCTCTCTAATTTTGTTTCCTGTCATGCATGACTCTAAGACTTTCTCAACCCTTTTTCTCACAACTTTCTAATTTCCTCATCTCTCTGAGCCAAGATTACGATGCAGCTGGTCCCTAGGTCCTTGGGACACAGGCAGATGGCTAGATTGTTGATTGCTATAAGGTGCAGCTCCTGGTTGTTTGACTCCAAATGGCTCAGATTTTTATTCCCTTGATGCAGAAGAAAGGCTAAAATCTTGAGTTTTTTACAGGGTGGGAAACTGTTTCCTTACTCAGTGTTAGCTGGAAGGCAAAGACAAAATGGATGCTTTCCTTCCCAATGGTAGCAGAGTATGGGCTGTCTGGTCTTAGGAGTGAGCCCTGCCATGACTACTGTGAATCGCCAGGGAATTATGAGATGCTGATTCAGTATTTAACTTTACCAGACATGTTGGGTTTGTACTTGTTTGAGCTGAAAGGAGGAGTGGCAATAGGTAACAAATAGCTCTGAAACATTGTGCATATGCACAAATTTGGCTGGTTTTGGTTTACTTAAATATTTCTGTGTAATACTGAACGAGTGTCACTCACAGAAGTTGAGACAAATAACAGAGGCTGTGCTGTGGTGTAACCTAACAGGCAGCTCAGCACCACACAACCATTCACTCACTCCCCCCCTCAGTGGGGTGGGGAGAGAGTCAAAAAAGGCAAAAATGCAAGAACTCATCAGCTGAGGACATAATAAATATAATAATAATAATAATAATAATAATAATAATAATAATAATAATAATAATAATAATAATAATAATAATAATAATAACAACAATAACAATAATAATAAACAGACAAGTGATGTACAATGCAATTGCAAACCAACAGCCAACCAATACCCAGCCAGTCCCTGAGCAGCAGCATCCCACCCTGGAACACCTCACAGTTTTATTGTTCTGCATGATGCTGTAATGCGTCATGCCTTTGGCCAGTTTGGGTCAGCTGTTCTGGTTCTGTCCCCTCCCAACTTCTTGTGCACCTCCAACCTCCTTTCTGGCAGGCAGCACAAGAAGCAGAAAAGTCCTTAACTCCGTGTAAGTGCTGCTCAGCAACAAGTAAAACATTGGTGTGTTATCAGCATTATTTCCCTCCTAAATACAAAACACAGCACCGTACTAGCTACTATGAAGAAAATTAACTATCCCAATCAAAAGCAGGACAGGCTGGAATTATTTTATTGCTCTGGTTGAAGAACTCGGAAAGTTAGGAACAGTCATGGACCTGTCTCTGCTGATGAACTGACATCATCCAACTAATGGGAGTGTCATCAGACAAAGCAATTGAAGTGAAATGTAAAACAGTATGGAAGCCACCAACTAAACTCATCCTCTTCAGGAAAAGGGAAATGAGATTAAAGTAGCTATGGCCTGGATGGTGTCCAGGTAATACTACCTCCTTCCTCATCAGCAGAGTGGCTCCCTCTGGATGTATCACAGTCATATTCATTTCCTTATGTGAACAGAGATAATGCTTTTTCCCTCTGTAATCCTTGTCAAACCTTATTTTTCTCACTGCTAGTTTACATTTATTTCTTCTGGGTCCTTTCTTGAGGTATACTCTTCTGAATAATCAATGTGTGCCTAAACTGTATTTTTCTAGTCAGCAAAATATACTGGCTTCTTCTCAAAGAAATTTAGTTTGGCTTAGGAAAGCAGCCACATCAAGTGAGGTCCCTCCTTTTACTCAGGAATTCTATCTGACCTTTAACATTTGATATCACCCAACTTTTAACAATGAAAAAATGAACTGAAGATCTGGACATTCCAAAAAACCAACCAATCAACCAAACAAAAATCTTATGGTATTTACTTTTACTATATCAATTATTTTCCCCTGGAATCCACATTTTTGTCACATTACAAACCTCAGAAATGTTGGCATATGGAGAGTTCTTCGGGCATCATTTCTCTATAAAAGGAATATTTTGGCTTTACAAAGTTTTATTCTAAAGCATGTAAAGGACTATAGCCCAAATCCTATTCTATGTTTCCTTCTCCTGAAATTCCCTACTTTCCTTTCTCTCTGCCAGGCAGATAAATGCTCAGAAATTAGCACAGGATCAAAATCTAATTTATAATTGCTAAGGCAACTTGTATTACCAGCACCAGGAACTTCTTTGCAGTTGCCTTCCCCATAGAGTAACATGAACCTATTTGAATGTTCTGATTGATTCAAAAGAATCATAGAGTCATAGAATGGCTTTGGTTGGAAAGCACCTTAAAGATTGATCATGTAGCTCCAACCCCCCCTGCCATGGGCAGGGATACCACCCAGTGGATCAGGTTGCCCAGGGCCTTGTCCAACCTGGTTTTGAACACCTCCAAGACCTGTGTACTTGCGTGCAGTTTTGGGCACCACAATATAAGAAAGGTGATAAAGATGGTGAAGGGTCTAGAGGGGAAGACTTATCAGACCTGAAACATCAAAAGGGACTTTATGGCCCTTAGAAAGATGCTGAAGGGATCAGGAGCACAAGTAGTATTCTCCTCAGTCCTCCCAGTTGGAGACTGGGACCCAAGGAGGAGGTGGCATATGGATAAGGTGAATGACTGGCTGGTGTCAAGTTCAGGCTTTCGGGTTCTATGATCTTGGGCATGCTTCTGAGAGACCAGGCATGCTGACATAGGATGGGGTGCACCTGACCATGTGGGGCAAGAGCTGACCATCTTGGGCAGCAAGCTGGCTGGACTCATTAGCAGGGCTTTAAACTAGATTCAGTGGCAGATGGAGACATACCTGTAATTGACTCAGAAGAACCACTGAATGCCAATACTTTAGAAAACATCAGGGAAACACTTGTGAATCATCCTATGGGAATTAGGAAGGAGTCCTCTAAAAAGGTTACTATGGCCCAGCAGAAGTGCCTCTACACTAATGCACGCAGAAGAAGCAGGAGGAGTTGGAAGCCAAGGTGCAATTACAAAACCACAGATCTAATGACTATCACAGAAACAGGATAGGACAAATCACACAGCTGGAACATTGGAATGGAAGGCTGCAAGCTTTACAGGATAGGCAGGGAAGGAAGCACGGGGGCATTGCCCTCTATGTTAAGAAATTGATAGATTGTGAAGAGTTCCCTCTAAGAAACAGCCAAGAGCAGGCTGAGAGCCTGTGGGTAGAAATTAAGGACCAGACCAAGAAAGGACATCTTGTGGTTGGGGTCTACTACGGGCCTCCTGACCAAGAGATGTGGATGGCGCCTGTGGATGACGCCTTCTTGCCCCAACTACAAGAAATAAAACACTCAAGGGGGTCTCATCCTCCTCAGGGATTTCAACCACCTGGATGTTTGCTGGGAAAGCTACACGGCAGGCAGTAAGCAATCCAGGAAACTCCTGGAGTCCACTGAGGAAAAAATCCTTGTCCAATTATTACACAAACCAACCAGAGGAGAAGCATTACTGTACCTGGTGCTCACTAATGTGGAACAGCTCATTAAAGAGGTTAAGACTGGAGGAAGCCTGGGTTGCAGTGACCGCACCCTGGTTGAGTTTGTGATCTCAACGGATATGGGCCTGGCTAAGAGCATGTCAGGACCCTGAACTTTAGAAAAGCCAACTTCTAGCTGTTCAAAGAATTAGTGGATGAGATCCCATGAGACGTGGTCCTTAGGGACATAGGATCTGATCAGAGCTGGCAACAATTTAAGATATTTTCCTTAGAGCACAGTAGCTCTCTATTCCCATATGCAATAAATCAAACAGGAAAGGTAGGAACTGGCATGGTTGAACAAGGACCTGCTGGTCAAACTTCTGCAAAAGAAGGAAATGCACAGATAGTGGAAACAGGACCATGTACCCTGGGAAGAGTACAGAAATGCTGTGCAGATGTGCAGGGACGGGATCAGGAAAGCCAAGGCACTAAACTTGGCAAGGGATGCAAAGAATACCAAGAAGGGTTTCTACAGGTACATTGGCCACAAAAGAAAGACCAGAGAAGGCAGAGGTACTTAACAACTTATTTGCCTTGGTCTTCACTGGTGATCAGGCTTCCCTCATCTCTTGTGTCCCTGAACCTCTAGGCAGGGGCTGGAGGAGCAGTGTCCCTCCCACTGGAAGCAAAGAGCAAGTTCTGGACCTCTTGATGCAACTTAACAAGTACAAGTCTGTGGGCGCTGATTACATGCATCTCAGAGTCCTGAGGGAATTGGCTGATGTAGTTGCCAAGCCTCTCTCCATCATATTTGAAAAAACACGTCAGTCAGAAGTCCCAGGTGACTGGAAAAATAGAAACATCATGTCCATTTTTAAAATGGTAGAAAGGAAGACCTGGGGAACTGCAGACCAGTGAGACTCACCTCTGTGCCTGGCAAGATCATGGAATGAATCCTCCTGGAGGCAATGTTAAGGCACATGCAGGACAAAGATGTGATCCTAGACAGCCAGCATGGCTTCACCAAGGGTAAATCATGCCTGACCAATCTGGTGACCTTTTATGATGGAATGACTGCATCAGTCAACAAGGGAAGACTGACTGATGTCATCTACTTGGACTTCTGTAGGTCTTTTGACATGGTCCCACATGACATCCTAATCTGTAAATTGGAAAGATATGGATTTGAAGGGTGGACCATCGGGTGGATAAGTAATTGGCTTGATCACCACACCCAGAGAGTGGTGGTCAATGGTTCTGTGTCCAAGTGAAGACCAGTGACAAGCGGTGTCCCTCAGGGGTCTGTCTTGGGACCAGTGCTTTTCAATATCTTCATCGATGACATAGAATGTGCGATGGAGTGCACCCTCAGGAAGTTTACAGGCAACACTAAGCTGTGTGGTGTGGTTGATGACAAAGAAAGAATGGATGCCATCCAAAGGGACCTGGACAACCTGGAGAAGTAGGCCCATGTGAACCTAATGAGGTTCAACAAGTCAAAGTGTAAGGCCCGTTATCGGCGGGAGGCAGAGACGCTGCGTGCGTGAGGTGCGAGCAGGTGGATGACCTGATCCGCATAGTGGCGGAGCTCAAGGAGGAGGTCGAGAGGCTGAGGGATATCAGGGAGTGTGAGCGGGAGATAGACTTGTGGAGTAACTCCCTGCAGGGCCTCAAGGAGAGGTACCGGGGTGAGACACCCCAAATGGGGGTGGACCCCCTGCCCTGCTGCTGTCGGGCAGAGGGAGGGGATCTGGGAGCTGAGAAGGAGTGGAAACAGGTCCCTGCTCGACATCGCAGGCGATGCCCTCCCCTTCCGGCCCCACCTTCCCAGGTGCCCCTAAGCAACAGGTTTGAGGCCCTGGAGACTGAGAGACCAGTAGCTGAGGAAGAGGTACCAAGTGTTCCCAGGAGGATGCCTAGGGTGAGGAAGTCGACTCCACACCTCAGGACTGCCTCCATCAAGAAAGACAGGAGGGTTATTGTTGTTGGAGACTCTACTCTTAGGGGAACAGAGGGCCCTATTTGTCGGCCTGACCCTACCCGTAGGGAAGTCTGCTGCCTCCCTGGGGCCAGGGTCAGGGACGTTGCCAGGAAGCTTCCCAACCTGGTATGCCCCTCTGATTATTATCCTCTTTTGATAGTCCAGGCGGGCAGTGACAACATTGAAGAGAGAAGCTTGAAGGCTATCAAAAGAGACTTTAGGGGGCTGGGACGGTTAGTGGATGGAGCGGGAGTGCAGGTGGTGTTTTCGTCCATCCCTACGGTGGCAGGGAGGGGTACAGACAGGACACGGAAAGCCCACCTGTTAAACACGTGGCTCCGGGGCTGGTGCCAACGCAGAAATCTTGGGTTTTTTGACCATGGGGCACTTTACTCAGCACCTGGCCTGATGGCCGCAGACGGGTCCCTATCTTTTAGGGGAAAAAGGATCCTGGGCCAGGAGCTGGCAGGGCTCATTGAGAGGGCTTTAAACTAGGTAAGAAGGGGGATGGGGCTGAAGCAAGGATTGTTGGGGCTGTGCCAGGGGGAACAATGGCAAGGCCGGAGGATAGGGCAGTGGCCCAGCTGAAGTGCATCTACACCAATGCACGCAGCATGGGTAACAAACAGGAGGAGCTGGAAGCCATCGTGCAGCAGGCAGGCTACGACTTGGTTGCCATCACAGAGACGTGGTAGGACCACAGTCATGACTGGAGTGCTGCAATGCCTGGCTATAAGCTCTTCAGAAGGGACAGGCAGCACAGAAGGGGAGGTGGTGTGGCTCTCTATATTAGAGAGTCTTTCGATGTTGTAGAACTCGAGGCTAGGAATGACAAGGTCGAGTCCCTTTGGGTTAGGATCGGCAGAGACAACAAGGCTAGTGTCCTGGTCGGGGTCTGCTATAGACCGCCGAACCAGGATGAGGAGACGGATGAGGAGTTCTACAGGCAGCTGACGGAAGTTGCAAAATCTTCAGCGCTTGTACTCGTGGGGGACTTCAACTTCCCTGACATATCCTGGAAGCACAACGCAGCCCAGAGAAAGCAGTCTAGGAGGTTTCTGGAGAGCGTGGAAGATAGCTTCCTGACACAGCTGGTTAGTGAACCTACCAGGGGTGGTGCCCCGCTAGACCTTCTCTTCACAAACAGAGAAGGACTGGTGGAGGATGTGGTTGTTGGGAGCTGTCTTGCGCAGAGTGACCACGAAATGGTGGAGTTCACTATTCTTGGCGAGGCCAGGAAGGGAACCAGTAAAACAGCTGTATTGGACTTTCGGAGGGCTGACTTTGGGCTGCTCAGGACACTAGTTGGTAGAGTTCCTTGGGAGGTGGTTCTGAAGGGCAGAGGAGTCCAGGAAGGCTGGGCGCTCTTCAAGAGGGAAATCTTAATGGCGCAGGAGCGGTCTGTCCCCATGTGCCCAAAGATGAGCCAGCGGGGAAGAAGACCAGCCTGGCTGAACAGAGAATTGTGGCTTGAGCTTAGGAGAAAAAAGAGGGTTTATAATCTTTGGAAAAGTGGGCAGGCCACTAGGGAGGACTATAAGGATGTAGCGAGGCTGTGTAGGGACAAAATTAGGAAGGCCAAAGCTCATCTAGAGCTCAATCTGGCTACTGCCGTTAAAGATAACAAAAAACGTTTTTATAAATACATTAACACAAAAAGGAGGACTAAGGAGAATCTCCATCCTTTACTGGATGCGGGGGGAAACTTAGTTACAAGAGATGAGGAAAAGGCGGAGGTGCTCAATGCCTTCTTTGCCTCAGTCTTTAGCGGCAATACCGGTTGTTCTCTGGATACCCAGTACCCTGAGCTGGTGGAAGGGGATGGGGAGCAGGATGTGGCCCTCACTATCAACGAAGAACTGGTTGGTGACCTGCTACGGCACTTGGATGTGCACAAATCGATGGGGCCGGATGGGATCCACCCAAGGGTACTGAGTGAACTGGCAGAGGAGCTGGCCAAGCCCCTGTCCATCATTTATCAGAAGTCCTGGCTATCGGGGGAGGTCCCAGCTGACTGGCGACTAGCAAATGTGACGCCCATCTACAAGAAGGGCCGGAGAGCAGACCCGGGAAACTACAGGCCTGTCAGTTTGACCTCAGTACCGGGGAAGCTCATGGAGCAGATCCTCTTGAGAGTCATCATGCAGCACTTGCAGGGCAAGCAGGTGATCAGGCCCAGCCAGCATGGGTTTATGGAAGGCAGATCCTGCTTGACAAACCTGATCTCCTTCTATGACAAAGTGACGCGCTGGGTGGACGAGGGAAAGGCTGTGGATGTGGTCTACCTTGACTTCAGCAAGGCATTTGACACCGTCTCCCACAGCATTCTCCTCAAGAAACTGGCTGCTCTTGACTTGGACTGGCGCACGCTTCATTGGGTTAGAAACTGGCTGGATAGCCGGGCCCAAAGAGTCGTGGTAAATGGAGTCAAGTCCAGTTGGAGGCCAGTCACTAGTGGTGTCCCCCAGGGCTCAGTGCTGGGGCCGGTCCTCTTTAATATCTTCATCAATGATCTGGATGAGGGCATTGAGTGCACCCTCAGTAAGTTTGCAGATGACACCAAGTTAGGTGCGTGTGTCGATCTGCTCGAGGGTAGGAAAGCTCTGCAGGAGGATCTGGATAGGCTGCACCGATGGGCTGAGGTCAACTGTATGAAGTTCAACAAGGCCAAGTGCCGGGTCCTGCACCTGGGGCACAACAACCCCAAGCAGCGCTACAGGCTGGGTGATGAGTGGTTGGAAAGCTGCCAGGCAGAGAAGGACCTGGGAGTGATGGTGGACAGTCGGCTGGATATGAGCCAGCAGTGTTCTCAGGTGGCCAAGAAGGCCAACGGCATCCTGGCTTGTATCAGAAAGAGTGTGACCAGCAGGGCTAGGGAGGTGATCGTCCCCCTGTACTCGGCTCTGGTGAGGCCGCACCTCGAGTACTGGGTTCAGTTTTGGGCCCCTCGCTACAAGAAGGACATGGAGGTGCTTGAGCGGGTCCAGAGAAGGGCGACGAAGCTGGTGAGGGGCCTGGAGAACAAGTCCTACGAGGAGCGGCTGAAGGAGCTGGGCTTGTTCAGCCTGGAGAAGAGGAGGCTCAGGGGCGACCTTATCGCTCTTTACAGGTACCTTAAAGGTGGCTGTAGTGAGGTGGGGGTTGGCCTGTTCTCCCACGTGACTGGTGACAGGACGAGGGGGAATGGGCTTAAGTTGCGCCAGGGGAGTTTTAGGTTAGATGTTAGGAAGAACTTCTTTACTGAAAGGGTTGTTAGGCACTGGAACAGGCTGCCCAGGGAGGTGGTGGATTCACCATCCCTGGAAGTCTTTAAAAGACGTTTAGATGTAGAGCTTAGGGATATGGTTTAGTGGGGACTGTTAGCGTTAGGTCAAAGGTTGGACTCGATGATCTTGAGGTCTCTTCCAACCTAGAAATTCTGTGATTCTGTGATTCTGTACTGCACCTGGGTCAGGGCAATCCCAGACATGAGTGCAGACTGGGAGAAGAGCTCATTGGGAGCTGCTCTGCAGAGAGAGATTTGGGGGTTCTGGTGGTTGAGAAGCTTGACATGAGCCAGCAGTGCACGCTTGCATCCCAGAAGGCCAACTGTGTCCTGGGCTGCATCAAGAGAGGCATGGCCAGCAGGTGGAGGGAGGTGATTGTCTCTCTCTGCTCTGCCCTCATGAGGACCCACCTGGAGTACTGTTTTGGGGTCCCCAGCACAAGAAGAATATGTACCTGTTAGGCAGAGGATGTCTACTAAGATGATCAGAGGGTCGGAACACCTTTCATACAAAGAAAGTTTGAGATATCTGGACATGTTCAGTCTGGAGAAGAGAAGGCTCTGAGGAGAACTCATTGCAGCTTTTCAATACTTAAAGGGGCCTTATAAAGAGGATGAAGAAGGACTCTACTCGGGTAGGTAATGATAGGACAAAGCAAAATGGTCTTAAACTAAAAGAGTATAGATTTAGATTAGACATTAGGAAGAAATTCTTCACTGTAAGGGTAGTGAGGCACTGGAACAGGTTCCCCAGAGAAGCTGTGGATGTTCCATCCCTGGAGGTGTTCAAGACCAGGTTGGAGGGGGCCTTGACCAACCTGATCTAGTGTGTAGCATCCCTGCCTATGGCAGGGGGATTGGAACTAGATGATCTTTAAGGTCTCTTCCAACCCAAGCCATTCTATGATTCTGTGATTCTATGATTCCATGATGATCAGGAGAGGCTGAGGTCCCTTGGTTTGTTCAACCCAGAGAAGAGAAGGCTGAGGGGAGGCCTCATGGCAGCCTACAGCTTCCTCACAAGGGGGAGCAGAAGGCGCATGTTGATCTGTTCTCTCTAGGGAGAGCAACAGAACCTGAGGGAATGGCATGGGGCTGCGTTCATGCTGGATATCAGGAAAATGTTCCTTACTGAGAGGGTGGTTTGATGCTAGCACAGGCTCCCCAGGGGAGTGATCACAGAACCAAGCCTTCCAGAGTTCAAGAAGCATTTAGACAATGATCTCAGACATACGGTTTGATTTTGGGGAGATTCTGTGTGGAGTCAAGAGTTGTATTCGAAAATCTTGGTGGGTCCTTCCAACGCAAGATATTCTATGACTCTATAATTCTATAATTCTATGAGATGCTTGCCTTTTGACAGATCAGAGCCAAAGTCCAAGGCAGCAGTCCATTAGGGATTGGCAGAAAGCACTCATGATTCACTCATTTGGTATATTTTATTTAAAACTGTCATCAGCTGCAATAGCAACTACTTCCTCTCCTCAGGTGAAATCCTTCCAGGAACAGAGAAACACCCCACTTTCAGTGGAACAGGAATTGTATGGAGACATCCAATGAGTTTCACGCTGAGATATGTGAAGAACAGACACAGAGCATGTGCAACATGTCCACAAATAGTCTGGTTATTGCTGTGTCCATTATAGGCTGGCTCAGTGCACATAAAGCAATCATCAGTCATGGCATGGAAAGGAAAAGGCTATAAACAGGCTGAGTCAGTAGTTACTTCTTTTGACAGTGATTCTTGCATACAATAAGGTTTCTGGGATTACATTCAGTTCTCATGTTGTCATTAATTCTCTGCAGAGGAAACGTCCATTTGCTCCAGGTGCTCATTAATGTGAATATTATTGACTAAATATTTGTGTTCTTGATTAAAATTTATAGATCTGGTTCTGTTATTTGCTATCCTTCCCTTGCCTATCAGGCTGTTATGAAAGTAAGTATGTGAAGAGAAGACCAAGAGAAAATACTAAATAATGAAGCACAATACACTTTTATTTTACTTACGAAACCAATCGTGCCTGTCAAGTCTACTTATGGCCCTAACAATATGTTGTGCTAAGCAAAAATAAAATATTCAGAGCTGTGGAAAAAGCAGTCTATGGGAAATGCATTTTCCATTAATCTACCATGGACAGCTGCAGCATCAAGACTGCTTCAGGCAATGTGAAAAAGCATACGGACAAACAGTAGACATGTCCTCTGTCATGGTGGAACCTCAGCTCTGCTGTTATTTTCATAAACATCAGAGACTCTGAAATAACCTCTGCAGAAGGAAACAAGTCAAATCACAGAATAACTGGAAAGGATCCCTGGTCTCCAGTCCAAGCCCTTGCTCAAATCTGGGCTAAGCCAAAAGCTAGAGCAAGTTACTCAAAGCCTTGCCCAGATGAGATCTGAATTTCCATCCTCAGTCAAGAATGGAAATTCATAAGAAGGTATATCTGCAAATTGCAACTTGAGATCATAGCAGGGAATGAAAAAGAGGATGGAAGTGTTGTTTCCCTGTGGAAGTAGTTCCCCTGATAGCAAACTATTAGTGATTCCAGTAGTCCCACTGGCATATCCCAGCAGTGGGTATTTTAACAGCACAATGGGCAAGCAGACAGTAATGTGTTTATAGATGGCTAAATGTACATAGACAGAGGAAGAAGACAAAACTGAAACTGCAGAATAATGCTTGTGAAAAAAAAAAAAAAAAAAAATCAAATGATGACATCTCTAGTATATAATGCATGTGTCAAAATTCTACATCTAGTTGTCTCAGTGACAGAAAGTGGAGTTAAAAAAAGGACAAAGGTCAACTTAAGAATGGAAGAAGGTCTGTTATTTTCTGGTTCATTGTTCATTGAGAAGAGTCTGACCTTGGCCTTTTGAGAAAGGAGAAAGAATGTACAGGCAATGACTATTTCTTCACCCTTCCAGGTACTGAACTATATAGTTCCTTGGGTTCCACTTCTAGAAGACAGATGTAACACTTGCCTTCAGGAATTGTCCCCAAGTACCATGACCTTTCAAACATAATAGAGACTGGCCTCACAATAACATTGGCCGACTCTCTCAGCACCCTTGGAGACATCCCATAAGTTCCTATGGACTTGCATATATCCAATTGGCTTGAATGTTACCTAGCTCAATCTTCCAATGAGAGACACTTTGCTCCCACAGACTCTGCAAGTAGCATTAAGGGCGTGAGAGGTCTGAGGGCAAACTTTAGTGAAAACTAAGGCAAAGAAGGAACCAAGTACCTCAGCCATTTCCATGTCCACTAGGTCACCTGCCTGATTATGCAATGTGTGTGGTTTCTTTAGCTTTTCTTTAGCTGCCAATGTACTTACAGAAGTCCATCCTGCTATTCTTCACATCCTTCCGTAGTTACAGCTCCAGCCATGATGGGTCTGATGAAGAGTGCCAGAACAGTATATTTACAAGTCAAGGTTAAAAATATGCCCCGGACCATTGTGTGTGATTGTGTCAGGCTGTCAGGGGTACAAGGCACACTCATTGGAGGAGCATGTGAGATGGAGGAACCTTAACTTGTCAGGCTTTTCTTTTGGTGCTTACTTCCCAGTTCCAAGGCACAGATTAAACAGACCTTAAGAGACTGCATAACTGGAAAATATGAGTATCTGTGTGACATAACTCCTGATAAAATTAGCACAATAATGAGGGACTGCATGTAAAGGACATATTGAAACTGTTTACCTAGCTATATAAAATGTGCCGTGGAAAAGAAATAGCTTGCCTGCTTCCATGACTCTAGGGATTTACTGATTGATAATTCCTTTCAACATGTAACCAAAGCCAGCTAAGACACCAATGGCAAAAAGACAGTCTCGGAAAGCCTAAACAGAAGACCTCACTACAGAAACAGTTTGCTCTAGAAGGTTAAAAACCCAGAAAGACTATTTGTGCATGGCCCAATGGTCCATTCTAAATAGGCTCCTTCAGTTTGATCAGTACACAACAAAGCAAATTTTAGACACCTACTATTGTTTTTGCCACTCTCTGCTCCTTTTCTAGAGACAAGTGGCTTTGGCCAGTGTGTTGTAGGGAGATTGTTAGGGTCTGTGGCATCATTCATCAGCCTCAGGGACACCTGTCTGAGGATGAAATGAGCTACAGAGCCTGGATTCTGCTTACTATAGGGACTTACTGTTGTTAATTGACTGTAGTACCCAGAGGAGTGCTTAATGTGGCTGTATTGCTGACATCTATATTTATATCAACAAACCCCTTCTTGAACTACCCAGATTGTTCCATACTGCCCAGTGAGGACCAGTGCAGTCAGTCACAGTCCCACCATCAGAGCACAGGCTCCTTCTCCAAGAGTTACCTACAGCTCCTCAGCACAATCCAACTGCCAATTCATGGCTTGCTCTTGGCTTTGTGGCTATATGCAGAGCATTCATAACCCTGCCTTCCTCCCAGAACCACAGCTTATAAGCTCACCACACTTTTGCAGACAGGTGCAGAGGAATGGGTGCTGCTGCCTCACTAAGAGACCCATAGAAGACTACACAACAAAACTAAGGTTCATCTGCCCTCTCTGCTCTTTCAGTCCATGCTTCAAGGCCCAGACATGTACTGTCTATCCACGCACATACTTAGAAAGGTGCCCATATATAGAATACATCCAGGCAGAGTGGGGCCAACATTTAGCAGCAGTGATTGTCCCTCCAGAGCCATAGCAGTAACCTCTAGGAATGATATTTCCATGTAGCAGCCAGCCTCTTATTTCAGTGGGAATCTGAACCAGAGGGCTGACAACCAGAGCTCTTACACCCAGAAGTAAGAAGGGCTTTGTTTAGCTCCTTGAACAAAGAGACAGACAAAGCAACTAGGTTGTTCTTATTGTGAGGTGAATGTTGACAATGAGGACAGAAGGCTACTTATTGAGCTTTTGTGTTATATTTGTATGATATGTTAGATAACATCTGAGTCTGGGCTGTTTTCTATTGTTCATGAATGTTAATAACCGTTGTGTGTGTTTTTTTTTTCTTCTTTTTTTTTTTTTTTATATTATTATTACTAGCTCCCTTTTTATAGCTATAGAACTACTTTCATTTTAATATTGTATTTAAATTCTGTGCCTTCAAAAAAATTGCTTCAGTATCTGGCATTGTCATTAAAGTAAGGTATTTTGGATGTTTCCCCTGGGTCTGATCCATTTTTTTTCCCAAGAAGTTAAAGTAAGCGCCCCCGACCATACTGAGGAAGTTCAAAATGGAGCTTTAGCACCTAAGGAATTTAGTAATTTGCTTCTTTTAAAATTCTAGTACACAGCTAAAGTAGATAAATGCTTTGCTCATGAAGTTTAACAGATAAAAACATTGTTCATTTTCATAACTCTTGTTTAAAATACCTCAGAAATCTTTAAGCATGGTTAAAAAATAATAAAATAAAATAAAATAAAATAAAATAAAATAAAATAAAATAAAATAAAATAAAATAAAATAAAATAAAATAAAATAAAATAAAATAAAATAAAATAAAAAGAGCATTAAAGCATTAAAATTACACTTAAATGCCAAGTAAAGAAGCAGATACTTCTTATTTTGCTTTATGAACAAAAATGCTTGGCCCACAGCTCCCCAAACAGGGCTGTGATATCCAATGATGATGGCAGCTGTCTCTGAACAGCCTTTGAAGAGCAGCACACAGGCAGGTTAAAGAGCTGCTCCTTTTGGAGAATCCAAAGACACCAGAGAAAAAGTTGCTGAAGACAAAGCTGGCCTAAACAAGTGGACCCCAAAACAGACCAACTCCAAATCCAGAGTACTCTGTACTTCCTATTGTCAAGGGATAAATTGCAATTGGACAGGCAGAATGGTCCTGGGACTGGGCCCCTACTAGGAAAAGGAGGGATCAGCACAGCAGTGGGACAAGCACTAGCACAGACCCATGCAACCACAGCATTTCCTAACAATGCCACGTAACTCCCCATATTTGCACATATGTTTCCTGCTGAGGCAGCCTGGCCTGGATTAGGTTGATTGGAGTAAGATTAACTCCAGAAAATTATGCTCCATTTTGTGCCTGGGCTTCATCTTCCTGCATTTCAAGCTTCATCTTCCTGCATATTTCAAGTCACATGACTGAAGGCAAGGACTGTCTTATATTACTTATCTGAAGAATTAAGTACAAGGGAACCCTCATCCAGAAGGAGATCTCCAAGTGCTGCTCCCAGAGAACTGCAATTGCTGAGCTGAAGCTAGCCTAGCAGTGCTCCTGATTTGTGAATATTGCCAAAGAGCAAGGTGAAATCCACAAAATAAAGTAGAGCTGGTATCTGTTAGACCATTGCCAGGTGAATCTCTAAAGGATATTTTCCAATTATTACTTCCTTCCTGTATTTGTTGTGCCAACTCTAACACTTTCGCACACAGTTGGAATCTTACCAAGGGTGAAATTTGTTGGAAAAGTGGATGAAGTAACGTGGCACCATAACTGCCTGTGGGACTCAAATACTCACCCATCCCTTGCTCTTTTTGGGTTTTGAGGCTGCAGTCATGCATATTCAATGACAGTTGGCTTTACACTATATTCCTAGAAAAAGTTCACTTTGAAATCACTTTAGATCTTCTGTGATGCAGGAAAGCTCCTCAGCTGTTACCCAGCAGTCTGTAGACACTTCTGTTCTCACAATGGCATGATCCTGGCTGTAGGGAAGGGATTTCTCCAATAGACAGTCTCCTTACAAGTTGCAAGAAGTAAAGAAAATAGGAGCGGTGCTCCATTTCCCTCTTTTGATTCCTATTTCTAGCTAGGAACAGAGCATACAACCAATCTTCCTTTTAAAAGGAAGTGTTGGCATGTTGCTACATACTGCGTTGTGTAGAACACAGCACTTCCTGCAGTTCATTGTCCTTACTGTGGGTGAAGTCTCACCCTCTTTTTCTTGTTTATCTTGTTACTTGTTCTGCTTTCCCTTGTTTCGATTTTCTCATGAAGCAGGAATGACATCACTTGCTTTAAGCCTCTGCACTCTAGATATCCAAATGAGTCATCCTGGAAAGTCAGTGAGAATCATAGAATGGCTCAGGTTGGAAGGGACCTTAAAGGTCATCTAGTTCCAGCCCCACCCTGCCATAGGCAGGGATGCCACCCACTAAATCAGGTTGCCCAGGGCCTCATCCAACCTGGTCTTGAACACCTCCAGGAATGGGACATCCACAACATCACCTGTTCCAGTGCCTCACCACCCATTCAGTGAAAAATTTCCTAATGTGTAATATAAATCTATCCTCTTTTAGTTTAAGAATACTTACCCTTGTCCTGTCATTATCTGATTGAGCAAAAAGTCGCTCACCATTTTTTTATAAGATCCCTTTAAGTACTGGAAAACAGGAATGAGGTTACCCCAGAGCCTTCTTTTCTTTAGGCTGATCAGCCCCAGCTCTTTCAGCCTTCGTAGGAGAGGTGCTCCAACCCTCTGATCATCTTCGTGGTCCCCTTTTGGACCCCACTCTAAGACCCACATCTTTCTTGTGCTGGGGTCTCCAGACCTGGATGCAAGACTCCAGGTGGGATCTCACGAGGGCAGAGCAGAGAGAGACAATCACCTCCCTCCACCTGCTGGCCATGCCTCTCTTGATGCAGCCCAGGACACAGTTGGCCTTCTGGGATGCAAGCGTGCACTGCTGGCTCATGTCAAGCTTCTCAACCACCAGAACCCCCAAATCTCTCTCTGCAGAGCAGCTCCCAATGAGCTCTTCTCCCAGTCTGCACTCATGTCTGGGATTGCCCTGACCCAGGTGCAGTACCTTACACTTTGACTTGTTGAACCTCATTAGGTTCACGTGGGCCCACTTTTCAGGCTTCTCCAGGTCCCTTTGAATGGCATCCCTTCTTTCTTTGTATCAACTGCACCAGTCAGCTTGGTGTTATCTGCAGACTTGCTCAGGGTGCACTCGATCCCACTGTCTATGTTGTTGATAAAGATATTGAACAGTACCAGCCCCAGCACAGACTGTCAAGTGACACTACTCATCACTGGCTTCCACTTGGACATTGAACCATTGACCACCACTCTCTGAGTGCAACCTTCAAACCAATTCCTTATCCACCAGATGGTCTACCCGTCAAATCCATCTCTCTCTCAAATTTGGAGATCAAAGAAGTAGATCAGATAAATCACTCCCAGGATTTCCCTGGATTCTCTCCCAGGAAGTGATTCATCTGACCTAGGTCTTCCTTGGGTTTGGGTAACTGCACTTTTCTGTGAATGTTCACTGCTAAGGGAAGCTCTGAACCAGGCAAAACCCTCAGCTTCACCCAGCACTTTCACAGTGCAGCTAGAGCATCTTCCATTGCATCGGTGTCCCCAACATCTCTCTTGCAGAAGAGCAGGAAAACCAACAACCACCTTCCTTTAGAACTCTGCATTCACACTACTGCTTTATTGTGCCAACCAAGAGTAATGTACCAGGGAGGAGATATGCCAGGGCTCTGGCCCTCCAACCTTCCTCTGTCTCATTGCAAAGGATGATTGAGCCAGGATTGCTACCTCAGAAGAACTTCTCTCAGTCCTTCTAACCCAGCTCCACAAACCAATACTGTCCACCGAAAAACACTGCAGGGCTTGATCCAGTGAGGAGATACAAAGGCTGAGCACTATTGTTACAGAAAGCTGCTCAGCCTGTAGAGTGGGGGTCTGCTGTCTGGCAAGCTCAAATTTCACCCCATTCCTTAGCTTCCTTCACTACACTCTTATTACATGGCATAAAAAGTCCAGTCACCCTTTCTCCATCTTTCTCTCATGCTTACAGTGAGAGGAGCCATGGTCACTGTGTCAGACGTTGTCCCTCTATCTTTCTTTCCATGGGAAGCAGGAAACTCTGGAATTTTTCTTGGGTGGGGTGAAGCTGTGGCCAGAAAAGGGAAGGAGATTCTGGCACATGGAAGCAGATTCCTTGACATGGAAAAAATGACGTGTATGAAGAACTGAGCTGGTCCATGGGTTTTATTGAGTTAGGAAATCTGTGTAATAGCTGTGAACATGAGCTCTTTCCTGATGTCATGGTAATGCTGTGATTCCAAATATATGTGACACAAACACCACCATATGATTGGTGTTGATGCTCTCAGATTATTTGCCAGCCCTCTGTTCTGCTTATGCTCCCCTGAAGAGCTTCTACTAAATGTGCAACACTGTTGTGATGCTGGCTTCACCCATGCCTTTTCAAAGGGCAAGAACAAATGATGCTGTCACACAGTGTCTTGACTGACATTAGGTCTAGAAGGAGACTAGATTTTTTTTCTTGCATTCTCTGCTGTTCCAAACTAAAGACACTACTTCCAGTTTCAAAAAAAAAAAAAGTTAATGGAAAAAGGAGGGAAGAGTAGAGAGAGCAAGAGGGCAAGGCATATTACAGCAAGTTTTGCTTGGCTACAGGTTCCAATAGCTTCTGAACGCAGGAGACTCAGAGCTAACTTGTCTCCATCCTGGAGCTCAAGGACAGTTTTCAGTCCCTTAGCAGAAGCAATTAATCTGAGAAGAAAGGAATCAGTGGAAAGAAAGAGCACGGAGGCACTGGGGACATGTCATCCCATTAGTCTCTCCCTGCTTGTTCTCACTGCAGATGTAGTTGCTCTGTTGAAAATATCCTATCTACTCCTGGTAGCTGTCCTGTGTGTAGAGAAGCTGTATAAATCATTCAATAGCATTTTGTTGGTTGGGTTTTCGTCTTACAGCTGAACCCTCTTATTAACTTCTGCTTCACTGGAAATATCTGGACTGCTGACTTCCATACATAATAATTACTGTATTTTATACTTTGAAACCATAATAGGTAGAAAATCATTACTCAGGCAACTAGAGAAACTACAAAACAAGTAAAAATGCATATCCAATATCTGCTTTGCAGTCTGAGTGTCTCCATTTCTAGGGTGTTTTTCAAGATGTCTTCCTGGTGAGAAGTGGCCTCAGACAGACAGCCTAGAGACTAGCCAGACAAAAGCTACACATGACTCTTTATAGCAGTTATGCCTGCAGAACTTTGGAGATTTAGAATGGAATATTTTGTGTACTCAGAACCTTCCCAGAGCCACAGAGCTGCTATCCAGCTTTTGCTGGAACTTCTGGTTCACCTCTCAATGCCCATAGTGAAAAGCATGACACTTTGTTCAGTTCTCAAATGGGCTGTGATGGAAAACAGACAGCTGTCACTCAGGCTTCACCTCCCAAGAGCTACACATGCTCTGACATTTATTTTGTTTCATTGTATATCTTGGTGAAACCTAAAGAATCTAACAAGATGTGCAAATGAAACTGCTAATAGCTAGCTTGTTGTTTTAGACACTCAGGTAATGGACCTTATCTTACAATATCTTACCTTATCTTACAATATCAGGGCAGAGAGTTGAGGACCTGTAGGAACTGCTTTGCTAGAATCCTGTTCTCCTTTCAGGCCTTTTCATTTGGATTATGGTTTCCAGTGTACCCACAGGCATGAAATAATCTTTTCATAACTTCATATCCTGACATAATCATGCAGAGACCCCAGCTTGCAACTAGCCATGCCCATGTCAGAATTCTGCTCTATCTTAAGAAATCACAGCTTCAGAATAAATATTTCCAGGAGAAAAAAAAAAAAAAAAAAAAAAAGGAAGGTGCTGCACAAGAAGGATGGAGTTATGTCATTAAGGAGGAAAACTCCAGAGAGATTTTCAGCTTCAACATCTCTGAAATCTATGGATGTGTGAACAAGAGAAGAGTCAAGGCAATCTTATTGCTAGACAAGGGCTGTGCTACCTTGCTATGTGTATCAGGTTCACTTTCCATGAGAAGGCAGGGTGCCATCACTTCAGATGTCTTAAAGAACACAGGTGTTGTGGGGATGGATGAATTACACCATTACACTGTTAGCTGTAAAAAATCGTCTGTGTTTGCCTAAGAAAACCTTCCTCTGAGGAGCAATTAGCAAGAAAATATAAAACAATCTGTTTTGTGTTACATGGTCATTAGAATTAGAAGAAGGCTTAACAAGGCATGTAAATGACACTGCCAGTAACTGACAGGTCTTTGCTGCATCAAACAATGCCATAGTGAGAGCAGCATTCCTGCAATGATAAAGAACATTGCAAGACTTTTGTGAGACAAGTGATGTTATTCTGTATTTCACTGAATTTCTAATAAGCTATCTACACTTTTGCATGGAGCAGTTGTTGACATTTATCCCAAATATTTGCTCCTTGATGTGGCTTCTTAACCTCTAGAGTCATCAATGAGCAAAGCAAATATCCTTCTGGAACAAGAAAGGGGCTACTGTTCCAGGTCAGATCACAGAAGGTCAGGGGGTGGAAGGGTGCGTGATGGATTTCGAGCAGCACAAACCACAGTTCTCAGAAAAAAAATAAGAAAATCAGACACCATCAGCACCCCCACAGATGTGTGTGAGCTCTCTGCAAAATCTCTTGCAAAGGAGCATGAACTGACATGAGCCAAGGAGCCTCCCATAGCTCCTCATTCTCAGCAGAGAACAGGCAATGCAGTTCAGCCTCAGCTGGGAAGAGTTCGTGTAGTGCCCCTTCCCCAAGGCATCAGCTACAGAGGATGAAATAGAGTGTTTCTGCAGAAGACTCAAAACAACCCAGCCTCCAGCTGACATTTCTGGGTGGTAGGTGACCACACATTTCCAAGATTATGATTCTGGAGGTTGCTGGGGTCACCTGTTGGTGGGATGTGTATGGACAGGTTGTTCTCAACCTCATCAATTGCATTCCAATCTCACCCAGAGAGTGTGTGCTGCTATCAGCAATGTCTGTCTTGGTCAGCACTCTTATTCATTCCATGTGCCTTCATTTGGGAGGAGGCTTGAATGGCACTTGGCCCCCTAGAACACCATCACGATGGAAACTGTGAGGCCATGGCAGAGTCCCTCCTCTGAACTGCAGACCACCCTCCTGGGTGCACAGTTGGCACAACACCCACCTGAACCTCCTCGTACCTTCTTCACTTCAGTCTGCGTGGACAAGGCCAGAAGCCATTTCCAGTCTGAACAGTATCCTGCAAGGATCACTTTTTTTTTTTTTTTTTTTTTTTTTCTTTTTTTCTTTTCCTGGCAGGATTCAAAGCTGCTTCCCAAAGAACAAAACCTCCTTGCATCAAAAGTAGTGGAGTGAGCTCTGTCCTTGCTGAACTGCCACTAACACAGCATGGAAATTATAGAGAGGAACATCCATGACAGCACAGCTGTCTCCCTGGGAGGGTGGATAAGAGATCTGAATCATCAGCTGAAAGTACTCGTCTCCCTCCGGTGTCTTTGCTAACTTAAGCACTTCAGCCAAGTGCCAGAGCAAATCCGGCCATAGAAGCTTTTGTTGGCAGTACAGATGATTCTTATCCTGTCCCAGATGGTAATCTTGAGAGGCAGCAAAGAAGAAGGTTTCACCACAGCTAGCTGCTGCATTCAAGAGCCAGTTGTCTCGGTCTGATCTGCACTACTAGGATCACTATTTTATTTATCTTAGGGGGTTACCTGAACATTCAGAAATAGTGCCTCAGTCTCTCAGTAACAGGAGGTTGATCTGTCCCTGTGGTAATCAAAGAGACTTATGTAGGAATTACCCATGTAAAGACATGAGATTAACACCACCTACTTTAGGTGGTGTGAGAAACAGACAAAAAGAGCCATGCAGCCATGTGATAAACATGTATCAAAACACTGCATCAGATCAATACATTTGCTTTTTCTGGCTTTGGTGATAAACCACAAAGGTTGAATGTATTTCATGGAGTTTCCTCCATAAGTAGATAGGAAAAAGAGATTTCACATTTCATTAGGTTTACAATAGTAGCATTAAAAATATCACTCTTCTGTACACCTTGTCAATCCCTAATCTGCATTGGAGCTTCACTCCCACAAAATTCTTTCTGATTCACTCTACTGGCAGTAGAGTGTCAACATTTCATATGCAGTGCAAACGTTTTCCTGCAACAAGCCCATCCTTTGCTCTGACAGAGGGTACAAAAGAGAAGATCAATTCATATTATATGTCAAACCCCAGCACATCTCACTGAAACCAAAATGGATTTTGTCCAAAAACCATCAGCCTGTGAGCTTCATAGGAAAGTAAATGAAAACGAGGTATGGTTGTGATTCCTTCCCATATGCTCTAATTCCATTAGGCATTTAATTCTGCTCAGATGGTATATCCAGGTGCCATAGCATCGTATGCAGTGTGAGCAAGTCAGAGTTAGATCTAACAGGCCTGTACCGAATAGAATGACCACCTAAACCAGGGCACTGGACGCACTCCCTGCTGCTCATGAGCATTTTCTCATGAGAGCATTATTATTTAAATAGAATAGAACAGAACAGAACAGTTGGAAGAGACCTACAAAGATCATCTGATACAACTGTCAGACTACTTCAGAGCTGATCAAAAGATAAAATGTATCATTAAGAGAATTATCAAAGTGCCTCTTAATCATGGACAGGCACGGTACATCAACCACCTCCAGGAAGCATGTACAGGGAGTCTTATGAAGTTTCCATGAAGTAAAGAAGTTTTTCCCAATACCTAGTCTGAACCTCACCCAATGTAGCTTTGAGCCATTCCCACACCTGCTATCACTACCTACAAGGGAGAAAAGATGAGCACCTCCTTCTCCATTTTCACTTCTTGGGAGCGATGCAGTCACTCTTCAACCTTCTTTCCTTCAGGGTTGACAAATTCATTGTCTTCAGCCTCTCCTCAAAGGACATGTTTTCCAGCCCTTTTACCTGCTTTGTTGCCCACCTATGGATGCATTTGAGTATCTTAATATCCTTTTTACATTCCGGATCCCTAAACAGCATAAAATACTCAGGGTGAGGCCACAACAATGCTAGCTATAGCAGGAGAATCACCTCTTTTGACCAGCTGGTTATGCTGTGTTTAAAAGTCAGTGAAAGTCAGTATCACCCCAAAACCACCCCTATGCCACCCCAAAATCAGGTTTGCCCTCTTGGCTGCCAGGACACACTGCCGGCTCCCGTTGAGCCTGCTGTCAACCAGCACCCCCAGATCCCTTTCAGCTGAGCTGCCAGACACTCATCTCCTAATTTGTACCTGTGTCTGTCCTCACGCCTCCCCAGGTGCAGTACCCATCATTTTCCTTTGTTGAACTTCATTCTGTTGGTGATTGTTCAGTGCTCTAATCTACCTAGATCACTGTGCAAGGTGTCTTGTCCCTCTAGGGAGTCAACAGCACCTCTCAGGTTAGTATCACCAGCAAATTTACTAAGGATGCACTCCACTCCTGCATCCAGATCATTGATAAAAATGTTGAACAGGACTGGTCCTAGAATTGAACCTTGGGGAACACTGCTGGTGACCAGCTACCAGCCAGATGTAACATGATTGACTATGACCTTTTGAGCCCTACCATTGAGTCAGTTCATCACCCAGCCTACCATGTACCTGTTCATCTCACATGGAGACATGTTTCTTGTAAAGCCACTTGTATTTGTGGATCTTCATTATAAAGACCCTATCTTGATCAGTATTGATCAGTAATGATGCTTTATTTATAAATTCATTACTGTAGTCCATCAATATCCTAGGTGTCTAAAGGTCCCATCTTGGTCAACAGAAGAGGAGTTCTTAATGCAGCAACAGGAGGTGAACAACCAAGCACTCATGGGCAGAATTTGTGAGTGAAGGAACTCTGTCAATCATCTGCTCCCCTTGGAGACACCTGTAGTTCGAACCAAGCCATTCTGACAAGTGCTATGCATCAGCTCACTTTTCTGGAGTAAAACCTGCAAAGTACCAGTAATAGAACAGACATTGATATTTTCCAAAGGCAGTGTCACCAAAGCTTTTTAGGACATTCCCAGTGTCCGTCCCTAAGATAGCACACCAGCCTGGATCTTGTTCTATATAGTCCCACTGCACAGCAAAGTATGCACTTATGAGGGCCCTGGCTGCATCCCACCAATGTTTTCCTTGTTGCACACCTAGCAGGGCCCTTTTTGCAGTTATATGAAGCCCACCTTATTGGTACCACAGGCCCAGCTATGCTATATCCTACCTTTCCCCTCAGCAGGGATTTCCTCCTATTGGACACAAATCATTTAATCCAGTCTAAATAACTACAAAGGGGACATCTTTACCTCATCTAGACCAACTCTATGCTTCCTTTGCTGTCAGTCAAAATCTAGTCACTGAATCTGGAGGATGAGTCATAGATAGCTGAGATACAAGAGATGAATCACATCCTAACTGTGCTTGTTTCTGTCCCTGGTTATGAAGGATAAGTGTGACTGCCTGTGTTGTGTTTCTGCCACAGTTGTCTGAAGTTAGGTGATATGCCTCACTGACTAGAGATGGGGGCAGTAGTGAGACAACCTTGCAGAAGACTAGCTGGCGATGGTCCCAAGGCTCTGCCTTCCCCTGGCTCTGCAGAAGCAGCAGGTCCCTACCTGTCCCAGGAGCGAGAAGAAAGGACAGGAGGAAACTGCTCATACTGTGTCAAAGCTGACCCATATCCTTAAAGATCAATGCTGTATCACCCAAGTATTCCATGGCAATAAGCATTGCCTAGTACCAGGGGTGGGTGCAATTCACTGCAAACCTCTACAAGGGAATTGTCAGAGTAAGCCATATGAGGTCCTTTTATGATTACTTGTTAGAAATAGACATATATACATAGTCAGTGGTGTTGGGATGTCCTGGAAATTGCCATTTTAAAGCCACTTTGGCTGAGGTATCTGTGGGTCCAAGTCCAAAGGTTAAAATAGAAGCTTTAATCATCTGCTTTAGAAATTGAAAAAATGAAGCATAAGGACATGTAGTAGATTCGTAAATCCCAATCTGAGGGATTTTGGTTGCAAAAGACATGAAGGCATAAAATTATTATGAAATAAAAGGAGACGTCTGCCATTTATATGTCTCAGAGACCAGTTGGTAACATACAAGGGACCCGGTCCTTTAGAGAAGTGGGCTCTGTTCTCACCCCCCCCAACCTGACTTACAATTTCCCCCTATTCTTAGAGTTCATCAGCAGATGTCTGAGAGGAGAGGTAGGATTTTCACCTCTGTGAGAAACATAATTGGAAATAGGAATGCATAGCTTGTAGATGGAGAACTTTCCTTGCCTTATCCTGTCTGAGAGGAGTCAGTTACTTGATGGGGGATTTGTAGTGGTTTAATACAGGAGAATTTTTGCAACATCCAATTCACTGAATATTTCTCAGAACTCATTTATTTTCCACTTATAGTTCTGGAGTCTTCTTCCCACTGTAAAATGGAAAGTTGAAGATGACTGCATTGGTTATATTAAAAATACATTGACCTTAAATTTCTAATTCTACAATGACCAATTTAGAGAAATGTTGTATTTTAATCACTCTTCTCTTCACTATGCCAGAAAAAAAAAAAAAAAAAAAAAACTAGCCACAAATTTTGTCATTGGGAGAAGTGCATGCCAAAATTTTGTCAAATATGTTAAGCTTCATGCAATAATTGCAGATACTGTTTGAGGAAAGACCTGTGTGGAGAGGGCTGTGGCACAAGAGGAGCCATGAATGCAATGCTTTTGGCAAGAATAGGGGAAAGCAAACAAACAAACTAACAAAATAAAATCCATCACAGCCTTGTATTCCTTGCAATGGAAACTCTTGGGACTTCAGTTAAAACCTGAATGGCCAATTTATTACAATTTTCTTTGCTATTTGTTTGGGAATTGCAGAATTACAGAATAATGTAGATTGTAAGGAATTTCTGGATGTGATCCAACCAACCTGCCTAAAGCAGGGACAGCTTTTAAGTTGTATTAATTTTGAAATTAAATCAGGTTTCTGAGAGCTTGTACGCTGAATATCTTCAAGAATGGAGCCTCCACATCCTCGTTGGGCCCCTCTGCCAGTGCCTGACAAATCCCAGTGTGAAAACTGTTTTCCTGAACCTGGAGACAATCACCCTTATCTGTCTAAGACCTGAGAAAGCAAGTTCTACCCTGTTGGCTCTTTTACTGGACTTAAAAGTTTGCAAGGAACTTGAAGTAGCTATTGATATCAAAGCCTCTTGCTCCTTCAAAGTCTGTGAAAATCCCAACCAGCCAAACAGCCCATTTTTTCCTCACATTTTGGAGTGTTTGTGTTGTTGTTGTTTTTGTTTGTTTGTTGTTTGTTTGTTTTGTGTGTGTCTGTGTGTGTGTGTGTTTTTTTCTTTTTCCAGTAGAAACTGGATGGCATGCATCCAAATTATTAGTGCCAGTTTTCTTGGTCAAAAAACATTAGCTGGCACTTCTTGCTGTGTTCTCTGGAGATGCCTGATACAGTCCTGAGTCCATGTGCTCTGACTCACTCACTGGAAGAGGCTGGGGGAGCTCTTACAACCAGCTGATTTGCAAGCTCCTTCACATTTTTAATTTATCCTATTTGCCTGTGAGCAGGTTTATATGCAAGATCTTTTATAAAGGACCCAGCTTTCTTGAAGTTCTGCTATGGCAGAGAACATCCCATATGACCATACAAACTCAGACTCTGGTGCCTTACCCTCCTTAAAGGCACCAAATGCTTCACACGCAATGAGAAAGACCCTTCTGGCTAGCAATAAAGAAAACAGACATTTTGTAGTTCAGGAATATCCAGTCACTCTGAAATCAAATTTGCAGACTCTAGGGTGTGTAGACCTACATGTATGCAGACACAAGGAATGAATGCCCAGGATGACTCCCACAGCATCAGATTGGCTGAGGTTTCATGGGAGCAGAGCAGTGGGCTGGGAGTCAAAACAGGCTCTGCACCAGTTTTTCCTGGAGTGGTGGTGCCAACCTCTCTCCCTGTGATAGTTTCTCCTTTTCAGGGAGCCATGGGACCATTTCACATCCATGTTGGTCCAGCTGCAGAATTTGCTTGCATAAGGTCCAGAGCAATTCCTAGTCCACCAGCCATTAGGGAGAGACAGGCAGCATGGCCAAAGATGCCTAAGAGGATGAAGAGGCTGGTGTCAGAGTGTCACAGTGTCTCTCCTGCTATGAAGTATTTCCTCGGGCCTCTCAGTTCATCCCTGTGTTCTGCTCATTGGCTCTATTCCCTGCTCAGCTCTGGGGCCACTTGTGCAATGGCTCATTTCACACTTGGACAGTCCGGCCTCTTTTCCTACTGAACTCTTCATTCAGCATGGCCTGTGGGAGTTGCATCCCCTCCCTGTACCGTCCTCCTTCAACACCATGACTTACTTCCATAGGCTCTTTCACCATGGATCAGAGATATTCATCACAAATGAGGGGAATTGTCATTGTCTTGCTCAGGTGCAGGCAGAAGACTGAGGCAAAGACATAGAAAGAGGAAACCTTAAGACTGACCACTGTCCTTATAGCCCTATGGCTACGTGGGAGAAATGTGTGAACCACAATGTTCTTGTCAGGGATGGCATGGCTTCAGCCTGGACACAGATAACTTAGCATGTCAGCTTCATTGGTAGCATCAGAAGCCATTAACTAAGAGGTAATCCTCCCAACAAGGATATGTATATAGAGGGTTGGCCCTTGAAGAAAGGTGGATGGTCAATCTGTCTGAGTTCATGTAGCTCTAACTATCCAAATACTTCTTAGGCTTGTGCCTGACTCTGTCCACAGGACTCTGCAATCATGTGGGCATTAGAAGAGGTGATATCATTCTTCTCTTCTTCCTCTGAGGATAGTATCACAGTGGTTTCAAGTCACATAAAGGACTCTGTCAAAAAATTCCTATGTGTTTTGTCCCACAGTGATCTCCCCACTGGCTTTCAGTTTCTTTATCTTACTTGGACCTTGGTTTCTGCTCTCTCCACTAATCCAAGTAGTGATGTCTCTGAGCAGAGGGTGGGGTAGGACAGCACCTTGTTACTGTAAAGGCAGCAGTAATGTTGGAAAAATATTGTACATGAGCAGGTGATAAAGATGAACCATACCAAGACACCATGTGGCAGGTCACACAGCACTAGGGGAAAGCCTTAGACTACTCCAAGGGTCACTCTTCTCACATATATTATCTAGCATGCAATGAAAGCTATTTGAAGTTTTCCCCTCTATGTAGGACAACTACCACAAGAAAACTCCTAAGCCTTAAATTATCTTCTACAGGCTAAGTGACACGGGTAGATAAAATATTTGTTATAAAGGACTGAGGACTTAACTGGACAAAGTAGATCCAACCATTGACTCTATTGGAATTATGCAGAGAATTATATAGGACGCACCTTGGTTTCCTGTCCTATATGGACAGTAGATGAGACTGTGTATCAGAGCCAGTTTGTGCAAGGATTTGAGAGTCAAGGTACAGATTGAAGCCAAAAGCAGATGCCTAAAGAAGAGTATGACAGCAAGACAAGTAAACACAAGTGTTTCCAGGGAACAGACCCAATCCTCCTAAAATTTGTGGCATATGGACTTTCTGAGCCAATGATGGCATCTTTGTGTTTCACAGAATCTCAGAATAGTTGAGGTTGGAAGGGACTTTTTGAGATCATCTGGTCCAGCCATACAGCAGGGGCGGTCCGTGTAAGAAGAGTCCAGAAGCTGCTCCATGGTAGGGAAGAGACAGCTCCAGCAAGCTCCACAAGGGACCCACTGCTGGCCAGATCTGAGCCACTGAGCAATACCAGCTGTATCTCTGTGAGAGCACACTGAAGTAAAGGAAAAACTGAGTTTAAAAATGTTGAGAGAAACAGCCCTGCAGGCACTGACTTCTTCCTGTCAGTGAAGAACTAGTGGAGGAGGTGCTCCAGGCAGTGGGGCAGAAGTTCCCCTGTGGCTTGTGGAGAGGACCATGGTGGAGTGCATGATCTGGTGGGAGCTGCTGCCCATGCGGGACCCATGCTGGAGCATTTTGCTCCTGAAGGATGGACCTCATGGTATGGACTCATACTAGAGCAATTCTTGAAGAGCTGCAGTCACGAGAAGCCCACACACAAGCATAGAATCATAGAAACATAGAATGCTTTAGGTTGGAAGGGACCTTAAAGATCATCAAGTTCCAACCTCTCTGCCATGGCAGGGACACCCCCCACCAGACCAAGCTGCCCAAAGCCCCATCTAACCTGGCCTTGAGCACTTCCAGGGATGGGGCATCCACGGCTTCTCTGGGCAACCTGCTACAGTGTCCCACCACCCTCATAGAGAAAAATTTATTCCTTATATCTAATCTAAATCTATGCTCTTTTAGATTAAATCCATTACTCCTTGTCCTATCACTACAACTCCTGACAAAGAGTCCCTCCCCAGCTTTCCTGTAGCCTTCTTTAGGTACTGGAAAACTGCTATAAGGTCTCCCTGCAACTTTCTCTTCTCCAGGCTGAACAACAGTCACAGAATATCCTGAGTTGGAAAGGATCTGCAAGAATCATCAGGTCCAACTCCTTCAGTTCACAAAGGACAGCAACCCATGGGAGGGACCCCAAACCAGAGGAGGGGAAGAGAGTGACCATGAAGAAGTGGCAGAGACAAAGCACTATGGACTGACCACAACCCTCATGTTTATGAAATTAGGGGTTTAAATGTAACATAATTAATTACATTGTATATTTTCCATATTATATTAATTACACTTAAAATGCAGACTAAAACCCAAGGCCACAAGAACGCAAACTGAGAAACTGAAAAATTTGACCCAATGCAAGCAATTAAATGAAAAAGTTTAATAACCCCAGAATACAAAGCTAAACATTTAATTATGTGTTGAAAAATACACCAGGTTTATTCAAATATTTAAAATCTTCTTAAAATTTCTGCTTGATTCAATCTGGGTTGAATTTTCTATCAGATGCTTAGATTGATCACACTGTCAAAAATGATATACTTTTGCCTGAGGAGATCTAGGTGATGGTTGTTCATAGCAGGTTACACAGAGTTAGATGTCAATGGAGAACAACTTTTCATATGGCCATATACTGATAGGATGAGGGGAAATGGTTTTAAACTGAAAGAGGTGAGATTTAGATTAGATGTTAGAAGGAAATTCTTCACTCAGAGGGTGGTGAGGCACTGGCACAGGTTGCCCAGAGAGGCTGTGGATGCCTAATCCGTAGAGGTGTTCAAGTTCAGGTTGGAGGGGACCCTGGGCAACCTTATCTAGTGGATGGCGTGCCTGCCTATGGCAATGGGGTCTGTATGGTCTTTAAGGTCCTTCCAACCCAAGCCATTCTATGGTTCTATGATTCTAAGAGATGTAGACATGCTTTGGGGAGTTGGCTCTTCTCTGTTGTGGAATGCAACCACTATGGGAACCAGACATTAGCATGATGATAGATGTCTAGAAGAAGAGATTATTCTGTAGCACAGGCTATATTTGTCACAGTAGGTATGTGAACACATATATAAAAAGCAGTTGACACATACACAGTTAGGTTTTCTATACAAAGAGTAGATGAACTTTCTTATCCATGCACAAATATGGAACCAAATGTTGTATCATAGGGTTCTCTTCCACTAGAAAGCTGCTCTGCAAGACTTCACACTTGCTGACATTCAGGAGATAAACAGTAAGATTTTCACTGACAAATGTTTCTGTTAGGAACCATTTGATACCTCTAGACTGATTACTACAGAGTAAATGGCTCTTTAATCCATCGGCAGTGCTTTGGTTTCTCTCACCCAAACTAAACGTTCTCTAGAGTAACTCTGTGACCCAACTCTGGGTCGGTGCAATATGGTGGCAGACCAGCAGGTCATCTCAAGAGGGTCTAACTCAAGCCTTGGTGACAGCTGGAACTTAGATTCTTGATTTCTCAACCAGCAAGTCACCCAGGCTAGAAATGATGGGAAAGAGGTGACAAAATGAAGAAGCAATCAGTGGTTTGTTTTACCAGGTACACTGATGCTGCTCTGGCCCCAAGTGTCAAACTGTCCCTAGTACTAATGTAAAAGTAGAAATAACAAGTTTTGCAGCAAGCAAATATGAGCAGTTGTGTGTGGTGCATAGTCTTCCCGTGGGTACAAGATCAATCTACCTCAATGTGCAGTGCTGTAGGAAGAGGGAGAACTTTTCACTGAAACAGTTTATAGAACAGAGAGGCTTTCAAGCACTAAAATCTCCTGGAATCTCTAGGCGCAACTGTATGCATCTCATGGGGATAAGTCGTACATCTCTCACTAAAGATCCTCCCACTTTCAAGGTTCAACCCAAAGACACGTGGTTTGATCTGGCATAGGAACACTTGTGTAAATAGATTCCTGCACCTTTCACTGAAATATCATCAGAGAATGCAGGTATTCTAGTTTAATCAGCAATGAAAACCAGAAATGTTTCTTCTTGGACTGATGCAAAATATTTTGTTTGATCTGAAACATAGTGTTTGCCTTCTCTGTGTCAGGGATGGGAAGGATGCACAGGGAGGAGCTTATTTGCCCCCTTTTTTGACACAATTTACTTTTCACTTAGAATGATTTTTAGATAAAAGTATCATTTGGAGGCAAAAAAAAAAAAAAAAAAAGTCATCATTCTGAAAATGTCAGAAATGCTTCTGTTTCAAAATGTCAGGAAAATTGTCATGCTGAGTCTCTGTTCCAAGGGAATATTTTTCTCTTCTCCAGAACCTATAAGAATTTGCTTCTTATTTTCTTTTCACATTTTTTTTTTCACATTTCAGGTGTCCAGTCTGAGCCCTGATGTAAGGGAAGCAGCACAACTACCATGCTGGAAAAGAAAGGACTCTGTTATACATGCCACTGCCCTGCCCAGAGCAGGGTGCCTTGGAGCACCTCTACATACTGAACCGGAGAGCACAGGATTTGCTAAGTGTCACCCATAAAGACTAAGAAAATCTGGTGCCAGAAGGACCAGGGACCTTTACCTGTAGACATTTATGTCCCAGTCACAGGAGACCAGCACAAGATGTGTTTCATGAGTGGACACTTGTTGTGCAGGGAAGAAGGCACATCCTGCCTGCATTCTGAAAGGCAGGTCAAGTAACAGGGCCATCAATGTGGAGCAAGTATCTCCACTGTCTGACTGGAAGTGTAGTCCCTAGACTCCAGATCACCTCCATCTCTCTCAGTTGATTGGTAATCTTGCGACAGCAGCCAAGAAGTCCCAGAGAGCAGCTATTTCCCAGCCATGACCTGCAACTCCGCCACCACTTTGCTCCCACCCAGGATGCTGGCTGTTCTAACTCTGATTTTACTGGGTGAGATGGTTTCCTTGTATTGGAGACTGATGTGACAAAATTCAGCTTGAGATCTTATTGGGAAGGGGGATTTTATTTAGTTTAGCTCATCTTAGTTAACTCTACCTAGTCTAAATCTCACACCCACACATTCACAGGCACCAAGACACATCTGTCAGGGTGGTCTGGCTAGGATCACTCATCTGAGCTGGAGGACAATTGGCAGTACCATATCCTCAATGTGTCTCTCCTTTCTCCTTGGTGGGCTGGGTTTTGGGCAGGTTTTTCACAACCTTTAAAAGTAATCAGGCATTGTGGTTACTTCCCTGTCCATGTATCTCAAAGTTGCTGCCCTTTCTTTGCGTTGCCTCATTTTGGGTATCTTATAGCAGCTGTCTGCCTTCCAGTCAGGATATCAGGAGGAGGAATAGTATATGTAAGGTGTCATACCTTCTTGCTATTCCTGTTGTTGGAGTGTGAGTGATCTGCTGAACTCACTTGCTTGCTCTTTTGATCCAAAAGACACTTTTCTCAGTTTTTACCAGTTTGATCCCTTGGTTATCAGTAAAACACCTAGTACGACCTTAATGATTCTGTGATTCTGTTTGCCCTGGTGTTTCTTCTGGTGCTTTCATACACAACTACTTCCATTCATACAGATAAAGCTTAATATTTCTATTACAACTTACTGAATCAGCACTTATTTCACAGCTGCCCATATCCGTCTTTTTCATTGTCTTGTCAGTTTACACTTGACTCATCACAAAAGGGAAAAAAAAACTCTTAGGTAGGTTAGAAAGGATGCTGTCATTAGGTCCTTAGAGGAGTTTTGCTATTTGAGTCAAAGAGACCTTACCGTTTATGTCAAAGTTGATCCCTTCTCTAATCAATGATAACAGGTGACTTCCAAGCACTTGGTTCTGAAGTGACGATTTGTACATTCCAGCAAGTTTTGCCTTCCTGTAAGTGAAAAGCAACACCGCATTCTGTCTGCTCTGTTCCCCAAACTTCTGTTTACAGCTGCCTCTTTTAAACCTTCAGCATTGAGCCTATGTTTTATAGCGGAAAAATAAAATTAAAATAAAATAAAATAAAATAAAATAAAATAAAATAAAATAAAATAAAATAAAATAAAATAAAATAAAATAAAATAAAATAAAATAAAATAAAATAAAATAAAATAAAATAAAATAAAATAAAATAAAATAAAATAAAATAATAAAATAAAATAAAATAAAATAATAAAAGCTGTGAGCCAAGGTAATCCAACTGTGCCGTGTTTTTCAGTTTCCCTCAACAGGAATCTGGGGACTTTTGCTAATCTCTAAAGTTGTTCTGGGGACAACTGAGTTGGTGTCCATAATTTCCTCAGCAATGAAAATAATGAAAACATCACTGGTGCAGGAAAAGCAGTAAAGAAAGGGCTTCTCCGGGCATCTCTGTATAGTTTTGTTATTTTAAATAGTTGCAACACGTGTTAGCTGGGCTGTAACTTACCAGTTGGTATTAGGGGAAGAGTTGTGGAAAGGCAGAGAGAGTGGGTAGACATCGTTCAGTCTAAGGCATCAGTTTAGGGCCTCTGAACACTCAGTAGAGATGGGCACATTGGCAGAGATACTTCACCTCTTCTTGGAGTACTGTCTGTGGCTGTCATTACACTGTTGACATTTATGTTATAGTTGCTTTGAGCATCTACACATTGAAGCCCATTTGCATGCAGCAATACACAATTAATATGCTACACTGCCTACATTCAGGGGAGTCTAAAGGGTTGCAAACTATCAAGCAAAGCCCAAGTGGTTTCAGCAGTCCTGAACAGCTGCCAGTTAGTAAAACTGCTAGGAAAATTCTGTGAGACTGGAAATAAGTATTCTTTGCATGGTAAGGTAAAACAGCTGGAGAAGACAGAAGGAAAAGAGTATTGTATGAAGTAGAGGACCAAATAAATGGAATAACTGCAGTTCTGGAGATCACAGGATCTTTGACTGCTTCTGCACAGGACAACTCAGAGAGCTGTTATCAGCTAACTCTGATGGCTTTTCTTGGATGTGGCTGGAGACTAATATAATTTTGTGTGACTCTGATTTGGTTATTCCAGGGATGACATCCAAGCTGCTGACAAAGGCAGGAACTGGTGTTACCTTCCTTCACAAAACACTGTTCATCTGATATACAAAGCTCTGTGAAAATGGAGGTCATTTGCAATACTGATGTCCTGGTTTTCCCCTCCTGGTCTCCATCAGCAAATAACCCTATTTGTTCCTGGTTGAACAGATACCCTCCTACTCCTCCGTGCATGCAAATCTTCCTATTTGCATCCTCAGTAAGTCAAAATTTTACACTTGACTCTCAGAAAATTGGACACTAAACTAATGGTATCCTTGGTTGGCCTGTTATATTGTTTCTTAGTATTTTTCAACCATATTCAGAGAAGTTCTCAAATGATTTCATTCAGTGACATCACGGGCTTTCCAGGAAAGGATTCCTCATGTGGAGTATTTTGGTAATAGTATTTGCAGTTAAATATTTAATTTTAAATTTAGCCTGCAGCTTATAGTATCAAAATTTTTGAATTTAGCTTGGATATATGAAAAGTTTCCTCCGTCATTTGAGTGAGTGTCCACACAGATGAACTTTCCTCTCAGGACGTCCCAAAGCCCTAAGCTAACTGTTATGACTGTTCCCTTCCAGGCTCTTCCATCCAAAATTATCCTGTCATCCTATGATCTATTAAGCAATCCTATATAGTTGGTAAAATAAACTGTCAGACTTTTTTTTCTAGGGTTTCAAATGCTATCCAGAATTTGCAGGAGCCAAGTGCTAATTAAATCCAGCCTAATGAGTGCTTTGAGTGAGTACATAAGCAAAACAGGAACACTGAAACCTGGCAAGTAGAAAATGCAAAAGGACAAAGAATGCAAAACATGAGTGCTCGACTAAGAATATACTGTGTTTGGGTTTTGTTTTTTTTTTTTTTTTTTTTTTTTTTTTTTTTTTATTATTATTATAAAGTAGCACTCAGAACCAGTCTTAGCATTTTCCATGCAACTGAACCAATGGCACACAGTCAGCCTTTCTGGACCTCTTATTACCCATCCTTGAAACACTCTTCAAGACAGTCCTGATCCTTGGACTAAGGGTACAATGTGGTGCTCCAGGCAGGACATCTAATCCTCTTGCCACCACCAAAGACACTGCCTCTCTCTTTGCCAAAACAGGAGCCACAGGAGCCAAACAGCCAAACAGGCCACACAGGAGCCAAAACAGCAAAAAATATTTGAACATCAATATAGGATTACACTTTTGTCAGTTCTACTACCTGAACTGGCTCCCTGGGGATTGGAAGAGTAGTAGTGCTGAGAAGGGAAGCAACAGTCTGTATGGGAGGAGGGAGAGGGAACAGCACAGCTCTACTCAGCAGCACCCACTCTGTAGTTGTCTGCTGCATCATCAGACCATACACAGGATACTGAGAAAATCATCTTGTGAGGGTTTCAGAAGTGTCTGGATTGATGCAGCTGTTGGAACAGCAAGAACATTAACTGGAACATTTCCTTCTATTACATGTTTAAGAGTGTTCCAAAGTCCCACACTGAGGTAGGCTGTAGGGAGAGGAGGTCCGTACTTTTTGTTTTTAAGAGGTGAATCACATCATGAATCCCAAATCCCAGCACCCCCAGGCCTCAGCCCATCGTTCAGTCAAATATTCCCACAAATACTGCATTGCTAATTATTCCCTCCAGAAATGCTACATGAATAATAGTAGGTATTGTCAGGAAAAGGAAAAACCTGTTGAACCAAATACTGGCAGATGACTAAGAGAGGCTTCTGCTGTCCTACATATGCCATCAGTGTGAGAAAAAAGAGCATGCCACCATGAGGAACACTGCCTGACCAGTACATGTCACAACAGGACACTGCTCTGGAGCTTCTCAGAGGAGGACTCAATGAGGAAATGCTGGTCTTACCATTATTGAATATGACTCCTAGTATCATTGTCCCTGATGAATCATCAGAAATTAGTGCATGTGCTAATAACATCATCCTTGATGAAGAGTTCAAATACATTTTCTTGCTGTAGCTTTTGTTGTTTTATTAAACAGCTAAATTTGACCCGAGGACATGTGTCACCATCTTCCACAGCTAGTTGCTTGGTCCTGTTGCATTTCAGTTGTTGGAACATGTTGAGCTTAAGTATATGTGACCGTTACAACACAGAGCAGTGCATACATGCAGCATGAGGCATCCTGAGTTGGTGCAGTACAGTTCTGGATGACAAAATTAGCATCTTTCCAGCTTTGATCTGGCTTCCTCAACGCTGGGGCGAGCATTTGACAATCAGGATGCATACCACCATGATTTCATGGTGGCTGACCATTTTATGGTCAGTTCAGGGAGCCTGCTGAAGTAAAGACACTTGGCACAAACTGCACTGCTTAATTTACCCTCTATGTTAATGCAAAGGCACAAATACCTCACTCAGATCCCTAGTGGGAGCACAAGATCTCCAAGACCCATTCAGTTTCCAGTCAGTTGACTAGTTCTGTGGTTCTGTGGCCTGTAATCCTGACTTGTCTCTTACATCATTCTTACTGCCTTGTTCTTGGCTTGAAAGGGTTGTTTCCAATAATTTTCCTGAACATACAAAAAAAAAAAAAAAAAGTTTTTTTTTTTTTTTTTTTTACAACTTCTTAGGTTTCTTCCTCAGCAACATTGTGTCATAGGTACTACAAAATTTATGTCAGGAGAAAGGATGGGCTCACAAAGAAGGTGAAAGAACTTGTTGGTGATGCAGAATCACTGACAGTAATCTCATGGAGGTGTGCTGAGAAACACTGCCAGAGCACATCACAACACAGAGAGACAGCTGATGAAAACAGCAGTTGAATTTAATTGGCAATGGATGCAGACAATTCTGAAGATCTGCAATGGAGTGAAATCTATTAACATGTAGCAGGGGGTAGGGAGATAGCGGTTTTCTGTAAAAAAGTATCTTAGTGCTCAGCTGTAGCTCAAATTCAAATGTTGGAATTGCTGGTAGAAGAATAGAGAACAAAACATGCAATTACATGCGTGTCACTGTCTCTTGTGTGTATGTATCTTTGCTGGGTGGAGTTCTGGTACTCTTATTTCAAACGGATAAAAGGTCTTTGAAAGTCAGGACAAAAGGTAATCAGGCAAAGGACATTTTTTGCAGTGAGAGGAAACTAAATAGATAAACAGAAAAACGAATAGAGGACTACAATTGCAGAGAAGACAAAAAGGAAACAATTATTTACCTTCCTGCAATTCAAAGACTAGGGGCGTTTCAGCTGACCTAAACCAACCAAAGGGATATTCCATACCATATGATGTCACACTCAGCAATAAAAGGTGGAAAAAGGAAGAAGAGGGGAGGGATGGGCTCTCTTTGTGAAAACGTCTGTCCTCCCGAACATCAGCTACCTGCATTGAGGCTCTGCTTCAAGGACATGGTCAAACATCACTCATTTGTGTGAAGTAGAGAGTAATTTCTTTCCTCTGCACTTCCACACAGCCTTTACTTTTTTTTTTTTTTTTTTCCCTTTCCCCTTCCCTTTTCCCTGTTCCCTTTTTTCCCTTTAGTTAAATTGTTTAGTGAATAATAATCTTTCCTTAATAATTATTTTTTCCCTTTAATTAAATTATCGTTATCTCAATCTGTGAGTTGTCCCTTCTTCTCCTCCTCTTTTAAGGAGGGGGAGTGAGTGAGCAGTTGTGGTGTTCAGCTAGCTGCCTAGCACGGTAAAACCACCATACTGCCCACCCTGTCTCACAAGTTATGGACCATGTCTGGGGAAAAAAAAAAAAAAAAAAAAAAAAAGGAGAGAAGGCTAAATATGATTCCAGTTTACAGGGAAACAAACAAACAAAAGGTGATCTGGACAGCAGGGTTAGAAGTTTCCTCTCCAAAGACTCTCTTGCACTGAAGGCTAGTGAACCACTTGACAGTAGCTATGACTCCTCAACCATGCTTGGATGCTTGGTTTTTCCTTCAACATGTCTGTTCAGGAGAGAGATGAGCTGGGACAGCAGGACATTTTCTGATTTTGCTGCCAAGTCAAAATAAATTATCAAAAAAAAATCTAGTCTTGAAATCCATGAATTACAGAGGCATTGATTAGAGTTAGCTTTTAGAACTCAGTCTTGCAAGGTGGGTTTTCTGAGAAATGCATGATTGATTTTCTTTGTCATGCTGTGTTGTATGAGTAGAACAGCAAAGTATTGGCTGAATGCTGGGAAATGCTAGAAAGGTGTTTGTAACAGGGCATCTTGGCAAGTCACTTCAAGCTGTTCTAAAGACAAACTATCTATCAGCTAGTCATAATGCATTATCTTCTTCCAGTCTGGCAGCAGAACATGTATTTACATTGTACAAAATGAACAGGCAGCATCACAGAGAGTGCAGTAGTAGCAGATACTGGGGGCTTTTAATTCATCTGACAGCATCTTCAACTCAGGCTCTTACTTTTTTTATGGAGGCAAGTCTTTTGGCTGAAACACTGGGCACTTTTCTCCTTAAAATTTGTCTTTCTGGCAATCTGTGAGCAAACCGGATTCAATAAACTTATATCTCATATAATCAGATATAATAAATCAGATATAATCAGATATAATAAACTTATATCTGATTCTTCCACATACAGGAATGGACTTAGTCTCTTCTAACAGGAAATGAAAGAGAACATTTTGAGACAGAAGGATGAAGGTCAGACCACGAGCAAGATCAAAGACAAGATGAAACCATAAAGGTCCTGTGCAGAGACAGCGGCAGTACCTGTGGGCAGAAAAGTGTAATGCAGCAATTAGCAAAGATAGCACTGCTTAGCTCTTCCTGTGTTTCAAAAGAGCCATCACAATCCTGAGAATGTGGTACCCCAGGGCCCAAAAAGGGAGAGAGCAGCAGCTGAATCATAGCTCTTCTTTGGGGTACGTTAGATGGGTAAGCAAAGAAAGGCTGAGCTACCTAACCTAAAGACAAAGATGACTCAAAACAAACGTATTTGTAGCTCATGGATAGATTCACCTTGGAAATCAAATGTGCCCTGCAATGAGATCAGCGAATGTCCAGAACAGCCTTACCAACAATAAAAAGCACTGCTGGATCAATGGTTTGACAAATAGGACAATGTGACACTGTTCATCTGTGAGCTCTGATACTGAATAGTTGATCACTGAGATCTCTTTCAACACCACTTCTTTTGATTAGAGAAACAACAGAACAGATTTAATAAGTGTTGTCAAAAGATGCATCCCAACACACCAGTCATGGCTTTGGAAATTTATTTAAGTCCTATCTCCTCTGTGGCATGCTACATATCACTCCTAGTTCTATCAACACTTGACAGAAGCATCTGGATAGATGGACAAAATCTGTATATTTGAATGACTAAAAGTGGGCAACATCTTCAAACATTTAAGTTGTTTTTAAAATACTTGAGAAAATTGATAGGCAGTAGCCCTGCTGAATCCTTGATTTGTTTTACTACAGTTCAGGCATCTCTAAGCATTACTTTCTTTTTTCTTTCTTTCATTTTTTTTTTTTTTTCCCACTTCTCTGGGCTGATGCAAATCATTTTAACTGCAGAAAGAAAAATGATTTGCCCTACCTGGGCACCCAACACCCAATGTTAACCCCTTCTCCCAGCTGCAGAAGGATGGGCAACTTTAGCCACCCACAGATCAAAAACAATAAAAAATTTCTCTTCAACTTCTTGGCTGCCTGGTGAGCCAGAATCAAAGTAAGTGTTATTTATTGCAAAGACTAAAACAAAGATGTTGAATAGAGTCTTTTTGCTTACAAAGACTTTTTTTTTTTTTTTTTTTTTTTTTTATGGTGGTACAGGGGATACAGGGGAAGCAAGAACATGAAGACAATCTCCAGAGCACTAATGGCTACTGAAGTGGTGTCTAAATTTGGATATTCTTTCAGTTTCGCTAAGCTAGCTTTGTTGCAGGCTTTGGAGAGGACAGAGCATCATGGAACAGCAAGCATCAGTTGCTTTCTGAGGGCCATTTTCCCAGGAGCTCAGGGTAACCCCAGAAGATATCATCCCCTCACCTTCACAGGGTGAAGTCTCGCAGGGTCTGAACACAGTGGGCAGAGCTGGGAACTTGTAACTGAGTCCTCCAACAGCCACAGACATAGCAAGTAATGAACTATGTCCAAGCTCCATCCCTGGAGTTCAGTCAGGAACAAAAGGAGAGAGGAGAATAGATGGGGCTGGAAACAAGGCTACAACATTTTTTCTTGAGAAAAATTTCATGAGAATCATGATGGATTTTTAGTGCTAACAGTGATAAATTACTGCTTACATTTATATGTCCTAAACTAGCACAAAACCATTTACACAACTCCTGCCAGTAATACATGACTTTGCCCAGCACCTGCTATGATGGGAATGCAGCATATTTTTCATAGAATCATAGAATCATTTAGGCTGGAAAAGACTTCTAAGATCTTCTACTCCAACCTTCATGTCGCGATCTTGACAGGCTCCACAGATGATTCTCACATCTGATCTCTGGGGCATGATTTGTTATATTTTGAATTTGAAAATAAGGAATGTAGTCTCCAGCACCATGGCACAGATTTCCTCCCATTCTTTGTGTCTTTACAAACCATGTCCCATGCTCTGGGAGCCCTGTAGGTCAGATTTAGAGAGAATAAACACTCTGAAATGAAAATAGGTAAAGCCTTGCACAGGGGATTTAAGCCTTTGCTAACTGCCCAGCTCAAGCATGAGGCAGAAGACAGTGGAATAGAGTACAGTGGAAACTGGCACAGCTTTGCTGACAGTCTCACACAAGCTATTAAAACCAGATTTTGCCAAGTAGAAGGAGAGTGTATTCTGACAGGCTCACCAGGGTGGGACTAAAGCAGCCATTTTTTAGAACATACCCTCCTATACGAGACACTGTCATCCAATTCTGCTAAGGAGGGACAGGAAGGAAAATCCTATCTGCTTTACTGAGTGCCTAAGGATTTGCATGCCCGGTATAGAGTATTTCATATCTTATAAGCTATCTAGCAACCTGTATCTCCTGCAGAATACTGATATCATCCATAGGGATAGAACTTTGGTGCTCTCAAACATCTGATTTCTGAAGAAGGGTTACAGAAATGTTCAGCTCAAATACACTGGTATCACAAAGACAGTCTACTTTTCTTCTGCAAGAAAGCAACAAGTTTTCTTATCACCAGATCTCCTTCCCAGAAAGGTACTCACTGAAATACTCTCAGAGAATCATGCCCTGCAAAATTATAAAAGCATCCTGATTATAAAAACAGATGGTCAGCAAGCTCCAGGATGTCAGGAAAAATTTTGTTAGCAGAAGATAGAGGGAAAACTACTGTTTCAGAGGAATACAGTACACTATGGAAATCACTTTTACTAGAAGATGAGAAGTCTCCTTGCCTTTTCTGAGAGGATCATGGGAGCAATTATAAAGGTAACCTGGACAGAGTGGGAAAAACTGTCAGAAAATGTCTTCAAAAATGTCTGCTAAAGCATTGACAGAAGCTAATGCATGCCAGCCTGGGAACTGCAGCCTGGGAACCAGGCCTATGAGTCAAGAGCATCCTTGAAAGGCATAGCTCTTCCTAGGTGTAGATGTGTACCTAAAAACCTGAAGATAACATCAATAAGGGTAAAGTGAAAGAACTGTAACAGCTTATTGTCTGCAAAGGAGAAAATAGTCTGGAAAGTAAAATTTTGTCAGAGAGAATAGAACATCGTCATCTATTGTTTGTCTCAGCTGAAACATAGAAATTAACAGCCTCAATTGGCTGCTGTAAGAGGTGGTATCCTACATCCTCTTATGACTCTGAGATATAAAACAGATTCATTTTCTATCCAAAATGGAGCCTGTCTCTCTGAGAACTTCCTGTACTGCATGAACTTTTCTTTCTTACAGTATTTGCTAAACAAATTCAAATTTTGCTGGGGATGCCTGGCTGATTCTGAAGTCCATGAAGCCGATCATCTTTAAAGGGAGATTTTGTTCATCATTTATTTGGAACCAGTCCTGAGCCCACTTCTGGGCACCATCTCTTCTGAAATTACAGAATCACAGAATCACAGAATTTCTAGGTTGGAAGAGACCTCAAGATCATCGAGTCCAACCTTTGACCTAACGCTAACAGTCCCCACTAAACCATATCCCTAAGCTCTACATCTAAACGTCTTTTAAAGACTTCCAGGGATGGTGACTCCACCACCTCCCTGGGCAGCCTGTTCCAGTACCTAACAACCCTTTCAGTAAAGAAGTTTTTCCTAACATCTAACCTAAAACTCCCCTGGCGCAACTTTAGCCCATTCCCCCTCGTTCTGTCACCGGGCACGTGGGAGAACAGGCCAACCCCCACCTCACTACAGCCACCTTTAAGGTACCTGTAAAGAGCGATAAGGTCGCCCCTGAGCCTCCTCTTCTCCAGGCTGAACAAGCCCAGCTCCCTCAGCCGCTCCTCGTAGGACTTGTTCTCCAGGCCCCTCACCAGCTTCGTCGCCCTCCTCTGGACCCGCTCAAGCACCTCGATGTCCTTCTTGTAGCGAGGGGCCCAAAACTGAACACAGTACTCGAGGTGCGGCCTCACCAGAGCCGAGTACAGGGGGACGATCACCTCCCTAGCCCTGCTGGCCACACTGTTTCTGATACAAGCCAGGATGCCGTTGGCCTTCTTGGCCACCTGAGCACACTGCTGGCTCATATCCAGCCGACTGTCCACCATCACTCCCAGGTCCTTCTCTGCCTGGCAGCTCTCCAACCACTCATCTCCCAGCCTGTAGCTCTGCTTGGGGTTGTTGCGCCCCAGGTGCAGGACCCGGCACTTGGCCTTATTGAACTTCATACAGTTGACCTCAGCCCATCGGTGCAGCCTATCCAGATCCTCCTGCAGAGCTTTCCTACCCTCGAGCAGATCGACACACGTACCTAACTTGGTGTCATCTGCAAACTTACTGAGGGTGCACTCAATGCCCTCGTCCA